>OX494455.1:1486923-2973846 GCA_950381575.1 Plusia festucae | reverse complement strand
ATTTATTATTATTTATTTATTATTTAAATTGCTAACGTAGTCAGTTTTTCTATTTGCTGGCTGGAGGCCCAAGGCCTTAAGGTGTCGCCAAAAATTCCGATAAAGCAGTCAAATTTGCGCTCAGACTAATGTGGTAGACCACATCAAGGAAAAAAGGCAGGTGATTTTTAATATGAACTTACTATTTATACTGTCTTGGGACTCCATATTTAAGGCAGTAGAATAGATAGTAGAATAGCTAGCACCGGTCACAAAACAATTTATTTTGATATAAGTACAAATGCAGAGAGAATTTATTTTATTTGTGAACGTGCGTACCGGCTTTGATACCGCCGTGATTGCACCTTTGTCCTTGACACAATATTAACCATTACAAAACAAACAACTATACAAGAGCACAAATCAAAAACAATATTGATAAAAACATTTAGATAGTGCGAGAAGTATCGTGAAACTTAAGGTGCATTGTCGTCGAAGATCCATAATGTATATCTATCTATATATATAAAACTCTTCCGTTACTGACTGACTGACTGACAGACAACGCACAGCCGAAACTACTGATCGTAAAGAGCTGAAATTTGGCATGTGTGTTTGTTGGGAGGAGTAGGCTACCACTAAGAGAGGATTTTTGGAAATTCCCCCCCAAAGGGGAGAAACGGGTGATTTAATAAACGGTGGTACACGCGGACGAAGTCGCGAGCAAAAGCTAGTATATGATAATGCATAACTACCGGTATAGCTAGGCTGTTGATGTTGATGTAAAGATTAAGTGTGGATTAGTTAGATTGTCTCGGTGAGTTTTTAGTTCATCACGGGCAAGCAACTACAGAAGTTATCTACGATATAAAAGGGGTTATAATTACAAATAACTCGAAAAGGGGTAATCCAATAATTCGAGGAACATGAAAATTGCTCCGATTTTTATTATCCTCGATTTATTGGATTCGTCTCCGTCCAGAAAAGCAGCGTTTTTTTTAGGGACATCTCACACACGGCCATCTGTTCCTAAACTATGCAGAGCCTACAGCTGGTTAACAATTAAATAGCAATTAGTATTATAACCAGATTTAACAACAATTTTACACTTGATGTAATCGCTTAGTGCGTGCGGTTAATTTTCACACATCGCGTGTTCTTTGTCGTGTGTCTCATACATACAAATCACATATCATACATAGCCTTGTAGTAAAGGTTAGTTCATATGAAATAAATCTTATTTCAAACTTGTTCTTATTGTTAACTCCTCGCTTTAAGCTATATTGCTTGTATTACGAGTGGGTTCACGTCGGTAGTGCAATGGGTAGGATTTAAACCCGCAACGTCATGATCACAAGTCCGGCTCCCTAACCGTTAAGCTACCGCCGCTTACTCTGATTAAATTAAATTACGATTTTCTGAAACAATTTAGTTTTTCTGAAAGATAAATCTCCATAAATTCATGCATGCAGACATGCAGGTATAGCTTATGTCATTATGCCTCTCAACCCGTCCGGGGATCGAACCCGGGACCTCAAAGCTAGTGACACCTTGAAAACCGGTGTGTACACCACTCGACAACGGAGATTGTCGATATATTTTTTATATGATGCTTTCTAAAAACTTTTTTAAGCCATGCGGATACTAGATTTTGGGACAAAATCTGTTTGAAAACGACACCAAATATTATGTGTAATTAAAGACAAGAAAAGAAAAGATTTTTTCGTGTTTGTGTAACTAGGGATTTATTATATAAATGTATACAAGCTTCAGTTTGAAGTGTGTCAATGTAGGCCAGACCTAATGTCATCCCATGACACGCTACAAGGCGTATTGTTTTCATCTGACCGCTGTTATGCATATCTTAGCCACGTGTTGTTAAACTATAGATTAAACACGGACTCAAGTGACTAACTGACTGTTTGTGTATCATCTACACTTAAATACAAATTATATGATACTTACTGCATTGTTAATTTAACTTCTCTGCTTTATCTCACTAATATAATAAGGGAGTTTGTGAGTGTGTATAGTATAGTATTTTTATTTGCACAGAAAGTAGGTACATGTTACAGATGACAAGTTTAAAATTATCCTTGTATTTACTACCTTAACTAAGGCCCAGTTTTTTAATCCCGAGTTAACTCAACCAATGGTTAAATATGCTAACTAATGGTTTCAAATTTCGGTATAACAATTCGGTAGGTAAAACGAATCTATTCCCATTCAGGACTAATATTTCTGTGATGAACATGATCATTTTTTCTCTTTATAGGTGTAATTTAAATTTATCTAACTAGCCGCGCTCTGCGATTTCACCCGCGTAAATTGTTAGTAAATTAGTAGTGTAGTAATTTTTTTGATCCACAGTCATGCTCATAACATGTTTAGTTATGTGACTTTCATCTCTCCTCATAACATGTCCATACCTCTCACCTTTTCATTCAACTAACAAAATATTCATATCATAGATTACTTGCGAGTACATGAAGTAGGTACAAGTCATTAGAATATTTTGTCATGTACGCCTTGTATTTGCATTTTCCAGATATTTGAATAAATAACGTTGGGATGAGCTCGGTCCAGATGCGGCAGATATTAATATAGAGGAAGGAAGTCTCGCAACCGCTGTGGGAATACTAATACACATCAGATTAGTTTGAAGACGTGTCGGCTGTTGGTGATATGTAAACATACGTATAATAAGTGCATGCACCTCGACTGATGAATTTTCCGTCTCAATGTGTTTTGACATCTAAGGAATTTAATCCTTATGTCGCGGGGGTTTCACAAACATTCAAATCACATGCACAAAGAATACCCAGACTTGGAACAAGCATTTGTGGATCACACAAATCGTCTCATGCGGGGATCGAACCCGCAGCACATCGCACACAGTGGTCGTTAGCGTGGTGACCTATACAACTCGGCTATCCGTGCAGTCAAATTATCTATGTATTTCTCCTAGTTATCCGGTCATACTGGTAAACTGTAATTGTTTGCGATTAAAAACTAAAAACATGTCCGCACAGAATATTGTGACTACCAAAGTAGCAACAAACAAATCATGGCGCTTATGCACTTATAGGACTTGACTGTACCTATAATATCATCAACATACACCTTCAGTACAGTAAACCTTTAAATAAATTAGGAAATTTAAACTGAAACAACTTGAGAACATAAGTTTTGATAACAGGCTTTCTAAGGTATAAATAATCTGAATTAAATTAAAACTACTTTTAAACGGATTCTATCGGGGTTTATTTTGATTTTAGTTTTTAGTTCCCGACGTTTCGACGCCTTTGCAGGTATCTAAAAACTAAAATCAAAATAAACCGCGATAGAATCCGTTTAAAAGTAGTGTTATTTCAATGTCTAATATTCGCGTAAAGCTCAGAAAACAATACGAATAAAATTATTTAAATAATTATGCCACGCAGTTTTATCACCCAGAATTTTAAAAAGTCATACAAGAAACGAACTTTAAAGTCTTGATTTAAAGTTTTCTTTCAAAAGATTTCGTATAAACTATAAGACCATTCAGAATGTGCATGGAAATGGGGGTAATCAGCCATTTCCTCCCACAATAACTGTAAGGATCATATCTAAAAATAACGGCTAGAGTAAACTGTAATAGAATACTCTATAATAACCATTGCACACATCTCGCGAATAGCAAGGAGGTCGTGAAAACTCCGTTAATGTGGATCATTCGCATTCATAACACGGAGCTTATGAAATAATCATTATGTACAGTTGTGGCCAAGAAAATACACTCAATGATATTAAAAAAATAATGTAAGTACGTAAACTTATATACTTTTTTTTTCTTTTTTGTTTAGAATAGAAATTATTTATTTTCTCTTGTTCACGATACAGTACAGAGTCACAATTTTCATTTATAAAGAGACTGGTGTCTGCTACTTATAGGTTAAACCTGTGCTGCAGATCACCAGTCAGTTTATAGTTTGGATTTATTTAAATTTGAACTAATTTCAGTTTCATACACTGCTTGGATTGTTTGGTAGAAATACTTATGATTATTTAGATTCGAGGCCATATTGAAATCTGGTTTCAAAAATTCAGAGTATGAACCATAATGATTTAATTTACCTGTTTATTATATTTATGTCCACAAAACAGCAATAACAACATCAGTTCTTCGAACATGCCAAAAAATAAAAAATAAAAAATATCTTGGGACAGCTCACACACGGCCATCAGATCCCAAACTAGGCAAAGTCTGTGCTATGGTAACCAGACAACTGATAAACATACTTATATATTTCTAAATATATACATATTATAGATAAATAACACCCAGACACAGAACAAATGATCGTGTTCATCACACAAAGATTTGTCCTGGGTGGGAATCGAACCCACGACCTCCGGCTCAGCAGTCAGGGTCACTAACCACTAGACCAACAGGCCCGTCTCCGAATAAATAATGTATATCCACTTTAAGAAGAGAGAGTTCGATACAGGATTAATTTAAAAGGAGTGCGTATATTCAACGAGGTAATCAGGTGCATAACTATACTAACTACTTTATCCAAGAAACATAGGTCAAAAATTCAAAATCTTATGATTGAGAATCATCTTTTCATACAAACATAAGTCACGTGACCTGTCACTATGTATGAAATCTATGTTCCTCTGGGAAAGTTGTTCAGTTTTATGCACCTGATTACCTCGTTGAAAATACGCACTCCTTTTAAAATAATCATGTATACTGTGGTTCAAAGTAACTGATGTCATCGATCGATGTCTAATTAATTATTTCAATGCCAGTGGCCCGACATCAACTTAAAGAAATTATTTATCGATCGGCTGTCACAGAACACCGCCTATACCGCCCTAATTGGATAGGAGAAATGTTTTATAGCTGGCAACTTAATGAATTGACGTTACTATTAAGTATTAAGTAGCCATCATCTAATACAATCAATAAAAATACCTTTTGATATATATTCAAAATCTTGTGCATCATATTTAACAGAGCTCGTTTTTTGGTACGCTCTCATTCTTACGTACACCGTAGGTACACCGTTTTGGTACGGAATGGACATAACCAGAAACCACGCAAAATATGGAAAATTTAGTCGAAATTAAAAAATTTATATGAAACAGATACGTATTTATAATATTGTCTTTACTAAACTTAACAAGAATATAAAGTTACGATAAAAACTAATTAAAAGATATTTTTTTATCGTTTATTTTCATATAAATGTCAACACAATCTAAAAATCAAATTACACTAACGGTAAAGATCGTTATCAAACATTCGTATCTTTTCATAACTATTAAAATTTGATTCTGTAATAAGAAACTAACAAGTTAAAATATATATTTTAATAGGGTGTACAATTTCGTGTCTCGCAGTGTACCGGGAAATAAGAATCGTGGAATAACAAGCAAACGAAGGTAATAGGTATTGAATAATGTAAGGTTGCGTGGTGTGTGGCTACCGCAACCTGGCATGGTCTCACGGACCTCACGGGCACTGGACTACTAGACTGGCTGAGTACACTAGAAATTCTTTAGAGGACAACTTTTTGGGTCAAGCGACTGAGAGTTGCTATAAAAAATATATAGTTATATGAATCTATGTGGTAATGGCCTAGCGGTTCAATGAAGGGATTATGGCGCGCAAGGTTACAGTTTCGAACCCACTATTGGCACTTAGTAGGTATCAATGTGACTTTATCAAATTTACACGTACTTTCTATATTTCATAGACATCTGTAACTTCTGTTAAACATCATTGGCAATCTGGGAAGGAATAAACTTCGTGAAGAAACCTGAATTCCAAAAAAAAAGTCTTAGACACAATGAGCAAGGGTGGTTATCAATGCACGTCCTTTCTCTACAATATTAGGATTTTTATAGGTCGATTGGATGGAATACCATTATGAAACTATGAATTTTAATATTGAAAATTCAATGTATAATAACTTTTTGGATGCTGAAGTTGTATGGCATAAAAACGGTACATTAATTGAACGATTAAAGGTCCCTACTAATTATAATTTAATAAGACCAAAAATTCCCATGCACAATATGCATATTTATATACAAAACTTGAATAAAAAGTAATATCCTAGTCTTCAACATATTACTTCAAATAACAGTACAAGTTAATGAAGACATTAAGCTGTAATCATATGAAGATGACAAGACAATCGAATAACCCTGGCTAATACCCTGGATAGCCATGGAGGGCGAGGCCAATGTCATTGAACTTGAACCTCACAATTAGGGTGGTGCTTCATCGATACAATTGATGTTACGCTTGACGACTGGCGCCCATCTCGATGCAATCGATAAAACGACACTGGATTTTTACGACACCTTTTAGTTAGGGTTGCCAGCGAAACTATAAGAAAAATTTAGTGAATTTTCCAGCGAGATTTTCAGAAAAAAAAATGGTTTAACATTGATATTGAAATATTTATTACACAAAGACACAAAAAGCTGTAAAAGCCAACCGTGTCTGGCTAATATACATTACCATAATATAATTTTCCAGATATTGCACCTAAAATACCTACTCTATGTTATTTAGATTTGGCAAACCTTTTTGCATCGAGGATTTTTTTTTTAAATGACCTTGACAGCCCCGACGTATCGATTTCGCGGTCCCTAACTAACTGTAGGATGCGCCACAAGTTTTTGACTGAACTTATCATCTTGTTCTCTCTCATCTCATTCCAATTTGTTCATGTTATTTGCCAGTAAGTAGGTATAACAGTAAGCATGTTACAGTATTAGAGAAAGTCAAACCTAATTAGTTATGTGAACGATATAATTGCGTTTATTGAGTAACTGGTTGAACCACCAACATGCGTAAATCTTTCGTGTTTATTGCTTTAACGTACAATAAAAAATGGGTAAATGATGACACGAGATCATAATATTTATAATACTTACTTTTAAATCATGAAATAATTCGTATAATACTTCGCTCAAGATGAACTAAAATAATCCTAACCTAATCTATAAACAATAAGGAATAATAATAAAACGATAAAAAATGTTAGCTTCCCATTTTTTTTTTTGTTAAAATCTACTGACGTAACAGGACAAACAACTGAATACCAGTCTTTTACATTTGATAACCTACAAAAAAAATACACTAACGTATTTGACTCAAGTCTTTCCACTCAATGAATCTCTTAAAAAGCACCGTAACAAATCCATCACTAATTTTATCTGCAGCCTACAAAACCTACTCAAATTCATAAACAACTCAAGTTAACTGAATCATTTGATTACTTTTAACTAGAACATTGACCTTTCATTCACCACTCATTCGATCATTAAACACTTTTGGTGCGAATCAATGTTTAGTTTATACCACGAATAGCGGCTACTGTCTTCGGAACTGGGGGCTTTGGCCGGGAATAAATAGACCTGTGTTATTCCACCTTGTTTGTACACAAATACTCTACGCTAAGCCACGTAGGAACAGTATTTTATGTATCTTGAGCTATAAAAGGACAGCGGATGTATATTATAAATGATGTAATTGTTTTTGTTAGGTGTTTATACCTACTGATTGTTTCGTCTATTCGGCATTATTCTTCGCAGCATTGATTGCTGCAAAAACAACCGGTATTTATAGCAAAAAACAACGGAAGGTAAAAGGTACCTAATGAGTCACTTTATACTACATACATCATCAATAAATATTATATGAGCTCGAATTTCTGATGGTAAACAAATTCTTGACTTTATGGACTCATAATATAAGAAATTACTACTAAAAATATAGCAAAACACACTCGCTACCTAAAGAATTCACATTTCTCGTGCCAGTCGTAAAAAATTAAATGGTTTTAAGCAAACATACGTTGCAATAAAACAAAAATCGATCCGTCCTTTCCCACGAATGAACGCAACACAGGAACACGACCTAGCAGGCGAAAATCAACCTTAAAACTATACAAAAGATTATAAATTACGTTATTACGTGTAAAATAGCGTAAATCCGAAACAATGCACGCTTAGTACGAAACCTATTTTGAAACTACCATACTCGCAGACCTCTTGGAGGGTATATAACACAATTTAACACAGATTTAAAATAAACTGGCCACTAAGAGGTTTTCAAAACCCCACGTTCTGCATAATCTGTGGTTTATTTTTACTCTGTGAGCTTTAAGTCGCGGGAAAAGAGCTTAATTCTGCAAAAATGTATGGATTGGACATAAGACCCTGCGTTGTTTTTGTTTTCGACAAATAGCATTTGGTTTCCCCTGGGTAATACTCTATTCTGCGCGCCTGCCTAAATGAGGGTGGGAACACATAAATCAATCGTACCGCAGTAAACTAATGCTTTTGGCGCACGTTTCATTTTGTCCGGGGTATTTTAATCAAGTTTTTAGAGGGAGCGCTTGGGAAAAGTCATAACTGCTTGCTCTTGGGATACGTTATGAATAAATAATCTATCCCTAACATTGTCACACTTTTATGTCTTCGGAAGAAAAGCAAAATATGCATGCACCAAATTTTCTCAAACCTCTTAAAATTAATACGGGTTTTAAGTTTTTAAAAAGTTCAGGCTAAATTAGACTTATTTAAACGTAACAATTTCGGTTTTAACAAGGCACAGCAAGCTAGAGTTCTCCTATTGATTAAGAGGGACGAATTGTACCACTTGTATTTTGGGGTTAGGTCCCCTGTCCATCCCCTGTTACAAGGGTTATGCTTAACTTTGGCGAGAGGATTATACGGATTACTATTTGTTAAAATTAAATAAATAATAAAGCTTTAATAATTTAGATATATTTACGTAAGTGATTTATTATATTAATTCACTGCTTTATTTACTCTGTTCTTATCAACAGAGGTTTTGAACCGATGGCTTTATTAAACTATAAAAATACTTACCAAAATAATGTTATGAATAAATTCATAATAAATTGAATAGCAATCGATGGAAATCAAACTTTAATCTGAAGTTTTAAAGCTTATTTTCCCGATAATATATGAATCAGAAATCGGAAAACAACAATAATAATGTCTGGCTTGGTCTCTTTTCTTATCCTCTTCCTTTATAGATATACAAAGTAGCTTTATCTGCAATTGGCAACTAAGCAATGTCAACACAACACACGCGAAGACGTCGTCTTGGCTCGCACATTCTACCACAAAGTACAGTCACAATGACTAACTAAAATCAACCTTACAGCGTCGAAATAAGAACACGGTCCATGTCAAACTTTGGAGGTAGACTGTTTAATCTTAGGTATGTGTGAGTTGCACATTAGGGGCCGTGAAATCGTAACATTACGGTTACAAGACGAGGGGCTATCGACCCGACCTATCCCAATCTACAGACACGACGCGCCAAGGGTGACAGACAAAAGCAACCTGCAAAATATAAGTAGAAAACTCCCGGTTTTGTGAATTTTAAGACACCTTTTTGTATAGGGAGTTTTCAAGTGTACGGTAAGCCAAAATCATAAGTGCAGAACTTTTGAATTAGATGTCTTATTGCCTTTCGCGGGCATCGACTAACATCAATATCTTTTAGTTATTCTGTCATACTGGTTAACTGGAATTCTTTGCGTTCAAACACTCGAAAATTTTCGTACATAAGGTTGCTGGTTCGAACCCACTACAGGCAAGTATCAATGTGACTTTTTCAAATGTATATATGTGTACTTTCTTAATTATTCTAAGACATCAGTGAAGGAAAACATCGTGACAAAAACCTGGATTCCAAAAATTGGAATTTGGAATCGCCAACCTGCAGAGAGCAAGCGTTGTGACTGTGTGACACTGCTCGTTCCTTCTCTATATAAGAAGTACCTGTGCCCAGCAGTGGGACATTTATAGGCCGGTATTTTAATAAAAAAAAAAGACAGCGCTGAGAAAAGCGACGGCGAATTCAAAAGTTGAGGTGCTGAAACACTTATTATGCTTGACTGTACTAACGGAAAACAAAATGGTGGTTTGCTATTTATTTCAATGATATCTAAAATCCTAAAAACAATAGCAAACCCACAAAAAAAAGTGCGAAATATAACGAAGATGAAAAACTAAACTAACTTATCATAAACGCGTCTTCATTATAACATTTTACAAATATACACATCCTAAGCAATTTTCTAAGCAGAAAAGGCACAACATAGAACACAAAGCCACCAATTTCAAAGACATTCTTGGCATTGAAAGCTCTTGAAAACTTAATAAAGATTTTTCTCCAAAGTATTCAAATTAATTCAAAGATGGTCTTATTAAATCTCGTCTGAACCCAACTGTAAAGCTTATATACACAGAGTATACATACTAAGCTGTTGAACTTTGTGATAAAATAAAGAGGACCGCGAAATATTCGCTAAATGGGTATCACAATGCAGCTTTAATCAAAGATGTCTCGGGAGTTATAAACGCGTATTTTATTTGTCTCGACGTCGTCGCATGATTCAAGTTTAACCGAGCCGGCGATAATAACTCAAATTGAAAAAGGTTTCATTCAAGTACAACGACATCTTTTTCACAGAATTCTTTGAATAGTCTTCGTGTTTTTTTTACCTTAACCTGTTTATTAAGACTGTACTAATTATTTATCTATTTACAGCGGTAAACACACAGACTTACACAGTTAGTCGTGGTGGCCTAACGGTTCAATGACCGGATTCGCAGCACATGGTTGCAGGTTCGAACCCAGGCAAGTACCAATGTGACTTTTTCAAAGTTATATGTACTTTCTTAATCATTCTAAGACATTGACAAACGGTGAAGGAATCTGAAGTCGCCAACCCGCAATGAGCAAGCTTGGTGATCAAAGCTCATCCCTTCTCTATAATTATGGGAAGAGGCCTGTGCCCAGCAGTGGGACGTTTATAGGCCGGTATTATAAACACACAAACATGATGTAAGATTTGTCTAAGCCCCGGAAGACTCAAACTTCTCCTTCATCGTAAATCCTCATGGACTTCTTTCGCTTTACACGCTACAAGAACTGTAAAACTTTACCAATTTCTTATTACATCAATTTCTTGAATTTATGGACTCATAATATAAGAAATTACTTTTATAGTCATACCAGGATATAAGCGAGAATTCTAACAGATGATAACTAATCGGATGCTAGAAGGCTAGCTAATGTCTGCGATCTAGGTGACAACTACTGAAAAATTCCATTTGACCTTCGAAACATGGAGATCACTCAATGCTCATCAACCATGCAGAAGGTACTTAACAAATTTACTGCTCTGTCCATTTTTTTAATGTTCGGTCGCGTCTGGATAGCAGAATGTTTAAAATCTTACGACCAATTACAACTCTATTCTATAATAAATTAATGAAAGCAATTTAATCAAGACCATGTTCGAAACAGCCGCCATGTTTTGGCGGAAATATATATTTCAATTGTGAATTTGACGTTTACGTTTGCGGCCTGCAATGAAGTTATTGTGACTGATAATAATATTTGAATTTCGACGTACATAATTTAGGTATAACAACATTACAAACTGTAGTTTCATAAAATTGATTTATACATTAATATTTCCGATTCGAAACGTAAATAAACTTCGGCTATACCAAAAAGCTTGCTTGAGCTAAATAAATTTGTGTACGGTAAACAATTTCGCCAAGCATGTGGCAGCCCTGTTTCTTATCTTTCCGCACCCTAGATAATAAAATGCGCCCTTATTTCACCGCAGCCTGTTTTCCTGTCCCGTTTAGTTTTCGTGTTATCGGCAAGCATTGGAAGACCTTTACTATCATCAGCTAGTGGGAACATCAATTATGTCAGATAAAGGTTGGCCGTTGGGTCATACAAAAAATACATTTTAATGGCTTTATTACTGGTCACACCGATAATGTGTTGTCGTGGTTTTATTTATTGCTTGTGTGCTCGTGTGTGTATGAGATCCGCTTATTGTTTTACGCATGTTTCCTGTATGAATGTTAAATTATGTGCAGATGCAGTAGACGCGACACGAACATAGACTATTTTTAGATCTAAGTTACGATTGTTGTGTCTGCTGGAGGAAAAGCCAAGCGCAGATACTTTAAAAAAGTAAAAACTTTTATTATTAATCTGGAACCTTGGCCTTTCGCCAAGGTTAGCAAAATCTTTACATTCAACAGAAGCAATTTTAAATAGACCCTTGAGCGGCCCTCCGTATCCTATTCATAGACCGAGAGGAGTCTGCGGGGAGGTCATTTTATGTCGGTGCGTTAAAATATAAAACGTATGAGAATCGCCTCCCTGTCTAGACGACGTCTGCGTCGTCGCGCATGCGCCCCGCAATACACCATTTTGTTAACATTTTTGAATTTTGGTGCATATCTAATAGGCAATAAAGATCAATATTACTATGGCTTCCTATGTGCCTAATCAAATTACATACTATCATAATTATGCATTCACTAACAATGGGTATTTCAAAGGGTTTATTCTGTAAATTATACGTATTAATTTGCATTTAGATCTGCATTTAGACAAGGAAGTTATTGCTATTATAAGTTCCTATTCTCTAAAGGTAAAGTACCTACCTAACAATTTTATTTTAAAACCCTACGATACTTAATTGAAGGTAGGTATGCGATTCCAAATTTAATCTTTTAAAGCGCCATATTGGATTCTGAAATAGCATAATAGTTATTAGCGTCCGCCATTATCAACCAGTCGGCCAGTTTTGGGCTAAAATAATGATGTGAATGTGTCGATACAGGACCGGATTCTTTATTCTAAAGAATAAAAACGAAATATATTTCATTCTTTACAATTTTTTAAAACATTCTGTGACAAAAAATACAAAAAGTTCACCGTAATAATTTGTCACTATAAACTTACTATAAATTCAAAAAAATCCTAGTACCAGTAATACCTCACATATGTATTAATATCCACCATTATTATTCTTGTTACACTCTGCATTCGCTCAAAATCATACCAATAATCAACAATGATCGTAATTACTTTAATACTAATTTGACGTCATAGCGTGCGAACGAGAAATTGTGTCTGTCATCAATTAAAAAACAACGCCCCATCATGTGTGGCCCCGAGGCATTATTACACAACTGTTGTATTTAAACAGCTACATGAACCCTATCAAGTGACATTTCAACATTCGTAACGGCCCGTTCACGACCTTGCCGCTGTGAGCGGCAGCTAAGCGCGGGGCGGCGAGCGGTAAGATCAAAAGTATGAAAATGTTTGAAGCACGCCACGAGACGCCGCTCATAGCGAATTCGCGCGCGGTTTTATCCGAGCGAATCGCTACAGCGGCGCGCGGTGCGGTGAGCGGCAGGAACAAAAGTACAAGCGAATGAGTGCGACGCCACGAAACAGAGCGGCGTGGACAGCGGTGTAGAAGTGGACGTACTCAGAGGCGTAATTAAAAACAACAAAATAGACAATTTTGTGTTGGTTATGGATACCGAGGCATTTATTACAGACATTTTTAATCGACTGCCTATATTGATGTCAAAACATCCCCAACAAAAATATAAAAATATCTTATAAGAAGGTTGTGGGAAGAAATTAAACAATGTTTTAATTTTTATATCTCTCATATTAATTATTATATCTCTATTTAATGTTTATATCTCTCATATCAAGAATGTCTTGTTTTAAAAATGTACTGCTTTCTAAACATAGAAGGGATAATTTTGATAACGCCATGATTTTGAGCACGATTTGACTACCTAAATACGTCCACCGCGGCCGCTACAACCTGTATAATCTATGGCTACCGCTACTGAGGTACGTGGCGTGCAATTCGCACCGCTCACCGACGCCGCACCGCCCGCCGCGCCGCGCGCCGCTTAGACCGAAGTCGTGAACGGGCCGTTAGTTACGCTGATCGAGTCGCTAAAATGTACGGAAATGACACTGACAGGCCTAAGTCACGTGACTTGTCGAAAGTAAATGTCGGTTCTCTACATACACTTTGATATAATTATATAGATAAAGCAACTTCTATAGTTTAAAAGCAACATTTGCATGTGGAACGATTTTCAATTTACGATTTTAACCGATTCTCTATTTGAATTTTGATATTCTGATTCGACTTCTTCATTCGGATAGCTGTAAAAGTCTGTCTACTTTTTTATTCGTTCAGCGAACACTGCGACCAGGCACCTAATGCAATTTGTACTCGGTTTCAAACTGCAACGATAGGGAACGGAGAACGCTAACATTTTAAAAAGTTCCTATGATACTTAGATTTGTTGTAGGTATACGTTTGTACAAAATCAGTTTAAAAGATAGAAGGAAGGTATGTTTTTTACTGTAGTTCCTAACGTTTAATTTTAATCTGTGTAACTTATCTTACGTTTAACTTTAATACCTGTATTTAGAAGAACTATTATTCTAAAACACTGGCTTTTTTGGAGTGCCAAAATATCAACCAATAGATTGGTTCAGACCATTTTAATTCTTACTTTAAATAATAGCGGAATATAGATATAACCAATTATTTAATGATTAAAAAGCTTCGTTAATTACCCCCCGGATGCAAAACCACATCAAACAGATATTCGACAGCAACCCGCTGATTTAATATCCCCACACTACTATCATGGTACAATGCACTGCAGTCATAATTATCAACGAATATTCAATCTAAACACTACAGTTTACGGTTTAAAATTGAATAGCAAGTATTTTACAGTAGGATCATTGTCCAGTACGTACGGATGATCGGCGTTGCACACCACTGCGATTACACACTCAGTTGGGCGCGTAAAATAAAGCTTAGATAGCCCGCAACTGTAGCCTAATGTTCAAAATAAAGCTTAGGTAGACCGCCACTGCCGCCACGCAAAATTCCAAAATAGAGGAAGAAATGTTTTTTTTTTTTAATATTGCGGAAAATCGGAAACGAGTATCGCCGTTGATCGCGGGTAAATATAATTATAACCATTGGCGTGCCAGCTCCGTACATTTCTTTTATTGATTAATACAAAACATTTTGACTTAAAATTTTATTAAGTATTCAACATTCTTAAAACGAACCATATTACGAAAGTTGCCTTACCAATTTTAATACATCTCTTATTTGTAATTAAGTAGGTACCTACTTACAGCCGACATAAATTAAATAGAGTTATTAAACAAGAATAAAAAAAATCAGCGTTAAATTAACAAGGAGAACAGTAATCTTGTTGCAATCATTAAGGTGCGCGTTTAATTAGCGACGATTGATCTGAGACTTGCATCCCCGTCATGTAAGCAGGCGAATAACACCGTTGAAGCAATCTCTTGCAATTATTACCTAACATTACACCGCGCCCGGTTTGAAATCGCTGCAATTTATTTAAACGCGTGTTTCTGAACGAAAGTGAATACCAGAAGCAATAAGTAAAAATAATTTCCTTTGCCTGATACGCTACTTTATGTTCTCGTGTCAATGTTTGAAATTGGAATCTCAGAACGTGGTAGAGGATTTTATAATAAACAAAAAACAGATTATCTTTATCACAGGATTCTGTTGAACTATAACGACATCTATGGTTGTATTGGGTTATACTTAATTCAATTTTAGAAATAAAGCATCCGTGCCATGGCAGAAATAATTTTCCTAGTAAAATTTCAGATTAGACTAGCCTTCTATTGACTGATTCGTTTGTTCCTAATAAACTACGAGTCGCGTAAGATCGTAAATCAAGATTTCCGCCTTTATTGTCGCAACATGTCAAAATGGCGATTACTTTACGTTGTGTCTCAAACATGAGTCTGCAATAATCTTGTGGCTTACGCTGTAATTATTGGATCTATTGTTGACTATAATTATTCAAATTTTAATTAAATAATTTGTTTATTTCGTCTTTATACATGTAATGTGATTTCCTGTGATTACTGAATGCGTAGGTCAACGAAGTGATGTGAATTTGTGGTGCAACATGTATTTGTACTTGTTTTTATTATTTTTATTCCAGGGAAAACTACTACCTAAGTACTTGGGACACGCACAATTTCGGCGGATTTGTACATCGATAGTAATGTGAATTTTGTATGCCGATAATCCGAAAGGAAAGGGGCAACATCGCAAAACCTTTATACCTACCTAATATCACAGCGTTCTTTCTACTGCGACTAGCTTTTGCTCGCAGTTCCACCCGCGTGGCCGTCTGTAATCGCAGCAAAAGAAGCCATTAGGCTTCCACGATAAATAAGCTGTCATTCTCACACTGAAAGACATTTTCAAATCGGACCAGAAGTTCCAAATTAGCGCGTCCAACAAACAAACTCATCAGCTTTATATTATTAATTAGAGCTTATAGATAATAATTATTACAAAATCTACCAATGGGTTTAGAACTCTCTTTTTTTTTATAAAAACGGCGTCCGCATTAATGAATTTAATCCTTGTGTCGCGGGGGGTTTCACTAACATGAAAATCACATTCACAAAGAACACCCAGACTTGGAACAAGTATCTGTGGATCACGCAAATGCTTGTCCCATGCGGGGATCGAACCCGCAGCACGTCGCGCACAGTGGTAATTAGCGTGGTGACCTATACCACTCGGCTATCCGTGCAGTCATTAGGTTTAGACACGGTAATACTATCTATAAGTATTACCGTGGTTTAGATATGATCATGCTAATACCGACAAGTAGAGATTTCGTTGCATCCCAATTGTTTTATGACGTCATCCATTTGACATAACGCTGAATGTCAACACTTTTAGGTTTCCCTCGTAATCATCAGATCAAAAGCAAAAGAGGAGATTCTAAACATAACAATGTTTAGGCTCACGATTTATAAACTCTGCTTTTCATACCATTTAAGATTTAAGTAAACAAAAGAAACGTTACTTAATTTTTCCTGTATACAACATAATCGGATTTGAAGCGGTGGTAGTCTAATGGCTAGGGCGTCGGACTAGCGATCATGTGGTTGCTGGTTCGAATTCCACCCATTGCACAACCGACGTGAACCCACTCGTAACACAAGCATTTAGCTTAGTACAAGGGGTTAACAAGAATATCAATAATGTGCAACCCACATTGCTAGTAAGCTTTTAAAAATATCAAAATGTCAAAATGTTTTTGTAGATATTCCAGAAAGAGTTGTTTTGTTGCAAAATAATGTCTTTTGACTTGTTGAACAATGCATACCATTGTCAAAAATAACTCGGTTTAATGTAAATTCAAAATCTGGGACTACAAGAGTAATTTGCTACTAAAATTCACCAGTAAAGTCAAACTGCCCTAAAAATTCGGAGAAATATGAATTCAATTTTATTTACCACATCTCATTGCTTCTATCTCTACATGCAAGGCCATGTAATGCGCAGGATACATCGTAATTATACTTTTTAGGGTCAAAGGCCACGACCCACTTTCGCTTCGACAACATGAGTACGTATTCAAAAAAGTTCTCATTCAATCAAAACTTATTTCTGAAAGACTGTAAATAGTCCATTGAAAAGTTACATTTGGGGTTGCGTTTTTTAGAGGACGCAATTTTATTTTTTTGATGTGTAGGGGGGGTCAGTGTAAAGCTAAAACCAAGTTTGTGGGGTCGCCACCCTTGTCCCCCGGCCGCCATCTTGAAAATAGGGGTCCAAATGGTTTTTGCGATATATCTCTTTAACTATTCATCGGATAAAAGAAATTTGTTAACATTTTTTGTTGCAAATAATATTCTCTACAACTTTGGTTCAGTAACTTTTGTCGTAGAACTATAAATAAAAAAGTTATAAGCGAAAATGTTCAGAAATTCGAGATTTTTTTTATATTTTTCGATATAACTTTTTTTTTATCATTTTACGAAATAATTATATCAGACCATTTTTGTAGATCGGTTTTTAAGGAACAACTTTTATATACAACATTTTTTTATTAAGTCGATAGCTAAGGTTTTACAGCGCTCCCAAGTGAGTACCTACTATTTTTCAGTACTCTTAACTTACACATATTATATAGTCTGTTCATCTATACTTGTCCAAACATGTAAATAAATATGGCGTATGTAAGAAATGTCAATAAAATTAGTGATGGGAAACTTTGTGTGATCTATTCAGAATTGTAAACTAATTGTGGTAACATACATTGTGTGATTTTTGAGGAAAATCGTGATTTGTAATTGACGTCGGTTTGTTTACTATTTGTGACAAGTATAGATGAACAGACCTTACGTCTGTACTAATACTACTAATAATGTGTCATCAGTTATTGTGACGGGCCTGTTGGTCTAGTGGTTAGTGACCCTGACTGCTAAGCCGGAGGTCGTGGGTTCGATTCCCACCCAGGACAAATCTTTGTGTGATGATCACGATCATTTGTTCTGTGTCTGGGTGTTATTTATCTATAATATGTATGTATTTAGAAATATATAAGTATGTTTATCAGTTGTCTGGTTACCATGGTACAGGCTCTGCCTAGTTTGGGATCAGATAGCCGTGTGTGGGCTTGTCCCAAGATATTATTATTATTGTTTATTTTGTTATTATAATTTTTTAAATTATTTTTTAGCAATATTATTAATAGTTAATTATTGACTCTTTTCCCCACCACTCAAGAGGTAGAGTCTGGAGGCGCGTGTTTTTTATGTAGTATCGCCAATAGGCATAATCCACGGTGATTTTCTAAATTTCAATTATTCCGTCCTTAGTATTTTTGATGGACAAGGCTGCGGCTCAGTATCTGATCGGCTTTCTGTATTTAATATTTGTGGGAGAACTGGAGAAGGAAAGGGTGTGATGTGTAATGTCGGCGGTTCATCATCAAACTCATTTTCATTAATTAATTCTGAAAGCCCCATTACAGCAAGTCTCTCCAGAACAATAGAAGCACACTGCAGAACATTTCAACCCTGCTTTTTGACATCCACACTTTGCTCAACAGTTTCCTTTGCATTTGCAAAAGATCAGTTTTAGAATCTCAGGGGGTGCTGGAGGTTTAGAGCTCTGCACAGGCATCAATAATTTTCCACATTTTTTTCAGCCCCAGTCTTCAGGATCATTATTGTTACCAAGCCACGACTGGACCTGATGGTAGACTCGGAAAGTATGGAAGCGAGCTGTGTCTTGTGTTGGAGGAAGTGAAGATAAATTAAAAGTACTTTTTGTCACTGCCTTGGAGGTCTTGCTTTTGTGAAGAGAATTATCATCTTTATTACAGTATTCTCGGTAACGGCCATCAGATTTCAAATTATTTTCAAAATCAATTATTGTAAAATTGTGTAATGGAGTGGAAAACAGTCAATAATTAACTATTAATAATATAATAGCAAAATAAACAATAACTGATGACACATTATTAGTACAGCTACAGACGTATAATATGTGTATAGTTAAGAGTACTGAAAAATAGTAGGTACTCACTTGGGAGCGCTGTAAAACCTTAGCTATCGACTTAATAAAAAAATGTTGAATATAAAAGTTGTTCCTTAAAAACCGATCTACAAAAATGGTCTGATATAATTATTTCGTAAAATGATAAAAAAAAAGTTATATCGAAAAATATAAAAAAAATCTCGAATTTCTGAACATTTTCACTTATAACTTTTTTATTTATAGTTCTACGACAAAAAGTTACTGAACCAAAGTTGTAGATAATATTATTTGCAACAAAAAATGTTAACAAATTTCTTTTATCCGATGAATAGTTAAAGAGATATATCGCAAAAACCATTTGGACCCCTATTTTCAAGATGGCGGCCGGGGGACAAGGGTGGCGACCCCACAAACTTGGTTTTAGCTTTACACTGACCCCCCCTACACATCAAAAAAATAAAATTGCGTCCTCTAAGAAACGCAAGGTTAGGCCTAAAAAATGTAACATTTCAATGGACTAAAAATAATATCTCAAAGTAGTAATTTCAAGTATTCATTTCTCTACATTAGATCATTTTAAATTAGTCCAAGTATCAATATTAATGGTCTTCTCAAGTGTGTCATACGTCAAACTGATGTATTTGCGTCATCAGTCATAGTTGTTCATAAAGAGGGCTTTACAAGCGCACGCGCACCTCTGCGGATGGCGATTAACTTGATACGCCGGTTGCGACACATGGCGTGCAACTTAAGAGCCATTTCACAAAATTAAAGCGCTCGAGTTTAGGTAAAAGACGGCAGCACTGTGTATGTGTGCAAAGCTTATCACACATACACAATACAAGCAGTGTAACGCGAGTGTCGAGACGGACTAAATAATCTTGAGCCGTTGTAATCATAATGCGGAATTTAGAGATTTATGAAAAAAGTTATTTTATTTATCTGTTTCACGTCTAAATTAGTTATATGTAAACTATCCTGACTTGTCAAAATTAAATTCAGTCTAATAAAGGTTTCTAGATAATAAAAAAAAACACAAGTATATGTTATGTAAAGTATGTAATAAAAATTATCAGGAAAACAAATAATAATATAGACTATCACATAAGTTATAATAATATGGCTGCATAATTTTTATTTTTCCTTTTTAGTTACGCCCCATTGCTAAACAATATTAAACAATAATATATAATTAATCTTTAATCTACTAAAATAACACTTTATAATAAAATAAACTCTTTCCTCTTGTAAAAAAAAAACCGAAAAAAATCAAAATGTTGTAGTCGTAGTATAATAATGCGTTCACGACATGAGCACGCGCAGATTGAGACGCGGGAAAAAGTGGCATAGGTCCTTCCTCGATGGGCGCTCGCACCGGACTAAACAGTACCGGCTTATGCATCGTACTTTATTCTAATTTAGAGTGATTTTAATATCGATATTATGTCTAATTAAATGAAGGGATTTTAATCAAACTTTAGAATTCGATTTGTTAAAGAACATAGTTTATTTTGTCATTTTTTTTAATGTAATTACGCCTTAGTAAACCCAAAAAATTGCGATATAATTGCGAATAAATCGTAAAAATTGACCCAAGACTTTATTTTTTTACTAATTAATGTTTATAATAATCGATATTCTAGTACATTATGTGTCGACAAAACTATATGCCTGATGCATTGTGTATTTTTTTTCGTCAAAATTATAACTGTTAATGATAGATATAGGAGTCTGAAGTTGACTCTGCGATGATTCTTCAGTAAACTAGTTGTGGGAGATTAATCACTACAAAGTAAAGAAATAAGTTTCTGTAAATGTTTTACATGAAGTATCAATACGAAAGATTGGTCTATTTTTTACATGTATTCACCAATGCCAGAGTATTAACTAAGATGGTAAATTAGGCGACTAAAATCTTAGATATTCGCGCGAAAACGTGAAATGGCTCTTAAGATTTAATCTGTCAAATACTTGAGCCAATGTTGGCGCAAATGTTTGATCAAAATCATAAACAGCAAATACCAACTTGCTTGTAAATCATGTATTTATTTTTTGGATGTCATAATATTTCCAGTATACTTAGTTGTTTCTTGAGTTGTTTTGGCTTCACGAGACGTCCATATCAAGAATAAATTGCAGTCATATCTTAATAAGATACAAGGTCTAACATAAAATATTTATACGTATCACAAGTCAAAATTTTTTAACGACTACATTATTTTTATCTATTTTAAATATAAAGTTAAAATTAAAGGCTATACCAACATTGGCTGGTTATATCCCAATATTTGTGCCAACATTTACAATAAAACCAAGTATGTATTGCAATTTGAAACTCGGTCGTATACAGGCGCCAGCAATCTTAGCTCACGGTATGAAAGATGCGTTCATCTTCACATTTAAAAGGCCCTACTTCATCGCACACAGGTGTTTGGTTAATTTCAATAAATAAGTAGTGATTTGCACCTGGCAACACTCAAATAAGATTACTTCCTGTATTTTATGTATAGGTGTTACCACATCTTTTGCATATATACTATAAACTTACAATTAACGTACGCATACAAATCAGCCCCATATTCACAATTTTTTTCATGGTTGACAAAAGTGATTTATATGATGATACATTGACCTTGGCCTTAACTTTAAGGAGGTTATAGACAATATTTTTTGCGAAGTGTTAGAGAGCGATATCCGCATTCCTAATTCAAAAAATGGATGACAACATGACTGCCGTAAATAATCTCCAAACTACTAAATTCTTATTAACGGTTTTACAATACCTAAAATATCTAAAAGCAATCATCATAAACATCAATCAACAATAACAGTTATTCAAAACCTTAAAGGCACTTCAGACACATTAATCTTTAATTTCAAACCTGTAATATCTTGTTTAAGTAAACAGAACAAAGTTAATTCTGAACTCAAGCGTCCAATATGCTCTTTGTGGTGGCTCCAGACAGTTGATTAAACAAATTTGTATAGGTTTGATAGAGAGCACAGATACATACATTCTCCGTCTAGACTTCAAAGACTTGCCCCTTCATATGCGCTAAGAGCACTCGACAATGCACGTCAATATCCGCTTAGTTATTCTCAAAACGAAACTCTACATTAACTTTATGGTAATGAACTAATTAGAATGCATCCGTTGCCAGGATTGTCTATTCCTTTTTATGAAAGTTAGAAAAAGCGCGGCAGTCGTAAAGTCAATTAAATTTCAAACCAAATAATGTGTCGAACTATATAGTAACAATTTTAAATAAAATCGCTGTGTCTATTTAATACTTAGGAGAGGAGATAATCAGGTAAAATTGTTACATACTATTATCATAAATATATATAAGTAGGACTTGCGAAATAGAAAGCAATTATTGTTGTTTTTAAAATTCAACGTTTAAAAGGCTTAGCGCGCACTACGATAAAAATCGTTGCCAAAATAAATCCGTTTGCTATTTAAAGTCGCATGCGAAATCTTACTTTAATTTTGAAATTATTAATTTTCGCAACTATTTACCTATTCACAGATATTTTTTCGCAACGATTTTTATCGTAGTTCGCGCTCAGCCTAAGTTGCAGCTAGTTGAAGTAAGTATAAAGCTTTTGTAGAACTTTCATTATTGAAGTTATTGCAAAACATGCCACCAAAAGCTGAGATAGGCCACAACGCCAGCACAGGCCACAATAGGTTGCTTAAGTGAGTGACTAAGGATAGCATACAATGCATTTGGTGCCTACCTTAATATTTGCAAGAATTGGTGTCTACTCATTGAATCATCAACACAGTTTACGTGACAATATGCGTGTATTTAAATACTTACATTTCTACGTACAAGTTATTCACAATGCAATGTTCATAAAAAATACAAATATGGAACTCTAAACGTGGACAATGACAACAGGACTAGACCACAAACTCAAAGTCGCTCAGCGAGGTATGGAGCGAGTTATGCTCGGAGTTTCTTTGAAGGATAAAATCAGGAATGAGATTATCCGGAGAAGAATCGGAGTTACCGACATAGCTTGCAGAGTTAGTAAGCTGAAATGGTAGTGTAGGACGCCCCCCGCCCAGATGGACCGATGACCTGAAAAAGGTAGCTGGGTCGGACTAGATGCGGAAGGCGGAGGACCGGGTGTTTTGGCGCAACTTGGGAAAGCAAATACAAAGAAAGGCCCATGTCCAGCAGCGGACCGCGATAATCTAAGTTGATTAATTGATGGAACTCTATGATTACACCTTTGATTATATAACGGACAAAGGATAACACCTGCCTGCGACTCAAACATTTTAATGCATAATGACAAAGAATTTAATGACTACTCTTGGTTAATCATATAAGGACTACTCTGTAATCTTTGTCACCTTTTATGTCAATGTAGTGAAGTTCATCAGCTGTTGATTCTCATGTCGTGTTATTTTACACATGCAATTGTTTCGAAACAATGATGTTTGCAAAATGACAGCACGAAATAGAAAAGTTAGCTATGATAATACGTGTTGCTATCGGCGAGATTTGAATGCAACAATGCACAAAAAGTCACAAATAAATACGATTCAAACGTCGAAATTCTTTGACATTTTATTTTATTTTCGGCGGTTTTAATATCTAACTTCAATCGTCTTAAAGGCGCCAACTGTCGAATTTTAAATTAATCGAACATCCGGTTGAACGGGTGCGTTCAGAGGAAGCACACTTCATTAATTCAGTTGCCGTACAATGAAAGCACTGATTCCCTTCGTCTTGAGAATAATGTGACAATGAAGTTGATTAAACTGTTTTATGTTTAAAAGGTCTGTCTTTGTGTCTGTAATAAACAGGTAGTACTAAAGAGCTGTTCCGAGTGTTCTAACGTTTTTTTATCTGTTACACACATTCTTGTGAGAGATAAGCTGTATAACTCGCCTACATGTGCATGTTTTACAATAAGTAAGCGGCACAATCGTTAATGAGCTATAGAACATAATTGTAGATATTTTTCTGAGAATAATGGGTCTAGTTTGAATGAAGTAATGTTAAACATCTTGCGTTGTATGATTCATCTATCAAATGTGGCCTTCTTGTTGGTATGTATTTGTACTAGGCATTTAATTTGCATGTATTTTTTCTACGGCCATATTATCTGCTGCAGTATGTATAGAGAATGCCATTGATTCATTTAGTTATTCGTCAAGAGACGGAATTGTTTATGCGTTCTTTGAGTAACTTTAGTTCTTATGATATTGTCAAGATCACAGCTGTTTTTGGCGGGGTTTGATAGTCCGGGGATACTAACAACAGTTAGAATATCTTTCAATTCAATCAAGTACCTGTATCAACTTAAAGGCTTAGTGTAACCTTTGTAAGAACCTACGTTGTCAAAAAAATTAATTGTGTTAAATGTATCATTTATCCAATGGCCATAACTCTAGTATCTAGTAATCTCGGTTCTAGGGCAGAAATGGACTAGCCTTGAGATTGCTAAGGAACGAAAATGGCGATATTTAGTCCTGGTCAGGTCAACGTTCTTATAATCGCAAACGCATTCTACGACAGGATTTATCTCTGATTAGAAATACATGACATGTATATTTTGATTTTCTAGATAGGTAGATGCAGGAGATTTTCAAGTAGATTTTTAAGTACCCACGTAAGTAATTAGTATGCACATGCAAGGCATGTTATAAAGTTAATTTTTATTTACAAAAAAAAAACAATATTAATATTAATTACACCATTATTGTACCAAACGTTTAAAGATGCCTTTACAAAATGCAATGCAATGGTATTATTTACATCTAGACTATTTGATGTTTTTACTAACCGTACATAAATCTATACATTCTAGATATTATTATACTCTCTATATAGTAGTTAATTGATTTAATTTAAGAGCGATTAACAATGTGATGAGAATAATAATTATTACGAAATTTAATCACGGCTTTTGATATCTACTCAGTCTAATATATTTTTTCTTCTTGGCCTTAAATAAAAACATCCAGTGCCGAAGGATTTCTATGCGTAGGAACCAAAAAAATAAACGTTAGGGTACTAGTGTAGTCCATAATTTATTGTTATTCCTACCACTGGAGGGCAAAGGCGTGTTCTCATACAGCTAAAGAATGATTATTCCGTCCTATTTTATAATGTAATTAATAATTATTATCACAAAGCGCCGAGTATTTCCAATGGACAGAATGATTGATCACGTAGTGGTTACTTACCGCAGTAGTTGATGCAAGATGCAGCCGATGCAGGTAGGGCCTGGCATCGAACGCAATCCACACACGCCCTTAAGTGGAAATACTGAGCAAAACCTGTCCTTTCCCGCCTCGGGAAATTCATGATCGTGGACTTAACCATAGCGAAAAGTTTTTTTTGTGTTCATTTTTACATAAATAAGTAGGAAGTTCACTGACCTAAAAATAAACTGATCTAGGTTTTTTTTAACTAGGTACTTTTAGTAAATACCTAAGTACCGTTATTGCACATGATGTAGGTTGGTAGGTACCTGTATGATTATTATAAAAAAATATTTAATAATAATGTTTTAACAAATAAACTTACCGAAAAAGTCCTCCCAAGTCATTGAGTGATCGGAGTCACCGTTTGCACCTTCCATCTTCATACACTAATAAAGCTGCTAACTCAACATATTTCCATGAGGGCTATACTTAGAAAAAAACACACGACGTTTTATTTATATGTCACTAAACACAACTGGTTACGTTTTTTGTTTGTTGATAAACAAAAAGACATCGCGTTCGATACTCGCGGGCGGCGGGACAACGAAACGCACGGCAGTACGCGCGGCCTCTAACTGGCGAATGAATGAAACGAAAAAGTTTGTTTCGACTTTGCCCTGCCTGTATGTATAGTCCGTAAAGTAACTCTGTACACCCATCCCGTTGTAGGCGAGCAAGCTTCACTTGTTTATCTTTCCTTGCTGTATCTAAACATCATTATGTTTGGTATACTCATAGGTAATTATGAAACTGCAATAAAATAGGTCTTTGTAGGACGAGCTCTATCATAATAATATTATCTTATCTGATAATGATGTCGGTCAGTACCTACCTAGCCGTCTGCAGAAAAACTGCATAAGTATACGGTACTTTTATGGACATAATGATTAGTTATCAGTTTTCTAAGCTAACAAGCGTGATAACTAAAGTGTAAGACCCACTTCGTCACAGTAGGTTTAAGAACCATAGTTGAGCTAATTAATATCATCAAAGTACCTGTCGCATTTTCTTAGTTAATAATTAACGCTATTCATTATATACTAACGCTTTGAGATGACTACAGTCGAGAAAACACAATACCTAGATCCTTCCCTCTATGTTACGAAGTAGTAAAAAGGTTAAAATTATTCTAATTATAAATTAAAAAATGTCCAGTTTATTGCCTTTACGTTTTATAGATATAAAACCTCAGGATGTCGCGGATTCGAATCCCCATTGTGACATTTTCAAAGTAGCATTAAAATGAAGATTGTTCTTGGAAACACGATGAACAGTGTATAAAATCTGAATTCAATAAACTCAAAAATATTCCAAAATTTGTTTATTTAGAAACTAGTAAAAAGAAAAGAATACTTCCGTTTTCTTAGGAAGTAGGAAATACTCGGTACAGATAAAAAAAAGTTATGTTCTGGTTCTGTGTGTGATGTGGTTTTGGCGTAACCGGGCATTGATCTCGTTTAGAGAGGTGAACAAGATATTTTCTTAGTTGGTTTCTTAAGTCGATTTTGATTTTCTGTTCGTAATCAATTAAATGCTCGATATACCACGAAATTAATAAAGAAATATGTAAACCATAAGTCATAACAGTTTTAGGTAAATAACTTAAATTAAATTATCGGTAAAAACAACTTATTGCGCCACAAACTTATCTGACCCTGTGGTTTCTAATTTTATTTTATAATTAATATTATCTTACTAATTTCATTTTGTATAGCAATATAAAATAATCGTAGGGTAAGATTTAATTTACTCCTTGTAAGGAGGCGATGGTATTTTTATCATATAAACCACATAACTTCCATTGAGTTGAAAGTTTGAAACACTCAATTCAACAACAGCGACGTTGCCGCGCCGTCACCGGGCCGGGTCAGATGAGTGTGTTGAACTAGGATAAATGTACCTTTTATTTTACTTTATATTATTATTAATACTATTTACGATTATTGCAAAATAGGAGCAGCAAACACAAAAAATAGTCCTAAAACAGTGACTAGGCCTTATTGATTATCAGTCTACACAAGCGATGCACTCAAACTTATTAAAATTTGTATTCTTGAAATAGTAATTTACCATTTTATGAAACACTAACTGAACCATTTAGTAACAATTTATATTAGATCGTACACTGTTATAAAATTAAATAATAATACGCGGATAGGCTGTAGTGAGTCATCAGTGAAATCCTTTCCTCCGCGGTCTATACAATAGGTATATATGTAACAGAATAAAGAGCAAGGCTGGCGTATCTACTATATGCCTATCTCTGTATCTAAATGCAAACTTTTATAAATAATTCATAAAATATTCATCACAGGGACAATCTTTCAAGGTTTTTTTTTAATTTAGTAAATCGACTACCAATTTCTTCTAGAATGTCATTCGTACATCTCTATTGACACAAACAACATGGCGGAATTATGATCAGTTGTTATGTTTCCACCTGCAAATTAAGTTTTAGATCTACACAATTGATTAAATAAAACTATAATTGTACCGTGTGCTTAACACAGATGCTCTTTGTTACTTAAATTGAATCAAAATAATCTGTGAGTTCTTGTTATTAAGCTACTTAGTAATGTACAGGTAAGTGCATTTGATAAAAAAAAACGGATACTTAATTTCATTTTATCGTCACATTCTCGGGCACGTTGTACTTAATTAGATTAAAGAACGACTTTATATAACATGTATTTTTATTCATAGTTGGGTGCATCGCGTCGACGGTCGTTAAAATTCTTGTAACAAAAAGGATCGTTGAACTATAAAACAGTTTTGGATGATCTCGCGATGCCGCGACGAGGTAACGAAGTAGTGCAGTTACCGCTGCCGCCAAAGAAGAAAGTAAAGACTGTCGAGGAGTGTTCAAGCCTGGATGCCAGTTTCTGTGATGACGAGGCTCTGCCCCCCGGCATTGTGTTTACCGACGTCTTGCAGAAAACCTGGCGCATTGGGAAGCCCATCGGTAAGTGTTCGTTAAACCATTTACTATTGTTAATGTACTGGTGTATTATTAATTATAAATAATCATAAAACAATATAAAATTAATAGTTCTTGTATCATTTAGACTGTCACAGCTGATGTAGTTGCTAACTAAAAATAATAATAATAACACACATAAGTGTTTACATAGTTTAGTTAAAATTTCCCACATGCATTGAATCATCATTGTTGATTTAATGATGGCATTACTAAATAAATACTAGCTGACTATGTTTGCAGTAAGAGGTGAGATAATACTTATCTAACTCTATAATTTGGTCACATTATGATGACCTCTTGCCTTTTTTACTGATTCCGTTTAGCTTTGTTATAGTTATTAAATAATGAGTATATTGCCGTTATTGTTTACCGATTAAACGGAGGGGTGGACTGGTGATCTGTAACACAGGTTTAACCTAACTCAGACACCAGTCTCTATATAACGTGCAAACAATTTTTAATCTGTATTTACTTGTGATGAGAAAATAAAGATTATTATTATATATTATTGCCATAATATGTAAAACAAGCTTTGCTCCATGGTTCACTTGCCTTGCTTTCTGCATTCCAAATAATAACAAAATTAAATAGTGCCATGATGAACATTATTTCATTACAACAAGCATTAATCATATGTCGGTTGTTTGAATAAGAAAAGGTTATAGGAAAAGAAATAGAGAGGTCTATGTTTTGGCTTTTTAATTAAATGACTAGGATCTGCAGGTATGAAAAATATTTTCAACTAACTATAGCCCGCGACTTTGCCGTAAATATGCTGCGATAAACGACGTTTATCGCAGCATATTTACGGCAAAGTCGGAAAAAAGGCAAGGCCTATGTCCTTTCTCAGGCTCTAGACTATCTCTGTACCAAATTTTATTTAAATTGGTTCTGTTTTAGGTGTAATTGCGTACCACACTGAGATATAGAGCTACATTCCCATTTATAATTTTAGTAAGGATTGCAATAAATAACTTAATTATAGCGCTATGGTTACCCTAATACACAAAAAAGGCCCATTTATCTATGTTATTAAACAAAATCTGACTAAAAACATATACTAAACGCGTTTGACGGCGTCGGCGCGTATCTCGGAGAAACTGGTTTGCAACTTGCTGAACCACTTCTAACAAACCTTGTTCATTAACATAGGATAGCTACCTACCTTTTCTTATTCATATTTGTGCTTTTACTATTGACTGACTCATATAACAACCATTCTAATAAATTTAGTTGAAAAACCATCTTTCTCTCAAGCTTTTGTAAGTACAACACAGAAAGATGTTGTTACATTGTAAAAATAAAAAATCTATGTTAATATATCAACACTGACATAGTGAAGGCAAAGAGATTTATTTGATTGAATGTGCTTATCTCAAACTTCCTGGTTTATTTTTTTTTTTTCTTTGATAGCGTTATTTTGAGGTCTGATATAAAATTATGTAAAATATTACATCATGTTGATTGCTATGCGAGATGAGCAAATTCAGGGAAACTGCAAGGCACAGTTTAATTTCAAAATTACCATATTGTATTTTTTATTAATTTAAATTTATTTGTTACAGAGTTTAAGCCTGTTGTCACAGGGATTTCATAAGGTTTTAAATTATGTATCCAAAAACATAGATTCAGCAAAACTATACATTATTTTCAGGCTAACATCTAATATGTTATAAACTAAAAAAAAAACTATTCATTCTGCACAAACATTAGCTACACATATAAAAGAAAATAACAATAAAAACTAAAGCCTTATTTAAAAATAAAAAACATGTACTAAAATAATAACATTTAATTCAAACATCAAAAAGTTTGTGTCATATTATAATGGTGCAGTATTTATTAATTAATATTAAATTTCTTCTTCAGGTAGAGGCAGTTTTGGCAGAATATATCTTGCATCAGATGATGTAGAGTCGGAGGTCACAAAATTAAATGCTAGATATGTGGTCAAGATAGAACCACATACAAATGGGCCCTTGTTTGTAGAAGTACACTGTCTTATCCGCACTGCACAATCATCACAATGTAAGTATCATTATAGTGTATAGAAAATAAAAAGCTGCCCACTGCTGTGGGCAGCCTTATATGAAATAGAAATAAGGAGAATGGGTAGCAGCATTCTCCTCAAGAATGTAAACTAAAAACTGAAGTCACCAACCCGCTTACCCAGCGTGGTAGGTAGGGCAATAAAACTTGTGATTGTGCACCTAAGCAAAATGTCCAATCAGGTGTTGTGGGGCAACTTGGGACAGGCCTATGTCCTGCAGTGGACAGCGATAAGCTGAAAAAGAAGACTAGGATGACTGATGTGGACAGTCAGCCTAAATATAGATAATATTATAAGAAAGCTTATAGTTCATTTACTAATATTGTTATTAACAATATTAGTAAATGAACTCTATTATTATAAACACTATCCAAACTAGTTGCCTATTTTAAGCTTTGGCAGGTAAATGATGATAAATGACCAAATTTCAACCCTTTGTAAAATAATAAATAAATAAATAATAAATGTGGACAACATCACATACATCGCTCCGAAACCAAAGTAAGTAGCTAAAGCACTTGTGTTATGGAATCCAGATACAACGAAGATACCACAAACACCCAGACCCGAGGCAATGTAGAAAAGTGTTTTTCTACATTGACCCGTCCGGGGATCGAATCCGGGACCTCAGAGCTGACGACACCTTGAAATCCGTACTAGTTAATATAATATGATGTATTTTTTTTACAGTGAAAGAATGGAGACAACAAAACAAACAAAAACGCATCGGTATGCCTGTTTACATCGCCAGTGGCTCATTCACAGACGAAAATACAGGCACCAAATATAGATTCCTTGTCCTGCCACGCTATGATATAGACTTACAGAAAATCGTAGCAAGGACTAAAGTATTAGACCTCAAAAATGTCCTAGTGTTAGCTCTGCAAATATTAGATGTATTAGAATACCTCCATAGTCAAGGTTACACGCATTCTGATATCAAAAGTTCCAATCTTATGCTCGGGTTTGATGGCACCAGAGTTGGGAAATCATCTGTAAAACTAGCTCCATCATTCCAAAAGGAGACTAAAGAAGTTGCTGTATTATCAGGAAAGCACAGAAGGGCTAAAACTACTAAGTCACGATCGTCAAACTACTATGATGACGAAGATTTTGTTATCAAAGACTATAAAAGTCCAGAAGACATTAACGAAAATGATAAACGTCTAGCAAATGTTAAAAGGAAGTTACGGAAAATACTTTCTGATAGGGATAGCAGGACACTCCATAGACATCACGCGTTCAATCTCAGACAGTTATCAAATTACGTGAACTACGAAGATATGAATAGTTCAGTATGTTCGGATCAGTCGTATCAAAAGCTTTTGGACGACTTCGGTGACAAAAACTTAATTCGCACCACGAAAGAGTTTCAAGAAGATTCAAGAAAAAGAGTTAGAGAGTCCAATGAGAATGTTAGTGAAATATATCAGGAAGCTGTGCTGTCTCAGTCGAACGGCCAGATATATTTGTTAGACTACGGGTTGGCTTCAAAGTTCTTGGACTCAGAAGGCAATCACAAAGAATTTGGCATGGATGCGAGGAAAGCTCACGATGGAACACTAGAATATAGCTCACGAGATTCACATATTGGAGCGCATTCGAGAAGGTCCGATCTCGAAACTCTTGGGTATAACCTCCTGGACTGGTTAACTGGAACTCTGCCTTGGAAGACGGCTGAAGTAATAGCAGAACCTGATCTAGTCCACGCATTGAAGAAAAACTTCATGGGTGATATTAAATTATTACTTAAAACATGCTTTAAGACTGAATTCTACCCTCAGTTCATAGAAAAGTATCTCGAGTACGTCACAAGCCTTGATTTCGTTGAAAAACCTGACTATGATTATTGTAGAAGTTTATTTAAAAGTGAGCTACTTAAAAATGGCTGTGCTAGTAGTAAAGAAACACCTTTAAACTTTATCGAACCACCAATGTCGCCAATGAGTCGCAAAGACTTCTCAAAGCGGTTTGGTAGGAAGAACACTCCACCCAATTTTCTAACAATAAATGGTATTAAAAAGGCTTGTGAGAGAGAAAATGTTTGTTCTTTGGAGAATGACTTAAAATTAGAACTCCTAAAGCAAACATTGAACATTTCAAGCGATGGTGTTCGAAAACCTTGTGCGTCTAGAAACTTCTTCATCTCCGATGCAGATTTAGTGGCACGTCTCAAAAAATCCTTGATGCCGCACGATATCCTGGGTAAAAAACTGTCACCCAAAAATTTACGGTCAAAAAAGAAGAATATTAAAAAGCGCAGGGGTGTCAGAACACATAGAAATAGCATTGGCAAATTTGGGAACTTCATGGGATCGGCGCGTCAATTTACTTGGGCAGAAATATTGGCTGGCAACCCTGAGGATATTATACGCAAGGAGCGTAATGCCGCTGCAGTGAATACGGAATTCGTTGATGACGAAAATTGCAAGTATAGAATCAGAAAGATGTCAAATTCTTCTGAAAACAGTGACTCACATCTACAATCACCTTTAATGCAAAAGGACTACCTACAGAATATGAACCCAACTTATGCAATGAGAGAAGTTATAGCGGCATTTAAAAGAAAGGTTTCTGGTAAACCAAATGAGCCAGACGAACCAATTGAAGGCTTAGAAGGGTACACTCCAGCAATGATAAAAGTATACAGAATCAAACAGAAAAGAGAGGCGAAAGAAAAGCAAGATGCCTTGAAACAACAGTCTTTAGGTAAGGAAGAAAATGTTCAGATTGAAAGGAGGTGTACAAGGTCTATGAGAAGCAAGAACCAGCCAGAACCCAGTTCAAGAATCACAAGGCAAAAGGGCAGTGTAGACAGCAACAAATCTGTAGATGTGGAAACAAAAGTAATTCCTAAGTGTAGTAGTAGATCAAAATCTAAGAGTAATAAAAAAATTACAAATAAGAAAGATGAAAAAGAAATTGTCACTGTCGATAATGTCAAATCTGCAACAAAAGATCCAAAAACAATTGAAAGTAAAGACAAATCAGCTTCTAAGGAAAACAAAATAACCGATGTTAAATCTGTTCCGAAGGGGCCAAAAAGTAAGTAATACAAAATTTATTTGCGACATTATTTTGTGAGCATGTTATACATAAAGTGTAACATTATCATCAACTTAATTATTTTTGTTGGGGTGAAACATTCATGACTTCAACCCCTGCTGAGGGAATATGTCGGACTTGCACCAACTAAAAACAGCACCCAATCCCGTCTCTTAAGCAAGCTCCGCGCAGCTCCAGCAGATCATCGTAGTCTTGTCTGATTTAAATGTCTTAAAAGATGATTTATTATGTGTTCTGTTCCAGATGATTAAAAATTCTTTTTTATTTTTCAGAATCAACAAGAAGAAACAGAACCTTTACAGTTGTCAACAATAGAAGGGGTCTAAGAAGCAGTAAGCGTAAAAATAGGTAGATACTCATTGTGCTGCCCAGATTATGAGTGTACGAGTGTTGCTTTTAAAATCTTTAGGTTAAGCGCTAATTTAGGTAAGCCTTGACTAAACTTTATCATCAAATAATTATTACCAATAATATTGATTAGTGTAAACTGAAATGTCTTGGTGTAACCTAACCCACCACTTTTTTATTTGCATAAAGCAAAAATTGTTAAGATATGAATGATTGAAACAAAAATCTGTGATTTTAATAATTTGTGTGCTTACTTTATGTGATGTTGTGATTGTAAAATGTAAATGGCTTGTTCAGGATCTGACTGAACTAACAAGCCGAATTTAATTCTTCTTGCATTTAGTAATGTGATTGGTTATCTGTAATTCCTACACAAATAGCCTGATATTTTTGACTTCACGTTTTCTTGTGTAATTCCTCTTAGATCAATAAAATAAATTGTTGAATACAGTTGTTTTCTTTGGCTTATAATTACACCTGTATTAAGAATGGGCTAATTGCTAAATTATACACGACCGATATTGAGAATGTCTGCAATAATGAATAGGGCATTACAGAGGCCATAACCCTCTCGTATATAACTGGACTTTGTGCCTACTCAGCCCAGCCCATGCGATATCGATCTAATTACAGCAGTACCTACTACACTACTGAATTATATGTCTATGGTTGTGGTGATCATCCACTGCGGCGCGGGCGCATGCAGTTAGAATGGCATTGCGTGCGCCGCAGTAGGCACACGGACTAACGTGGGCGTAGAATTCAGCGAATTATAGGCCCATGATAGTTCCGTGTGTCGGCTCGGCTTGTAATTGGATGTTATCAAGATAATTTTTAGCCTATTCGTGCACCGCAGGGCGCAGTCATTGAGATAGAAATAATTCAATGGCCGCAGTGAAGAAGCGCTTTTGCATAGAGAACGACGTTCCAAATATACACGAATACTTTTTCAATAGTTGTAGATTGCTCTGGTCAGAATGAAATTCACAACAAAAAATAAAGCAATCGTAAGTTTTTATTTTAGGCTGTCTGTTATCAGTTGTGTAGCTAGCAACATTGGCCTGTTATCAGAATCGAACACGATGTCTTGTCATTGTCAAATATGACATTGACAGACGACAGGTAAAGACTAAAGAGTGACTTGGCTGTGTTGCACGGACGATGGGGCTATGTTTTTATTTCTTTCTTATTAATTAGTTGACAAAATTCCGGACTTATCCACTACAGTGTTAGTGATAAGTCATTACGGCGCCAAATTATTAATTAATGTTCATTCATATCTGATTCCACTCATGACATAACCTATAAGTTCCTTGAAATTAAGTTCTTATGTAAATTCGCATTTATTTGAATAAACTATGGAAAGCAAAGCGAATAATGAGATTCGGGTTGGTTCAAGGAAAAGTGAGGTAAGTACTAACTTATAATTATTGAATTGCGAAGATTTTCAATAGTGTTAATCGAAATTTAGTTTTGTATCCCGTTTCAAAATTATTTAATTATTATCTATTAATTATACCTACTTTTTACGTCGACCGTATTTATTTCAAGGCCCTTGGGTCATTGGTGTTTACAAAACTAATTGACCTCTTAATAATTATTACTGTTCTAAGTTAAATTTAATTTTGTACTCCATTATTTTTTCATATTTACTCAATTTCACACTTATTCACCTAAGTGAAGTATTTTAATAAGTCTTAGTAATTCCTCTAAGTATTAAATAATGAGGTTTCATAACTACTTTATGATTTATTATTATTATACCTAGCAATGTTATATCAGTATGTAATAAGTAAAACTAGAAACACAAGGTTTTAAAATAATAAATAACTTTCTAATGAGTTTAACCCAAACAAAAATGTATCGAGTAATTATTAAAGTTGGTAATAAAGTACCAATAAGTACAAACTTCCTGTAATTTTGCCAATGTTACTAGAAACTTCATGACTTGCAAACTTAAGTTAACACAGCTGTATAAATATTACTTACTTACAAATAAAATTAATGCATGTGTTATAAATTATATTATAATGTGCTTTCGTGGCAACATTTTTTCATGATTTTTCAGTTTAAATACTTTTCAAGATTCCCGTATATTTTTCCCATAGAGATTTTTAACTTTAATTTCCTTTTTATGCATAGGCAACATTCTTATAATATTGACTAGAAATTCATATAATTTTTATTAAAAATATCATCAAACTCTTTCGAAATAAATACATTTTAATAATATAAGGTATACTAATATAACAAATGAAATTATTAAAAAAAATGTATTGTGTAAAAATATATAATAAACATTTTTTTTTCAGCTGGCTCTCATACAAACCAACTATGTGATTGACTGTTTAAAAAAACTTCATCCTGAGAAGGAGTTTAAAATAGGTATAAATATTGTTTACATTTTCTTTGAAACAAAATATTAACCAAAAATTATGTCTTTTCTTGAAGTTAAAGCCAAACCAAATTTATCACAATTGGTTAAGTGACCTGAGTTAACTCAACCACTGGTTAAATATACTAACTAGTGGTTAAAAATGTCGGTAAAATACGTTTTTTCATCAATTGTTAGCCTATCAAATAAAAATAATGAAACCATTTTTTTTTAATAAAAATTGATGAAAAAACCGTTACCGAAGTTTGTAGCCATTTTTAGCATATTTAACCATTGGTTAATTTAACTCGGGATTAAAAGGTGACAGCATAACCGACAGTTCCATTCGCATTTAAAATTTTAAAAGTATTTCATTACAAATTGATAAAGAGTATTCAGAAGCCTATCTAAAAAGGCACTGATAAAGTTTAATGTCTACCTACTAATTCAATTGCGAGAATTCATCCTTTTTCTTCTTCCTGCCCTATCCCATTCATATGGGGTCGGCGCAATGCGTATTTTCCATTCCTCTCTATTACTCGTCATCGCGGCATCCACTCCTTTCTTTCTCATATCACCTTTCACACAATCCATCCATCCCTTTTTTGGTCCTCTTCTTGTATACCCATCCACAGTCATACTCTTAACTTCATCCGTATATAATAAATTCACCATCAAAACTATGAGTGAAGAATTTTCCCTATGAAGGAAAAGTAATTTTGAAAATGATCTGCTTTATTCATTAAACAGATAATTTTCAATAGCACTTTTCATTATTACAATAAGTAATATCCTAGGTAATCTAGGTACTCTTAAATTACACCTAACACTTACTTACATATAAGTATGACGTATTATGAACATCATAAGTGCCTATTTATTCACTAATAAATTCATATCAGCATGAATATGTAAAATATTGTTACCGACAATATGGACAAACATTAACTGGCGTATATTGTATGAAAGACACGTGTTAACTTGGTTTTTATGAATATCATTACGCCCGCATAATGATCGGGGTATACAGACATGTCTACGCTTATTAAAAAAGATAGTAGTTTTTGCAAGCGTGAATGTCGTCGCAAAAACAATCGCCTATAGATGTCCTTTCTCGGGATTCAAGGTTGCTCTCTACTCAATACCAAGTTTCATCAAAGCTCAGCGGCTTATCCGTGAAAGCGTAAGAAATAGACAACAGATTCTTTTCTTTGAGTTAAAAGTAACTCCATTCCAAATTTTCGTATCAATTGTATCAAAATCGGCTGTGTGATTTAGCTGTGTTAAAAAAAGACAAACAGTGTTACTTTCGTATTTATAAAAGGATAGTACTATGTTGTTAAAGTTAGCATAATAATATATAATTATGCTAGTATGTACCAAAAACATTGATCATACAGAAAAAAAAAGTGGTTCCGAACAAAATTCACAACCAAAACTGTCTGCTACTATTACATGTAAGTAGGTGGCGCTGTGACGATTTGAAATGAATATTTTTTTCAATTTCAACCTTAACAGCATATCATAAAGTTGTTTATATAAAGCAAGAACGAAAACAATAACATTTTACGACCGTAATTGATGGAAATCACTACATTTGTTTGGACATTTTTTGAAGACGGATTCAAGGCACTGACTGCATCTTGTTTTTTTTTTGTATTAAATCTCTGTTACGCTTTCTCTGCTAAACCAAAAACAGATTTTTATGATTTTTGGAACATAGTTTCAAATAGTTTCAACTGTAAGAAAAGACATAGGCGACTTTTTGCAGCAATAACTAGATAATAACAAATTATTTTTTTTAGTAACCATGACAACGCTTGGGGATCGGATTCAAGACATTTCTTTACCGAAAATTGGAGAAAAATCTCTTTTCACGAAAGATTTAGAAGATGCTCTACGGAACGATTCGGTGGACTTTGTCGTTCACTCACTCAAAGACTTGCCTACCACGCTACCAGATGGACTCGCTATTGGGGCTGTATTTGAAAGGTAAATAATTAAGTTATGATATAAGAGGGTTTTATTATCACAACTAGATGTATCCCGCGGCTCCGCCTGCGGTCTCATTTTATAGCCTTTGTCACCCGGGCGGGGGTAATGTAACTTCCCGAAAGTAAAAGATTTTATTTTAATCGGTTCAGTAAATTCGGAGCCTATTCAATGCAAAAAAACAAACATAACAATCAAATCTTTCCTCTTTATAATATTTAAAGTAAGTAAAGACCTACGTGAGAAAAGGATGGCAACAGATAACAACTAACTTAGAAATGTCAAACTAGTTTTCGCCTTGAATATCACTGTTTTTAGAGCACGCGTTGTTTCTTGTCGGCAAGTATGAGAATTTTAGTCGGAACTAAATTTGACAGTTCTAATTTTCGTCTGTCCTTTTTCTAAATACTTATGTACAAGTGAAAAGATAGGGATGGCTTAAATTAGTTATGTACCTACGTGTTTAACAGAATCGGGGCCATCGTCTTCATCCATATCGAAATATAGGGAGATTTTTGACTACTTATATTTTTACTATAGCGTATTCTATTGACAGTATAAAACCAACCATATGGTAAATAATGGTTGTTAATCTTAAACACGCTTAATACATTTTCTTATTCAATTTACATAGTAAATTCTTGAAGAGATAAATATCTTATCTACTATAACCTACTTATGCGTATAAATTGAATCTATTTATTCTATTCATCATCCGTCTATCACTTTATTATCAATCAATCTTTTGAAGTACCTATACTCCATTTAAAATAGCATTAGACAGAAGTTAAAAAAGGTTATTTATAATGTACACTTTGTTGCAAAAGTACAATAAACTTGTTACAGTTACGATTGACGCCTATAAATTAAAATCTATTTACATACCAGCTGTCACACTTATTTGTAATCATGTTAACCATTTTTCATAACAAATTATGTGGCTTTCATTTATTTATAATATTTCATTCCAATCTAAAATGACAGTGTCAATGCTAAAAAGCTAAAAGAAGCAGAGATGAACAATACTGGAACGTTTTTCGTTTTACTATTATCCTACCATTATTTGTTTATTTATTATATATTTATTATTTTATTATGACTAAATCCTATGATGAAGACGAAGAACTTTCACTATAGTGTGTTGTAAGTTGTTATTTCAATTAAAATATTGTTCTAAAAATTACTTTTATTTTAATCTTAATTAAATCTAAGTCATCATGACATGATTGGTTGTCTCATTCATTGTTTTGGTGTAAGTTTGTAATGTGTGATGAAGATATTGTTATAAATAAAGCGTAATTTAAAAAAAAAAGTTTTATTTCGTTTATTTAAGTACTTAAAACAATTTCTTTGAAATAAAATGTTTTCAATTCCTGCTTCTGCGAGCCTCTTTTTTCTAATGCTATAATAAATGGAGCATAGTCACGGATGGCCGTAGGTACACTTTGATATTGCCATCGCCTTTACATCGAGGAAATAAGGTTGATTTTCGCTGTTAATACTGACGTTTGGTCCCCGATATGTTTGCATTACTCGTTGTCATAAGCACAAGCCTGTTAACGGTTTTTAAATAGAATAAATTCGAAACATAAGGATGTATGGAGGAACTTGGGGGAGGCCTTTGTCCAGTAGTGGGACAAAGGAAAAAAAAACAATTCGAAACATCTAAATAAATAGGTCAATTCGCATAATATCGCGTTTGATTTCATATCTTCTGATAAGTTGTGGCGGCCATATTTGATGCCCAATCTCTTTCTCTAAAAAAATAAGAAAACTTACCACCAAATACCGAAACGCAAATTAGCTTCAAGATTTTCTTAATATCTATTTGATGCTACTTTACACCGTAAAGTGACAGAGACAGCATGAGACTTAACGACGGCTTCAAACTGATTGAATTTTCAATATTCGACCATTAGTATATATTATTACTAGCTTTAGCTCGCGACTTCGTCCGCGTGGAATCCATTGAGAAATAAACATTTTCAATTTACCACCCTTTTCTCCCCTTTGGGAGGGAATTTCCAAAAATCCTCTCTTAGTGGTAGCCTACTCCTCCCAACAAACACACATGCCAAATTTCAGCTCTTTACGATCAGTAGTTTCGGCTGTGCGTTGTCTGTCAGTCAGTCAGTAACGGAAGAGTTTTATATATATAGATTTTATGTACGTTGCATAAATTATTGTGTGGCACAAGTAAAACTTTTGCCCCGGTTTCTAAAACTCAGTTTCATATAATCTATCCAATATACAGCCTGGCAGATTCGTTGTTGACACTCCCGTGATCCGCGCGGGTTGCGGGGGACTTTACCGTCTCTACGCAATGACGATGCCAAATAAAGGTTTATCATTCTCGAAACTAGCACGGAAACATGATTATGAGCAAGTGCTAGTTAGAATGTATATATCAAATATAGCATGTGTATATCAAACATTCTCGTTGTTTCTGTATACATATACAGTATATGTATATAGAAACAACGAGAATGAGCAGCAGCGTTCTCCTAAAGAACTGACAATCAACTGCAGTGACCAACCCGCCTCCTGAGCGTGGTGACTAGGGCAAACCTCTTAATGATGGCGCAAAACAACACACAGCCCCCCCCCCCCCCCTCCCCCCAAAAAGAGGAGCGGGTATTGTGGCGCAACATGACGAAGGCCTGGGTCCAGCAGTGTACCGCGATAGGCTGAGTTGATTGTTTGATACATACATTATTGGCTTAGATGTTATTTAAGTATACAAGTAATTCAAAAATGTATATACCGTTATTTCTGAAGTGTCACAGTGGCTAACTGTATACAGTGTGTAACAAAAACCCTGTCCGATCCCTGAGAGTATTATTCGGTATCGTACTGCGAACACATATACGTAGCCATTAAATGGATTGGAGATTATTATTTTTCCCCAGTGAAAATAATTAAATAAAAATAAAAACTGATCCAAGGCAACAGCAACACTGACCGCTCCTCAAAGTTCACGTACCTACTACCTACAGTTTTAGGTCAAAGAAGCCGCCTGTGCGAGACGGTGCATGAACTTGCTTTGTCGCATGCCGCCAAACAAACTTACCTATAACGAATTAAACCTTGGCTACGTCATACCTTTACCTACGCGTACGGCGGCGTAGGTATCAGCTGATATTGGTTTGTGTATATTAGGCGTAATGATCCGGATTTTATAATTTATAGACTCTCTTTATAAAGAAACAAATAATTGAATTAATTGTAGCCCTGAAAAGGGCTTTTTTATAAAAGCGATTTGCTTTTGGCAATTTACCTACCAACTGACTGCAGATATCATTATTCATCAAAAAATTCACTTATTGTTGCTGCACATTTCGGCGATCGTGTTCCACATGTCCACCACAACACTTATGCACATTCGTCACCTTTTTACTAAATTTGCACGTACTTTTAACAGCGCACTTGTGTCCGATTTAAGACTTCGATTTCCGAATCACACACCTTTTTTTTTAATACGACACTTGTTCCTCGATTTCCTCGTTGTCTTCTTCTCTCGTGGTCTTCCAGCATCTATGGCATGACTCGTACCCAAGAACACTGCATGTGGTGAACGCGCGGTTATACAGGCGTTGAAAGGCTCACTCCGACGGAACTGTCACACCTGGCGCACCTCATAATTTCTTATTATGATCTTATATCACAATATTAAAATATTCAAGATTGGAATACGATATTTTTGCGAAACAATAGCGGCACGCGTTACGTACGTCCGATCGAAAGCTATCTCCACGAAAGACTAATAGTCGGTAGGTAACCTGGCGGCGGCGGGCCGGCGCGGCGGCGGTATCATCAAAGAGTCGGCGGCTAGTTGAAAGAGTGCCTACAACTCGGCGGTGCCTTTTGTCGGCTTTTGTAATAAAAATAAATAAAAATAAAACGCATTTTGCCATTGGGTAGAGTGTTGTCAGCTTACGAAAATTTCCCATATTCAGTGTTAAATCTCGCAATGATTATAAAAATAAAAAAACAATAACTTTTGGATTTAACGAGTTACAATTTTATAACATTTTTTTTTTATACGTATGTTGTACCACGGATACGCCTTTATTGGATCGGACAGGGTTTTTGTTACATACTGTATATTCAATATGGCCTAGATATCATATTCATTTATCTTCTTCTAAAGTACCTATGCTTTGTTCTCCCAATGGACCATCTCGGTTGAAAAGATTGCAGGTGCAACACGGATGCTCTCAATATAAAGGCGGATGCAGACTTAGCGAGGCATGTGCAACGCACAGGGGTCTTATTCACTAAGTCTAATCAGTTTGTACGTGCTTTTACGTGTAGGGATAAAAGAAGCGTTATCTCTTTCGATCTCTATATCTTCGAAAGAATTTGATAGATGGCCTAAAATGTATATACTAATAATACCCGGTCTTCTTCTTGAGTCGATGGTACACTTTTTTCAAAAAGTATTTAAATTTTATGCGACCAGTAGTTGGCCACATTAACAGCGGCGTCATTGGCCAGATTCAAATCTTCCAAAGTACAGGTGTCCGGACACTTCGGACACTCCAGTAAGTGCGGCGTTGTCTGGTCGGGAAGGCCACACTCGCTCTGGGTATCCTAAGGGTCTATGATCCAAATAATTTTCGGTAACTAGCATGACACAAAAAAGATTTGGCGGCCCGGGTTTCTTGCGTTACGTTTGGTTTGGACTTTGAGAATAACACCCCCGCTTTCAATCGCATGATGCGTATCGTGTGGACTATCAAAACTGTCAAATTTATATTGAATCGTGCGTGGCGAGGCGTCCACGCACGCATGCAAGCATACATGGGGATTTCATAGTCTGTACAATGTGCCAAGGTACAATTTGTATTTTTATTGTAAGGGTTGTAACTGACTTAATTAGTTCAGTGAGGCTTAAGTGGACAGACACTTGGTTTCATCAAAGTAGTTTAGTTTAAAAATCAGGTTACGATTTAAATATTTTTATTTCGAAAATCTTAAGAAAACTCCATTAATAAATAATAATAATATATAATAAATATCTTGGGACAATCTCACACACGGTCATCTGATCCCAAACTAGGCAGAGCCTGTACTATGGTAACCAGACAACTGATAAACATACTTATATACAGTATGTAACAAAAACCCTGTCCGATCCAATAAAGGCGTATCCGTGGTACAACATACGTATAAAAAAAAAATGTTATAAAATTGTAACTCGTTAAATCCAAAAGTTATTGGTTTTTTATTTTTATAATCATTGCGAGATTTAAGGTGATACCTCCGATGTGGCCCGCGAAATTCAAATTTTCATGTGTTTTTTGAAATTTGCTTATCAGTGACAAGTTGTAATTTGATCAAAATATGATTCGCGACACTAACAAATATAACTTCAAATATAAGAATGATTAAAACGTTCGCTCCATTCGCTCGCACAAAGAATAATTGAAAATGAGTTAGATTTCGGAAATTTTACTAACTTTAGATTAATCTTTGTGAGAATGAATGGAGCACATGTTATGATCATTTTTATATTTAAAATTATACTTGTTATTGTCGCGAATCGAATTTTGATCAAGTTACAACTTGTCACTGATAAGCAAATTGCAAAAAACACATGAAAATTTGAATTTCGCGGGCCACATCGGAGGTATCACCTTAACACTGAATATGGGAAATTTTCGTAAGCTGACAACACTCCACCCAATGGCAAAATGCGTTTTATTTTTATTTATTTCTATTACAAAAGCCGACAAAAGGCACCGCCGAGTTGTAGGCACTCTTTCAACTAGCCGCCGACTCTTTGATGATACCGCCGCCGCGCCGGCCCGCCGCCGCCAGGTTACCTACCGACTATTAGTCTTTCGTGGAGATAGCTTTCGATCGGACGTCCGCACGTAACGCGTGCCGCTATTGTTTCGCAAACAATATCGTATTCCAATCACGAATATTGTGATATAAGATCATAATAAGAAATTATGAGGTGCGCCAGGTGTGACAGTTCCGTCGGAGTGAGCCTTTCAACGCCTTTATAACCGCGCGTTCACCACATGCAGTGTTCTTGGGTACGAGTCATGCCATGGATGCTGGAAGACCACGAGAGAAGAAGACAACGAGGAAATCGAGGAACAAGTGTCGTATTAAAAAAAAAGGTGTGTGATTCGGAAATCGAAGTCTTAAATCGGACACAAGTGCGCTGTTAAAAGTACCTACGTGCAAATTTAGTAAAAAGGTGACGAATGTGCATAAGTGTTGTGGTGGACATGTGGAACACGATCGCCGAAATGTGCAGCAACAATAAGTGAATGTTTTGATGAATAATGATACCTGCAGTCAGTTGGTAGGTAAATTGCCAAAAGCAAATCGCTTTTATAAAAAAGCCCTTTTCAGGGCTACAATTAATTCAATTATTTGTTTCTTTATAAAGAGAGTCAATTATAAAATCCGGATCACTACGCCTAATATACACAAACCAATATCAGCTGATACCTACGCCGTACGCGTAGGTAAAGGTATAACGTGTCCTAGGTTTATTTCGTTATAGGTAAGTTTGTTTGGCGGCATGCGACAAAGCAAGTTCATGCACCGTCTCGCACAGGCGGCTTCTTTGACCTAAAACTGTAGGTAGTAGGTACGGAACTTTGAGGAGCGGTCAGTGTTGCTGCAGCCTTGGATCAGTTTTTATTTTTATTTAATTATTTTCACTGGGGAAAAATAATAATCTCCAATCCATTTAATGGCTACGTATATGTGTTAGCAGTACGATACCGAATAACACTCTCAGGGATCGGACAGGGTTTTTGTTACACACTGTATTTCTAAATACATACATATTATAGATAAATAACACCCAGACACAGAACAAATGATCGTGCTCATCACACAAAGATTTTTCCTGTGTGGGAATCGAACCCACGACCTCCGGCTTAGCAGTCAGGGTCACTAACCACTAGACCAACAGGCCCATTAATACTTTATTGCTTCACGAATACATGATGTTAACAAATACCGCTTGTAAAACCTACAAATTCATGTGTCTTTCCAGAGAAGATCCGAGAGACGCGCTGGTGCTTCGCGAGGACTTCAAAGACCACACGTTAGCAACGCTACCGGCCGGTTCCGTCATTGGTAAGTTATTTAAACTGTTGTTACTTTATTATGTTTTTAATTTCAGTTTCTAGACGGTTCTGCACTTCAGGAATATGTATCCTACTAATATTATAAGTGTGAAAGTGTGGATGTTTGGATGTTTAAATGTTTGGATTTTTGTTGCTCAATCACGCAAAAACGGCTGAACGGATTTGGATGAAATTTGGCATACATGTAGCATTTGACATGGAAAGGAACATAGGCTACCTTTTATCCCGATTCCTTAAGTAGTTCCCGAGGGGAAATTGTGTACGAGCTTAAGCCGTGGGCTGACAGCTTAGAAATTAGGTATTTTTCTCTATTACAGCGCAAGCTATAACACAGGTGAAAATTTTATTACATTTTTCATTACTTTCACATTTTTTATTTCCTTTTGGACCCAATTCTGAAGTCCACGCAGACGAAGTCGCGGGCAAAAGCTAGTATCTCATAAATTGTTTATGGTTTACTCTGTCCATGTCTCCCCCAGTTGCAGTACTTAAACTCCCTCAAAAATCTTCCCTCAAAGAGCTTATAATGTACTAGTTTTCGTCCGCGGTTTCGCTTGTCGCGGCCAAAAGCCTGTGAGTCTTCTTATATTTCAAGCTAACTCCATACTAAATTCCATCACAATCTGTTTTGTGAGTAACCTGGTATGCTTGTGGGAAACCAGTGGAGTATATTTGATGTTAGTAAATAAACGTATCCGTAGTGCTGCGATAATAATGTTATAAAACAAAAGTATTATGATTCAAATATCGATGCGGTTATTATCAAACGTAAACGTCGGAACAGATATGTGTTTTCTTTATATTTCCGCTATAAGTGTGCGGAATAGGCATGAAGAACTAAAATATCGCCGTTAACGGGGCTGGTCCCATAGTCAAAATTGTTCACAACGATGAGTACAATGTCCTTATGAGGTATGGGTGTATTTCTGTCACATCTTATATACATAATTTTTGCATACATACATAATATGAAAGTATTCCGAATATAAATAAATAAATGTGGAGAACATCACATACATTGCTCATAATCCAAGGTAGGTCAAGTAGCTAATGCATTTGTGACACGGAATCAGAGACGACGAAGGTACCACAAACACACAGACCCGAGACAATGTCGAAAAGTGATTTTCTACATTGACACGTCTGAGGATTGAACTCGGGTCCTCAGAGCAGGCGACACCTTGAAAACCGGTGTGTATGCCACTCGACCAAGGAGGTCGTCGATTATATTATACAGGATTAATTTAAAAGGAGTGCGTATATTCTATCAGGTAATTAGGTGCATAAAACTGAACAACTTTCCCCAAGGAACATAGGTCGAAATCTTAAAATGGAAAATGGACTTTTCATACAAAGTGACAGGTCACGTGACTTATATTGTATGAAAAGATGATTTTCAGATTTCGACCTGTTTCTTGGGAAAAGCTGTTCAGTTTTATGCACTTGATTACCTTGTTGAATATACGCACTCCTTTAAAATGAATCCTGTATATCACAGTAATATCTTTGTGTAGGCACATCTTCTCTCCGTCGCACGGCCCAGCTCCGCGGCAAGTACCCCCAGCTGTCGGTGGTGGACGTCCGCGGGAACCTGAACACGCGGCTGCGCAAGCTGGACGCCGCGGACCAGTACGCAGCTCTCATGCTCGCTAGCGCGGGCCTGCAGCGGATGGGATGGGCTAATCGCATCTCTAAGGTAATATACATAATAATAATCCTTATTCATGGCTTTGTTTTAATTATATCTGTTTGATAGCGACGAAAGTTCCTTTGCGTATATTTGACGGGCCTATTGGTCTAGTGGTTAGTGACCCTGACTGCTAAACCGGAGGTTGTGGGTTCGATTTCCACTCAGGACAAATCTTTGTGTGATGAGCACGATCATTTGTTCTGTATCTGGGTGTAATTTATCTGTATAATGTATGTATTTAGAAATATAGTATGTTTATCAGTTGTCTGGTCACCATAGTACAGGCTCTGCCTAGTTTGGGATCAGATGGCCGTGTGTGAGATTGTCCCAAGATATTATTATTATTAAAAAAAATATTATAATTCACACTTTACAGTATACTAGAAAATTTATAATAAGATATTTTTTGTTCTTTATCTGTTATTTTAAACCTCAATGTTTTTAGATTCTTCCGTGTGCAGAAATGAAGTACGCGGTGGGTCAGGGTGCGCTGGCCGTGGAGTGCCGCGCAAACAACGCCGCCATCTTGTCAATATTGGCGCCATTCAACCATCCAGAGACTTACTGCCGCGTACTGGCTGAGAGGAGCTTTCTTAAAACTTTAGGTATGTCTATACCAAAAAGACATTTATTTACAGAACCTTGTGTAGATAAAGGGGAAAGTGGAAGGCTTGACCTAGGTGTGATGAGGTATGATGTGGTGAATTCTGACGTGATGATGATGATTGATTTCGCTCATTCTATGTATACGAAGATTTCTTTGATAAGCTGTGGGACAGTATCTGGCCGGTTTATTTATTCTACAATATCTTGAACTTTTTGCAGGCGGTGGCTGCAGCGCACCAGTCGGCGTATCAACGACATTAAAACCAATTGATTCTCAATTCAAACTGTCGATAACCGGCGCCGTGTGGAGCCTAGATGGCGCCACCAAACTTGACCACACGCTACAGCAAACCTTCGCACAAATAAAACGCACACAGAAACACAAGCTCAGTCCCACAGAAGAAAACGAATGTAAAAAGGTTAAAACTGACAATGGTGAGTCTGAAAACGAAATTCTTAATCCAACAGAAGTACTTACGGACAATAAGACTGAGAGTACAGGTAAATGTGAGGAGTCTAGTGATAATGATGTAGATACACGCATATTCTGCGGTCTAACTGTGAATCCTAGTATGCCAATAGATGTCATAATAAAATGTGATAACCTTGGCAGAGATCTGGCAAACGCTCTCATCGATAAAGGAGCGTTAGAAGTTATGAAGGTTACGCAAGACTTGATAAGAAGTTCCGTGGGTGAAAAATCATGATTGAGAAAAATGAGGCTGTATATTGCTATGGGCCGAAAAGGCAAAAGGCCCAACATGTTTGACAAGTTTGTTTATTACAGAAAATACATTCAATTTTTTTATTTTTGGGGGTTAATGCACTTAACTAAAATATTTTTCACTTTATTTCGTTAATAATTAAAAAACATATGATAAAATATGAATATAAAAAATACACTTATTTTATATCAATTTTATGGTTGGGGCCTTTTTGTAACGCCTAAACATGTATATATCTAGTAAAAAATTTAGACAAAGAACAATTATGGAATTATTGTTATATTGTAAATACGAGTAGTATATTCTTTTTATAATGCGTGGTGCTTGTCTAAGCAATATTGTTCGGTGGCAGCAGTGCATGTACATATGGACTTGAAAAATATTATTTGTTTATGGTACAGTCAAGGCATCAAAAAATGTCCGCCCAGAGTATTGCGACAGCGAATGCAAAATATGAGGCGTTTATGCACTTAAATGCTTGACCGTACAACTTCTTTTTACAACGAATCTATTATATTTATATTTAAAGATTGATCGTTGTAATAACTATGTTAGCCTCTGTGAGCCACAGATTATTGAACAAATGAAGTGTTCCTGCAATGTGACATTAGACTGCTATTATTGTTTTCTATACTAATATTATAAAGAGGAAAGATTCGATTGTTTGTTTGTTTGCGTTGAAAAGGCTCAGGAACTACTGAACCGATTTGAAAAGAGCGTGATCAAGGCACTCCATTTTCGTTCACTACTCTGTGGCTCACAAACTCGGACTGTTATGTCATGTAATGGTTTAGTAAATAAATCATGTTTTGTTTCTTGTACATCGTACAATGCTGTACAAATTTATTTTATTTAGTGGGTACTTATATATGTCGTAAACTGCCCTGGGACCTTATGTAGATATTAAGTTTATATAAAAATTGTTATATATTTAAATTGTTATGTTTTCCAACTAATTTTTGTTTGACTACGTTTTTATAAAAGTGCCTTGAATCGATTTATATATTCTTGCACTGTGTTCATGGGATCGAATGGCCATGAGCGGTCAGTTCTGTACGCAAACTTATCGTCTATAATCTACGCAGCGACTGGCACGCGCACGGGGTGGTACGATGGAGTCCATCGACTACGCCACGTTAGCTGCACGTGGCGCTTGTTGTTTGTTTCATGTGTAGCGTGTCCGTGGGTGCAGAGAATGTCATCACTACCGTTCATACAAAGTGAAGGTTGACAAAGGTGCGTGAGCTCTCCTTGCGCTGCAGTGGGACAGCGCCTTATGGTGAACAATCAAATTAAAAAAACTCATAGTACCCTGTTTGTAGGTGTTTGACGCAGATCGCAAACCTCTGAGTTATTAGAATATATTATCATTACTTACATCGCCAAAATTTATATACGGTAGTTAATATAATCCTTATTCCATTATATCTGTTTCTCTAGTATATTGGTGAAGTATAGTAGACAAATTTATTCAGTTTCGACATCTTGAAGTGAGGCCACACGATGCGTTTTCGGTGCGGCGCGGCGCCAGAGCGGTGACGCAACGTCATCCTACATACAAATCACTATGACATGTCACACGATTCGTTGGGCTGTCGCGCTTGTGACCGGCGAGACTAGGAGGGGAGGTAAATGCGTGCGGTGTATCGATCGTGTTTACATTACGTATACATTTTATTAAAATTGTGGTTTATCTTTCTTACGATGTGTATGTGCCAATAATATTAATAATCATTTCCTTAATATAAGAAAGACCTGCATTATCTTTCGCTCCATAGTTGCGGCGCGGTAAACTGCGGTGCCGCACCGCCGGTTGACGCACCGTGTGGCCCCACTCTAAACATGCTTTTTATTATGTATGAGGAATCAAATTTTAACCCGGTGTCTGTAGGGCTGACAGTCAGAGAAATCACCAATCTGACAAGTCCAGCGCTTCGATTGGTTTTTAATCTTTCGGTCAAACAATCAGTCGTTGATTTGACGACTAATTATTATCAGCCGTTCAGAATTTCGGGGTTAGCGGTAAATATCTTGAGCAAGGTCAAACAAGGTCATGTGACAAGAAGTTTGCTGGTAACTGGGGTATTACGTAAGACTTTTGTATGGCGTTTATTTAATTGTTGATGTTTATGTTAATTGTATTTGAATAAACCGGTGAATGACTTGGGATATATTAGTTTTATTTAGTTGGAAATTTTGAGGTTTTCAATGATATTTCAAATGTCTCTTAAGGTTTATGTGTATAACACAATTACTGATATTAATATTCATCCTATGAGAATGTTTACAAGACTGACCGTTGACTTTATCAAATATTACCATAAATATATAAAAATAAATCACGAAAATTTGTACAATACTTTTATTTCACAATAAAATCTCAATCAAAACTCACAAGCATCCTTAACCAGTTGTGAACACAAAACAAAACCTAAATAACACTAACAAATACCTACATTATTATTGAACTTGCATTACACACCACGATACTCTTCCCGTTTGTGATCAGCGATAAAATGGCGGATCCATTGTCAAGCACATCTTGTTAAACAGCCGAATGCACTCTTGGAAAATTTAAGCTTTGCAAGTCGAAAGTAATTTTAATTTAAAAGGAAATTAATTAACAATAGGTTTCTTTGATGGGTTTTTATATAATAACTTAACTTTCTACTAAGCAGATGTTAGATGCATGTGTTTCTAACGATGAGACGGTACTTGCCGCTTCACCGGGACTACAGAATGTCGGTCGATACCGTCAAACTACTCTGAGTCACAGTCAGAGAAAAGTTACATGAATCAAATGTGCTACATCAACGTGAGGAATTAGTTTAAAATTAATAAATCCAACTTATTCAACTTTAAATTTACGGTTAATTGTCAAATTATTTAGTCATTATATGATTAATTTATCTCAATGTAATCAGAAGAAGGAATTTAACCTCATGCAGATGTAGCGGTATCTATCGACCAAAAATGGAAGCTCCCATGATTAGTGATACAATGAAAATATATTATGAAAATCATCTCTTCTCCAACTGTATGTTAGACTAGTTTATTCGACGTCTTCCTCTTGCATCTTGGCGCTGGAATTCATGGAAAGCCGAAGCCTCTCCGACACCTCGGGCAACTTCTTGAGAAGCAGGTGGAAGATAGGCGCCGGCATCGTTTGTTGAAGGACCTGCAGGTAACGGGTTTTAAGTTACATCATCTTTATCACGATGAAGGTCTAAATTTTTTAAGTCTATCATTTATAGGAAAGATCAGAAAAAAGATCTGCGATTTTAAATCACAAACGATTTATTATCGTAGTGCACGCATAGCCTAGTCTTTTGGTTCACCAATCAGTCATTTGACAACAGACTGAATTAATCAGCTCTTGAAACCAGAGACAAATTTTGTACAGCTGACTTCAGCTTGTTTATATAAAAACTTACACTCAGAAGGTTTTGCGTCTGTCCACAGACAGCGACAGCCTGTCCCAGGTGCTCCACACCCGCCTCCAGGTCTCCGGCCGCTAGCAGCTCCTCACCGAGCTGGATCTAAAATAAAACAAATTATTAAGCAACAACCATAAAAAAATTGAGAAAAGTGATTACCACAGGATATATAATTCACTTGCGAGACTTATTCCGATAAATAATAATAACAACAGGAGTAAATGAATTAGTTACCTAAAGTTAAAAAGAAATATTTTAACCATAGAATAATATACTTTTTTATTAGCTAAAGTCTTTACACAGCTAGTATAAATCAAAGCCACTCCTGCTGTCTATACTCTTAGATCTTTAAAACTATGCAACAGATTTTAATGCAGTTTGCAGCAATTGATAGTGATTCAAGAGGAGGGATTTGGTGTATAATTATAGGCATTTATTACTGTGACACACGTTTGAAGCAACTTGGCTTCCAATGAATTGAATTTTGAAAGTCAAGATAGGTCTAAAATATAAATATTATAGTGTACACACATTTCACATTTAACATTTTATTAAAGTATTAATTGATGTCAATAGCAAAACAAATTAGGCTTAAAAAAACCTGCAGTTATATCCTAACAATGAACAGTCCATTTCATTAAAACTACTGAATCAATAATATTATTATTGCACAATGTGCAACCACCAACCATGAAGGGAAACTTTACTAAATAAAAACAAGTATTGTTTAAATCTAAATTATGTAAGCATTTTGGCATGCCGTGTTCCAATATATCAACAACTATTATTATGTGTAGATGTTGTAGAAACATGATAACATATTATACAAAACAATGAGATGGGGTTAAAAATTAAAATAATTTGTTTTACCATTCCTGAAGTTTAAATGGATTTAAAAACTATTTTGTATAGATTATCAAGGATTTAGGATTCAGTTAATCTATTAGATAACCAATACAATTGCCTGATATATGGAATAACTCCTAAAATATGGAATGTCTGGCCACCATAGACCATGATCAGCAAAGGAATTGTATCACTTGGAAGTTTTATTCCAATGATAACATTACTGTTGGTTTTGGTTACCTGTTGAATGAAGAATGACTGCATGGCCTGATGATCATTCATATCAGGTAGAGGCCCATTTACAGTGCGTGATCGGGCCGACTTTTGTTGTGCTTTCTGTCTTCCTGTAAATTACAATAGTAAATTAAAGAACTAGTTTTTCGAAACTAAATAAATGATGCAAGAACAGGCTTAACTTTCAAGTGGTGAGTTATATGCAGTGACAAGAGATATGGAATACATAATTGCCCAATTATTAGGCTAGCCTACTGAATTCTTCTAGAATACACAGCATTTGTGGATCACACAAATACTTGTCCCATGCGGGGATCGAACCCGCAGCACGTTGCGCACAGTGGTAATTAGCGTGGTGACCTATACCACTCCGCTATCTGGGCAGTCAATTAACTTTAAGATGTTCTTAAATGTCTATCTTTTGCTACTTAACAAATTAAAGTAACAGAGACCGCATGACATTTAACAGTGGATTCAAACTGAGTGCGATAAATAACAGTTACTAATTAATTCGTGAAAACAGCGAGTATAAAAATTGACAATTATCTATCTATTATCTCTGCACACTCAAATGGCTGGACTAATTTTGATAAAGTTTGGTAGGGAGGTAGCTGACTCCCTGGATTAACATAATAATATAGGCTACTAGAAACTTAAAAAATAAGGCTATGTGACAAAGCGCGGGTAAAAGGCCAGGGGCGCAACTAGTTTATTGTAGTTTTCAATAACAATCTTTTATATTGTATTTGTTGTTAAAATGGTTACACAGCATTATGCTTCTTATCATATTATATAAAGTATAGGCAACAATCTTTTGAGCTTAGAAATATTTTAAATAATTACCTTGGTTACTATTGGTTAAGTGTAAGCAGTTCAACGTCAAAGTCAATGAAATCATACCTCTGCATATCTATAACTGACACTGGCATACACACTGAATGTTATTTCATCCTATTTTAAATACAAAGCATGTTTGGCACTATCACAGCTAACTGCCAAAGATGCAACAATTTATATATGTTGCAAGATTATTGCAGGAGTTACACAATTTAACGTGTACTCCATTGTACGTTATCTATCTATTTTTTATGTTATTCTTGGTACAAGTACAGCTAGTAAAGTAAAATTGATTGATGCATGATGTTGTAACCAATAGCATATTCCTTAATATTTTTAGGTTAAATTGAGGATACGAAATGTGTGATGTTATGAGCGTTGGTAGTAACACTAGTAACATATTAATAGAGGCTAATAACGTATCTTGATGCCATTTTCAATATATTATTTTGCTAATACATGAAAACTTACGTTCTCTCAACTTCTTTTTGAATAGAGGATCCTTACGACGTTGTTGGTCAAAGTACACACAGTATCCAAGGAACAAGGTTCCAGCTATTCCGACTGCAATTCCTAAAGTGGTGCGCGTAATCTCCATATTTACGAATTCACTTGCGTTGTTTAATTCACAGAAAATATCAACTTGCTTTTGTTAAAGAATTTTGAGATCCGCCATTTATGAAAAAAAAGGATTAATCTAATGGCAGCACTGGTTTTTACTTTTATTGCGTCATAGATAAGAAATATATTTTATTCGTTGAATAAATCAATAGTTATTAAAAATTGTAAGCTACAATTTTGTTAATTTCATTTATAATGTGTGTATTTCTTTATTAAAAATAAAACTTTATTATGAAACAACATAATTTTTTAGAGAAGTATTTACAGAACAATCTTCAAGTTACTTAAGTTTTGAGTTGCCTCATCAAAATTTGTTCTATGTACACATGATTGAAATTCAGTATTTATAAATACTTTTCCTATTCCAATAGTAAAAATATCTATTTATGCCGAACGACCCTTGTAAGAGATACGCGTGTGAGATCCAGAGATGCCTTGTTGGTAAGTTTTATCATTATAATTTTATTTATGAATCTTTTCGCCGACAGCCGACATGAAATCAGTCGCCATCTTTGCTTCAACCTTTCAATCGCCTTCACAGATTTGCGGGCGTTTCATCGCCGTTTTTCAATGTTTTGCTCAAATAAATCATTATTTATCAGTTCTAAAGCCACGTAAAAACTTTCCCATTGTTTGTGTAAGTGTTAAGTGCGAAAATGAGCTTTTTCGGGTTCGGACAGACTGCGGATATCGAAATCGTATTTGATGATGCTGACAAACGGAAGGTTGCCGAAGTGAAAACGGATGATGGAAAAAAGGAAAAGTTGTTGCTTTACTACGACGGCGAGACGGTCTCGGGACGAGTAAATGTTACTCTCAGAAAACCCGGGTCGAAACTCGAACACCAAGGAATCAAGGTCGAGCTTATAGGTCAGATAGAATTATTCTACGATAGAGGTAATCATCATGAGTTTATATCATTGGTCAAAGAGCTGGCTCGTCCTGGTGACCTGCTGCAGCATACGTCGTACCCGTTTGAATTCGCAAACGTCGAGAAACCCTATGAAGTGTATACAGGCGCTAATGTCAGGTTAAGGTATTTCCTGCGGGCCACGATAGTCCGTCGCCTCACAGACGTTATTAAGGAAGTGGATATAGCGGTCCACACGTTATGCAGCTACCCAGACGTGCTAAACTCCATCAAAATGGAAGTAGGTATAGAAGACTGCCTACACATAGAATTTGAATACAACAAGTCGAAATATCATTTGAAAGACGTAATTGTCGGGAAAATCTACTTTTTACTTGTTCGTATTAAAATCAAACACATGGAAATATCAATAATTAAGAGAGAAACAACAGGATCTGGGCCAAACACATTCACAGAGAACGAGACAGTTGCAAAGTATGAAATAATGGATGGGGCCCCAGTACGAGGAGAAAGCATTCCAATAAGAGTTTTCTTAGCTGGTTATGATTTAACACCCACCATGAGAGATATTAATAATAAGTTCTCTGTAAGGTATTATCTAAATCTTGTATTAATGGACACAGAGGACCGTCGCTATTTTAAACAGCAAGAAGTAACACTATGGAGGAAGAGTGACAAATCTAGATTACCACTGCATAATGCCCATGTTCCTCAGACATTGTCACACCCAAGTCATCCAATACCCAGGCAATTAAGTGCTTCCAGTGAAGACAATTCCAACAGGGCTATTTCTCCTTCCCATCCAAATATAATGCAGAGATCTATTTCCCCATCTATGAACGATGGTGAGAAACAAAATGGGCCTTCTGAAATGGAGCAAGAACAACCTGATGTGATAACACACAAATTGTCTAATGCACACATTGAAAACAACCAACCAGACGAAGATGAAATAGATGACGAGCCTGTGTTGGACAAAATTATCCCAGAAAAACCACCAGTAGCAGAAAAACCTCAAATATCCGAGAAGCCAGTAATCGCTGAGAAGCCTGTCTTAAACCGGCCAGAAAGTGAAGCTAGTCCGAGTCAATAGCCGATATGCACTTGCGCAGTCAATTTGACAAGCGCTGAAGACATGAACTGTATGTTTTCATACTTGAAAACCGTTGTATAAAGGTAATGGTTCTATTAACTTTTTTCTTGGTATCGGTGGACATAGTTTGCAGGCTCCAGAGAAAAGTTGGTAAAATCGTGTCCAATACTAAAATTGTTGTAGAATTCAGGATTTCTATGATTTCAATGTTGGAGCTGTATAAATCTAAATTATTGACTTAGTGAGTATTGCCAGCATTATATGAAATATGGGCTCTTTTTGTAAGTGTACATTGCTTTCATTGCAATAAATAATGATGGCTGCTGATTCATTTGCAAATCTGTTACTTTGAAAAAAGAACTTTATATATACAAAATAAAACACATTTTTATATATTATTTTTAATTATTTATACACATTATCGCATGTGTTAGCGAATATTTGTATTTAATTACAAATATTCGCTAACACATGCGATAATGTGTATAAATAATTAAAAATAATAAGTATTGGGCCAGCGCCATCTCTCGGACTTCTAATTAACACATTGTTAATCAGAGTCAGTGAGGCCAACCGTAAGGTAGGTTCACTAGATGTCGCATACGTCGCCCTATAAAGACGTTATAAGTAGAAGGAGAAATTTAAACTTCCAGGCAGTGACCTCGGTAGCTTAGTTGGTAAAGCGACTGGCGCGTCAAGCCAGTGGTCGCAGGTTCGAGTCCTGCCTGAGGTTTAAGTTTTTCCTTCTACAATTTGTATTTAATTACAAATATTCGCTAACACATGCGATAATGTGTATAAATAATTAAAAATAATAAGTATTGGGCCAGCGCCATCTCTCGGACTTCTAATTAACACATTGTTAATCAGAGTCAGTGAGGCCAACCGTAAGGTAGGTTCACTAGATGTCGCATACGTCGCCCTATAAAGACGTTATAAGTAGAAGGAGAAATTTAAACTTCCAGGCAGTGACCTCGGTAGCTTAGTTGGTAAAGCGACTGGCGCGTCAAGCCAGTGGTCGCAGGTTCGAGTCCTGCCTGAGGTTTAAGTTTTTCCTTCTACAATTTGTATTTAATTACAAATATTCGCTAACACATGCGATAATGTGTATAAATAATTAAAAATAATAAGTATTGGGCCAGCGCCATCTCTCGGACTTCTAATTAACACATTGTTAATCAGAGTCAGTGAGGCCAACCGTAAGGTAGGTTCACTAGATGTCGCATACGTCGCCCTATAAAGACGTTATAAGTAGAAGGAGAAATTTAAACTTCCAGGCAGTGACCTCGGTAGCTTAGTTGGTAAAGCGACTGGCGCGTCAAGCCAGTGGTCGCAGGTTCGAGTCCTGCCTGAGGTTTTAAGTTTTTCCTTCTACAATTTGTATTTAATTACAAATATTCGCTAACACATGCGATAATGTGTATAAATAATTAAAAATAATAAGTATTGGGCCAGCGCCATCTCTCGGACTTCTAATTAACACATTGTTAATCAGAGTCAGTGAGGCCAACCGTAAGGTAGGTTCACTAGATGTCGCATACGTCGCCCTATAAAGACGTTATAAGTAGAAGGAGAAATTTAAACTTCCAGGCAGTGACCTCGGTAGCTTAGTTGGTAAAGCGACTGGCGCGTCAAGCCAGTGGTCGCAGGTTCGAGTCCTGCCTGAGGTTTAAGTTTTTCCTTCTACAATTTGTATTTAATTACAAATATTCGCTAACACATGCGATAATGTGTATAAATAATTAAAAATAATAAGTATTGGGCCAGCGCCATCTCTCGGACTTCTAATTAACACATTGTTAATCAGAGTCAGTGAGGCCAACCGTAAGGTAGGTTCACTAGATGTCGCATACGTCGCCCTATAAAGACGTTATAAGTAGAAGGAGAAATTTAAACTTCCAGGCAGTGACCTCGGTAGCTTAGTTGGTAAAGCGACTGGCGCGTCAAGCCAGTGGTCGCAGGTTCGAGTCCTGCCTGAGGTTTAAGTTTTTCCTTCTACAATTTGTATTTAATTACAAATATTCGCTAACACATGCGATAATGTGTATAAATAATTAAAAATAATAAGTATTGGGCCAGCGCCATCTCTCGGACTTCTAATTAACACATTGTTAATCAGAGTCAGTGAGGCCAACCGTAAGGTAGGTTCACTAGATGTCGCATACGTCGCCCTATAAAGACGTTATAAGTAGAAGGAGAAATTTAAACTTCCAGGCAGTGACCTCGGTAGCTTAGTTGGTAAAGCGACTGGCGCGTCAAGCCAGTGGTCGCAGGTTCGAGTCCTGCCTGAGGTTTAAGTTTTTCCTTCTACAATTTGTATTTAATTACATTTTTATATTTTAACCAGTGCCTTCACTGTTTCCATGTAAAGGCTTATTATCATTTTACCTAAAAAGCATGTTTGTTTGCAGTTTTAATTATTATTATAATGAATTCATTTAACATGATGTAGGATGTCTGGAGCTATTCAAAAGTAAGAAGTGTATTAAAACATTAGGTCAAAGATACAAGAGATAAGATTATAATGTGCTATTATCTTTTTATTTTTTAATTATTGAAGTTTGTTAGCTGTACTAGTATGTTACAATATTATTAAGTAAAAAAAAAAACAAAATTGAAGCAATAACTGCTATAGATATTAATAGCACAGCACTTATCTTTTTGTTTGTTTAATGTTAAAAGTGAGCTTATCTGCACCTCTCAATAATTCTGTGGAATTTTATTTATCTTCAATTGTTAAAAAGGTACATTTTATGAAGCCTTGTTACTTACTAGCCTCTTTAACTTTTTTAACAAGCATTGTAATGTAAAAATATTTATTTATGACATTATGGGAGTGCAGAGTAAAGAATGTAAATTGTAATATAAATGGACTACACTTGTGTTAGCTACTAGAATGATAGAATCAAGTTGTAATAAAATATTTCTCAGTTGGAATTTTTTTTTGGCATAGACAAAATAATGCAGCCCACATTTTTATATTTGAGTGTGTTAGTCAATTTGTGCTCACGTCAGTATGTAAAACAACAGTTTTTTTTGTCTAACTTACATTCATTTCGCCAAATAGAGAATTGTTTTAAAATTATCAAAAGTGTGATTATACATAGTGTGTATATTAAAATTAAAAGATGTATTTGTAAGAGTATTTGGGAAGTCATAAATGTAGGTGTCGGAAATTATATAACGCGAAAACTTTATTAATATTATAGAGAAATTGCTTATTATTATATTCTTATTTAACTTTGCATAAACTTATTTTGTTATCAGAATGATCTGTCGTATTTAATTCATTTAACGAACATAATTAATTTTACAATAATCAAGTCTGATTTTTAATATGTATTACTAGGTGGTTTAATGAAATTAGTTTCTGCATCTAACACTTAATTAATCTGCGTTGAGCTTATTAGTTAATCACTAGAATAATACGTATGTAAATTCGTCAGTATACAATTCACGTACAATACCAAATACCCAAACTGCTAACATTAAAAAAGTATGATTCGTCAAAATAGAAGTCAACAACACTGTCAACATAGTTGAACGTTCGCGTATTTCACATTGTCAGCAAACTACACTATGGTTACACTGCTTAATTGCTTATTATAAAAATTAGTACCCAATTTATCGCGCGATTCCTATCTAGTGGGTTTTGTGATAATAAAATCAAACTCATAAACTCCGTTTAAAAATCATGGCATTTTATAATAATTTTCCATTGCCTGTGAACCTGTAATTGTTTTTCTGTGTGTTTGACTAATCGAAAGAACCATAAGTCTATCGTCACACTCACGTTATATTGCTCTATAAGTAGTAATTCGCATTAAGATCTGTCCAGTAATTCTTATTTCATAGCACACAAACATGCATTACACTTAAGATTTGTAATTTGTTATGAAGTGATTTGTTAAAGCAATCATAAGTGTTTGGGCTTTGTTATTTGTACATATCATTGCATTGTTTAACAATGCACGACCATAGATTGTATCTACATCAATTTATTTCAATTGAAACCGTCATACGAGCAGTTCGTACCAATTGTAACACCATACAAGGAAACTTACTGTGAGTTAGTGAGGCATCCATTGATGTCGTTGTCGGTACGTCAACGAAAGTATGTTACGAAAATTACATTGATTCATCGTTGATAGTAAAATATGAATCTAATCAACTATACAAAAGTATGTATTACATTTACATATTTAGTTTAAGTTTTAAAAAGTTAATGGCTGTGGGTGTGCATAACTGAATGCCTATCAATTGCATGGTTATCGAACTAATTTTTATTATGTACAGGCTCCATTGTAATTATGCTGTCCACAGACAATTATGTAGATTCTATCCATTATTTTTATGTAAATTAGGTGAAGTTACAAGTTATTGAACATTGTGTTATATGATGGTTCAGTTTTAGTATCACTGTATAATAAAGATATCTTGTTTCTATTGAGATTAAGGCGGCATGTCGATTGTAACATTATTGTTAATAAAATATATATGTATAAATTGCTGAAAACTGTTCTTTTATTTTGTTACGTAACTAAAATGTTCTAATTAGTAGCCGCCGTACCGTTAAGACAGCGGTTCTAATAATAAACGGACTCACACATTGACACACCTTCGTGAACAATATCCTTTGTTACTGATTCAATACAAAATTACCTTACATATTGTATTAGCTTAGTGATATTGGGCTTATACACTACACAAACTTCAGAATTAATAATTCAAAAACCAATTAAGAATAAATTTAGTTGAAATATGACAATCTTTAAATCACAATAGGCCAACGTCTACGTCAAGGCGGGCCTTTGCATCGATTTTGATCCGACTTATATTTGACGGTTGTCTGGTTGTGCTTTTCATAGCGGAGGGGTCCTTAAGTATCAATTACCAAGTAGGAACACATCCATACTAATATTATAAAGAGGTAAAGTTAGCAAGTTTATTTGTAGAAAGTAATCTCTGGAACTACTGAACCGATTTTGAAATTTCTTTCTCCAGTAACAAGCTACATTATTTCTTAGTGATATAGGGGGTATTTTCTGAGCTACAAGTGCGAAGCCGATTCGGCTCGCTAGTAGGTTATAATTTATTGGTATAGTACCATTTTGAGAGCATGGTCTACGGATTGGATACTAGGTTCGATTTTGGAATGAATAGGTACAATAATATTCGTTGGTATTATTGAGGTAAAATAATGAATGTTACATAAATAATTAGCCTCACAGGAATACGTATCAGACTAGGTACCTACATAGTTCTATTTTAACAGGTTGTACACTGTTATCTTGATTGAGTATTTAAGTGTAATTAACGTAGCTTGATAACGATGACATAGTAAGAAGTTTATCAATGGTTGGTTTACGTAGACGTTAGAAGGAGTCTGCCAGGACTGGGGCCAGCCGGAGTCGAGCAGAGAATGCGGGAGTGATCCTTCGACTCCGGCCAAGGCAGATACGGGATCGGGGTGTTTTTGGTCGGTGAAAGTCCGACATATCCCCCACGTAGCGCCCTCGGCGTGGGTTGAAAGCATAAGCTTTTCACCCAGAAAAAAAAATGGTTTACTTAGACGTAATTATAACTAAATATCAGATTATTAAATCCAGGAGGCATACGTCTGATATTGCTTTTATTTTCTAAAATTTAAATGTTTTTTTATAAAGTCATATTAAACATATCGGCACTAGTTTGGTTGCGAACCTGGGGGCCTACTCTGAAATGTTAAATCCGAAGTATCGGCCGATGTTTCGGTTGTTTCCTACTCCGAAGTACATTATTTTTCGTTCGGTCGGTTCAATCCGTCCGAACTTATTTTGACGTTAGTTGTATCGTAAACCCTACTCTGAAATACAAAACCCGACCGAAAATTTGAGTTTGACAAGACATTTATCGGGGAATTTATGTCAAAATTCACGACATCAAAATAGTTATCGTTTGAGTATCGTAAATATCGAATTTGATAAATCTTTACAATTATCTTGAGTTTTACATATAAGAATTGTAACAATTTATTGACTTGACGCTATTTTTTACCTGAGTGTTATGTTTTATAATTCTTTAATAAGAAATAGTAAGCGACACGTTCAAGTGCTGGCAAGATCACCTATCATACGGAGGGTCTCAATCGCAATAAATTAATACATCCGTAATACTCAGAAAGTACACACACCAAACGGATAGATAGTTATTCAGTTTACACTAACAGATAATGTGTAAACGGGAGCATTACATATGATAGTCATTACTACTACTAACACACTTGCGTTTAGGTAATATTACGTTTGCATACGCGTGATATCGAAAGCTTCGTAGGTGTGTCCTGCAAAGCTATCTAGTTTGCTGTGTGCTTGTTTATTGAGTACATAAAAAAATGCCCACTAATATCGTAAAACATATTTTCAAGTAAGTAAGAAATACTTTAGATAGTAATGCGAAATAACAACCCCTTTGGTTTCAAAACTCAAATATGTGTTTGCATACTTTTGTTTGGGACCGCATGAACATTATATGAAACACACCATACATTTCTAAGAATAATAAACTCAAGTGGCGTTTGTAATAAAAATAGGCAATAGATAATACTAGTTCTTTATTTCAGATAGAAATCCATAAAATATAAACACAACAATGTTTTACAAAATCATAACACGACTTACAAATCTTACACAATGAAAACATATAACATTAATAAGGAGGAGGATAACATTATTTTGTGTTATAGTGTGTAGGCTGATCCAATGGCTTAGCAGTGGAAAGGCCCACATATCCACGGATACTTTTAAATATCTATGTTATGCTTTTGTGAATGACTTGATAGACGTGAATTCTTTTAGTAGCGAAGCACATTGTTTCTATAGCGCGCCAACCTCAACAGCAGTGAGCAGCAGCACATAACCAAGGGAAACTGATTACAAATTATTCACTGGACCCATATAATTTATATGAGAATACTTAGTTTGTTTTTTGTTGAAATCTCTTAACTTGAACACTTTTCACGTCAGCTTGATTATAAATAAACGAAATAACCATATAAGTTGGTATATATCGCCATCGTACGATCGCAACAATACGGTGCGACGACGGCAACGCTAGATTTAGTTGAAATTAAGTATTTTTCCTGTTTTTTTCACAATAATGTTTGTTTACTTTGGTTTACTTGTCATCCTTTGACTTTTTATTTTCTTTTTCTTTAGTATAAAACTATAGTCTTTGATTTGGACAATCGGCAAAAGGAGTCTGAATATCAAGAAATATTATGATTTATTGAGAAATAACACTTAACTATACAAATAAATACTGAATTTAAAGCAAGGATTAATTATATTGATTTTTAAATTAATTTTACGTTGTAATTTATTAGTTAAATTCTATCGAAGTGAATATTAATTCCCAATACAAGCATATCGACAAACGGTTCAACTCTAGCACTGAATTTCGTTCGGTCAGACACTCTTCCGAATATTGACTATGGTTCCGACCGAACTTAGCTAATCCGAACTTTCTTCGTAGTAGGGTACATAAGCAATGTTCGGTCGTGTTTCGGTCGGTCCCGAAGTATCGGATATCGAATTTCAGAGTAGGCCCCCTGCTACCTTACGAAATCAGTCGATACAACTCCAGGCCTTCACGACGTTTATCTTTTTTTTTTTTTTTCATCTGGCATAGACTACGGACCTCGAAGTACAGGTTCAATCTATTGGGATATCACGAAAAAAAAACGCTAGTTACGATTAAATTACAGGTTAATGACTTTATTGCTAACGTAAAGTAGATTTTACGTTAAAAATATTTGTGATTGTTAGCATATCCGCGGGTTAAAATAGATATCGGGCCTTCTAGTTGTTTTAACGTTAGCTATTTTTTGTGGCCGCCCCCTTCTGATAACATGTGATAATATTTACTCATGTTCAGCGAACGATTTTTACTCTAAAACGGTGTTGTTGGTTTATCGATAAGTATAATACGTATTGAAGTTATCTCTCTTGTCAGTACGGTCCAAAATGGTGTACCGAAATCTCATTTTCAGATCAGGTACAGGTTCTATGTCGGGTTTAAGTCTTCACGCACGGGACCATTTTACGCAAAAGCAGTAATAAGGGAGCAATTAGCACTAAGTTGTAGGTAAATACTCCCCTGGGTAACATACCAAATTTTTTTCATTACCTTGCTCAAGATTCGGCCCTTCCCGACTTTTCGAATCATCCTCTTTTAGCACTGATTGCTCTTTATGGCTAACTAGCTTCTGCCCGCGACTTCGTCTGCGTGGACTTGAGAATTGGGTCCAAAAAGGAATGAAAAATGTGAAAGTAATGAAAAATGGAATAACATTTTACCCGATAATAGAGAAAAATACCAATTGTCTGCCCACGGCTCAGCTCGTAAACAATTTTCAATTTTCCCTCGGGAACTACTTACTTAAGGAATCGGGATAAAAGGTAGCCTATGTTCTTTTCCATGTCAAAGACTACAAGCATGCCAAATTTCATCCAAATCCGTTTAGCCGTTTTTGCGTGATTGAGTAACATCCAAGCATCCACATTTTCACATTTATAATTTTAGTAGGCTAATTATTGTACCCACTGTTGTTTCGTATTGGGAAACCTTCAAAAGGCGCCCGGCCTTATGAGGATTAAAAGACTGGGGAGTGGGGTATTTTAAACTTATTACAACCACGTCAATCATCATAAGCTAAGCATATTATATGCATGAGGGTTCTGTTACCTCTTTAACGACTGTCCAGAAACCCTCCTGTGCAACGCCTGCTATGGCACTTCATTGGGAATACTTTACCTAAAGAGTAATTAAATAAACCATCGCTAGTATAAGTTGACTCACACTTAAGTAACGTCGAATCGTTAATAGTAGGCACATGGTCGGCCGTGACCTATATGTCATAGCAGTGTGAACTAATGGCTTTATCTATAAAAAGTTAAGTACCTATTTCAGATTTTTATGTTTTGTGATGGTATTTTGTTGAACGGAGATCTGCATACATATAAGGCTTTCAGAATGTATCCTTTAAAAAGACATGGCTCACAGTCGTAGGAATATTGTGTAGTATCATATACATAATACACCTACTTAATCCTCAGAACTTAAGTAAAACTGGCTATCAATCAGAAATAGGCTGAGAAACCAATTTCCAGTTAGTTCAACTTTTTACAAATTAAAAGCGGAATCTATATTTAAAAGGCGATTTTCACACTGCCCCGCATCATGCTGCATATTGCGTGTCGACGCACCTACGCGCGTTCCTGCGGGAGTGCAGATCTGCATCATCGTGCGGGTTTTTTGCGCACTCACGCGCGTAGGTGCATTTTGTAGATTCACGCACGGCGGCTCTCATTTATTCGCCGTTCTCTGCGGTGGTCGTGCAGTACTGAGCATCACGATAGTTTAGATGCGGGATTCGGTGTGCCATACCTTGCGTCTCGGGGGTGCATGTTTCTCCGCGTGTATGCGCGTGATCCGCATGAACGCGCGTGGATGCATTTTCTGTGTGTTAGACTGTGCGTGTTTTCCATACAAACGGAGATACTTACAAGCAACGGAAGAACACGCATCCACGCGCTACGCTGCATCATGCGGGGCAGTGTGAGAATCGCCTAAGTTATCTTCTTTTTGCGGTGTCTCTCCATTACGAAGGTTGGCCGTCAGATCAGTAAACGTTTCACTGCCCTGCGTCAAGCGAAAAAAAATCGACGTTGGGGATGTTAGTCTAGTATTTTCCCTGATGTCTGGTGACGTACACTTTTCTCTGGGAACATTAGGTACCGCTCATTCAGCTACTACTACTAAGGTAGAAATTGTGGGCCGATAAACAAATAAGTACTATTCCCTACTATTTATTACAGACAATCGACGTCGAAGTTTACCAAGCATTACATAGTAAATAAAAGTGACATCGATTTGTGGCATTGGACCACACATTACAGCGGCTTTCATAGATATTTGTATTAACCGGAACACATGAATTAATGGTTTCCGACGGGTGGTTATCGATGTGTTAATGCAGGTCAACACCCGACCTTTGTCCTCACCGAAGTAGGTGAAAATAATCGAAGCCATATCTAGTCGATGTGGCCAGGAATCGTTAAGAAAGAAAGGTTTGTATAGATAGAGAAAAGTAGAGCCTAATAGTGGGATTCAAGACATGCCAACTATCTAATTTTAATATCGCTCAGACGCAGTACGAACTCCCAGAGTTCCATTAGTATTTTATCTATGAAGTTGAGAATTTTCTAATGTTCTATTACATTTTCTGTATTAGAAAATTACCATTGTGGATGTCCAGTATCCACATTAAATTTGGGCGAAGTAATCGAACATATAGGTAGGTACTCATACATACATATATTTCTACCTTTTGTTTTTTCGGCGCGCGTCGTGGGGTTATGTCATTCTAACACCGACTAATAACACCGCGTTCCCATCATTGCCTTTTCCAAAGCCACGGAATCACTTGCGCATTCCCAGCGCACCTCCGGCAGCATATATTTCTACCTACTATTAGAAGATTAGTAAGTGGATATTACGTTGGTACATTGACATTCACATGTAAGCTTCACATTACAATTTATATAGCGTCAAATTAAAAGTCAGTGCCAAAATTGTCACAGGGCATGGCTTATCTTACACAGAATACATTCATCTTGATATTTAATAAGCTTCATGCCATAGTCTTTTTACTAATAGTTCTAAAATCTTCGATACAAAACTTTAGTGATCACTCCCCCACAAAAAGTCATTGACGCAAATGTTTTTTCTATTTTCTGCTGACTTTTTTTATCGAAGTTGGCACTGAATAAAATACTGGTTCAATATGTTTTTGCTATTTCTATTTTTTGCGTTACAAAGAACAAGTTTAAAGAAGTTTTCTTTAAACATGACCGATATATTCGAGTGGTAATTGGGCTGTTAGTGTCCAAAAAGCTCCTAACATTCTTCTAATATGCAGCACGCTTACAAATGATGTTCAAGAATTGTTTAATTAATTATGAGTACAGCTAGTAAATTATCATAACTTACGATACACATGCCTAAATAGATAGAACCCAAAACATAGGGAACTAAAAACGAAATAAACCGCGATATAATCTGTTTAGTTTTATTTCAACACAAAACATATGTCACGGTGTAATGCCGTGTCATATGCCCATAAATAGACAGTGGATTCTCATTCTGTGGTCTTCAACTATGGGCCATAATTAAGGGCAGTGGTCGGACTAGAAACTGGTCTGAAATCTGTCTAGCTTATTATATCAATGTGGCTTAGCTTTATCTTGCGGTTGCTGCAATGTATTGGCCAACTGACCAGCAAACCGGTTTTCAAATCTGTTCAAAACCGCAGCTACATTTCCTGTGCGTTATTCCGCTCTATGTATACCTAATTATTATCTATGGGTCTTTGTTATGCTGCCAATCAGCTGACTATCATTGTTTAAACATGTTTGCTACACGTTCTTAAGTCTATGACTCATATTCATGCTAGGTATATAGAACAGAAGCTACAAACAGAAAACGTCGTGAAGTTTGTACTTATAATAATGTTCGTACTTATCTATTATAATAATTCCAGTGTCTCGATGTTTGTCCGGGATGAACTCCGAAACTACTTAACCGATTTAAATCAAATTTGCACACCGTGTGCAGTTTGATCCAACTTGAAAGATAGGATAGCTTACATAACAAATATAAAAAAAAAACACGGGAAACAGCTAGTAATAATATAAATGTTCAATTTAATATCATATTTCGTTCCTTCAAATGTTAATGTATGCTTATTAACCTTATATAATTGATAAATACGATACGAAATATTAAACTAATTAAACCTGACTACGATGACCTCTGTCAAATATTGGACTGAGATTAATTTAATTAAAATAAAAATGCTAGTTATTGCCTGCGGCTTCGATAACGTGTAGGTATAACAAAAAATGTATACCTAATGAGTGTATGTTACTCGGGGCTAATAATGCATTATATTTTGTAAATCGGTCCAGTAGTTTGAGTTTACAAACATCAAATCGTTCCTTTTTATAAACTCGTAACAGAAAGTAATTACTTGACTGCACGGATAGCCGAGTGGTGTAGGTTAGTCGCTAATTACCACTGTGAGCGACGTGTAGCGGGTTTGATCCCCGCATGGGACAACCATTTGTGTGATCCACAGCTGCTTGGCACAGGCCTCTTCTCATACAGGGAAGGAACGAGCATTGATAACCACGCTGGCTCACCGCGGGTAGGCGATTTCAGATCCATTTATTTGGAATCCAGGTTTCCTTTCGACATTTTCCTTCAGCATTTGTCGGTGTCTTAGAATAATTAAGAACGTACATATAACTTTGACGAGTTTGAACCTGTAACCATGTGCATACGAATCTGGTCATTCAACAGCTAGGCTACCACGACACGAAATAGTTGCATTATTATACCAGTATACATAGCCTGCCTCAATAGATGGACCATTTAACACTGAAATAATTTTTAAAATCACTATATTTTTCTGTGATTAGCACGTTCTCGAGCGATAACCGAGGCCCACGCGGGCGGATCCGCAAGCAAAAACTAGTTATGCATATCTATAGATAAGTACGGATTGTGAAAAATTAATTTCCATATCTTTAAAATTCTGTAAAGAAATCAACGTGTACCACTAAACCCCGAGGGCCTTCTTCTAGTTGCTGTGCCGCTTATGATGTGTTTATGTAGCGCCGACTTTACACGTGTTATGACCATGTAATGATATGACGCGTGTCGCCAATGGACGTGCGAAGTTAGGGGCGTTCGGATCGGAAGGTGATCGTGCTAACTAGCGAGCTACGTAGGTCCGGAAAGTTCGAGAGCTGTGGGCGTATTAAACACATGGGTTTTTAATTGAAAGATTGATAATGATTGTGTTGTTGTTTTGTAAGGCCGACCAACACTACAGTAGCAAAGAATTGCGAGAATAAATTGTTGAGTAGTTTTTTTAATAGTATATCAGGAAGATATTGAAAAAATAAGCCTAATTATGCTTCTCTTTAGAAATTTAATAAATTTTGTTATGATACGAGCATGGCCATAAAAACCCTAATAAACTGAAGGGCTTTAATCTTTAAGTATCAAAGATAGTCAATAATTCGCTCGGGTTCGTATTATTCAACTTGGGTCAAGAACTCAGCTTCAGTTTAGCCATTTTAAATAACTTTTTGAATTAACTTGTGGTTATTTACTCGTCATATCATATAATCAAGAAACAATGAGGTTCTATTAACAATACTTTTGAAAGAATCATAATTACAAAAAAAAAACATCTTACTCTACAAGGTGAGACGCTAAGTAAATAGATACTTTTGCTGAAATTGGCGCCATTTTTCGTTAAAATGTCAGAGCAAATTAAAAAGTTCACTGGAATCCATGACCATGGTAAAGTGGAGTTCTTCTTTAAAAATAGCAAGCTTCCCATGTTTTTAAATTCAAATGAACCTTTTTTGGCAAAATGAGTTTTCACTGCAGTGATACGAGGTCACTAGGTTCCTGTACCATCATCATCACCTGCCTAACCCTTTCTCAAGCTGTGTTGGACTCGGCTTCCAGTCTAACCGATTTAGCTGAATACACACACTCCTGATTTATGACCTCATAGCAAGCACAAAATCGGTATTTGAAACCTTCAAAAAACTTACTGTATATGTTCTGTATGGCAAATTATTGCTGTTGAATACAAATTGTAGGATTGATAAGGTCTAGGGAACGCTATCTTCGCATCCGGAATATAATCTCAATTTATTCACATAAAATGGCAGTTTCTTCAACGAACTAACTGTATCGACCTACAGACTACAATGGTTCGTTTGAATAATAGTTATGTCATTTATTTCCCTTATCGCAAAGATATTATATCTATTATTTACGAGTTAAGTAATGTAAGTTGCTGAAAGCATACATATTTCCTAAATTAATAAGCTGTAGAACGTTACTTAAAACTTCTTGGCATATAGGCACCCACCCTAACTTAAATCCGATCGATTTTTAGGTCTCAAATATAACTACATTATACACGTTGAATATTTTATTATCGAGACAACTCGAGATTTAAGCCAAAGTAAACCGATTTAAAACGTCCAGCAAATTGAAAAAGTTTGGCCCATGAAGCTTTGCGGATTTTGAAGCTTAAAAATACGCAGTCAACTTACATAGAGTCTGACGTAGTTAGTCAGTTTTAAATACAATGTATGTTTGGCAGTCACATAATGTGATCAAAAAGTGCAAAGAAGGCTCTGATATTAGATATTACCATTTGATTGAAATGTCACAATCCAAAATGTTATCAAAATCGGTTATCGTTTCACCATAGACGTATAAAAAATCAATTAAATAAATTTGGACAACATCCCATACATTGCTCAGAATCCAAAGTAACAAGCTAAAGCACTTGTGTTATGGAATCAGAAACACGAAGGTACTTACTTACCTGCCACAAACACCCAGACCCGAGACCATGTACCTAGAAAAGCGTTTTTTTTTCTATATTGACAATAATAACAATGATATCAAATCGGCTCGACGCGGCGCGACTTGTGATATCTCGCGCCGTGAGTAGCTGCTTACTATAGTATCCCCTACTGAGACTGGTTGTTATAATTGTAATGACTGTCAAAGAAATGACAGTCTGTATAAATCGTTGCTGCTTTCCGAGGCAAGGACGTGGTCGGCTTATACTTAGTTAGGAGCCCTTCTAAACACCTGCTTCATATAATAATACTGGCCTATAAACGTCCCACTGCTGGGCACAGGCCTCTTCCCAAATAGAGGAGGGATGAGCTTTGATCACCACGCTTGCTCATTGCGGGTTAGCGATTTCAGATTCCAATATTTTGGAATCCAGGTTTCCTCACGATGTTTTCCTTCACCGTTTCTCAATGATGTCTTAGAAGGATTAAGAAAGTAAATATTATAACTTTGAAAAAGTCACATTGGTACTCCGGTCATTGAACCGTTAGGCCACCTGCTTCATATAAATAAGTAAATTTTAAAGGTTCAATCATCATCTTATTTTCAGAGAACGATTTCCAGGAGGTGCGTTGCAAGCGTATCTTCGAAAGCATGCGCCAGTGTTGCATCAAGTACAAACCTATGAACGCATCTCTGGTGTGCGAAGGATACAGCTTGGAGCCCCGGAAGTTCTCGGCCGTCACTGACAGGCCACACAAGTCAGGTAATCCTTGGAACTAGTTTATTTAATCTTCTAATCGTTCCTAGCTGAGCAAAATGTTAGAGAAACAAAGAAATGTTTCTTCCTACAATCGTGCGTTGAACCAGGAGTCGCGGGTTCAAGTCCTGCCGGACGTCATTTGTAATTAATTTGTTTGTTATAAATTATGTAATTGAACGATAGTTTTCATAAAGTATCGTTCAATTACATAAAAAAAATATATATTAATAGAAATTTAATATTTCTGTTTTTTGTTTCAGCTGAATAGCTATGGACAATCGTCGTCGTAGCCAAACATTAGGAAATAGAAGTTGGATCTACAGATACCCTAGGACTTTTCAGATAACATTCACTGGTTTGGCTCTCGGGATATTCTTTTCCAAACCTATTTACGATATATTCTCCCGCCCTAGCTTAGAGTTAGAGGACCTCAAAGAGCCGCCTACCACGTTCACGGTGCCTCCTCGAGCCGCCGAAAATTAACTATGGAATCCGTTTCTAAGGCAAGAGAAAGGTTGGCTAAATACCCCGTGATTTTTGCCAAGTGCTCCAAACAAAGTGCGTTGTATGCCCGCTGCGTATTGCTAAAAGAAGGTTCCGTTAAAAAAGACGATTGTGTTAAAGAATTTGAAGAGTTCAAAACTTGTTTATATTCTGCTGCGAAGAATTTGAAGACTAGAATCTAAGATGCATCGTTTGTTAGAGTTTATCAATCTGCCGCTCAGCTACCACCTAGTGGCCGGTGCTTTTATAAGACTCATGCTGATTTTTTATGCCGATTATCATGATGACATATACGATGTACCCTATACCGATGTGGACTATAAGGTGTTCTCGGACGCCGCGAGGCACGTCCTTAAGGGGAACTCCCCTTATGATCGACACACGTATAGGTACAGCCCTATTATAGCCTATATGTTAGTCCCCAACATGTTTCTCGGCAAGAATTTTGGGAAATTCCTCTTTTCTTCCTTCGATATCTTTATTACCATCGCGGTGAAGACGCTAGTGGAGCATCAGTTAGGACCTAAAAGCATTCTTACTCGGATCCCTTCTTATTGCGCAATGTTATGGCTTTACAACCCCCTAAGTATTGGGATATCGACGCGCGGCAACGCTGATTCCGTACCGTGCTATTTCATCGTACTATCCTTGCTATTTCTGCAGACCAATACAGTAAAAGGTCTGAAGAAATATGCTTTATCTGGTCTGCTACTTGGAATAGCGATCCACCTGCGCTTGTACCCATTAGCGTTTAGTTTCCCCATGTACCTCAGTATAGGTACTTCGAAAGTTACTCGTAGTACGACTTTGAAAGATGGCATGTTACTCTTGTGGCCAAATAAAAACCAGCTGATGTTGGCTGGTAGTTGCATGGCCACCTTAGTATTCCTAACATATGGAATGTACGCCCTGTATGGATATGAATTCCTGTTCGAAACTTATATTTACCATCTGTTCAGAAAGGACACTCGTCACAACTTTTCTGTTCTTTTTTACTATTCGTATCTTTCAATGGAACATATGGGTTTTGACCTCGTCAAAGCCATATCGCAGGTTTCCGAAGCCAGTATCCTGTTCCTAATTAGTTTGAAGTTCGGAACTGATTCCAGAAACTTGCCATTCGCGATGTTCTGTCAGGCAGTCGTGCTGGTGACATACAACAGTGTTATGACGTCACAGTACTTTGTGTGGTTCCTGTCCCTGTTGCCAGTTGTGGCCCACTCTTTCAACTTGCGCAGGTCAAAGGCTCTGCTCTTAGTGATTATCTGGATGACGGCGCAGGGCGCTTGGCTGTTCTACGCTTACTTACTAGAGTTCAAATGCAGAGAAGTTTTCATATTACTTTGGCTCAAAAGCATCGTTTTCTTCTGCGCCAACATTTTTATTTTAGTTCAACTCGTGAAGAGCTACGTGCCCGGCTATGGCTTTGGCCAAATAAGTAGTATTAAAACCAAAATTAAGTAGACGTAGTCATTTTATGTAAATGTAGGTAGATTTGTAGTTCGTGGTGTATAAATTAAAATATTAAATTGGATTTGTCTAGTTTTATTTCTAACAAGTATCTAACATTCAAACAAAATCATTAAAATACTAAATATAATTATGACCCATTCGTCTTGTACAATGGCTTCTTTAACATGAAATTTGTCTCTGAACAATAAATTGGATGATACGTATTTTGAATCACCCTAGCTAACAATCTAGACATTTTGTTTTGTATTAGGAATATTATTTAACAGTCTTTATTGAGGTTGTGATGGTATAGGTACATTCAATGCTGCTAGGATTATTAAAGGGTTGACCAGAGCCGTTTTAAATAAAAAAACAAGCATTAGTCATAAATGGCTGTACTACAGAGTGATAAATAAGCCAAACATCGTTCAAAAATTTGTTAAGTCACATGCTAACATGTTTACACAAAGCAAATGCAAATTACAGTTCGCTCAATTTGGGAAGACTAACACAATACCGTCTGACGATACCAGCCCTTTTAGGGTCCATTTCACCATCGTCAGACAACTTTCATTCGACGAATAAAATTGATGTTTGACATTGACAGTTTCTGTATGAAATAACTGTCAACATTCCAAAATTATTTCTCGAATTATCTGACAATAGTGAAATAGGCCCTTTGAAAAGGTACATTTCTACAATCGTTAACGCTGATCGTATCGCTCAAATGTATGAAAGTTGCAAGTCTAAGCCACGTGACTTATCGAAGAGAAATGTCATTTCCATACATTTAATGTCATTTAAGCGATTTCTATTATCGCTAACGCTTGGAAGAAATGTACCTTGTTTATAGGGGCTGGGCAGTATATTGATTAAATATTAAGATCATTACTTTGCGATTCACTACTTTGAGGCACTAATAACATTGAATAGGGTTGTTAAATTACACTATCGGTCTTTACGGCCTCAAAAGTTAAAAAATATCGCTATAATCGCAATCAATGTATACAATAAGCTGAATACGCCCTGTAAATCTAACCCCCACTTAAATACTACTTATTACTATATATTTTTTGCATGTGTTAACAGCTTATGATGAACACTATACCATTTTGTTTTTTTAATAAATATATATCTGTATTTTAGCATGATTCAAGATAAGTAGCATCCAAGGCTATCTTTTATTATTTCTTGTCCGTCAAGTTGACCTTGGTAAGGTCCTCTGCCTCTCCCTGAGACATATTGGATAGTTTCTTGCCGATGCGCTCGTGAACCTCTAAGTACTTAGCCACACATCGATCTAGGCAGACAGACTCGCCCTTACCTGCAAAAAAATAATAAATGTTCAGAAAAATAATTATTCATCTCTAACCTTATAATAAAATCGTAAAAGACCCGTGTCTTCTTTGTCTGCGTGTTTATGAGCGCTAATCTCATAACTACTAAACCAATTTCAATGCGTTTTTTAGCGATAATAGCAAGCTTCCCATAACATTAAGGAGTTATTAAAATCGTTCATTAAAATCGACGATACAGAGAAGTCCTATTTAAGTAAAGCTCTAATTAATATGTCAACCATATTAATTACAGATCAACACACTGGTTGCAATAATAATTTACAATCAATGAACTAAATGTTACATGGCTCATTTTAGTAAATATTTTGAGTAATTTTTCGTGTCCCGAATTTTCACGCGAACGGATTTGGGGGTGCATATAATCTGTATTTGTCAGCATTTACTTTATTAATCTAGAAATGTACACTTTTTTTTTATTCAATTAAGACTAAGTTTCAACAGGATAATTTTTATTTCCATAAATTCAGTAAACAAAGAATACTTATGCGAGTAAACTGCTTTCTAGTAAGAGAGTAAATAATAAAATTATAATAATATCTTGGAACAACTCATACAAGCCCATCTGATTTCAAACTAGGCATGGGCTGTATGGAAACCAGACAACTCATAAACATACTCAAATATTTCTGAATACATAAATATAGTAGAGATAAATTACACCCAGAAACAGAAAAATATAAAAAAGAATAAATTATTGTACTCATTACACAAAGATTTATCCTAGATCTCATAGGTCCCACCCAGGACAAATCTTTGTGTGATGAGCAAACCCATTGTCGGATTTAGCAGTCAGGGTCACTAACCAAAAGGCCAGTCAAAAAGAGTTTAAAAGAATGCTTATAGAATGTGACCTTACCAAGCTCTGACTCCTGATATTTAACAGGTATGCATTTACGGTGGCAGGCGCTGACCAGCCTGTTGTACATGTCCGACATCATCTCTATCTCCAACTCCTGAACCAGCTGCAGCTTAGCAGGATCCAACTGGGGTACCGCCATCTCGAATGTTTCTCTCTAGTTAACTTTATTAATTATAATCTGGAAATTAAATGGATATTATAGGAGCTATTGGCGCCCAACCGGGTTCATAATTATACCTCAGTTGGATTTTCAGATTTAATACATTATGGAATTATAGCTTTTTGTTAGATACCTGGAATATAATATATGCGAATAAATAAAAATGGTTCACCTAGATGTCTAGATATGAATGATTTTATCTCCTATATAAATAAATAGAGTAATTATCCTGATTTTACATTGTAATCTATAGTAACCGGGAGCTACTTACTTGTCTCACAGAGTCCTGTACACGTCAGGGTATTCTCCTTGGTTGGATTTGCGCATACGTTCACGAGCTCTCATGTTCTCCAGGCGGCGCTCATTTATGGAGTCCTTGGCTACCACGAACAATGATAAACTTGTCACCGTCACCGCTAACCTGAAGTTTACCGTATCATTGCATTAATCTCTCTAATCACCGCTAATGAGACTACCAGTCTGAATCTGAGCTAATCTCATTTTTCTTTTGATTTGTATGTAGGTCCTATATGAAGGTAGTTGATTTTCTATTGTAATGCGGTGACCGGTCGCCGCTCGGGGACTAATAGGTTAATTACTTCGATGGTTAATTATTTACGTAAACAGTAGAGGAAATACTCATGGAGATGGCTTATTTACTAGACAAAAAACAGCTGAATATCTAAATGGAAATTATATTTTCTTTCAATCCCTACTAAGTAGTGAAGGTCTACCTTGGAAAATAATATGAATAGAAATATAGGTCTACTACTGACAAAACGTAGGTATGAAAAAAAGTATTGTATGTTACGAGTAAGAAAAAAATGATAATATACAGGGCTCACCGCAAAAGGATTGTATAACTTTAACGGGATATGTATATTTATTATTCAAGTAATTACCACGAAATTGTAATTTTCCCGAATTTTCCAAGCGGCATAATATATTCTCAAGAAAACTTCAGTAAAATTATTTTAGGTTATTATTTTAGTGTCAAATATTAACACGTTACGTCATAGAGGGACGGTCGCTCCAGTCGTGAGTGTGGCAGCACTTGAAAATAAAATAGGATCGCTTTTACCGACAAAACTTTGCAGCTTACTGACCACAGAATAATAATACTCTAGAGAGGTTACTGGGTTACTGACTTGATCCCAGGAAATATAATAAAATAAATCAATAACGTTGGTAGGGCTGTTTTTCTTGAACTGCAGTAGGTACTCTTTCTTAAATATAAGTATACTTAATTAAATGTATGTTTATACAAGTATATGTAAACGTGAAGTTCATTTATGTTTGATTCAATAAATAATCACTTTGTTCATTCTTTACACTTTGTAAGCACTTAATTATTTTGTAATTTACCAAGCTACGTTAATTTCGAATCTGGTACCTGAATGGGGGATTTATGTTATAACCTGTCAATATAAATAATTTGGCAAGGTGGAACCATGGGTGGAACAATGAACGTCTTCATATCTAAGTTCGACATCAAGAAAGTGGCAATGGTTTGGCTGTGTATGATGGATTTGATTGCCAAAAATTAAAGATGAACCTCACTTCTTAAATCTTAGCTTTTTTTGCTTCTAACCTAAAAAAAACCGGCCAAGTGCGAGTCAGACTCGCGCACCGAGGGTTCCGTACAAACCTGTATAATATTTATAGACTTGAGTATTTGTTAAGAATTTCAATATAATACCACTACGCGTTCATGAGTAAGGGGTAATAAGTTTAAAATTATTAAAAATATTTTTATTATATGATGTAACTAAAAATTTATGCTTTTCGCAATTTTTCCTTTATCTGTGTTATAAGACGTTGCTTCGTACCAAATTTCAAGATTCTGAGTTCACGGGAAGTACCCTGTAGGTTTTGATTCCCTTGCGAGTAGTGGCGAGTTTCAAAATATGCGGTTTTAATTCCTGTTTCTTTTGATTGCGTTGACATAGAAGTTTGATTTTGTTACAGCTTAAAGGTATTATAGATTTGAGTATTTGATATGAATTTCAATATAATACCACTACGCGTTCATGAGGAAAGGGGTAGTAAGTTTAAAATTATTAAAAATATTTTTATTATATGATATAACTAAAAATGTATACTTTTCGCAATTTTTCCTATATCTCTGCTATAAGACGTTGCTTCATACCAAATTTCAAGATTCTGAGTTCACGGGAAGTACCCTGTAGGTTTTGATTCCCTTGCGAGTGTCGAAAATTTGCGGCATAAACGGGAGTATCTTTTGATCGCGTTGACTTAGAAGTTTGATTTTTTCACAGCTCCAAGAGACCATAGACTTGAGTATTTGATATGAATTTCAGCTTGATACCTCCACGCGTTCCTGAGAAAAAAGGTCTTGACAGACAGACAGACAGACAGACAGACAGACAGACAGACAGACGGACAACAAAGTGATCCTATAAGGGTTCCGTTTTTACCTTTTGAGGTACGGAACTTAACGGAACCCTAAAAAGAGAGTACCATTTATTTATCAACAAATAATTATCTATAATTTTTCGTAAATTTTCCTAAGTTACCACGTTACAAATAAGAAAGATCTTAATCAAGAGTGTAACACTAATGAAAAACATATAATGGATCTCCCAACAAGGTCTGTTTTCTTTCCAGTTATTCTTGCTCTTCCGTTTTTTAGTTTGTATTTCAATTCTTGAAGTTCAGGCGCAATGCATGTTAGTTATCAATTTGATCACAGAGAATACTTTTTCATAGGTACCTTATTTAAAAAAACGGTTTGATGGTAGCCAAATTTACACTAGCGACATCTACAAAAAGGTTTACGTTAAACGTTTACTTACTTACTTTATTCGGCCCATATTCGGCCAGACTGTATTGTGTGAATTTGTGTGGCAGCACATTGCACAGTCATATTTTATAATTTTAAACTGAACTTGTTTTGAACGCATCACTATCAGAGCATCGGCGTCATCTGCGTCCTCTCTGCGTCATCATCAGAAAAGAAAACGTCAAATCACCGATCAAAAATTAATCGTCGGGGCGTCAAATGATCCAACAAAAGTCAAAACAAAACTGAACGTGGTGTAAATTGTAGCGGAATCGATAAATCATTAACAGAAATCTAAATCAAAATGCCTAAACCTACTAAATTACATTCGAAAGGAAAACCTACCTCTTTGCAAAAGCCTTGCTCAGTAGAGAAAGACACATCCGATGATAGAGATCCTGATGAATCAATTCGACAATTTCAACTGGAGCTGTGCTGGTGTGTTCAGCGGTTAGAAAAAACATTAAACCAAAAGAAAGGAAATGAAAAGCAACGTAAGTTTTGATGACATAGCTGACCTATTTATGCGACTTGTATCTAAAAATCTCAATTTTAGACTTACATTTATAATTTCTTATATATTAACCTGCAAAATTTGTGTTGTGATAATAATGAATTAATTTGATACTGAAAATGATGACACTAAAGAAAAAAAAATGATGAATTTTTATGAATGTGTAAATTTAAAATTTGTGTTTTTTACCCTTACCACTAGCTAAAACATTTTATCTAAGTGTTTATTGCACAACAACTTGCAAAACAAGATATTACAAATGCTATAAATAATCTTGTTCTTAAGTTTAGAGTGGTTGCTCCAATATCGGATATATTATGTAGATATGTCTCACAGCTATTCAGTACCTTGAAGACTCATATTTACCATGTTTCATTTCAAAAGAATACAGTACAGTAGATACAATAGTGTAATATTAATATTTCACACATTATAACGTAAATAATTATAAAGTAGTATGTTCTGCCCATGACTTCGTCTGCATAGAGAAAAAAATACCAAATTTATAAGCTGTCCGCCCTTGGGAACTACTTAAGGAATCGGGATAAAAGGTAGCCTATGTTCTTTTCCATGTCAAAGGCTACATGCATACCAAATTTCATCCAAATCCGTTCAGCCGTTTTTGCATGATTGAGTAACAAACATCCAAACTTTATTATAAAGTACTAATGAGCGGCAACAGGTTGCCGCATGGGAAGAGAAACATAACATTACATAGTGTTGTATGCATAGATGTTCAGTCCATACATGCAAATAAGCTCTACACTTCCTGTAGTCCCATTAATACACACACACATGCTCTAAATTATTGTGTTTGTTAGACAGGGTGGTTAGGTTTCTTTATTTTACCATGCCTCGGAAAGCACAGTAAGCTGGTGGTCCCGAGTGTCATACAATCGTTATGTCATTACAATTCTGACTACCAGTCTTACTATGGGATACTGTGTACTACCGAGCAATGGGTGTGGAGGTCAGATAGGCAGTCGCTCCATGTAAAATACGGTATTCAGCTGAATCCCGTAAGACTGGAAGCCAACCCCAACATAGCTTGGGAAAAGGCTAGGCAGACCCTGTCTGAAATCTCTGTGCAAGCCACTGGTATGTAACTAACTGTAACTAAAAATATTCTTAATTTTCCAGTGCAAGAAGCATGGAAGGTGCTCACAGTTCTAAAGAACAACAACCAACCTCTTGTACGTAAGAGGCAGTTGATGCGAACACACTTTGGAGACTACCGAGCTATAATGGCTGTTGAAGAGAAGCAATTAGCTAAAAGTAAGATTAAAGTTGTCAACTAGATATGTTATCTAAAGAAAATGATCTATTGAAGAGCTAAAAGTCTTAAATTTTTATAAATGTATCATTTGAAGTGGCTTTTTGTTAATAAATCTTGAAAAAAAAAAACAAACTTTTCATCAGATGTCGTGAAGATAAAATATTGAAAATATTGCTAAGAAATGGTTGATGCATATTCTTATTTTGAGCCAATTGTTCTAATTGGTTAAAAGAAGCATTTACTTGTAACCTCTTATACATTGAGGTTATTTGTTTGCAGTGGCCAGTAAAATCAAGATATCAGATGTTCCTGACAAACCCAAAGCTACATTCTTGAGGAAATCTGCATTTTTATCTACAGGGGATGAATCTTTCCGATTCAACTTCAATTTAGCTCCTGAACAAGTAGACGGTCCTAATAATATTGTTAGCAATGAAAACACTGATGAATCAAAGGAAATTGTTAGCACTAGCAACACTAAAGCTGATGAGATTGCCAGCACAAAAAATGTCAGCGAAGATTCTAAGAGCTTTAAATTTTCATTTTCAAACTCAAATTTTAAGTTTAATTTTAATGTAGATAATTCTTAGATGTACTTTATGTGTAAATGTGATTCATGTACAATATATCTATGTTTAATAATAAGTGCATAATTTTGATATATGAGTTTTATTGTGTAACAATTTTTGATAACCTTATGATTTAAATACAATGCTACTTTAATGAGAAACATCACAAGATTACGTTTGTACCATATACAACAAGCTAAATCTGTGACTTGAAAACAATCAAAGTCGTACAAAACATGTACCTATCTATCAATTTATCATACACTTTATGTTTCATCACACAAACTTTGATAATACCCTTTCGTTATAAGAAGGCCGTTATCGTCCCTTATCCTTCTAGCACACGACAAGTCCTTGAAGAAATTGACAGAATTGGCAATAGCAAAACCTACAGGAAGTTCCCACTTCTGGAAGTACGCTCCCCAGGTGGCAACACCTATCAACTTGTTAGTCAAAGTATCGTATAAAGCCCCGCCCTCCACGCCATGGTAATTGTTACATTTGTCCACGTTCTTCAAGAACTGCTGGAAAGTGCACGAGTGGTAGCAGGGCACGTTGAACCCCTTGATCTTGCCGTATTGAGTGAGGATGCTTGAACATAAGTCGATGCCGACAACCACGCTCAATTCTGTTAAGTTGTATTGTATTTCTGGAGCCTTTATTTTGTGGATACCCTGTTGATGTATATAATTTTAATGATAATTTGTTATTTATATCTATATCTTGGGATATCTCACAAAAGGCCATTTGATCCCAAACTAGACATCCTGTTTTATGGCAACCAGACACCTTATAATCATACACACCACATTAGAAATGTGTATCTATGAATAGCACTAAATACATAAGTGATAAAGATAAATTACACCCAGACAGGAAAAATTATCACGTTCATCATCATATTTCGAAAGATCACGGCCACAAATGTTTTATTTACTAAGTTCTTACCTTCTTCATGGCATATCCAACAACTTTGTAATTGATAGTCCCGTAGGAGAAGTCTAGGTCAGCGAACCATTTGAACACTTCGTCAGTCCTGTTCGTACTATCAAATAACTCAATGATAGCCCACATTCCTTTGAAAGACTTCGTATCGGTTACAATGAACCCTATGTCATCAAACAACTGTTTCGTTGGCTCTGAAGGGAGCACGAACGCTAATACTTCCAACTTCTTAGACATGTATATTATTCGAGTATAATTAACTTTTAAGCTGAAAGTAATGAAAATAATTTTATTACCATGGTCCTGAATCATTTCGGTAATTAGATGGCAACTCCTGTATTGCTTAATAAAAGATATCCTAATTACACTATTAATATCCGACTGCTGGTAAAGGCCTCTTCCCAAATAGAGAAGGAACGAGCTTTGATCATCACACTTGCGGGTTAGCGATTTCAGATCCCAGTTTTTGGAGTCCAGGGCCCATACCATGAGCTTATTAAGCAAGGTTGTTGCCGCTGTGGAAGCGAGACAGCGCTATACAATGCACGTAACAGCGGCAACAACTTTGCTTAATAAGCTCATGGTATGGCACCAGGTCTCTACTCGATGTTTTGAGATAAATGTGAATGTATACTGGATCCTTCCTCCGGATCCTTTGTAGGCTCGGCACAATCACTATTTTCCACAAGGCAGAGAAAGACCGTAAGGACTTCTATCGAATAAAAACATTAAAAATACTAGCATTTGCTGGCCTGATTTCCACACCCCATTTACTGGGTAATACGGTACCCCGGATTTGTCAGTGTTGCTTTATTTCAAGGACTTCAATTATCAAGCTTTGAATCAGCAGCTTAAGCTCTACAGGTTTTTTTTACAAGTGACGAGGCCCGCAAGACTTGAGAAGGTAAGTTACATAATAAGGAGAACACGTTTGAGTGCTTAAAAAAAATCATGTCTTGTTGTAGTTTAAACTTGAAACAAAACACCTACGTGAAGATGCACCTAGCAGCTGTAATAAATATGGCCTCGTCGATGCAGACGGCGGTACAGACGTGTGGTATTGACGCCTTTCTCGAGTGTATCACGCGGGCTATCCAAGGATATTGCTTCTCTGACACCACCTCCGCATTCACTTGGTAGTTTTCTAGATTACCAAAATCTGGAAATGATTGTTTATTTAATTATGTTTGTGTAACAATTAAGAGTTATTATTACATACCTACCCAATGTTATTTCGCGAGATATTTACACCTTACCGTCGCGTCGGTGACTATACCCCGATAATGTAAATAATGCCGCTTACGTATTCCTATCGGTAGTTTTTAGTAATGGTATTGTACAACCACGAAATTATTATTGCGGCCATATACACGATGTTACAGAAATGCTGTCTATTGGAATTATATGTTAATCAACCCCTTTTAGTACCTAAAGATAGTAAAAGTATCTATTATTGAAAAACCAAATGACCTCCCGTAGAAAACTGACCGGCTGATGGTAATTTTGTATGGTAAAGCCTTTTTTATATGACTTGGTTTCCTGAAGAAATTTCTTTATTTATATGGGTTGAAAGCTGTTAATAAAATGCCCTGATATCTGAATAAAACCTTATTTCACAGACAGCATTTTATTAACTCCCTGTATAGAACAATGTCATGAGCCTATTTAAGCTTGTTCTACCAAGCCTTTTACCCAAGCTATGTTGAAGTTGGCTTCCAGTCTGACCGGATTCAGTAGACGTACTATATTTTACACGGAGCGACTGCCTATCTATCTCCACAGCACATTTTTACTAACGTAATATCCCATAGCTGGTTGTCAGAATTATTATGTCGAGACCAACGGCTCGTGCTCTCCGAGGCACGGAGGGGTCAAGGTATGTTCACAAATGTTGCTCATTCACGGACCCTGGCGACGGAAAAACTACACTCGATGAGAAAGTATTTATGTCATTTTAGGATTCAATTTTCAGTTCCACAGGAAACGTTACATTAGTTTGTAACTTTTTACTGTTCCCTGAGATAAAAGAAACGAGTTTTATTTATAGATAACTAGTGAATAAAGCGTTAATTAACTATACTTAAAAGTTACCCAAACGTAGCTCAAATATAATGTTATCACGAAGCCACGTGAACACAAACACAAAAACCAAAAACAGAACAAAAATGAACACTAACAGCTCTCATTTAAATTCAATGATTTTTGAATCCTCATTGGATCCGGAGGTCTCAAATTCATGCTATCCAGAATGTTCTTAGCCCCGATCAACGTGAAGAACAAAACATGAAAAATTAACGCGAACATTACGATCGAAATAAAACACGGTTTTTATTGTTTATAGTTTATTTTATACGATAGTTTTATACGATCTATACAAGTACATACAATGAGCATGTTGTGTAGTTATCGAATGCTGTTAAATGTGTTACAGCAGTATTCGCAATATTTTCTCTAAATGGTAGGCTGAGGCGAATTTATTTTACATATTTTGGGTTTATACAGTATTAAAACCATGGTTATTCCGTTTTAAGAAACTATTTGTTTGTATATCTTACACTATTACAGCAATCATTTAATCCGTTATAAAAACTTTTTTAACGGTTTTTGTAGGGTTATCTCATTCAAAATACTTTCCCGCCGTTTCTACACCCTTTCAGGTATCATAGACAATTAGACACGTATTATTTATCTCTATTCTTCACAAAATAATCATGATTTTATATCGATAATGAATTCTTAAATCTTTTTATAATTGGATGTTGCATGATATAAAAATCGGAAAAACCAATAAGATCACTTTAAAGTAAGATAACTTATAGAAATAAAAATAAGAATTTTAAATACTTTTTAAAACTGGCACCCTTTATTAAGGAATGTTATTCATAACAATATATTGTAATACGAAATGTAACTTAATGATTTAACACAATAATTATATCCTAAGAAAATCATATTTATTTATAACATATGCTTCAAATTTCAAACTAAGCCTAAATATTATTTGCAGTCAGTCGATAATACAATTATAATAAATCAATAATGTATGAACATATTGAGTAATGATAATTCAGGTCTTACCATGATGAAGAAGATTAGTATAGGTCGATTCCAACTTAATGGCGGCTGCGAAGTTGGTAACACCTACCTCGCCCCGCAATAGTATTCTTGTTACCCCTTGTATACCCCTCGTGGTAAGCTTAATGCTTGTATTACGAGTGGATGGCCGCCGCTTCGAAATAATACACTATACAATACTTTGTTACATCATCATGTTCATACAATATTTCATACATTTTTGGAGTACTGTATCAAACTTAGAAGTTACATCGACTGACTGATACAAACGATTCTAAACGATCTCATATTTGTCGGGATGGAAGCTGATCTCTCGGGAGAAGTCGACGAGGGAGCCGTCCTCGGCCTGAGTGACCTTCGTGGCCTTCAGGAGCGCCAGAGAAGTGTCTGAGGTCCACATCACCGTCAGCGGGAAGAAGTCGTTGGGGACCGCTGGGGTCACACTGACAAGAAAAAGAGAATGAAATACACCATTATCTTTCCCACCATTTATTTAACGTTTTACATATACACGGTTTCGGTTCCGTAATTATTACATTAAAAAACCATCGTAAAAAGAAATATTTTATGGGCACTTTTTTTTTAATAATAGTGCTAAGACGTGATTATAACCAACATTGTCGATGGATAGTTTTTTTTTTAAGAGTCCCTATCAATTTCGCGGTTCGAAAACAGAAATTTCCAACTTTTTCAACGCAAATCTCTCAATAATTTCAAGATATCTGTTCTGTTTTTTTAATGTACAGTTATTTATCATTCATTTATCAAGTAAGTGTACAAAGTCAATTTTTAATAACTACTCAATATAAATTATGAAAAATAAAAACCTAACACATGTTTTTACGTAAGCACGAAACAGCAGATTTTCCAATTGCTTTTTTAGCTTACTGATAGCAAATAACAATCTGAGAAAAATCATAAATACTGGGCATATAGTATGCTAGTAAGTAGACAATGTATTTTTTTAAATTTCAATGAACTAGTACTTAAAAAAAAATGTGATCCACGCTGAAAAAACCCAATAAAGTCATGTGCAAAATCGTCGTCTATGGGTAAGAATTTATTGAAAATAACAATAAGCATTATATATTTACAAAACTGAGGTATTTATCTACCAAATCCAATTTTTATATTTCATTTCTGACTTCTTATTTATTTGTAATAAAATTTCTAAATAATGCCTTATAAGCCGATGCGCTCGCTCGATACATTCAGTCGCGCCCAAGGGCTTGTTGGCGACGGACCTGTGTCGCCCGTGACGTTCGCCGCTCCAAACGAAACTCTTGAATCGCGCGTGATTTTGTACTACACCTGACCAGTTTTGAGACCGTGAGTAGATTTAATTTTTTATTTATGCAGTGTGAATTTTTATGATTTCATAATGTTGTTTATACATATTAATGTTTTGTACTATTAGTAAAATAGTGTTTAATTTTTAGAAAATGGGTTGAAAAAGTGATCTTTACTATCAAGGAAAAATCAAAAGTAAAAAGAAAAAGGTTGAAAAAACACGAAAAGCACTTGCAGTTCTTAGGTAATTTTTTTTTTTGTAATTACGAAAACTGTTAGAATTGGTTATTATTTCTTGAATCTAAAAATGAACTTTTTTATTTTTGTAGAGAATTAAATAGGCAGAAATCTACCGAGAATCAAAATTTACCTGGAACATCATCTATAAGCGAAAAGCCCCCATCGGACACAAGGTATTCCTTTTATCTAGATTTTTTTTTTATTTATCTAATATATCTTAATATATATAAATCTCGTGTCACAATGTTTGTCCTCAATGGACTCCTAAACCACTTAACCAATTATGATAAAATTCGCACACCATGTGCAGTTCGATCCAACTTGAGAGATAGGATAGTTTAAATCTCAATTATATAAAAATTATACAGCGTGTAACAAAAACCCTGTCCGATCCCTGAGAGTATTATTCGGTATCGTACTGCGAACACATATACGTAACAATTAAATGGATTGGAGATTATAATTTCTCTCCAGTCAAAATAATTAAATACAAATAAAAACTGATCCAAGGCAACAGCTGAACAACTGACCGCTCCTCAAAGTTCACGTACTTAATACCTACAGTTTTGTGTCAAAGGAGCCGCCTATGCGAGACGGTTCATGAACTACCACGTATACGCGTTTATTGGATCTGACAGGGGTTTTGTTACATGTTGTATAAATCAAAGATGTTTGAAATATTTACATGTAACTTGATACATGTAAATATTTCAAACATCTTTGATTTGGAATTGAAAATATTAATGTCGTATTAATATAATTTCAGAACATGGATTTAATTCAAGAAACGCCTGTCTCAATCAGCTTTAATTCTCTCGATGATTCTTTAGAAGATTTAGTCATGGAGTTGGATCAAGTATGTATTTGCATGTACCATTTTAGAATAAAAATTTTGAAACATTTATTTATTTGTTTTGCCATTTTCTGGTGAAACATAATATATCCGACTCCTCATAATATTTGACCACACATTTCTGTTTTACCTGTTTCAGTGATTAAACATAACTAATATTTTTTCAGTCTGCACCATCTACCTACACCGATACGAATTGAAGGAAGAAGAATAGTTGACTATCAGTATTTTTTTGACCGACTCGTGGAGATTTCACAACACTGTGTAAAGTTTGGATGTCAAATGAGCTCTCTCAAAACAATTGAAGAAAAGCGACGTGTTGCAATAAAGTAACTAAAAAATATCTCGTTTTTATTTTCCTGAAATAAAACACATAATAATAGAAAATTATACACTCCCATGGAGATAGTTGTTCAATTTGATAGACTGAACCCCCCACCTTTCTGGTAGGTACATCCTGTACATTATCTGCCTAGCCTTTTTTGTAAGTGACTGCCGTAACTAGGTACTAGGTAACGATATTTTTATAAGGTACTTAAACATAAACGTCATAATCACAATAACATCCATCCAGTATTACGGAACTTAGTGGGTAATAAAAACTATGCAGTGCTGACAATAGCGTTTACGGACCAAGAATATTTGTTGGCGCTACACCGTACGACAACGCACACTACGATTGTCAGCGATAGTTCGAACGCACACAGAGATACTGCGCTCAAATAGTTACCTAAACTAGTAGCGCGCCGAAATTGATAGGGACTCTTAAATAGTAGTTTTTTAAATTTAAATATACATTTATTATATAATATAGTAATTTAGGCGTTCAAATTGAAAGACATAACACAAAAACACTTTAAATTAATTTGATTGATAAAACTTCTTTGCAAATAAAATCGCTTGTTTATAGAAATCGAGTCATAAATGCGTTTTGGACATGACTACTTTAGCTATCAAAAGTTAAATAAATGATTGGAAAGATAAAAATACGAATACTGAAACGTCAATCAGTTTGAAGCCACCGTTAAGTCTCATGCTGTCTCTATCACTTTAAGGTGTGAAGTAGCGACAGATAGACATTTAAGAACATCTTAAAGTTGATTAGCGTTCAAGTATTCGGGGATAGTCATACTAATGGAGTGACATTTATCTGTTTGATGTAGAAAAAAAAACCATAATTATATCGTATTATATACAGCGTGTAACAAAAACCCTGTCCGATCCCTGAGAGTATTATTCGGTATCGTACTGTGAACACATATACGTAACTATTAAATGGATTGGAGATTATAATTTCTCCCTAGTCAAAATAATTAAATACAAATAAAAACTGATCCAAGGCAACAGCTGAACAACTGACCGCCCCTCAAAGTTCACGTACTTAACACCTACAGTTTTGTGTCAAAGGAGCCGCCTATGCGAGACGGTTCATGAACTACCACGTATAAGCGTTTATTGGATCTGACAGGGGTTTTGTTACATGTTGTATACAGGGTTACTTTTTAACATGTGCTAATACTTCGAGAGGTGATTCAAAGTCAGCACTAGCATCGTTTAGTGAAAGAACTATTTTGTTGGGAAATTTTACAAAATTTTCCGGGAAAATCTACTAGCATTGAGCGACATAGCCCTTATCACATTGACTTAAGAATGTGTTTTGCCTGCAAAGCAAGCATTTATATTTGACCTTTAATTTGAACCTTTTTTGGAAGCAGAAGGTTTCGTTAAAAGAAATTACACACAAACTATTCTTCTAAACAATATATTATTCTTGAAACAATAAACTTTAAAACCATGGCAGTAAAATATAATATAGATTAAAATGATTTTTTTTAAACTCACGTAAACTCGAGGCTCCCAGATTTCTGTTGTTTGTTGATGATTGGTATGCTCCAAATTAAGGTACGACCCTTCTGCGCGTAGCTGCCTTCCCATTGGTGGACCACCACAGATGTGTTGCCAGAACTAAAATTATATTGAGAATATCAACTCTGTACTTTGAATCTATTTGCACTCCCAGTTTAATAAATTTAACATAATTTTAAATAGTTCTTCTTTCTTTATAATATTTTTATAACTTTTTTTTTAATAAATTTGGACAACATCCCATACATTCGACCACGGAGGTCATCAATAATAATAACTAGCTTATAATCGCGGCTTCGCTAGCGTGGGTGCCGGTTATATACATATCTAGCCCTATAGGTTACATTTTGCCTCCATAAACGGCAGCCTAAGCTACGTTGGGGTCGGCTTCCAGTCTCACCGGATTTGGCTGAATGCAATATTTTACATGGAGCGACTGCCCCATAACACATTTATACTCGGAATTTTAATTCGATTCCGGATTTGACATTAGCTACTGTCATTTTGTGAAATAATGATACCACATATAATAGTGTAGTGATGAACACAAAAATCGATTTATTTGTCATGTTCCTTCATGATCACATTTTTTTATTTATTTCACACACAATTATAAAAGAAAAGTCTCAGATCGTTAATTAATCATCAAAACTAAATTATCGGTTCAGAAATATTTAATTTCCTGATATACTTAGTTTACAAGAGTAAAATTATAAACGAGAAGAATCGATCTGGAAATATTCCATTTCCATATCGAATAATTTCGCAACGTCACTATTTAGTACTTGTCATAACGTTGCAACACTGAAATTGTCAAATCTGGAATCGAATTAAAATTCCGAGTATAGGTAATACAGTATCCCATAGTAAGACTGGTTGTCAGAATTGTAATGACTTAACGACTATCAAAGATCATCACTGTATGACAGTCGGGACCAACGGCTTAACGTGCTTTCCGAGGCACGGAGGTTCTTGATATGTTTACAAATGGTCACTGCCTGTGGTGGCGTCTTGGGTCGGGTCACCTCCTTCCCTCAAATATGGCGAGGGAGGTGATGGCTGTACCTAGAACTCGTGAACGGGTGCTGCTTGCGGTGACTGGTCGTTCTGTTGACCTTGGTTTCTGTAGATCTTATTTTTTTATTTCAGAGAGATACTCATAATCCTCAAGCAGTTGTTTACTTGGCATGTTCCCTAAAGTATTTATTCTTTTTATTTATATTGTAAAGACAGCGTGCCGCTGGCAAGCTTGTTGCGCCGTTTCTTCCCCCCAGCTAGAGCACTTAGGAAGCGGTGGGGTGGGCGAATCAGGGTGCTGTCTGTGTTGATGACATTCAAAAAGTGCTACATGGTAGCCTTATTTGAATAAATGATTTTGAATTTGAATTGTCACCCATCCACGGACCTACCGCGGCTTAACCGGTTAAACCGTACGGCTTACACTTAGCAACCTCACCGGTAGGATATATCTATCAGTATAATATTAGTCTTACGGCAATGGTATGTGTATGTTGACATCGTTGAGCGTCAGGTGGTCATGTTCCAATTCATACTCGATGTTGACGTCACATCCGCCGCCCGTGCCCTCTGAAGGCCAGCAGTTCACTGCAAGCACACAAACAAGTCCATTAATTTGAAAAAACTTTTTGTTTTCGATAGCCCAATTCTCGAGAAAAGTTATAGGATGTTACCGAAAACGATGTAATTAACGGATTAATTTAAAAGGAGTGCGTATATTCAACGAGGTAAACAGGTGCATAAAACTGAACAACTATCCCCAAAGAACATAGGTTGAAATCTTAAAATGGTAAATTAACTTTTCATACAAAGTTACACGACACGTGACTTATTTCATTGTATGAAAAGATGAATTTAAAATTTAAGGTTTCAACCTAGGTTTTTTGGGAAAAGTCCCCCACCGTCTCGTTTTAAATTAATCCTTATCCATAAGAGGTGAAGAGTATACCAGCTGGTATAGAATCGATTTACGAAATTTGAGCGACAGATAGATATTTAAGAGCGAGTTAAAATTAATTAGCGTTTCAGAATACGGGGTATGAATTATAAATAATAATTTAATAAATAAATATCTAAATATCTTGGGACAACCCACACACGGCCATTTGATCCCAAACTAGGCAGAGCCTGTACCAGACCACTGATAAACATACTTATATATTTCCAAATACATACATATAATAGATATATAACACCCAGACACTGAACAAATGATCGTGCTCATCACACAAAAAATTATCCTGGGAATCGAACCCACGACCTCCGGCTTAGCAGTCAGGATCACTATTAACCACTAGACCAACAGGACTTCTTACCTGAGAGCGGTGCTAGTTTGTCGTCGTTAGCGTTGAGTCTCCACTTGAGGACTCCGACGTCGCTGTGCAGGGGGAAGGCGCGCTGGCTCTGCTTCAGCCCGATCACGCCCGACGCACGGAACGCCTCCTTATCCACGTTGGGATGAGTCTACAGCAAACATACTTATTAACCAACTTTGAAAGGAGGAGGTCCTCAATTTTGTTTTCTAAGTGACGGTAGCCTAATAGACCAGGGCCGAAGCCTGTTAAATGGCAAAGTTGTAGGTAATAAAGAATTAACTTTTTTCCATAGGACTTGTAGTTTTGCTGGAAATCAAGATAAACCATTTTTTACCCTTAAAACCCGCCCCTCCCCCACTTCCCGAACTCGGATCGACCGTAATTTATCCTTTCATTTTTACCATATTCCCCTCCTTGTTTCATCCTACTGTATTTTTTTTTATCGACCCCGGTCTATAATGGCTAGGGCATCGGACTTGCGATCATGCAAATAAACTCAAAAACGTTTAGACTGATTTTATAAATTCAATATTATGATTATTATTACCCCTGATTACCTGAATAAAAAAAGGCAAACCGTGTGGAGTCACGGGAAGCAGCTAGTTATATAATATTACCTGTAACTGCAGTGGTCTGGTATCTTTGTTGTCGACGTGCACATGAATGCGCGCGAACTGCTCGTTACTGATGCGGAGAGTTAGCAGACCTGGGGTAAAACACATGAAGACATTGAAATCATGTCATTACAGTTCTATGGTGAAAAATAGTAAGCTTAAATATTTTTGTTTTTTTTCAAAATTGTAAACATATATCTATTATTTAAATATATACAATCTTAACATAACTAAAATAATAAATCATATCTGTACACTTGAAAAAGCCTCACAATTAATTTGTGAATATTTCAGAACAAAATGTACAGGATTGAATTATTTTATACTTCTGTAAAAAACACCGGACATTACAGTTCTATGGTGAAAAAGAGTACTATTTTTCTTTATTTTTAATTGTGAGGCTTTTTCAAGTGTACAGATATGATTTATTATATTAGTTTTGTTGAGGTCATTAAAGTCATTTTACTGTGTCGCAGAAAAATAAACTCCTGCTGGAGTTGCGCAGAGATTGCGTAAGTGATCCCGCGGCTCCAGCAAAGGTAAGCACAGTACCGGGGTGTTATCAGTCGGTGCAAGTCCGATATATCCCCACGCTGTGCCCTCAGCGTGGGTCGAAGTCATTAGAGTTTCACCCCGACAAAAAAAAGGTAAAACAAACTGTTCTGAAAACTTATGTTTCAATAAAAAAGTATTTATAATAAAAAATACATTTCCACAGTTTAGGGGGTCAATACCATAGTTCCATAGCCGTTTCTTCTCCATAGCTAGAGAGAAAGCGGTGAAGGGTGGACAAAAGAATGAAGAAATGATATATTTTTTTGTTCCGGTACTTGATATTTTAATTTTACACCACACTTGTGCTAAACTAGTAGTATATAACATGTACTATAAAAAAATAATTATGGTATAGTAATATTCAAATTAATTACTTATAATATTTTTATTTTCGATTATAAAGTCCCACCCTGTTGGGAAAGGCCTGCCCACTTTTCTTCTCCTTGTCTCTCTCAAGATTTTTTATTGACCAGCGTTTAAGGAACAAAAGTTAAAATATATGTCTAACTATTAACTTCAATATAACTTACCGCTAAGTTCAAAGTTCTGGACATCCCCATCTCGGCCGGCAACCAAAGTAAGCCGCTCTTCAAAGCGCAGATGTACACTATAACAATATTAAAACATTAGAGTCGTGATGGCCTAGCGGTTCGATGACCGGATTCGCATGTACATGGTTGCAGGTTCGAACCCAGGCAAGTACCAATGTGACTTTTTCAAAGATATATTTACTTTCTTAATCTTTCTAAGACATCATTGACAAACGGTGAATGAAAAACATCGTGAGGATACCTGGATTCCAAAAAAATTGGAATCTGAAATCGTCAAAGCGCAATGAGCAAGCGTGGTGATCAACGCTCATTCCTTCTCTATAAGGGAAGAGGCCTGTACCCAGTAGTGGGACGTTTATAGGCTGGTATATTATACATTAGAAGGAGAATTTCCTAGAAAAAAAAATTGATCTTATGTGCAGGTCGCACATTACTAATATTCTTGTTAACCCCTCGTGCTAAGCAAAATGCTTGTGTTACGAGAGAGTTCTTTTGAAGTACGGAAACTTTGAAAGAATCATCTGATAAATGTGGAAAACATCACGTACATTGCTCCGAATCCAAAGTAAGTAGCTAAAGCACTTGTTTTATGGAATCAGAGATAACGAAGGGACCTTGTATGTGAGGTGACTTATTCCTTACCGCACTTACTGGAGTACCCAAAGTGTCCGGACACTTGCACTTTGGAAGATTTGGATCTGGCCAATGACGCCGCAGTTAATGTGGCCAACTACTGGGCGCATCAAATTTAAATACTTTTTGAAAAAAGGGTACCATCGACTCGAAAAGAGAGACAACGGAGGGAGCTTGTATCCGAGGTGACTTACTCCTTGTGGTCCGGCGGCGGGAGCTTGGCAGCATCAGGGCGGTTTGGAATCAGAGACAACGGAGGGAGCTTGTATCTGAGGTGACTTACTCCTTGTGGTCCGGCGGCGGGACCTTAGCAGCATCAGGGCGGTTTGGAATCAGAGACAGCGAAGAGAGCTTGTATCTGCGGTGACTTACTCCTTGTGGTCCGGCGGCGGGGCTTTAGCAGCATCAGGGCGGTTTGAAATCAGAGACAACGGAGGGAGCTTGTATCTGAGGTGACTTACTCCTTGTGGTCCGGCGGCGGGGCTTTAGCAGCATCAGGGCGGTTTGAAATCAGAGACAACGGAGGGAGCTTGTATCTGAGGTGACTTACTCCTTGTGGTCCGGCGGCGGGACCTTAGCAGCATCAGGGCGGTTTGGAATCAGAGACAGCGAAGAGAGCTTGTATCTGCGGTGACTTACTCCTTGTGGTCCGGCGGCGGGGCTTTAGCAGCATCAGGGCGGTTTGAAATCAGAGACAACGGAGGGAGCTTGTATCTGAGGTGACTTACTCCTTGTGGTCCGGCGGCGGGGCTTTAGCAGCATCAGGGCGGTTTGGAATCAGAGACAATGGAGGGAGCTTGTATCCGAGGTGACTTACTCTTTGTGGTCCGGCGGCGGGGCTTTAGCAGCATCAGGGCGGTTTGAAATCAGAGACAACGGAGGGAGCTTGTATCTGAGGTGACTTACTCCTTGTGGTCCGGCGGCGGGACCTTAGCAGCATCAGGGCGGTTTGGAATCAGAGACAGCGAAGAGAGCTTGTATCTGCGGTGACTTACTCCTTGTGGTCCGGCGGCGGGGCTTTAGCAGCATCAGGGCGGTTTGAAATCAGAGACAACGGAGGGAGCTTGTATCTGAGGTGACTTACTCCTTGTGGTCCGGCGGCGGGACCTTAGCAGCATCAGGGCGGTTTGGAATCAGAGACAGCGAAGAGAGCTTGTATCTGCGGTGACTTACTCCTTGTGGTCCGGCGGCGGGAGCTTGGCCGCGTCAGGGCGTGTGGCTTGCGCGGCGGCGGTGGGCACGGCGTCGCCCTCGCTGCGGAGGCGCGACACGAAGGACTCCGTGTCCGTGCCGCGCGCGCCCAGCTTCATGGCCGACCGCCCTGCCGGACGACTGCTGCCGCAACCACACATCGAAATCAAAATATTTTTATTTAAGTAGGCCTATTTAGGCACTTCCGAAACGTACAATTACTTGTTGCGTCATCAACAAAGAAAAAAATTTAAGATTTTCATAAAACCCGACTCTACAATATGTAACGAAAACCCTGTCCGATCCCTAAGACTATTATTCGGTATCGTACTGCGAACACATATACGTTGCAATTAAATGGATTGGAGATTTTTTTTACTCCAGTGAAAATAAAAACTGATCCAAGGCAACAGCAACACTGACCGCTCCTCAAAGTTCACGTACTTACTACCTACTTTGTGTCAAAGAAGCCGCATATGCGAGACGGTTCATGAACTGTACCACGAATACGCCTTTATTAGATCTGACAGGGGTTTTGTTACATGTTGTAGATATAGTCGAACATAGAACTTCTTCCTTTTGGAAGTCGGTTTAAAACCATCTAAAAAGGTCCAAACAAGTGACTTTTCAAGCAGACTGATGCTGTTGGTTGTATGAAATCAACAATTGAAATAAAATAATGGGCAAGTGAGTTATATTTTTAAATTGTGTCCTGGTCTTTATTTTCACTCCACACATGGTCTGATCACAAGCTGAAATCGATCAAGCCGTTTAGGCTACAGAGCATGCCAAACAATTATACATACATACATTGAAAAACAACTCTTCTTCTAGCACAGTTGGGTAATAAAAAAATACATCCTGTATGTTATAGCTATAATAGTACTTACGTTTCGCGAGCTGGTGTGCTTGGAATCTTCTCGGCGACCGGTTCAATTGACGCGGACGAAGACATAGATTGACTGCCGAATCCGCTTCCTAGACATAAATATATTATAGCTTATAATAATAATATAATATCTTGGGACAGCTCACACACGGTCATCTGGTCCCAAACTAGGCAGAACCTGTACTATGGCAATCAGACAACTGATAAACATACTTATATATTTCTAAATACATACATATTATGGATAAATAACACCCAGACGCAGAACAAATGATCGTGATCATCACACAAACAATTGTCCTGGGTGGGAATCGAACCTACGACCTCCGGCTTAGCAGTCAGGGTCACTAACCACTAGACCAACAGGCTTGTCACTTATATACATTATGTCGCAAGATGATTTGATAATATGATATATTGCGAAACCCTAAGGATATCAATCCGACCAACCCGCTTGCCCAGTGTGGTGACTAAGGCAACAAACACCCCATGATTGCGCACCATAACACAAGACCCAGTTCCCCCTAGTTCCACGGCGGAAGGCGGAGGTCCGGGACTTGTGGCCATTTGCGAGAGGCCTATGTCCAGCAGTGGACCGCGATAGGCTGAGTTTATTGATTAATATATAAATAATACATTCACTACCAAACCTGTCCTCAATAACACATAGGTGACAGTTTTAAAGCGAACATATTTTTTCGCAAATTCAACCTTATCCACATGGTATAAAGTTGTTTTTGCGATACAAAATTATTCGACATGACTGAATTTGTACCCCTTTTTTGAGAACAGATTGGATACACTGACTGCGTCTTGGATTCTTTCAGGGCTTGTAAGTTGTAAGTTGGTAATGTTGGCATTGGTTAATGGTCGGCTCGGAGTGTTGCCATTTAAAATTCGTTTCTTTTTTATTTTTTTTAATGTAATGTTAGTTTAATTCTTTATTTTGCTGGTTTTTAGTCCTTATGTTTAACTCGTTGTTTTGTTGTTTATAAATTATTATATTTTGTGCGTCTCTAATACGGGGCAATAAATGCTTTTTCTTTCTTTCTTTCTTTTCTTCTTTCTATATCAGTCTACCATATTTTTTAATATGTTGACTAAAACCGATACACTTTTTTTATTTATTTAGAAGGAACATAGATACATATATGTTCTTACCGAAAGACATCTGGCTGCGCGGCGGGGCTCCTCTCTTGGCAGCCTCGAGTCTCTCCCGCTGAAGTTCCTTCGCTCGCTCTCGCATACGGTTCGCAGCCTCACGCTCTTGCGTCTAAAAGACATTTATAAAATAGTTTTTTTTTTCAAAGTCAAAAAATGGTAATGTGGTGCGCACATTACTAGTATTCTAGTTAACCCGTCGTGGATATGCTTGTGTTAAGAGTGGGTTCACGTCGGTAGTGCAATGGGTGGGTTTCGAACCCGCGACCAAATAGGCTAACGCCGCTCTTTTATAATAATAATCCTTTTTTGACAAATATTTCCAACTTATAGTAATCGAAAATGTAAGTAAAACTAGGAAATACCATCTAAATATACAGAATTAAAATTAAACTTTGAATGTTAGTAGAGCAGATTAGTATCGAGATTTTAAAATTGTCGTCACAAATTTTCTGTAGGTAATTTTTTTTTAATTAATTTTCAACAAAATTAGTCCAGCCTTTTGAGAGTGAAGTGATAATAAACATATAGACACTGACAAACTTTCGCCTTTATAATGTGAGTATGATAAATTACACCCAAACACAGAACATAAGTTTAGATGCAAAATTTTAATCTGTAGTACTGACCTGTCGCACAGCTTGATAAATCTTCTCTTCGTGTGAGTCCATCTCAACGAATGAACGCACCTGTTAACGAAAAAAAAAAACGATTTTTATTTAATATAATTATATCATGCGTACCATCACAAAATTTATCTTATGACGAAAAAATAAAAATATGTTTGTGTTTAATAATTATTTTGTTATGTGGCAATACGAACCTGTGCCAAGTTGACACTCTCCCTGTAGCCAAGAGCAACAATCTCGTCGAAAGCAAACAACAGATTGAAAGCCTGGTTCAACACCTCCGCTTCAGTCAACTGTGTGCAGTACTCTGGGACCTATTTAAAACCAAGTGTTAAAATTAATGAAGAAGAACGAAAGTGTAGATTTGTAAAGATAATATATATGCAATGCAATGGTCTCAGTGGCATGCACAGAGATTTCAGACAGATTATGCAAAAATAAAAAATTCTACCAGTTTCAGCTTGTTGTACCTACCTACCTGACACACTGGTAACACTTAGAATTAAAAATTTTATTTATATCATTTAGGGCATAAGGCAGGGGTGATATTTTTGTTAAAGGCATGTGTATGAGTGTATTTATGGGACTATCAATAGATGGCGTTAGTAGTCGCGTCGACACAGTGTATGCAGGGCTTATTTGCATTTATGGAATGCACACCCATGAAATAATGGTCTTATCCTTAATAGGGATATTTTTCAGACAACTAAACAAATTGGTAAATTGGATGACGCTTGTGTCACTAGACCCCGGCAAGCATGATTTACAACCCCAGCCCACCATCCCCTACAGCCTTTGAGAATGTCATTTAGTATTTTGCCATGATAAAATACTCACAACTCTACTGAACAGACGTAATGTCTCCAGATCCTCAAGGATGTTGCTAGCTTTGGTGGTGATGAGCAGCATGTACAGCTTATCCAAGGGCTGGTACACATATCTGTAATACATTATTTGCAATTTAGTCAAACTTCTTAAGTTTTTAACTAGACATTACTAAATTAAATACAACTTTTTTAGGTTGCAGTAACTTGTATTATTAAAATTCTGTTATGATTTCTTATAATTTGATCATTTTCCAATTTCTTGTGATATTTTGTAGTATTGTTTTCAAATCATAGCTTACATACATACACATTTATATTAATATGATGAAAAGGAAAGATTTGTATTTTGTATATTTGTAATGAATAAACTCAAAAACTTCTGGACCTCAATAATTATTTCATCACTAGAATGCTAGATTATCCCTGAGTAACATAGGCTATATTTCCTACTTATAACCGCAGGCAACACCTACTTATTAAAAAGTATTATATTATTTATGAACAGTTCTGATTGAATCTTATTAGATGATTATGGCATGGGTACCTGACAGATTCTGTTTCCACGAATGTGTGTTGACGTCCTCCAGTCATTAGCTTAGGGAACGCAGCGAGCAAGCCCTCTATACGTGCTTTCGTCATCTCCACAAATTGACGGGAAACCAGCGCTGAAATTTTCAATAATGTTTTGCAAACTTGCCCTCTAATTGCATATATATAGAATTTATTAAAGAGAATGAATGATACCTTTCCCCGACTTTGTACATACTGTTGCCGCTATGAGCACCTGAAATAACACGAAAACACTTTAGAAAACTATAAACATAAGCCGGATATTTAACGCAAATTTTCTTCAGCATAACTACATTTTTACATAGAAAAATACACAAACTGGTATAGAAGATGAATTCATTATATATTACGAATGATTACCATTTTGAATTTGCTTTTAATTCCTCAAATATAGCGTAAAAATCACAAATAACTAAATCTGCAAACTTGACAGCACACACTAAGGTGACGTGTAGAACTTTTTTTTAATAATGTTGCCATTTTCTTGTAATGTCATTCTGTATCCGAACGTAAGATTTTTACGATAGGGATTTTTAGGACCGATAAAGTCATTTCCTAAATGTTGACATAAGGTAGAATTTAGAAAAACTTTCTTCGTGTCTATGACCTAGATAAATGTCAAATTTGTCAAAAGTAAGCAAAGCACATTGGGGTTATTGTTCGTTTTTTACCCAATTCTAACGTATTACTTGTATCTTTCCACGTAATTAAGATAATTAGTTGAAAGTGTTCAGTTACGCCGTATCAATAATGGAGGCTTTTATTTGATTTGGTGTCTAAATTCTATGGAATACGTTTGCATACCACAGAAGCCTAATAACAGTGGTGAGTGAGGATTTTTAATTATTTTGTATTGGTATTTAGTTGTAGTGGTTCAGCTCACATGCTCCCGAGTATACGTGTATTGTAAACGAGTGTTACCGTCATTACTTTCGCTAATGGTCAAGCGTTTGATTTGCATACAATGATTCAAATTTTCTTTATGCCTGATTTATAGATAATCTTTTCATCCAATAACGTACACAATTGTGAATACGTTATTGTACTGATCATGCTGTTGGTACAAATGGCTATAAACAGTTTAGTGTATCTGTGAAGTTTAGTGTTTGTTATTTAAAACTTATGTAGTGTAGTTTTAATGTTTTTGTGTCATGGAAGATACTTATCTTATTGATAGTGATAATGAGGTATTTATTTGATCTTCTTTTTCTCTTTTTAATAGTTAACCTTCACATTTATATTTCGAAATGTTTGCTCTATTTTTTTTAATTCAATAATAATGTATAAGACATTGACCCATACATCCCAGGATCAGTAAAGGTTGGATACTACCAAAAATAATATAAAAAAATTGTGACAGTAATACTGAAGGACATTATTGACAGTCCACAGTTGAGAAGTATGTGTAGTCATGAAGAGATGTGATGCGTGCCGTGTCCGTTCAGAACGGAAAACGGAGGGGACGTCCGAGGAGACGGGAGACAGGGACCCGCTGATAGACTCAAGTACTGTCTCTCAGGAGGATACTTACGATAACCGAAATTTAGTAAGATTAACATTTAGTTATGTAGTTAGCACTTTTGTATGTGCACCGTAATGTACTAGTGCACTATTTTGGTTATTTTATTGTGATTTGTCTCTAGTTTGTCTCTGCATCATGTTTATTGTTTCACTGTAGTGTAGTATATTTATTAATTGTGACTATTCTGGATATTGTAAATAGATATGTGTTGCAGGCATTTCACAAACTTTTTTTTGTTTTAGAAAAAAGTTCCATAAATGGTAGGATGTGATCTTGTTTCTCCTTCATTATCTCATCTAAGCCATTATCATCTCAATGCAGGGTAAATAACTAAATACCCTCCTATCCTCTCCATGCACCTCTGTCTAGAGTTAGGATGGACCAGTCCTTTGAGATCAACAATGTGTAAATAATAACATTATTGGTGTTTCAAAATTTTTATATAGGTATTATGAATGTTATAACTTCATTAAAAGTTGGTATTTGGCCTAATTTCCGGTTAAACTCAATTGATATTGTTCCAGACTAGGGTATGTTTGTACTACATATATGTATGATTCGTTTTTAGAACTATTCCTTTCAAAATTACTTAAATACTACTCAACGGCGGTAGCCTAATGTTGGGAGTCGGACTTACGATCATGTAGTTTTCGTTCGTTTTCGAATCCCACCCATTGCACTTCCGACGTGAACCCACTCGTAACGGAAGCATTAAGCTTAGCACGAGGGTTAACTGTATACTAGAATTAATACTAGTAATGTGCGACCCACATTCCTAGTAATCATAGAAGAAGAACTGTCACCAATTAACAAATTATTATTTGACTCGTTTTTTATAATCCTACGTGATTCGTACGGTCTTTCGGGAAGAAAAATAGCTATGATGTGCTATTGCAGGTAATAAAAGTATGTGTGGATCTAATTCCATTCAGATAATTTCAACAGTTCTGGAGTGCATAGTCAGAGGCTTGCTTATGGCGCTAAATGTCCCAACAGTTGTCAAAGTATTTGATGATTTTCAGTCGTATAGTTCTCAAGCGGTGGTAGCCTAATGGCTGGCTTCGAAGTTGCGGTCATGTGGTTGCGGGTTCGAATCCCACCCTTTACACTACCGACGTGAACCCACTCGTAACACAAGCATCTTAGCTTAGCACGAGGGGTTAACGAGATTACTAGTAATGTGCGACCCACATTGCTAGTAATCTTAAAAAAATAATAAAATATTTCGTTTTAATCCACGTCCCGATTTACTTGTGTGTCACATATCATCTAAATCCGTTTAGCCTTTGTCGTAATTAACCAGCCTTCATACGCCCACGAACATTAATTATTTTCGGATTAAACGACAAACAAAACGGTATGCCTACAAAAGCAACAAAAATACTTTTTTTTTTGTTGTAACATATTTTGCGAGTTTGATATCGGGTACGGAAATCCGAAGAGGGAATGTTTTATTCCGGTAAATTTTAACGAATTGATTTAACGAAACCGTTTCTTTCTTTACATGGGTTGTGGAGGTCGGATAGATCGTCCCTCCATTTAAAATACTGGTATTCAGATGACCGGAAGCGTGGCCCTAAAAAAGTTTGGAAAAAGGCAATAGTACCTACTAGAAAAAAAACTCTTTTCTTAATAATTCGTTTTAGGACTATAAATAAAGTAAAGGAATTGTAGCATTACGATAATTTCGGATTTATAAAAGACGTAATTATAGGGGATATGAGTTGTAGATACCTTTATTGAATTTATTATAAAACTAGATAAATTTACATAGATATTGATTCGACTTGTAATTATAACCTTTAAAACGTTATAAATATAACGGCAGACAATACATCCGGGTTTATACACAAAATACTGCATCTTTAGAATTATGTTATTTTAAAACTTTGTTATACACAATTTGTTCTCTGCAAAATTGTACGGACAGCATTTCATTTTACGCTATCGTAAAAAGTAAACAAAGAAGAAATCTATTGGTCATTTACAGCGACTGATAAAAACCCTAGATTAGAATGGATTAAATGTATGCGAGATAATATTGACGCGGCCATCTTTTTTGAACTCCTCGCAAATAATGATGTTATTAATCTGTCTCAGAATGCAGGGATCTAAATACACTGGTGAGGATTTCCCGCCTTCTTAAGTGTTACTCTTAAAGTGAAGGCAAAGGCAGTCTCTGTGATGCCTTGGAAGAATGCGGTAGTGTTTATATTTATGTCAATCTATTCGTATAACGTCATTGTGTGGCTAGTGAAAAAATGAGTTTTTAGTGATTTTGAATACTTAAACCTAAAAAGACCTTGGATAAGAAATGAAGAAGAAAATCAACATAACCATCACGCCGAAAAAGGTAGTTTTATTTTGTTACACGTTCTTTTAAACTTCGCGCCAATAAGTACAAATGAACAAATTTACGATTCACCGAGTTCGTGACGTCGTTCAAGTAATTTATTGAAAATCTCTTTAATAATATGAAAATAAAAAAGAAAATTTATTTATTAATAAGTCATAAGCGGCCATGCAAGAACTTGACTGATAAGGTCGCTTACATGTTTATAAATATTTTTTTCGCCATTTGACGTAAGGCTTCTGGTACACCGTGTTATTCTAACACTTTGAATAAATTAAACGTTGATGAATACAAAAGATTTCGCGGTGGACCGTGTCATACGTTATTGGCCGATTTTAACAAAAGAAGTATCCATCACATAATGTTTTGGATACCTTGTTATATAACAGGCTAAATTGATTGATATCTGAAAGCCACTCACTTTTGAAATCCAAGTGTTCTGAACTTAGATCAGGTTAGTTTTACACTAGGTATATAAAAGTCCAGCGTTGTCCTAGAATCACTAGAATGCATTGCGATGCGAATTATATTTAAAACGGGGTGGCTATGAGAGCGAAACAAATAGACGAAACTACAAAATTTCGTGTTGAAAGTAGTTTAATTTGGCACGGAAACGATTTAAAAATGCAAAAACGAGAGGCCAGTGTTGGGCATTGCGAAAATACAGACAGTCTATAATAACATCGATCGATAAAGTAATATTAACACAATTATTATAATAAGTAAGCTTTACTAGCTATTTTGTTTTGACTCAAAATGACTAACTTACCCATCGCGGCTACGCAGCTACGTAGGCGGCTACACAAAACCAATTCCTATTGAATTTCTTGTAAATTAAATACAAATAGAATGAAGGAAAAATTTGAACCTCTGCCTGGACTCGAACCTGTGAGTCCTGGTTCAACGCACCAATTCTTGAATCACCATTTATTTCTGAAAACGGAATTAAAATCCATAGCGTATTTTAAAAGATCTAAGCGTACAGACAGCGGGACCGACTATTTATATACTATGTAAAGATTTTAAAAGAGAACCTCCTTTTTTTCGTCGGTTAAGACTAAATTAAACACCGTAACTCAGTTTTGTAACACAATTATAAGCGAAATTATGTATCGTTGTGGCCATCAGTCCTTGCCGTGTTAATTTATTCTAGCATGCATTCGTAATGTGGCATTTGAGGTTTCTTGTTTCAAACAAACCTTCTTCCATAATATTCTTGGAATAAGAACTCCTTAGTTAGTTAAGCATAACTAATAAAACATGTTAGCGAGAAGAGATTGGCTACAGGCGATTAACTGCCGATCATAAATGTAAAAATAATCAATGATATACATCTGACCAGTATATCTTGAAATCTAAACAAAAATTAATGTTTTAAATGTTCGTGTTATGGTTTCACAGTGGCCCCGATTCTGTTAAACACGTTCTAAACAAATTTTAGCCCATCGATATCTTTTTCAGTTGTACTTATTTAAAAAAGGACAGACGAAAATTATAACTGTCAAATTTAGTTCCGACTTAAATTCTCATACAAATTTGCCGACAAGTAAAAACGTGTGTTCAAGGAGAAAACTAGTTTGACATTATATCTGTTGCCGTCCTTCTCACGCTTTATGTTAGTAAAATACAGCAATGGTTAAAATTTGGTTTAGTTTGCGTACAGAGGGATCAGCACCAGTGTTTCAATATATACTGGTCAATTATTATAATCAGGTTTATTTACAGCATTACATTTGTACCGCAATATATATTATATTTATTACTAGCTGACCAGACAAACGTTGTTTTGTTATAATATATTTTGCAGAGGGCCACCCTTATCGCCTAGAAGTATAAAAACGACTTATTCTCAGAACAATACACAAAAATAAACCAAAATCGGTGAAACCGTTCGGGAGGAGTTCAATAACGACGATTGACGACCTCCGTGGTCGAGTGACGTACTCACCGGCTTTCAAGGTGCCGATAGCTCTGAGGTCCAGGGTTCGATCGAAAAAAAAAAACACTTTTCTGCTTCGCTCGGATCTGAATGTTTGTGGTACCTTCGTTGTCTTTGATTCTATATCACAAGTGCTTTAGCTACTTACTTTGGATTCAGAGCAATGTATGTGATGTTGTCCACATGTATCGATTTAATTACAAATGTACATGAGATTGATGAAATGAGATTTTGCCCGCGACTTCACCCACGTGGGTGTCGGTTATCGCGGCAAATAGCTGTGCTCTTTGTCGGGCCCTCGATTATCTCTGTACCAAATTTCATTTAAATCGGTTCAGTAGTTCAGGCCTGACTACGTAGCACACAGACAGACAGAGTTAATTTCGCATTTAAATATTAGTAAGTATTGTTTATTAGGAATTCGACAACAAATTCTACACAACAGCCTGTATAAAGACAACGGGCTATAATTTAACACTTGAAGTAAACCTTAAAGACTTGTTAATAGGCCATTATACAAAGTTTTTAGTTACTTTTGTTTTCTAAACAAAAGGAAACTTGTTCGTATCGTGTTACTACGCTCTTTCACGAGTAAATACTGTAGCGGAGCGCGCTCTTCGTAAAACTTTTCGACTGAGAATGTATTTCAAACAAGCAGATATTTTATAAGTTTTATAACAAAAACACGTCTACCCTCAGAAATTAGAAAATGGCGCCTTACAACCTCATTATATCATATTTATAACCGATTTTCGAAAGACTAATGCGGGCATACATGATCAAGCTTACGTTTACAGCGACCCTGAAGCGGCTTCCAGTTTGCATCCCATCCATATATGGCTACAAGGACACTTGTCATTCACACCCATATAATATGCATATGCATTAATAGCCATACACCATCAATTTTACCGAACGCCGCTGCAAATTTGACGGTAAACTTGATCGTGTATTGCTCGCTTTTTATCCGCATTCAAATTCTCGTGTCAAGCGTTGTGATTGGTTGTTAGTCTTTTGCTCCACGAATCAGTGTTGGTATTTAAAAAAAATATATAGCTCTATAGGCCTCTCCCAATTTGCACCTCAACACCCGGACTTCCACCTTCCGCAGTGGATCTTTTCGTATTCGTTCTTCGTGTATATCGCTGCCCATTCTCCTTTATATACAATATGTATCAAAAACCCTGTCCGATTCCTTAGGCTATTATTCGATATCGTACTGCGAACACATATACGTAGCCATTAAATGGATTGGAGATTGTTATTTTTCCCCTGTGCAGCAATAAAAACTGATCCAAGGCAACAGCAACACTGACCGCTCCTCAAAGTTCACGTACTTACTACCTTCAGTTTTGTGTCAAAGAAGCCGCCTATGCGAGACGGTTCATGAACTGTACCACGAATACGCTTTTATTGGATCCCACAGGGGTTTTTTTACATGTTGTATATACAGGATAATTTTTTATAGAGTGCGTATATTCAACGAGGTAATCAGGTGCATAAAACTGAATCACTTTTCCCGAGGAACATGGTCAAAATCTTAAAATTGAAAATGAAATTTTCACACAAAGTGACAGGTCACGTGACTTATATTTGTATGAAAAGTTGATTTTTAATATTAAGATTTAGGTTTTAGGTATTTAGTAGTATCTAATGGTGAAATAAAAAACTATGATTTAGAAAACGTTATATTCCTTATTTAGGCAGTCGAATTATATGGTAGATTTCCGTATTTCCTTGTTACCATTGACTGGTCTACCCTACAAAAGGTCAAGAACAAATTTCTTTCGAAACAGATGTGGCTTCTCAAATAAATTATGTACAGTTAGGTCTGATCGATGAGTATACAAGGTCTTGGTAATAAATTAAGGCTATGCGAAGTTCTAGGACGAGGTTGTATAGTTTATTTGGTTTCAGTACGTCTTCTCCCTTTTATTCTCTGAGTGATTATTAACGAAACTTTAGTTTTCGAAAGCAAAATTATAAAGAACTAAATTTAAATGAATTTCTGAGATGCTAATCCATTCACAAGGCGAGAAAAATGTACCTCTTACCCGGGGTATGAGGTACTGAAGTAATAGGTATTAAATTTTTAAAATAGATTGATATGTGCACAAAATATAGTAAAAAATGTATACAATACTAATGTTAATTTAATATGGATGATCATTCCATAATTATGTTTGTGAAAATATAAAATATCATTTGGGTTTTAATTACCTAAACAATTCATTACTTAAAATAGCCTAAGACTTTAAGAAAGATATACATACAAATGTAAAACTTAGGATGTTATTTTGTTCGTCACGTGAAAACGACCCCAAATATTTTGATGATACTCTTAACATGTACGATGCTTTCATCCTGAGTTTTGTGGGTATAGCGTACCCTAGCTAAAAGCTATAAGTATTTCGTTCTAATCGATATTCTAATGGGTAAAACCAATGGAAGAAATTAGGGTATGGACAATTTATCAATTATCTGGGTTGTTCCGAAGTATAACTTAGGTCACAGTCTGAAGCTCTTTATCTTGGTGCAAGTTAAGGGACAACTGCAGGAAATGGTGCACATTGTGGTCTTTATAAGCTATTGCTTGCAGGCACGCTATGTATGCTGGCACTGTCTTCGAACACGAAGGGATCCCTTAGACGATATTGCTAACGGCCAATTTCTGAATTGAGAATACCATCTGGACGACGTCTCAAACTGTAAGCTACGTGATTGGTCAGCAATGACACATGCTGTCACACGATTGGTTGATTAGAGGCCTTTCACTAAGTCCAAGCAGTTTATGTGCTGTTATGTATAGGTTAAGAGAGGCGTTATCTCTTTCGGTTTACTATACTTTTAAGTAAAATATCTGTTAGATGGCCTAAATCGTATACTTACCCTACCCGGTGACTCTCAGAAGCTCTCAGAACACAAAGTCGATTTAGCGACGGGTTCTTTAATTATAATCCAAGTTATGCCACATTATGTTTTGTTTGGGATAACGTTATTCGAGGAATAATTTTGAAATTTTGACAGTTGTTCCATACAAAAACTGTCAAAAGACAATTTTATTCGCTGAATAAAAGTTATCTGACGATGGTGAAATCGAACTACCTTGAAACTTACAGATAATTCTGAAATTATCTGTAAGTTTCAAGATATTGTAAAGACATAGAATGTACTTAGATATTATGATTAGTCACTGCAACGAGGATCAAATTGCATTGTCTGTATTGTATCTGTTAGGTACGCCAGTTGTGGTGTAATTAAGACCATTATTGTTTAACTATTAATTTTCCTTGCTTCCATAATCCATTGGAGCAAGAAATGTTTATTTCCTTTTTATTATTTTTTTAATACTCATCCTGAGTACGTCTGGTTTTGTTCTGAGTTCCGCGTCAATGTTTTCAACTTTAATAATCTTGTTTATCCAAGCAGTTACATGTTGTTAATAGCTAACATTTACGGGCGGTACCGCAAACAAAACCTAGTCTTAAAAGGCAACAATTCCATTATTATTTTCTGATACGTTTCATGGTTGCCTCGTTCGCCGTTATCAGTACCTTAATTGTATTGGTGTCGATAAAGCGAATGCTCCAATTGTTTCTAAGAAATGTTATCGGAACGATACCGAGCGCCGAGCCTGATGTGATGTGAACCATACCAGCAGGCAGCAAACATTATGATATAAATTCTTGGGATAACTCACAAATAATCACTCTTCGAATGATTAACCTCCTTTCCTTTAAATTGAAAATCAGCTTTTCATACAAACATAAGTCACGTGACCACTGTCACAAGTGATGAAAATTTCATTTTCAATTTTAAATTTTCGACCCATGTTCTTTGGGTAAAGTGATTCAGTTTTATGCAACTGATTACCTCGTTGAATATACGCACTCCATAAAAAATAATCCTGTATATTTCTAAATACATTCATATTTTTACATAGATTAAAAAAGTCTTTCCCGCGGTCTGTATACTCTTGGATCTTTTAAAGTACGCAACTAATGCAGTTGGCAGCAATAGATTGAGTGATTCAAGATGAAGATTTTTATGTCGTAGGTATTTAATAACTGTGAGACCCGTGCGATGCCGGGGCCGCTAGTCCAGCCTTCTTAGACAAGGTACATTCGACAAGCGTTAACGATGATAGAAATCGCTTAAATGACATTAAATTTATGGAAATGACTTAGACATGTCACTTTCATACATTTGAGCGATTCGATCAGCGATAACGTTTTTAGAAATGTACCTTGTCTAAGGGGGCAGTATAAAGCTTCCTTAAACATTTTTAACATGTGGAGTTTACTGGAAATGCAATGCATTGAATCCACGATCTCCGGTTTAGCAGCCAGAGTCACTAACCACTAGACCAACAGGCCAGTCAAACATCATAGCAATGTTTTCGCGGTAAGAAAGTTAGCAGCTTTCGAATGTGTCATGTACACGCGATGTGCATGGACTGCATGGTGGCTGGTGACATGCTTCTTACAATTTTATTCAAGTTCGTTTGGCGCGTTATTTTATGTCAAAATTTGCTGTAATTATTATTATAGATCTATCACACTAATATCACGGTAATACTATCTATATATATATGCTTGCGAAAAGTTCGCGAAAATAGAAAAAAAATCAATTGATTGATATAACTTTTTTCTAATAATTTTACAAATAAATGACAGACCATTTTTATAGATGGTGTTGTAAGGAATAATTCCTCCAACACAAGATACAGGTTGCTTCCTTCGTGGATTTTCGCTTATAACTTTTTAATTTTTGGTTCTACGACTACTAGTTACTAAACAAAAAAACTTATTTAAACAAAAATTTTAAAACATTTTTTGTGAGACATATTATTTAGTTCGTCAAATAAACCATATTAATATCCCTGTTTTTCCTTCCTATTGAAGATATAATTTTGATAAAAACTACATACAAGTAATAAATTTATACTAGTAAAGGAAATGATAAGATTTTTTAGGTCAGGGTATTTTTTTTTTCAAATTCTTTTAATAAAATTGGATAAAATTCTAAATATTATTCATAAGTAATGAATTTATTAAAAAAAAAAGTTTGTTTTCGTGTCAACTTCAGGCATTCTAGCAAATAGCCGATTTACATTTCTGCCTATTAATAGCCTATTTAAATATTTTTTTGCATATTATTTTGTTTCCGCTTTATCGAATATGGGCAATTATATCAAATTCCTAATCTATGTAATATTTTAGTACAATAGGTCTAAAGGCGCAGAAATGTAGAAAACACGACTTCGACCCAAAAAAAAATAATTGTCGTTGAACAACAGAAAGTGTTTGTCCCCAATAATAACAGGATGTGGTTACAGGTGTGGCTAAGAGTAAGCCGAACGGTTTGACCGATAATAAAGGTAAAGCCGCGTTCGCCGCGGTTTGTCCGTGGATGGGTGACCATTTGTAAAAATAGAGACCCCTCCGTGCCTCGGAAAGCTCGTTAAGCCATTGGTCCCGACTGTCATACATACAGTGATCTTTGATAGTCGTTTAGTCATTACAATTCTGACAACCAGTCTTACTATGGAATACTGTATTCCCTAGCAATAGGTTGTGGAGGTCAGATAGGCAGTCGCTCCATGTAAAATACGGTATTCAGCTAAATCCGGTAAGACAGGAAGCCGACACCAACATAGCTTGGGAAAAGGCTAGGCAGAAGAGGCAGAAGAAGTGGCCCCATTTGAAAAATGCTTTCCATTGATTCCAATTATTGACCATTTATCGAGCACGTATATAGGATGGTTTTTGTCGTAATAACCGACTACAATGCGGGCGGTCCTGCGCGCAAAAACTAGCCAATGATGAAACGAAAAAGGATAATCTGAACAAACCTGTTGACTCAATTCTAGGAATGATAAAACTTTGTTTGTTTGCCTCATAGGTAGGTACGTATGTCATACTTGACGTTGAAATGATGTGTAGATACTTTTATAAGAAATATTTTAATATTATAGAAATATTTATTAATTACTAGCTGTGTTTTAGGTCAATATTTCCATTGTTTTTTTTATACTTTTTCTACTATTCGTGACTGACACGACTCGTACAGATCAAAGATTCTGTAAATCGGTCCACCTGTTCTCGAATAAGTGTTGTTACAAAAACCACTTTGTTTTATACAACAGTAGATATATTATGTAGGTACAGTCAACAGCAAAAGTAGATGATGAATTGAGTTAATAACTGTTAGAGTCAAAATTGACCACGAATTTAAGGCAGCTGTACTAGTAGTAAATTTTGAATCACTTCGGCGCCACACAGTTCTGATGCGAAATCCGTTCATTAAATAAGCATTGAATTTCTGATTTTGATCATCTACTTTTGCTGTTGACTGTACTCATTACATGTACTGCTTATTTCTTTCGAAATTTCTGCCAGCAAGATACGTAAGGATACGACAGGATAAATAAAATTTATTTAGCTACTTATTTAAATATATATTTAAGAATATTGAATATAATATACTGAATACATCGCATAATTTATGTTTGTACGTTAGTTGATAATTAATTGATTGATTTCTAAACAACGAAATTCCATGCAGCTAAATTAAATTCGGTTCTGAAGGAACAACAAAACAATGTGTTAAAGCACTGAGTTTTAAACAAACTTTAATATAAAAAAATATCATGACATGTTAGAATTGATTTCATTGCACAACAATCATTCCTATAGACAGACTGCAGTCGGCCGTCGGGTCATGATCTCAAATTAACGAACAGGCAGTCTGTCCCAGATCACTGACACATGCAACATAAGCAAGGTTTACACGAAGCCAGTACGCTGGCGCTAGTGACTAGCCCGTATTTTTCGTACTAGGCCTACTTCTCGTATGACTAAAAGACAGGCCCTGTGTGTTAAAACTGAACTAGGTATTATTATTACCGCGATAGAATCCGTTTAAAGTAGTTTTATTTCAATGTCTAATATTCGCGTAAACCTCAGAAAACAATAGGTATTATTACTTTGGTTTTTTTCCGTTTACCAGTGTGAAAGGCATAGATGTATCATATCATAATCAATGACACACTGCGCTGTCATTCGTGCCCTTACACCTGTAATCTTTATAACCTTATTAACACCATTGATAGTGCAGTATACGTCATCAAATTCAAAACTAGAGCTGGCCGGGTAAAAAACAACTGTTTAAACAGGTCATTGTTTAATACTTAGTCATAGTAGGCGGGTATATCGCTTTCTTATACTTGTGTTTAGCCACCCTCAACATCTCCTACACATTACGCCATCAATCGTATGAATATCATCGTCTTAATAGACTTGAAAGCTTTGAGTAGCGGTCAGTCGTACTGGCGGCCAGTGCTGGCTCAGTGTAAACCTACCTTATAGTTTACTCATGTTTCATACAGTCAATGGTGTGCCAGTGTATGGCAAAGGATTTGACCGAGCACAAGGGGCCTGTATTCCAGTGTTTATATACAAGTGTGTTTCCTGTTTATTAATAAATGTTGTCCGACTATGACGGTATGTGTCATTTAATAGTTTTAATTGATATTTAGTGCCGAGAATCAGTTTCAAGATTTTTTTTTTTAATATTATGGACTTGTGATGAGATTTCATGTCAGTATTAATAGTTTTGTCTCTAATAAAAGGGATTGATGAAAGTATATCTTATAATAAAACTAATAATGTAGAAGTCTTTTGAATCGATTAAAAAGGGTGAATTTGATTGAATTTAAAAATAATTAATTAATGTATTTATACTTTAACTCCCTTCCATACTTCCGTGTTTTCATACCAAGCCAGTTGGAGTCTATAATAATGACTATAGACTCCAACTGGCTTGGTATTGCTGTTGATACAAAATCATAGGTAACACATTCGTCTTCTTCCTACGTGCAACATATTCGCTTATTTCTATATCTATATCTTATAGTTTGTTTGTTTGAACGCGCTAATCTCAGGAACTACTGGGCCGATTTGAAAAAATCTTTCACTGTTAGATAGCCCGCTTATTGAGGAAGACTAAGACTATAATGCCGCGGTAATCGATGGCTACGCGGGCGGTGCCGCGAGCAAAGCTAGTTATAAATAACACCTTTCTCTTGAATCTCTCTATTTATTGCTGAAAACTGCATTCAAATCCTTTGCCTAGATTAATAAATCTAAGCGGCGAGACAGTATGGGAATATCATAATTAAAACACCTGTCAAAAATATCTCTAAAGTTATCACATTTTATTGATTAGATTTCATCTTATCAAGTCTAAATAGTGTGATATATTAACTATGAATCTGACCTTTAGATAGAGATAAGAATAATTCATTAACACCATTATGAATAAAAGTTTTCCGTGCGTATTGTTGTATCATAAATCTAATTCTTTATGGAGCAGTTAACGTAAAGCTGGGAAATATGAAAAGTCGATTTTTATAGACTGTTTTTAGGGTTCTGTACCACAAAAGGAAAAAAACGGAACCGTTATAAAATCGCTTTGCTGTCTGTCCGTTTGTCTGTCAAGATCCTTTATCTCGAGAACACGAGGAGGTTTTGAGTTGAAATGTTGGGCATAAAAATGTGAAAATCTATATAGACACGAATTATTAATTGTGTTTTTGTATGTTTGTTAAGAATAAACTCAGACTTCAAGACCGATTTCAAAAATTTATCGTTTGAGTGCTACATTCATCAACTCAGCCTATCGCAGTCCACTGCTGGACATAGGCCTCTCCCAATTTGAATTTGCGCTTACGCCTGCGGTTTTTTTTGCCTTAATCACCGCGCTGGGCAAGTGGGTGGGACCTTCGATTTATATTCGTTCTTTAGGAGAACGCTGCTGCCCATTTTCCTGGTTCTATATCCCTTAGTCTCTTCTTTCGACACCCAAGGGTAGAATGGGGGAGGGCGGGTTTATTGCTAAGCCGCAACCCCACGGCTAATGCTAAATTATCCCTGAGTAACATACTATAGGCTATATTTCTTCCCAGGTAAAAATAGGGATAGCGCGCAGTACCGCGGGCAACTGCTAGTTGGAATATGATTTAGTCTGAATGTTTAAGGAAGCAAATATTATATACCAGTTACCTACTACCTACTTCAATAATTCCTACAAATAAAAATAACCTTGTTAATGCTAGCAGTGGTGACCTAAGGCGATAACGGTAATGACCTGATAGGGGTTTAGGCAAAAGTTTAGATTTAAAGTTCTTACACATTTATTAAGATTTCTTGTGTTTTATTTAATCAACCGTGTTAAATAAATGTAAGTTAATACGCAATGAACCCCACTTTTTATCGTAGTTGGAGAATAAAAGGCCTTGATGGTGATTTTTTATGCACTTATGGTACCCGATAATGTATTAACATAATTTTATTAAATCGTGTGCGTGGACAACGGGTTGTTGTTTACCAAAAACTAAATATGCGAAGTAATACTTACTATTTCCTATTCTTGTTAATTTTACGCACACCAACACAGCTTTTTCGGGGTACCCTGCATAATTGTCTAATTTGCTGTGTGTACCAAATAATCTCTCCAGACCGAATTTCGGCCTCAGTGGCCAATCTCAAGTGAGATCAGCCATTTGCGCAGGAGATATTATAGTGCAGAAGTGTGTGCAGTGTGTGTGTATATATATATATATTATATTTTTTAAACTATGCCCGCATTTGTGAATCACACAAATGCTTGTCTCATGCGGGGATCGAACCTGCAGCACGACGCGCACAGTGGTCATTAGCGTGGTGACCTTTACCACTCGGCAGCATATCCGTGCAGTCAATGTATATTAGAAATTGTGATATAAATCCAAATACGATTGACACTAGTGAACTGTATACACGCTGCTCCATGCCCACGGAGAGGCTACGCACGTGTGACAAGCTTCGTTTTTTATGAACATAGTAGTGATAACATCCACTGTACCCACGGACATGCTGTACATGAAACAAAAAAAAAACGCTTACAAGCGGACACTAGAAGCTACTTGGGCGTAGAACTCGAATTGAGTAGCTCCCAGTCCTTTTGAGAAAGAACACTCTTCAAACTCACTGAAAATTACACCTACTTTAAAATTCTTTTCTACTTCTAAGTTATTAATTAATACTAACCGACTACCTTCTAATTATTGAGCGAGGCTTTACAATGTACAACACGCCGGTAACATTCTCAAGCATTAAAATAATTAACACGTGTACTAGAACATAAACGAAAATACGTAATAGCCTCTTTCACGAGCTATTTTGAGGTCGACTTCTAGTCTTATAGGAATGAGCTGATTTCTTATTAACATGGAGCTACTATTGACCTCCACGTACAAAATTACTGGGTAACACATGGTAAGAATAGTTGTTCTGATTGTAATGACATAACGACTGACAAAGATGTATGGCAGTCGGCACCAACAGCTTAACGTGCTTTCCGATGCACCTTCTGAGAGGCGTAAATTACAATACGATGTATGAAAACTATTAGTTGAAATTGTCCTTATCAAAGTATTTTTTGCTTTTCATACAATAATTTCATCTGGTTTATATAATTCAGTCTAGAAAGCCTTTACTACGACATTTACTATGATTTTTCATTTGGACCAAAATATATAATCTGTAAGTCGTAACTTTTTGTAAATCACGTTTAATTTTGTTTTTCAAAATACATAGTTATTTTTATTTTTGTCACAAGGTGTAGAATTCTGTTCGATACGTGACAAAGTCTTTTAGTGGACTCTTGTTTGAGAACTCGTGTAGTTGTACCTTGGGTTCTATCCTACCATCAAGTGCAAATGAATCTGGATATTAAATCAAAAGGCTCCTTATAAAATCCATATACATATGATTCGTATAAGGAAAAGGTAAAGTAAAGTAAGAGTGCATCTGGTATAGATCTAGTTTAGAAAATAGCAGCTCAAAATAATTTAATGGATTAACAAGATGTATGTACTGTTCACGTCTTTCGGATAGATATAACCTTCCGGTGGCACCCTGTTATTAAGATGCTTGCTTGACGAACCAACACTTAAGAAAGGGAGCACATTACTAAACGTCCTACATTAGTTAAATCGCGTGAACACGGCACACGACATACCGTACTCGGCACTCAACTTAAGTCTCAGATTGCACGCCACGATCCATTGTTACCACATGAATGTCTTTGAATGTTTAAGCTTCTGTAATAACCCGTGTACTCTCGAATCAAAATATGCTCATCTCATGGCATACGATAAGTTCTATAAGCTTGCAAACAAATTTTCATTCCTTGATTCCAGTTAATTTTTTGGACTACTATTGATTTATAATTGAAAACTGTTTAGAACTAGTTATTGGCGTTATGTGCCTCACAATTTTAATGATAATAATTATTGTTAGAAGCTCAAATATTTTTTTTTTTTACTAGCCTATTTTGTCCCACTTCTGGACAAAGGCCTCCCCCAAGTCCTTTCATTTAACCTTATCCCGCGCCACCTCGAACCAGCCCTCACAGTATGCGTCTAGATCATCGCGTCACCTCTTCCTGGGCCGGCCTCGGCGGCGCCGTCCATCTGTTGGCTCCCATTGCGTAGAGACCTTCGCCCAACGGTCAGCATGCATACGGCTGACGTGTCCCGCCCAATCCCACTACAGCCTGGCAGCCTTTTTGCCAACGTCATATATTCCACTTCTGGAACGCAGCTGCAAATAAATTTAAAGCTTTTTTTTTAATTGGTCCTTCGAAGACTTTTACTGGAAGTGGGAGAACTTGATAATTCTTCCATTTCCTATTAGATTACCTACGGTAATATGAATATTAATCGCCAAATCTTTGATTGACTGTACTATAGCTTACTACGGTATTCAATGTGTCAATAAGATCATGAAGGACAGCTTGTTATAAATTTTATTACAAGTCTTTACTACTTTCTCTTCTTCTTTCGTTCCAAAAGCACTTCCGAAACGTTTTCAACTACACACAGACGCATGAAAGTGGAATGCATTCGTGACCTACTCGTACTCAAACACTTAGCGTAGTAAGAATGTTTTATCGGAATGTTTCTAACGTGTTGATTTTATTACAATGTTTTAATGGTTATGTAAACATTTGAGGTAATTAAAAAAGGTGTATAATTGAATAATCCTCAATATGTCGGAATTCATATTTCGCAGGTCATGGTTGATTTGGACCGATTAATGTTTAAGATGTTAATGTGTAAATAGTTCACAGTTATCAATGAGTCTGCCCGTGACCATGACACCTGCAAAGGTGTTGAAACGTCGCGAACTAAAATCAAAATAAACCGCGATAGAATCCGTTTAAAAGTAGTTCAATGATTTTTAAATATTTCCTATCATAAGTTGACTTTAGTGCACATGTTTCAACTTTTCTTGACAATTAGCTGTTCCTTCTTTATTATCCTGGTTCAAATACATATGGACTGTGGAAGGCGGAAAGACAACTGACTAAACCAACGGGGTTCATCTCCTTCCTTTTAAAAGGGGCTAAACGGGAACGCAGTCGCTGTCTATACATAGAGGCATCTAATCCTAACCTTAGTCTCGGATTCGAGAGACAATTGGTATTGCAATCAGATTTGTAACATTGAAATATAGATCAATAGACAGAAGACTTTTTATGAAATAATCTGTTTTAACAATACAGGGCTGGACTGTGCCTCTCCAGATACCCTAAATAGATAAATTTTATTCATAAAAACGTTTAAACTCTGCTGCCGGCACTAACATTGTAACTCTGTAGTTGTAAAATAAAGTTCCTATGATTTTATTCAAAACTGCTTTTAACAAAGTAATTTACCACTATTGAAATCTAACACGACCTACAATAGTTAATAGCACAAAGAAATGATATGCTATTAGAATCATAGCCAAAATAAACAACCACCATTTATAAGAATTAATGGAAATTCATTCGGTATCACATTCTGCATTTCAATATCGAAAAATCTGGGTTAACGATTTCAAGATCGTAAAATCTAGACGGGATGTGCATTCATAGCATGTCTCAATTCATAGATGTTTATTACACACGAAACTGTGTCCAAAACCTTGTAAAACATGTTTTTATGTGTCCAAATCGAAGATTGTGATTGTGAGGATAATGTAATTTAGCCCAAGCTCTAAGAACTTTGTCTATGCGCGCAATACCCATGAAACCACCACTAGAGAAAGGGTAGACACACGAACTCTGAGGTTGTAACACAGGCATCTTCCTTTTCAACCTATATGAGTATAGCAAGCTCTGTTTCAATGTAATTACTATAATCCTGATGATTATCCATCAGGTTTTTATGCTAACCAAGATTCGGATCGATGTGATACTTGCAACCATCATATTATTATAATCTTATCTAGAAAAAAAAGTGGCATCTTTTTGGAAAGCCTCTCGGTCAAGTACGACCTCGGAAGACCAACAAGGCAATCAATATTGTTATGTCAAGCATCATTGATGTCGCCGTATTGTCATCTTTATTAAAAGAACAACTCAAGTTCTCAACAAGGACCTTCAGTTTTTCCGGTGCAATGTAGCTAAAAACAGAAAGAAAACACCATTTAAGTGTGCTCTATTTGTCTTTCGATTTAATTTGCAATTGAACCTTTTGTTTATGGGACAAATTTAATAATATAAGCCTAACCTAACCACCCCACTGCAAGTCGGGAACAATCGTAGATTCGTAAACAATTTTCTTGCACATTGCGTCTTGGTCCAAGGCCATCAATGCTTTCCTACAGGTTCTTAGATAGATTTTTCATAGAATAATAATATACTAGAATAATTCCCTTATTCGTAATTTCATCAGAATTTATGACTTTGGAATATTCATTGAAACTTTGGCCCGTGATAACTAAGAGAAATGAATTATTATCCTAATAACATATAGAAATTTGTTGATTCAGTTACAGCTTACAGTAACACTTAACTAATTAATTCATTTTCAAACCTTTAATGTTCGTTGTAGATCTAATATGTACCTTAAATTTTTCAACAATGTTGCTTGCAATAACGTATTTTAAGCATTCTGCTTTCATTGTAGTTCCTTACTCGCGGGGAGAACATGCTTTAGTGATCCTATGGCTCCGGCAAAGGCAACCGGGACCGGGTTGACGTCGTGCCGACGTGGGTTCAAGTGATTCCCAACAATTGAACAAAAAAATGCTATGACGCATTTTGAATCAAGACAATTTTGGACGATACGGTTGACGCCTGATATCCGGCACACCATCAAAGTTCAATTCCATGTCATTATTAGCCAGAGATAAGGCTGTCTACAAGTGTTATCAGTTTAATGAGTCACTTGGTATGATTACTATTATATTAATCTATTTACTTGAAGCAGTTCGAATTAGAAATAAGGACATAGTTTTTCGCTCCTTTTTTATTCGTGTGTTGAATTGTACTAGTAAAAGTTGTGATGTCGCGGTTCTTATCAGAACTATAAAATTATTGAAGTGTCATTGTTGAGGCACTGACAAAGAGAAATGTAGTTTATTATTTTATACACGGAGACTGATAGGTACAGGTAGGTAGGTTAATATCTTCTTGGAAAGCAAAATCGTTTTTTTTTGTGTTCGATTACTACAGCAACGAAAGGATAATATTCCCTGTTTTAAAGTTATGTAATTGGCTATAAATAACAAATGAGCTACGTGCGTGACCTTAATACTAAAAAAAAATTACGTATTAGCAATAGAATATGCATATTCTGTTTAACAAATTTCGTTTCACAATAACCATGAGTGTCGTCATATAAGAAAACGTATTTTACTTGCGTATGTCTCATACGCAAGTTCGAACGTAACGTACATACCGAACAAGTGTTAAATGTATAATTATTTTAAACTAGCTAATAAATATTCACGTTTTTAGTTAGTTCATCGTCACCATCATACCAGCCACAAGACGTCCAATGCTGAACATAGGCCTCCTCAATGATTTCCAGATTTACGTGACATTATAAATATGTAGATAATCTTTCCTCATTTAACTTTCTTTCTGCCTGTGATGACTCTTGCAAGGCTCCTCCTGGTGGCAGAGTGGAGGCATTATTTCGTTGCCCGCTTCGTCTTTTACTCTCTACATCCTTTGACTCGCGTCTAAAAACCGATGCAAAGCGAAACGACATGGAGGCGAGGAAAGGGAAGACGAGGGAACATGAGCGCACGGTCTTCACTCTCGTACTCGCGTTTCCTCGTGTAGCCTTGTGGGGAGTCTGGATGGGGCATGCATTCCACGTGCAGAGAGATGCAACCACTCTCAGCACTTGCAATGGCTTCTTCTTCTTAGCTTGTCGATCAACGGCAAAGTCAACGTCGGATCCATACATTATGCGGACAGTTTTTTTTTTTTTATTGATTTTTTGAGAGATTGTCTGATCCTTTCACCACAATCCATGGCAACCCACCATCGTGCATTAGTAATATATGCAAAGCTTAGGAATTAAAAAGCATTATCAAGCTAATAAGATCAATGTATCGTATGCTATTCGTTTTATTTTATGTTAAAACATATGTATCTTATTTTAGGACTAGCTTTTGCTCGTGACTTCGTCCGCGTGGAGTAATATGACTTCCGTTAGAATTTGGGTTTTTCACTTAGTTATCGCCTGTTCCATGGTCTATCGATTACATGTGTAAACAAACATAAAAAAATCAAATTGTATTCCTTTACAATTATATTAGAAATATTATGTCTGGACAGAAAAAAAAACTAAAACCCTTTCTTAATGCTCACTTGCTTCACTGGTGGAACCTACATAAAAAAGTTTTAAGTGAATCCATTGAGAAATAATCAATTTCAATTTACCACCCTTTTCTACCCTTTGGGGAGGAATTTCCAAAAATCCTCTCTTAGTGTTAGCCTACTCCTCCCAACAAACACACATGCCAAATTTCAGCTCTTTACGATCAGTAGTTTCGGCTGTGCGTTGTCTGTCAGTAACGGAAGAGTTTTATATATATAGATCTATACTAATATTATAAAGAGGAAACCTTTGTATTTTTGTATTTTTGTATGTTTGTATTGAATAGGCTCAAAAACTACTGGACCGATTTCAAAATTTCTTTTACCATTACTTAGAGGGATTCTTCCGAATCCGTATAGGCTATATTTTATCCCGGAAAATAGATAGGATTTTTCGTGGTAGTGAAAATTGTGGAGTAAGTCGACGAAAAAACTGCCGTACGTTAACGATTCTCGCGAACGCTGCCTAAATGGTTAGAGATGTATGGTTGACTTCTATAGAAAAGTTGTAGAACTCAATAATGCCTACAAAAAAGTCCGCGATAGTATAAACCAAACATTTATATTTTAGCCATTATAACCACTTTTCCATAGAATGAAAGTAATTAAAATTATTAGCCTATGTTTATTGATCATATTATCGTCAAATACTAATCCTTATCCATATAAACTATTTATTGAGCAAGATTGTTTCAATAGCTACAAAATACTTTTTATTTTATTCCAATCCGACAATTCATTCAAAAGATATTACGAATTTAAAATAGGCATCGATCTCAGAAAAGAGTGCTTTTCTCATGGCCAATGCTTTTCTATGTTGCACTTTCTCGAGTAGGATCTCCTGAAAACCAATATGTTTTAATGCCATCTACAAATACTACTGCGAACATAGTGTATATAAAATAAAAGATACATGTAAAATAAATGAGTTAAGCAGGTACGAAACAAAGAAATGTAACACGAATAAAAAACCTATAAAAACATACATACAAAACAATTTTTTTTTTCAGAGAGCTTAAAAAATAAATGTCCACCCGTGCGAAGCCGGGGTGGGTCGCTAGTATATAGATATATTTCTACTAAATACATATATTATACATACTTTCAGTAACTTTAAACTAGAAAGTAGTTGAGCTAGTTATGCATGCAATTATTTTGGGATAGTATTTTAACAAATTAGTAAATAAAAAATCGACTCAAAAAAAAATGGAAACGTTGCGCGGTTTAATTTCGCAGCGTAAGCTTACCCTAAAAACATAACAAATGTTTTTAAGAACTTTGATGATAGTGTTTTTTTCTTCTATGGTAACTGCAAACATAACGACAAACCTATGAAATCCGGCCGTATTACGTATCTTACAAAAGCAATTGCAATTGTCGCTCCCAAATAACTAATTCGTATTACGTAACACAAAAATTACTAATTTGTATTAAAATTAATTCAAATTACAAACACCATTTAGATGTCAATTGCTTTTGTAAGATACGTAATACGCTGCCTTGCACAAAAAGTCGTTACGTATGTGGCTTCCGGTAAGATTATGATACTTGGTAAATTTTGATATTTGGTGAGGGTAGGTCGTAACGTTGCGTTTGTTTGTCAGTCGTGCGGCATCTGCGCCATGTTCCCGTCGTGCATGTCGCTGTTGTCGCGGCGCGGCGAGCAGCGGGCGCCGCGGCCCGGGCAGGCGGCCGTCGTGCTCAACGTCTACGATATGTACTGGACCAACTGGTAAGAAACACATACGATTTATGATTACGATTACTTCATCACAAATCACCAACTATTGCAAGTAGATAAGTGATTCTGCAAGTGATAGAAATGCAATAACGCTAGGAGGAAGATAGCGTAAACAAAAAGAAATGGCTTTCTGAAGGTTCAATTCCATACTTATAGCTAAGAACAAGAACATGGGTTGTGTACTTTACTCAGGGATATAGCCTACTCAAAAATGCGGGAATTGTGTCTTTAGTTAGATACGCGGGTATAACTTGGTTGTGTGCTTAGATATGCGGGTATATCGTGTTTATGTATTTAGATGCGCGGGTAAAAAAGTGGCTGTGTGCTTAGATACGCGGGTATAACGTGTCTGGGTACTAAGACGCGTGGGTATAACGTAATTTTGTACTTATACACGCGGGTATGACGTGTCTGTGCACAGGTACACGGCGGGTGCGGGTGTAGGCGTGTTTCACAGCGGCGTGCAGGTGCACGGCTCGGAGTGGGCGTACGGTGGCCATCCGTACGCCTTCACCGGTGTCTTCGAGATCACACCACGCGACGAGCGGGAATTAGGCGAACAGTTCAGATTCAGGTATGTGTATAAATGTCTGACTACAAAAAAACCTGCATCTGTTTGCATAAGATTACTCGATAATAATTATCAGGACTTGAAAAGAGACTGTTAGCTCTGAGTTTGTTTCGAAATTTCTTCTCAGGATATTGTGATAGGAAATGTCGATTCCAAACAGCTCCAACAAATACATGTAAACGTGACGTATAGAATTAATGATTTCAATTACAAATTAACTCGAGGGAATATTAGTTCGTATGATATGTATATGACAGTAATTATGTATATTTGTATTGCAGACAGAGTGTACATATAGGATATACAGACTTCAGCGAAGAGGAAGTCCGGAGGTTAGTCACAGAACTCGGCAAGCAGTTCCGCGGTGACAGGTATGTATACCAAACTAAATTATGCTTTATCTTCCTAAACTTATTTCCGACTCAGCGTAGTAGAATATAGGAGTATCCTAGTGCCTAAACATCAGTAACAAACGGTCAAAGAAAAAGTTAGGGAAAATTGGGATAATAAATCGACAAAAATACTAGATATTTGCTCGTACCTTGAAAAAAAGTAATCTTTTCCAGCAATGGACAAATAACTGGATGACGATGACTCTATACAAAACAAAGTCGGGCTTGTTACAACACTTGGAACTCGATAACGGGTGGACCGATTTTCATGTACTTCGATTTGTTGGATTCGTGTCCGTCCCTCAAAAACAAAGGAAAAGTTGTGATTGTTTTTACGTAAACGGAGTTATCCTACGCGGGTTAAACCTCAGGGTACAGCTAGTGTATAAATAAAAGAAAGTACGTAGCAGTTCATTGTCATTTGATAACCAATTTTTTTTTTTTAAAAATGCTTTAACGACCCTCATTTTGAATTCAGACAACAAATGAATCGAAAACAAATAACTTGATATTTAATTATCTATGAATACAACGTAAATTAATTATTTTGTAACGATCACTGACACTATCCAAGGTTATGAAAATGGCGCCCAGTTATCACTTACAGAGGTTATCGCGATCAGACGTACAGACAATTTTATTGTTCTATATTATGTTTGTACTTAAATGTATCTCTTCTATTGTTTAACTGGATGCATATAAAAAGTTTGTGTGCCGTGGTTTTTATTTGTCACGCCATCAGCGACAGAGGTATTCTGAGTTGGATTATATTTTATTTGTTGTAATCGCAAACGTGCTAAGTGACTAAGTAAATTAATTTATAAGTCGTGCTGTTACGTGTAGGGTTAAAGCGTTATATCTTTAGACTTAATATTGTACTTTTTTTGAAAAAAAAAAAAAAAAACTTTAAAGTATAGTTATCGCAAAATAATAGGTCCGTTTTTACATTTGAAAAATACCCTAGAATGTAACTTGGAACGAAACTGGCTGAAAAAATAAACTACTAATTACTACTATTAGGTAACTAGTTTAAAAAAAAAAATTTTGGCCTAAATGTTGAAAATATAAAGTTGAACCCTAGTTATCGACTATGTTAAATATAGAGTACAGCTCTAGTTTATTATTTTTCTTTGTACTTAGTCTATGACTCTATATTGTCTTCTTTACGAGTCATCCGTCCGTGATCACATAAAATTCTCTCAAATAAAACTTCGTATAATACTCTTAATTTTCATTTAATTCAACAGGTTATGGGCCCAGACCACCTGTATTTGTATAAAATTAAAGTATTTAAAGCGATTAGTGTTAAATTACTAAAATCGTTTAAAACAAAAGAAGTTCAGTATAACCGTCAAACTCGCCACAATTTTTCATTAATCTTCATCAGCAAAAATGTCGTCCAATAATACGATGGCACTGATTGAAAAGCTGACTGGAAGAGAGAACTATCCTACGTGGAGATTTGCAGTGCAAACCTACCTAGAACATGAAGAATTATGGAGTTGTGTCACCGCGAAAGACGATGCTAAAATTGACGCCAAACTTGATACAAAAGCTAAGACGAAAATTATCTTATTAGTACATACCATCAATTATGTACATATCCAAGAAGCCAAGTCAGCTAAAGAAGTTTGGAATAATTTAGCCAAAGCTTTCGGTGACAAAGGTCTGACACGCCGAGTTGGTCTGTTGAGAGATCTGATCAATACAACGCTTGAAAATTGTCCGAACATAGAAGACTATGTTAACAAGATAATGACCACTGCTCATAAGTTGAGGAACATTGGTTTTCAAGTTGATGACGAATGGCTCGGGACCTTATTATTGGCCGGTTTACCAGAAATGTATCAACCAATGATCATGGCACTTGAAAGCTCCGGTGTGACTATAACAGCTGATTCTGTGAAGACTAAGCTTCTGCAAGATGTGAGAAACTCTGAGTCTAGTGCATTGTATGTTAAAAGCAAAGGGAATCAGTTTGTCAAACAAGCTCAAGATAAAATTAAAACTGGTAAAGGTCCAAGCTGGTGCTATGTGTGCAATAAATATGGGCACGTAAGTAAATATTGCCGAAATAAGAAAAAGGAACAGAAGTCTAATGAGAACACAGATTCTGGTTATGTCGCCGTGTTTTCTGCAACAATAAACAACGACAATAATTGGTACATTGATTCTGGAGCGTCAATGCATATGACAATGAACTATGACTTGCTCTACGATAAAACTGCACCTCCAATTTCCATAATAAGAGTAGCTAATAACAAAAAGCTAGTTGTAAAGGCCTGTGGAAAGGTAAATCTTAATGTTGAAAACATGCAAGGCCAGTTGGAAACTATAAAGGTACAGAATGTTCTCTATGTTCCTGAGTTAGCTACTAACCTTCTCTCTGTCAGTCAAATAAAAAATAGTGGCTGTCAAGTGCAATTTGACAAACAAGGCTGTAAAATCCTGAATAAAACAAACAAGCAAGTTGCAGCTGCTAAAATGATAAATAATATGTACAGGCTAGTTACACACAGTATTCCAGCATACATAACAGCTTCAACAGAGAATGATTCTTATTTATGGCATCAGAGAATGGCACACTTAAATTTTGAAGACCTAAATAAATTGACAGAAAGTGCAGGAGTCCAACTAGAAAATACAGACAAAGTGATATGCATCTCATGTATGGCAGGGAAGCAAACAAGATTGCCATTCCCTTCAGAGGGTTCCCGAGCTCAAGCAAAGCTAGAACTTATTCACTCTGATGTCTGTGGTCCAATGGAGACACCGTCTCTTGGAGGAGCTCGCTACTTTCTTACTTTCATCGATGATTTTACCAGGAAAGTATTTGTATACTTAATAAAAAGTAAATCTGAGGTATTCCAGAAATTTCAAGAATTTAAAGTATTAGTTGAAAATCAACTAGATTTGACAATAAAAACTTTGCGCACGGATAATGGGACTGAGTATTTAAGCAATGAATTTCAAGCTTTTCTCAAGAAGTCTGGAATTGTACATCAAACCTCCACTCCGTACACGCCCCAGCAAAATGGCCTAGCAGAAAGGATGAACCGCACATTGTTGGAGAGAGCCAGATGTATGCTTCTTAATTCAAAACTACAGAAACATTATTGGGCAGAAGCTATATCAACTGCATCTTACATCACAAATAGATGTCCAACAAGGGCTTTAAACTTTTTAACACCAGAAGAGATGTGGAGTGGTAAAAAGCCGGATATCATACATATGAAAATCTTTGGCTGCGAGGCAATGGTACATGTTCCAAAGGAAAAAGCTAAAAAATGGGATTCAAAGACAAATAAAATGATATTCATTGGATACAGTGAACAAACCAAAGGATACAGGCTTTTAGATCCCCAAACAAGAAAAGTCTTTTTAAGCAGAGATGTGATTTTTCTAGAAAGCTCAGTAAAAAGAAATTATGCTGTGGTTCCATAATCAGAGTCAGCCCCTCTGTCTGTAGAAAACAATTCTGACATTGACACATCTTTACAGAATTTATCTGAAAGCATTGAAGATAATAAAGATGAATCCAGTGATGATTTTTATTCAGATGAAGGATCTTTATATGAACCAGAGATAAAAATAGATCATCAAGATTTAAAGTCAAATGTTACTACAAGATCTAAAGCAAGACTGTGTAAAATGCAAGGTAACACTTATAAGTGTATAGAAGAATTTGTAGGACAAGAAAATGTCCCACAAACATATGATGAAGCAATATCAAATGAAAATGTAAATGCTGCAAAATGGAAGCTATCAATCCATGATGAGCTACAGGCACATGAAAAGAATAAAACTTGGCAATTGATTGAGAAACCTGAAGGAGTGCGGGTGATTGGCTGTAAATGGGTCTTCAGAATAAAAGATGAGCCATCTGGTCCGCTGTATAAGTCAAGATTATGTGCTAAAGGATGTAGTCAGAAAAAAAGGCATTGATTATAAAGAGATATACTCTCCAACCGTGAGGTACGATTCAGTACGAGTTTTACTTTCAGAAGCAGCACAACATAATTTTAATATGATTCAGTTTGATGTCAAAACTGCATTCTTATATGGTGATGTCAAAGAAGATATATATATGTCACCGCCTGAAGGTTTGGATGCTGATTTGAATGTGACCCACACACCACACTGGAGAAGAGCACTGAGTCTGTGGACAAGAATATCCCATACCGAGAGGCAGTCGGATCACTTATGCATCTGGCAGTGGTAAGCAGACCTGACATCATGTATGGAGTTAGTTTTCCGTGGTAAAGAAAAGTACAATGAAAAACATATAGAGTTAAATTATGTCTGTACTAAAGAACAATATGCTGATATGTTCACTAAAGCATTGCCTAGAGATAAGTTTCAGTATCTTAGGAGTAAAATTGGTATTAAGAAATTAAAATAGTTGTGTTATATACAGCATGTTCTAAAGTTAAATATATATTTTTGGTTAAAGGGTTCAAATTTGGTGAGAGTGTTGAAAATATAAAGTTGAACCCTAGTTATCGACTATGTTAAATATAGAGTACAGCTCTAGTTTATTATTTTTCTTTGTACTTAGTCTATGACTCTATATTGTCTTCTTTACGAGTCATCCGTCCGTGATAACACATAAAATTCTCTCAAATAAAACTTCGTATAATACTCTTAATTTTCATTTAATTCAACACTAAAACGTATATTCTAACACTACCCGGTGTCTCGCAGAACACAATAAAGATATGGTGACCTGGGATTTTTGAACCATGATCTGCGTTATGCCACGCCATGTTTTGTCAGGACTTATATAATAACCTGTACGTAGGATTTTAGACAAAGTATTATGCTAGATTCAATTGGCCCTTTCAGTGAATTGAATGATTATCACAAAAATAAGTTGATAATATGTTAAACCTTATGTCAAGCGCTTTGATTGGATATTAGTCGTTTGGTGTACAGATGACAGTCGTAATGTGGCGAAGGCTTAACGGTATTATCCTAAAAGTTATTTTTTGGAATTTGAGTAAGTTTCGGCGTTTTGAAAAGTTTAAAATCTGTTTTTTTAGTCGTCGAATTTTGTTGCTCACTCTCCTCATCACACATCAATCTAATATTATAGAATTTTTTTGGTAAACGAAAAAGATCATGATTGCATATCAGGTTGCGCTCCTTGATGTAACTATTACTTTATGACTCTACTGATCATTTAAACTTTCTTAATTCTTTATTGTACACTATAAAATACAAGTATCAGAAAAAATATGTACACCGGCGAGCTTAACCCAGAATTGAGTTCTCTTACAGCAAACCTTTAAGTGATAGGGAGATTAAAATATCAATAGAGGATAAGAAGAAGAGCACAACGTCAAATATAAAATACACTTACATAAGAATAGTACATAAAATACATATTTAATAGCATATATATACTTTCGTTAAAAATGACATATTTAATTTTCCGTTTCAGATACCACCTTATGAACAATAATTGTAATCACTTCACATCAGCATTCTGTTTGGTAAGTTTTAACTCAAGTATAATTTGGATTCTTTAATGAAATCTTAAATCGCCAACTCGCAAGTGAGCAAGCATACATAGAAGGGTCCTGACTAAGTGTAACCCATACGGTTCGGCCTATAATAAAGTTCAAGCCGCTCTCGCCACGATCGGTCCGTGGATGGGTGACCATTTGTAAACATACCGATACCTCTCCATGCCTCGGAAAGCACGTTAAGCCGTTGTTGAAACTGAACTACACAATTACCAAGTTTATAAAAAACATTAATCTTCTATTTATTTATGTGGCAACACTAATTACATAAACAAGAACAAATGTTGCAATATTAAATCTGCCATAAAGTTGCAGACTCATATATTAGTTTGTAAATGACAGCTAACATAACTTATAATAAATTATACTGTATTAAAATATGCAAGCATGCTATTTTGGCATTCATTAACTGCAATAATAGAGATTGTGGGATATACAAGGTTATTTTAGGTAAATTTATTAGTAAGCACTGTTGAAGGTTTCCTAGAGCTACATCCTACTAATATTATAAATATGAAAGTGTGGCTGTTTGGATGTTTGTTACTCAATCACGCAATAGCGGCTGAGCGGATTTGGATGAAATTTGACATGCATGTAGCCTTGGACATGAGAAAGACCTTTTATCCCGATTCCTTAAGTAGTTCCCAAGGGAAAATTTAAAATTGTTTACGAGCTAAGCCGCGGGCTGACAGCTTTGAAATTTTGTATTTTTCTCTATTACAGCGTAAAGCGATAACACGGGTGAAAATTTTATTACTTTCACATTTTCATTTCTTTTTGGATCCCTATTCTGAACTCCACGCAGACGTAGTCGCGGGCAGAAGCTAGTATAATAATAATGTGTGTAAGAGTGGTAATTGGTTGTGATTGTCATTTTTATGTTTGTTACTAAGTAATGAATTTTCGCACATAATACTACAATATTAAACACATACATACTTAATACTAGTAATTTGACCTACCTAAGCGTCAAATATGATGGAAGTCGCTTGAATAGAATGGAAATGAGAAGTATTTTTTGAAATGTTACTTGCCTTGGAGGTTAGGGGGGGGGGCAGAGGAGGTACAGACGACTACATAAAGTCATGTAAAAATGTAATACATATTTTTACAAAGTATAAAACAAATTTATCCATATTATGTATGTATTTAGAAATATACAAGTATGTTTATCAGTTGTCTGGTTGCCATAATACAGGCTCTGCCTAATTTGGGAACAGGTGGTCGTGTGTGAGCTGTCCCAAGATATTATTATAATTAATTCACTCCCTCGAGTGATAAGAACAACCCCACATCCGACTAAATGTCCCACGTAAAATCACTACTGTTTACTCCTCCAATTTTGGACACATTTAATAGGAATTTCAAATACTGAATGAGACTAAAGTCTCTATTTTTTTTTAATAGTTACCAAATTTAAGTTTTTAATCCTTGGAGAAAACACTCAAGAGCGTTCGTATGGAAAAAGTGCACCCATATTAGTTTTTAATGGAGCTTTAAGCAATAGAAGCCAGGGCGGGTCCACTAGTCCACTATATATACTTTTTATGTTATTGTTATTTACGTTTGAATACCGCAAGATAAATCTTTCGTCTTTTGTCTGTCTGCCAGTCATATCATAGTTGTGTTTCCTCTCACCAAAGTTACTCCGTTTGAATTGATAAACAATCTATTTAAACCGGGGAATTTCAAATGATAACATACATTCCTATAATTATCTCCGTAAAAATAGTTCCCCATAGTCCTAAGTTCAAAACAAACTTATCTTGTGTAATGGTACTGAGTTAACTGGAAGTCAATTATAGCCAACAATAGCATGATTATCGATAATGCGATATATAGGAAGTTGATTTAATTGCCAGCCAAACGATAGTGTTTTGGTATTTAATTCATAGTATAGATTCGTATGTGCCTAATCGTCAATCAATCAAATAGCGAGTGAGAACATCTTGTTAACGGTAAAATTATCTACAGAACGGGAATTTTTTTTGAGGGAAATTATAATAAAGACTTGAAGGTTATTTTTTAAATAACTACACTTAACAGAAGTTGTCATGTCAAACAACTCCTAACAGTTATTAAGGTTATATTAGAAAAGTTATAATTTTCGTTAAGTTTTCTTTAATTATTATATAAATAATGTCTTTAAAAAAACTCCTCCCTTATTTTCTCCTTATAATAATAAATACAACAAAAAAACAATGAGCCAAATCGGTCCAGCCGTTCACGCGAAATGCCATGACCAAAGAAAATAGGGATTCATTTTTATATTATAGATTTCTTCCATGCTCTGATTCATGTGATAAAAGATAGCCAGTTGTAACAGTATCACCCTGTACACCGATAATTACAATCGCGGTATAATGACTGTGATATCGAAACAATGCGCGGACACAACGTAGCCACGTGGGCAGCGACACGCGATTCGAGATGTTTGTGAAATGCATTACTTCAATAACATTGCTCTTAGAGTGGATTTTACCAAACTTTCATTATTATCCTACTAATATTATAAATGTGAAAATGTGGATGTTTGGATGTTTGTTAATCAATCACGCAAAAACGGCTGAACGGATTTGGATGAAATTTCCCTTTTTTCTTAAGTAGTTCCCAAGGGAAAATTTAAAATTGTTTACGAGCTAGGCCGTATTTGGTATGTTTCTCTATTACAGCACAAGCTATAACACGGGTGAAAATATGATTCCATTTTTCATTTCTTTTTGGACCCAATTCTGTAGTCCACGGAGACGAAGTCGCGGGCAGGAGCTAGTTTCTTATAAAGCTTACTAATAATGTAAGTCGTAAATTACTAGTATGCTTGTTAACTCCATCTAAATGCTTGTGTTACGAGTGGGTTCACACCGGTAGTGAAATGGGATTTAAACCGGCAACCACAAGATCACAAGTTTGATATCCTAGCCATAAATATTGAATTTGTGACCTGTTAGAAAGCAAACACTATAAAAAAAACCAAAAGTCATTAAAGTTAAGTTCAAAGTTATATTGACTTTGGGCAAATTAAAAAAATACAATGTAACTGATTTCAAAATGGCCGCCAACGCGAACAAAACGCAACAATGATTGCTGCGTTTTCCATATTGTGTGATATCGGTCCTTACCCATTAGAGAGTCCGTCCACGCATACTTATATCTGCATCTTGTCTTGTCTGAAGACTTCTGGCCTCAGGATGTGGTGTTCCGTAGCTTCCGCGGACAAGTACCACCAGAACGCATAATTCGTAGTGCTAGGAAGTTTTTACTGACATTAGTTTTAAGGTTTTTAAACTAACTCAATTATTGTGATACATATATATGTTAATTTGTAAGGTATTTATCTATGGGCCTTAGTTGCCTGAAAATAAATAATAATATGAAATTATTATTATTGAAGCCTGGTTTTAATGGCATGTATGTTTGCAGGCGTTGTGCGATCGTGACATCCCGGCGTGGGTGAACCGCCTCGCCTACGTCAGCTCCTGCGTCCCCTTCCTTCAACGGTGTCTGCCCAAGTGAGTATCTTTGTCGTCCCTTTACACTGACAACTGATTTTTCCATCGTCAGATAACTTTTGCAGGAAAAAATTACAGTTGTCTTATACAAAAATAACTGGCAAAATTTTAAAATTATTCCTCAATAAAGTTACCAGATGATTGAAAAATTCAGCTCTGAAATCCTTTAGGTTGTCCCTTTAAAAAAGTATTGAGTCCGCATCGTCCTGTGTTATATGAGATTTCCTTTGTCAAAAGATTCTATTGAATAACCACACCAACATACTAAACAAAAAAAATACTTTTTTTTTGACATTGAAAAAATAGAAAATTCTATTCAGCTTGTTTACTTGCTTACTAAATTTTGTCTTGTAATTAACTTTTATTAATATGCATTGCGATAATTGAAATTAATTTTAGTCAACTACTGGACTACTTAATAAGTGTAAATCAGGTTCCTTATTCACTAAGTCCAAGCAGTTACCGTGGTGTTACGTGAAGTGTTAAGAGAGGCTTTATCTCTTTCGACTTACTATAACTACCTTTAGGTAAAAAATCTGCCAAAAATGTATATACTAACACTACCCGGTGACTCAGAACAAAAAAAAGATTTTGCGACCCGGGTTCTTGAACTATAATCTGCGTTATTCCACGTTATGTTTTGTTTGGACTTTGTGAATAACCCTCCAGCCATTAGTGTTGTTAGTGGAGTGTTATTAAATGTATGATTATGGGTGGGGTGCGGTAGAGAGTGGCTGACGCCGGCGGCGCTGCAGCAGTCGCTGGCGGCGCACTCGCGCTCCTCCTCGCCGCAGACGCCGCAATAGCATCGTGAGTTACCTTCACACATACATATTATATCATTTTCAGGATCAATTTCGGTGTATCTACCACACCTTTCTGCATCACTCTAACGTCTTAAGATAGTGTTGCTACTATAGCGATGTACACATATTTAAAGCGGTGGTATCCTAATGGCTAGGGCGTCGGACTTGCGATCATATGGTTGCGGGTTCTAATTCCACCCATTGCACTACCGACGTTAACCCAATCGTTACACAAAAATTTTGTATAGTACGAGGGTTAACAAGAATACTTGTAATGTGCGTACCCACGTTGCTAGTGAGCTTTAAAAAAAAATAAGATAGCCTGGCTTATTCGTTCTAGACACTCCCAAAATCCGTGCGGGTGGCGGGGGACGTTACTACACAATCCCGGCGCCCGAATCACGATGCGTGCCCGTGTGACCACCCCCGCTGGCCTTACAGCCCACGTCGCCCACAGTGAATGCGAACGTCACGTATGAATTTGCCAAGCTATGCTTATTACGCATCAATGAATTTATGTACACATATTTAAAGCGGTGGTATCCTAATGGCTAGGGCGTCGGACTTGCGATCATATGGTTGCGGGTTCTAATTCCACCCATTGCACTACCGACGTTAACCCAATCGTTACACAAAAATTTTGTATAGTACGAGGGTTAACAAGAATACTTGTAATGTGCGTACCCACGTTGCTAGTGAGCTTTAAAAAAAAATAAGATAGCCTGGCTTATTCGTTCTAGACACTCCCAAAATCCGTGCGGGTGGCGGGGGACGTTACTACACAATCCCGGCGCCCGAATCACGATGCGTGCCCGTGTGACCACCCCCGCTGGCCTTACAGCCCACGTCGCCCATAGTGAATGCGAACGTCACGTATGAATTTGCCAAGCTATGCTTATTACGCATCAATGAATTTATCAACTTGTTTTTTTTTATTTTCATTAATCAAAGTGGTAATGTCAAATCTTATGACAAATTAGGACCGAACCTAACGAGTAGCAAGAAAATAATCGCACGGGCATTATAAAATTACATTAGCTCTATCTCTCTCTCTATATCTATCTAGCTAATCTGTAACTAACTAACAATAATAACGGCCGGTTTTTAATTTTCTGAATTAAGAATTTCCACTTGACAATTTCTCAAACTGTACTTGGCCCATGTGAATGGCTGTTGAATATCACCCGCTGTCACATACAGCTAAATAGACCTTGCGACACTAGCGACCCTAGCGGATTTTTCACGCGATATTCTGGCCCTCGTTGGTTGGTCACAGCTTAAGACATTCTCAAATCTGAAAGCGGCTGTAAGAAGCTTATATACATACTGGACTTGTCACGAAAATCTTTATTTTTGTTTAATCTTTTCATCATTTACCACGTGATTTTAATTCTATGATTTTTGTTTCCAACAGAAGATGTACTGCACGTTTGCAGTGAAGCAGTCAGAAGTGTTGTGCGAACTAATACATACTAAAGTTAAAGTTAGGTAATAATTTGTTTGGCGCATTGTCGATCGTTACTAAAGAGGCGAAGCCGCGTAGTGCCGTCCCTCAGTTTAGTCGATTATGTCTATGTTATTAAGAAATCGACTAAACAAAAACTAATTTCGCGAGAATGGTATCGGCGCGACTTCGGCCTTTATCTAATTATAGTTATACTTCAACGATAATAAAAATTGAGATCTGTCTCTTTCATAAGCGTTAGTGTGAGCGAGACAGCACTATTGCCCTCAGTTTTTATTAACGAGTGTTATGAGTTATAGTAGCGTTGTCCCCGTGTTAGGGGTTCCTAATTGAATACGAAAATAATGTTTATCTAATATTTAACTTACTGAAGGAATTGATTGTGAAACGCATTGAGTTTATTAATTTATGGATAAATAAAAAACGAACATATTGTAATAATATCCGAAATAATTTCTTTGTAATTTTAATTGTGTAACTTGTCAGAAGTTCGTTGTAAATTTAGATATCAGAGTACAATATCTTATGAACTCTAGAACTTATAATTTTAAATTAATTTATTCTACTATTACTTCATTTTCTGGCAACATTCACGTTTGAATTTCAAAATGTAACGTTTTTCGTTGAGTTGTGTGACTTGGCGTGTGTTGTGTGTGTGTAGCTATATTTTACATATATACGTAGTTAATAGTTGTCCGTCCGTCGAATGTGGTTAATATACAAAAGCTTCTTATACTAAGTGTGTACCAAATATATACAACCGACGTAAGGGCGGGGCACCACAATATACACCAAGAATACAAATGCTTAAAAGGGTGGAGTGCTCCCAGCCTAATAATGCCTTATTATAACTTAAATAAAAATAACTCATGCTAGCACTGTGCAATAAAAAAAATGTACTTAGATCTGTGAGATAATTATCTCGTAGTATCAGCGAACATCAACGGTTTTTATATATGGTTTTCGATCCTTAGCAGAATATGAGTTTAACTAAGTGTATACAAAAGTGAAATATCTTATATTTACATTGAAGATAAAAATACTAAAGAAGGATTTAATAAGTGTATATTATTTGAAAGAAATATTATTAAATATCGGTCCGCCTTCTTCCCAGTAACAATACAATTTAAATTGTGGGTCTAATTAATAATATTGGGTTTTTAAAGGTTGGTTAAATGGTTTGGACAGTTCATGATTAAGCAATAAGTCCCTGCCTATCGCCTTAGTCCAAAAAAAAAATAGGACTGTGATTATAATTGTGTTTTATTAAAGACACTTAAGTTAGGTGTACAAAATTTTAGGAAGTGGATTACATTGTTTTAATATTGTTAACTTAATTTTTCGTAGTTACTTAGTACAGTTATCATTAAAATTATACAGCGAAACTGCGGCCATGTTTCTTACATACGGTTTTTTAAATTATCAGAATAAAATCTAATTTGCTGTAGTGATTTCAAGGGGGATTTTGGCCAAACTTAAAAAAAAAAGAAAAAGAAAATTGCGTCACAACACTTTTCGTTATAAGTGATAGATTTGGAAAGAAAATGAATTGTTAATTTGTGTATGGCCGCATAATTATAAAGAGGTTTAATTGTACAAGTATTGGGATATTATAAAGTGCCCTTAGATATGCATAAACTGGGTTATTTAGACATAGTGTTGTGGTAATATGTAAGTTCCGTGTTAGTCAGGATCGCAGCTCATCGTGATTTTGCCAATGCCTTTTATAACACGCTTACTTTAGAAAATACATCGATACATCTTTTACACGGGCCTGCCCCCCTAGCCAAGTGACATTTCTTCAAGCGTTAACGATGATAGAAATAGCTTAAATGACATTAAATGTATGAAAGTGACAAGTCTAAGTCACGTGAATTATCGAAAACAAATATCATTTCTATACATTTATTGTCATTTAAGCGATTTCTATCATCGTTATCGCTTGAAGAAATGTCTATTGGCTAGGGGGGCTGACCCCTCTGAACAAGTGACATTACTAAAAGCGTCAACGCTGATCATATCTCTCGATTGTATTGGAAGTGTCAAATCAAACCCTTGAATGCTGAAACGAAAATAAACTTTATTATTTTAAAATAACTGAATTTCCGTAGTAATTTTCGAAGAAAAAATAGGGTTTTTTCTTTTAATGATTTAATGTAATTTAAGCGATTTCTATCATCGTTAACGCTTGTAGAAATGTCACTTGGCTAGGGGTTCGGTGTTTTAAATTTTAGGGGTGGTGGGTGGGTTTACAGTGGGTTCTGGCCACCGAAATAGAAGCGTATAGTCTCATAAGCTTATCTGACTCGGGCGTCGCTGTTGTAGAATTAGTTTTTCAACTCAATAGAATTTTCATGGTTTGTAGGAAAAAAATAATGCCCCCGCCAAAGTGTAAAAGGTGTTAATTACAGAATAATGATAAATAAATGTGGACAACATCACATACATTGCTCCGAATCCAATGTAAGTAGCTAAAGCACTTGTGTTATGGAATCAGAGACAACGAAGGTACCACAAACACCCAGTCGGGTCTGGGTGTTTGTGGTGTAGAAAAGTTTTTTTCTACATTGACCCGTCCGGGGATCGAACCCGGCACCTCAGAGCTGGCGACACCTTGAAAACCGGTGTGTACGCCACTCGACCACGAAGGTCGTCTGTTATCTTAATTTCCGATTGATATTTAAGCTATACAAAATGAAATTAGTAAAATAATATTAGTTCCAGTTTTGGCCTCCGGGTCAGATGAGTTTGAGGCGCTGTAAGTCAGTTGAAATGAAACATTTTCGATGAAGTTTCTTATAACATTCGCTTTTCCAATTTTCCATATTTGAACTGACATTTTTTTACTGAAGATTCCAAGTAACTTTTTTAGTACCATTACATATCCATTAGCTTCCATTTCTCTAAATATGGCAGCACCGTATTGTATTGTAAAAAACTTTTCATAATGTAGCTATTAGATTCCTGTTTTTTGGGCTTTCAAATAAATATTTCCTAACTTGCGAGTCCAATAGTTATAGTCTATCATACGTCGAAAAATCAGAATATCATTAATCATAAAATTATATTTAAACATGGCTCGATCCTGAAATTTCACAAAAGTGCCATTGATAATGGAAGTTAAGTAAAATTAAATCATCGCCCAATTGGATATTAATTTTACTTTGCCGCCATTATATAATATTTCTGTGAGAATCTATAATAAATTGCAGTTACTTAGAAATGTTTAGGCTAACTGGCTTCAAATGATATGAGCATAACATGATTATTGTAATAACCATATATTTCTAACTATGTACTTGACAATGCGCCAACGTGTAGCGTACTCTTATAGAAACACGAGATCACGTTCGTTCGATTACAATCATATTTTGTTTAACAATTTCAAAATAATATTTATAACATACTAACCGTATGTTATAAACTTGCTTTGGCAAGACTGCTTTGGTAAAACTCCCTCGATAACTAAGCAATCCAAATCTAAAATATTTTTAATGGAATCCATTCCTGAGATTGTCGCATTCAACCGAACAAACTCTTCAGCTTTATAATATTAAAGTATATTGGGTTATTTGTAAAACACCTGCCCCCCTAGCCAAGTGACATTTCTACAAGCGATAACGCTGATCGAATCGCTCAAATGTATGGAAGTGACAAGTCTGAGTCACGTGACTTATCGAAATCAAATGTCATTTCCATACATTTAATGTCATTTAAGCGATGTCTATCATCGTTAACGCTGGTAGAAATGTAACTTGGCTAGGGGGGGGGGGGGGGGCTGGAACCCCTAGGAGTAGATACTCCTGCGGTGTACTAGGAAGGTTGATGCTTCCTATAAGATAACTAACATCTTAAGCAACAACATTTGTTCTACGACTTTTGATAATTCGTTAGATATTTTTTTCTTATTGTATCCTGTGAGATTGCAGGTGTTTTACAAATAACCCTGTAGATGAACAGGAACTAGTGTAATGTAATGACACGAAAATATATTGGACTGTAAATATATTACAATAAGGCTGGTATTTCACTGTCTCTTCGACTATTTTTATTCTACACGATTAATTTAAAAGGAGTGCGTATATTTAACGAGGTAATAAGGTGCATAAAACTGAACAACTTCCCCAAGAAACATAGGTCGAAATCATAAAATAGAAAATGAACTTTTCATACAAAGTGACAGGTCACGTGACTAATGGTTGTATGAAAAGATGATTTTCGATTGTATGATTTCGACCTATGTTTCTTGGGAAAAGTTGTTCAGTTTTATGCACCTGATTACCTCGTTGAATATACGTTGTTCTTTTAAATTAATCCTGTATAAACAAATTTTATTATGGTTAAAAAGTTTGAATTGATGAAACGATCTTGTCTCGTGTTCTGTTGGAGTGCGCAACGTGTGTAAGTATCGGACTACGCGATAATGTGCCACTCTACACCTCAGTGTTTCAAGTTATGACATTTTTACAAGTTACGAATAGTTAGGTTATATTGTAATGTCACAATAACGCACCGTTGACTCACGGAATATTTATTTTTTGGTACTTTCTTCTTATTATACTTATAACAAAGAACATTAGCCCTAGGCCCAGTTTTTTGATCCCGAGTTAACTCAACCAATGGTTAAATATGCTAACTAATGTTTCAAAACGCGTTTTTTCATCCATTGTTAATCTATCAAATGTTGAAATAAGTTGGAGAGTTAATTAATTAATCATTTGTTAGAATAAAAATTTATGAATAAACGCGTTCTACCTAGTTTTATATTTGTTAGGATATTTAACCATTGGTTGTGTTAACCATGGATAAAAAAACTGGGCCTTCATTTTTTTTTTTCTTAACTTTGTTAAACAAAACATAAAACTCTTGTCTCAAGTCAACAAAGTGTTCCTATTGTTCATGACAATTCTGATTTATTGAAGTATTTATCCGTTTGTCCGTCGGTTCGTTATTGTGGCACAAATACTGTAGATTTTGGAACTATAATAATTATTATAATATGCAAAGAGTTAAATTGTTGAATAACACTATAAAAATATTACTGTTTAAGATAGATATGTATTGTAAAGGTATATTTTTATTGTTTTCATTTTGTCGAACTGTAAGGGCAACTTAAGAATATTATATAAAATTATTGCAGCCGGTCCCAAGTGAGTTTTTTAACCATGCGTATCAAGTTTTTTTATTTATTCAGCTACCTACTTAAAATAAATGTGAAAACAAGGTTATTGTTTAGCATTACTAGTAAATAATTACTGTTTTTTTTTTCATAATAATCGAATTTATGCCTATGTCTTTTCGCTCATTATATTTATACATTTGTGACGGTTTTCACGGGAAAAACTAATCTCCGGTTTTTGAAAAGCTGTTCAACATCATCTGTGAAACAACGTGTAAAGCGTTGTGATTGTGTTGTGGTTATCTGTCTTTTGGTGAACCAATCACAGCCATGATCAGTTGATATGAAAATAGATTCAAATGATCCGCCGGAAATGTAAAAGCTGCGGTAGCCTAATGGCTAGGGCGTTGAACTTTCGATCATGTGGTTGCCGGTTCGGGACCCAGGCATTGTACTACCGACGTGAACGTGAACCTACTCTTAACACAAGCATTTATCTTAACACGAGAACAAGAATACCTACTAGTAATGTACAACCAACATTTCTTGTAAGGTTTGAAATCGTCACAAATTTATTTGCCCTACATTCAAGTTAGTGTTCCTCGCCTCTCATGACAATACACATATTTGTCAACTCTGTACACATTCCTTCTCTGATAAAAACGTTCCTTTGCCTATAAATGATGAGCGATATAAACTTGGTAAATTAACTTATGTACCAATGGTTATATTTTCGTAATTGGTAATGTTGGTCACAGATGTAACTTAATTTATTGTTCACGCGGGCTCCTTAGTTAATTACCAAAGTTTTTTCTAGTTTTATATTTTAGCGTTCGCATTTATTTAAATAATTTCGTGTGTGCATGTGCGTATATTTTCTTTGTATTGCCATATTTTTACAAGCTTTTTTCTCATTTTATGTAGGTTATACTTTTATTCTTTGGACCTGGATAAGGTGTTTGAAATGTTTGTACAATTTATTTGTAGTTATATAGTTGTGAGTTGAATTTCAATTTGATGTTAGTTTGAGTGTGGGATAAAGTCTCTATTTTTATTATGATGCGGTAATTAGATGGGAATGTAACGAACTAATAACTAGTAAATGAATAATATAACACTGTTACATATTTAACTACTAAATCAATGTATATTCTATTCGGTGAGCTGGAATGTTGATAATAGATTCCGCTCGTTGAATGGCAATATCTTATGGTTTTTCACATTATTGTCAAATTAAACATTGGCGATAATATAATTTTTGAACGAATAAACTGTGTAAAAAGTTTGCAATTGGATGTTTTATTTAACCTTTGGAAAATAGCTATAAATAATGTATTAGGTAAACTGAATTTCGACGCTACTGTAAGTGTCACCTATCGCCTTTAAACAATCCCTAAAGGAAACTCAGAGCCTAGCTGGTTTATGGAAAAACCAACTCTAATTTGTAAGATGGAAGTTTCGATATCCGCCGCCTTACCTCGTAGCTGTATCCCATAGGGCATGCGGTGGAAATAGGTATAGTAAACAAGACCATCTGTGCCCGCATCAGTGAACTGCCTAGCTTACTTCACGGCGTAAGCAGCAGAGCTGAGCTTACTCGCAATATATACCGACCATTTAGGTTTAGCATCAAAAACTTCGCTGAAAACCCAACTGCAACCTGTGTGAGTACACTATTTACTTAATTAAACTAATCTTTATTCCTATTTACCTACTGTGCAAATTAAAGAAGTGTCTTAAGCAAATAGACAACGTAACGTAAGCCTTTTAAAAATAATGGTTTGTCGTTAATGAAAACTAGGAACAAAAATGGACCCAGTATTCAACCCTGGGGTACACCCTAGCTTAGCGAGTATTGCAGTGAACTTACTACCATTAATATCAACGCATTGGGGCCTTTCACTTAAATAAGAATATATCGTGTGCTCTATTTTTCTCACCCTAATGCCGCATGTGTTTGCGAATTAGTGTGTCATGATAAACACAATCAAAGGCCTTGGAAAGGTCACATAACACCCCGATAGCGTTTTGAGTGTTCTCCCATGCACTATATTTTTTTCAAGTTTAGCTACACCGGCGTCGACAGTTGAACACTTGGTTGTAAAACCGTAATGCTTCTCTTCTTCATAGACTAAAAATTTAATTTATAAAGCGAATTTATTTATTCCGTCATAAGACTGTAGTTATTGGTTAACTACAAAACTTATATCCAATAAAAAATATGTTTAAATACTTTTGGTTTGTCACAAACTGGTTAAACTTAGATAAATAAAACAATAGTATACAACATCAATATTTATTTATCATACTCCAAAATAAAAAATATTTATCACATTATAATATCTCCATTTTCTACCTCATACATTATACATATAGCTCCATCTACCAACACTTATGTAGTACCACAACAGAGTTTAACTTAAACCAATGCTTAAATATGATGGCTCTGTTAATTTAAGTATCCGTTGTCTATTCCATAATATATTATCTATACTTTCTTCGAAAACAACCGACGAAGAAAGAAAGAAGTATGAATCGACTATATTTTTTATTGTATGTTTGTTACGGTGCGATTCAAAATTAACGGCGGCTGTGAACATGAGTCACTGCGCAGTAACAAATTCATACACCAGCGGGGGTGCGGGGCGAGGTACTGCGCAGTGTGTAACTCACTTCACAGCCGCCATTAAGTTTGAATCGAACTATACGAGAAATCTCCAGCAATTTGTGTATCATTAAAAATCTGAATTTTTTTTCTGTAAGGGATAGGGTATACTTCAATTGTCCCCATAAAAATTTCATGAAACTCTCAGTAGTTTAGTTTTTAAATTAAAGTTATTGGAAAATCTAGACGAGATTGCGTACCTTATATTTAGACTTTCGTGGAATCGTGCTTTCGTGAAGTCTTTTATTTTTACTATTCTGTCCCTCTGTGCTTAAAAATCACGCTAATCTGTGTACTATAATTTTTCCGACGATCGGGACCAGGCTATGAGAGTGATGCCATAGTAATGTGTTCATATACTTAAATATTTCATTCGGATACCCAAAATATTTATTTATTTTAGTAAATACAACACCAAAAGCTGGATATAAATGCAAAATTACTATTTTGGAAGGCACTAACGATTTTTTTTTCACTATAGTGCAAGCCATTTTTGTTTTGATAAACAGGGTTTAAAGGAAACGTATTTATGCTACTTCCGATTATTAGAAGTTACATTATATAGGCCTTCAACAGCGATTTTATGGGAATGTAGACTTTATGTCCTTTAAGATACGGTTTTAATCGATATGTAGTGTTACCTAAAAACCATGCAAACATAATTCAGCGGTTTGCATTGAAATATCGACTTTATATGCTTTACATAAGTTTTAAATAGATATGCGTTTTGCTACTACTTTGAGCATGTGAAATATATACTTTTTGTCTTAGTACTACGTTTTAAATTACAATAATTAATATTACCCATACCACATCAATCTTTTTTTCCATTATTAAAATTTGAGGGTAGATTGGATTTATCTGCATTCCGGTATTAAATTTTCCAATGTCATACATTTGCAATGTAAAATGCATTTTAACCACACAGAATTTGAACCCGGAATGCCGGACACTACGAAGAATTTCCAAAGAGTAAAAGCTAATAACACTGGGTAAATCTCAAACATCTCTCCTACAATGTCCAACGATAGTTATAACGATGCTAATGTAATATCATAGTTAAGTTTGCATGCTTTAATTGTAAGCAAAACATGTATGATCGCTATTTAATGTACCCAACACCTTTGTATACCATGTTTTAAGCAAATAAATATATTATTATTATTATTATAGAATTAAAAAAAATTAAATAACCATGAATATCGAAAAAAAAAACAAGGAAGCAGTCTCTATTTCGAATAAGTCTTTAAAAAGACTACAGAAATTCCATCGTTTCCAAAAGTTACGCATCGCAAAAACAGCTTTATACTACGCGGATAAGGTTGAATTTGCAGAATAAAATAAAATTCGTTTCAAAAGTGGCCTGACAAACTTTTTTTCAGGCAATTTTGGCTGTACGTTAGTTTGAGACTGAGTATCTAAGATCTATTCTTTATTATTGACTCTAACCCCTTTATTTATAAAAACTGGTTAGTCTACCGAATACTGAAACGTCAATCAGTTTGAAGCCGTCGTTAAGTATCATGCTGACTCATCACTTTAAGGTATAAAGTAGCGACATACAACATGTAAAAAAACCCCTGTCAGATCCAATAAAAGCGTATTCGTGGTACAGTTCATAAACCGTCTCGCATATGCGGCATCTTTGACACAAAGCTGTGTAGGTAGTGCGTGAATTTTGAGGAGCGGTCAGTGTTGCTGTTGCCTTGGATCAGTTTTTATTTTGATTTCATTATTTTCACTGGGGAAAAATAATAATCTCCAATCCATTTAATAGCTACGTATATGTGTTCGCAGTACGAGACCGAATAATACTCTCAGGGATCGGACAGGGTTTTTGTTACATGTTGTATAGATATTTGAGAACATCTTAAAGTTAATTTACATACAGTAGGTATTCGGGGGTATGGTATTTCAACAGAAATCAAAACTTCAAGTGATTAAGCAACTCTAGTACCATTTTTATCCATTGTCAGTCGTACCCTAATAACCCTCAAAGATATAATTAAGTAGAAATTTCTAATTTCGTGCTTTGGTATTTAAAAATAATTTTAAATGTTTCATACATATGTCTCATACATACAAATAATGTTGCCATCATAAATATTTATATAAATCACTTTTAAGTCTTCTTGGTTTCCTCTTTCGATTCGATTTGTTGGAATTCCTTTAGAAGCGCGTCTTCTTCGAAGAATGAAGGAGAATCTGGAATAATAATGTTTGTTTTAACTGTAAATATAGAATTTAAAAAGTAAGGAATAATAACATAATTATGATTTAAATAATAAAATATACGCCCATGATTATATTTTAAGATTTCGACCTATGTTCCTTGGGGTATGTTGTTCAGTTTTATGCACCTGATTACCTCGTTGAATATACGCACTCCTTTTAAATTAATCCTGTATTTGTATGGAGGACAACCTTTTTAAGAAGTTAGTCAAATTTATATATTTACCTTCTCTCTCTAACTTGACTTTGCCAATGAATTGTTTGTCGTCCTCTTCAGTCTTTATCTCTGATCGAAATTTATTCTGAAATAAGCATTTTCAATATTATTATTTTATCTATACTTATAATAAATCTGTAGAAGTGAAAATTCTGTACATTGAAAATATCCAAAAAATTAATGGCGGGGTGTGTTACTAGACCGACACCGAACCCAAAAATGTGATTGAAAAAATTTTTGTCTGTCTGTCTGTCTGTCTGTCTGTCTGTCTGTCTGTCTGTTTGTTCAGGCATTACGCAAAAACTACCGGTTCGATTTCGATGAAACTTGGTATAATTGTTCTTTAATATCCTGGGCACCACACTGGGTAGTTTTTATCCCGGAAAAGTATATACATTAAAAAACAAACTTAATTTTGCGGCTCGAATACTGTACCAACCGCAAATAATAAGTTTGTCGTAGGTTACGTCACCCGCAGTGGAGTTCACTAAGGGGCGCTGCACACGGCTAAGATACTATAATTATTTATCTATACTAATATTAATATTATAAATCTGAACAGTTTGTTTGTTTGAACGCGCTAATCTCAGGAATACTGGTCCGATTTGAAAAATTCTTTCACTGTTAGATAGCCCACTTATTGAGGAAGGCTATAGGCTACTTTTCTATTGGAAATATATACCCCTAAGGAGGTGAAATAGGGGTTGAAAGTTTTTATGGGAAGTTCGGTATTTTCAATGATAGGCACTTGAAATTTCGTATACGGGTTTCTGGATAGAAATAAATAATGACGATTTCAGCGATTTTAAAAATCATCCCCCTAAGAGGGTGAAAAAGGGGTTGGAAGTTTGTAGGCATATGAATTGTGTCGTTTTCAAAGATAAATACATTCAATTTCATACAAGGATTATTAGTTAGAAATAAATAAGATATATTTCTTATATATACCTATAGAAATACAATATAGATGTATTTATGAGGGTAGATTTTAGAAATCTACCCTCTAAGGGGGTGAAATAAGGGCTGAAATAGTTGGTATGTGAAGTTCAGTATTCTCAAAGATAGACAGATGAAAAGATAAATAGATAAGATAATGACCATCTAAGACATATCTATAATCACAACTCCCGTGGTCGAGTGGCGTTCACTCCGGTTTTTAAGGTGTCGCCAGCTCTAAGGTTCCAGGTTCGATCCCCGGACGGGTCCATGTAGAAAATCACTTTTACATTGTCTTGAGTCTGGGTGTTTATGGTACCTTTTTTGTCTCCGATTCCATAACACAAATGCTTTTGCTACTTACTTTACTTTTATTATTATTTTAACGCCATAATATTAGATGAAAAATTTTATACATTCTCCTTACTTTGAAAATCCCAGAATACATCTACCTTTAATACTACTTACTCTTTACTTTACGCGCGAGCGAAGCCGCGGGCAACAGCTAGTTGTAAAAAAATCTATTATACAGTGACAGGTCACGTAACTTATGTTTGTATGAAAAGTTAATTTTTATTTTTAAGAATTCGACCTGTTCCTTGGGAAAAGTTGTTCAGATTTATGCGCCTGATTACCTCGTGGGATAACCGCACTCCTTTTAAATAATCCTGTATATTGATGATGATATACTTACTTTAATGAAGTCAGGCAGTCCATCCTGCAGGTGATACCAGCTGAGGATGAACACCAGTGACACGAAGAACAGGTTGGTGCAGATACCTGTGAAAATATAAAGAAACAGATAAAATAAAATTTAACATTTACTAGTTCAGCTTGCGGCTCCACCCGCGTAGGCTACGCGGGTGGAGCCGCAAGCTGAACTAAATGCTACTGAACTAAACTTCTTGGTAAATGCTATCGAACAGTGAAAGAATTTTTCTAATCGGACCAGTAGTTCCTGATATTATCGCGTTCAACCAAACAAACTCTTCAAGTTTATAATATTACTAGCTGTGACCCGTGACTCCGCCCACGTGGGCGCCGGTTATCGCGGTAAAAAATACAAAATGTTCATTGGAATTACAAGATATCGCCGATCTGGAGTAAAAACTATAAGTGCTAAAAAATGAAGCTGTCTCAGATATACGAAAAGTAACAGTCTGTGAGAGAACATAACTCTCTTTCTATCTGCTCTAAGTTATATCTCCCTCTAAAGTTCGCCTCGCCCGAGCACACTTTTCGTAACGATCTCGTCACGCATTCCCCAGCTTGATCCCCAGGTCAAGCGTTCGCCTCGCCCGATCACACATTTCGTAACGCTCTCGTCACACTTTACGTAACGCTCTAGTCAGGCATTCACCAGCATACTCCCCAAATCAAGCGTGTTTAAAGATGTTTTTCTTCAATAAAACTGTCTACGTACCGAAGACAGCTGATATCTTGGGCCAGTGGAACATGAGGTATCGCAGGCCGGTGAAGTGCGCCTGCACTTGCAGCTCGCTGGAGTACACCTGCGCGAACCTCGACTGCAGCTCCACGTAGGCGTCTGTCGCCGGCTTTTCCTACACAAAACATACAGGGGCCTCATCATTCGAATCAATACCAGATACGCTGCTCTATTAATAAATATCTTGGGACAATCTCACACACGGTCATCTGATCCCAAACTAGGCAGAGCCTGTACTATGGTAACCAGACAACTGATAAACATACTTATATATTTCTAAATACATACATACATATAATAGATAAATAACACCCAGACACAGAACAAATGATCGTGCTCATCACACAAAGATTTGTCCTGGGTGGGAATCGAACCCACGACCTCCGGCTTAGCAGTCAGGGTCACTAACCACTAGACCAACAGGCCTGTCATATTGAAAACAATCTGATTATGAGCTGTTTTTTTCAGTTTCAGATAATTTATTTGAGGAATAATAAAAAAAGTTCCAAAATTATTCCTCGAACAAAACTGTCTGATGTTGGAAAAATCAGTCCCTGGACTACTAATATCAGGGGTTTAGGCTCAGAAGGCCTAATTCTCAAAATGGCTGACGAATCGCAAAAGGACTAATTCTCAACTTACCGGATCGTCTTCAAAATCACTGAAGAGTTCCACTTTGAGCTGTTGTTTCTCCTCATCCACCCCTCCGAGGTAGAAGGGCGAGAGAACGAACGTCCTCATCAAGTGATGGAGCAATGATCTGAAATAAAAATAAGTGGTAAGTAGATATAGTGCGATTCATCGTTATTGGCGGCTGCGCAGTGCACTAGGTAATTCACCTGTATCTTAGCATAGCTGATCTGCATGATGAGGAGACTAAGTAGCCGCCTTTAGCACGCATCTGGACGCACACCATGAACATACCTGTAAATAGAAATTCATCATCATATTTTGACAGAGGACCGTTGGTCTAGTGGTTGGTGACCCTGACTGCTAAGGCAATGTATGTGATGTTGTCCACATTTATTTATTAATCTATATATATAAAAATGAAACCCGTTTTCCGTTGTCACGACATAGCATGAAAACGGCTTGACCGATTTGGCTGATTTTGATCTTGAAATGTTTGTGGAAGTCCAGGGAAGGTTTATAAGGTGTAAAACATAAATAATAAGTAAAAAAAAAAACTGTTCCTAAACTCGGGAATTACCTTGATTAATTTACTTTTGACAGAACGAAGTCTGTCCGGGCAGCTAGTTCATAAATATAAATAGAAAACATACCATTTATTCTTGGTACCTAATATCGACACTAGTAATACAAGGTTGTAGAGTTTATTTGATTTGGTAGAACGCGCTTATCTCAGAAGCTACAACTGGTTCGATTTGAAAAATACCCTTGATCGATGGAGGCTAAAGGCTTTTTTTGGATGCGATAACCGATGCCTCATCAACTAAATAGTCAAGTCGGCCCATCGTCCACTGCTGGACATAGGCCTCTCCCAAGTTGCGCCACAACACCCGATCCTCCGCCTTCCGCATCCAGTCCGACCCAGTTACCTTTTTCGGGTCATCGGTCCATCTGGCTGTCGTCTTAAACTATAATACGTTTGCCGATTCAGGTTGTAAGTTTTAAGTTTTTTTTAACTATAATTAATTAAATATAGTAAGATAAGTAAGTTATCTGATAATAATTAAATTCCATTAACCTATGAACTTTGGGTTATGAGGTAACTTTTTAAATTCAATATATTATTTACAACTTTTTTGTTCAGCTCAACCACATGGGCGTTGGTAACCGCGGCAAATTATAGCCTATAGACTTCCTTAGTAAGTGGGCTATCTAACATGAAATAATTTTTCGAATACGCCCAGTAGTTCATAGAATTAGCGCTTTCAAACAAACAAACTCTTCACCTTTATAATATAAGTAAAGATTTGCAATTACAAATTAAATGCGATGAAAAAAAAAAGAAAGAAATAGCATTTATTAGCGCCAATAGCGACGCAAAAACAAAGAAAACAAAAAAAAAACGTCACATTATTCAAATAGAGTATAGACACTAGGCAGTGCTTAATAATCTGTAAAGGTGCTACAGAAATGGCATAATAACTGTGTATGAAAAAGAAAAATCGATTGTCCGTCCGTTAGATAATAAAAAATATTAAACAAGTATTTTTCTATTAACAAATCCATAAAAAAATCTAAAGTTAAAGCACTTTAAAGTTCAAGAATGTGAGCTTATGACGTCAACAGTCTCCCCTAAGAAAAAAAATTGTATGTGAATGGTAATGTGACATCCCATACCATTACCATTCATAAATAAAAGATATAGTTAGTATATAACATACCTAAGTCCTTATTGACTTGTGACTCGGGCATCTCAAGAACCAGTTTGATCCGGTATGGCTGCTTCGGCATGAGAATGTTGCTCTGTTTTGTCAGCTGCACATACGCATATGGGTATGAGCATATGCCTGACTTGTCCTCGCATGGCCTGAAATTTAATTCTGTATTAGGTAAATATTTGTTTAATGAAAATTAAAATTAAATTATCAATTAATTAATTAATTAAATTAATTATTTTAATTAGTTAATATACTTATATTAGTTTTTTATTTATTTTTTCGTGTGTATATATCATTTATTATTTTAGTTATGTTAAGATTGTATATATTTAAAGTTATTGTAAATAAATAATAAAGTTCCAAAAAAAAAAAAATGAAAATTATAAGTTGTCATTTGTTATTGTTAAGTTTATGCAATTTAAGATAAATAGGCATAAAACAAAAGGTGTATTTAAAATAATTACAAAAAAATACTCTGCACATTAAAATTCGTAGTAAAGATAAGACTTTTGAAAAATTTATAAATAAAAACTTTTATACAAAAAATTTAATACATGGATTGATAACAGTTTAAGATTACTTTAATTGATATCAGTTATATCAAGACTTCACTTTTAATTATAGCGCTTATTTCATTGACCCATAAACACAGATGGCCCAGTTTCTAGTTATTTGTTTAAGTTACGGACTTCAATATCATATATTTCTATACATAACATGCATGGATAAGAACACAAGAAGTATATAAGATTTATCCCAACTCAAGAATTAAAAAAAAAGTAGGTACATTTGATTAATTATTATTTAATTATAATCTAAAGACCGTATAAATAGTTTAAATACTTACTTAAACTGAAAATGGACGGGCCGCACATGAGTAACATTTGGCATGTAAATATTATAGAAGCCCACATACATAAAGATGGACATCCACAGTATAGCCGTAATAAATAACGTCACTATCGCGGCTCTATATACTAGTTCTTTCACACTTGTTATACTTTCATCAGTCTTTTTTTTATAACCCAAATATTGGTTCACAATAAACGCTTCAATCGGCGTCCTAACATACTCCCTCACTACAGTAAAAGGATTCAAATAACGAAACACACTTTTTTCCATCATTTTTTTTTTAAATGCAGTCAAGGAAACGGATCTGTGCTTAATCGTGGGTAGATAAATGAACAGTAATGATAATGCATATCGCTCGTACAAGGGTTAAGTCCGTTTTGTTGATAGAAGCGTGATAGATGACGCAGTGCTACGGATGCTAATAGATTAATAAGATAAGCGATGGAGGTCAGTTATTAAAATGTTAATAATTTGTTATTGTTGATAAAACGATGTTGACAGATACAACCCCTTCTTTTTGTAGACTGACACTTTATTTTGGGCTTCCATTCTTGAAAAATGAATGTTCCCCAAACAATGTTAATAGAGCGTATCAAACAATGTAATAGAAAAGCAATTGTTTGAGTTGCTCTTCATATTATCACTTTAAAGTACGAAGCGAAGTCTTTAACATTCTCAGAAACAATACGTCAGTGTCAAAGCTCAAGGTCAAACATGAAACTTCATGCATGACTTAACGCTTGGGTACTATATAATTACCCTAAAACGAGGGAGCTTGCTTTGTTGATCTGGCAATATTGCACTCTGACTGGCTGTCACTGGCTGTCAGATTTCTGATAATAATCCTTTCTACGCAGCTCAACGCCAAAAATCGTTAAAACTACCGTCTTTATGAAACGTGAATAATAGTACTAATATAAATTTATCTTTTCTGCTACTACCTCAGTATTTATCGAATAAGCCAAGCCCTAAACTGGATAAGCCGAGAAGCCAGATTTATATTTTAGCACAAAAAACACTGAACATGAACAGCTGATTATTACTGACATTAGTGACATTTGCGGCCCGGCTGCAGCTGTGCTCAACGAGTCCAAAATTTTCGAATACGAGGAAGTGTGAACTCTTTCGATTAATATTTTTACCTCTATGTAACTGACTTAAAGAAACATTTAATTAATCATTGTGCAAAAGAAAGACGCCTACGACATATGAATCCGTTTCGTTGACTTTTATTGAGTTTTATCGACGATCTTCATGACAACAATAGTCGCATAATCTAAATTTAATAACAAAATGTGTTAAGTGATATTTCACAACAACAAATTTTGGCTTTTTGACTATCAATTTTGGTTCTAAATCAAAATTTCACAATGTTACAGAGACTTGATTTAAACGTGTTTAAAAAGACCAAGAAATACTGGCATACAAGAAATGTTTCAAGCACTACGCACGTAGTTATAAAACCTAGTTTGTCTGCCGGGGCGTATCAGCCAAAATTGGTAGAGAAAAAGAAGTATGAGAGCTGGGAGAAATATAAACTATTTACACCTGAGTATAACAGTAAAAAACCTAGGTTTAGCATGGTCCTACCTCCACCAAACGTGACTGGGAAACTACATTTAGGTTAGTTTATTAGCTATACTAGTTCTAAGACAATAATATCATCATCCTCCTGCCCTTATCCCAATTTTATTTGGGGTCGGCACAGCATGTTTTCTTCTTCCATACCTACTCTTCTATCTGCCGTCATCTCACAAGTAACATTCCTTCTTACCATATCGACTTTCACACAATCCATCCATCGTTTCTTTGGTTGTCCCCTTCCCCTATAGTCCCTATACCCATCCACATTCAAGCTCAAAACCTTCTAAGACAATAATAATAATGAAATAATTCTGCATACATTTACAATAAATTTTATACCCTTTGTATGTAGCCATTACTTTGAACCACTGGAGTTTTTATTTATTATGTGCCCTTTTTGAAGTTCTTGCTTTGAATGATATTAGAAAATATTTCTCAATTCTCAATAAATTATTTATTGCGTACCATAATGTATATATACAGGTTGTAGGGTTATAGATAGTTAGTCACAATTATGGACCCTGTCGGGCACAGCATATAAATATAGTAGGAGAGAGGAGGAAGAGCACTGAGTGTTTAATGTTATAATATATTCTATGTATTATTATTATTAGTTAAGTAGTTAATTTGTTATTTATACCTGTATTTCTAGGTCATGCGTTATCCTGCACAATACAAGATGTTATAATGAGGCACAAGCAGTCCACAGGCTACAATTGCATGTGGCTGCCTGGCACTGACCATGCTGGGATTGCTACACAGGTACGCTAGACAAGAAATCGTATTATTCTATTATATAGTATTTTTTCGTGTCTATCTCTTTCTCTTTTTTTATTTGTGAAGAAAAACACAAAAGGGATTTTAAAGACAATTCATAATAATATTATAGTTATTGTTCCTCGGTTTACATACTGATATCTGCTAAGAATCTTTTTTTTTTAATTTAATTTTTTTTAATATTATTTATTATTATATACTTCCCGCCTTTTTAATCCTCTTTTACTGCCTTCACAGGGTGTTGTAGAGAAATATCTAAAATCAAAGCAGGATGTAACACGACATGATCTAGGCCGAGAGAAGTTTGTCCAAGAAGTTTGGAAATGGAAAGACCAGCATGGTGATACCATATACAAGCAATTAAAGACCTTGGGTTGTTCCCTTGACTGGACCCGTCAAAGGTTCACCCTAGACCAGAAGCACACACATGCAGTTAACACGGCCTTCATCCAACTATTCCAAAAAGGTTTAATATATCGTAAGAAGAGTTTAGTAAACTGGTGTAATGCTTTGAAGTCTACGGTATCTGATATTGAAGTGGAAAACATGACATTAAAAGGTTCCAAGGAAATAATGATCCCGGGGTATGAGAAGCCGGTGAAGTTTGGTTTGATGTATTACTTCGCGTATAAGCTCTGCGATTCTGATGAAGAGGTGGTGGTGGCTACCACAATGCCGGAGACTATGCTGGGCGATACGGCTATAGCAGTGAACCCTGAAGATGAAAGGTAGTTTATAACAAATATTTTAGTTTAAGTTGTTACGCAAGATAATTTGATTTCAACAAAGAGAAATCTTCCAATTCGGCTGGTAGTTTCAGAGATTAGTGTCTTCAAACAATTGTACTTTGGGGCTGGTTCGAGCCAATAATGACCAAAGTGAGCTGATAAACGTATAATATACTTACAATACCTATATAATATACCTATAATAATCTTCACTTTTGTTGTAAATGTATCTACACCTAGATAAATTTTTAAAGAAGTAACTTTTTCGTAAGAGAAACGTTATTTTCCCAAGTAAATTCATTTTACATTAATGTAAAATTAATTTATGTATAATCTACCTATATGTACCATTTCATCCTGAAAATAATTTAAAATATTTGTTGTTTCAGATACAAACATCTCGAGAACTGCAGAGTAATACATCCCTTTAGAAAAAACACGATACCAATTATCTTCGACAGCTTTGTCGACATGAATTTCGGTACCGGTGCTGTCAAAATAACACCTGCTCACAGCAAAATGGATTACGAAATCGCAAACCAACACAACCTACCAATGATACAAGTCTTTGACGAAGAAGGATTTATTGTTAACTCTGAAAGGTTCAATAGGACCAAACGTTATGATTGCCGAAGAACATTGGTCAATGCTTTGAATGATATGGACCTCCTTCGGAATATTCAACCTCATCATGTTAATCTTCCAATTTGCAGTCGCACTGGTGATATAGTCGACCAACTACCTAAAGAACAGTGGTTCATGTCGTGCAGTGAACTCAATGAAAGAGCTGCAGATCTTGTGGAGAGTGGGAAACTAAAGATAGAGCCTGAAAAACATATCGCATCGTGGCTCAAATGGACAGAGGACGATAGGGACTGGTGTATATCAAGACAGTTGTGGTGGGGACATCAGATCCCCGCGTACAAGTGCAGTGTTGATCGAGATGTTGTGTGGGTTGCGGCTAATACTGACACTGACGCGAAACAGCTAGCATCAAAGTTCTTAAGAGCGATGCCAGATTCCATCAAAGTAACCAGGGATTCCGACGTTCTTGATACATGGTTTTCGTCGGGAATATATCCATTTGCCTCCTTAGGGTGGCCAAGCTCCTATCGTACGACAGACTACAGTCAGTTCTACCCTCTCGACCTCATGACGACGGGACATGATATACTCGGGTTCTGGGTACATAAAATGGTAATCCTTGGTCTAGTTATAACTGGCCAGGTGCCATTCAACAAGGTTTTATTGCACGGAATCATTTGCGACAGTAAGGGTGCCAAGATGTCTAAAAGTAGAGGCAATGTAATAGACCCAATGGATGTTATTAACGGTGTCACACTAGATCAACTAAAAGACAGGTGTAAGGAAATGCACAGAAATGGAATTCTGACCTCAGAAGAAATGGGCAAAGCTTTAGAATACCACAATGCTAACTACACCAGCACAAAAGGCATCCCAGAATGTGGGGTGGACGCCCTAAGGTTTACATTACTATCTCAAGATATAAAATCACATTTCGTCAACTTTGATGTGTCTATGTGCCACGCAAATAAACTGTTCTGCAATAAAATTTGGCAAAGCGTTAAATATACCCAACTTTCGTTTCACAAACTCGGCAAATTGGACACGGACATCACGGTGGACGACCTAACTTACTTCGATAAATGGATTCTCCATAGGTTAGCCGAAATGGTGGATGTAGTAAACAAATCTATGGACAGCTACGATTTCCATTTAGCAACGAAAGCGATAAAGAGCTTCGTTCATAACGAATTTTGTGACGTTTACTTGGAAGCTACGAAACCTGGTTTTGAAGGGTTAGACAATAAGGTGGGTTTCGCCCACGCTCACACACTGACTGCTTCTTTGAACACGGCGTTACGATGCCTCGCTCCATTCATGGTTCATTTGACAGATGAACTTATACCGAAAGTACCGTCCTTCTTGCACAACATTGTACATCATTACCATGACGCCTCAAATAAGTACCGGGACTTTCCAAAATACAAAGACTTCAAGAAGTGGAAGGATCCCGTCTACGAATGGCAAGTCAACAGATTGCTAAACACTGTCAAACTTATCAGAGAAGTAAAGGGCCTTTACAATATTTCAAATAAAGTTAAACCCGTTGTTTACATCAGGACGAAAGATACTACTTTAGAATCCGACATAATACAAAACAAACCGGTTGTTCTTAATTTGTCGAGGTGCACCGATGTGCAGTTTGAAAAGGACCCGGCCACGAAATACGTTACCGCCATGTTGGATTGTGACACAGAAGTAAATGTAGAATTGGTTGGTGAGGATGTAGAGGTAGCAGTATTTGCTGCTAAAGCTAAATTAGATAAGAAAATCAAATTGTTAGAAGAGAGTTTGTCAAGGCTAGAAGCCAAATTTTCCAGTGGACATTATTTGACGCACGCTCCAGAATGGACTCAAATAGTGGATAAAGAGAGATTGTTATCCAAGAAAAAACAACTCGAAGAATTGCAAAGACTGACCTAATAATAAGTGAAATTAATATAGATTTTAGGTAGACACAATGACAGATTATGAAGTCCCCATCAGATGTCAGTGTCACATCTGAGTGCAATAAAATTTTAGTAATCAAAAGTATTCTTATTGTAAAAAGAAGTCGTTTTATTTGAAATACACGGACCGATTATAATATCTTGGGACAAATTCACACACTGCCATCTGAACTATACTATGCTCAACCTGTACCTACTATGCAACCAGACATTTTATAAACATATTTTTATCAATATCTAAATACATTCATATTACAGATAAATTACACCCAGACAGAAGCTTAGCTTAGCCGGCTTAGCAGTCAGGGTCACTAACCACTAGGCTAACAGGCCAGAATAACCTCCCAGTACCTTACAACTTCTTTTTGGCTTCGAATCACTTTGGTCAGACTAGTCACTAGGAACAAATACAGACTAGGAAACCCGTTGACAGCTCTAGCAGTCCAATTAATCCATGACTAACTTCTATGAGCGGCCATATACCATCGAGATTGTTGAATATTTCAATACTGTTTTCTAAACTGACTAGTCATTATAGGGTCTTAATTAAAATAAAAAAGCATAAAATCAATTACATTTTTATTAAAAATCAATAAAATGTTTAAAGTACAACATTCAATAGTTTAGTAGGTAAATCTTTTAATTGACTAACAATAGTGGCCCCTTGGAACCAAAATAATACAATTTTCATCTACAGCTAAGATTTTTAAACGGAAACATAAATTCTTTGATGTGTGAGGGCGATATTGCGGGTAGACAAACAAAATATTTACAACGTGTTTAAATACATCCCAAGCTATGTTGGGATCGACTTCCTGTCTCACCGGATTCAGATAAATACCGAATTGTACATGCTTATTTTAATTTCACATACCTACAACAAAACAATCAATTTTAGCACTAAAAGCACAAGACGGTAGGTTCTACTTGGTGAGTACCCAAATTCATAAGTAGTATGTCTCTTGCAAGTTATTCTAAATATTATAGGTACATTTTCGCCGACGCACTTACAAACAAAATTAAAAACATTTACCACACACTTTTAACTTAAGGATAATTTAAAAACAAGTTCTTAACCTAAAATATTCATCTTTGAGCTTTAAAAAATTATAGATAGGTATTTATCTATAAAACAAACTCGGGTTAGTTACAGCACTTATAACTCGAACGGGTGGACCGATTTTCATGGTCCTTGATTTGTTGGATTTGTATCCATCCCGAATAGCAGAATACATGTTAAAAACAATGGAACATTAATTAAAAAAAAAAATGTTAACGGGGACTTACGGCGGGTGAAACCGCGGGGCACAGCTAGTTAGTTATAAATAAGTATACAAGCAACATATGAGACTGTGTGTTAAAACTTTCTGACGTCGTTTTATATTATGTATCTAATGGCGGCCGTGCACTCTCGCTGAGACAGTCCGAGGCGACAGAGCGACCGCTACCCGCCTTGGCCTGTCTCTGTGGTTCTCGCTAGTTTACTTTCCAGAGTTAGTTTTTCACCAGATTCCTCGCTTGGCACATAGAGTACATGGTCACTCGTCGACCGAGGCCGCTCGGGCGAGACAGCGAGTGCTCCCGAGCGAGTGTACAGCGGAATACAGATTCGGAAAGAGTAGGTCTGCCAACATTCGGTTTCTCTTGGTGTTCGGAGTGTTTCCTACACTTTAACCTATAACTTCATATTTTTAATGTCTGAGAATCGGATATACTAACAGTAAACGAGATAATTATGGAGGACACACCAACAAATCTGTATCTGTGTATGTAGAAACGAGTTACTACGATAAACATGTATGTAAACGTAATATCTTACTCCATTTGTTTACACACATTTTTGTGTGTTACTGTGCTCTGGATAAATAACTAGTTTGCTATGAGTACCTCTCTTTGATATTAATTATAAGCATAACTACCTATTATATGTTTCTTTACAATCATGTAGACAGGCTTACATAGGCGGTCAAGATATAACTCAATAATTATTACATATATTTAACTTACAGCTAACGTTAAATAATTGATTACACAAAAAAACGAAAACCCACTTCAATTGCACGAAATAAATACTGGTTTTACAGGGGGTTTATTGACAGTCCAAACAGATAACGTGCTGCTCCGAGAGAGGCGATCTGTTTCTGTTTCGACTTACTATACTTTTAAGTAAAACGTTCGAAAACTATTATATTACTTAAAACGTATACAGGGTGTAACAAAAACCCTGTCCGATCCGGAAGAGTATTATTCGGTATCGTACTGCAAACACATATACGTAGCCATTAAATGGATTGGAGATTATTATTTTTCCCAATTAAAAATAATTAAATACAAATAAAAACTGATCCAAGGCAACAGCAACACTGACCGCTCCTCAAAGTTCACGTACTTACTACCTACAGTTTTGTGTCAATGAAGCCGCCTATGCGAGACGGTTCATGAACTGTACCACGAATACGCCTTTATTGGATCTGACAGGGGTTTTGTTACATATTGTATATATACTAACGCTAGCCGGTGACTCAGAAAACAAAAAAGCTTTGGCGACCCAAGGTTATTGAACTATAGTCTGCGTTATGTCACGTTAAGTTTTGTTTGGACTAAGAGAATAACCCCCTGAGTCGATAATCATGAAATTTATATGGAACCAACTCTGAGGTATCATAGACATAGAAAGGGTAGCTTTCCATTAAAGAAAGAATTTTTAAATCGATTCACAATTTCCCGATATTGTGCGTACAGATACATTAAATTTGGGAGCCTCCTCTCTTTGAAGTCGGTTAAACATGTTTAACAATAACCTTATTCATTTTTAAAGTAACACCTATAAAGTTTATTTGAGAACCAACAGTAAAAAAACAAAGTTAAACAATCGGACTAACGACTAGGTATTTCAGATATCTTATATTCGCTAAACAATTGTAAACTTTATGTCAAATTACATAAAACTCAATTTATTGTACATAATAATATCGGCTATAACCGTTCCACTGCTGGGCAAGTGCCTTTTCCGATATATAGCAGACATGAGCATTGATCACCAAACACAGACTTCGAATGATTAAGAAAGTACATATAATTTTGAAAAAGTCATATTGGGCCTGGGTTCGAACCTGCAACCATGCAAATGCGAATTGCATGCAGTCATTGAACCGCTAGGTCTTCACGTTTGTTCAGAAACCCGAAAATTTTAACTGTGCCAAATTTTGTATATATTTATATTGGGCATTACGCATTTGATATAACGTCCATTAAAGCTTGTACGATTCCAGTCATATGCATTTGACAGTGACCCATAAGTTCGTTAATTGAATGACAGAAAGAAAGCTGAAATTATTTACTCTTCTGTGGTTTTCTTCAAAATGTAATTTGAACACAGGCGTCATACATATTATATGAAATTCTTATGATCTTATCAAAAGGACTGGTTACTTCATTTCAAACGAACAGAGAAGTTAAGGTACAATATAATTTATGGGGCTTACTTAAGTTTTTCGTACGGAATATTCTGCCTTCAAGGAATGATAATTAAGTGTGTCTTATATTTCAGCTTGGAATAGAGACTAAGTTAAAACAGCTAACACACACATTTACACACACACACACACACAAATATAAAACTTATACACATCAATATTTATATTCGATGCGTAATATTATATAGTAGTCCTAAATTTAATACGTCCAAAATCTCACAAAGGTACAGTGTACACAGCAAACTAGATATATAAAGCGGTGTCGAGTAGAGAATGTGCGAGATATCCCACGACTCCGGCCAAGGCAGAGACGGAACCGGGGTGTTTTAGGTTAGTGAGAGTCCGACATATCCCCACGTCGTCGTGTCCTCGGCGTGGGTTCAAAGCATTATATAATTTAATTTAATTTGTCTGTTTGTGTTTTAATTTACTTTGACTAACATTGTTTGTAAGTTCATTAATTCTAACCTCATATGGACAGGCAAAAGTCTGAATTAAATGAATTTTATGTAATTTTTATTAGCTTTTCACCCCGAAAAAAAAGGGTTTCAACATATATATTTTAAGGAATATATTGTCCCCAAAATATTCCTTAAAATATTTAAGTGACAATAAATTGCGATTGTGCGCGTAGACAACGGTACAGCAAACACTAATAAATATGCGCTGCGAAAACCAGCGCTGGGGTCCCGAATCTCAGCATATGCTGAGCGATGACCATTTCGCACAGATGTGACGCATATTTTTAACACATTTTGAAGCATTTGTTATTTTAATCCCTTTTTTATTTTTATGCGTCGCATATGACGTGAATAAATGCTTTTTCTTTCTTACTTTCTATATACATTTCATATACTTGTTGATTTCACGCACACCTACATCTTTGTTGGTGTGGCCTATAGCTATTTAGTTTGCTGTGCATACATACCTAATACAATATTTCTGCACTTTCCTTTATCAAGTGCGCTGAAGCTATTGAAATCTAAGGCGACACGAACTGCTCGAGCAGTTAGCCCTGACACTCGCCACCTAGCGGATTTTGGCGGTAGCCCTCATTACAGGATACCCGACAACTGACCACGGTATACCCGGTAGTAAACGGCCTTGGAGATAAGTAAGTGACCTTTAAAATGGGTTATGGCTTTCAAAATCTCTAACAAATTCGAACAAAATGCTGGTATGGTATATATTCAATGAGATAATACATTTTTAGATCGCAACATTTAGATCCAGCCTTAATTCAAAAGAAAACGACAAACATGAACTAAATCTCTAAACTCAATTATAACAATAGTAAATTTTATTAACACCTATCTATTATATAATAATGGACATTAATACAATGTAACTATAATGCATTTAATTATCAAACAACTATGAGAAGAGTTTGAAGGTAGTTTTAAATAACTTTTCACAAATAATTTGGTTCTAAATATATTTCTAGATAATCCTTCTTGCCCAGTGGGACAGGGAAGGCTTAAAAACTGATTGAAACAACTTATGTATAAATAATAGACATTTGAAGAGGTGTATACAATAACAACAAATAAAAAGGTCTTAACCATAGATTATCTTAACTAGGATTTTAACCTCTTTAGTAATTTCCGTTTGCTTGTCTTTATGGGTGATAGTATTTTCTTTTTTCCTGAGTGAAGGCAGTATTCATAATCGCCAGTATCACCTGGGTCTGAAATATAATTAATAAATACTTTTTAAAACTTATGTTTCTTTTTGTTACAGTCAAGCATCAAGTGCAGCTCAAATTTTGATTTCACTGTCACAGTGCTTTTCGCAAGCATCTACTTACATCAATCAACTAGATTTTTCTCGCGGCTCCGCCCACGTGGGCGTCGTTTATCGACATAAAGTAGCCTTCCTCATTAAATGGCCCGATTTGAAAAATTTTTCAAATCGGCCTAGTAGTTCCTGAGATTATCACGTTCAACCAAACACACAAACTCTACAGCTTATAAAGCTGTTATTAGTCTATATAGATAAAAAACAATCGGCGATAGCCTAATGGCTAGGGCATCGGACTTGCAATCATGTGGTCGCATGGTTCAAATTTCGTCCATTGCACTACCGATTAATAAATAAACTAAATGTTCGTGTTACAAGGGGGTTCACGTTGGTAGTGCAATGGGTGGGATTCGAACACACAACCACAACTCCGACGCACTAGCCATAGCTAGGCTAGGCTACCACCGCCTGTATTTTTTGTTACTTTACATAAATTGCTGGCAACTATTATATAATAGTTTCAGCTGTAATACTTTTTTTCTACAACATTTTATTTTAAGGCAGCGAAATAAAACTCATTAAATCCAGTAAACCTATTTATTAAATATCTCTTTAGCATTATTTATTTTTCCGATGGCAGATGCAATCCTGAAAAAAAAAACATTATTTTTTAATTGCGTATTTTGAAGGTCTGGGGACATATCATTTAGACTCTTTGGATCTGAAGCTGCGGCCCTATAATTCCATACGCAAATTTATACATTATTTATTCCATACGCGAAACGGGGCTTTTTTCTATTTGGTCACTTTTCAAAGGTCAAGTTTTTTCAAAGGTTTTTCGCAAAAAAATAGATAATGTATACATACATTATCTATTTTTTTGCGAAAAACCACTACATTATGTATGAATAAATAGAAATTTTCCTTACAGATAAATATTTTTTTTTTTAATAAAAACCTAGTTGGGTGAAAAAAACTAGGTTGCTGACCCCTGGCTTAGGTGATAAGGGTGGCCCTCACATATAATATATTTATTATATTCTGAAGTTCTGGCAACTAGTATTACTATGCTATTTTAATTATTAGGCATTAACAAATGTGGATTGATTACTTGTAATTTAATACAAAAAGAAAGGAACAAAATAAATATATGCAGTCGAACATAGAACCTCTTGGAACTCAGGTAAAAATAACCTCACGCAGGACTCAGACCTGCGCCTACTGGTGTGTATAATAATAGGTGATATTAGTATAGATTAAAATGTACCTTCCCAATACTTCAACTTTCTGTTTTTTGTATTTTTTGTCAAACTCACTTCTTTCTTTCTTTATGCAGATCATTTCTTGTTCCAGTGAAGCTAAAATATAAAAAAAATCTTAATTTAGAGATTTGATTTAAGCTGATTTTGATTTGATTAATTTATATGTAAATAAAGAACACTGAAGTGGTAATGGGCTGGCCATAATTAGAGGAGACGAGAAATGGAATAAAGAAATGAAATATTTTTTTATTATTATTATCATTTTTTTTTTAGTTTTTTTATTAAGATTATAGACCAACCAAAAGCCATATTGTGGCAATTTGCAAGTATTATTTATTAATTTTATAGTATTTGGTGGATCTATAAATTATATAAATATAATTAAACCAATAGTAAATGAATACTTACCCTGATAGTAAATTAATTCTTAAGACTCAATTACCACAATATGGCCTACAGAAACAAATTCCACGAAAATCAAAATTGGTATATCTACATAAGTAATTAAACCTCACTTAAAAAAAAAATTAATTACTTTTCTACATTTTTCTTGACTTTACGTTTAGTAAATTTTAATTATTAAAGAAGAATCCTGACTATCGAGAATTATTCACTGATTGATGATTTAAAAGTGTTTTTTCACCATGAGACTGGCATGGTCACCTATTACCTGAAGCCTTGTTTTTTTTTTTCAATGTTTTGATGGCACAATTTTATTTTTATAAACAATTATGTATCATATTATGTTATCAAATATTGTTAAAGGTCATATTTTTTATATACTTTTGTGTCAGACAAAGTAAAACACAATCTTAATTACTACCTTAAGACTACTTCACGGGACTTCAACATAAGGGAATTGTTTTACGTTGAATCATACTTTTTTGTACAAAATATGCAAAAAAAAACATATATTTTTCGGTATAAAATGGATTACTATACTCACTCAGTGTCCCAGTTTTCTCAACTTTCATGATCTTCTGCTGGTCTTCGTGCCATTTAACATGTTTCACTAAACAGAACAGGTACTTGAATGTTTGAGAGCACTTTGCACAAGCATACATCATCTCTCCTACAGCTTTGGTTTCCATCTTGTTTGGATGACTGTCTGTCTCATGAGAATTCTTTATAACGCCTCCTGGTAGTATTTCCAGAGTTGGCCAACTGTCCGGGGGTATTTGTTTGATTTCAACTCTTTGTTCTATTACCTGAGAAATTAAATATTACTTAGATTTTTTTGTCAAATACATTGTTTTCATATTGATTAAAGATTATAAAATTTTAAGATATGGATATTGTTTACTAAGTGTTGTAGCATTTTTTTTTTATAAAAACTATTTTCTGTCTATAACAACAAGTTCAATAAAAAGGCTTCATACTTGACCTAGATAATTGAATAATATTTATTCTGTAACTAGGTCGTACATAATGTTTACACTGATTAGAAATTATTAATGTGAAAGAAAATAACAAATATGCATACACAATATAATATGAATATTATGTTTATTTTTTCAATGTGACTGAAATCCCATTTCTTTTTCTTCATTCCGTAATTAATAAATTTAAATATGAGCTAAACAGATATAGGTAATAAGACCTGACACAATCTGTTCACATCAATGGCAAAAAATATTGATAAAACTTACTACGGGTATCTCAACTGTACCAGGATCAATTATTTCTGGAACAATTAGTTCCTCGTTCTCACTGCCCTCGTCTGGAATTTCTTCAGACTGTATCGACACCATACTACCTATATTTGAATCACTGTCTTCATCAACCACACAGTCCCTTTGATAATCATTTTCATCAACAATGCAAGTCTCGTAAACTTCTTCCTCGTCTGTACCAGACCCTTGGGACTCTAGAGCCCTCTCTATTCTGTCCCTGGACGGCTGTACGTCCTCCATTCTAACCAGATGGACATTCTCCAAGTCCTCATTATCCAAAGCGCTAGACGACATGGTATTCATATCTCCTATCAATTCGTACAATATGCCATAGTAGTCTCGCAGTTTATGAGGTATTAATCATAACTTTGAACTATAATAAAGATCATCCTAATTATAATATTATGAGAATTGTTTGGTAAATTGATATTAAATCGAGAAAATAACAAATCGTCGCAAATTAGAACAAATGACATCGACTGAATTAATTTGACGTTTTACATGTATAGATTAAATAAATAACTTCTTTGGTGAAAAAGTTCATAGATAATGTAATTAATAGCTGCAAGCAAACCGCAGTTCTTGGAGTTATTAATTTTTTTTTTAAATTTAGGTCTGTATTCTTATGTATGCAATCTACTTTGTTATTATTCTCAAAGACATTGTAATGATTATTCTAATCATACAATACAATGTCTTTGTTCTAAGATTATAATTTTTTATTCATTTAATTTTTCTTTTTCTCTAAGACTGAGGCCACACGGTCGATGCGTTATTGGTGCGGTGCGGCGGCGGCGCAGCGCCGCGCAAGCCAGAGAGGGTGTAATCACTACGTTATAGCGCCGGCGGCCACCGCAGTATTAAATAGGTATATAAATAAGTGTTCTGTGATCGAACGTTTTATCATGTTGTGTGCTACAATTTGTTAAGAGTAATATAAATTTAAGATATCTTTAGGCAATAGGCCTGCACTGAGTCTCAGATAAGAAGACAAAACTTATCTGGCTATGAGACAAGGAAAATTTGTGCTCGCACCTCTTTCTTGCCCCTCAGTAATCCGCCTCATAAGATCACACTTTTCGTAACGCTCTCGTCACGCATTCACCAGTTTACTCCCGAAGTCAAGCGTGCGGCTGAGTGCTGACCACAGGATGCAGTTGCGAATTTCATACGGTCGGCCGGATCGCTACCAGCAGTACTCGCAATCGCAGCATACGATATATTTTATTACTACTACTGATTGTTGTAGCTATTTACTACCAATTGCTGGACAACTGGATTTCTAATTTTATTATAATTATATGAAAAGGATATTTTTTTCCTTGTCGCAGTGCCTTCACCAACCGTCTGGCTGGATGTCAGTTCACCCAGTTCACTATGACCACAGACCTCCGAGCGACCGGAGCGGTTTGCGTGTAGCCACATCCCAGTGGGCACTGGTGGGCACAGAAATGAATATTACGTACATAATTGCACGGCTACATTGTGGTTACCCGCATAGTGCGTATGAGCCCTTAGTGTTACTTTATGTAATTGGCGTTGCAGCGCCGCGTCGCTGAGGTAAACTTTAACAGCGTAAGGGCCGAGTCACACCGGAATGGCAGCGGCCGGCAGCGACGCGGCGAGCACTTTCAGTGTGAAATAATTTTAAACTTTAACTAGGTATATACTTAAAAGACCAGTATCGCTTGAAAAGGTGGCGAGGCCGCCCGCGGCGACGCGAGCGGCCGCAGTCTTGTTGGTGTTTCCGGCCGCGGCTGGCAGCGGCGACGCGAGGCCGCTCGCGGCACCGCGGGCGGCTGCGCGCTCCTATACGATACCAGGCGCGCGAGCACCGGAGGTCGCGCGAGGCAGCCAATTACGGCTGCGACGACGCTGGCGGCCGCTGCCATTTCGGTGTGACTCGGGCCTTAGTGCTACTGCCAAGCGCGCACCGCGTCAGAAACAGGTGCGGTTTGCTCCCGATAAAATCTGTTCTATGTATAAAAAAGTCGTATAGCAACTTCTCTGCCAGCTCCGCGATTTAGCGGGGTGCGGGATTAGCGCGGGGTGCCAGGCCCGCTAATATGCGGAGTAGCGCCGCTCGGTTTCTTAGAAATAGTACGCGCCCGGCACTGCGCTTGGCGACACGTTTGGAGGTTGGCCCTACGCTTGAATAATATAAAATACCGTTACAAGTTGCGGTTTTTGAATATTGAGTTTTATTGTCAAATAAATAAGGTTCAAATATGGATGACGAACCCAGCCGTCAAGGGGTTTTTTTTTTGTTTTTTTCTTACTAAAAACTCCTAAAAGTAGTAAAATATTTCCAGAATAACAACATTGAAACGTCCCTCATGCATATATTACAAAAAAAATACATTGAATTTTCCCATGACGTCACCATATTCCAGTTGGCAGCGAAGCTGATAGGGCTATGATTTTTTTTACCTCTCGTCAAAAAAGACCCCTAATCAAAATATTTTTATTTCAAGTCGATCTTTGCGAAGCATTGAATGACTAGTTGCATACTTGCATAGTTCCAAAATGTCATTCCTGTGGTGGAGAAGAACCAGCAAGAAACTCCACATGTTAAAGTAGTAGATTGCTAAACCTTTCATGTTTCATAAACTGGGACGATATGGCATCAAAGACAGAAAGCTCATTGCAACACAGTATATTTTAATATTACAAAAACCAATTATACAAACACTTCAGGAAGCCATTAAGGTATTAAATACCTGGGCTATAATACACACAGCTAACATGTAGAATGAACTACAATTAGAATTTACAACATTTACAATTTCCATTACTATTCTATTCAGACTTCAAAACTAGTGTCAATCCATCCAAACTAGAATGGCACATTGGGTTTACCCTTTACCCATGTATTTCAAGACCGGATGAGGTATATATCAAATATTAGTATTAATTTCAATAGTATGACTAGGAAGTCTTTACTATGTCAACGAATTTAGATTATCAACTAGACTAAATCCAGAACGTAAATTCGAAAGGCCCTGTCAAAAGACATCCTAAACTTAATTTTGAATAAAAAAAGAAAAAAAAAACTTAATTTGAATTATAACACGAATTGTATTAAGACACTCTACTAAGCAGTTGTAGCTTCATCATCAATGTTCCACTCATGAATAGGGAAGTACATTTGCATCAATGTCTCATAGATTTGAACATCAATATCCAAAAAGGTACAAAATATAACTCTTTCGACATCTTCATGCTTTTCTAGAAATTTCCTTGTAGTCCGTAAAGCTATGTGAGCAGCTAAGCAGTTGGGGAATCCATAGATACCAGTCGAAATACATGGAAAGGCAATTGTTTTTAATTTGTATGGTTTGCAGAGAGCTAAAGAGTTTTCATAACATTCCTCTAACTTGGTTGGTGATCCGTCTTGTGGACCAACCGTGTGGATTACATCTGAAATAAGGAAAACAGCAATAAGAAATAATTTATCAAAAGGATTTATGTGTTATTGCAATATGTGGTATGATTACTATACATATTATTTGTGTCCATATGTTGCAAGTTTTACCTTAAGCAACTGATATGGCTAGTTATATAGTTTGTTAGATAAAAATACAAAATAATATTATTAATCACATAATTATGCCACTGTATTTTAAAGTATGTAGAAACTCTTTAATAAATATTCTGTGATACATTGACAATACCTATTTATCTTTACATTAATTCTTAGCACAAAATTTTGGCTACCCCAAGGTAACATATTTGGACCAGTAGTATTTGTTTAGATTATTTTACTTACATTTAGCTGGCAAATTATAGCCACAAGTGATTTTGGCTTGGCCTGTTGGGCACCCATTTAGAGAGAGACATTCATCCTGAAAACATATAGTTAAGATAATATTATAATGGTTCCGTAAATTATTCATGAAAAATGCGCACACAGCAAACTAGACAGTTATGTAGGGCCACCAACAAAGCTTTTCTTAACACATTAAAATAATGTTGTATTATACTCCCATTTTTATGCAGGGCAAAGCATCTAACAAACAAAGAAAGGTAAACAAGAATACTAGAAAATGTCATCCATTGCTAGATTTCATTTCTTTGATGTCCTTTTTTATTTACCTGCAGAAAAGGCCCAGCAGCGCGATGTATGGCTCCATCTACACCACCTCCAGCCCTCAGCATTGAGTTAGCAGCATTTACTATAGCACATACCTGCAAAAAGGACAGTGTTTTGCTCAAAACATACATTTTTTGAAACTGTACATTGCAGTGAATGCTAAGGTGAATAAATTGGAATAATTTATGGAAGGGTTTTCCACATGGTACACAATGTTTGAGATTTACAATTTTATCTCTTTAGACCCCTGTGTTCACCACATTTTACTAATTTTTATGAATATTAATTAAATGCAATGCTATTTATTGGTAAGTTAATCATAATAGAATGATTGGCCCAGCATGGCAGCATGAGGGTAGGGTCTGAATAACACAGGAAACATTTTTAAAATAATAGAATGGGAAATTCCATAAAACTATAAGTAAAATAGAAATAACAGGTACCAATTGTTTTACAACAAGCAATCCTATAATAATATAATCATCATAAAAATAGGATTACAGTTTCTGTTTGTGTAAATGCATCTCAATCTTGTTATTATCTTGTTTTTACCTATAAAACAGTATACCTTCATGCACAGTAGGTATATACGAAATATATTTGTTTTGAGCTTGCCTCAAGCATCTATATTCTATAGAACACTTTTTATAGTATGTACTACGTACCTCAAGTCTGGTGATATCACCTCTAAATAGGGAAACTTTTTGCGACATCGTCCTATTCAAAGAGTTGTCTATTTTAAATTTCCGGAACTCTGTAAGGTCGTCTAAAGTATGTTTCCTGGACTCAATATCCTTTTTATTCCTTCTAACGTAAAAGTCCCAAGAGTCGACAAAATTTAAGGTAAGATAATCTTTTTTAGAATACCGCTTCCTTCTCTCATCAGGAGTCATAATATTAAGAATCTTAGTCTTCTCAAGTTTCCACTTTGGATCAGACATTCTCGTGATTGTACAATAATATTTCCCGAGCACACCGGTGTTTTGTTGACAGATGAACAAAATTTTGCTAAATAATTTCTGATTCTGCAAATTCAGTGATAACATTTTGGTAGAGAAGGGCCTATAATCGCGTATAAACTACTGTCGTTTCATTTAGTCGATTTTATTTTAAAAAAACCTCTATATATATTTCTTATAATATAAAATGTTTTTCATTAGTAATTTGCAGTCAGACCAGTCACGTTTTCAATATTTATCTTATTTTGAGACACGAGATTTACCACAGATTTACACTTTTGATTGAAAACATTAGAAAAGCTAACATAACAGCATAGAAACTATTTTACGAAACAAACTCTTCTTCTACGGTTACGAAACATTTTTCTTATGCTGCGTGCACAATCGCCAACGAGGGATATTCAGCGTTCTCGGTTCTCTATCGAACGCTCGTTGGCGTTCGAAGGTAAAAGCAGAAACAAAAAAAACGGTTTGCACTCTGGAAGCGCGAGCAAAATTGAAAACTAGCAAATAAAAGTAGAATTAATAGATGCACTTTGTCCAATTAAACACTTCAAACATACGATTTTTAAAAATATATACCTAGAAGGACGAGCCACCCGCCGTCACCATCAGTGGATGCGTGTAGCAGGCTGTACTACAAACACACTCGTGCCGACGCGCGACGCCCTGCGCGTGTCTTATTCGGCCCGTTCACGACCTTGCCGCTGTGAGCGGCAGCTAAGCGCGGGGCGGCGAGCGGTAAGATCAAAAGTATGAAAATGTTTGAAGCACGCCACGAGACGCCGCTCATAGCGAAAACGCGCGCGGTTTTATCCGAGCGAATCGCTACGGCGGCGCGCGGTGCGGTGAGCGGCAGGAACAAAAGTACAAGCGAATGAGTGCGACGCCACGAAACAGAGCGGCGTGGACAGCGGTGTAGAAGTGACGTACTCAGAGGCGTAATTAAAAACAAAAAAATAGACAATTTTGTGGCGGTTATGGATACCGAGGCATTTATTACAGACATTTTTAATCGACTGCCTATATTGATGTCAAAACATCCCCAACAAAAATATAAAAATATCTTATAAGAAGGTTGTGGGAAGAAATTAAACAATGTTTTAATTTTTATATCTCTCATATTAATTATTATATCTCTATTTAATGTTTATATCTCTCATATTAAGAATGTCTTGTTTTAAAAATGTACTGCTTTCTAAACATAGAAGGGATAATTTTGATAACGCCATGATTTTGAGCACGATTTGACTACCTAAATACGTCCACCGCGGCCGCTACAACCTGTATAATCTATGGCTACAACTAACCGCTACTGAGGTACGTGGCGTGCAAAACGCACCGCTCACCGACGCCGCACCGCCCGCCGCGCCGCGCGCCGCTTCGACCGAAGTCGTGAACGGGCCGTTTTTGGATCAGTCTAATGAACATTTTTTACCCATCCCAAAAAGTGCACAGCGCCGCTAAAGAAGTTTTCAATTCAACAAACGTTGATCAAAAGTAAATGTTGATCAATTATGACTGCAAGGACATGGTATTTGAAGTTTTACTTCTTTAGGCTCGTTATTAAAAAATGATGAGAGTGAAATTTTAAGGTGTTGCGCATCGACGGGCCTGTTGGTCTAGTGGTTAGTGACCCTGACTGCTAAGCCGGAGGTCGTGGGTTCGATTCCCACCCAGAACAAATCTTTGTGTGATGAGCACTATCATTTGTTCTGTGTCTGGGTGTAATTTATCTATAATATGTATGTATTTAGAAATATATAAGTATGTTCATCAGTTGTCTGGTTGCCATAGTACAGGCTCTGCCTAGTTTGGGATCAGATGACCGTGTGTGAGATTGTCCCAAGATATTTATTTATTTATTTATCTTCAAATTTCACTGTATAGTATAACTTCTTACGCACGGACATATTATACAATGTACCTACATGCACTCATTTTTTTCTTCCTATCGATCGATCAACACTTTTCATCATTACTCCACTCCACTTTTAGTTTTCTTTATAATTAGTAACTCTTCATGCTTCGCTATCTTGCTCAACTGAACGTTCGTTCGTTGGCCTCTGGCCACCGCACACTAAAGTTCGATCTAGTGGCTTATTATATTACTTTTGATGCTACCGGCCCGCTTTAGATCGCCCCTCGCCGGCACACGCCGACGAACGATCGTGGGCGTTCGCCAATCCGTCCAAACAAAACAGAACCAAAGAAGGCCAGCGAAATCCAATCGGTGGGCCGGTGTGTGCGCAGCATTACTAAAATTGATAACGATAGATTTTCATGCTGGTAATCTGGAAAAACACAGTTGTCAAACGGGATATCTCCACGTAACGCGTGCAGGCTACCCCTTCGTATTCATACTTTATCCATTACTATATTAATATTACCGTGGCGATGATTATATAGAAAAATCTACAGGGGTCTGTGCTAAATTATTAGGGCGTAGAAAACATAAATTCGGACAAGTAAGTGATTAAATTTTCAGTTACAACTCATGTTAGTTTTCGAGTTTTTATTGGCACCGGTCTTTGTTAGAGATAGCCTAAGTTTACTATTAAGTATGTATTTTATATTACAGTATGAAGACTTGGGGGCTTCTTCTGGTCGCCGCATTGGCGATTAGCAGTAGTTTCGGCGTGGATAAGAACAATTTCAAGAGCTGCGATCAATCTGGATTCTGCAAGCGATTACGGTCGTTCAAGCCCGAAAAATCGCAGTACTCACTTAATTTAGACACAGTTATTGTACATGGAAATGTTCTGTCCGCCGAAGTTAACACTGTGGACACAACAACACAAAAAAGAATAATATTGGTAAGTAAAATATTAATAATTTATCATACGTTTTTGACACCTATAGCTGCATCGGATATTGGAAGGTTGCCAAGCTATTTTCGTAATAAATTTTTACACACGGTAAGCTAGCTGGAATTATATGCCTTAAGCTGTTTGATAATCTTAATAAAACATTTTTCAAAGGAATGAATCTAACTCAGATAGCCAAATACTAGTATTTTTTTTATATATTTGTTGGAACACAATGCCATTGTTCATGCTTAGTATTTTTGTGCGTATTCATGTATTGGCAATTCATATAATTTTTGTTGCCCTCCCATTGGTTAAATTAAAAGACATAAAATTTAGAAGTCAAGAAATTTATGAATATTGCTTTGTATGTAAATCATCTCCACACTATATCTTTGAAGAACAGACAAAATGCTTATTTTTATGTATCTAAATTGTCATCAATAATTATATTTGTAAAATAAAACAGTCCTCTTGTTTTAAATAATTGACAAACAATTTTTTTTCTTTATGTTCAATTTAACATTATTAAAATGTATCTTTATCTAAGTATTAAATATACTTAAATGTGTAATGTTATTAAAATTAACATAAAACCTACAAGCTTACAGAAAAGTGTTTCATAGTCAAAGAATAAAGAAACATCTAGTTAACAACTGTTATGGTTTATGTTCTAATTATAAAAACAATTGTTTCAATTAAGATTTATATTTCTGATAAAATACGGCACAAAATAAATTGCTAGAAATACTTTTCACAGAAAGGTTACTTTGTTACTCTAAAATAATCTTCATTATTAAATTTATATTTTAAGAAGATTTAAGAAGGGTAGATTATTTAAAATTTTTGCTCACGGTTCTACCCGCATAGGGGTACGTTACCTCTTTCCCTTTGTGATGAGGGTTTAATTTTATATTTTGGTCAACATTATCAAAATGATCTTTAAAACAATATGACAAAACATTATTTGCCAGGTCAGCTTGTAACTTATACCGTGCCCTGCAGTTTCACCTGTGTAACTTGTATCGTTGTTCCTATAAACTTAAACTTAAGTAAATTAAATTTCTAAAATAAAAGTAGCCTAAGTTACTCCCTATTGCATTAGCTATTTGCCAGTGAAAGTCTCCTTAAAATCGGTCTAGCCGTTTCAGAGACACGACGGAACAAGCAGACACTCCAATTTTATTTTTTCTGTTTAGATGTATAGTTTTGATTAGCCATGAAGTATGAAATATACATGTAAATAAATTGTTTAATATTGTAGAGTGCATTAATATTTCTTTTATCAGAAATTTTAAATCATAACAAATTGTTGCAATTTGTATGTTTATTGTTTAAAAAAGATTACAGAATTTTATAGCTAAATGTATTTCTATTTTATGTTTGTGCTACACTTAGGTGTATTTTGATAAATAGAAATCAATAACCTGTTTTCTATATACCTTAACTTGAAATATAAGTTCAGTAAACTTTTTTTTTAATTTTTATTGTTGGGGAATAGATTTACTTTTGCACTAGCATTAATTTATGTATATTTTACATTGTTATTGATTTGCTGTCTTTATCACAAACTGCAACCCTTTTTTGGTATTTATTAAACCTATTTTTTTAATTGTTTATATAGATCAACTACTGTGCCAACTACTAATTGACCCCCAAATAATGAAACATTAATTAACTTTAAGACGATCTTAAAAATCTATTCGAGCATTTGTGGATCACACAAATACTTGTCCCATGCGGGGATCGAACCCGCAGCACGTCGCGCTCAGTGGTAATTAGCGTGGTGACCTATACCACTCGGCTATCCGTGCAGTCAAACTTTATACTTTAATGTGGCAGAGACAGAATAATAATAATATCTTGGGACAGCTCACACACGGCCATCTGATCCTAAACTAGGCAGAGCCTGTACTATCGCAACCAGACAACTGATAAATATACTTACTTATATATTTCTAAATACATACATATTATAGATAGATAACACCCAGACACAGAACAAATGATCCTGCTCATCACACAAAGATTTGTCCTGGGTGGGAATCGAACCCACGACCTCCGGCTTAGCAGTCAGGGTCACTAACCACTAGACCAACAGGCCTGTCGTGAATGTGACTTAACGGCGGCTTCAAATTGATTGATGTTACAGTATTTGGCCAAGAGTACCCTCAACTCAAACAGAAGAAAAAGGGCCATAAAGGTTGGACCTCATCTGGAAGCACGGAATCGCCTTTTTCCGTCGCCCTTTCTCTTTCTGTCGCTTAGAACTGCCATTTGCTAGACCGAGACAGAAAGCATAATGCCGATCGCCTCGAGGATTACGCCGCGTGCTATCGCATTTTGCTTTCTGTCTCGGTCTAGCAAATGGCAGTTCTAAGCGACAGAAAGAGAAAGGGCGACGGAAAAAGGCGATTCCGTGCTGCCAGATGAGGTCCAACCCTAAATCTACTTTCAGCAACTTCCCCATTTTATGACTGGATAGGCCAATTTTCCCATCTCACATTGAGTATACCACCATGACTTTAGTTATTGTATATCTTGTTAACAGTGGCACTATGCCTTGAAGCTGTCAGCTCTAGTGGATGGCACATTCCGGGTGGAGATCGACGAGGCTGATCCTCTGTACCCTCGGTACAGGACGCAACTGGCTCTCAACGGAGAACCTAAGGCTGATGGGTAAGTTTCTTTATCTATAATAATAATCTCTCGCGACCGAATTTCGGCGTCGGCGGCCAATCTCTAGTGAGATCAGCCATGTACGCAGGAGATATTATAGTGCACAAGTGTGTGCGCAAACACAGGTGCACTCTCTGTTCCTTCACTCTCATAGTCCGATGGGACGGTTGACCGACACGACCGGAGAGGGATTAGGCGCAGGACCAACAACTTTACGTGCTTTTCGAGGCACGAGGATGTAAACACCGCCACACTTCCTGACTCCGAGCGGTACTGAGAATTTCTAAACTCAGTAAATATTTTTTGCTCGACCCGGGAATCGAACCCGAGACCTCGTTCACGGCAGTCGCGCTTGCGACCACTAGACCAACGAGGCAGTCTTTATCTATATAGACTCTTCTTCTTGTCGGTTCTTCTCCATAGGAATGAAACTTTGGAACCTCGCACGTAGAAGCATCTAGTTGTAAAGTTAACGTTTCTAAAGCGCATATTTTAGGTTTACTAGAAATAAAAAAAAAAAAAGATTTTGAGAGAATGGCGCTCGTTTTGTTGGACAAATCTTCATCTATACTAAAATATTATAAAGAAGAAAGATTTGATTGTTTGTTTGCATTGAATAGGCTCGGAATCTACTGAACCGATTTGAAAGATTCTTTCTCTGTTGGGAAGCTAATAATAATTATATTAAAAAAAATTGAGACCGTGGGCGGTGCTGCAGAAAATAGCCAGTAATTATCATAAAAACTTTTGTTACAGTCTCAAAATCGTATCCAACGAGAACGGAAAGCTGACTGTCATAAACAGCCAAGGACACAAGGTCATCATCACAGCTGAACCACTGAAGTTCGAGTTTGTGAACTTAGCCGGCGACGTCGCTGTCGTCCTCAACGAGAACGCTCAGCTAGTGGTGGAACCGCTCCGAGTTAAAAAGGAAAGAGTGGATGATGAGGACACTAATCTTGTGGAAGTCGTAAGTGTGCTTCTGTGTTCGTTTGTAGCTCGGTTGCTTGGTAACCCCGCAGCGGTATTACGTATCTTGCAAAAGCAAAGCGATAGTAACTGACAGCAAAATTTGTACAATTATTGCTGACTTTTTTTTTATATTTCTAGCAATTTGGGTCGCATATTACTAGTAGTCTTATAACCCGTCGTGCTAAGCTAGATGCTTGTGTTATGAGTGGGTACACGTCGGTCGTGTAATTTATAAGTGGGATTCGAACCCGAAACCACATGATCGCTACTCCGACGCCCTAGCCATTAGGCTACCGCCGCTTATATAAGTCGCGAATTGTTAGTCTTTGTCGCGACAAAGACTAATAATTCGCGACTAATAATTCGTATCGCGATACGAATTAGTAATTTTACAGCAGTTATTGTGCAATTTTTGTAAGGTACGTATTGTTGCCGCGGGAAATGAACTACAAAATTTCGTATACTTGCTATAAGTTTGTGGTCATTTGAGGGTAGCTACATGTACATTTTTAGGATATTATGTGGATACTTCACATAATTACTTTTATTAGTTACGTTGATGATATACGGGCTACAGAGAGATGAATAGAGAAAATCTATGACCACTAGTGCCACATGTTATTCGCATATAGTATGGCTTAAATTGAATAATAATTATAAATACCAATAGATAATGGTGTGGTTAATGGTGGTGGAAGCCATGTTTTTTTGTGTACTTGTCGAAACATGTGTTATGTGTCTCCCCCCTCCCCCCTGTCTACCCGTGGGTGTCTAAAGAGGGAACAAAGAGTTATAGAAACAAGGAGAATGGGCCAGCGTGGGCTCCTGCCCAGCGTGGTGGCCAGGGCAACAAACACCCATGATAGCCCACCATAACACACGGCCTCCAGTTCCCCGTAGTTCTACTGCGGAGGCCGAAGGACTGGGTGTTGTGGCACTACTTGGGAGAAGCCTATGTCCATCAGTGGACCGCGATAGGCTGAGTTGATTGAACTAATCCATTAAAACAATGAAACTCTTTATCAATGCGTTGACCGCCTTACCTATATGTACGCATTGCGGAATTCATCTCGATCTCACGTATGCGATAAGATTCTCTTTCTTCTTCTTATCAATTTGATTGACCGATTTTTTTTATAAACATACCTACTACAGTATGTATACTTGTATGTATTGTGGAAGGTTTTTTCTTAGTGCTAGATCAAGATACCTATATAATAACCCTCCATCTGGCGCAGGCAGGTAAAAAACCTCATTTTGACTTTTTGTCTAGATGAAAAATTCAAAAAATCTGGTAATTTTCAGATAGTTTACATTCCAAACAGCAATTTTTTTTATGTAAAAATGTCGCGTACAAGTACCTTTTAAACATAAATAAAATACAAAAAGTATAAGTAGAGGAAAATTTTAGTATTAACTCAGAATTGAAAATCAGATCTGAGAGAATCACTGTGATTCTGTAACAGCAAACCCTAAAGCAGTTTAGGAGCATAATGTCAAAAGCGCGAAATGAAAAATGGGCGAAGAATGTCAAAATCGCATTTAAAAAAGCTCAGAATTTCAAAAGAGCACAATAATTCCAAAAATTCTAGTCTTTTTTCAATTTGAACCCATTTGTCATTTTGCTCCTAAACGATATAGCATATTATAAACGCATAGTCGATCGATTGACCTCACATCATACGCACATGTCATTGATCTTGACTTATCGCTGTACGTGACTGATATATTCATCTATGCGCTTGTAATCTTGACGTTTACGCTGAAATTGCGTTAGATTTGAAAATAATCTGAAGTTTGTTTTGCCGATGGAAAATATCTTCTGTTTGTATGATAATTATGTCTTTAGCTTTTTTGATTTCGTTATCGATTTCAGGCATATGTGTTGGCAGAAAATAAATTCGATTCAACATAAATTAACGGCCTGTAAATGGCCCACTGCTGGGTACAGGCCTCTTCTCATATATATAGAGAAGGAATAAGCATTGATCACAACGGTTGCTTGCATGGTGGATTTCAAATTCCAATTTGCCGGTTTCCTCACGATCCTTTCCTTCACTGTTTGTCAATGATGTCTAAGAACTAAAAAACTAAATACAATTTGGAAAAAGTCACATTAGTATTTTCGTAATGGGTTCGAACCTGTAACCATGTGCACAGGAATCCTTTCATTGGACCGCTAGGCCGCTACGACCACCTCAAACATACAACAAACAGTACCTGTCATTAACTAATAAATTTATAATTAGTATTTTAGCTAAGAAAAGAGAGGACTATTTATTATCTAACCGTGACCTCCTGACACACTAGGTCATGGCCTCCTAAATTGTTATTGAGTTGAATATGTAAATAATGCACGTTCATAATAATATAATCATGTTCATAAGCACCAGATAGTAGACTATTAAAACGTTTAGGAATCGAATACGACTTACCTATAGATAATAATAATATTTTTTTTTATAAAAAAGGCTTCTCCTATATGGAGTGACGAAACAATTTTCGTCTAAAATATATGCTTATAGAGGATTATTTTATAAGGAGTGCTTAAAATCAACGAGGTTATCAGGTGCATAAAACTGAAAAAGTTTCCCCAAGGAAAATAGGTCAAAATCTTAAAATTGAAAATGAGTTTTTCATACAAAATAATACCAGCCTATAAATGTCCCACTAGGCACAGGCGTCTTGCCATATAGAAAAGGAACGAGCATTGATCACCACGCTTGCTCATTGCCCGCAATGAGCAAGCCTGGTGCAATAAAGTTTTTCGAATCCAGGCTTCCTCACAAAGTTTTTCTTCACCGTTTCTCAATGGTGTCTTGGAATAATTAAGAAAGTACTTATATCTTTGAAAAAGCATATAAGTATATGCTTGGGTGTGAACCTGCAATCTTGTGCATACAAATCCGGTCATTAAACCGCTAGGCCACGACGACATTTTAAATGAAAAATATATACTTTTCGACCTGATATCGGCCTTATTCTTCAATTTTTAATCTAGTGCTATTTATTTACGTATCGAACGTAACCTTCGTATGAATAGAAGGACACCAGTACCAATAGAAAAATTGCCGGTACCAATTACTGCACGGATGGCCGAGTGGTATAGGTCACCACGCCAATTACCACTGTGCGCGACGTGCTGCGGGTTCGATCCCCGCATGGGACAAGTATTTGTGTGATCCACAAATGCTTGTTCCAAGTCTGGGTGGTCTTTGTGCATGTGATTTGAATGTTCGTGAAACCCCGCGACACAAGGAATAAATTCCTTAGTGCGGTCGTCGTTTAAAAAAAAAAATGTCAAGTACAATAATATCTACCTAAGTTAATACATCATGGATGTATTAACTTAGGGCTCCACAGAACTGGTTTTGTGGTTACACAGAGGTTATTGAACCTTTATACAAGGTTGTTCGTAACCTGATAGGTAATGTGACTTTGCAATGACATTACTCTTCAACGAAAGAGATCTCGGTGAAAGAAAGGACTTTGTTTTGAAATATTATTTGTTGTTGAAGTTGTAAACAAGAAGTGAGTTATCATGAAGAAGTGTTATTCGTTTATATGGTTATCTTTATAAATAACAGTAGCTTATAGGTATACTTGTTGGGAACGAGTTAACGGAAAAAAATAATGGCACTTAGGAAATTTTAAAACATATTTTATAGGTACGTTAATTAATAGAAATGCGTAATATAATTAATAACTTCAAATAGAAGATTAATATCGATTTTAGGTCACGACAAATTTTAATATCGACCTATGTTCCTTGGGAAAAGTTGTTCAATTTTATGCACCTGATTACCCCGTTGAATATACGCACTCCATAAAAAATAATCCTGTATAAACAAAAAAACACGTGCGTAGCCGTGGCGGGTACGCTAGTATATAACAATTGGGTCTAGCGCCCACATATTAACCAACTTCCACTAGTTATTACTACCTATCCGGATTATCTGTATTGTATTACTTATGAACCACGTGTTTTTTAATAATAAATAGACTCATTTATTCTTAGGCAACTAAGCCCCAAACCTTACAGAATAGCATAATTATAATTATACAATATACTAGCTGTTTCCCGCAGCTCCGCCCGCGGTCTTTTTTATTAATATAATTCTATAAACCTCACGGAGCCCGAGACCTTTCCAACGATTGCAAAACCGTGGAAATCGGTTCGTGCGTTCTGGAGTTTTAGCGTCAGGAAGGAAAACCCGACTTATTTTTATATAGTAGATTATAAAAGTTGTACGTATATAACTTAAAATTATGTTAGTAAAAACTCCCATGCACTACGTCTTAGTGCGTTCCGGTGGTACTTGTCCGCGGAAGCGGCGGAACACCACGCCCTGCGGCCAGAAGTCTTCAGTCATGACGTGCTGCAGGTAGCTAGCAGTTTGGTACTCGCACCACAAACGCCTTGAAGTTGACGTTGCGGCGCGACTCCAGCTCCTAAAGCGTGTCATATTCTCTTGATGACTCTGTCGGTTATACAATGTTAGTTATTTAGGATAACAAGCTTCTAATGCGTAGTTAAACGGGTTTACATTAATTGGGTTAACGAACTCATTACGTAATGCTAGATTCCTTTGTTTGGTCTAGAATCTGATTCGTTCTGGTTAAGTCGTAGTGTTTTGAAAAGAATTATGATTGGACTAGCTGACCCAGCAAACGTTGTACTGCCATATTAAAAAAATCTGCGGAGGGCCAAATTAGTTAAATAAACATTTTCCAGTGGACCAAATTGTGAATGTAAACCATCCTCGAATCCCCTTGAACACACACAAAAAATTTCATCAAAATCGGTCCAGCCGTCTAGGAGGCGTTCAGTGACATACACACGCACACAAGAAATATATATATAAAGATTAGTTTTAAATTTATTTACTGGGAATGGAAATGGTTTTTATTATGTTTGATAGTTTGTCGATTTTCTTTTAATGTACTACTTATATATTTTTTTCCGTCACCATAGGAACTCATAAATGACCTCGTTTGTTAAGTTAGCAGAACTTTTACTAAGATTAATTTTCTTTTCACTGTTTTTTTTTATTTTAGTCTGTTCATTTTCCCTTCTTTTTATGGTAAGAACTGTGGCCTATGTTGCCCAGTGTTAATGTGTCATTCCCATGAAAATATTTTTTCAAATGAGTCCAGTAATATTTGAGTTTCTTCGTTACAAACATAAAAAAATTATAGGTATACGTAGATTAGATAAAAAAGATTTTGCATTGAGGCACTTTCTAAAGTTATGTTTAAATCTCAATTTTTACTTTGGGTTTATATAAAAAGCTTTTTCAATCAAAACGATTGAAAGTGAAGTATTTTGTTTATAATTACAGTTTAATGATAAACTGTTAATTTAATAGTCTACGTGAGGTCGCTCGTGTTTCTATTATCAGTTTTATGTATGTTACGTGTAATTGACATATTAGATCATATTTATTAGTATTGATAAAATAGGTAGTTGTCTAATAGAATATTTAGTAGTTAACTAGCTGTAGTCCGTGAGTCCGCCCGCGTGGGTGTCGGTTATCTATGCCTATGTTCTTTCTCAGGCTCTTGACTATCTCTGTTTTTTAATTGAATTTCATTCAAATCTGTTCTGTAGTTTAGGCGTGATAACGTAACATACGGACAGACAGACTTTCGCATTAAAGTTTATAATATTAGTAATGATAGTAATTCTATATTTCTATGTATAACATGCTTTGTTTTTTTATGCCCTGATTAGGATTGTTGATCTTCGTAACTCGTTTAGTATATTACTAGCTGTTGCCCGCGGCTTCGCTCGCGCGTAAAGTAAAGAGTAGTATTAAAGGATAGAGTAAGTACTCATATACCTACAAAATTCCAACCCCTATTTTACCCTCTTAGGGGGATAATTTTTAAAATCGCTGAAATACGTCTTTATTTATTTCTATCCAGAAACCCGTATACAACATTTCATGTGTCTATCTTTGAAAATACCAAAATTCCTATACAAACTTCCAACCCCTATTTCACCCTCTTAAGGAGTAGATTTTCAAAATTGCTGAAATATGTGTTTACTTGTATAGAACCAGAAACCCGCATAAGAAAAGGCATGTCCCTATCTTTAAAAAAATAATTCTCAATATAATACCTTGCATCCCCTATTTTACTCGGGGGGGTTTCGAAAATCGCTAAAATACGTGTTCATTTATTTCTAACCAAAAACCCGTTTACCAAATCTCATTTCTGATTTTGATCATCTACTTTTGCTGTTGACTGTACTAAATCGAGGTCCCCGCGGGTTGTGCACTTAGCGAATGTTCCTAACGTTCTTGTTTTTTTTTAAATGTCGGAGTCCCTTATGATCTCACTAAAACAGTCCTTTTTTACAGTAAAATTAAAAATGTACTGGAATATTAGGCGTTTCTCCTTTCGATTATGGCTAAAAGAATCTAGTTCTATAATCCAATTTCTTTGGTCGTCCTACGACGGCATGGCGACCTCCATATAAAATGATTAGGCATGCGTTTAAGGAGTCTCAAGATCAGCTTGTTACGTTTGATTTAAATATGGACTGCTGAGGTATATTTACGGCGTAATTCAATTTTTCATGTATTTCTTCCCAAGGCTCAATACAGGATTTATTTAAAAGGAGTGCGTATATTCAACGAGGTAATCAGGTGCATAAAACTGAACGACTTTTCTCAAGAAACAGGTCGAAATCTTAAAATTGAAAATCATCTTTTCATACAAACATAAGTCACGTGACCTGCCACTTTGTATGAAAAGTTAATTTTGCATTTTAAGATTTCGACCTATGTTCCTTGGGAAAAGTTGTTCAGTTTTATGCACCTGATTACCTCGTTGAATATACGCACTCCTTTTAAATACATCCTGTATATTAATGTCAATGTGAATTTATATGAGACTAGCTTCTGCCCGCAACTTCGTACGCGGATCCTGTTGCTTATGCCAGCGACAACAGGGTCGTCAAAATAAAAGATCTGAAACGTCTGATGTCAAATTCTCAGAACACGGGGACGGGAAAACAACGTGATGCGCGAGACGATTCGAGAACCTCCAGATCTTTCATTTTTGTAAGATAGCAGGAAATGCCCATCAGAACTTTTGCTCACGATCAGCGGTCAGTCGCGCATCATATTCTTCACTGGTCTCTAGAGACCTGGATGTAGATACGTAAATACGATGAGAATGCAGGCGTGCTTCGCGATCCGAAGAGGTTTCCACGGAGCGAGTTGCAGCCTGATCTTCTCGCACAGCATCAAGTCTCTCTTGACGCTCTTCGGTAGATTCTTGGGATCTTATGATCCTCAATCTTTTTTATTATTTAGCTTATTTAGCTCCTTTGGAACATTGGGAAAGATTTGACCTCTTTCATCATGGTTATAGTTTTATTGTGAAGATACCTGATCAATTAAAATCTAAGTGACTGCAAAGTAAATTAAACGCTCAAATAACATAAGCCCAAAGGCATATATATTCGATAAAAAAAAAATAAAAAAAATTGGGAGTTTTGGCCAGTAGAGTCGAATTATAAATGATATACCATCGTCATCCAAAATCAGTCCGAAAGGTTATGTTATTTTATAATTATACAGTGAAATTAGTGATAGCTTTGATTTCCAAGTCAGATGTTTCAGATCTTCAATTTTTATACGTCAACAGAGAGTGCTCATCAGGCTGAACAACTCTTGCTAAGACGTCATTCCTATATGTGTTATGGTGTAGCCGGGCTCTTGGAGTTCGACAACAGGTGTTCCAGATCTTCAATTTTTATACGTCAACAGAGACTGCTCATCAGGCTGAACAACTCTGCTGAGACGTCATTTCTATATGTTATGGTGTAGCCGGGCTCTTGGAGTTCCACAACTGGTGTTCCAGATCTTCAATTTTTATACGTCAACAGAGAGTGCTCATCAGGCTGAACAACTCTGCTGAGACGTCATTCCTATATGTGTTATGGTGTAGCCGGGCTCTTGGAGTTCCACAACAGGTGTTCCAGATCTTCAATTTTCATACGTCAACAGAGAGTGCTCATCAGGCTGAACAACTCTTGCTAAGACGTCATTCCTATATGTGTTATGGTGTAGCCGGGCTCTTGGAGTTCCACAACAGGTGTTCCAGATCTTCAATTTTTATACGTCAACAGAGAGTGCTCATCAGGCTGAACAACTCTGCTGAGACGTCATTCCTATATGTGTTATGGTGTAGCCGGGCTCTTGGAGTTCCACAACAGGTGTTCCAGATCTTCAATTTTTATACGTCAACAGTGAGTGCTCATCAGGCTGAACAACTCTTGCTAAGACGTCATTCCTATATGTGTTATGGTGTACCCGGGCTCTTGGAGTTCCACATCAGGTGTTCCAGATCTTCAAATTTATTCTCTCAGCAGAAAATGCTCATCACGTGGAACAATTTTTGCTATGGTACCATTTTTGTATCTCTTATAGTTTAGCTGGTCTGTTGCGGTTCTGCATCAGGTGTTCAAATTTCCAAGATAAATTATAGCCTATATGTTGCCCAGACTTAATACCTATACAACAAAAAAAAAATCATTCAAATCCGTCCAGTAGTTCCGAAGATTAGCGTGTACAAACAAACAGACAAACAGACATACAGACAAACAGACATACAGACAAACAGACAAACAGACAGAATTTTTTTTTTGGATTCGTGCTTTATAACTGTTTGTAAACCCCCCTCAATTATTTTTTTTTTAATATATTCAATGTACAGACACAGTTTTTTTACTGTTTTATTATATGTATAGATAATGATCTAATTGTTTTTTTTACTGCGCTCGTTTTTTTTTATTGAAACATTGAAAATTCCACAAATATGTTGTCTTATGATTGTTATTTTTTTTATTTTTTTTGTTATTTTTTATTTTTTTTGACTTCCTTCATCATTTGTTTACAATTAATTTTGTTACAGGAGGAGGAAGGCACTTGGGGAGAAAACTTCAAGTCGCACCACGACAGCAAGCCGAGGGGAAATGAGGCCATCTCCCTTGACTTCAGTTTTCCTGAAGCCGATAATGTTTACGGTGAGTTAATGATATGTATTCCATGTAATGGTATGTTCGTTCAAGCCTAATGGCTAGCGTTTCGGATTTAAGATCATGTGGTTGCTGGTTCAAAACCCACCTATTGCACTATAGGCGTGAACCCACTCGTAACATAAGCACTTAGCTTAGAACGAGGGGTTAACAAGTATTCTAGTTATATGCGAGACGCAATAGTTAGCATATTAAAATAAAATATTATTACAGTGTGATTCATATTCAAAACTAGCTTTATTGAAAAAGTTTCGCTAAAATAAACAAGTTTGAAATTATTTGATAACTTTGTTTAAAGAATTGCATGTATTCAATTGTATGTAACGAGAAATATTTTTTGTATAATTTATATAACTTTGTTATATGTTTAAGCAGTACTTAATAGAGAAAATGATCAATTATTAAACAGAATGAATTTACCTTTGAAAAATGCCGAAATAGTACAAAGTAGAGTTAAAAACAGTAACGTTTTTATGTAATTGGAGTAAATATTAACTTTGGGTATCAAAGTGTTCGCTCGTTCTCATTTAAGTTTATTACACTCAGGATATTGATTACGACACATACAACTACTTACCTATAACATACTTAAAATTTGTTATTTGACTACTATCAGAATAATGATTTATGAATATTGCACCAAATATAGTCTTTAATTGAAGCAAAACTGCGAAAAATCAATAATATACAGGATTATAATATAAGTTTTTAAAGTTTATGAGACATGTTCTATCTTTTTTTCGCCAAACGACGACTTGTACAGTCACGAGCATAAATATGTATACACATAGCGAAATTGTAAAACTTATTTAGCGAGAAGTTTTTGTTGAAACTCAAAAATATACACATTATTTGAGAACTGTTATAATTTTATGTTATTAAATGATTAAAAGTTGAATTGATGGTGAGTTCCTGTTAAATTATTGTTTTACAATTTCGCTTTGTGTATACATATTTATGCTCGTGACTGTACGGGCCAGCCTCACATTAGTACGGAGAAATAAATAATGACGTCACAACAGCTCTCTCTGTCTAATTTCCGTCATCATCATTATCATCCTTACCGCCGCTCTGTTACTGCCTTACTCCACCATCACACTATCACGAATATTATAAACGTCAAAGTTTGTGAGTGTGTATGTTTGTTACATTTCACGCTGAAATGGCTGGACCAATTTCAATAAAATTTGGTATTGAAGTAGCTGACACACTAGATTAATAGTCTATTTTTCTCGAGTTTTCCGATAAAACGCGGGTAACATCGCGAGGCTCGACTAGTTTTAAATGTTTTTTTTTCTTTTAGGTATACCGGAACACACAGACAAGTTGTCTCTGCACACAACGACGTCCGGCGAGCCCTACCGCCTCTATAACCTGGATGTGTTCGAGTACGAGCTCGATAGCCGCATGGCTATCTACGGCTCCATACCCGTTCTGTATTCTCACGGGTAAGTGTTATATATTCCTTTACGTAGGTACACAGGGTATATGAATCCAAAAGGCGTGAAGATGGGTAAGGAATCGATTTGCATAATCACGAAATAGTCGACTCGTGATCATACAATAGTGAAAATATAATATAATTATTAAATACTTAATATAACTTACATTCTCGTATTTTTCTTTTTTTTTCTCGTATTATTCCCAACAATAATAAAAAAAAAGATAACTTACATTGTAGATATATATTCAGTCAAGCGATAATTTGTTTATTTTTTATTTTAATTAATTCTTACATGTTTTTTTGGACTTTTATCAAACCATTTTAAGTATTGTTATAAAATATGTGATCTGTTTTTTTTTGTAGTTTATCCTTATGGTAAATTCTACGTAATTCACTAATTATTTAACTATGTGATAAGTATGTTATCTGGTGTTCAAGCTGTGCACACCTATAAGTGTCCTTGTTAGCTATTGTCTTAAACACTTGTATTATTTGTATATCTATAATTAATGGAACGTTACCTGGTTGTTGGAGTGTCATAAATAAACAAATAAAAATAATATGCCCAGGGATAGTGTAGTTGCCAACAGTGTAAATTAATAATTTTTAAAATCAGTTCAGTAGATTCGGAGCCTATTTAATGCAAACAGACAATCAAATCTTTCTCATAATATTAGTATAGATAAATAAATATAAAAACCGTGTCACCGCATTACGTTACGAGGTACCATATCTTATTACTGCACTTGCTAATGACTGTTTCTTTTAAACAGATCCTATTGCAGTTTATTTTGTTCTTAGTTTCCGGTGTTTCAACGTCTTTACAGGTGTCACTCTGACTAAAATCATAATAAACCGCGAATCCATTTCAAAGTAATTTTATTTCAATAAGAACTAAAAATAAAACAAAGATTTATTATTTGGCAACACTCCAGTCTCTTTCATGATACCTTCACCAATTCAAGAATTATGAAAAAGTTTTGTGTTGCCAGGACGCTGGCGGTCCAGACTTAATATACATATAAAGTGGATAAATACCTAATATGTTAATTAATGAATCTATATATATAAAAATCAATTGCTGTTCGTTAGTCTCGCTAAAACTCAAGAACGGCTGAACCGATTTTGCTGATTTTGATCTTGAAATGTTTGTGGGAGTCCAGGGAAGGTTTAAATAATAAGCAAAAAAAAAAAACTGTTCTTCGGGGACTTTTGACAGAACGAAGTCTGACCGAGCAGCTAGTTTATAAATATTAATTATTATGTGTTGTCCAGGCCTAAACGCAGCGCCGGAGTGTTCTGGCACAACTCAGCGGAGACGTGGGTGGATGTCGTCAACTACGCGGACAGTACCGTGGTCTCCTCCCTGGTCAACCTGGTTACTGGTGGACAGAAGAGGCGTGTTGATGCTAGGTAAGGATACGTCTGCTGTGTGAATTAATCAACTCAACACTGCCTTAAATTAACATAAATATTTGACTGCACGGATATCCGAGTGATATAGGTCACCACGCTAATTACCACTGTGCGCGACGTGCTGCGGCTTCGATCCCCGCATGGGACAAGCATTTGTGTGAGCCACAGATACTTGTTCCAAGTCTGGGTGGTCTTTGTGCATGTGATTTGAATGTTTGTGAAACTTTCGCGATACAAGGATAAAATTGCTTAGTAAATAAATTAATAAAATAAATTAATATCTTGGGACAGCTCACACACGGCAATCTGATCCCAAACTAGGCAGAGCCTTTACTATGGTTACCAAACAACTGATAAACGTACTTATATATTTCTAAATACATACATATTATAGATAAATAACACCCAGACACAGAACAAATGATCGTGCTCATCACACAAAGATTTGTCCTGAGTGGGAATCGAACCCACGACCTCCGGCTTAGCAGTACGGGTCACTAACCACTAGATCAACAGGTCCGTCGTTTAGTTCGGGCGTCGTTAAAAAAAAAACTTTACTTTCAGGTTTATGAGTGAGTCCGGCATAGTGGATGTGTTCGTATTCCTTGGAGAGAAGCCGGCTGACGTGTTCCGGCAGTATACCCTCCTCACTGGATCTGCTCCGCTGCCACCCGTATGTATATCAACATCAATCAATAACGGCTACCTTAATTCAATAACTTAGTAGTTTGATTTTTTCAAAGCTTCGAAGACTGTTTGTGTGTGCTTCAATGTATGGTTTTAATTTCAACTTGATACCTCCACGCGTTCCCGATATAAAGGGTCTTGACTAACCGACGAACGAGCGGACGATAGACAGATAGACGGACAGCAAAGTGATCCTATGTGACAGACAGACAGACATTTTTATTTCAAGAAGGCCTTTCCAGGCACTTTCGAAACGTAAAATGACTAGTTCCGCTGTTCTAAAGTCTCATTCCTATGGAGAAGAACCGGCAAGAAACTCTAGGTTTTGACATTTAGTCAGTAGTATACACATGCACCACTAGATGGCGTTGGTATTTTGTTACAATCCTATAATATTGAGGCAGAAGATTTGTAACAGGATGTTCTTTCTCCAGAAATTCTCGCTAGCGTACCACCAGTGCCGCTGGAACTACGTGGACGAGGCGGACGTGCGTGGCGTGGACGAGAACTTCGACACCCACGACATACCCGCTGACGTCATCTGGCTAGACATCGAGTACACTGACAGGAAGAAGTAAGTACCATGTTCAATGATTCAACCAACTCGGCATAATGTGGTTCAATGCTGGACATGTCTCTGCCAATAGAGATGTTGTGGGTTCACGTCGGTAGTGCAGTAGGTAGGATTCAAACCCGCGACCACATGATCGCAAGTCCGATGCCCTAGACATTAGGCTACCGCCGCTTCAATACTAGGACTAATATGTATGTTTGGCAAAATTTCAGTATAATTAAATAAATAATAAATAAATGTGAACAACATCATATACAAGTAGCTAAAGCGCTTGTGTTATGGAATCAGAGACAACGATGGTACCACAAACACCCAGACCCGAGACAATGTAGAAAAGTGTTTTTCTACATTGACCCGTCCGGGGATTGAACCTGGGACCTCAGAGCTGGCGACACCTTGAAAACCGGTGTATACGCCACTCGACCACGGAGGTCTTTGCCAACGCCCGAACGTCTAGAATGACACCCCTCCCCCCGTACCACACGCACGTGTTACCACCCCCACTGCTTTACGTTTCCCGTAGACCATGGGAGTGTCACGTATGAATTTGACAAGATATAACGCAAAAAAAATGGTGTTTTGTAAGAATTACTTTTTTCTTTACCAGGTACTTCACTTGGGACCCTCTCAAATTCCCCCACCCAGCTGAGATGGTGGCTAACTTAACTGCTAAAGGCCGCAAGTTGGTCACCATCATCGACCCCCATATCAAGCGGGAGGCGGGCTACTTCGTGCATGAAGATGCGACAGAACTGGGATATTATGTGAAAGATAAAGATGGGAAGGATTATGAAGGTATGTTCTAGATTTTATTATTTTAGTTAATTGCGCTCGGTTCATCTACTATATAAAAATAAGTCTGCTTTTCCTTCCTGACGCTATAACTCCAGAACGCACGAACCGATTTCCACGGTTTTGCATTCGTTGGAAAGGTCTCCGGCTCCGTGAGGTTTATAGTAAAGAAAATTCTCAATTACATAAAAAAAAATGTAGACCGCGGGCCGAGCTGCGGGAAACAGCTACTCTATACATATAAAATGCTTTATCCTGACTGACTCATCAACGCAGACCTTAACTACAGGGGTAACTTGTTTTTTTTACAGTTTATGGATTTAATTATGAAGACATTAATTAAGAAAGAATTTTTGGAAATTTCTTCAGGCACTTTAACACACTTTTAAACATCTTCAATTTCTTCTTTGCGTGCGTAGGGCCCCTAGGCAGTTTCCTAATGCGGCTAATGGGTAATCCAGCTCTAAATGGGGGGCCTAATATCAGATTTAATATACAATTTGTTCCTTGGTCTCCCCAGGTTGGTGCTGGCCAGGCTCCTCGTCGTACCTGGACTTCTTCGACCCCGCGGTCAGCAAGTATTACGCGGACCGCTACCAGTTCGACAACTTCCCCGGGACCAGCAAGGATGTGCACATATGGAACGATATGAACGAGCCAAGTGTGAGGAAACTATATTTTTTAAGATTAAATTTCTAAGAAGTATCTTACCTTAACTGTATGGTAGTGAATAGCGGTTAAAAATACGGAAAGTGGCTTTCTTAACTTATGCCAAGTGCCAAGTGATAGTATTTGACGGCAAAAATTTTACAATAGGCATTCGGACAATATTATTTCAATGTCCTGTTTAAATTTATTAATTTAATACTTGTCAGGTACATAGGCAGATTTTAGTTGATAAAAAAAATCACTTTCTTCTAGCTTTTTTTAAAATAATAAATTTTATTTTTAGAATATAAATTTCAGAAAAAACACTTTTCAACATCGTGTCCGGTCTGGGTTTTTGTGGTACTTTCGATGCACCTAAATCTATAACACAAGTGCTTTAGCTACTTACTCAGGACTCGGACATTACAATCAATATGATGTTGTCCACTATAAAAAAAAGTTTACCTATCATGTGTTCTGTTCAGGTATTCAACGGTCCTGAGATCACGATGCCCAAGGACTGCCGGCACTACAAACCCCCTCAGGACGGGAATGACGGTCTCGCTGCCTTCTGGGAACACAGGTGATTAATTACCATGTTATTATATACCTAATAACATATATCAATAAAAAATATCATAGCCCACAATGTAGAGGCTAGTGATACAAGTTTAGGTAAATCCGGCGTGATCCGGTCCGATTTGCGCAAGATTGATAATAAAAATTTTTATACTAATAAATTGACTGTTGTCTTAACTAGATATGAAATAATAATTAAATGCAAGGATTGACACAATTACTACTGCGTACCATGCTGCGAACTTGATCCCCGTACGGGATCGTGGGATGTGTGATACATAAAATAATGTCTGTTCCAAGTCTGAATGAATGAAATATTTAAAACAAAATCCTTTGTAAAAGAGTGCGCAATTTATTAACCATTGAATGCAATATATTTGAATTATAAGAGTGGCCTGTTGGTCTGGTGGTTAGTGACCCTGACTGCTAAACTCGAGGTTGTGAGCTCAATTCCCAACCAGGATAAACCTTTGTGTTATGAGCATGATCATTTGTTATGTCTGGGTGTAATTTATCTGACTGCACGGATAGCCGAGTGGTATAGGTCACCACGCTAATTACCACTGTGCGCGACGTGTTGCGGGTTCGATCCCCGCAACGGACAAGCATTTGTGTGATCCACAGATACTTGTCCCAAGTCTGGGTGTTCTTTGTGCATGTGATTTGAATGTCTGTGAAACCCCCGCGACACAAGGGTTAAATTCCTTAGTGCGGGCGTCGTTTCTTTAAAAAAAATCTATAATATACATATAAGTATATTTATCAGTTGTCTGGTTACCATTCTCTGCCTAGTTTGGAATCAGATGACCGACAAGCTGTCCCAGGATATTGTATATTAATAATATTTGCAGACACGTCCACAACGAGTACGGGCTGTGGAACATCCGCGCGACAAGTGACGGCATGCTGCGGCGCTCGGGCGACCAGTACCGGCCCTTCATACTCACACGCTCCGCCTTCAGTGGCACGCAGAGGTAACACTTGCTCCCTAAAGAAGAATCTCTTAATCTTCTTCTTTTCGAGTCGATGGTACACTTTTTTCATAAAGTATTTAAATTTTATGCGCCCAGTAGTTGGCCACATTAACTGCGGCGTCATTGGCCAGATTCAAATCTCTTGATATATTTTAAACATCTTCGTCGTAATTACGAAGCGACGGTAGGCTCTAGGGCTTGCAATAAAAAAAAACATATTTGCGCTTATTTTATAATTTGATTGTTTCGTTTAGTTATAAGTAATTTTGTGTTAATGTATTGTGTAGTTATTTGTAATTGTTAGTAATAGTGTTATTCAAAATAGTTAATATTATAAGTAGTCTTAGCTATCGCATTACGTTTCTAAACTTGTAATGATAGTTTAAGGTTTAAGAGTTTTAAATAAGTAAATAAATTTTAAATATTTCCCATCATATAAGCAGCTTGTTTGTTGGCTGGCACATCCCATAAAAAATAATATGATTTTGAAGAAAATCTGACTTAAATATGTCATCCAGGTACGCAGCGGTATGGACGGGTGATAACGCAGCGGAATGGGGTTTCCTGGCGGTGTCGGTGCCGATGTGCCTGTCGCTGGCAGTAGCCGGCATCAGCTTCTGCGGCTCCGACGTCGGCGGCTTCTTCAAGTACCCGGAGGCCGAGCTCATGACGAGGTGGTACCAGGTCAGTGTCTATACACACTGCGCAGCTGGTGCATACTTCATAACTGCGCAGCAACTCGCCTCATATTCACAGGCGCCATTAAGTTTGAATCGGGGTTTAATGGGTCTATCGCGTGTTAAAATTCCGCCAGAGTCGCTAGTTGTGTGAAAGTCGAATTATGGCAAGAAAGAATGTTACTTGTGAGATGACGGCAGATAGAAGAGTATGGAAGAAGAACACATGCTGCGCCGACCCCAAATAAAATTGGGATGATGATGAGTCGCTAGTGTCGCATAAGGTCTGCCTGTCATTTTCCGCCAATGAGAGACAAGCTACTGGGCTGCGATTGGTCGAGATTGACAGTGACCTTACGTGACATTAGCGACCCTGACGGATTTTTGACTCGCGGTTGCCCCCATTGTTACTGTACGATTCCCGAGTGTTTCCTAGCGGTGTCAGTGCCAATGTTTATCTAGTGGTTGGTCAGCTTTAAAAATCTAAAATTAAAGCACACTAGCGCCATCTTGTTTAATAAGCTTGTAAACTTTGAAATACGTTTTTATTAACTGTTGGTCGTGTAAGCCACTGTAGTTTTAATAGTTCGCCAGTGCCCAAAGCATCCGATTTTTGATAATTCGTTAGTTTTTTTCATACTCAAACATGATAGCCTTAAAGGGGCATGCCAAGTCGCCATAGTAACTTAGGCCCAGTGTGCACACATATAACAATTCATGATTATAATAGGGAGCAATTCAAATAACTAATTAGTAAACGAATTGATTACAAAAAACTTGGCATTTTAAAGTTATTTAAGATTTTTATATTTCATTAGTACCGCTAATGTTAAATATCACTTATTACATTATTTTAGAGCATAATTAACTGGGAATCAAATAATATAAAACACATTGTAGTTTTAATCTTTATTCATTTAGTTCATCATCATACACCACTAAAACATCATCCAAAAATTGTGCCGGTGGAAAAATATTATTCTGATACCGATACCCATCCTAAGTACCATATCACTGTCATGACATAGGCACAGCATCCTACAGTACGGCGGCCGACAATACAGTTACAGCAGTACTGCTGTATGGCTGCGCGACCTGAGTTAGCAGTGCTCAATAAAATATACACGAAGTACACTTTGCGATTAACGTGACGACTTGCGATTCTGGCCCTCACCAGTGAACAGTTATGTCCAAATATATTGCTATATTCATAAGCAAAAGTAGTCAATTAAATCCGCAAAAAATAAACACATACAAGTCGCCGCAATGGAATTGCTAACAAACAAGCAATGATTTTGACAATTACGTTTTCCGGCAGCTGACAAGTTAGACTTGGTGTTGCCATAAAAAGAAAAAAAAACGATAAATCGATAATAGTTTTTTTTATTTATCGTTAGTAATCTTAAAAAATATAAATAATAATAATTACAAAAGGGGATTTCCATAATTTATAATGTTTATTTTATGTTTGCTTGGAAGAAAATGATCACTGATTATTCCAATTACCTGACAACATTTTTTTTGCAAAGGCAACATTTTTATTCAAGTTATATTAGTTTAGTAGTTTTCAGTTTTAATATTTTCAAAAAAATGTTGCGGACTTGCACAGACTAATGTATATGTGGATGACGTGGGAAAAATATAAACATATTTTTTTAGGGAAACCAATACCATGTGCATCTCTGGGCCTAAAATTGGCATTCCCGATATTTATACAGGACTAGCTGACCCGGCGAACTTTGTTCCGCCTCCGCCTTAGAGGTCTTGGTCGCGGCATGGTATTGTTATTAATAACAATATCGGCACAACAACATAATATTATTAACATAACATAATATACTAATGCATCAACCGGTCATTTTTTTTTTAATATGTTCAGCTGTCAGTTGCGTTTTGTTATTCCACGTTTTATGTCACGTCCCACGGGAACGACGGAAACGAGATAAAAAGTATCCTATGTCCTTCTCCTGGTTCTTAGCTACCTACCTCCCAATTTTCAGTCAAATCGGTTCAGTCATTCTTGAGTTATAAATAGTGTAACTAACACGACTTTCTTTTATATATAAACTAGCTGTTCCCAACGACTCCGCCCGCGTATCTAATTTTTTAGTAAAAATATAGCCTATGATACTTAGGGTGAATGTAGCTTTCTAATGGTGAAAGAATTTTTGAAATCACACGGATACACACAAAAATACAATTAATCTTTCCTCTTTATAATAATTATGAAAAGAACTGTTGGTTAGCCCTGAAAAGAACTGTTGGATAGCCCTGAAAAGACCTGTTGTTTAGCTTTGACAAGAACTTTTGCTTAGGCGTTGTTTTAAGAACGAAACCAAAAAAAAAATCGCACTAAATTTATTAGACGCCCACTTCGCAACGGGCCGTGCAGCAGAAATCGTAATATTTTAATTTCGCCATAACTCCAAAACCAAACGTCCTATTGTAATCATTCAAAGACCAAATAGTATCTAAATAAACTGTACTTAGTGATGAAATTTATTTTGATAAGGATTAATAGCATGAGTAAAATAAACGCGTTTAAATGTAGTCCAAAAAAATTTTTTAAGATTTTTAAATAAAAAGATGGTTGATGTGCCTCACCTGACATAGATAGGTATAGTGTGTCGCGGACTTTTTTGTAGATATTTATAAAATATAAAATTAATTATAACATTTTATGGTTCTATCTTTTATAGTTTAGGCAGCGTACGCAAAATAAGTAACTTTTCTGGTTGATTTTTTACACCTTGTGTCCGAAAAACCCAAATATCTTACGGAACCCTATTTTTTTTAAATTAAAATATAGCCTATGTTGTTCTTCAAGGTATATTCTATTTCTGTACCAAATTTCATCAAAATCGGCTCACTGGTTTAGGCGTGAAAGCGTAACAGACAGACAGTGTTACTTTCGCATTACATTCGCTTTTCGATATATAGATTAATTTAAGAGGAGTGCTTATTTATATTCAACGAGATAATCAGGTGGATAAAACTAAACAACTTTTCCCTAGGAACATAAGTCGAAATCTTAAAATGGGAAATGAACTTTTCATAAAAAGTGACAGGTGACTTATGTTTGTATGAAAAGATGATTTTCCATATGAAGTATGAAAAAAAACTAAGGAATTATCAAAAGACGTACAATAAATGTTGTTGCTTATCTACTCCTGCGAGGTTGCAGGTGTTTAACAAATAACTCAGTATAGAAATTTGCGCGTGTATTCCAGGCGGGAGCGTACCAGCCGTTCTTCCGCGCGCACTCGCACATCGAGACCAAGCGGCGCGAGCCGTGGCTGTACGAGCCCGCCACCACCGCGCTGCTGCGCGACGCCAACCGCCGCAGATACGCGCTCATCGACTTCTGGTAATAAATATCTGGTATAAATACAAATAAAAACTGATCCAAGGCAACAGCAACACTGACCGCTCCTCAAAGTTCACGTATTACTTCCTACAGCTTTGTGTCAAAGAAGCCGCCTATGCGAGTCAGTTCATGAACTGTACCACCAATTCGACTTTATTGGATCCGACATGGGTTTTGTTACATGTTGTATATTGCCGCTAGGCCCTCATGCCATTTGTATATGATAGAATATTTTGGTATAACATTTTAATTACCTCCCAGGTACACATTGTTCTACGAGCACTCTATCGATGGCCTGCCGGTAATGCGGCCATTATTCCAACAGTTCCCCGAAGAGGAAGACACCTTCACCATTGATGACGAGTACCTACTAGGTAAGGGAGATCATTCTCTAAGTCCAAATAAAGCTCAACGTGGCATAACGCAGATTATATCAAATATTTTTTGTTCTAAAGGTACAATTTTCTAACGTATTATATAACTTGTGTTTTATAACACGTTCACATTATGTAACCTTGTTATACAACATAAAACATTACTGACGACGGGCCTGTTGGTCTAGTGGTTAGTGACCCGAACTGCTAAGCCGGAGGTCGTGGGTTCGATTCCCACCCAGGACAAATCTTTGTGTGATGAGCACGATCATTTGTTCTGTGTCTGGGTGTTATTTATCTATAATATGTATGTATTTAGAAATATATAAGTATGTTTATCAGTTGTCTGGTTGCCATAGTACAGGCTCTGCCTAGTTTGGGATCAGATGGCCGTGGTGTATGAGCTGTCCAAAGATATTATTATTATACTGTACACATTAGAATAACAATGTTATGTAACCATATATTTCGTTTGTCGTTATTCAGTGCTATCCACAATGTCAACACGAGAGATGTTATTGTACATGTTTTATAACATTCAGTGTCCACATTATCTGAAACATGTTATATAGCAATGTTGAATAACATGTTATGTTATATAGTTTGTACGAGCCTTCAAAGTCACCGGGTAGTGTTAGTATATACGTTTTAGACCATTTAATAGAATTTGTTATTAAAATTATTCCACACTAGCTGTTGCTCGCGGCTCCGCTCGCGTGGGCATCGGTTACCGCTGCAAATTATAGCCTATAGCTTTCCTCAATAAGTGGGCTTTCTAACAGTGAAAGAATTTTTCAAATCGGTCCAGTAGTTCCTGAGATTAGCGCGTTCAAACAAACAAACTCTTTAGCTTTATAATATTAGTATAGATACAAGTAGCGGCACATAAGTCTAGCGCTCAAGAATGCGCGGAGGGGATAACTGCGCATGAGTACTGGGTGGAGAGCCAATTGGAGCTACGCACGCCCCACATGTACCTTACTTTTTACTTCCGCGCAATAACGGTCAGCGCTAAAGTTTCGTGCCGCTACTTGTAAAAGATCGTGATTAGAACATTGTATGTGTGTCAGGCGACAAGCTGCTGGTCCGGCCGGTGGTACAGCCGGGAGCCAGCAGCGTGGCGGTGTACCTGCCGGGCGCCGGCTCCCGCACGCTGTGGTACGATGTAGACTCCTACCACGCGCACCACGCCGCCGGCTACTTCACGCAGGACGTCACGCTCTCCAAGGTAATTACGAACAGATATTAAAATACATACAACTATAACGACTAGAAAGCGAGTACGCGTAATAGTGAAGCCGTTCAAACTGTGTCATTTCAACACAGTTGGTGTGTTCGAACGTACCGTCAGTCGTCAAGGTGAAGCGCTAGTGCAAATATCTCTTTAACTGACTCTTTGACTACACGGATAGCCGAGTGGTATAGGTCACCACACTGATTACCATTGTGCGCGACGTGCCGCGGGTTCGATCCCCGCTTGGGACAAGCATTTGTGTGATCCACAGATGCTTGTTCCAAGTCTGGATGTTCTTTGTGCATGTGATTTTAATGTTTGTGAAAAACCCCCCGACACAAGGATTAAATTCCTTAGTGCGGGCGTCGTTTTTTTTAAAAAAAAAAACATGCGTGCGTACAAAGTACACATGTCAGAAGTGAAACTTCTTTGGCGAACTAATTTATAAATCTTGTTTATATTTATACAAATCTAAAACTTAAAATTTCCAAGATTAAGAGGAAGGGAAAAAGGAAGATAGGTTAGGAATTTAATTGTCATTAAAATAAAAAAGGTTTGAAAATTAATGTAAATTATAAATTTAATTTTTTCAATTTATTTCTTCAATATTTACATTGTTTGACATAACGTTTATCTAAAATAAATAAAAATAAGTATTGTTACAATAATTAACAATAGCGAGATACACAATTTGTAAAACAGTAACTATTATGCAAATGCGCTTCGTCTATGGTCTCACATGCAAAAATTCTAGATTGAGATTGAGACGAATACATGTAATTTCATATAGAGAAATGTCCTCCATCTTGGATCAGGAACTTTTGCGCGATAGACATTTCCGCGAAAGCTTGACCTCATTTTTATTTTTAGTGACCTCGCAAATCTTAAAAATGACATCACAAAAAAATGCATATTTTTCTCGGTGCCATCTTGGATTCTAATTTCGACCCCATAATCGTTTTTAGCGACCTCGGGTACCATGAAAATGACACCCATGATGAAAAAAATGCATATTTTTCTCGGCGCCATCTTGGATTCTAATTTCGACCCCATAATCGTTTTTAGCGACCTCGAGTACCATGAAAATGACACCCATGATGAAAAAAATGCATATTTTTCTCGGCGCCATCTTGGATTCTAATTTCGACCCCATAATCGTTTTTAGCGACCTCGGGTACCATGAAAATGACACCCATGATGAAAAAAATGCATATTTTTCTCGGCGCCATCTTGGGCCTTAATTTCGACCCCATAATCGTTTAAGCGACCTCGGAAATCATGAAAATGACACCCATGACGAAAAATTTGCAAATTGTCGTCGACGCCATCTTGGTTTCTTGGCACCCATTTTAATAAAATTATTTTATTAAAACTAATCTCTTTTCTGACACTTCCGTTCAAAGACATTGTAATGTATTCTACTACTTCCGTTGCATACCGGCGTGACGTTTCATCTGTAAAAATTTTACCCTCATGCGCCAAAAGAAGTTTCACTTCAAAAGAGATAATTCCGATTTTCTTTTTCCAGATCCCGGTATACCAGCGAGGCGGTACAATAATTCCCCGTAAGGAGCGTGTTCGTCGCTCGTCCGCGCTGATGGCCGACGACCCTTACACGCTGGTCGTCGCGCTTGATGTTAATGTAAGCGCAAGTTTCCTTATGAAGTATGAAACATAGTGGCGTACACTGATTTTCAAGGTGTCGCCAGCTCTGAGGTCCCGGGTTCGATCCCCGGACGTCAGGGTAGAAAAACACTTTTCTACATTGTCTCTGTGTGTGGTACCTTCGTTGTCTCTGATTCCATGACAAGTGCTTTAGCTACTTACTTTGGATAGATACGGAGCAATGTATGTGATATTGTCCACATTTATCAAAATTATCACAAAAAAATCGAACTGTGTAAATTAGACGGGAAAAGTCTTTAGTTGTGAAACAGTATAAACTTATATAAAAAAAGTTTTTAAAATCATCATAATTTTAACAAAATATTAAGGTAAATAATACTACCAAAGTGATCCATTTGTTGATAAAACTTTTAGTCCCCTCATTACCACGTATTTTTTTCTATTTATTATCAAACTTTATATCCCTTTAAAATAAGCAAGAAATATATCTCTATTTATCCAAATTAATATATTATTTTCTAAATAAAATATATTTATTTAGGAAGTATCTTCCACACATTACTTTATAGAAAAATCTTCAATTATTGCTCTTTTTTTTTAATGCTTATGTATAATAATCGTATCTATTTTATTATTCCCCAGGGCACCGCCCAGGGCTCGCTGTACATCGACGACGGAGAGACTTACGAGTATCGCAGCAACAAATACATTTACGCCAAGTTCAAATACGAAGCCAGCGCCATGACTTACTCGTGAGTATAACTATTTACTACCATTATATAGTAAAAAGAAAGTGCGGATGGTATGCAGTCAAGGTAAGTATTCCTTCCATGAGAATTAGCAGGAAGATGTGTGGGCCCAGGCTCACTGAATCATTATGATATAGCAATATGATGTGTGAGTGCTTTAATGTGTTTGTGCGTGGGTGTGAATTTAAATTTTAATGTATGAAAAGTCCTATAAACTTTTAAACGGATTCTATCGCGGTTTATTTTGATTTTAGTTCACGACGTTTCGACGGGAACTAAAATTCGCGATAGTATCCGTTTAAAACAAAATGAAAAGTCCTAGTACATAGCTGTAAATATACAGGTTTTGCCGTGGATGCAACTTTAGCGTAATAAGAAAACAGTTTTAAATGCAACTGTAATTGAATAGCATTGTTCTTTGTATTCAATGTATTATTACAACGTATGACTGCACGGACAGCCGAGTGGTATAGGTCACCACGCTAACTACCACTGTGCGTGACGTGCTGCGGGTTCGATCCTCGCATGGGACAAGCATTAGTGTGATCCACAAATACTTGTTCCAAGTCTGGGTGTTCTTTGTGCATGTGTTGTGAAACATCCGCGACACAAGGATTAAATTCCTTGGTGCGCCCGCACCAAGTAGTCGTTTTTTTTTTTTTAATATTTACATAATATCTTTAATCCACAGATTCGTGAACGAAAACGCCAGCTACCCAACTCGGTCGTGGGTGGAGCGCATAGTAATCGCTGGTATCAAGACCCCTCCTAAGACAGCGAAGCTCCACCAGGGAGACAAACAACTCTCCCTCCAGATGACCTTACACAAAGGTAACGATGTCCTAGTGGTTAGGAAGCCGGGTGCCAACATGGCGCATCCCTGGAAGATCACATTTAGTTATTAGGTACAATTAGCTAAGTACTACAATGTTTAACTGCGCCGATAGTATATCTACACTGTCTGTGATTGGTACGTGGTTGGACGTGTAGAAGCGCAGTTACACCATCAATATTAGTTTTGGGTTCGATTTGACACTTAAAGAGAATAGTATTATCGGTAAATGGTGAGAGTTTATATAAAATGGCTGTTGTAGAACAAAGTTGGAGGTGAATTCCTGTCGTTTTACCATATACAACTATTTATACAATTGTAAACCTGTTTACCTTACCTGGGAAAATATATCTGCTTTTACTTTAGTGAATATAGGGTTGATATACGTCTCCAACTGCAGCCATTTTGTGTTAAACTAACAATGAATAGAAAAAAAACTTGTGAATTAGTTATTTAGAAAGAAGGTATTATAGCTTAGCGATGAAGTTTAAATACGTAAGATGATAAGAGAAAACAATATATAATGGAATGAGTTAAAAAGAGGGGTTGCGCCTGCACTTCTAATTCATCGCTAAATAATACGAATATGCGTGATAAAGTGTTAAATCAAACCCAACTCTAAGACGAGGCAGTAAGAACTAGATTTCAGTGTATCGTAACTCAGTGAGCAATTGTTACACAATCAATTTAATAAATCTATCGAGTAAATATTTATTCAGACTTAAGATAAAGGCACTGCATGTTGTTAAAAAGATGGATACTTGATAAAACGAAATAGGATGTAGTGGTCGACTTATCTGATCTCCACAATCCATTTAAGGGATAATACAGCATCCTATTGTAAGACTGAATACCAAAATGGGGGTACCTCTAATAAAATATCCGCTAGGGTCGCTAGTGTCGCATGAGATCTATCTGTCTTTCTCAACCAATGAGAGAAGCTACTAGCCTCCGATAGATGGACAATTACAGATGCACCTGATGTGAAATTAACGAATCTAGCAGACTTTTGACTAGTAGCCCTCGTTGTAAAGACTTAGGCATCGTCATATTGCCACCGCTCGTGTGATGATGCGATGCGATTTTATCGTGCGATGAAAAAGTCTATGGTCGCATCGCATGATTGCGCGACCCTCAACGTACAATGTAAAACGTACAGTCGCGCTTTCATTTTGTAAGACGCACGCATCGTCGCACAAGCGTTAGCAATAGGGCGGAAGACGAAGCTTCACAGTGAGACCAACGGCTACACTTTATATTCAAGGCATGGAGGTGCCTCGGTATTTAAATTATAGTATCCTTAATTTTAATAATATGTAAGCACTAAAATCTCACCTGGTTTCTTAAACGCTGATCAGTTTAATACGCTGTCAAATTAAATTATCACGACTATGATTATAAAAACAGCCTATAAATGTCCCACTGCTAGACACGGGCCTCTTCTCATATAGAGAAGAAACGAGCATTGATCACTATGCAGCCTCACTGCGGGTTGGCGACTTCAGATTCTATTTTTTTCCTGTTCGTTTCTTCTTTGTGTTAGAATAATTAAGAAAGTACATATAACCTTGAAAAAGACACATTGGCACTTGCATGTAGTGGGTTCGAACCATCATACTTGGCCAACACTACCTTTTTTTTACTCTTTTTCGCAAAAGAGTAACAACCAATCATAAGCGCTTGATTTGACGTTGGCAGTAGATTAAAATAGTTGGAAAATCCAAAAGTACACGCCTTATAATCTCATTCATTACAATAAAATTGAGATTATTTGTAAATAATAATTAAACTACATCGAATTATACCGTGAAAAGTAATAGGCTTCTATTCCTCAAAATACTGTAGCCTATAAAATAAAAACCATCTCGATAAGTGAAGTATTTCGCTCGTTATCGTGACCACAAGATACGGGATCCGTACATACAGACACACGGACGTCCAGAAAGAACTTTTCTAAACAATTTTTTTATTAGTTTTAATAATAAAAAGAGATTTAAAAATATCATGATTGTTAATAATAGTGTTTTTTCTCAACATTCACTTATAAAAGCAATAAAGAATAAAAAAAGTGACATTTTAAGTTGAAGAATCACTCGGTGTGCGTAAACTGACAGTAATACCCATACACCTCAACGCTTCGCTTATGAGGCCTGCAAAAATATTGTTAGATCAGCGTTTGGGAAACAGTGGTTGAGTTATGCTTACGATTGTGTAACATTAACAGTCCCATAGTTGTAAAGATTAGTACACTTAGCGTATTCTATCGCTCTGTAAGATTATAAGTACCTATGTGTTTTTATTAATTGATTTTAATACAATGATATTGTATTGTCATATCATCTTCATAGTACTGCCAATTTGAATAAAGTTGGTATAATCGAATTATTCTTTGAGAAGATTCGGTGCCTCCTAAAATTTAGATTATTAGAACAAATAGACATATTTTGAGTGAGTTTAAAGTGTTTAAAATTATAATGACGGTATTTAATATGTATTCCATTTCATATAATATAATTATGAAATCTTAAAATCTATTCAATGTGTTTTATCTTTTTTATTTGTTTCACAAGTTATGAAAACTAAGACTAAATATGTATTACAGATTTTTTTAAGGATTAAATGCTCATTTTTTGGAACTTCTAGATTTATATTTAAATAGCACATCTAGTTTAATACATAACTGTAAATGTGACGTCATTTGAAATTAATCATTTTAAGATATGTTCCGAATTACAACCAGTATATATTTTATATGTTATTCCATTGTATAGATGTTATAATTAATGTATCATCAATCTAGTTCAATTGGTTTGTGTAAACCTAGCGTTGTCGACGTAACGGGTATGTGGTTATTGGAGGATTTTTATTATGTATGTGATAATAAATACATTTTAATAATTATTTGCTTTTTTATTGAACCTTGATTTATAACACCTTTCACAGAAGTTGGAAATATATTTATGGGATTTCGAAACACCATGTATATGTAAGTTGTCGACTCGTACAAGATATACCACCAAGAAATAAATAGGGACAGGAAAGTATTGTACATTAAAACAAAAAATCCTGTTGTTCAACAAACAATATATTCCACCTCTTATATTAAACTACTTCGAGAACTAAAACAATATCAGGCACCATACACAACAACTTACGCTAGCCACGAAGCGGTCTTTTACTATTGCCAGTAACAAATAGATTTATATATAAACTAAAATTTTATAAAAGTTCTTCTTAAGGAGACCGTCAAACTTATAAATAACTTATTTAACAAAAGTATGAAGATGAAAAGGCCTAGTTCCTGAGATATATTTGTTATAACTTTATAGAAAATCTAAAAACACATATAAATCTATGCATAGAACTTTAAAAAAAAAAGGAAACAATAGCAAATGGGGCCACCTACCACCCATAGTTTTTGTCGGTCTCCGTACCGGATACCCTGTGCATCTGCCCCTGTTTTTATATCTCAAGCCATGCTTCAGAAAAATAAGGTTGATGAAGAGAGGTATTTATTGTCTGTTTCGTCATCCCGCAATATGGCGTTGCATCCAGCCAAAATTTTGTCGTCATGGTCAGCTTTAAAATCATTAACTTTCACGACCAAATTTTAGCTTGGCGCTATGCCATTTGGCATGACTGTCAACGCTTTCCTTTAGGCCAAAAATTATAACATACTAGCTGCCCGGACAGACTTCGTTCTGTCAAAAGTAAATTAATTAAGGTAATTCCCGAGTTTAGGAACAGTTTTTTTTACTTATTATTTATGTTTTACACCTTTTAAACCTTCCCTGGACTTCCACAAACATTTCAAGATCAAAATCAGCCAAATCGGTCGAGCCGTTTTCATGCTATGTCGTGACAACGGAAAACGGGTTTCATTTTTATATATATAGATTTCTAATGGCGTTTTAGTCAAATGTAATTAACAAATTGTATATATTTGGGTGGATAAAGACACTTTTCGCGTTGTAATGGCATTAAAACTTTATAACAGGGCGCAGATTACTATATTGCACTTCAAGAAAATGTGGTTTTTTTCTTGTTTTTACCAAACATACACGAGGTGTGGACACTGAAAAACATAAAAAATACTAAATAATATACGGAATATTCCACTTGTTAGTTAATATCCGATTAAAAAAAAATTAAGTAAAAACTCTGTTGTCTTTTAAAGAAATTAAAAAAGTTATACAATCAAATTATCAAACATTGAAAAACAATAATCAGTAACATAACATTAGTATGTAACTTTAATTTTAAACAAAACCAGAATGATCAGATATAAACATAAAAAACTTGTGTATATATATCAGTTATCCAAGGTTTCTGAAACGCTGACAACACAAAAATCTTAGCCTGGCAAATTCGTTTGCTTGACACTTCCACGTTTTGCGCGGATCGCGACTTGATCATGATCAACAGGCTAGTTAGAGTCATGCTTGCCACCTGTTGGCACAGGCTTAAGTCGATCTGGTACTATCTTGAAAAGGTAAGTCTAGAAAAGGTCCAAATTATAATAATATAATATAGTCGAGATCAGTAGATTAACAAACTTTCAGCCTTTCAGAAACTAGGAATAATACTGATCAAAGAAAAATCAACAAATATACTTAAAATTGTTTTATATAATCAAAGTTTTGTTAATAGTTATAAAATCAACTCTCTCTTGTTCTCTGTGTATTTTTTAAAATCGTAAATATCAAACTATCATAAGAATCAGACCTCAGAACAATAAAAAGGTAGAAATAAAATGGTTTATTAAAATACCGCTGATTAGTTTCTCTCAAAATCGGTCCAGCCGTTTTTGATGCATGCTGGCAAACCATTTTTTGACTAATTAGTAATTACTCATATTTGTCTAACATAAAATGAATTGAGATACATAACAGAATTTAAGTAATTTAAAATCAACCAATTTTAAATTTCTTAACTACAAAATCTTAACTATAAAACAGCACTTTTAATGTGCAGTTAAACATATTGTTCATATAATTTGTGATCGACAACAATAAACAACCGTTTCGTTACAAATATATTATTCAATTAATAAGTAGACTAGTATTAACCACAGGCGACCAATCGCTGGACTGACGTACAGTCAGCAAAAAAAACGAAGAACAAGATCAGATTGACTAAACACCAAAACTTGATAAAAGTACATCATAGTGTTAGGCCTTCGTCATAAGGATATTTTGATTCCTAGTAGTAACTCAAATAGGGACGTTGACTAGGTCATCATCATCAAATGAGCCTATTGCGGTTTCATGGTGGACATAGTTCTCTCCCAAGTTGGGCCACAGCACCCTGTCCTCCGCCTCCCTCATTGGGACTACCGGCAACTCGGGGCTGTGTTACGGTGCGCAGTAGACTCACGCAGCCTCACGCTGGGCAAGCGGTTTGGTGACAGTTTTGTATTTTCTTTTTTCAAAAGAATAAATTTTGATAAAGATAAATAAAAAAGGAAAAGATAAGTTAAAGATCGGCAGTGAGGGCTTGTGACGTCATAAGTAGGCAAAAATAGTACCCACAAGTGACGCAGCAACTTAAGAGCGCTGTGAGTAGATATTCGTTATTTCAAGAAAGCAAAAAATACGCGTCTAATATTTTTCGTTACCTGCAATCCGGATTACAATATAAAATAGTCACCATCCCTATTATGGATTTTAAATTGAGTTTTAGGTGTTTTGTAAAACTGAATATGTTTATCAAGTTTCGTTGCTAACTGTACAATTTTTACGCAGATAAATAACAGCTCGTGTCCACATGTTGCTGTGGTTACGTCAGTGCGGTCGTGTTCTATCATTTTTTAGCACTTTACGATCATAACACCCAAATAAATTCTTAACAAAACCTACAATTATATTATAAATTGCGAAGCAACATTATACCTTAATACATACACTATGTCATATGTTGTAGTTATATATCTGTAAAATACCAAAGAAAAATAAACTTGCGATATTAAATACTAAAACACTGACGCGTCACAACTGTGTTCACAAAATATATAAATGAAACAAAAAAAATGAGTTAGATGTTGGTTGACTTGCACAAAATTATTAAACGTAACGTAAAAATCCGCTAGGGTCGCTAGTGTCGCGTAAGGTTTATCTGCCATTCTCCACCAATGAGAGACAAGCTACTGGCCGGCGATTGGTCGAAATTGCCAGATAGACCTTAAGCGACAGTAGCGACCCTAGCGGATTTTCGACACGCAATAGCCTCCATTGCTTGCAAAAAAGTAGGTTCCTTTATGTGCTACCAAACTCAAAAATGGATTCAGTAAACAAAATAACTTACCTGCGAATACTGTCGAAAATCCGCTCTCTCTCATTGGTGAAGAATGACAAATAAACCTTATGCGACACTAGCGAAACTAGCGGATTTTTGATACCCTATAGCCCCCATTGACGTTTCAGTCTTTGGACATAAAGCCTCAATTTTTACCGCATATTCAGCCATATAACTACAACAACACATATATTAGGCAAGATTTACTTAAAAAATATTCTACTAGGTTTATCCTCATTAGGAAACTCTATAAACGGGTGAGTTTGTTTATGTTCTAGCATTTCATTTTCACTGGGAAACTTATCACCACAGATATCACAAGCAACCTCACTACACTCAGAACTTGAGTCACTCTCAGATTTCACCTCTTTTCTCTTACTCTTCTTAACAGCCCACTCTTTCTTCTTCAAAGTATCTTTAATCTTCTCCTGCTTAGATGAATGAGCTTCCTCTGTCAACGGTCTACCGGTCAGTAAGAACTCTCTCATGTTTATATGTTTAGGCGACAATTTGTGTTGTTTTAGTCGATTTTCCGAACTACATTGGTATTCGCAGATGAAGCAGACGTATTTCATGTCGCCTGTGTGTATTTCTGCGTGTGCTTTCCGCTTCTCGGACGTAGCGAAGCGAAAATCGCAGAATTTGCAGGGATACTTCCGATCAGGGGAATGGAACCGCATGTGAGATATTAAAGCATTCATATCCTTACAGATCTTTCTACATTCAAGGCACATGACTCCTTTCTCAACTAGTTCCGTCTCTTCTACGGTTTCCGTGCTGTGGTGGATCCGTCTGTGTGACGTCAATGCTTTCTGACTGGCGAACACTCTACGGCAATCCGTGCATTGGAATTGCGTTTCCGATTTCAACTCTGGACTGTGCTTCTCTATTTGATGCATCGCCAGTTTATCTGCCTCATGGAACTGTAAGCCGCATTCATCACATTTCCAAGCTTTCACAAGTTTCGAAAACGCTTCTAATACGTCCAGAACAGATTGACCTTCGACTTCGGGATGAAAGGTTTTCGTGTGGTTACCGAAATCAATGATTTTCGAGAACGTTCGCTTGCAGCGCGGACAGCTATAAGGCTCTTTATGGTCGTCCATAACATGAGATTTAAGATCAGACAACTCCATATAAGTTTTGGAACACATAAAACATTTAAGCTTTTGTTTCCCTTTAACAACTTCTGAAATAACTTTATACTCCATTAACTGAACTTTTTGATGTACTTGGAGATGTTTGAACAGTTCCTTGCGCGTGTGGTAGTCGGTGGGGCAGAACTTACAAGGGAACTTTTTCCTGTGTAACCTCTTTCGATGTAAAGCTAATTCTTCTCTATCCTTAAACTGTCTTGAACAGGACACACAGGGGTAGGTGTTGGTGTCAGAAAACAGATTATGGGATCTTAGACATGTTTCCATTCTGCTTCTTCTTTGGAAGACTTTGCCACAAGTACATTCATACCCTTCTTTCTTTACTTTCTCTTCTTGCTTCATGGTCATCTTTGTTTCCTGTTCTGCTTTCAACTTCTTATCTCTATTTTCTTTTTTTGTTATCCTACCTCTTATTAAGCCTAAAGCGCGTTTCTCGATGCCATCATGAACAGCCAAATGCCGCTTCATGTATTTCTTTAGGCGATAAGTTTTCGGACATTTTGGGCAGGTATAGCGCTCCTCAACTAATTCCGTTTTCTTTCCTGTTGCTTTTAGAAGACCATAAGCTTCTTGTTCAAGAGATAGAACATTCCCAGTTATAGAGTTAAGTTGAAATGAATCTTGGTATTCTAAATAATCGTCGTCATTATTACACCTGGTTGGAAGAATTTCTTCAGGGTTGCCAGCCATTTTGGAAAATGACATGTTTGTTTGTGGTATAGGCAAAATTTCCATTACTAAAGTCTTTGTGGTTTTAGATTCTATGAGGCCGTCGTGAGGGTTGGTAATAGTAGAAGTAGTGTTTATTAGTTTATTTGATATTAAATGTGTCTCTGTTACTGTTAGATCTGATTCTTCTTTTATATCCATTTTGTCGTAATCGTCCTTATGATCCTGAAAAATTAAAATTAATGGCTATGATTTCACTGGTGTTTTAAATATTTGGATTTCAAGAAAATTAAAAATACAAACTATATAAACTAGACTTGCTGATCAACTAAGGTTAGTACCGACTAATAAATAGTAACTGTAGCCCGCGACTCCGCCCGCGTGGGAGTCGGTTATCGCGGCACGTTACCTATGACCTTTCTCAGACTAGACTATCTCTGTACTAAATTTCGTTTAAATTAGTTTAGTAATTTAGGCGTGATTGCGTAACACTGAGACAGAGTTACTTTGGCATTCAGAATATTAGTATGGAAAACCTAAGGCAAATAATAATTATTTATTGAAATATAAAGTCCACCCAGACAGAATAAAGACATTTCTAAAATAGTTTCATGATAATACATTACCTCATAGAGGCCATCATCTTCACATTTATACTCCATGTCATCCTGCAAGCAAGCTTCGACATGCGTCAATGCAGCCGCATCATTGCTATCTATACTGGCAACATCATCAAAATTGGGATAGTCATAAGTTACTATTGATTCATCTGGCACCCTTTCCTCTTTAACTTCATCTATGGCATCCATTTCAGATTTTGGATCTAATACATATTCCATTTTAGGTATAGTATCATCCTGTGAATCTATATCCTCTGTTTCAATACTTATAGATATTGTTTCATCTTTAACCTGTAACTGGACATTCTTGAATGGATTACCAACATGTTCTTGTATGACAGTCTCGCCTATATTTATTTCAGATTTAATTTCTAGTTGTAAGTCTTCATTAGCAGTGTCCATTTCCTCTTCTTTAATCATTGTGTCTGTTTGAAGGTCGGCCATGTCTGTGAGAGTTGGGAAGTCTGTGGATGCCATGTTTAAAGCCTGCAACAAAATATTGTAAGATTTGTTTATTGTTTAAATAAGCTTTTTTCATATGTTAAAACAGTATAAGTTATAAACTGAATTTACTTCTTGCCTTTCCAGTAGCCAGCTATAAATATAAACAATAAATCAACCAGTCAACCTTAAGTTTCACTATAAGACAGATTTTTATAGTTGCCATGTTTTCTTGTTTTGTATGTATTTCACAGCTGGGCAAAAGTCTCCCACATTTTATAGCATAATTATCTAAATTTTATTTTTATTTTAATATCACTAACCTATGCTACACCACAGCTGGGCAAAGTTAATTGTATGTATCATTTATTTACATCCAACATTTTAGGATTAAATAGCGAATTCTCATGTGTAGTAACCACAGATGATGAACTAAAAACTTTGAAAAAGGATTTGCAAGCTCTGGCTTCAACAAAGTGTTATTATCAAAATACTATGCATTTTACAAAGTTCATAAAGTTACCTCAACTTTTCATGTAACATAAATTTTGTTTTATTTTACATGAAAAGTTGAGGTAACTTTATGAACTTTTATTAGTTTATTAGTAACTTTATGAACTTTTATTAGTTTTTTTATTATTGTGATGAACTTCACAGCTCCACTATTATCGCATATATGCAAATAAACCCTTCTTTTTTCAGTGAAGAGTATTACTATACTGATGATAACATTGTCAACAAATAATCTGAATTTGGTTGTATGCTTGATATATCCATATTGTAATAATGCAATAACATAAAACACAAAACTTGAACACTGGTCTATTCATAGCTGAAATAACATACAACCTTCAAGGTCGCACTTACTTATCAGACTAGAATACGATAATATTCCTTCAAACGCAGGAGTCCATTGTTACTTCCACGAAATTATTCAAAACATAAGGACGAGTAAAAACATATTCTGTTGTTTCCAAGCCCCAGTCACGACCGGAAACTTGCTACATTATCTTCAGACGGCGATTACTGAATTTAATTTTATTACCAGAATCACTAATTAGCTAACACCGCTGGGCGAAAATGTGAAAATTACATCGATACGTAAACCAGCCAAATTACGGACCGTGACTACTGACTGTAATGGTTACCAAGTTATTTTACGACATTTTCATTCCTATAATACACTGAAAATCAAATAAGAAATAAATAAGAGTGCAGTGAATATTATTTAACACAAAACAGTGTAATTGAATCTAAACATTCCACCACTTTGCACTAAAAGGACATGTTAGGTTTTTGTATGGAGGCTGGGCTTTTATTCGAAGCTGCTGTGAACAGGGAAGAAATTATACTTTTATGAAAGTACATAAATTAAGGAGACGTTGTATATTTTTTTTATTTTTTTTGAAAGCACCCTTCCTTATTTAATTAATTATATTAAAAAAAAAAGAAATTGCAACACAATAATTATTGATTTTGGCAACACTTTTCGGTTGGATGTCATTATTGTCATTGTGAAATGTGAACGTCAATCAAGTGTCAAATTCATTCAATGCGTTTGCGATTGCGTCTGTGCTCTGTGGATTGCGTGGTTTGAATTTCGTGTTTTGTTGTGCTATTTTTGTTCAAGTTTCATGATTTAAGTGGATCTTTATTTGACTTGGCTTTTAATTTGGATTCTTTGGATACTGCACACGATTTTGGCAAGTGTGACAGTGACACTGACAACCCTAGAACCTTACTGACACAGCTAATGTTTTCATAGATTACATTAAGGAGGCAAAGGAATCAATACCATACATACAAATTATGGAGATAATTATAATGGTTTTATTTTATAGCCATTTAGTATTATTTTAAAAACTAGAATATAAGAATAAAGTGCTTAAAAAAATATATTTCACCGTTTTTTCTTTGTTTCAATGTGCAAAAATAATAATGCAGTACAAAAAATATCTGGATTTAAAATAGGTATTTATTAAATAATGGTGCTTTTAATATTTTTTTTGTTCTTGTAAGGCCATCCTGAATAATTTTCCCTATCAAAAAAACCACACATGATAACTGCTCAAAAAAAAAATTATTTTAAGCCCATTTCATAACATGTCCTTTTGACAGATAAATTGTTATATTTTTTTAGTCATCATCTGTATTTTTTTCTTTTTACACACGTATTTTCTGTATGTAGTCTGTGCTTTATATCGACTAATGTCAAGTCAAGTCAAGAAGTCAAGTGTATTAAAATATTAGAACTACTATTTTAATTTACTAAGCTACTACTAATTACAATTATATACAAGAGAAGGAAAATTCTGAAAAGAGAAATGAAAAATAAACTACAATTACAGTAGGTTTTATTTTATTGTACCAGATGTTTTAAATCGACTAAACTATTAATTTTAGCAACGCATACTAAAAAATGGCGACCGAAATGAATAATTATGGTAAAACTGAACGGATCTTTTCGAAAATCAGCTGCGTGTTATTTGTAAGGAACGCATCAATAGTTGATTTGGTGGTAAATTGTGAATTTTGTGTTTGATTATGCATGCTGTTTAGGTAAAAATGTATTATAAAAAGTGTTTTCTTGTCAGGAGGCGTTGGGAAAACCATAATAAGACATGGCAAATTCCTTGGACCTGAAACTGGTGCTAAAACATTTATCAAACGGCACGCTCGGCGAGAATCTGTGTATTATATGTCTGACGCCCCTTCAAGACCAATACGAAAATATTTTTACGGAGATATGTAAACAGGACAAGAATTATTGCATAGCAGATGTGCTTCGAACTGTATGCCAAATTACGGTTAGTAATTACTAAACTGAACTTGTTATTTACAACAGCTGATCTCACTATTAACTTTTTCAATTCTATTGAAAACATTGTGAGTTAATATTCTTCCAATTTTGTAGTGCAGAACACATATATCTGAACCACAAAATTGGAAGCTTCTATTGTTATGTAAACAAATGTCCAATTTTCAGTTTACAGAAACTGATAACTACAGTGTTTGTGTGAACTGCTTCATGATGGCATCAACGGCGCATAAGTTCTACTTATTATCGAAAAGAAATAATGAAATCCTGGAATTCTACACTAATCAAATTATAAATAACTTGGATCAATTAATACAGATTCCAGAAGAAGCCTCAAATGACACTCTATGTCTCTCCCTGCCTGAGATATTACCTGAGACACCTGTTTACGACTACAATTTACATGGCATAGGTAAGAAAGCAGAAAACAAAATGGCTGCTACAGAAACTAATGTGAAACCTGAAATAAAAAAAGAAATAAAACAGGAGAGTACAGAAGAAGATGTAGTAGTCATTATACAGGAGTATGATGAACCTACATTCTATAAAGTTCAACCAGACGGAGGCTTAGTCATTGTCAATGATTATGAAAAGGAGAACTACAAAGAAGCATTTGCTAAAGAGGTACCACATGAAAAGCCACCAAAACACAGACGGAAACGAGGTCCAATGACACTGAAGCTGTGTTCCCATTGTCCTGTTAAATATAGATTTGTAGCTAAACTTAAGGAACATATGAAACTGGAGCATAAAGTTGATCTCTTTGTTTGTAAGGTTGGTAAACAATTTAATAAGTATTGGGGCTACCGCTAGCTAAAAATCCACTAATAAGACACAAGCTACTGGTCTGTGATTGGTGGACATTAACATATACACCTGATTTTAAGATCTTTGGTTAGCAGTAGCCTGCATTCCATTCTTTTGATATGAAAAGACACCATTTATAAATTAATCAAAAGTCTTATTAGAATTCAAAAGTGCAGGGCTGGTCCCAATAGTAATAGTGTTCCACTATTGCTTGAAAAATGCTTGTTTCTGATTTTTGAGTCCACCTAAAATTAGTTTATCAGGGGATAAGGGATATTAAAGACTAGTTTTTGCATGCGGTTCAGCCCACGTGCGCGTTGGTTACCGCGCAAATTATAGCCTTCCTCAATAAGTGGGCTATAACAGTGAAAGATTTTTTCAAATTGGCCCAGTCATTCCTGAGATAAGCATGTTCAAACAAACTCTACAGCATTATAATATGAATAAAGATATGATAACTGCCAATAATAAAGGCAATATCAGTAAATAATGGCTATGTGTGGTATCAACACTAGGCGTAATCACAAAATAATTCTCAAGATTATTGTTGTAATAACATGTTAAATTAAACAAAAGATTATTTAAATTTACAATTTGTAATAGATAATGAAACCACCATCCATTTTGTTTCTAGGTATGTAAAGCTATGACGGAAGATGAACAAGAATACCACAGCCATCTGAAGACACACACCAACATACATCAGTGTGCGTTGTGCAACACTGTGTTTAAGAAACGAGACACTATCATTAACCATCTTAAATGGCATGAGAAAATGAAGAATATTAGTCAGGTAAGGAATTTATTTCATTACTTCCAAAATGTCAACATATACATAGACAGCACTCTTATTCACTCACACTTCACTGCTTCTGCGCTCTAGTTGTGGAGAAGAATAGGCGCAACAAACTACCAAGCAGCACACTGTCTCATTAAAAAAAAAAATAATACTGGCCTGTTGGTCTAGTGGTTAGAGACCCTGACTAAGGCAGATCAGAGGTCAGACTTCTGGGCAGGTGATTGTGGGTTCGATTCCAACCTAGGACAAATATTTGTGTAATGAGTATGATCATCAAAGATGACCATTGAAAGTGTAAAAAGAAAGATTGAGTAGTAACGGTTCCGCTACATTTAAAGTGATTTTATATCATTGAAGCAATGACACAAGGGCCGTGAAATAAAATCACATTAATAATTTTACACCAAAGACTTAATCGTTATCAGACGCCAGTCGCGAGGATGAAAATATTTCTTACGTGTTAGTGTTCAAGTAAGCGCCGTATCATCCTTTTATCAAGTAATAAATACTCTATTTGTGGAGCGATAAAATTTAATATTATATTAACAAATATTTCAATCTTGCCTGCACGTCCGCGCGTCTTGGAGTAATTAATTTACTAAAAACCCTGTTAAAAATAACTTTATTAAACGCCGATATCATCACGCTACAACCTTGCCGAAATAAAATCACGTTGATGCTTTTATGCTAAAGTGTCGTGGTAAATCAAACACATCTGATCTGATTAACGCCTAATTTTATTGTATTCTCTTCTCGATCCAACAAACATTTGTTCTTAATATAATGCTTACTTAGATTAATCCTAGAAAGGTATGGTTACACATACACGAATAAACGTTATAATTATACTTACACACAACTGTCATACACTACTATGCGACTTCTAAGCAGCTCAGGTGCTTTATATTAAGTTAGCCAGTAATTATAATCTTCCTAGGCTTTTCCCAATCCACGTAGGTTGTATTTGAAAAGAAAAAAATGCGTTCCTGACCTCCACAACCCATTTTACTAGGTAATATTAATAGTAAGACTGGTTATCAGCATTGTATACAGTCGTCACTTAACGAGTGCAAATGATCAATATTTAAATGACAGTTGACAGACAGTAACTAATTTCTTACAAATTATCTTCAGGCTGAAACTGCCCACATTTGTGAGATATGTGGAGTGATCCTCGAAAACGAGGATGGCTTGAAACTTCACTACGAGAGCAAGCACTATAAGAAGTTCACCTGCTACTACTGCGGCAGGATGTATAAGGGAGAGATAAGCTTTGATATGCACATCAAGAAGCACGAGGCTAATATGGAGGCAGAGTCTCTCAAGTAAGTCATAAGCTTGTCTATAACTTGGCATATTCGCTCTTGACGCTCCCATGTCTGCGGACGACGGGAGATGTAAAGCAGTGGGGATGGTAACACGTGCGCGCGATACGTGGGGTGGGGATGTCATTCTCGTCATTCAGACGTAAGGTCACCCGCCACCCGCGCGGATAAAATTCTATACTGCTAAGAAATAAATATACAGGTATATTATATATATAGGATACAGAATTTTGGGATACTAAGTCGATAAATATCATAGTCGTGTCCAAATCACATCGCTTACTGATTATAAAAGTATATGATATTAATAAAAACTGTTTATCTAATCTCCGAAACGTCTGGACTAAATTTGACGGGACTAATTGGTAGATAACTGTGAAGTAATTAGGATACTGTTGTTTTTAGAAACCATACATCTATATACGGATTTATATTTTTTCAGGAAAAAACACGATGTACCGTCAATTACACAGAAATCGGCTCCAGATGTAGAGAAACAGGAGGCTGCAGACAAAAAGAAGTGTATGTGCTCTACATGTGGGAGGAACTTTGTCGACGAACGATCTCTGATGTGGCATCAGCGATTACACAACAATGAGCGGCCTTATAACTGTGATGTGAGTGGATATTTGGAGATTTATAATGGCATCTTTATAATTCTTATTATGTGGGAAAAAGTTAAAAATATGGCTTAAAACAGGGCAATTTTCCATAAAAACAAATAAAAGGTCTTGTAAAAGTCGTAAATTTATTTATTTATTCTAATCAAGTAGTGGCGCTGAGGGCACGAAAATCTCGAACTTGTATAGAACTGATTGGCGTTCAAAAGGTTAAGGATTCAACGGTTTACTTACGCGCATTCGTGTTTTTATAACGGCGCAGTTATTATAATAATGGCATCTTTCTCTACAGAGCTGTTACGTCAAGTTGTTAGGTATACAGGATAAATTTAAAAGGAGTGCGTATATTCCACGAGGTAATCAGGTAACTACACCTTTTAACTAAATCCTGTTTAAGTCTCCTCTCCAGCTGTCCCTAGATAAAGCTGGCGTAAGCCGGCCAAACTAGCAATAAAAATATGTCCCTAAATAATTAAAAATTCAATCCAGCGTTAACGTAGTTAGTTTTTCTATGGTTTGGCCAGAGGCCGTTAAGGCTTCGCCAAAAAGTCCAGTAAAGCAGTCAACGCCTACGTTCAGGCTAACTGCTAATTAAAAAGCTGAGTACATCATATATATTGTACAGGCTCTGCCTAGTTTGGGATCAGATGGCCGTGAGTGAGTTGTTCCAAGAAACTTATTATTAAAATAAATGCGTCAGGTGTGCGGGCGCGGCTTCGTGTCGCTGAACCGCCGCAACCAGCACGCGCTGTGCGCGCACACGGCGCCCACCCGCCGCTGCCCGCTCTGCCCCGCGCTCTTCCATCTCAGGTCCATGATCAACACGCACATCAAAAAGGTACGCACTATTCATTTACTAGCGGATAATACTCCTCTTGAATTACTGTATACATTGGTGAAAGCTATATGAAAATCCGTTCAGTAGTTTTTGAGATATGATTAAACCGAAGTAATGGGAAATAGCTTGATAAAAGACAATAACTGTGAAGTATTTTTTCAAATCGGACCAGTAGTTCCTGAGATTAACGCGTTCAAACAAACAAACAAACTCTTCAGCTTTGTAATATTAGTGTAGATTAATGTGGGCACATAACAGTCGTGAAATATTATCAGCCTATCTTAACCTTCAATCAAAACTACTGTAACGGTAACCCTAACTCTTTGGTTAACTTTCTGTAACCACTACATCGATATACAGGTGCACTTAAAAGCCCACAAGCGACGTAACCGCATCAGCAAGCACCAGAACGTGTTCTGGCGGACGGAGCCGGTTCCCATCCAGGAGCTCAGCGTCGACATCCAGAACGACATACTGGAGCTGCAGGCCGCTAACAGCGAACAGGAATGGGTGAGGCACCCTTGTTTAGTAGAACAGAGACCGTAGCTTGAACACTGTCGACGAAGTATCCGTAACGTAATGGCTACAATTAGTATGAAGATTTTGAACACATTTCTCCATAAAAATATTCTTACCGAGACCTCTCCGTGCCTCGGAAAGCACGTTAAGCCGTTGGTCCCGACTGTCCTGCAGTGATCTTTTGCAGACGTTAAGTCATTACAATGGGGGCTATCGCATTTCAAAAATCCGCCCCAGAGTCGCTAGTGTCGCATAAGGTGTCATTTTCCGCCAATGAGAGACAAGCTACTGGGCTGCGATTGGTCGAGATTGACAGATAGACCTTACGTGACATTAGCGACCCTGGCGGATTTTTTACTCGCGGTAGCCCCCATTGTGGCACATTGTGCGTGTGTACATTGTGTGTTTTAAAATAATTACTAAGGGATACTGTATTACCCAGTAATATGGGTTGCGAAGGCAGTCGCTTCATGTAAAATACGGTATTCAGCTAAATCCGGTAAGACTGGAAGCCGACCCCAACATAGTTTGTGAAAGGCTAGGCAGATGTATACGAACATGTTTTGCATAGCGTTCGCGCTACGGGCTCTGATCAGTTTACCTATTCGTTTTTATGCGGGTTTCTGTATGCCCATTGCGAGTTTGTTACTTTACGCGATCGATACGTTAATGATGTCCGGCGCTTGATTAGCACGCGGTAATCGTATCGATCGTATACGTTAAACTAATTAAGAGTAATTTTCATATATAAAGTTAATTGCTCACACGACGTTAAAATAACAAAATTGTATAACAAACTGTAGTTTTAACCTCGTGTGTGGGCGAAAACGAACATTATGTATGAGTATTTAGGCGATGGTTGCTATGCTGGGGCTCTGGACTGAATTTGAAAAGTCTTGTCCTTATGTTGAGAATCAGTTTTTGAATGCATATTTATAAGACTGATCATATTTTAATTTAATTTCAGACATTTCTTGGAACACCGTCTACAATGGAAATGGAAGAAATTTGATTTTTACTAAAATTATATGTTAACTCTTAAGATCTTGGGATCAGATGGCCATGAGTGAGTTGTCCCAAGATACTGATTATTAAAATAAAATGCGTCAGGTGTGCTGGCGCGGCTTCGTGTCACTGAACCGTCGCGCGTCGCAACCAGCACGATAATAAAACTTTTATGTTTGCAAACTCCTCCGAAAAGGCTGGACCGATTTGTATGAAATTATTTGCGCATATCGGGTAGGTCTGAGAATCGGCCACCATCTATTTTTCACACCCCTAAGTGATAGGGGTGGCCCTCCAGATTTTTTTAATATGGTAGAACAAAGTTTGCCGGTTCAGCTAGGTTTATTTCTATGCAAATACATTTTGTAAGCTAGAGCATTTTAATTAGTAAACAAAGTACAAACTGTTTAATTCATAATATGTATCTATTAATCTCAAGAACAGCTATAAGGTTTGACAATCACAGGGTCACTAACCACTAGACCAACAGGCCCGTCAAATGTACTGAAACTGACTTGATATTAGTGTATCTAAGAATTATGTGGCTGTGCCTATATTGCATAAAATTTGTTGCAAGATGCAATGCGTAACATATGAAATGTAAATTGTTAAATCAAAGTGTAAAAAGTAATAAACTGTAAAAATGTTTTTGTTGTCATAATTTAAATACACCCTTTGGAACTTATCTGTCTTGGATCACCTATCACTTATCAACTTGAAACAGCGGTAGCCTAATGGCTAGGGCTTCGGACTTGCTATCGTGCGGTTTCCATTTTGAAACTCACCTATTGCACTATCAACGTGACCCCACTCCTTACAGAAGCATATAGCTTAGCACAGTTAACAAAAATACTAGTAATGCCCACATTGCCAGTAGGCTTCTTTTTTTTTATTAATAAGAGGCCACACGATGAGGTGCGGCACCGTATTACAGTACCCGGCACGTAACTTGGCAAGAGTTACGTGCCGGGTACTAGTTCATCTCATGTTTTAACGTTCTTATGTACAAAAATGGTTAAAAGAAATTATTTTTCTTTAAAGATTACTAGCAGTGATATAGTCGACCAATAAAACTGTGCTTTGTTGCGTACAATATGAAAATACGCTCCCACTACTCCAAAACATTGCCAAGTTACTTGCCGGCAACTATAGCGTTGAACGTACCCCCTCCATAGTAGCGTTAAGCGTTAAACGTTTAACGCAACCTTGCTTGAAGTCGCATTAGTTATTATCACTAAGAACTAGTAGCACTCATTGATAAAATCATAAACACATCCTGAAATAACATGTTCGTTACAATAGTGCGCACCTTACTCGCAAGCTCGGGGCCTGCGCTGTACGCCGCTCGGCGGCCCAACGCATGGTGTGACATGTCATAGTGTATATTTGTATGTAAGATGACGGTGCAGCACCGCTCCGGCGCCGCACCGCACCGTGAATGTATCGTGTGGCCTCATTCACACTGCAGTAGGCTGAGTCCAAGACTTATAGAAAAAAAATGTTTCATAAATTGAGTTAAAGCTTGTGGAAACGCCACTTAATTTGTCTTTGCGGGTAGGTTAGGAAGAAAAGAAAGGTTTTATAATAATGAAACACCAATAATCCCTTTTGTATATACATTTATTTGTTTTTTTTTTTATTTTAAATTATTGTTTATCAGATATATATTTTCATATATAATAATCAATTGGCTATCGAATATATACAACTTAGATATAAACCTGAAGGTCCTTATGAACAACTACAATTGAGTCTTATTATCTAGGTGGAATCATTTCTTTAATAACTAGTTCAAAAACGTCGCAACGTGAAAATGCAATTTTCACACAAAAGAAACTGTTCTGGACAAAATTAATGTCAAAGTTATCGGCAAAGTTCAACCCTGAACGTGTTAAGCAGAAGAATTTGTACCCGCCTACATCGATAACAACACTCTTGAACTGAATTATATTACTCGACAACATTAATTATGTTTTTGTTAGTCATCAGTCGTTGCAAAATTTTGAACATTTCTCAAATTATTTCGCGGTTTTGTTAACTCTCTTAGGGGCTATTTCACCATTGTCAGATAACTTTATTCGAGGAATAATTTTGATATTTTGACAGTTGTTTCATACGGAAACTGTCAAACGTCAATTTTATTCGTCGAATAAAAATTATCTCGCGATGGTGAAAGAGGCCTTTACTAGCCTATGCACAGCACACGGAAGACTGTGTGGGTACATCGAGGACAGAAAAGATTGAATATTTAAGTCCAGTCAGTGGTCAAATTGATCCCGACATAAGATCCTGAGATCAGTGTTAAATTACTAACGTCATTTGAACAGGAATTGAAATAAAGAGAAAAACTCAATATGTCCCTGATTTAGAAACATTTGCTTTTCAGGCAAAGATCGACACTCATTGGATGCTAAAATGAGGCCTACAAAACAAAATATCGAGGTTTTCTTGCCATAATCTTAGTATGTACAAGGAACTACAAGACTTTGTCTAATTTATACCATAGACACACTTAATACATGGTTTCTAAAAGTCAGATAAACAAAACAAAGTCGTTATCATCTGTTAAGCATCATGTCACGCGTCGTGATAGTTGTCAATATGATCAACCAATAGCAGTCGTGTTCAGTAGATTTGACAGTAGATGAGAATCGAAGCCTTTTAGATGCCGGCGGTTAATATGGTTTGATTAGCATTGGAACTAAAAAGTAATGAGTTTATCTCTGATATACCTATATTCTAACCATAAAAATATTGCATCAGTAAAAACTTGTTGCATATAACAAAAATAAACTCAAAACTGCGTCTTGTCAGTTAATTGTCACAAATAGTGTTGTCGAGTAATAAAACAAGTGTAATCAAAAAAATATACAAAAAAAAAAAAGGAAACAAAATGAAAAATATTTGATCAAGTAATTTCTTCCACTTTGTACTATCACTAACCGTTTGCAAGGAATATGAATAAAAATAGTGGTTAGTTGTTAAGTACTTGCCTTTAAATAAACTTGTAAAAACAAGTAAACTGTTATATGGTGGGCTTTATAGGAACTGAAGGTTTCCAATGGGTTATTTAACTAAAACTAAAATGTTTGTGGTTATGGCCAGTGTAAGGTGAAGGGAGTAAATGTGATCACGTTAATTCACATAAATATGGCTATTAGATACTTCGTGATAAATACAGAGTGTTACCAAAACTGTATATCTATTCAAAAGGTAAGGAGAACAAATCTGGTATATAGTCAATATACCAGCTTAAAATGAGATAGTTCAATATTTAATAACCCAGTTTTCGTATCAATTAGTCGTCACAAAAAATCATAACAAACGTATTACCCCACCGGGGAAGGGGTCACTACCCTTATTACGTCACTCACAAAATGTAAATGGCTATGATTATTGGTATTAATTATTTGATGCGAAGCTTTTTTATATCAATTATTAGATATTAAACTTTGAATGATCAAGTTCAACTTATTCAAAGTTACATGTTAGAGTTAATTATATTTAGTCATGTACTGAGAAAAATAACTTAACAAAAATTTTAATATTGACTATCCTAGTCTTTCAATGTATGGTTTGATTGTTCAATGTAATGAGTTTCTTGTAGTTCATAAACTGTTCTTAATTTAGTCATAATCCTTGCAATTGGTTGGGAACATACCATGAGCTTACATTTGCTAGCTTGGTTTCACATTTGCATAAAAACCATTGCTTACTCAAAATGTATATTGTAAGCAATGTAAATACCCAAATGTTTAATCAAGTCAACAAGGCGATATTATGAGGTGTTAAAACCATCACAGTTGCATTATGGACAAGAGATAGTGTTAGTTTTACACAACAAATAATTCAGATCGACTGTTGAGTTGGTTTTCGAAATAATCGAATGTGTTAATAATCTATATTGAACCTTATTACTAGAATAAATGGCACAGTATTGCTTACTGTTTTTACCTCTGTCCCGCTCACACTACCCCCCCCCCCCACACACAACGCTTTTGGTTAGAAGTTTTCCGGGCGACTAAAATAGGTCTACTGCGATGGTACAATTAGCAACAAAAGTCGATGAATGTAAACTGACAAAAAAAAACATCCAAATGCAATAAAACTTCATAAATTGACTAATATGCTTATCATAGCGTGTACCTTTCGTGCTAAGGATCTTTTGTTAATATTTTATCTTTTATTACGTTATCATAAATTAAAAAATTGAAATTATTTTACAAGTAAATAATTCCGCATGAATGCGTTCAAAATAAGAATAATCCATGTATGAACTCCCAATTGCATTTTACGTGTTTTTTTTAATAAACTAATTTTGATCATCAACTTTTATTGTTGATGGTACATTTAGAGGAGTTATTTGTTGTGTAGAACTGTGTCTGTCTGTAACTGGAACTATGAAGGTTTTAAGACGTCCTAATAAGGTCTTAGGCGTTATATGCTCATGGAGGCCTACCATCCCTAACCTACGTGACATAGTCAGACTTACATGACGCCGTACCGCTCTCGCGCCATCTGCAAATAAACAATACCCAAATATCTCGTACAATACGCTGTCCGTTTTCACTTTTATTAACTAAAACATATTTTTTTTTACTTTTTCTTTTAGTTTATTTCTAATGATATTTGATAACTTACGCAGCCGCGACGCGTTGTCCCCGTATCACATCTATGGAGCATACAAGAAATTGTGAGAATCATTGGAAATTAATCAAAAGGGGAAATAGAACTAAAATCAAATAAAAGTAACAACAAATATCTTACAATAAATAAAGAAAAATAAATATATAAAATAAATATATAAAATAATATATCCAACCAAATCAAAGAAAGAGGATGAATTAATTTGGGTAGTGCTGTGTATCATCATAATATAAAGTTGCAACTGCATGGAATAGGAATGTTGTCTCATTATATTGTAAAAAATTAGTAAAACTATAATTGTAAATGTCATGTTTAAGTATTCAGTATTTTTTTAAATAAAAAGAACATGGCGTGGACTATTATTTCTGCTGAGCTATTTGGAGGTTTATATGTCAGGATCTTTTTTTGAAGTTTATGTGAATGTTAGACATTGAAATAAAACAACTTTTAAATGGATTCTATCGCTGTTTATTTTAGTAAGTCTTCGACGTTTCAACACATTTGCACGTGTCATGGTCACGAGAATTAAAATAAATCGCGATAGAACACGTTTGAAAGTATTTTATTTGAAAGTAGGATATTTTAATATGATAAGATGGGCTTTGATTATAGGCCTCGCAATATGTTTATATGAAAGTACTAGTCAGATATAAACACTTGATTATAGCTTGGCAACTTCGCACGTGACACTCCTGTGGTTTCCAGGAGACGTAAGGCAGAGGGGTTCTCACGGACTGCGGACCTTTGATGCGCAAGCGTAGCTTACAAACACATCCTGGGCCCACAGGATGTAAAACATATCGCCCCCCAAAAGCTACTGCAATACCTAGTGGATGCAGGACTCGGGAGGCGAACTGTAAGGAAAACAGCGGTGATCACAATAGATCGATGACGGTCGCAGTGATTACTGGGGCTGCACAGTCCCAGAATAGCCGCTCAACATAATAAATATATAAAAAAAAAGGCAGTGAGGTTGGAAGAAAACCGCGCGTGACAGGGTCAACTGACAAGATTCGAGTAATTTGGGTGTTGTCTTCGCGTAGTAAAATCCCTTGCTACCCACACAGACCACGGTAGTTTCAAGAAATTGCCATGCTACAGTAGTGTTCTAGTTCTATCCTTTTAATTTTGATCAGTAATTTAGTCGTAGTAATGCCTACAAAAGGCATTGGTTACAACACCAAATAAACTTAAGTATAAATAATTTTAGTGATGAGAAAAAAACATTTGAAAATATAACTAGTGCCGTCATCCCGACCTTGTGAAAGGCTAGTTTTTGGATGGGTGGCCGGTAGAACACATGCTAGTGAACACCAACTAGTATATAAGCAAAAAAGGTACCAAGTAAGAACTTACGTTATATTCGAGGGAGCAAGACTGGAAGTTCAATAATGGAACATTCAGTTAGTATGTTTCACTACATTATATGTTTTTATAGAAATAAAAAAGTTATCTAAAATACTTACATTTAAATATTACTAAGTTATTTTGATCTTGTGTAATTGAACACATTTATAATGTTTATTATATCATACCTACATTAATTTATACAAATTTTATAAATTGGTTCTACAAAATTCCAAGAATATTTTGATTATATTGCTACCTAAATGAGTGAGCTATATATACATTCTGTTTCTTTTTTACTAGGGTTTTTTTTAGTAGCGTTGGCTTCATGGCTAGGTTTTCCGACTAGCGATCATGAAGTTGCCTATTCGACACCCACCCATGGCACTACCTACTATCGCGGACGTTCCCGCCTGACCACCACTACGCTCAGTTTTGCTTGCACTTACAGCATTGAAACACTCTCTAGCCCCGCCCCTTTGACTTTGTATTAGAAAAAATGAAATACAATAGGTACCGATCGGCAGAGCATTAATGTTCTGTGGTGCAGATTGCAACTAATTACGTTAACGCTTTCCTAATAGGCCCAAACTTCAAGGAGGCGTCTCCGCATGATTTAAGCGATAAAATTTTTAACTGATCAGGCGGCAATGACCGTGATAGTACATGACCCCACTCGTAACACAAGCATTCAGCTTAGCACAAAGGGTTATTAAGAATACTAATAATGTGCAATCCATATTGCTAGTAATCTTTATAAGAAAAAAAAAATGATGAAATATGTGGACTTACCATAAAGAAACCATCAGTGAACATCAGCGCCCGGACAACAGCACAAGTGATTGCACCAAATAAATTGCAACTTGTTCAAAAACTTAACTATGAAGAGTTCTTACACTATAATCACATGAGTTGGTTCACACAGCACTTTGTTCACTTTACACTCGCTTGGGTCTGGTGTGCTTGACGGTGGTTCCGTAAATGAACCGCGTGCGCCAGGCCTCGTACTGCTACGTGCAGGCGATGGTCGAGGAGGTGGCTGGCGGCTCGGGTTTGTCGGCGGCCGCGGCCCGAGCTTCGGGCTCGGCTGCGTGTGGAAGAGTTCCGTTCTGCATGTTCACCTCGTACATGTTTGACGAGTTTGAGTCTTCGTTGTACGATAGGACGCTTACTTCGTCCGTCTGTAAATAATTATTTATGATTAGTTTAAAAATAATAAACATATATTATTTATTTTCTCTTCAATGTGGTTTGACAATTATAGAGTTAGCTTACACCTATGTGTGAGACTGGTGCTAGAAGTATGTATTAAAAGAAAAATTGTTGTATAGAGACAACTGGTTTCTAGCCAGTTTTAGGATTGTTTTCTTTTAGTTAGAGAGCCAAAATACTTGTGTTGCTTATACGAGATGTAAGTTAAAATATTATAAGGTATCAGAAATGTTAATTCAGCTTTGCTAATAATGCACATACATTGCTCCGTATCCAAAGTAAGTAGTTAAAGCACTTGTGTTATGGAAAAAGAGACAACGAAGGTACTACGAACACCCAGACCCGAGACAATGTAGAAAAGTATTTTTACTACATTGACCCGTCCGGGGATCGAACCCGGGACTTCTGAGCTATTGACACCTTGAAAACCGGTGTGTACACCACTTGACCACGGAGGTCGTCAAAATTTCATTATGTCACTTTGTTTGTTTTTGATTCGCATTTTGGCCCTTTCGATACCCGGTTAACAAGATAAAGGTTAGTGTGTACTGACGCTGCTCTCGGACAGGCGCTTGGTCTTCTTGAGCGGCGCGGGCATGGCGCTGGCGTCGCGCGGCTTGCGCTTGGCGGCGGACGTGGTGCGCTCGCGCTTCAGCAGCGACGCCGACAGGTACTGGTGCAGCTGCTTGCGCCGCACGTGCCGCGCCTGCGCACACATACACCTTTATATCTACTCAAAGGTCCCTGCCCCTGCCACAGAACAAATGATCATGCTCATCACACAAAAAATTGTCCTGGGTGGGAATCGAACCCACGACCTGTGGTTTTGCAGTCAGGGTCGCTAGCCGCTAGACCAACAGGCCAGTCATTGAACTATATGTGTACACTATCAAATTTCTTCACATACTATTCTTCTACTACAACTAATTACCACTTAATGGAGCATAGAATATTTCAAATACATTTATGAATACAGAAGAAACTTATAACTTAACTATGTAATGAAACTTGTTGTCCTTACCTCTATAGTCATCCCCTCCCTCAACATATTTGTGTTCTCCGCTTGATAATTAACAGCTTTCGTGAACGATCTGATATCGTACGTCAGGTCTACATTCAGGTTGGTCTTCTCAAACACCAGTCCAATGAACCACATGGAACAGTAGTTCGCTATAACTTCGCCCTGTAAATATATTATTGATATAGTACACGTTAAATAATGTAATTTGGTTATACATGCTTTTCGTTGTGATGTGACTGCGTTGAGTTGTTGTGGTCCAAACAGTATTGTATACTGTGCTTGAAAATAAAAGGCATAAACTACTGTTAATTGGTAGAATAGAATATGTATACTTATTTTATAGATAAGCTCAAAAATTTTTTTTCTTTCTTTAGTTGATATGAAACAGAGGGGCTCGTGGCTAAGTGTGAGCCGTACGGTTTGATCGATCATAAAGGTTAAGCCGTGCTCGCCGCGGTTGGTCCGAGGATGGGTGGTGGGTATTAGTAAACATACCGAGACCCCGCCGTACCTTGGAAAGCACGTTACTTTAAGCCGTTGGTCCCGACTGTCATACGGTGATCTTTGACAGTCGTTAAGTCATTACAATTCTGACAACCAGTCTTACTATGGGATACTCACAAACCTTGTTTGGTAATTCATATGAATACCTTAATTTTATGCCATCGTATTTTAGCTGAAATTACGGTAACTTTACTTCTTTTTTCCGACTAAATAATTTTCCTATTTTAAGTCATTAGCATTTCCAATGACGTTCAAAATTTTGCGTATAAAACAAGAATTCGATTTCGCTCAAGTTTATATTAATATTTAATATAAAACTAAAATAATAAAGCTGAAGAATTTTTGTTTGTAAGAACAAAAATTTCCAGAGATAAGCGCTTATCTCTGGAACTATCAATGGGATCGAAAAAAAAATATGATGAAACTAGATCAGTTCGTATCTAATATGTAAACTTACATTTTCATTCTTTTTGATCTCTGGCACTGGATCTGCTGGTACTGATGCGCCTATAACCAAAACATTACATTTGTTAGTTTAAGTTCGTTTCAATAGTTATAACACCAAGATGAAAATACCGAATACATTGAACCACAGAAAGACAGAATAGAAAACAAGGCGTAAGATACACTTATAAACCGATTTCAAAACTAGAAGAGATTCTCAATTCCTTGCTATGTATTTTATACAGGATTAATTTAAAAGGAGTGCGTATATTCAACGAGGAAATCAGGTGCATAAAACTGGACAGCGTATCCCAATAAACATAGGTCGAAATCTCAAAAATGAAAAATCAACTTTTCATACAAATTTGTGTCACGTGACTTTTTTATTTTAATACTAGCTGCCCGGACAGACTTGGTTCTGTCAAAAGTATATTAATTAAGGTAATTCCCGACTTTAGGTACAGTTTCTTATTACACCTTTTAAACCTTCCCTGGGCTTCCACAAACATTTCAAGATCAAAATCAGCTAAATCGGTTCAGCCGTTCTCGAGTTTTAGCGAGACTCACGAACAGCAATTGATTTTTATATATATAGAAGATAGATTTCGACCAATGTTCCTGGGGAAAGTTGTTCAGTTTTATGCACCAAATTACCTCGTTGAATATACGCACTCCTTTTAAATTAATCCAGTATTAACCAGTTTATAGATCAAGATTTTCAACTTGACGACGTTTCAAACTGAACTTAAGCCATGTGATAAGTCGAGCAATCTCAAACGCTGTACAACTGGTGGTTGATCAGCATTTTAGACAATCTCAAATTGATAGTCAATTCATTGACTGGCTGAATTTGTTCGCCAGCCAATCATTTTAAACCTTTTATTTAACTGACTTCCATAAGTAATTTGTAACTCGAGGTTTTCAATGAAGAAAAAGAAAGTTTATGAACTAAGTTTTGAAGTCGGCTTCCAGTACATTTGTATAGGTGCACTCCATCGTGATACACAAAATAATATACTTAGTGCACCCCTAAAGTGATGGCAAAGAAACATGATTTGCTCAATGTAATTAAATAAAAGTAAGCATGAAACCAAATGTAAACAACATGTATTCAATCATCCTATTTTTTAAAGTATTCACGATCTATAAGTTTAGTATGACACTGGCCGCGAATCTGTTGATCTCGTACTTAACTAATTTTAGTCCATCGGTATCTTTTCACTTGTACATAGTTAGAAAAGGACAGACGAAAATTAGAACTTTCAAATTAAGTTCCGACTAAAATTCTCATACAAATTTGCCGACAAGTAAAAACGTGTGCTCTAAAAGCACTGTGATGTTAAAGGCGAAAACTAGTTTGACATTTCTAAGTTAGTTGTTATCTGTTACCGTCCTTTTCTCACGCTCTATGTTAGTTAAAGACAGCAATGGTTTAAATTTAGTTTAGTTTGCGTACAGAGGAATCAGCACCACTGGCAATGATTCAGATTACTTTCGTCTCACGCTTAACTTTGTCATAATTTAGTAGTGTACAAATGGCCGAATCAAAAGGCATTTTATATTGCCCGAAATGTTTACGCAAGTATTTAAAACTTTGTTATACAGCGTGTAACAATAACCCTGTCCGATCCCTAAGAGTATCGGTATCGTACTGCGAACACATATACGTAGCCATTAAATGGATTGGAGATTATTATTGTTCACCAGTGAAAATAATTAAATATAAATAGAAACTGATCCAAGGCAACAGCAACACTGATCGCTCCTCAAAGTTCACGTACTTACTACCTACAGCTTTGTGGCAAAGAAGCCGCCTATGCGAGACGGTTCATGAACTGTACCACGAATACGCCTTTATTGGATCGGATAGGGGTTTTGTTACATATTGTATGCAGTAATCCGCTTAGAGGATGCGAGAACATTAAAATAAAATAATTAAATAAATACAGGATAGGCTTCATCCCTTGATGCGGTCCACTGTACATACTAATTTTAAGTCACATTAAGCAATGGAAGTAAACAGGCTGATACAACACCGAAAAGTATACAGGATACAGAAACATTTATAAAACAAGATTATCTCTTCACCTGTACTCCTTGGTGGTTCAAGCATATTTCGGTTTTCACCTGAATGCCGTGGAAATGACAATGAATACGAATTAAATTTTGTTAAATTCATTAAACACTTAAAAAAGACCTTATCAGAATAGAACATGGAGTTTAGATTTAATCTGAGCAAATGTTAATTTTAATTTTATTATTGTTTGCCTACATGGTCGAGCAGTGTAGATCGCACATCATGCAGTTTTATATAACATCTTGTAACCACTGTCTCACAATAAATACCTTTGACTTTGACTTCATCTATTTTTTTTATTTTTCCTTAGCCTATAGTGTCTAAATTTACATGACAGTACACAAAAAATATTTAGATTTTTTTTTTCATATAAATCGAAATAAACTAACTAAAAAATATTCATATCCCAATCTGCGAACTTATAACACCTTATATTCGTGTTCGGTGCATTAATCACTACATAGTATGAAAAAAGTCGCTTTCCGCTGTCTGTCCCTATCTAAGTTTAGATCTTTTAAACTTCGCAACAGATTTTGATGCGGTTTTTTTAAATATATAGTGTGACTAGCTGTTTCCCGCAGCTCCACCCGAGGTCTAATTTTTTTTTATATCTTTGAGATGCAAGCTATCCTATCTTTTAAGGTGGATCAAACTGCACACGGTGTACTAATTTTATTTAAATCGGTTAAGTAGTTTCGGAGTTCATACCGGAAAAACATCGAGACACTGGAATTATATATAATAGATTTAAGAGGACAGACATATAATACATGTGCGAAACCGTGACGGGACCGCTGGTTTATTTTAAAATACACCTAAATACTAACACGATTAGGTAACAGAAAGTATTTAAGAGATTTATTTACCTGGTGGTAACGCCAGCGGTTGTCCATTGTTTGTGTTGAGTGGCACGGAGTTGTAGCATTCTGGGTTCACGTGCGCTATTGTTATGTGCGAGTTGCGTTCTAGGGTTGCTGTAACAAGAGCATTTTATTTTTATTATTAAAAAATGGAAGGAGTGGCCTCAATTGGCCCTTCAGAGAGAAAAATGGAAGGAAGAAAGGGAGGCCTTTGCCCTGCAGTGGGACAGTTCAGGCTCAAAATAATAATAATAAATGGAAACATTTTTTAGAAGAACATTGTAGTGTCTGAAATAGACGTTTTAAATTATTTGACAGCCTCCCAAACAGACTTTTCCACCCTCAATAGGTTCACGAGGTTGTATTTGCCAGGTTTTTATGGCATATTTGTTACGCGATATTTGGTATACGGAGGACCACCTCAGAGGAGATTAGAATTTCATAAAAATGTTAAAAAAATAACAATAAATCATTGATTTGGTTGAAACATGGTGGGTAAACAATGTTACATAAATTTAGTTGTATAATATATGTAATTTTCTACAATTGCTTTTTTATTGAAGTTCGTTTTTTTTTTAAATATACATGATATTGCATCATATGATATTTTCTAATCTTCCAGGGTTTTGAAGGAGGCTAACCAGCTGGCCATTCAACTACTTCTTTTCCGGAACTACAGTTAGTAAACTCGCTACGTTGCTACAGTAAATGAACTTACTAATAAGATGCCTAATCTTGCTCTCGATGAGTCCGCACCACTGCAGCTGATCGTCAGGGCTGGCAGACGAGGCTAGGAGGACTATGAAGTGTTTGTAGCGAGAGAAGAAGTTCGGCGCCTCGAACAGGCGCTCCCAGCCGCACTTGCTCAGCATTATCTCGTCTGTTATCGCTAGACCTGGAAGGAAAACATGTAAATCTTAGCCTGGCAAATTCGTTCGTCACACTATTATGGACTGTGCGGGTGGCGGGGGACGTTACTACCCAATGATGGCGCCACAATGTCGCCCCCCCTGTCCCGCGCGCACGAGGTACCACCCCACCTGGCTTACGTCTCCCCTCGCCCTCAGATGATGTTGATCAACCTATAGTTACTGTTAGTAAAATATGGTACAACTGCTACATAATTCCTAAGAGATGCAAAAATTTTGTATTTTTCTTTTTGTTACATGAAGAAGAATGGTAAGAGTATAATAATCAGTCCATAGATCAGAGTGCATGCAGAGAGAAATCATATTTATGTTATAAAATCAAAAGTGTATTTATCTAATCCATCCTACAATACAATACTTCTAGGTTGTATTTTATTTTTTTTATTGATGTTTTGTATTGAAATTGCTTACCAAGTCTAAACTCTTCCATGATAACTGTCCTAGTAGATGCGCACACGTTGAAGGTGGAGTTCTGTTGGGGATACGCCGGCGTTATGATCGGCATCAGGTGGAAGCGGTCCGATATGTTCACCTGTAAGATAAGATTTTGGTGATATTATGAATTTATTAATTTCAGAATTTTATAAATTTTGCTTGGAGAACGTGGTAGTCTGCGGAAGAAAATCCAGTGGTTTTAGCCCATGGAAGTTGGACATACTAAGGTCCATGAGGATTTACAAATGATAAAGTCATTTGACACACGAAAGAAGTAAATAGTTACGTTTGGCTGCGCGACCCAAATGTGGTTTATATGGAGCAAGACCCAAAATGTCCGTAAACCTATAATTTGGAAGATTTACAATGATACCGTTATTAATGCTATTTACTTCTGGACGTATGGACTACTGGAAATTGGCCTTCATGACGTGAAAGAAACAGCCAGCCTGAGTCCAGCGAGACAGCCATTGGCTAAGAGCCGTCACTTCTGACTACGGTAACAAAAATCCCGTCTGCCAAGACTACTGAATTGTAATACTTACTCTAGGGTCCCAGACGGGGAAGCCGAGGTTGACGGAGTCCGGCTGCTTGAGCAGCACCGGCTGCGGCCACTTCCACTGGCTAAAGACGAGGAAGAACTTGTGCACCAGCGTGGCGGGGAGCGCGTTGGGGTACAGCTGGCACGTGCGCGCCACCAGCATGGCCCACGACACGCCGCCCAGGTAGCCCAGCGTGTTCGAGTAGATGCCGTGCCCTGGGAGACCGGTACACAATCCATTAAACATGTTCGGGAAAATCCGAAAGCAGGTTGCTTGTAATATTCTAAGTGCTTTCTGAGGTTAAAATGTTTAGAATAATTAACAAATGAATATTGAACATTCGACTAATTTGAATGATATTTCATATTATACTGAATGAGAAGACTACCAGGCTATGCCCCCATTTTAACTGTATGTATGTGTATTTCGACAAAAGGGAAAAAAATTGAAGCATGGAACTAATTTATATCTATGCAAAAAAACATAGCTTTAAGTTTTTAAACCACGGAGTAAACAGTGGAGAGCGTTTGTATGGAAAAAAGTACAACTGCGTTTCCTCATAATACTGATATTACAAATGTTACAGCCCAAAATAGAAAATTGTCTTCAAGATTTTAGCTTTTTTTAAATTAAAAACCAATAGAATGAAGGAAAAATTTGATCCTTCGGCAGGTCTCGAACCTGCGACTACTGCTTCAACGCACCAGTCGCTTTCCCAACTAAGCTACAGAGGTCAGTACGCGAACTTTCAAATTTCTTTTTCCATATTTTTATGCACGTCTCAAGGCGACGTAAGCAACGACGACTTTTTTTTATAAAAAATGTTATAGTAATACTTACGTTTAGCCCATAGCTTGATGGCTCTCAGTGTGAGTCTAAAGTTGTTTATGTTAGGAACGAGCCGTAAGATCTCGTCGGTGACGCGGCAACCGTTCAGTGAACGAACGCATTTCTGATCCAAATTCTTCAGCAGCATATCGTCCCGCAAGTCGAACGAATCTGTCGATACAATGCCTATTGGTATATTGAAAATGATTGTAGTAATACCAGATACAGTGTTTTGTGAAAGGGTCGGTGTGAATTTATGAAGTTCGGGGTTAGTTATGGAATTTTCAAATGAAAATCAGGGTTTCTGAAGATCATTTTCTTCAGTACTGCTTTGTAATATGGTTAAGAATAGTTTAATATTTAAGTAAAGGTATTTAGTCATTCCGTAACCGAATATTTATTATATATCGGAGAAACTCGACTAGTTTAAGTAACTATTTAATTCTGAGGTCATGACGCAATCAATTGTGTAAAAAAAGCAATCTTTCTTAATTCAGTGACTTTATCTCGGCTTAGGCAAAGAATATACAGCATAAGAATAAGCAAAGCTCCAAAGTTTGCCAATTTTTTGGAAAATTGAGCCTCATGAGTTGATAAACGAAAAAACTGTCTCAAGTTTTGATATTCGCTTACAGAACGACTTTAACAAACCAGAAACTATTTTATTAAACTATAATAATCATAAATCTTTGTTATTAAATATGTTCAAAGATGTTAGCAGTAATAATATGAAGTGTTTACCTGAGGGGCGAATATTATCCAGTAAGGACTGGTGCTCTGTAAGATAGCAGGCCAAGGGAATGGAAAACAACAAAGTGTTAACAATTGTATTATTGCACTAATATTAATTAATTTTGATGCAGTATTCATTGTATTCTTTGGATCTTGTAAATAGTCGTAAAGTACTAAGTTGCGGCAACAGTTCGCCGCGCGGGGCCAGATGGAATATAATACTTTTATGTTTAACGAATAAACCGCTAAACTGAATTTGATAAAATTTGGTATGTACTCATGGAGTAATCTTTAATCGTAAGAAAGGTCATAGGCTTCTTTTTAATATAATAATAATTGAACCTTGTTCCCGACGGCAGATGGAGACTATTAGTAAAAAATGTATAATGAATATTTTGTTTTATTTAGAATATATTTAAAAATGTAATTTATGTGCCTAATACAAAATTAAGGAAATAATAATATAATAAATCATTTATTTGCTCATAAACATCCACGCGGGAGGAGCCACAGGATATAGTTAGTTTATATTAAACTAGCGGACACGTCCCGGCTTCGCACGGGCACCACAGACATAAATGTATCGTTTTTTTTTTTATCATTATCTATTGGTGAAAACTGTATTAAAATCCGTTAAGTAATCTAAAAGTTCCAAACGTAGGTACAGACAACGGAACTTTTATATTATGAAAAGATAAAGATTTTATTAACTTGATTATAATGACCTTAATAGAATAAAATGCGTGAAGTGCTATTAATAGAATAGAATATTATAATGAATTGAATAGAAGTAGTAGTTCCGGTTTTAGGTGTGTCAAGGTCACATTTTTTTCTATTAGTTAAAAAACTACTACGCAACCTAAGAGGTAACAATGCCTCTTAGGTTGCGCACATTAGGGTTTATTCCCATTAATGTACTTTGTTATATTCTTTATCAATTTTCATTTAAAGTAATTGTAAAAAAACGCTCTTGATCTCATAAAACAATATTATGTAAATAAATACAAAGTTAGTCGTATAATAGCTGTATAGAATTGAATAGAGTTCCTGCAATTACAAAGGTCACACGATATGGTGACCTTTAATAAAGGTTATAGGTCACGATATCGTGTGACCTTTAACCTCTAAAGATAGAACAGCGCCCCTTTTGTCTTAATCCTTAATTATTCACATCCAATAACAACTCTGAATCGCGGTCCACTGCTGGACATAGGCCTCTCCCAACATTCGCCTTAGTACCCGGTTTCTTCCGGTCCTCAGTGGGACTACCGGGAGCTGGGTGCCGTGTGTGATGGTAAGCAATAGTGGGGTGTTCGTTGCCCTATTCACCACGCTGGGCAAGCGGGTTGGTGACTGCAGTTTTGTATTAGTTCTTTCCGAGAACGCTGATGCCCATTCTCCTTGTTTCTATATCCCCTAGTCGCCTCTGACGACACCCACGGATAGAGGGGAGGGGGAGATTCTGAGCCGCGTCCCACGGCATACAATAGACTATTCAAATAATTCCTGATAACATAAACACTCTGTACAGAGTTCTACAGAAAAGCACGCTCATATCCGAAATACTGCTACAACTTAAAAAGCTGAAATTCCTAAGTGAACAACTTTGTTCAAAGAAATCAAGATGTTCAAAAAAAAAAATGGATAATCCAGATGTTTTTGGGATACATAAACTATCTTAGATAATAAAAATACCGATAATAAAACCGTGGAGGGGTCACTATTTGTAAACATAACGAGACCCCTCCGTGCCTCCTCATTTTCATTGCCCGATATGATGATATACCATTATTTTTATCCTACTTATATTATAAATGTGAAAGTGTGGATGTTTGGATGTTTGTTACTCAATTGCGCAAAAACGGCTGAAAGGATTTGGATGAAATTTGGCATGCATGTAGCCTTTGACATGGAAAAGAACATACGCTACCTTTTATACCTGATACTTTAAGTAGTTCCCGAGGGAAAATTGAAAATTGTTTCTGAGCTAAGCCGTGGGCAGACAGCTTTGAAATTTGGTATTTTTCTCTATTACAGCGCAAACACACGGGTGAAAATTTATTACATTTTTCTTTTCACTTTTTGGACCCAATTCTGAAGTCCATGCAAACGAAGTCGCGGGCAGAAGCTAGTTTCAAATAAAGAGGAAATCTAAATGCGTAACAATATATAACAACCGTGCGTATGTACATACTATAATTGTAACATATAGGTTAATGTTCCGCCCACTACAAGTAATAAATAGGTCATAGATTTTATGTATAATTTTCCTACTTATATATTGTATGTTCTTAACAGATACAGAACGATAGTGGTTTACTATTTAATCACATCTAAGCTTGTGCGAAAGGGTAGATTATTAGGTAGGTATGAAATCTATATATTAATACGTGATGCCAAAACTTTGGACCCCTTTTTACGAAAATTGCGCGGACGCAGGAGCATAAAATTTGGCACACTTATAGTTTATGTGTAGGAGAAGTGCAGAACGCTAATATTTTTCAATAATAATGCTTATAAAGTACATTAAATCAATAAATAAAACATTACCCACACTACCATGCATTTCACACACACATGTTTGTTTTGTTTTTCATTGACTGCTTACTGACATTGACATAAATAAGTGGTTTAAGTTTTTATATATCCGAATATAACGGCCAAGGACATTTAGCAAACGATAAAAGAGGTTTTACAAAAAACATTGTTTGCAGAGAAGTTTGCAATATGCGATAAAATATGCTCTAAATGGATATGTATTTTTTATATGTATTTTCCTCTTATAGCATGTTTTCTTTTAATAAACATTTTTTAAATAGATATTCTTTATTTTACTTCCTTTTAATTTCATATAATTTGTTCAAAAAATAAATTGGCAAATAACAGTCTTGGTCAAATGTGTGGTTATAGTAGTTTAGTTTTCGACAGTAGAACCTTAATAATGTTTGAATATTATATTTTAATAATGTATATTAAGTCACTCACAATTTAAATTTATATTATAAGGTCGAATTTCGACCATTGGGCGACCACTAGTAAAATTAAATATAAATATTAGAGCTATAATCAGGTTAATCCGTTAGTTAAGAGACTAAAAAAAATGAACATTTATATTCTTTTGTGATATAAGAACACAATCACACTCTAATTATAATGGAGAAAGTTTGTGCGTGTCTGTGTATGATTGTTATCTCTTCACGGTTAAACGGCTCGACCAATTTTAATGAAATTTGGTAAAGAGGTAGCTGACATCCTGAATTAAACACACAGGCTACTACTATCTTTCTTTTAACTCGGAAAAATTGTTATTTGATAAACCGCGGGACGAAGCTAGTAAGTAGATAAAGTGAATCAAAGATCATCAGTGGGGTTAATGACGTTATGCTTATGCACAAAATTGTGACGTCATACGATATTTTAAATCGTTTTTAGTTACGTAAACTACGTGTCAAATATTTTATTTATTCTATCTGACCGGTTTTTTATAGAAAGTAAGTCGTTTACCCCACTACAACTTCGTTGACCCAGTGGCAATCGGATTTCGTCGGCCGTAGGATCATATCGGACTATTACCGGCTAATACCATCTACTTTTACCTTCCTATTGTGAAGTACCAAAGAAATATATACTGTGGAACGAATTATTTTAAGGTGTATTTTAATTTTCTGGCCCGCTACATCATTAACAAACCTGTACTATACAACACTGTATTATTGTATAGTTAATATAAACAACAAAATATGTTTGACATTGACGGGCCTGTTGGTCTAGTGGTTAGACCCTGACTGCTAAGCCGGAGGTCGGGTTCGATTCCCACAAAGGACAAATATTTGTGTGATAGGCACGATCATTTGTTCTGTGTCTGAGTGTAATTTAAAATATTAGTTTATCTATAATATGTATGTATTTACAAATACACAAGTATGTATTTGTATTAGTTGTATGTTTATTAGTTGTCTGGTCATCATATTACAGGCTCTGCCTAGTTCTATAACCGTGTGTGAGTTGTCCCAAGATATAAAAAGAAAATAAAATTGTGTATTCAACTTTCGGGCCCACTACCATCAAATAACACTCATGTACTATACCATACTGTATTATACACAGAAGACTACTTTGTTTCTCTACTGTTTATCACCCAACCCTTCCACTTATCATTACACTGTCACAATTTAACATTAGAGTGTATAAAATATTATCACTGAGTAATAAATGGAGATTTACCTGGTATTTCTTTGAGTGCCAATCTGGCAAACAGCAAGTCAATTTCGATTCCGTCAAAATTCATCTTGATAACTGGTACGAAGGCATCCTCCACAGCTCTCAATTCTTTTACCTGTGATGAAAGAAAACACCAAATATTATAGTTACATAAGTATTTATTTAAATCTTAACGTTTTGCACGCTGCATTGACTTATTTCAACTGGTTCGGAGTTAAAATGTATAAAAAAATATTAGGGTATTTTTTTTCTTCTGGTTCATTTTATCTGTGTTATCCAGGCACACAATAACCAAAAGAAAACCGAAAATGTCTAGTAAACGAATATTTTTAATGGCCTTTATCAACCAGAACATATTTATTTATTTAGTATTATGCATTGTACATAAGAGGACTTGATGCCTGAAGGCATTCTCTATCTGACAACCTTAGGGTATTCAGAAAAGAACGTAGTAGATGCACTGAAATTGACATATTTTTGACCCAATGAAAATTAAACACGATTAATTTTTATATTAACATTTCGACCTATGTTCCTTGGAAAAAGTTGTTCAGTTTTGTGCACCTGACCACCTCGTAGAATATACGCACTCCATAAAAAATAATCCTGTATAAGTCAAAAATAATTTATTTCTACAAACCTGTGGTTGGATTTTCAGTAGGTCGTAGAACGACGCGAAGTAGTCTGTTCTGTCAATGTGACGCGGCGCCACGCATAGCGCGTCTATATCAGCACCGCGATGATGTACCTGAAGGGAAAAGATTAACATTATAAACTAGCTGTGCCCCGCGGTTTCACCCGCGTAAGTTTTCCCCGTTCCCGTAAACTTAACCCTTTCACTGTCCCGTAAGTCACATATGAACATAACCATTGTTTAACTATTGATGGTGTTCAAATATATAAAATTGTAAAAATCAGTCTAAATGGCTCTTTATTACATCAGCTATCCGCCAATGAAAGTCTCATCATCGTTCCAGCCATTTCAGAGACAAGCCGGAACAAACAGACTGACTAACTTGTACCTAATTATGTTATTTTTATTTATTTATTTATTATTTTGGTATATGTACCGTGTACATCCATAAGCATTTAGTAAAAAGCTGTTATTTTAATATTATAATAACACAAGAACAGACAGACAACAATTTTTTGATTTGGTTTCCTGAACTCCTACCGCGCTAGAGTGACTGTCCGTAATCTTCTAAGCTTTTTAAGATATAGATAGGTAATAGAATAGGGTATTAAACTGAAAAAATGTGTTTTTTTAAAGTTCGGTAAGAACCGAAAGATAATAAAAAAATATTAGACACGTTTTCTACCGTATCGCAAAAACATAATTGACGTCACTCTGTCGTATATTTTTTGCTCACTTTGTGTCGTAACAAGCCCCCATTCCTTCAACTTTTTAATTTTTAGTATTTTAGCAAAAATACTTGTCAAACATTTTTTTATTACATAACTATAAAATAATAAATGTGGAGAACATCACATACATTGCTCCGCATACAAAGTAAGTAGCTAAAGCACTTGTGTTATTGGAATCAGAAGGTACAGTAAACACCCAGACCCGAGAAAATGTAGAAATGTGTTTTTTTCTACGGATCAGACCTGAGTGCTGGCGACACCTTGAAAACCGGTGTGTACGCCACTCGACCACGGAGGTCGTCAAAAATTAACTGACGATTCTTTGACGTCAACTTTTTAAAGTCAGGTTGAGCAAGTGTTTGATCAAAGCTTGTTCCTTCTCTATATGGGAAGAGGCCTGTGCCCAGCTGTGGGATACTTATAGGCTTGCTTTATCTATCACTGTGCTGCCCAGCACCATCTAGTGGTGAATCTCCAGGTTACACTCACCCCGAGCCTGTAGGAACCGAAAGTGTATATGTTCCCGCCGACGGTGTCAGCGACGCTGGGCGGCATGTTCTTCCGGAGCGACTCCTCGCGGATCCACTGGCGCACCAGCCGGTGCAGCGAGCCGAGCACCTCCATGCGGTGGTGCATCTCCTGCTCAGACTCGAACACGCCGTAAGGTGCCAGGGAGTCTTTTAGCTCTGTTGTCTTCTCTATGTCTATTGGTTTTGGACCTGAAACAAGAGATAGTTTTTGTTTTAAACATATTTATACAAACTATATTGCTTTGGTTACATGTCTTTTGAGAACTCTAGTGATATTCCTCGACAAAAAGTTTTTTTATTTTAGCTTACTATCAAAGTGGGTCGTACATAGATAGTATTTTTGTTACCCCTCGTGCTAAGCTAAACGCTTGTTTTACGACTGAGTTCACGTTGATAGTGCAATGGGTAGGTTTCGAACCACTAAGCACATTTTCGCAAGTTCGGCGCTAGCCATTAGGTTACCGTCACTTCAATGTTGCAAAGGAAGTAGAGGCAACATCCGGAAGTGGAGGGGAGGGGATTGAAAGTCTCATTTGAACTGTTTGGCCCCTCCAAGGAAACAGATAGATTCCAACAGCTGGTACCTTCAATAATGGGAGTAGAACTTATAGGTGAAGTAAGATTGTTTGTCAAAAAAGCAGTGTCATAATAAAGCATACAATTTCGTCACATGGTAAATAGTTACGAAAATGCAAAGAGACTAAAGCCGCTTTTGGTATTTTATTTCTCTAGCAAGCTGCATCAAACCCACTACAGGCCAAAGGATTCTACGCAGTTACCAAAGATTCCGTAATACACACCTGCCATAGAAATAGCGGAGGTCATGCCCAAAGTCTTCAGATTCTGTTGATTCTGGTGCTCATTCGCCTTCCCCGTGTTCTGTGGGATCGGCGCATTGCTATGCGAGTACTGCGAAGCCGGCCACATCTTGATGAGTTGGCTTCAGTACAATGTAACCGGTAAACTACTAGCTTAAAAAACTAGGTGGGTCATTTATAAAATGCTCTCCTTGAGGCCAACTGATGGGTTTGGTAGCTGGGTGTGGTAATCTGGAACAAGGATGGTTAAGGTTATTTTTTTTATCATTATCAATACCCAAGTAATCCACAGCTGGACATAAGTCTGTTCCTGTTCTTCCAAATGTTACTTGGTCATATTGTGCCTTAGTCAGGCCAGTTATTTTTTAAATTTGCAACTCTTGTATATATTTCTCCATTGCACCTGCTGAATGGTATTCCTAATTAACTATTATGTGTGTATTTGATTTCAATTTAAATATTACATATTCTCATATTACATTATTCTTATTGCATTAATACTACATACAATTCTTAAAAAAAATACCTACTTTTTAAATTACTGATAAATAGGTTATAAATAAGATCAATAAGAAATATTATAGTAAGTGTATATAATTACTTTACTGTGATCCAACAGACAAACTATGACTATAGTTTTGTTGGATTTAGTTGTAAATCGTGCAATATATCATGTACCTTCTATTAATAAGTAAATAACAAGTTTTAGCACCACAAAATATATCTGCTATGGATTAGATTTCTGATATAAAATGTATTACAATCAACCTGAGTTCACAGAAGGCACAGCTTGACCTACAAATCATAAGTTCCCTGCCAGTCATAAGTATGAACAATTGTCAACATTTGCAGGTATTCATCCTAGTGAGAAAAACTAGACAATTACAGATGAAAGTTATGAAAACATTGGTTAATATTGCTCATTAATTTTATTAATCTTATTCATTGTATAAATTTATGGAGTCAGTGTTTCTATTGTCTATATTCAGCCACCTTACTTACTAGTACCAATTAAGATTGTTGTGATCATCAAAATGTTCCATGCTAAGCGCAATAAGAATAGAACAATAATATAGATTTACAATTTCACATTATTTCATAATTTGGATAATATACCCTCATTTATGTTGATTAAAGAGGTTTGTTTATTCATACAACTGGCCAATGACCATGATAGATAATATCACTAAAATGTACATAAAAGATGGTTGATTACATATAGTGGAGGTAGTACATTGACGGTAGCACCTATCACATACAAGTAGACGGGACTCAACTTTTTATGCATGTTTTGAGGAACTAAATATAAGAATGTAAAAATCTGTTTAAAATACGAAAGGATATCTCCATATCCTTTCATATTCTATACAGATTTCTACATACAGGATAACTGTAAGCAATGGATAGATCATAAAAAAGGAGTGGGTGATATGGCAAATGGCAGAATGAATTGGAGGATTCAAATTGTTATGAGAAACCCAAATAGTTTGGAAATGATTTGGGATTCATGGAAATACTATGAAGATAATATCTCGTTAGTCTGGATCTAGTTATGGTTTTCAGGGGCTGTTTCCGCACTTAGCCTCTTAATTGGGCCATTGTGCGTGTTGATCTAGTTATATAATATATACATAATCTTATATTGTAATCTGGTATCTAGCATAAGATACTCAATACAATGCACTTGGGATGTCAGATTTGCTTTTTTAACCCGATTACCATTAAACTCCATCAGATTCTTAATCATGATTTGCAGTACCATTATTTATAACAATGTTTATTACACGTTGTTTATTCATTATCTATTATCTATATATATAAAAATGAAACCCGTTTTCCGTTGTCATGGCATCACGCGTGAACGGCTGGACCAATTTCGTTCATTTTTTTTTTGTCGTGTTGTTTATTATCAGAAGGTTCTTATGGAGAAAAAAAAATAAAAAAGTTGCGCGAAAATTTTAAAAAAATTAAAGAAAACTTAATGACCATATTAACTTTTCTAATTTAACCTTTATAGCCTTTGACATATCTGTTAGTTATTTGACATGACAACGTCTGTCAGGCCAGCTAGTAATTGAATAAAAAACGTGAAAGTTAATTCATACAAATGTAATCAGTCTAATTTAAATTTGTAAAAAGACATGGTAGGTATTTATTGTTAAAAAAAATAAAGAATTTTTTTATTTATTTATTAAAGTTAAAATTCTATAAGTGGTACACAAGGTGGACTTTTAAGTATTTGTTTACATTACTGTCTCATGTTTGTCTGTATTTGGCAAAGCAAATAAAAAATTTCAAGAATGCTGTCAAAACCTTTGAACAAAAATAAGCTGGATTACTCAAAAACATTACATGTTTTATTGTTTCTATGATTATGCAAACATTAGATAAATTAGTATAGGTAAATAATGTTAAAATACAAATGATAAGTGATAACACAATCTAACAACAAAATACAAGTTGCTTGTGGAGTTGTGGATTTTATGCCTAGGACAAAGAGAGGAGTATATTCTGTTTAGATTTATTTAAAAAGCTTAGTAATAGAAATAACTTTATTTTATAGTATCTAATTGTAGATAACGTTTTATCAAAACTATGAAATATATAACTTGTGGTCAAAAGTTTACAAAAAATATAAATACTTGTTTTCTTTAAATTTTTTGATTAATTGAAGATAAATCAATTTATTTCAATGAGTGGTAGAAATATTTACATTATGAATAATAAGAAAGCAAAATATGGGTGTCAATGACACAGTAGTTTAATAAATAGGTACATTGACTTACCTACGATAAAGTAAACATTTAGATTGTATATAAATTATCAGAAATCTTTATCGTACCACATCAAAGGTAGGGTAACGGAGCTTTATATATATTTTCATAATTTCGCGATGCGTAAGCAAAAATTGAACTTTTAGAAAGCACTCGTACTATTTGTGGACTCAAATCGAGGTTTGTTCACCTACTTTTATTTAATTTAGCGATAAATAAATTTCTTTTCACATTGTAACACGTTTAAAACCCAAAAGAAACGTATTACAGGTAATAAATAAGAAAAAACATCGAGAACATTACTCGCTAACAGCAGATTCGTGGAAGTATTCTTTTGTTGTCTGATGTACTAAGGTCACAACTTATGTAAATATGACCCTCGCTCATTTCTGAACCTTGAAATACAAAGATAAATGGCTACGAAAGCATTACTATGTATAATCTCAATACATTTATCAAAAAAACATAAAGAAAACGAATACGCATTAAAAAGCTCACGTTGTCTTGAGCAGATTGTTATTACGTTACCGAGCACTTTTGCATAGCTAAACAAACGTAGAACAGAACACACTCACCAATTTATTAGATCATCCGTCCTAATCTGCAATATTTTACACATGCAAATCATTGAAATCATAATAAAAGAAAGAAACAAACATTAATTTCCAAACAAGCACCCAACAGTCGCCAACAACAAGGCAGCCATTTTAATTAAGATGGCGCTGATATTCTTACCAGTTGTAAAATAAAACCAATGCTACCAGTATACCAATCAATAGTCATTTTAGGATCATCAAATGCCCTCTAACTCAAAGTCAAAATAAATAAAAATATACATAAAACAGTATAAAGAGATTTGTAGTTGAGTTTATTAACAATTATTATTTTGAAATAAATATCGATTCGTGAACCATTCCAAAAGTTTTGAATGCAACACCATTCCAAAGCATTAACGAGACGTCTATGGATGCGTTCAAAATTTGAAATATTCGTTACTTTTGCGCATGCTCCATTGGCAGTTTTTTCAGTGACGTATCACAAAACTCTGTTGAACTCGTTCACATATCACTATCTCTTTTCATGTGCTGCCAAAAGAAAGGGATTGATAGAGAGCCGGTTGATGTTTTCGTGTCAGCCTTGTGCCCATTTACGAGGAGTAGGTAAAATCCGCCATCTTGAGAGTGAATTCAAGAATGTGTGGACTTTTAGCGGAGTTAAGTGAATTTCTTTAGTAATTTTATTATTAAATGGATTTATATTTGTCCACCACGCGATTTCGTACCTTTTATTTAAACCGGTAACATTAACGAAAACTCATTACGCGTTGTTATAGAGCTTAAACGCCGAATTCCTTGATAGTGTTTATGTGACAGGAGAAGACACCGTAAGCTTTCTAATAGTTTTTTGCGTGTCTATTTCCGTTTTCCATCTCGACGATCGTTAACATATACGTGAAAGTGAAATAGGTATCGCGTATCGTTACATAGTTTTCATTGTAGGGTTTCGCGATGTTTTTTTCTGGTCGAAAATGCGGTTAGATGGGCGTTGTTGGTCGGCGATCGGTGGAGCTAAGTCGGGGACTGTGTCGGCGTCCTGGTGAAGGCCTAGGCCTGACAGGCAGGCTGAGCGTGCGGCCGACGCAGAGGATGCAAACGGCGAGGGTGGTTTAGCGAGGTGTAAAGTGTTTGAACTAGTGTTATTGTGAAAATGTCGACGACTATGAGGCCTACTCTCCAGACTGTCCCGGAGTCGTTGCCGGCGGACCACGTGACGTCTCCGTCGCCGGCTCCCGCGGCGACCACCGCCGCCGCTGCACCCTCGCAGCCGAGGCATCCCAGGCCTATGTTTAAGGTAAGTTCACAGATGTTTTGATTCCCCAGTCATTCGCCCGTCAAACAGTGTAAAACAATTATAATAACAAAAAGTCAAGTGCCTTACATAACTTGTTTTATCAGATTGAAAACTAATTTATTCTTTGGTTAACATAAACTAGTAACTGGATCATATTTTGCTTTGTAATTACAAACACAAAAGTAATGTAACATTCTTATCAGAGGTTCAATATTTGTACAAGAGATAAGAGTGGATTAATGTAGGGTATTAATAAGGTAATCTGTAGATTACACATGAGCATAATATACACATTAATTAATTGTGCAAACCTGCAATGGTAGCCTAGATGTGAAAGAAAGTGTGGGCAGTCTAGCATCACATCTCAACCATTAAAAAATATGTATTAAAATCTATTTAACTAAGTATAAACTATGAAGTGGTATCAATTTGTATAATAATTATGAATTAATTGAAGCCATGTAAATATTGTATTAAACATCTGAGCATTTTTAAACCCAGTAAATTAAATATTATCAGCCCAGCTGTGGGCCAATATGAGTTCATATATAAATAGTAATTTAGTTTAATTTTTATCAAGCCATTATTTTAACCACCCTAAGGTTGACTGGTAAAGAATGCCTTCTGACATGAACATAATTATAATAATGATTGACATGAATTATCTGTTATTAAATCATATTAGGAATCCTTTTAATTTTAAGAAACAAAAAATAGCCAGTAAATATAATAGATCCCAACACAAACAGATCATGGACAGTGTTACAGTATTACTCATTGAACTTATCTGTGCATTGTGATGTTATATAAAAACTACCTTTTGTTTGATTGTAACCAGCTCTAGACAATACAAGACTGACTCACAGTAAAGCAATCATTATTTCAAAATGGTTGCACTCTAATCATGTCCGTTTTGCAATTTTAATCATTTAAGACTTTAACACACTAAACTCAGATGAAATATTGAAAAAAATGTTGTTTATTTTATAAAAAATAAAACAAGAAAATACAAAAAAGTTTACTATTGTCTTTTGTCTTAAGGCTGATGTAAATCCCTTGATTTTGTGGTAGAAAGGGTCATTGGTATGAGTATGGTCAACTTATAAAGATATTTTTTAATAATTTATAATTGATTGTTAGATGTTCTGTAATAATAAATAGTAATTCAGAGGATTTAGTGTCTTGAAGGCTAGTGTTCTGTTGTTGATGTAATAAAATAATTAATAATCTGGAATTAAAAATGTATCATGTGATTTAAGTTGAATTATTGATAATATTATGGTAGAATAAATTATAAATCACAATATAAGTACCACAGCTGTTTCAAATTATTATGGAATAAGTAATCTTTTCTAAAACAGAGAAGATCAAATCAATCTTTAATTAATATCCAATCTGAACTGTATTTTTTTTATTATAATTTACGTGTGTTCATTTAACTCTCTTACTCTCTCATTAGTAATACCATACAAGAAAATCATCAAACAAAATTAAAATAAAAAAAAATGAGTAATATTTTATCATTTGTTACATAATTGTTTTTGGCTAAAGCATTATTACTGTCAGTCTTATCATGCAATAAAGATAATGGTAATGAAAACAGAATACATAATGAAGATCAAATAAACAAGTGTATTCTCATTAATGAAGAAATAAATATATTAAGTACCTTGTTGTTCAATTCAATCTTTAATTTACTAAGATAACACAGATGTGATTTTAAATAAAACAAAGACTCAATTTTAATTTGGGTTAGCTAATCAAATATTATCTGTAATACGCTTGAAAAAGAAGTTATATAGGAATAATTAATGTTTATGTATTGTCAATATAAACAATATTTATTTTTGACAAATATTACTTTTGAGTCATAAATTAAAATATATTTAGTTTAGTAGGAATAACATATTAAACAGAAATGAGTAACATATTTCAATTTAATAATGTTTAAAGTCGTAAATTATTATAAAGCTTGTTTTTAGTAAAGTTGTCTGTCACCACTATAGTATTAATATTTAATTTGGGTAAACTAGATAAAACTAACATGTTGCCAGCACTGACTCATGTGTAAACAAATGGTTATATTTACCTTCAAAACTTTACAATACACTTACATTTTTAATATTTTAAAGATAGGCATGATATAATGTAGCTGACCAATCTTTTTTATTATGTACTTTTTGATTTTGTTAGTTTTACAATAAGTACCTTAATATTATCAAGGAACACAATCCCATTACGGGTTTATTCTTCCTGGTACAGCTGCTTATGTTATTATCTATTACAATATGTTTGTCAATAATTTACACAGATTTTTTATGGTATAAATGTTATGGTACAAGTTGTTCTTCCATATTAAATAACATCAGGAGAGAGCCACCTCTATTACCTAGAAAAATACCTATTCTCAGACCTACCAAATACACTGTATAAAGTATTTGAATTTTTTATAAGTCAGCATTTAACAGTTTTACAAATCTTTATTTTCTAAACATCTTTTTCTCAAGTAGACCACGGCTAAACTAAATGATGATTATATTTTACTTTTTATACCATATTGTGAGCTATATTTTGTTCATAAAACTTATTATGTCATTGTACAAAAAATATAGAGGAAATAAATAGTTTCCTATATATTACTATTCAAAATAAACAACAAACATTATTCAGTTATATGTATTATTATCATAATTATATCTTCATCTTGTCCTACAGGTTGTTCAAGTCAATGGTTTTAAAAGTCCTTGCATTCACTGTTTCTTTGTTTGATCTAATTAATTCATGATCAATCTAAATTATGCATAATTCTAACTTGTTGAATGCTTTAATTATAACTCAACATGGTGAATTTCGTTTTGTTTCATATACATGTACATGCCAGGGTACTAGGTACCTACTTAAAATTATTTCAGTAATATATTAAGTATGTGTACATCATATTATCCATCAAATTTAAACATAAAGTCAATAAACTTAAAAAAATATATCTTCAAAATCCCCATTTTTTATGTGTCTTATGTACCTACATGAAAGTTATTGTGGTTTTTTTTTACAGGAACATAGGTCAAGTTTGAAGGCACTTGATATTTAATTACAAGATGATACCTTGAATGTGATGTAATTTATCTTATGGATAACTCCATATTGGCTTTATTTATATTTTAATAAAATGCTCTGGAATGACTGGGGAATATATTTTGCTCTACTTGTAAGCTTGAAGCTAGTGTCCGTCCTTTTAAATGTGATTGTTTATTTACGTACAGTATTGTGTCCGCAAATTGTTGAAAAACGCTTTTTAAAACGGCAACTTTGTGAACGGTAAAATAGTTATTATAATAATGTTTAAAACCTACGTTATATTGTTTAATTTATTTATGTTACTTTACTGACGATGTCTCTATCGTTAGTACACACATCAAAAGTGTCTAGGGATCAACATATATTTTTGCAATAACTTTTCTCCTGATTGATATTAATTAAAATTTTCTTTAAGGATTCATCGAATAAAGTGTTTTCGTTTGTCACAGTAACGATAAACCAAGTCACCTTTGCATTAATAAAGAAATTTGCCATTTTCCTAATAAAGGGATTTTTGACATTTGAACCACTAACACAAAAGTTCGAAAAAAAGACTGAAATAACAGTTTTCTTTAAAATTTTATTGGGTAACTTAAACAATTAATAATCCGTGTTTCTACCGCGAACACTAACAACACAAGAACATCGGTTTGGCATACTCAAAATGAGTTCATCCAAATCACGCTGTGGAATGGCCGCCCATGTTCGTTGCAACAACAAAAAAAGGTCTTCTTGCGACTGGATACCCTCCATATTCGGCAGAGCTCTTCTCTGTAGCATATCCCATGCATGCTCAATCGGGTTCAAGTCTGGCGACTGAGCAGGCCAGGGCAGGACATTGATGTTAGCTGCGGCGAGAGTCTGTCTTACAACTCTTGCGGTGTGCGGTCGTGCATTATCATGCATTAACTGAAATAAGGGACCGATTTGCACTTGTAGAGGAACGATGACGTCTGATACAATCGTCTCAGCATAAATTTGAGCGTTGAGGTTGCTTCTGATCCAAATCAACTCAGTTCTTCCGCCGATCCAAATACCCGCCCATACCATGATGGTTCCACCACTATAAGGATGGACTTCCTGGCAGGATTTTAATCGCTGTTGGCGTCCAGGGGTTCTCCAGTGTCGTATACGTCTTGTATCCGGTCTCATACCAAAACGAGACTCATCAGAAAAGCACACGAAACGCCATTGTTCTTCTGCCCAATTTCTGTGTTCAAGAGCCCATTGATATCGAATCCTACGATTGTGCATTGCTATAGGTGGTACCCGTAGCGGTCTTCGGGAATGAAGGTTCACTTCATGCAAGCGGTTTCTGACTGTTTGGTCGCTAATTAAGTTCCCTGAAGAGTGATGAAGCCTCACGGCTAACATCATGGCGGTTATTGTTGGAGCTCTTCGAGTTAAGATTTGAATGTATCGGTCTTGTCTCCGTGTGGTGCAGCGATACCGTCCTCCATGGCGCTCAGCCACGGTACCAGTGCTTCGGTAACGTGTCCAAAGTCGACTGATAACACTCTGACTTGTATTCAGAGCTAAAGCCACAGTACGTTGCCGGGAACCAGCTTCTATCATTCCCACGGCTCTGAGCATTTCTTCCCTGCTTAAATGACGTCGCCGCTCCATAATAACGTTGGTTTTAATCAGTAGTAGGGAAACAGTAGCACTAATAATGTCTTCAATGCGTTGTATGTTTTTATAGGGAAAATATTGACAGCTGATTTTCATCTTTTACTCGAATTTGATTCACAGTTCCTGATTCGAATTATGAAATGCACCAAAAAGGATCCATATAAATTTATAAAATCATAAATTTATTACAAAGCCACGTCTCAATCTCAAGAAATCCGCATAAAAATGCTTGATCCCTAGACACTTTTGATGTGTGTATAAGGTTGTAAGATATTGCGCGCAATGTAAGCAAGATTTTAAACTTAAATCAGCAGAAACATTAAATGATGTATTTGCAATTATATAAAATACTATCGTATCTTGTAACTACATAATAATGCCGGATCAATCGGACAAGCTAAACACTTTTTATATTATGCAATTACAAAAAGCTTTCTTAAACCGTGTATTATTGAAAAGGAAAGCTCCGTTTAAAATATCCGAGAGGATCCTGAGCTAAGTACAGGAAACGCAATGATCAAACTTACAAGGTTCAGACGTTCCGTGGTTGAAATGACAATTGAGGACCACGTAAAGCTCTGTTTCTTCTCCATAACTCTTCCTAGTCTCCTTGTGTACTGAAAAACTTCTTGGTAAACTCTGCCAGCCTCAGTGACCAAACTTCGTTCAGAAGAAAATGATTAATAACATTATATCCGTTTAGCTTGATCAGTAAATAAGAACAAACAATGTTAATGTATTCGTATTTTTCTTCCTATCTTCACAGCTGAAATATATTTTGTTATTAGGTTGGGGTATTTATTCTAAGAGTTGTTTACGCGACGCCGCGTACCATCTCATGCATAAGACATCGGGTCTAGGGTGTAGGGTAGGGCTACACGACCTCCCATCTGCCCCAGTTTTCATGTCATACTATATTAAGATTCAACTATAGATAGGTATTCGACAGCTTTGTATCAATGTGCGCGTCATTTAATAATTTGTACGGTTGGTAAAATGTTTAAAAGCCTTCTTGATCAGTGTACTTAATCTACCTAAAAATCTGCTCTAAACTTAATACCGGGGACAAGTACAGTCCACTCAATATGTCGTGTTGTCACCACTTGAGCTATTTGGTGACAACGGTCGATTTGGTGCGTGGGTACTCAATAAAGGGATTCAAAGAAACACTCCAGTGATTTCAGCTTGGAGTAATTAGTTCTGTTATACCTCTTCACGTTCCCTAAAACAAAGCTACTCTATTAGAAAATTATATAAGTCTAGTGACAATCTTTTTGTAACCTCCGACAGAAACAAGTTGTATAGTATAAAAAACTATCACATCGACAAAAAGACTACTCTTCTTATTTTTGTTTACGTTTTTCCGTAGAATTTTACACGTTGTAATATTTGGGTGTGTACCTGTTACGCGAGATGATAAACCTGTTTGTTGTACTGAATAGGAGCAATAATCAAGGTATATTATCTTCATATAAGCAATTTATACTTGTGTTTTAAATGTAAAACATGTTGCGGTCTGCGGATAACCTTTTATTTTCCGGCACTAGATAATTCATTATACAAAATTAATCGTAATTCTGTGATACTTTGTACGCTCAAGCCTTGCCTATTAATGTTACTTTGTATTTAATATATTTGAACAGTTTCCGAATAATGCCTTCGCAGTAGGTATCAATGCAGTATAATTTTATAATATGTATACCCGTTTTCCGTTGTCACGACATAGCATGAAAACGGCTTGACCGATTTGGCTGATTTTGATCTTGAAATGTTTGTGGAAGTCCAGGGAAGGTTTAAAAGGTGTAAAACATAAATAATAAGTAAAGAAAAAAACTGTTCCGAAACTCGGGAATTACCGTAATTAATTAACTTTTGACAGAACGAAGTCTGTCCGGGCAGCTAGTTATTAAAATAAAAATCACGAATATGAGGTAAAGTTACGTAAACAATATTATCAAACACTGAATCTTTGGTGCTTCACTTACAGAATCCTCACAGTTATGTCATATGAGATGCACGTTCTAAATATACACACGAAACACGTGCTGGGATTGGCGTAGGCACCAACAACGAAAATATTTATATAAAACGATGTAATGCCGTTTACTCTTTATTGCGAAAATCTAGTTACAGCTACTGTATAAATAGACGAAGCTAGATACATAGTAATGTATTTATAACTACTGTTCCTAGTTTTGGGAAGCTCTGTGTTTCTATAATAGAGATCAATGATCATACGTCGGTAAATATTATGACGATAAAAACAATAAATACGTGAGATAAATCTATATATATAAAACTCTTCCGTTACTGACTGACTGACTGACTGACAGACAACGCACAGCCGAAACTACTGATCGTAAAGAGCTGAAATTTGGCATGTGTGTTTGTTGGAAGGAGTAGGCTACCACTAAGAGAGGATTTTTGGAAATTCCCCCCCAAAGGGGAGAAAAGGGTGGTAAATGACAGACAACGCACAGCCGAAACTACTGATCGTAAAGAGCTGAAATTTGGCATGTGTGTTTGTTGGAAGGAGTAGGCTACCACTAAGAGAGGATTTTTGGAAATTCCCCCCCAAAGGGGAGAAAAGGGTGGTAAATGACAGACAACGCACAGCCGAAACTACTGATCGTAAAGAGCTGAAATTTGGCATGTGTGTTTGTTGGAAAGAGTAGGCTACCACTAAGAGAGGATTTTTGGAAATTCCCCCCCAAAGGGGAGAAAAGGGTGGTAAATGACAGACAACGCACAGCCGAAACTACTGATCGTAAAGAGCTGAAATTTGGCATGTGTGTTTGTTGGAAGGAGTAGGCTACCACTAAGAGAGGATAATTGGAAATTTCCCCCCAAAGGGGAGAAAAGGGTGGTAAATGACAGACAACGCACAGCCGAAACTACTGATCGTAAAGAGCTGAAATTTGGCATGTGTGTTTGTTGGGAGGAGTAGGCTACCACTAAGAGAGGATTTTTGGAAATTCCCCCCCAAAGGGGAGAAAAGGGTGGTAAATGACAGACAACGCACAGCCGAAACTACTGGTCGTAAAGAGCTGAAATTTGGCATGTGTGTTTGTTGGGAGGAGTAGGCTACCACTAAGAGAGGATTTTTGGAAATTCCCCCCCAAAGGGGAGAAAAGGGTGGTAAATTGAAAATGTTTATTTCTCAATGGATTCACTTAAATCTTTGTATGTAGGTTCCACCAGTGAAGCAAGTGAGCATAGCATATGTATAAGTGAACATAGCATTTTTTAGACCATGATTTCATGGAGACATATTTCTAAACCCAAATTCTGACGGAAGTCATTACTCCACGCGGACGAAGTCGCGAGCAAAAGCTAGTCTATATATATAAAACTCTTCCGTTACTGACTGACTGACTGACTGACTGACAGACAACGCACAGCCGAAACTCCTGATCGTAAAGAGCTGAAATTTGGCATGTGTGTTTGTTGTGAGGAGTAGGCTACCACTAAGAGAGGATTTTTGGGAATTCCCCCCCAAAGGGGAGAAAAGGGTGGTAAATGACAGACAACGCACAGCCGAAACTACTGATCGTAAAGAGCTGAAATTTGGCATGTGTGTTTGTTGGGAGGAGTAAGCCACCACTAAGAGAGGATTTTTGGGAATTCCCCCCCAAAGGGGAGAAAAGGGTGGTAAATGACAGACAACGCACAGCCGAAACTACTGATCGTAAAGAGCTGAAATTTGGCATGTGTGTTTGTTGGGAGGAGTAGGCTACCACTAAGAGAGGATTTTTGGGAATTCCCCCCCAAAGGGGAGAAAAGGGTGGTAAATGACAGACAACGCACAGCCGAAACTACTGATCGTAAAGAGCTGAAATTTGGCATGTGTGTTTGTTGGGAGGAGTAGGCTACCACTAAGAGAGGATTTTTGGGAATTCCCCCCCAAAGGGGAGAAAAGGGTGGTAAATGACAGACAACGCACAGCCGAAACTACTGATCGTAAAGAGCTGAAATTTGGCATGTGTGTTTGTTGGGAGGAGTAGGCCACCACTAAGAGAGGATTTTTGGGAATTCCCCCCCAAAGGGGAGAAAAGGGTGGTAAATGACAGACAACGCACAGCCGAAACTACTGATCGTAAAGAGCTGAAATTTGGCATGTGTGTTTGTTGGGAGGAGTAGGCTACCACTAAGAGAGGGTTTTTGGAAATTCCCCCCCAAAGGGGAGAAAAGGGTGGTAAATGACAGACAACGCACAGCCGAAACTACTGATCGTAAAGAGCTGAAATTTGGCATGTGTGTTTGTTGGGAGGAGTAGGCTACCACTAAGAGAGGATTTTTGGGAATTCCCCCCCAAAGGGGAGAAAAGGGTGGTAAATGACAGACAACGCACAGCCGAAACTACTGATCGTAAAGAGCTGAAATTTGGCATGTGTGTTTGTTGGGAGGAGTAGGCTACCACTAAGAGAGGGTTTTTGGAAATTCCCCCCCAAAGGGGAGAAAAGGGTGGTAATTTAATAAACGGTGGTACACGCGGACGAAGTCGCGAGCAAAAGCTAGTACTGTATAAGATATTACATTTTATTACGCCATTTTCTAATACGTTTTGTCAATTAACCAGCATTACGACGACAGCTAAATTAAAACTTAATATGACTTTATTAAACAGTAATAGTTTAAATCACGTTATTTTATATCTATACACTGTACCACATGTAATAATAACACTCAATGTTATGAGCATTCTATAAAGAATCGTAATGCAGCAAATTATAACGCGATATTTTATTCAAACACTCGTAATTTAGTTATGCAAAACAAACCTTGAACATAAAAGCAAGGCATCTACAAACATTCAGTATTTATAATAAAATGCATGAAGAAAGTGTCGACTGAATGCATTTAAAAGTAAAATTATATTCAAGAGAATATCTCCGTCCTTCGCAAAAGGGACGGCGGGCGGAGATTTTCTCTGTAAGGTTGCGAACCTGCGATGGAATGAGAAAAGTTCTTAGATACAATTGCAAAGTAATCAGATATCTACTGCTAAAGAAAACTAGATTTGTTGATACTAGCTTTTTAAAATTAAATGTGAATACTTTATGGGTGGTTTATTAAATATTCCACTGATTAAATAAAGCAAGAAAACAGAGCTGAGGAAACTAGATTTTATTGTAATCTCAAAAGTTATCGCTAAGCAAGCTTGGTGTAAGCGGTGATTAATAGTATTTCTTCTCTATAATATTTAGTATGTTTCGCTATAGGATATTATAGACTAATAATTTTACTTACAAAGTTCGGTTTTTCTATTAATATAATATTATGTCGCATAGATATTATGCGATTGTACAGATTAAATTTGCACATGCTAACAAAACCGCGAATTTCCTGTGAAAATTTTTCAACATAAACTAATCTATATATCTCACTAATAAAATCACTAAATAAATAAGATAGTTTTAAACCTAGTCAAGAAGAGTATTCTCTTTGGATTCAGATTAAAGTTAACAAAGATTCAAACGTTAATGGTCAGCATTACTCTAAGGAAATCAAACAAAATGATTCGGAAAATGTAAGCTTTTTAACGTAATTTGAATCCACTTGAGTGTCGTCACAAATCCACTGAACTTTCCACAGTATTAAGTCTTTGTATTCATTCAAATATTCTGAATTTTAAACTTAGTGTCAGGGGTTCAGATAAACGTTTTGTAAAAACTTTTGTGAGAGGATCGACGTCTTTTTTTTTAAAGCTTTTACACACAAAAGCTCGTTTTTCTTTATGTATAAATTACCAAGCTGATTGCGAAACCTAAATCTCAGGTCGTAGGTAACAGCAAAATGTAACACGCAATGTCAAATATTTGAGTATTTATTTGTTATAATTTCGCTGTAATTTATTTTGATACTCTTTTATTTAAGATACGTTTTCTAATGCTATTGAGTTACCTTTGATATCTTGTTTTATTTTATTAAGCAGCAAACTGCATTGAATCGAATGATCTTTTTTCTTATTTACAATATTATATATGTCGTACCATTAATCAATAGAAACGGCCAATAATGTAAACAAAGATTTGATTTAAAAGAGTAATGACTGACACAACTTGTCATTCACATACTATCTATATAAAAAAAAAGGTACAAAGGTACTGCTTGTCTCTTCAAACGAAATTTTCTATAAGCCTGCGAAAGGAGAAATTATGATATTGTGACAAACGTGTCGTATAGGACACAGCCGGAAATAATTGATCTTCATGTATATCTGTAGGATATGAAAGTAACATGAAGTATTCACCACACGTTGATAAAACTAGTCCAATGATAAAATACTGTATAGGATTCCTTACACGATCCTGATTTACATGCTAGCAGGCTTACGTAAAGCGTGACTATGTCTAGACATCCTAATGTTAATCGTTTCAGTGCCAGCCGATACTGTATCCTTATTTGTTGGATAGTTGAGTTTTTTTTTTAAACGATTATGGTATCATTACATGCGATGTCTGAAGGAAATATAAAAAGGACTATTTAACTTAATTCTTTTAAGCAAACTTTCTAATAGACTGGTATTCGAGGAACCTCGTTTTTATTTATCGATCCAGTGCCTAATGAATAGTCTAGTCATTCGAATTAGAATAAAGATAGCCAAGTTTTCTAATAAATCCCTTATACAGATTTGATTTAATTGTCGATTAGAAACATCTGAACCAATCTCGTTGTATATTATGAATTACAAACCGGCCCTGAAGCGTAAACCTACAGATACGCGGTAATATTGATTGTGGCTATAAAACCTCATATAATAATATAATGTTGCTGTTTATAAGCTATAACTAAGGCTAAACATACGGTGATTTTGTGAAGGTTAACAAGCATAGTTTGCAAGTAACTATGATTGAAAAACTAAGGTCGTGGTACTCGAAACGTGTTCCCGTTTTGTAAAGTCAGGGTGTCAGATTACGTTATATAAAAACTGTTTTGATTAAATATGCTTGACTTGTTGATTTGTAAACCGCAAGAAAAGCTACCTTGTAATACGTTTTGAAATAACGAACTGGCCTTACCTATGTACCTGTAAGTAGATAATAATTTGGCGATAAAGAATATACTCGTTGACTCCATCTGGGAAAAGACTTGTAAATTTGATCATAAATCCTAATATTAATTTCTTAAACGTAAATATATTCCTAGATATAAATATATACCATAGAAACAGGCAAGTTCAATCTACCTCATTCGAGCCCGCGTGTGACTATATAAATAAAAACGAAATAGAATTTCGTCTAATAGCAGTAAAGCAATAGTATTTGAAAGACACGATTACGTCCACCTAATTAAAACCCCAATGAATCATAATTTCCTTCCTGATGTTATCGTAGCCTGGCTAAGTGCCAGTGTCCAATTCGTGGGGCGATAGTGATGTTATTGGCAACCGCACTGCCGTATCCTTTATCTACTGATATTAAGGGCGTATTGTTATATATATTCTCGTAAACAAACAACTGACTAGCGAAGTGTATACGAAGCTTGACTGGAGCTTTCGAGCAAAGGCCCGAGTTTTCTTCCAAAGCCCCATTGCTTGAATTTACAGATGCCTGTTTTAATGTGGATTATGTGTTTAATAGATGCTAAATGTATGCTATGCATTACAGTGCATGAAGTATGAAATAAAATAAATGGGTTACTTAAATTGTAATAACATTTAGCAAACTGGTATCCAATGGCAGCTTTATTAAAAACCTCGAAGTTCAAGTCATCTTATTACTTTTATATTCACCATAATCAAGGAATAAATTCATTGACTTTTTAAACTTAATAAGAAACAAAATAACTCCAACTTTTAGCAATCACTCACTTAAGAGTCCCTATCAATTTCGCGGTTCGAAAACAGAAATTTCCAACTTTTTCAGCGCAAATCTCTCAATAATTTCAAGATATCTGTACTGTTTTTTTAATGCACAGTTATTTATCATTCATTTATCAAGTAAGTGTACAAAGTCAATTTTTGAATGTATCGAGCGAGCGCATCGGCTTATAAGGCATTATTTAGAAATTTTATTACAAATAAATAAGAAGTCAGAAATGAAATATAAAAATTGGATTTGGTAGATAAATACCTCAGTTTTGTAAATATATAATGCTTATTGTTATTTTCAATAAATTCTTACCCATAGACGACGATTTTGCACATGACTTTATTGGGTTTTTTCAGCGTGGATCACATTTTTTTTTAAGTACTAGTTCATTGAAATTTAAAAAAATACATTGTCTACTTACTAGCATACTATATGCCCAGTATTTATGATTTTTCTCAGATTGTTATTTGCTATCAGTAAGCTAAAAAAGCAATTGGAAAATCTGCTGTTTCGTGCTTACGTAAAAACATGTGTTAGGTTTTTATTTTTCATAATTTATATTGAGTAGTTATTAAAAATTGACTTTGTACACTTACTTGATAAATGAATGATAAATAACTGTGCATTAAAAAAACAGTACAGATATCTTGAAATTATTGAGAGATTTGCGCTGAAAAAGTTGGAAATTTCTGTTTTCGAACCGCGAAATTGATAGGGACTCTTAAGCATTACATATTTGTTTAAGCCCTCTTCATGTGACTGTCTTCGCAACTCCTGTAACCCAAGATCTACTATAATAACCAATGAATACCACCGTGACACTACGAGACACGAACTACGAAATGATTGACGATCTTGGAACCCGAAACAAAATTAATCAGAAACAGTTAATTCGTGAAGTAGACAAATAGGAAACTTCAGACTATAAGGCCGAACATACGCAATCCATTATAAGGGCTTCTACTCCGTAACAGTTTCATCGATTCCCCACTGACAGCATTCACTTGCCGGTTGTTCAACCTCACGGAAATAATCTTTATTTAGGGACAGTTATTTTTAGACGGCGTTTTTACTTGGATCTCGGTTCGTATGGGGTTACACTGTCGCATGCTTGTTTTAGCTATGTTATACGCTTTTTGGTTATGGGAATAGATTATAAGCGTAATGTAATATATTTGGTTTACCTATCGATGTTAAACTGTGAACTTATTTATCCCTGAACTAATCGCAAACTAATTCATCGGAAAAAATTATGTCAAAAAAGACCTATTGGGTGAAGGTCTTCTCATCAAAACAGATTATAGAACTTAGTATCATGTATTATAGTCATGTAGTTAGACCTAATATTGTATGTAATATAGTATTGATCGATCCCTGTACACCCACGCTTAGTCATCCAATAGTCTATTAAGTGAAGCGATATAGTGCTTATAACACTTCCGAGGGCTTGAATGACCTTTTGCTATGACGTGGGAAGTTCGACGCAAAGATAAGTTACCCAATACATTTTCAAAGGCTTACTGAAAATTGTTTATTAAGCTTTGTTTTCCATTAAAAATAGCTTTTTTTCGTCTCTGACGCTTCATATGAAGATGAATAGTTGTGCCTGTATTTTTGAAGTAGAGTAGGCTGTATCGTAGTGCATTGTATTTTTAACTGTGGCTTGCTGTTTGTCCTTCTGCTTGACAAAGATTATTCTCTCAAGTTTTACGTCCATGACAAAGTCTAATCGGTATTTCTGCTAAAGAATTACCGTCTGTAAACATTCGTTATTATGGTTGAAAATATATCTACAAATACTTCATTGCTTTTCCAATCTGTGTTTAGAAGCAATAACCTCCGAATCCTAAAACGCAAATTGACGTACGTTCTTTAAAATATCTATCCTTTACTCTGTCATTTTAAGTTTAAAGTACTTTAAAGTGACAGAGAGAGCATCAGGCTTACGGTGACTTCAAACTGAAAGACGTTTCAGTATTCGTCAAATGACAACACAAAAAATAAATCTTTAATGTTAGTCCATGAAGAAAACGCGCTTAAAAAGTTTATTGTAGCGATTCGTCGCCGATATTGAATCCAGTGGCACCCCCAGCGCACGGTATTACGCTTTACCATAAAAATTTAACACCCGTTACCGTAATGACCGTAAAAAAGGTTTACCGTGAACATTTTCTTTTATACTATGGCTGTGATAACTACGAAAAGTGCCGTGATTTCGAAGTGAGGTCGAAGATGTTTAGGTTCAGATGAATAAATGTAAAACGAAGTTAGAAGTGTAGAACTAAGTTAGAAATTCATGATTGATGAAATTAACAAAGAATTCAGACTGGTAAAGCCTTTTACTTACAGTATGTCACGAAATAGGAATAACATTTGCACGAAAAACTTTAACAAACTCGAAGTTAAATTGACAATATTGTAAAACAAACAGTCTATTTAACCTCGTGTTAGCAACTAACGTTAATACTAAATGGATCTAATTTGATTTAGTATTATGTCTATCTCTTGACATACTGTAAGTAAAATATACAGTTAAAACACATATGAGTTAAATTATGTTCAACTATGTAACTAACTGTATGATGATACTGATGGTAACTATTGTAGGTACTACCGAAAGTAATCAGGCATGATTTTTTTCTTCTTTTCTTTTTCACGTGGTTGCGGGTTCGAAACCCACCCAATACTCTACCGACGTGAACTCACTCGTAACACAAGCATATTAGCTTAGCACGAGGGGTTAACAAGATTACTAGTAATGTGCGACCCACATTGCTAGTAATCTTTAAAAAAAAATCTACGGTCACAATAAGATTGATCCAGTCCAGAATTGAATACCATGAACTCAAATACCAACAATGATGTTTCGTCACTTCTTTATCCATTAATGTTATTAGTCTTCTAATAAATTATATTCTGATTGAAAAGGTCTTCCTTACATTTTCGATGAATGGAATTTGAGACACAAATATTCACTAATGTGTTAGTTTGTTGACGGAATCGTAATGTAATTTCTTAAAAGGATATCTATTAATATACCTTGTTCATATATAATACGTCTATACGCATATATTATGTAGGTTAGATTCCTTGAATCAAATACTGCAAAGTGCAAATCTCTTAAATATCGACTCCAGTTGAAAAAAATCTAAGAAAGCTTGATATAAACAATCGTGATTCGAATGTATAATGCCGAATCTGCAATACGTGCTTCTTGACTGTACTCTTACCTAGTACACAACAAAAACTGAAGTCGATGTATCCAGTACTCACCCAGTAACCATATAAGGGTTTCGAGAGAGTTGTGAAGTGTCTACCTTATTAGCCACGTTGATATATACGTGTTTTTGTGCATGAAAATGTGCGTAACTTTCTAAAGCATTGAAATTGTAGTTCTCTTATATATCTAGATTCTAGACTGTACATATATTGGTGAAATACTGTCATTGAGACAAGAATCTGCAAGATTTTTGCATCGACGTCTGTCAGCCCGAGATGCACGGCGATTACCGACGACGGTAAGTGCAATACAATGAACTTAAAAATCTATACTAATATTATAAAGCTGAAGAGTTTGTTTGTTTGTTTGTTTGAACGCGCTAATCTCAGGAAGTACTGGTCCGATTTGAAAAATTCTTTCACTGTTAGATAGCCTACTTATTGAGGAAGGCTTTAGGCTATAATTTGCAGCAGTAACCGATGATCACGCGAGCGGAGCCGCGAGCAACAGCTAGTTGATTCAATAAAGCGACAGAACACAATTTTATTTCAATAAAGATAATGTCTGCGCCTCTCTAATAAAAATGTGGTTGAATCAAAATAATTTTAAATTTTCCTCAGTGTTGTGGTATCATAGATCAAAGTGACACGTCTATTACCTTCGTACACCTGCGACGCACTGAGCTTGCCCGTAAGTATTGCCAACCTAATAAAATTATGCAAATTTTAATTCTACCCGCCGAAGACAAATTGACAAAGGCCTATTGAGTTGACAGCTTAAAGATTTTCAACGTTTTCGGTTAAGTAGACATTAGGAAAATTGTTTTAAATTTCTCTTTGATTTTCGTGAGTTAAGTATTTGGGGAAATTAAATTCTTTAATTGATTTAGCTTTAATGGAAACCGTTTTCTGTAACGAACGGAATTTTTTATTACTTTGTGATTGAAATTCACAAAGGTTTTTGCTTTAATGTTTTATGCGCATAATTATATTTGTTTTACAAAAAAAAATAAGAATTATTTTATGATAATTCCATTCATTAAAATTTGTCAGATAAACCCAAAAATCCATTCAAGGGGTTATTCTCTAAATCCAAACAAAACAGAGTGGCATAACCCAGATTATAGTTTAAGTATCCCGGACCGCTAAATAATTTTTTTGTTCTGATTAACACCAGATAGAAATTTTAGAAATCTAGGTTTCCTAACGAGGTTTTCCTTTACGGTTATTGTATTGTGTCTTAGAATTAATAAGAAAGTTCATATATTCTTTGAATAAGTCAAATTGGTACTTGCCTGGGTTCGAACCTGCAACCATGTGCATACGAATCTCGTCGAAAGTCATTCAACCGCTGGGCTACGACACTTATTTGTCGATCAGTATTAGCTACTCTTCATGGTGTGGATCTGCGTAATTGATCGCAGTTATAAACTAGATAACTGTATGTCTCTTTTCCAGGTATTGTTATGTCATCCACTGTACCGTAAATCATAATAAACGTATTACGTTAATATTGAAAGGAGTATAAAGTTTTAATTGCAAAGGTGGTGCCGAGTCGGGACCAATTAGAGACGGAATGAGTTTCGTAGCGACAATTGAAACGTACTCGATATGCCGCGAATCTACATAAATTTGTACGTGTACTAATATTTTAAAGCTGAAGATCGCTTATTTCAGGAACTTCTGGTCCAATTTGAAAATTATTTTAGTGTTAGATAACCCGTTTATCGAGGAAGTATATACCCGACGCCCATGTCGGATGAACCGCGAGAGAATTCTAGTAAAATATATGGTGTACTGCTTGCTGTATACTTATTCCAGATAGTAAAAGATATGAACGAATGACAGATATTGAGAAATGATAATTTGATTGATAGAAGTTGTCATATTCATTGAAACCTTTGAGTTTATTATGGTTCAGGTTAATACTTCGTGCTTTGTTTATATGTAACACTTTACAATTATTGATTTGAGTATGAAACTAACAAAAGGTAAAGTAACTGGTTATTTAGACTAGCGTTTTCTTAGTTACCCAAACTAATTTAAACCCAATTAATCTTACGACAATTCTCATAATACTCGTAATACCGGACATTCAGTCACGTTATTACAAATTCCTCTGGCCATTTTCAAGTAATTGGTCGGCCCAACAGTTTAATAATATGTTATTAAGCCCTATACAAAATGTTAGTTGACGTTCCTATTGTAAGGACAGAATTGTTCAATCGTTGTAATTAACATGAGTAAGTTGCCCGTTGCCGACAGTCAATGACAATATTCCAGTGAGCGTAAGATAATATTAATTTAACAATATCCAATTTCTATTTTAAATTATTTCGCAAGTGAGATCGGAAGAAAATCCTAAGATAATGGGTTTACCTCGTTTCTGAAGGATGACAGATATACCAGATCCAAAACTTTAAATAACTTACCTCGACTTGTACAGTGTATACAAAAGGTTTATTTAATTATTATAGTAATTTGGCAGTTTAATAAAGGTTACTTTTGTTGATGCGGCTTGGTTATTAACTGGCATGGCGTCGTGATTACGTCATTCAATATACTCACCATGACTGACTATAAAATGGTTAGATGAAGCTTCATCTTTCATAAAGATTTAATAAGATAAACACAAGACAAGTAATTTTTCTTCATATCGCAAGTTATTAAGGAAAAGATTATGTTGAAGTATATGTAAGTAACATTTTCGAGGAGTTGGGAACTTGGGACATGTTAAAACTTGGCACTTTAGAGACCTGTAGCTTCTTAGTAAAGTGGGTGTCGTAAAACATGACGATGTTCATAGTAAACTTGTTTATATTAACGGTTACACCTGCCAACAGTTTTTTTTAATAAATGTTGATAACATCACGTACATTGCTCCGAATCCAAAGTAAGTAGCTAAAGCACTTGTGTTATGGAATCAGAGACAACAAGACCCGAGATACAGAAAGTGGTTTTTTCTACATCGGCCCGTCCGGGGATTAAATCCGGGACCTCAGAGCTAGCGACACCTTGTAAACTACTCGACCACGGAGATCGTCGACACAGTATAGGCACAGTTAGACATATTCCTATAAACCTTTTAATTCAAAGACATCATAACGAATAAGTATTATGTAAGATCGTAAATTGGATGTCCCCGAGTACCTACAATTTCAATCCAATCCCAGTCTGTAATTGAAATATTTCTATAGCAAAAACCAATAGGACTTATCGAATTGGAAATCTTACCAAGGTCTACCTAGCTAAGCTGACATTAATATTGAAGTTATTGCTGTACTAGCGGATCCTACCCGGCTTCGCACGGGTATAGTATTATACAAAACTTTTCTCTGGAATCTACCTATAGGTATATTTGTGAAAACAAAATGAAAATTTGTTCGGTCGTTTTTGAGTTAACGTTTAGACAGCCTGGCTCGGAGGGGGACTTTGTTTCATATTATGTAATATCATGTATTTGTAAAATTTAATTATCAACATAGTCTAGAAATATCATCTTATAAAAATCGATAAGAAAAAAAGCAGTGGTAGAAAGAAAATATTTAACAGAATACAAAAGCAGAAAAAATGCTCGTGCCTCCTAGCCTATAGCCTTCCTCAATAAGTGGGCTATCTAACAGTGAAACATTTTTTCAAATCGGACTAGCAGTTCCTGAGATTAGGGCGTTCAATCAAACAAACTCTTTAGTATATTATAATATTAAGTACCTAAAGATTTGAAAGTAAAATGTATAATTTCTGCAAATTTTCTTTTAGTTTTTAGGTTGTTGTTACGGATGCGTTAAATTTTCAACACGAAACATCTAACGTATAGCTTAAACTTCCAAGATGGTCGAACTTATACTTTATTTCCGGGAAATTTTATCTACCTACCTTTAGCAAATAAAATATGTACATGAACTTTTACAACGTCTATAAGGATATAAATTTATGTTATAGCAAATAGTATCCCCTAGGACTGGTTTATATCTCGCCACAGGACATAGGCTGACTATCGGGATATACGCTATAGTCCATTACTGTACTTTTACGGAGCCAACTTTGATATTAGTAATAAATACGGATTTAGAGGTTATTGTTTGCTTTGTCACTGAATATTTATCTGCATCTGCGTGGATTTAGGAGTAGGTCGAAATAGGAGAGTAGGTAGAAAGAATAAGGGCGCGGAATAACTTAAAAAAAACGGAAAAGTACATATTTTGCATGTTCTAAAACCCGAGTGAAAAAAATATGACTCCTTTCAATATACAGATAATAGTGTTTTTATACTTGGCTCTAGTTTCTTACGGTACTGAAACCCTTATTTATGAGTTATTTTCGCGGTAATGTCGCGACCCTAGCGAACCAGAATAAAGCGTATATATTCATAAATATGAAAGTCACTCACATTTATTACCTAACTATAAAAAAGAAGGTTTTCCTCCTGTCGCCTGTACCTACTGGAGTTTTATCTTTTCTTTTATGCCAGCGTAAATGGTTCACTAGTTGGTACCTATATGTGTCTTATAAATTAGGAATAGCTAATAAATATAATAATAATGTTGGTGTACAATAAAGTATATTCTATTCTAATAGCTGCTACGGTAACAAGACTATTTTCTGTGCTATAAAACCTTTATTTATCATTAAACTAGCTGACCCGGCGAACTTCGTACCGCCTAACAGTCAATGAATGTCGTGTTACCTTTTAGCTGAACTAATTTAGGCTTTGATGAACGTAATACAATGATACAAAATAAAAATACAGATACTTAGATATCAAAAAGTATTTTATTATGATAAATAATACATACAGAAAGAGAAGTAAAAAAAAAATTAAGTACTAAAACACGTGTCAGCAAAAAATGACAATTGCTAGAAATCATCAGCAGATAGATCGTTCAACAATGCAACTCTCATATTTACTGACAGTTGAAGTTTCTTTAGATATCGCCGCAGATTTGACTGTTGATCTGTACCATAAGCTCGACGATTTCTCGTTTCTAACCTAGCCGTTTCACGGGCTGCCTCTCTTTCCTCTTGTGTTTGAGAGGCACGAATTAAAGCCCATCTTCGCTCCATACTAACGCGGCGCTCTTCTCATGCAATGTCTCGTTCTTCATCAGATAATTGACTCGCGATGTTCCGTTGCCTAATTCCAGTACGGCTTCACTGGGAAAGATTAGATCTTCTAGGACGTGGCATTGGTACTAATACTAATACTGAATATGTACTCGCACCACAAAACCACACAAAACAAACAAATATAACAGTAGCTGAACTTTCGTGACATAGACATTGATTGACAATAGTTTAGATCATAGAATACTACTTTGGATACTGCCCTTATTTTTCAAATCTGCTTAATACACCTATCAACCTTTTTATTTGATTAAAAAAATACAGACAAAAGTTTATTCACCCTTTTTAAATAATTACACAAAATACATTTCTGAACGCATGCATAAATGTCAATCGCAGTATTTGACAGGATGACAGGAGGAAAACCATAGGAAAACAAATGTTTGACAGGTACGAAACTAAGGAACATAATTAAATGGAAAATGATTCATTTTCATAAATTTGTATTCGTCAAGTTTTCATTGTTTTTAAAATGTATTCTGCTATTCAGGGCGGAGACAAATCCAACGAAACAAAAACCATGAAAATTGATCCAGCCGATCTCGAGTTATAATATCGTTCATACTTTGCGTAGTTAATATATACATACAGTAAGTTCGCCTTTAGCATCACAATTAGACGCCATAAGATCATTGTATCCAGATATAGGTCTGGCGTATGACCACATGAATGTCAAGTTTGATAAACTTGTACCGAAATGTGTATAAAGTTTCTGGCTAACGTTACTTAATTTGAATGAAAAAGATTGCGACCCGCATACGGACAGACTGCTTCGTTTTTTTTCTCGTAGGATACCTACCTGCTACAACAAACAGCTAAGATAACGATACCAGAATTACAACTTATTTATATAGGAAACAGTCGTAATAATAATCCATACTAATGTTATGAATGCGAAAGTATTTTGCTACGCAATCATATTTTGACTTAAATGAGATTTGGAACAGAGATAGTCTAGAGCCTGAAAAAGGATGTAAGCTACTTTTTGCCGCGTTAACCTACACCCACTCGGACGGAGTCGCGGGCTACAGCTAGTTATTAATTTTACTCATTACTGAGGATAACCCTAAGTAATAATAACAGTAACGTTCTAGTATAAACTACAAATATACATGTTCAGGTAAAGTAATTGTCTGACCTCTAAAACGCAGAGCAAACATTGTCAAATCTTTTTCATTCCATCCGGTTTGTAAACAAAGGAGAATCGCTTAAAATCAGAAAGTTTGCATAGTCAACAACCCCACAAAGTGCTGACTGACCTCAATCCATTTAACCCCCTATTACCTGATAACGCAACATAAAAACAAAATTCAATTTACTCGAATCAATTTGCGGCCAATATTTATACCCTATTTAGTTAGTTTTCCCTATTGGAGAAAGTAAAAAAATAATTCTATCTATATCACATAAAATAAAATAAAGAACAATATATTTTTTTTTTAAATAAAGATTACTAGCAATGTGGGTCGCACATTACTAGTAATCTCGTTAACCCCTCGTGCTAAGCTAAGATGTTTGTGTTACGAGAGGGTTCACGTCGGTAGTGTAATGGCTGGGATTCGAACCCGCAACCACATGATCGCAAGTCCTACGCCCAAGCCATTAGGCTACCGCCGCTTAAAAATTTTTAGAGATGTATTCTTCTCTTTTCGTATCGGAGGACTCGATTCACATAATATTCGAACAGTATTGAGCAACTTGTTAAGCTCTATCCATTGTAAGTATGTAAAATGTAGGTACATATTTTGAATATTGGTCTATTAACGAATGTGTCAGTACACCATGTTTCGCACATACGTTGGTACAGTTCGCGACATTAATTGGCATATTTATAGTGGCGGAATAATTGGAGTTATATTGTTCCGTCATCTGATTAGTGAGTGACGTCAGTGCTGTAACTAGTTTGTATTTGTGCAGTGTTCTTTTAGAGTTTGATTGTTAACGATTTTCATCGTGATACAACTAATTTATACGGTGTTAAAAAGATTTAGGACTGAGTTGTATGTCAATCGGTATTAATTAACATGAAAAGGTGTAATTGTTTCGAGTAAGATGCTAATGAATTCCTCTATAGAAAAATATCGGTATGATCGATCAATAATTATGTTTCCATAAATACTATGAAACAGGCATCGCTTAAGTGATTGATAAAAACTTTGACAAGTGTCCTCGTGACATTACATAATATGACTAAACTTAACATATACTAGGTCCTTTTCATCCTTCAATCCAATCACTTTTTGCAGAGTTGTCTGCACAGACAAATTTCTTTCATCTTCGTAACGTTTAGTAACGTTTTTTCTTTGTTGGAAACAAACTCTAGTTATATAAAGGAAAGAATTCCCTGACCCTTGCACTAGTAAGAACAGTGTTGCTGAAGCCGGTGTCATCCCTAAAAATTTAAATATGAATTTGTTATTTCTAGCACTTATAAAAATTACTCAAACATTACATACAAGTTTAATATTTTCCCAATACTTATTCATAAGGTTACGAACGTATATTAATCAAGCCATCGGTATTGTGAGGCGGACGCGGGCCCCAAAACAGCTCTATTAGATGATACTAGTTGATACACCATTCAATTGAATGAACTCTATACATAATAGCATACGCATGATATATGTATAAACATACCTCTATACATACATATGCGGTGAGGTAATAGACGTTAGGTTTGAATGAAAAAAAAAAACTGGAGAATGATGATTAAATGAAATTTGTAGGTTTAGGTGTATAGTATACATAGCTATGTAGTATGCTAATAGAACCAAACACTGCTTGTAATAATAGGGTATTAAATAAAATAAAAACAATTTTAATCTCAAGTTTTAGACCGTAAAAAACTATTTGGCACGTATTTTATTAATAAAAATATTTGCAAACACGAAGCGTTTTAAAGTACAGCTTCACAACGTTAGCAAAAATTGTAAGACAGAGTGACGTCACGCTAATTTTCCATTCAATGTATCGTCGTAATTATTTGTTTACGAAACAAAAGAAAACATGCGTGCCTAATATTTTTTATTTTCACAAATACTTAGGACATGAAAAAAGTTTGTACCTTATTGTGGAGAGAACCTTGTAATTAAATTTGGTTCTGAACATACCTTAGTAATATTTTTTAATGCGTAGGTAATTATGCTATTATTAAATATGTTAGAGCTATCTATCCTATTTATATTCATAAACAGCCAAGTAAACATTGCAGGTGTGGCTTGTTTCTCTATTTATTTCGCTACTACGACAAATATAATTAGTCTATATTTATCTGTACCCAATCAAGTGACTTCACTGCAGGACGCTTGCCAAGTTTTCACTACAATGACTGGATGTTAATTAATTACCTACAAGTTAATGATAAAACAACATATGGACATAGGAAACTGTCATATATTTTGTAGCAATATATGTAATTCGAAAAAATCTTATTACTTATAATTTTTCTGGAGACAAATAGTAAAAAATGTAAAAATGTCTTTCTGCATCACCTTTAGGTCGACTGGCAGAGAATGCCTTCTGGAATTGAGTCCGCCTATGTACCCTGTGCATAAATAAATAAAATATCTCATAATTATATACTTTGTTTACAAAGTGTACAAAATTCTATGGCAAATAACAAAAAAGAGTTTAAATATTCACGGCAATGTTATTAAAACCGGATATCTAGAAACCATTACATGCTTCCAGTTTCTAATATTGTAAACAAAACTGTCATTGCGCCTACAGTATATTTATATAAAGATTACCTTTCATTACCATACCTATTATATAAAATTGAAGGTAAACGTAGGCAAAACAGCGTGAAATTTAATTTGGTAGCAAGTAAATATCATTATGGTACTATAGATGTTTATAGAAAATCTCTCGATACATTCAAGTATCAATAAGACGAAGACTTGGTATACAGTCTATTGATTTTTATTTTATTTTGGTTGATTTTTCATGACCCAAACACAACTTACAAGTGTAACAAGTGTAGAGCTAAAACATAAAGGTACTTACTAAGTAAAAGTAACGTTTATTTACTTCGGTCTCAGTATTCATATTCCTCTGAAATGATACTAGTAAGTCCTTATGCATGTGTAATTTACGTATCGTCCTTGCCTCTAACCGATGACATCCGTCATCCGTTGTATGCCTGGTTTCCGAGGAGCACAGTTAGAATTGACGTGAATACAAACTCACCATTCGAAATATCACTTATTTTTATGGGGGCTCGTGGCTATGTGTAAGCCGTACGGTTTGACCGATAATAAAGGTTAAGCTGCCGCGGTTGGTCCGTGGATGGGTGACCATTTGTAAACATATTGAGACCCCTCCGCGCCTCGGAAAGCACGTTAAGCCGTTGGTCCCGACTGTCATACAGTGATATTTGATAGTCGTTAAGTCATTACAATTCTGACAACCAGTCTTACTAGGGAATACTGTATTACCTAGCAATAGGTTGTGGAGGTCAGATAGGCAGTCGCTCTATGTAAAATACGGTACTCAGCTAAATCCGGTAAGACTGGAAGCCGACCCCAACACAGCTTGGGAAAAGGCTAGACAGAGGCAGAGTAGTACTTACATATTTTTATTCACAATTTGAAATAAAAAAATATGTGGCCACTGGTCCATTTAGCATTGAAGCGCTCTATAGATGATATACATACTCAAAGGTTGTTACCGAAACGCAGTGGAGCTTTTGATATTCATAATTTAGTGACTGCTTTGAACGGATGAGTAGGGCAGGAACTTTCATTGACGACTCCCGTTTTATCTTCTAAAGAAGGTTGGTTTTTAAGCCTTCTCACAAGTTTTACTGAACCATGATGCATAAGTTTCAAGTCAATATGCATAACATGTAAACAGCGATATCGATACTCAGACATTTATGTAAATTAATCACCTATCAACATTTTAAACAAGTTGGGAAAATGTAAATTATCCATAGGTGCTTTACAAAACATACGCATATAGAAACTTATGAACGAACTAATTTTACGGATAACAACAGATATCACCATTCTTCACATTGACTGCACCGTCATCTTTTCACCAAACCAACTACCAATACAGTCTTCGCGAAGAGCATCCTTGCGTTCGTGTGATATACAAAAATGCGTTCCAAGTTTGGGTCGTGTACCTATAGTATGTATGTGCTTTTGCATGTTTCATGTAGAAACTAAATTCCCTAATTATTATGTTCGACAAAATTAAGTTTAAAAAAGTTAGGTTTATGATATAAGACACAGTATCATCGAACTATCTTATCCTTACATCATTAGGAATATCGAATGTGTTGAGTGAAACCGGCGAGTGAGTCATGCCGCTCGGTCAAGTTCGCTAGTGTGGGCGTAGGCCTACATCACCTATATGACGTGGTGGACGGGCAATGTATTACGTTGTATGCCGCATGTGATAACTTGATATCAAGTAGCATGGGGGATTTCGAAAGTGTTGCTATTTTGTTTTTATTAATAAATATCTTGTATTGTTTTAAACTTACCCTTCAGTATTACTTACCCTATTTCATTGAAATAAAACTACTTTTAAACGGATTCTATCGCGGTTTAATTTGTTGTTTATTTTAGATCCCGACGACGTTTCGACGTCATGGTCACGGCCCGTAGAATCCGTTTAAAAGTAGTTTTATTTCAATGTCTAATATTCGCGTAAACCTCAGAAAACAATTACCCTATTTCAGTGAAATAACCGCTGAAACAAAAAAGTGTAATATGTGTTTTGATGCAAAGACCTAAAAATCAATATTGTTATACACTTTCTGGTGGAAAAGAAAATAAAAGAATGTACTTAATACATTCTTTTATCATCTTAGATTATGTATATTTTATTCATATATTGTAAATAAAATATATGTAATCTTTGAATGTAGCTAATGCGTCCTTCCTTCTAACCTCACGGGAAAAAGGCTTTATGTATGCAAATCATAAATAATCAAGGTCAGACTAAGTCTATATTGTTTATTGCATTCGTGTTCGTAATTCATACTTTACTGCAATAATAACAAGCACAATTCAAAATAAATATAGCTAACGTCTAACTAAATAAACACTTTAAAACTATATTCCCCTATTTCATACATCTTACATTTGACAGAATTTTGGCAAAGCAAACGAGATCGATGCTATTAAAGTAACCAACTATCAAGCGTGGGAGTCACAGTATCCAATATAGCCTGGTCATGTTTATATTATGTCGATAATTTACGAAATATGGTGTTTTATTGAACCAAAACTATACGTTTTATATATATCTCTTTTAGCAAAACGCATTAATCATTTAGAACGATTGTGTTTCGATGATTAATGTGGACTGGTTCCGTTGAAACTTGATTTACTTGCAGCTTGGTTCGTATTTGATGTTATATTTTTAATTGTTGGGGTTCGATATAATGCCTCATGGTTGAATTTTGAAACGCCAATCAGTTAGAAGCCACCATTAAGTCTCATGCTGTCTCTGTCAATTAAGGGCGTGATGTAGAGACAGATAGAATTTATTAAGAACATCTCAAAGTTAATTAGCTTTTCAGTAGCCGGGTGTCAGCAAAGTAAATGTTTGATACTTCGCTAAATTAACATCTGATTTTAAGATATGAAAATACGTTATACGAGAGTAGGTTGGTACTGTAGAGAGTATGTATTGAATCAGATTTTTTTGTTATTTTCTTAGAGACTTAAAGTGTCTGTCTGTCTGACAGTCAAGGGTCTCCTGAAAACCATTAAGCCTTCTTTCATACCTTGTGGTTATCGTGTGGTAGTTAGTGAGTTTTGCTATAAACAGCTCGTAATTTACATAGAATAAGCATGCGAGGGTTAATTTTCATATTTGCAAATAATTTTATGAAATATTTTATTTAATGCACTTGAAAAATAATTTAAGTTTCCTTTAAGTTTTACGAAAATGTATACCTAATGATATAGTCGTTGGGGTGTTTTTATTAATCTCGTGTCAATTTAACAATCGTCCGAATCCCGATATCTCATTGCCTCATATCAAAACAGACATGACTTTATATCTTAAACAATAAATCTAGAACAAAACAGACGTTATCTTAAGTCTTTAAGCTGTCTGATTTATAGACTGTATGGTGCCTATTAAGACGAGTTAGTGGTCACTAGATTGTCTCTATGATTAGTCCAGTAATGGGCGCTTTATGATCGCATAAAATCAGTCTCGTGTTAAGATTTTATAGCTATTGTCTTTTGTTTCTTGAATACAGTGAAAACATCTAGAAAACACATGTAATTAGTATCAACAATGACTACGTCACTCGTTGTACGCAGATCTCGAATTAAGGGCGACTCGTATTTTACTTATATGTATTAGTGTGGTGTGGAGGAGGGCTAAGTGTAAGCATTATCGGTTAAACCGCACGGTTTGAACGATAATGAAGGTTAAGCCGCGCTCGCCGCGGTCGGCCCGTGGATGGCTGATCAGTTGTAAAAAAAAATACCGAGACTCCGTTTCTCGGATAACACGGTAAGCCGTTGGTCCCGATACAGTCATCTTTGACTTACTATGGAATACTGTATTACCCACCCAGCAATGGGTTGTGGAGGTCAGATAGGCAGTCGCTCCGTGTATAATACGGTATTCAGCTAAATCCAGTAAGACTGGCAGTAGACCCCACATTGCTGGATAAAGGCAAGACAGAAGGCACAATAAGTATTAGTGTGGTGATACATTTTTCCAGGCGGTAAATATCACGTGAACCGATCGAATATTGGCAATAATCTTCAATAGAAAAAGTGACGTGAACCAGGTACTCTAGGAGCGATAAAAATTATTGTTCCGCGAAACCCATAAAAATTAACCGAGGGCGACCAATTGTTATGATGTTGGTGAGTGATGGACCAATATGAAACACTGTCGCACACATCTGGCTGGTTAAGATCACCGCAATCATTATTTTATGTCACGTTTAACATAATATTGTTAGACATAGAAACAAGAACTTGACGGTATCGTTAAATCTTACAATAATAAGGGCTTAGGTATAGGTAAACGCGGGCTAGTTTTCCGCAAATCGACGTCTTTTCTTGCGCCTGTTTTGCGTTAAGAGGGGGTGTTTGCACTACTCTAGCCACCCCAACTCCTCCACGAAGCCTAGCAGACCCTTCACGGTGCCGACGGCTTCGGAGAGTGACCTCGGAGTCCCGAGGTGTAGTGCCCTGTAGTTTGCCACCTCCGTACAGTCTAGGATGACGTGGGCGGCTGTTTTCTCTGTTGCATGCAGGCCCTGCATAAAAAATATTTCTTATAGAATTCAATTCCTCAGCATAATATACTTTTTATGCTTCTCATTTGTTTATTTCCACATAAAACTGTTAAAATTACAATTTCGACGCAATACCCATCCCTCCGCTCAAAATATGAAGGGATATCGTTCGCAAGACGTGTTGCGTGTACTTTATAGATACGTAACAAACAGGAAACATAGGCGAAGGGCATCAAACATATCATAATTTATGTACCAAAGTATATAATATTATACACGTCGGATGTTGTTATATGTAAGTATAATTGTTTTGTCTTTAGAAACGTCTGCTGTGAACGGTACTTGAATCATATTTGTAAAATGTGTTTGATATTAAGTGAAGATTTTATGACTGGATATATTGGAAAGACTTAGGTAAACATTGAAGTACTCTTCTTCTTCTGCCTAGCCTTTTCCCAAGCTATGTTGGGGTCGGCTTCCAGTCTTACCGGATTGAAGTACATTCAAGACAATATATAAACGTTATCTAGCTAATTAAGACTTAGCATTCTCTATACTTGTAATCTCTTCTATCTTAAGTAAGTAAGTTTTATACTTTCTGTTAGGTGTGCGACATTGCTAGCCGTAATCCGTTATTCAAAAGAGGCGGTAGTCTAATGGCTTGGGCGTCGGATTTACGTTCTGATGTGTAACGAATAATGATATCAATCAATCGACTCAGCCTATCGCGAATAATGATAGAATCTGTGAAAAAAAAAAATGAATACATTTATTTTTTATATTTACATTCTTCAATGAATTCAATACATTCAATGAAAAATGCATTAATTCATTCAATGTATTCAGCTATATAATTATCCTTAATGAAAGATGTTAATGTTACTCAGTAATTTCCCCAAATAAATCCATAGCATCGTATTAGTATGTAACATCGCACGCGACCGCAAAACGCAATAGACGCACCGTATTACATAAAACATATGTGTCGTGTGTCGACGTTCGTAATATACTGTTATAATTACTATGAACTAGTTACTGTTCATTATGGGGTAACACTCCACAAATTATCTAGTGTTTGGATATGAGAATGACCTACTTATAATAATGTGTAATTGCTATAACAAACAAGATTACAGAAAAGTATCTTTGGAGGCAACGTTAGTTTTGCAACGTTGTTTTACCTAATGTGAAATGCAATTGAATTATATTGGTATTCTAGGGTTAGATCGCGGATCTGCTCGCGTAGCTGTCGCGGCAAAAAGTAGCATATGTAACCCTTTCTCGATAAATGGACTATCTAACACAATTGTTTTCTAATCGGAGCAATAGTTCCTGTGATCAGCGCGTTCAACCAAACTCTACAGCTTTTATAATCTTAGTATAGATTCGATTCTGCGAGGACTAAATCGGTTGGAAATAAATAACATTATAACTTCTGTAGTACTTAAACTATGGTATGAGAACCCTTTTTAACTGTTACATAAATAATTAAGGATTTCCGACTTCATTTTATAACTAAGTGCCAAGACCGCTTTATAAGTTTCACAATTAACTAGATAAATAATCGAACAAACTTCGATCATTTTTGAAGTAGTTTAGTACGGAACCATGGTAACTCCCCAACGTAAAATACTTCTTATCGGAAAATGCTAGAGATATTGCAAGAGTTCTTCGTAGCTGAAAAGGTTGCAATTTTTAAAAGAATACTCCATATAAACTTTTGATTTGTGTGAACCGGAACGCCTTTGCAATAATTTGTATAAAGACCTTAGGTTCGTAATAAGATTAATACCGGCCTTTAAATGTCCCATTACTTTTCACAGGCCTTCCCATATAGAGAAGGAATGAGCATTGATCACCACATTTGCTCATTGCGGGTTGGCGGTTTCGGATTCCAATTTTTGAAATCCTTACTATGTTTTCCTTCACTGTTTGTCAATGGTATTTTAGAATAATTAATAAAGTACATATAACTTTAAAAAAGTCACATTGGTACTTGCCTGGGTACGAAACGGCAACCATAGCATATGAATCCGATCATTGAACCTCCAGGTCACCACGACATTATACATAGTAATAAGAGTAAAGAGTAATGTGAACAGAAAAGACTGACCTATATTTCGAAAGCTACAAGAAATATAATAAAACTCAACCCTTTGCCTCCAACCTCGAGATTATAATTTTAATACCAGTTTTTATGGTCGTAGGTGTATATTGATATTTTCCATATTAGTCAACTTACGGTAAAGCGTTAACAGGTTACCTTGCAGTTAATACATATCAATTAAGGTAAATGGGACAGTATCACTCAGGCCATGGACTTGCAACCTTGTTTACTGGGTATTTTTAGACTGCCTTGATTTTCTGGGCTCTTTCTCTAATCAAATCAGACCACCTGGTCTGCAGATTTCAATATTTTTAAGAGTATCTAATAAAACTCTAATAATAAATTATATTGTCGTCTACACTAATATAATGAAGAAGAAAAATTCGTCTCTTTGTCCGTTTTACGGATAAACTCAAAAACTACTCATCATTTTTATCTTGTGTTGTGAACCTGCGTTCGGTTATATATTTTACAAAAAAGAAAAAAAAAATTGGGTTCGTGGGCGAGAGTCGTAGGCAACAGCAAGTATTATTGAAATTCGTACCGGGATTCATTGTATGTATTGATTTTCAAATTTATTAGATTTTCGTTATTATTTCTATAACATTTACACACATAATTAAAAGTATCGATTTTAACGTCTTCTCATATTGTGTCAATGTATGCGTTTGTCTTCTACAATGAGGCTTGTAAATCTACCTGAAGTGTGAGTCATTAAAAGTGAAAAGCGTTTTGTTAACAATAAGATTTAAAGGGAAAATAATGACAAATAAAACTTTCTGTGCCTCCATCTTAATTAACTTGCTAATGCGATTGAAAGTTGACGTCAATTTGCCTGTGTAATTGAGTGACTTTTCTAAGGATAGCACTCTGATTGGATACTATAATACACTCGGTTCCAAAAATAACGGGTCAGTCACATAAACCCGAATATCTCCCGAACTACGTATGCCATCCTAATGAAACGAAGACTGTTCAATTGAGAATTTAATTATACAGATAAAAAATAAAATAAAACTTAGTTACACCCACAATATTAATCTTAAATTAAAAAAAAACTAAAGTAGTCATATTTTTCTTAAGATTACATTTTTTTTATGATTGTTTTTTTGCTGTTTTTCATCACTTTCTTCATTTAATACTTTGTATTGCCTCCACGAGCTCTTCTGACAGCTTCCAGGCGATTAGGCATGCTGTACACCAAATTTCGGAGCCGGTGCTGAGGAATACCTTCCCATTCCTCCACCAGTGCTTGTATGAGCTCGGGAAGCGTGATTGGTGGGGGGTTTCGACCTTTCACGCATCTCTGAAGCTCGTCCCAGGCGTGCTCGATGGGGTTTAAGTCCGGGCTTCGCGCTGGCCACTGCATGAGTTCGATACCGACCTCTTCAAGGTAGTCATGTACAATTCTGGCGGTATGGGGACGCGCATTATCATGCATTAATATGCCATGCCGGTCCATCCTGGCCATGAAAGGACCTACATGTTCATTGAGGATCTCTTCCACGTACCTCTCTGCATTTAGAGTTCCATTTTGAATGAGCACCAGCTCGGTGCGGGCCTCAGCAGAAATCCCAGCCCAAACTTGTACGGAGCCTCCACCGTACGCCACTTTTTCCTCCACACACGCTTGATGGAAGCGCTCCCCTGGTCTTCTGTACACCAACTACCATCATGCTTATAAAGCATGAATTTAGACTCGTCCGTGAACATTACCCTAGACCAATCGTTATAGTGTCCAGTTTAGGTGTTCGCGCACGTATCTCTGTCTTGCAATTCGATGTCCCCGTTCCAGTTTGGGGCCATTTGCGGGCCTCAATGGTTTCAAATTTGCTTCAGCAAGACGTCTTCTTACTGTTTGAGCGCTTAAATTGCCACCTCCAAAGCGAATAAAGTGAGTTTTTAGACCAACAGCAGTTTGAAAACGATTTCGGAGCATTGTAGCCACCAGTTGTCTGTCTTCCCTGGCCGTTGTGCATCTTGGTCTGCCATTTCCTGGTCTTCTAAGGTGTGATCCGGTCTCTTGGTACCGCTGGACTACCCGCTGAACAGTCGACAAAGATACACCAATGTTTCTGGCTGTTTCACGCTGGCTCCGCCCAAGTTCCAAAAAAGTTAGGATTCTGGTACATTCCTCTAGCGTGACTGCCATGCTTCACCTCACAGAATAATAATTATGCACGTGGAAGACGTTCACGATAATTTTTTTTGTGACAGAATAGAAATGGAAAGCATCCATAATGACATGAAACAAAAATTTTGTTTTTAAAAATAGTCATTTTTTTAAATTTTGTTTTTCTAATGAAGTTTTTTTCATCAACCAGTTTAAATAATATGCTATTAGAAGCGCAACTAAAAATTCTTTATTCTGTTTTTTATTTCATTGATCTAGCTTTTACAGTTCTGGAGGTATTTCAATTTTTGTGACTGACCCGTAATTTTTGGAACCGAGTGTATATGTAGTTGGTACTTGGGTAGGCCAGGATCCTTAACTTACACAACTTAGTTTAACAAGTTTGGATAACTCCTATTAAAGATTTTAACATGATTTAATCCCACTACTTGTTCTTATCTACTTTGTACAGATCGTTCAAACTTCATGGTGAATGTGAACATGAGGCGAGTCGCTTCCCAGTAACAAATTCATGTTCCAGCGGTGGTGCAGGAGCAAGGTACTGCGCAGTGTGTAAGTGTATAACTAACTTCACAGCCGCCATTAAGTTTGATTCGACCTATACCTACTAATATACTTTGGTCACAAAGTTTCGATGGTTTGGGCATGTAAAAGATGTACAACTTGGATACTAGGGGTACAATTTTAAGGTTGATTAAATGTGTATTCGAAAGGTCACGAGTGGGTTGAAACAAATTAAATTGAGTAACTGATATTTAATTAAAGCTGATGCCCGTTTTAATACGATTACACTTAATGTCGAACGTGGATTACTTGGTATTTATATACTAGCGAACCCGGCCCGGTTTCGCACGAGTACTACCTAGTCATAAATGCATATGATTATACACAAAACCTTGTCCTTGAATCACTGTCTAAAGCAGAAAACTGCAGTAAAATTATTTGCGTTGTTTTAAGGATCGTATAGGCAGTGGGAGCATCATTTTATACTATGTACCTACAGTTAAACAGATATTCGATATGAAAAAAGAACAGTGAGTAGGTATATGATTTATGTAGTGACAGGTTTACGATATGATCATCAAATAGTTTGTTTATACAAGTTCATGCTCGGTGCAATATACCAATAAAACAGTATCAATGAAAGTATCTAATGAACGAACCAGAATCAGTAAATAAACTTCAATTAGAATCACATGCCGAGGATATTGTTGAGTCGATTATATTTAACAGTTTTATCGATATAAACCAATTGTGTCTTGAATCACAAGACGCAAGGAATATTTCTTGTAAAATCTGCCTTAATTAGGTGTCAAGACATAAAGATGATTTTAAAATTACTACTTTGTAGAGGCCATCTTGCTTTACCATGTAAGATGCCAATTACTGATAAGCTGCATTGCAAAATAAGTAGCGAGGATGTTAATACAATTTGTCACGCGAGGAGACTTCTTTGAGGCACGCGTTGTCATAATCAACACATTTGGCAGACGTTTTGAACACACAGAAATCTGCAGAAACTTTTTGTGTTTTCTGCCGGTCATTTTTAGCATTTGGTATTTTTATTTTGAAAGGGGGAAAGTTAGTTATCGGGGCGCTGTAAAATCTCCTTACAATATCGGTGTGGTGAATGGTTTTGTGTTTATTGTCCAATTGCGGAATACATCTATCGGCACGTCACTCGCATTGCCGCTAACCGCATCTTGATGTAAATTTGAAAATACCGATGCTGTCCACTACATTGTACGGGTTAATAGATCATACATACGTTGACCAAACATTTACGTCCATATTAAATCCAGTATGTAGTTCGTCGTTCGTATCTCTACGAACTATAAAAACTCTTTACGATTCCTCTGGCCGTTTGCGTGGCGTCGTGCCAATATCTGCCGATGTCTCGCGAATGCCGAGGGAGCCAATGTCATGATCTTCCGGACGGCAAGCCTGTTGCCAGATTTGATCGATTTTTGACGGCCATTATGCATATTTATAGCACTGTTTTCACACTAGCGGTATTGTTTGGGCCATTTAATTGCCTGTCAAAATTGTCTGTGTAAAATCAACGTTTTTATAATCATTTTAGTGACCAGTCTTATAAATAGCGAAAGTTAATTAAGTTACCGTCGTGTTGGCCTAGCGGTTCAATGTCCGGATTCGTATGCACATGGTTATAGGTTCGAACCCAGGCAAGTACCAACTTTTTTAAAGTTATATGTACTTTCTTAATCTTTTTAAGACACCATTTACAAACAGTGAGGGAAAACATCGTGAGGAAACCTGCCCCCCTAGCCAAGTGACATTTCTACAAGCGATAACGATGATAGAAATCACTTAAATGACATTAAATGTATGAAAGTGACAAGTCTAAGTCACGTGACTTATCGAAAACAAATGTCATTTCCATACATTTAATGTCATTTAAGCGTTTAATTTTCGGATACTAATTTCCGAAAATTGGTATCCGAAATCGCAAACCCTTATTTCGAGAAGACCTTTTCAGGTACTTTCAAAACGTTAAATGCGCAACTAGAGCAAGTTGCGCGGTTTACAAGGTGTCATTCCTATGGAGAAGACCGGCAAGAAACTCTCATGTCCTTCTTCTATGGGAAGAGGCCTGTGCCCTACAGTGGGACATTAATAAGCCTATGCTAATAAAAATAATCAAGTTTGTAAAAGGTGTTATCTAACGGCTTTGACCTTTCAAATGGGCACACAAATGTAGTCCTTTCTTTTACAAAAAAAACAGCTTTTAGGACGCCCCATTTTTTGTTGTCCCGGTTAAGTATTTTTATTTAAATCCTAAATGGTTTCCAGGGTTTGAAAGGTCAACTCTACTTGGAAATTAAAATGTCGGTTTACGTATCTTTTGGGAATAAAAGCTTAGGTATTTCAAATGTAATCTGCAGTTTCAATTGTAATTGAAATTTATTCATTCATATTTCTCTTACAGTGCTATTTGGGCTTGATAACAGTTCTGTAACTTAAGTGTATACAACTAATTCGCATTGGTCCTAAACTAAGAATGAACTAGAAGTGCGGGACTTGTGTAAAGTTAAGTTCTGAAATGTTTTCAGGAGTTCTGCGGTTTCTTCTGGGCCATTCGTTAACAATGCTGTTCTTGTAGTTTGTGTAACTTCCGTTTGACGTAATGGGGACAAATAACACGATAAGCCTGTTATAAGGGACAAGTAACAATGTGGCGAATGTTGTGATAGCGGGATCAGATTCACGGGGATATTTGAGCGATTCCTGATCATTACCATAATGACCATTCTCATAAGTTGTTGATGCCATTGGATATTGTAAGTGACTTCAGTTTTCTAACGAAATTACCTCAACGTTCAGTCCTTCCCCAGACCTTGACGGTCATAACAAGTATATAATAATCAGCGTATATAACAAATCTATTTTTCAAACACTTACGTACGAATCAGTTATGAATGAGGAAGTTTCTTTATCCAGGGAAATCGGGATATCTCCAGCTAAACCAGTAAGTCTGTTGTTAGTTTGTGTTCAGGGCGATACCAATGTAGGCATATTATGATCACCGTGCGCACTTAATAGCTAAAGCTTGATATTGTTATAATGTAGAATATATTTATAGATGATTCGTAATGACAATGTCCTGCTGTGAGTAATCTCCAACATACGATTAGTGTGATTAACATTTGTATGCGGAAACTATCAATGGATATTTTGATATTTAGCATGAATATAAACAAGTGTCTAGAACGTTTTAACGTACTTTTATTTAAAACACTAACTCCATAACTATCTCTAACTGTATGAGTATTTCAGTATTTTGTTTTCTATTACAAAGACCCATCGTCGCCAATACCGGTAAACGTTCAAATATAGCATCGCAAGTAAACGCGCCGATTCCTTCCCACATGACAATAGTAAGGTTAGTCACCTGCGCGCGCACGTCCTTAGCTTCCGTGGTGACGTCACCGCGACGTTGAGCGGGAACGTCGCGGGCGCACCTTTTGAACGCAGATTTTTAACGTTCTTGTCAATCATTCGGTTGATTCGATTTTCTTATTTGAATTTTTACTGGTTTCTTGGACAAATTTATTGCTTAGTAGCTAGTTTAGGTTCACACAGGTTTTATTCCTTCAGGGTGAATACTATATTATGTAGGTACCGGGTGTAAATGGTTTAATACTCTCTGTCACAGTTATTTTATAGGCGACAATTAAACGTCATACTAAGAAAACAGTTGAAAAGCTATCTGAGTACTTTATGGCCTACGAACAGTAGTCAACAGCTTTGCCACAGTAATAAGAAACTTCTGAAGTTTTAATAATCATTTTATGGCCGCACTGTGTGTTAATTTATTTTTAACATGAGCTACAAATCCCTGTCTTGAAGAAAGAGCAGGTTTATTTACAAAACACTACATCATCTCCCATCCTTTTTACCATTAATACGGGGTCAATGCGTTTTTCCTTCCATTCATCTTTATTTCTCGTCATGGTGATATCCACTCCTTTCTTTCTCATCATCTTTCACGCTCCATCCAACTCTTTTTCGATTTTTCTCTGCTTGTATCACAGATCCAGAAACATACTTTAACTCGTATATTATATGGCGTTTATTCCAATAGAACCAAAATAAAATGGAGCACGACTGCTGTAAATTGCGTGTGTTATTCGTCCTTATGGTATTACTCGTCTTCCCCTCTTCCGGGATAATTGGTACTATACGGCGTTCTCATTTAGTTAAGATCAAGGAAAATACAAACACGAAAGATATGTCAAAACATTTAGATTTGTTACTGGAAATTGAATTAGAAGAAGGTAAAGCTTACGACAGTGTATGAATTGTGCTTTGGAAAAGCTGATGTGAATGAATGAATATTCAGGCATTATCAAAATGGAATATTTTGATAACCCAACGTTCATTCATGAAGTTTTTCACGATTCATGAGGTCTTTCTAACGCACTCATTATGACACAAAAGTGAATTCGCAAGAAATATTAGGCGTTTAGTAAACAATTTAATATTTTGGTCGCGATGGCAATAATTTCGTTCCGACTATAAGGATTATAAATCAGCGAAGAACTTACACAAACAGTTTTCTAGTAAATTATTAACTACAGCTTGCTTTAATTAACAACGAGTATCAAATTATAATGAACCATTCTCGGTACAATGTAAATACACTCGACGAGATAAATTGAACTAAGATAATAAAGTGCGAGCCGAAATTCAATAATGAATACCGTTTTTCCTGGTAAACTGAGATTTTAATCTGATTACGTACCGTTGGACAACGTTAAAGTTATTTTCAGACCTTTTCCTGACGAGGTTGGGTATATTATACCTAGTTACATATGTTTTACGCTTATAATTACATTAATTACTTAGGAGACTCTCATGGGGTTAGTTGATCTATTTTGGTCTTACGTGGGAGCTTTTCACTTGTTTTAAAAGGTTTTCAGCATTTGACAGTTATTAAATTTGCAAAATTCTCAAATGGTCTGGCTTTTCATTTGAATTTTAATAGTAGGGAATATTTTTTTTTGTTGATACTAATTCTTTATTATAACCTATATTGTGCAATTGTCTGTTTTCCCAAATAAAATAACTGCCTGTATACCAGCTTATAAATCATCTAGCATTTCAAAGGCCTCTGTAGGAGACATAATCATTGGACTTAGTAGGCAGATTAAATATAAAAAGGTTTTATGTATATTTAATCTGCGACGAATCGATAGATAACATTTCTAACACTCAGCTTACACGACTCTTAATATAGTACAATAACATTAGCTATATAGTATAAGGTGAATGATCCTACTTACACCATTATGTTAAGACGTGTCAGCGGTGTCAGTTTTGTTATAGTCGCCATAGTAAGGCACCGTTCTAGTGCTATCACTCTTGCGATGCGATGAAAAAGTATGACCGCATCGCATGATAGCGCGACTCTCAATAGAACATTCAGTAGAACAGAATATGTTTAAACGTGCGGTCCCGCTAGCATTTTTGTCGGACCCACGCAAATTCGCCCGAGCAACAGCAATAGGACGCTGCCTAAGCGTACAGTTTGCACGCGTCGACGATATCTGATATTTGATGACCATACTTGTCTTGCCGCGTATCCATTTTGTTTGGATATCGGTGTCGATTGCTTGTATTGTATGCGTTTTGACGCAGGCATTGGTAATGATGCGGTTATTGCCGGGATTGAGAAATTACAGAAGAGAGTTTCTGACAGGAATTAAAATCAATACACGGTTAAATTCCGAAGCCACCGAAAATATGGGTCTGCCGAAGCAACACCCAATTGCAATTCTGCTAACTCAGCTGTGGTCAGGCTTCTAACTGTCAAACCTGACTGTAGAAAATCAGTAAATATAATATAGAAATAATATGCTCTCATTTTCCTAACCTTATCTTTTCTTTTGACCTTATCTTCCATCGAATAAAGTAGATACAATATTTTGATATATAATAATATATTAATTTGACGACCTCCGTGGTCGAGTGGCTTACACACCGTTTTTCAAGGCGACGCCAGCTCTGAGGTCTCGGGTTCGATCTCCGGACGGGTCAATGTAGAGAAACACTTTTCTACATTGGCTCACTTCGTTGTCTCTGATTCCATAACACAAGTGCTTTAGATACTTACATTGGATTAAAAAAAATATATTATGTTGCTATCTCTTTTATCTAGCATCTTTACTTAACAGTACCTACATACAGTAAATGGAGCCCGAGGGGTCGTGTTGCGGTTACCTGTCTCCAACTGGTCCGTCGTATCATGTTTGTGCGAAGATAGTGCACTTACGATACTCTCCAATATACTGTAATAGATTACATTATGTACCATAGATTGTGGTTTGACGATCAATGTTGGTACTGAGCTTAAGTTATTGGAAAACCTAGTCGCCTGAAATATATTTTAACTAACGTATAAATAGAAAGCTCACCTAAAAGCAGATTACGAATCTGCCGAATCTTTAAACCACTGAAATACTATTTATAAAAAATTAGGGATGGGCCGAAATTCGTTTTACATTCGGTTTAACCGAAGTTCGGCAGCTTGAACCGAACTTCGTCATTCGGCCGAATTTCGGTTAAAATGCCGAACATTCTGCACTAAATATACTTGCACTTTCATAATAGAAATTAATGAAAAAACATATCTGTAGTAACAGTATACTCATAGTCGTTTATTTGAAATATTAAAAGTCATACGTGATAAACAAAAAACTTAAATTGGTCTTTTTAACTACCAGTCTCAAAAATCTTTGGTTACTTAATCAAACAAAACACAAAATTAAACCGCTCTTCTTGCTAACCAAACCAGCCTTAGAAATCTTTCTTTCTTAAGGTGATACCTCCGATGTGGCCCGCGAAATTCAAATTTTCATGTGTTTTTTTGCAATTTGCTTACAAGTTGTAATTTGATCAAAATATGATTCGCGAAAATAACAAATATAACTTCAAATATAAGAATGATTAAAACATTCGCTCGCACAAAGAATAATTGAAAATGAGTTAGATTTCGGAAATTTTACTAACTTTCAACTAATCTTTGTGAGAATGAATGGAGCACATGTTATGATCATTTTTATGTTTAAAATTATACTTGTTATTGTCGCGAATCGAATTTTGATCAAGTTACAACTTGTCACTGATAAGCAAATTGCAAAAAACACATGAAAATTTGAATTTCGCAGGCCACAAGGAGGTATCACCTTATTCAAAAACAAAATTTTACCTCTCTTCTCAACAAGTCTTAGAAATCTCTCTTACTTAATCAAATGAATAAACCTTTGAAAAAAAAATTAAACCGACTTCAAAATCGTATTTGTACTAGTATTTGTAGGTATTTATTTTTTGTTGGTATAATGTTGTTTGGCACCGACTTCAAACAGATCACTTCTAGTTTTGTATTAATATTTTAGATAGTTCTAAGTTTATTTTACACTATTTTGTGCCTTTTAGGTTTTGTTTTGGTTTTTGAAGTCGGTTTAATTTTTTTTTCAAAAGTTTATTCATTTTTTCATTTTTTGTGTTCATAATATTTATTATAATAATACAATACAGCTCACCTTAGAAACGTTAAAAAATGTAAATGAGGGTCAATAAATATTTATTATATAAAAAAAATCAACCCTTAACTCCTAAAAGTCAAAGTTTCTTCCATCATCAGCTCAGTATTTACCAAAAGCCTTGAGGTGATGACTATTGGACGTAGTTAAATACCTAAATAAGCTCAGTAGAATCATTCAACACGTTCGACATTTCTATAAAATTTAAGGGTTTCCTTCGATTTAACTGGGATCCCATCATCAGATCCTGACTTGGTGACAATGGGACCACCTCGGGAGAATACTCTTTCGAATACAAAAAGAATTATAAAAATCTGTTCACAATTGACGGAGAAATCGGTGAAAATACATAAAAAAAAAAATAGTGACACGCCGAACATACCTATAACCTCCTCCTTTTCGAAGTCGGTTAAAAACAAAAATTAAACTACTTTACTAAACAATAATAACCAACCATTAGAAATCTCTCTTACCTAGTCAGAACACACAACGAAAGTGGAAGATCTTAATAATGATTTAGAAATCTTTGCATGGGTAGATACTTAACTTAATAAAAATACTAAATTATATTGGTCGCCTTAATAGTTGGTCTAAAAAAAATTTTTAACCAGACAATAGCACGTGACAAGCTGGTGACGTCTTTACAAATGACTAGTTGGCTAACGGCCCCGCGGGGAAGCGCGGAGTGTGGGCGAGACACATCTAGCAATATTTGCAGCAAGTGCGTAAACAAGTCACAACACGAAAAAGCGCGGCGAAATTGAACCGAAGTTCGGCCGAACTTCGGCCGAATTTTTCATTTTTACCGAATGTTCGGCCGAAGTTCGTATTCGGCACAAACCACATTCGGCCCATCCCTATAAAAAATATTTAAGAGTAAACATCTAAAAGATTAATAAAAAAAGTAATAATGGCACTAGCGAGCTAAAAATACATGGTTTCTTAAAAGGTTAGGTTTTGCCGGTATTAGGATGATAATTTATTTTTATAAATTTTATAGAGAGAATACGTTATCCATATTTTACATGTGCTATGTCCTTAAGTGTTCAGATTTAAAAGCTTTTTCTTGTAAAAAGTGTTTCTAACACGATATTCTACGAATTGAACTAAATCGCAAGTTGTGACCGTAACGCCATCTCGTGTCCAATGGCAGAACGTTTCTTGTATTTTGGTTGGGCTTTTGCCTTACTGTTATGCTGTGTTACATTGCAACATTTCTTTTAATCATATTTCAGTGTAAAATATAATAAAAAACAGTTTTGAGATGCCATTTTTTTTTTCCGGAAAAAATATTTCACGCGAAACTGCACGAAACTAAAATAATAAAATAGGTAGCAGGAATTTTAGATACATATATATTACATTTCTTACTTACAATTTAATGACACTAAAATAATAATGTTCCCAAATACAGTATCGTACTAAATTATGAATATAAGCAGTAACTATAACATTGCTATTCCTGCATCCTAGGTCTTACAAACCGGTCTTAAACCAATAATATCACTATTCATTTCGAGTAGGATGAAACTGGTTTCAATTTACTAATGCAACTGTTCAGTGCTTCCGCTTTGAATTTTTCATACCACTATACGAACCATACAGTCGTTTCGTAAGCTAGCTTTGAAGTTCCGCGGTTCCGCTACTGCATAATAGATGGCGTTAGGAGTCGTGTTCGAAGTGAAACATTGTTGCGTTATTGATTTACTCGTATCTAGTGGCGTTCAAACACAATGTTGACTGTTTTGAGATATCTTTGTTTACTAAAAACCTTTCTTATCTTGTATGTTATACAGATATGTTCAGTGGAGCTGTGTTTTCAGGTTTTCTGATTATTTGTAGCGATATTTCAACAATAAGTATTTTTGCATCTTTTATGTTTCGAAAACTGTTAATATAAATTCCACTGATGGGTTGCATAAATTATTCAATATTTTTACGTACCTAATTGATTTTTTTTTTCCCGAGATATTGAAGGTTACTCTATCATCATCGGAGTGCATTGACATCGTACAATTACACCTACTTAAAAGCCACTTATGTATACTTAAAACAAGTTAGAACTCTTCGATTATTTTATCCAAATATGTTATATACAGCTGTATGAAGATTGTTGCGACGAAAATAAATTAAAATTAACACATCGTCCTGATGAAAAATCAGCAGCTCTATGCATTCAACAATTTACTTCTCCATAAATTCTAGAATCTATCATTGCATCGGCCATGCAACAAAACTATTACAAAACGCAGCGGCACTCGTTGACGTCTAAGGCGGCCATCTTGTCCGGTTTCCCGCCAATTGGATGATTGCGCGGGAGTTGTGTGCTGCCCGTGTCAAGGTGACATTATGCTGTTCATTGTTTGGTAATAACTATAAAATAACGGCATGGTAGTTTGAAAACAGCTAATTAAGGAAGAAATTAAAAATACCATTAAATTATTTGTAATGTGACTTTTTGAAGACATCATTGACAAACGGTGGAGGAAAACTGGATTCCAAAAATATTAGAATCTGTAATCGTCAACCAGCAGTGAGAAAGCGTGGTGCTCATTGTGCTCAATGCTCATTCCTTCTCTATAAGTGAAGAGGTCTGGGCCCACCCTAGAGTTGTTTATAGGCCAGAATTATTATTTTAATAGTATCTATTAGTCTGTCTTCGAAAATTTTGTGTTCAGTTGTACCGGTTTTATTTAACCCTTTAGTAACCAATTACTGCTTACTACATTTTCTTAATTCATTCGGAGAGGAATCTTATAATAAATCATCGCTTACATTTCTTAATCTTTCGCTGGAAGATTGGAAGAATGATATTTCGTCAAAAAACAATACGAAAATTAGTCACGGTACACTTACTGCGTCTCTCTTCTTATGATTACAGTTGAAAACTGGAAGGTAAAAGATTTTGCTGAGACCCAATTTGGAAAAATATGGAAAATTAAAGTTGTACTGCCGAATTTTCACTGTATTAGCGTTCTTAAATTACACCTTCAATCGATGTTGATAGGCTGTTTATAGGATCTAAATTAACTGGAATTGCATCTTTGTTCGTATGTAAAAGAGTGCCCATTAAATTTTGAAACCCCTAGGTCCATCCCTAGGTATGTAACAATCTAAAACGGGAGTACCAAGCTAAATTCCAATTTCTAAAGGTAAACGAAACGGACTAAATAAACAGGGTCCTAATATGTTTGTGGACCTAAGTACATATTTATTACACTTGCCTAAGCACATAAGACCGTGTTAATTTTGTAAAATTATTAATTATTTGCACTGACTCTAAACTGTTTGAAGCCCCTATCCTATGATCTAATTTAGTCCTTTTGCATTTTTAACAAAGTTGATAATCAAATGTTTTGTCTCTATTGTATCTTGATGCATTACTTTTGTGTGCGGTTCAGGTTAATAGAATCTAGCATTAGTGCAGCGTCAAATTATCTTCGGTTCATAAAATTCCTTGCATAATTCATAATCTCGCATGTTCCTTAAATTGCAGCTTTAAACTTTGTAATAATTCTTTTGAACGAGATAAAACCTTTATCCAATTTAAACGCTGAGCGACTGATCAAATATTTACTCAACCTGAGCTTCCAAAATTTGTAAACTTATAGGTCGTTATCAAACGTCCAACCCCTCTAACGATATCGTAAAATCTCGTCTCCAATTTAAAAGTTGAATCGGGATGCGGAAATCGAACGACATCCCCTTCCTTTATCGATTTTTGGGTTTTAACTTTGGTGAAATCGATTCTCGAGACATAGTACCAGCTAATCGGATTAGTGTAGGATCATCGAAGTCGAAGTCTTATTGGATTAGTCCGTGTTAGTGGAGTTAATGTAAACCGACGTTTACGTTAGTTGACCCAACGGAAACTGAGGTAAACACTTATCCGTAACATATTACCGACTTATCGATGTGACATGTACGGTTGATAAGCTTTGAAAACTAGGAACACGTGTTCGATGGATCTTTATCAATGGTTACAACAAAATATGGTCATAATAACGTTGGCGATGATTTATGTTTGTAACAGACCAAAACATAAACAGCTTTTCCAAAGACGTAGAACATTTGGCTTCTGATGTACTTTCATAATGGTCCATATGTAACATTGTATTGCATATTTCTAATCTCTGCTTAGCCCTTAAATAAGCCCATAAAATCTTACAAATCATTAAACATGATATGGATTGAAAAATATGTAACTATCAATAGCAAATTTTATGATCCAAGAAATTGAATTTCAGCTTCTAAAATGTGGACAACGAAATAATGTTTTATCTAAATCAATGTTTAAGTATCAAACTTGATGTTATCAAAGAAACATTATAGTGCTTAATGAAAATATTTTTTTGACTAATTAACATAACTTGCCAATAGATGTCGCTACCAATAAGTAAAAAACTAATGTTATTACTATTTTGTCTATTAATAGGTTTAATTCATTACTTATAGGTGCTGATCAATGCTTGTTCCTTCTGTAGGTATATGGTAAGAGACCTATGCCCAGCAGGGGGATATTTATAGGCCGGTATTAAACTAATAGGTGCCAACCTTATTTCCGAACGTAGTCAATATTAGCGTTACAATGATTAATAGTCCGACGGAAACATTTGAACAAACAGAGCCATCGAGTTGTACAAAACGTATCAATACGACATCCATCAAAGTCATGTTGGACTTGTTGAATGAATGCGATGTTCATTTTGGAATTGATTCGTTCAATTCTCGGCTAGTGAGGTAATATTGTGCGGGAAATATTAACATTCTAGTTTGTTTATTGTTGCGTGGGATTTGTTTAGGATTAATTCAGATATATTATTAATGTTTAACAGTTATTTTATTGTTACTAGGTTGTATTGAAAGAGATCCAAGATTAGGTCTGATCGTTCCTATTATTTAGATTGTTTCTTTCAAAATCTTTTTATATTAGTCCAAGAATGAGGGCCTTAATAATACACCTCGTTATTTTATCTAGCGAATACTTCAATTCAGATTCAAGACGTGAAGGTTGAGTGAATGACTTTTGAGATTAGCTCGAACCGAGTAATGGACACCGGGGTGTCATGTTTCATTTCAGAATAGTTATAACGGCATTGAAGATTGGCTACTGATTACGTAATTCCTATGTTAAATATATATCGTATACCTTATTCAGTCCTTATTTATCACCGGCATATAGTATCTACAGGTAGCTTCGCTAAAAATGATGAAAAATATTTCTTTGTAAATACATAACGAAAAAGTTTTCCCCATACAAATCTGTGATGTGAAACTAATTCAGTTATACATTCACCACTCGTAGCGTCGTGAATAGGGCTCCTGTTGATATCACGTCAAAAAACGGATTAATGGAGCCTTCATAATACTTCTTAAGTGTCAGTTTCCTTGATGTGGGTGAATCGGGAATAGGAGGAAAAAGAAGGTATTTTGAAAAACGTTATTTCACATTACTTCAAGGTGTCAGTTTGGATAGTGATACGAAAATCGCTAATATTAATTATATGAAATGTGAGTCTTTCAATATTTTAAGTTGTTCTTCAAAAGTAAGAATGTTTTTCGCTTTCGAATTATTTTCGTCAGGGAAATGACTTATACGTAACATTCTATATTTACAGGGAAATTTCCATACAAACGTACTAGTAAATATGGTTATCTATTATAAACACAGAACGTATAAGTCGACGACTGTCAACTCCAGATATACTGGCTGATAGCGGCTGAGATAGGATAAGGTAATGTGACGATGAAAATCTTGAGCTGATGGCCACAACTATACCGTTTTACTTTTACTCATGTACCAGACATTTACAATTTTAAAATGCTGGCTGTATTTTCTTTATCAATCAATTAACTCAGCCTAACGCGATCCACTGCTGGACCCAGGCTTCTCCCATGTTGCGCCACAACTCCCGTTCCTCCTTTTGGGGGTAGTGTTGTGATACGCCATCATTAAGGTGTTTGCCCTAGTCACCACGCTGGGCACGTGGGTTAGTGATCGCAGTCTACTTTTAGTTCTTTAGGAGAACGCTGCTGTCCATTCTCCTTGTTTCTATATCCCTTAGTCGCGTCTTACGATACCCACGAAGAGAAATTTGGAGGTCCTAATCTATGCCGAAACTCCCTGGCATTTTCATTACAAAAGAGGTATTGCCAAAGAATAGGCATAGCGATAAAAATACTCATATCTCTGAAGTTTAAGATCCAAATTGCTATAGCAACGCTTGCGAAATTTGTAAGAACCCTCATTCGATACGTAATCAGATTTCAAGCAGATGTAAAAGCAACACTTTTCTTAATACGAATCTAAAAAAATAATACGTTGCAAAGGCAAATGCTGGCAAACAAAGATTGCGGCACAAATCTTTCAGAAATGTTCCTTTGGATCCGGTCTGGATGGCTGAGTTTTCCTTTTAAATCCGATTTAGATTTTCGCCCGATCGCTGATTCCAAAGCGGTGCCTTTTATTTATCCTACATTCAAATTGATGAACGCAAATAAGAATTTTTATCGTTTATCTCACGACGCAAAAAGCGGCGATTTAACGTTCGTTTTTTCGTGATCATGATGATTCGAGATATTACGAGCGTATCCTTCGATTATCTGAAGCGGGTGACTTCTGTTATGTAATTAAGGATCAGACGCACTTGTCCATGTTCCCTGTCTAGTTACGTGGCCGTCTCCCCAACGTCACGTTCAACTAACGTATCAAGGTTAGGAGGGTCCTAATCTAAGAATAGAAATTGAAATGTGTCTCTTTTTGCAGTGAAGTCAGGATAAGCTGAAATTGAATCAATGGAATTTATAGGTATTTCATATTAAAAAATATTTTTCTGTATATGAGAAATATTTTTGCCGATAATTTTTTATAGCAATGTTATGTCGGGTATTATGGGTGATATAATATAAGAAACTGTTGCGTGTATGCACCATGCAGTTTACCCTGACTTAAAAACTTCAACCTCGAAAAAAAAACATGATCGAACGCGAAATTCTTCGTTACGTCATCAGCGTCTCCCATTTTGAGTCGTGGTATTGTGGTCGTTTAACAAGCTTGTGCTGTCAAGGCCAGTCGAACCGGACAGCTCCAATTATCCACTGAAGACTCCCGACTCTTAGCTCACGAGGCGACGACGTGATAACCGATGGACGTCGTGCTCAGGATATTCCTTGGCTTAGATTTTTTTTATACTTGAGCCTTGATCTATGTATCTACTTGTTACTTGTGTCGAGATATCTATGTAATTATTTCTTAACTGTTAGATTATGCAAGTGTGCTCCTGTAGCTGCCAAAGATAATTTGTTTTTTATTAAATTGTATTATACGATGACAGACACTAAGAAATATAGTTTGTATTTAATTACATAGGTACTGACGCAGCATGATGGGATAATTTTCATTTTATGAAAAACTTAGGAACTGCATTTAAGTACTTGAATACAATGATAATATGTTTCAATGTACCTAATTTTAAAACTTATATTTTTTCCAATCAGTTGTAGTTCAAAAGTGACTTTAATGACCTTGAATTATTTGAAGCAAGCATGGGCAAAAGATTATATTGAATACCCTCAGTTATAATAAGATTAGTAATTCGAGTTCAGGCTGCGCGCGTAAAACATATATGTAATGATAATAATATTTGTTAGAACCCGAAAACGGTAAAACCCCTATGAATTGCATTGGGGTTATAACATTTTCGGGTTTCGTCGATTGGTTGATACCGCTCTTGATAAATTAAACATAGGCACAAAATTTATGCATTTTACTGTAAACTATAGATACCTACATGTAGGTACCTATGTAGGTATCGCGTGGTAAGCAATCAATAAGGACCTAAAGAATTGAGGAAGGTTCGTGATAGATCGTTTTGATATAGTCCTGATAGGACTTTGTAATTTTAATATAAAAATAATTTTGGTATATAATTGTCCAAAATACTTTTCGCGGCTTTATCACTTTGAAAGCATTCGTTTCCTAAACGATAGCTAGCGAACTCTCAAAAGTAAACTGTAATTTCCTAACAAAATCACCTCCGGTGCGAACGAACCGGGTGTTCAATTAACAAACCCTCGTACCTAGTCACCAGTGTCGGTTCGATGCTCTGGACAAATTGAAACTCGCAATTTTTATTGGTCAACGCCAGGAACATGGGCGTAAATCTCGGTGAGCAAGCGAACCCCGATTGGCGTCCAGAGAAAATGTTAAGAGCCACGTGGACAGGAATACCGGTTTCATTACGAATTTGTGTTTTTTTTTTTCCTGTATTTTGGCTATGTATAAGCTTCTTTACTGGGTGCTTTAACTAAAGGGGTATAGTTCTCAAATATAAATTGAATTCCGGAATGAAGGGATTTTCATAGGATTTTTTTTTCGGCTGAGGATGTTTTTACTTTGAGCTGGTAAAGTATCGTAGATGCAAGATGCATTAAATAAACGTATCTAAGAGAGATTATACTAATGATATGGAAAATCCTGGAGTAGAGTTTCGATACTCTTTCCATTGATGTTATTATTTAATTCATAGTATGTAGAGAGAACAAGTAAAAGCCATCGTGATTGGTGACAGTTATGTAAAAAATATATAACCATATAATCTTTTAAATACACTCGAGAGAATGGCCCCAAATTCCCACTGAGCCAAACCCAATATTTGTGTTTTTGATCGTCGCAAATTGTAAGAATATCGTTATTTCCATCCATTAGATCTTTTAGCGAATAATTCATCCTCATTGGTGTTTTCATTCAGGTCCATATTGGTTTATTTTTAGATCCAGTAAATAATTCCAACAATGTCTTCATCTTTACGGTAAACCAAATAATATTGATTGTAATCGCTATATTTCGATGTTCGGTAGGTATTTGGTGTGAATATAAAAACCAGTTTACATTTGAATATGGATCAATTTGGATGATTCGATTACGAGGCGATTACAGCTCGATACTGTACTATTGATCGGTAATCGAGTCGTAATCGATTGTCGAAAACATGTAACAGGCCACGCAACAAAGTTAATCTTCAAATGTTTTTAGATACCAATTTGAAACTGTTTGATTTTCTTCTTGCTTCTGATGAATCTTCGTGTTTTTGTAGTTATTGTATATTTTAATAGTACGTTATGAGATGTTATTTATATAGCTAAGAAATATAATTAGTATTTAATACTCGACTGCACAAATGGTCGCATGAACAGTTTCTAGTAAGATTAATTCACGAAACTAAACCCTTATTATACATTGGTGTATCTTCACAAGTATGTACTAAAACTAGCACATTACTACAAAGCCCATACAGACAGATACATTGAAATCAGGTCGCTTGCCGGCCGTACGCCCAGGTGTTAATGTACTAAATAAATGCTTCTGTGTATAACGTATTAGGATTAGATGAAGTTACGTATAAATGGTGTATGTATTGTGTATGGTGTTTGTATTAGAAGTTGTGTAAATAAATTATTATGAAGCATTAATGCGATTATACAGGTTTATTTTTTATGGAGTGTGTAGGTATATTCAACGAGGTAAACAGGTGCATAAAACTGAACCACTTTCCCCAAAAAAACATGGGTCGAAATCTTAAAATTGAAAATAAATTGTTCATACTAAGTTACAAACATAAGTCATGTGACCTGTCACTTAGTATGAATATTTCATTTTCAATTTTAAGATTAATCCTGTATTATTGGTATGTTTAGATTTTTTAATTGTAAAAATCTGCTGTTGTCTGTACGTACAAAGAGCTTATCTAACGTAGATTTTCAAATTCATTTTTTTCATGAAGCTTCACTGAGACAAATCTGTACTGGTATTCATTTACTATCAACAATAGGTCACGCATATCATCAACATGTATACCTAGCCATAATGATTTCCGTTTGAAGTCCTCTATTAATTCAAATCGGCTACATTATTCAGTGGAATTACACCCAGCCCGTACCCGCTCGATTAACACGAGTGCCTAATAAACATAGTGTGGTCGATGTACGATATCTTATGTTTACTTACACCTTTATATTATATATTGTGGGGCTTTTATCGACGCTTGTTATGGTAGCTAGTTGTACAGTTAACGGTGTTGCTTGCTTTTCCTATCATTTTATTTATGTATTATGCGTTAGAGTATGAATTGGAAACAGTATTCAGAAAAATATAAACTTTTAATTGCATTATTTTGCTGAAAGAAATTAAACTGCTGTTTAATACAAGGAATGATCAAATAGTGAATATAGGACAGGCAATTTATTTGGCCTAGAATTTTAAATACACTTTACTAGTTGTAGGTAATGAAGTTTTCTTTTATTAATTAAAAGAAAAAAACCTGTAAACGTTAAAGCATTAAAGAAAATGAAACATCTACTCAAAACTCGCCCGTATCACGTGCGTATAAAAGTCACAATTCTGTAAAATAGTAGCATCTACACCTACTATTTTACGAATGTTTGTTTACAAATTACTGCATTACGTTATATCGGTCTTGCAATGCAGCATCAAAACATAAGGGCGTGGCTTCGAGATGGCGTGAATTAGCCGCGAGCCGGTCGAGTCGGCAGTCGCGATCCGGTCTCCCGTCGCAACGAACGTCTGTACCTTACTACGAATCAAATATTCACGTGCTGTAATATTTGTGATAAATAATAAACAGTATTACATTGGAGATAGTGTGTTCAGTGCTTGTGCAGTGTATCTCTCGGCCAGTCTTTTAAGAAGATTGAGTCTTGAGGGTAGTTTGTGTTGTGTCGCACGAAGGATCAAGTATTTATCGTATGTTTTATTTTGTTGTATAAGAATTCTTAAGCGCGTTATTGACAAGGTCGGACCGGTTCATTTTTATTTACATATGCAAAATATGATGCATTTTTTGTATTGTATTAATTTTATACTCATTTGGCAGTCGGACTTAATTAACTGTGAAGATCCCATATTATTATTATACTTAAACCAAATGTATCTTATCTTGTTTTCAAAGGTAGTTGTAGAAAACGTTTGTTTTTAACGAATAATGGGTATGTCATTAGCTGTGAAACAAGTACACCCTCACAGTTATTGATGTTACTGTACAAAATGATTCACGGTATCATTAACAGGAAATGTTAAGAGCAAATCCCATTTAGTTTAACAATACCTTCTATTTCATACAACGGTCGTTACCCGAATGGTGTTCACAGTAATTTCGCGAAATTAAACCATTAAAAGCTTTATGTAATACCGTTATAATTGTACAATGGGAATATACAAATTTATTTATCGTTTTCTTGAAGTCAAGTCGAGAGTTTTGCTAAGTTTGAAGTTTGTACGTGCCCCGAATCGTTCTCTCGTTTCAGAAGTCTTTTACATTTTTTATTACGTTTTCCCTTTCTACTCTTAGAGCCCCGGGTCTAATTCCGAAGTATTTGTATTCTTTGTGAAGGGCTGTAGGTTTTATCTTCAGCTCTGTATAGTCCACTTCGAAGCAAAGGTTTCCCTTTGGCTATAAAATTCTCGTCTTATTACACAGTTATGTAAAAAAACTTAAAAGAATACAATTATGATGTGTAAACAATGTCAAAATTATTACATTGTACATCATAAAGATTCAGTATACGTTTACAAAGTCGGCTTTCCCCGAATTTATGAAATTATGTTATGTTATCTTATCTTTTTTTTTGGAAATGCCTGAGGCTATGGCCCTTTTTTCTTTAGAGGAGATATTATCCCTGAAACCACACTCCTGCCTCAAGAATGTACGTGCTCAAGGGGTTATACGTTCAGTCTCTGTCCCATACACGATATTTAAGAAGAAATCTTCATGTCACTATTAAATATTTCCAAGAATACAATTATATTTTTTTGTGTATAAATTGTGATGTATTGGAAAAGGAATAAGAAAACATTCGTTTGATATAGTTGTGGGCGCCTTTTAACATTACCTATGCTTGATTTTTTTATTGTGTTACGCAATGGATAGGGTTATTTTTAAATCATCGATAATTTTGCACGTTCAAATCGCCAATGTGTGAGCACTAGTTCTATGAATGGGAAGCATGGGGACGATCAAATATCATTAAAATTGATTACCATTTGTTTATTTTTAGAACTAACTTTTGAACTATCGCGTTGCATGATTATAATAAAATTACGTCACGGGAATTAACGTTCATTTAACTTATAAGACTTGAAGGCTTGACGTTTCGACCGAGATGAAGCGGTCGTGGTCGCAAGCGGACTTATTCAGCTTTTTTTGTAAGTTTGTAAGACTAACTCCTAGTTTTAAAAGGCTGACCCCTGAATACCGAAACGCTAATTAACTTTAACACGTTCTTAAATTTCTATCTGTCGCTCCCTTTAGCTTAAAGTGACGGAGACAGCATGAGACTTAACGGCGTCTTCTAACTGATTGACCTTTCAGTATTCGGCCGTGAGCAACATTTATCTTTTTAAATCATGTTAAGCCTTGTGATTGGTTGTTAGTCTTTTAGTCATTCAACCACACACGTGATAAGTAGATTTGCTAACAAAGTAATGAGATTTCAAAACCGGGGAACTCAATAAATACCGATCTAAGCGTTATCCCCTGTTTATAACTTCAAAACACAGTTTATTTTATAAGCAAACAGAAAGAAAGGGTTGGTTTTCGCATTCTGGTCACGTGAGTACGGAAAATCGTCTTAGCATGTAAGCCGAATGTTCGCTATTGTATGTAATATTTATATTTCCTCACAATTTATGCTATAATATAACTGTACTTCGGGAGGTTTTACGTGAATGTAAACCCTTCGAATGTTTTTTAATATACTTTACGAAAGGTTTTGGGCGCTTGTAGTAAGGGAAATACGACCGATATAAATTCAAGTTTAATGTAGGTGTATATCTAAATAAATATAAAATAGAATAAAATGTAAATATCTGGGAGCAAAAAAATCAGGCTCTATTGCAAATGAAACAGTCTATAATATTGTATTTTATTTTATGTTCTATTTAAGTATTTTGAGGTCGTGAAATATTTAGTGTGGCGACGATCTAAAACAGTAATACACTTGTAGACCAGGGCCGAAGCCTTCAAAATTTGTAAAAAGTGAAAAAAAATTACAGTAGGATGAAACCAATTAGAAAAGGAAGGAAATATGATAAAAATTAAAGAAAAAATAAATTACGGTCGATCCGAGTTCGGGAAGGGGGGGAGGGGGGGGGTTTTAAGGGTAAAAAATGGTTTATCTTGATTTCCAGCAAAACTACAAGTCCTATGGAAAAAAGTCAAATGGCAAAGTTGTAGGTAATAAAAAGATCTACAACTTTTGTATTTACACTTTTTTCACATAACCTCAAAATGTATGTGAAAAATCCAAAAAACCAAGTTTTTGGTTTTTTATTTTTATCTTTTTCAAAAATGTTTTTTTTTTCACGAAATTTGGTGAAAACTTACCTTTTTATGTCCCAAATACGCTGTAATTTATTTGATTAAAAATATTTATTTTTTCACCTTATTTTGAATTAATATAAAAAAAACACCCTAATTTTCAATTGAAAATTCACCCGTCAAAATATCAGTTTTTTTGAAAAAGTATGAAGGTTTTTTGTTCGTTGAAATCTCTACTTTCTGATGGTGTAAAAAAAATATACATTACTATAGTAAATGTTCTCAGAAAATGCATAATCACTATGTACAATTTCATCAAAAAAATGTCTTTGCTTCAATTTTTTCCAGTCTGCATTGGTTCTTCATCCAGAATTTCATCTGAATCATTTTGTGAGATTTTCTATGACATGAATGTAATTCGAATTTAATAAATAAACTTTAAACTGAAAAAAAAATTAAGCAATGTCATTTTTTTGATGAAATTGTACATAGTGATTATGCATTTTCTGAGAACATTTACTATAGTAATGTATATTTTTTTTACACCATCAGAAAGTAGAGATTTCAACGAACAAAAAACCCTCATACTTTTTGAAAAAAGCTGATATTTTGACGGGTGAATTTTCAATTGAAAATTAGGGTGTTTTTTTTATATTAATTCAAAATAAGGTGAAAAAATAAATATTTTTAATCAAATAAATTACAGCGTATTTGGGACATAAAAAGGTAAGTTTTCACCAAATTTCGTGAAAAAAAAAATATTTTTGAAAAAGATAAAAATAGAAAACCAAAAACTTGGTTTTTTGGATTTTTCACATACATTTTGAGGTTATGTGAAAAAAGTGTAAATACAAAAGTTGTAGATCTTTTTATTACCTACAACTTTGCCATTTGACTTTTTTCCATAGGACTTGTAGTTTTGCTGGAAATCAAGATAAACCATTTTTTACCCTTAAAACCCCCCCCTCCCCCCCTTCCCGAACTCGGATCGACCGTAATTTATTTTTTCTTTAATTTTTATCATATTCCCTTCCTTTTCTAATTAGTTTCATCCTACTATTATTTTTTTTGGTTTTAACAATTATCGGCCCTGGTCTATTGAGCGTATAATCAATTTTAAATCCAAGTTAATTATCCACCCTGATTTAAAAATTCTTAAGTTTCAAGTAAATTCGTAACTGCTGATTAAGTTATTGATATTTCCAGTTAAATTCATAGGATTAACATCAGGTACACGTTACCGCTATTGTTCTTAGTAACTGACGCCGCAACGCAACTGAATTATGGCGTGCGGGCGAAGAATATAAATATGTATGTATGACCGAACTCTTCCGATTATGGTGACCGTGTGGCATTGACGTGACTAAATAACAGATATACGATGCTGATTAATATTTAAGGTGTTGAACGGTTTATTGACACTCATAAAAAGTTGTAAGGGTGTCTCTTTTCCATAGAATCAACCAAATCATAAAATATTATCTACATATACAGATTCATTTATGACGCTATTTGTACAGTATTTTACATTGTACTACATTACTCATACCTACCCATTCCACAAATTAAATTTTTTCTCTTATTGGGTCACTATAAAGTAAACCTGAGCAAGTGAGGCACGATCTACTCCTCACAAATGTGGTGACCCATCGCAAAATTGGTCGCATCTTCTGTCCTGCCCATCATGCACTACCACCAGCACTCACCAGTACGTGATCGACGCCAACGACCGTGCCATACGGGTGACAACTTTTTGGTCAGATAAACTTTGAGGATCATTGACACGAAGGTTTTTATAAATTCATAAATCTTAATCATACTTCGACTATAAATGACATGTAACTGTTTGAATTTCTTTTAATCTCCCCGTCTTCCTGCGTTATTCGCATTCAAGCTTCAACGTCGAGTACACAGAACTCAATATTAATTCAAGTTGCGTATTGTGTGTTGGAAATCGTTGCCATGTACGTACGAGACGATGTCGTGATGGTAACGACACGGATTGATTTGATATTTGGCGAGTTGACAAATTAAAGATTTGAAAAATATTTACTCCTACTGCTTGGTAATTTTAAAAGATGACCATCTTTCATAATTCTTCATAAGCGTGGCAAAATACTCAGTTGACTTGGCTAGGTTATTACAAATTAACTAAAGTAGGTACTGGATGGATATGTGCAATAAAAGGTCTCTAAAGGTTCTTAGATGGGAAAGTACAAGGGGATGAGAAAAGTCTTTGTAATTTTATATGAAAAAAAAAATGGTTATAATCATCAAAAATGTGATTTTACAAATTCTGCTTACGAAACGAGATCCAAAATATCAGTGTAAGCATAATTTTGATAACACCGTAATTGGGTGGGGAGTATTTTATATTGTACCTGTTATCCTAACCCAATTAGCTTTTAACAAACAATATTGTTAAATATTTGATACCCGATTCTGTAATCGGATTAATTCGGGAGTCCATTTATTTTAGAATTCAACTTACTTAAATAGATTTGTTAAACAAACCTGTTTTAAAAGTGTAAGCAACGATTTTAATACTAAGGATTAATTTCGAAATGGTTTTATAACTCGGGCTTCGATTATCGCGGCAAAAAGTAGCCTCTTCGATTCCTATAGCCTTTCTCGATAACTGGGCTATCTATATCTAACAGAAGTTATTTTTCAAATCGGAATCCTGAGATTGATTGATGTCTGATTGTCATCTACTAGATGTGAATCCTGCACGCATTTTTTAAATATCCAAGGACAGTTAAACATATTTACTAATTAGTAGTGAGATTAGCGCGTTTAACCAAACTAGACAAATTTTTCAGCTTTATAATACATATAAGTAGACTAGGTGTGGCCCACGGTTTCAGCCGCGTGAGTCCCCTTTTCCTCAAGAACAATCTTTTTTAGTTATTTTTTTTTATGTTTATTCCGCTATTCAGGACGCAGACGAATCCCATAAATCAAGCCGACTCAACTTTGTTTTATAAGTAAAGATATAGATGACATAGTGACACTTATCACGAAAATAACACAGACTTTTTGAGTATTTATAACGCAAAATATAATAGTTTTTTTATCGTCAAACATTCATTGTAATCACACAATGATATTTCCCAAGATGTTAATTGTAAGCAAAGAAAGAATTGATAATTCTCACTAATAGCAGTTACTTACCACTATGTAAAAATAATTGTAGTTTGACACAGTTAAGAATAATTGCTGTAATTATTGTACTGTTGACAGCACTTAGTTCAAAACGATTAATTGGGAAAATGAATCTTAGTGCCTTAACATAAAGGAGTTGCTAAAAGATAACGGGTTTTGTTAGCAAGTGTTTTAAATATTGTATTAAGCTATTGTTTAATATAAAATTATCTCATTCACGTCTCCTAACTGAACTTCAAATATAATTGTTTCGTTTATCCACAACTTGGTGTGCTTCAGAATTTATTTTGTAATGTATAGAATCCGTGAGTTAAAAATACATACAGACGAACAGAGACAATCCTACTTTTTGGAAGCCTGAAAAAGATAGCTATACTTACGCTGAGATCAGTCCTACGATTAGATGTGGATATAGTACCTATAACCGATGTATTGTTGTAGGTGTTCAGTTCAATTATTAATTAACGATGTTACCACTCTTCCGACCCATATTTTAATTAAGTAACTCAACGGGCAGTTGCCCGTAAAATTAAAATCATAGATGCTATAAGCAGTTGCTTATAGCATCTATGATTTTAATGGCAGTGATTATTATACGTATTGTTAGTTCTAAATTGGGTACAACACATTTCTCTTTTAGAAAATAGCTCTTACATATGAAGAGTCCAATCGGTAAACTTTAATGACCCTTTGCAGTTATTTCTAAACGATTAACCAACAAATTGCAAAACAATTGACACAAGTAAACAGTAAAGCATACTTACAAGACATACCAATCAATTTGTATTATCTGTTTGCATACTAAAACCATAATAATTAATTTTGCAACCAACGCTTGATTGCGTAGCAGACCATAGAATATTACGCAGATAGACACGCGACCTGTGACGTCATATTCCACATATGTAAGATATGGATAATTGAATATGTATATAATGTTAATTCTATATATTTACGTTTATGATTATTTTATATGCACAGCACTGTATGCTGTCTGATAATCTAGAAACGTGATGCATATTGGAATTTAGAAACGTGGAATAAATTTTTCAGAGGTTTCATTGTGAAGGTTTTCCTTGCCGTTGTTTTTTCTAAATAAAAGTTAGGCGGAGTAATCCAAGTCCCAAAAGAGTTGAGTCGTCAATCTGTCTAGTATTTTAAGCACACTTGCCTCAACATTTCAGTGAAATGTGGGTATCTTTTTCAAAGTAGGTTGGTTACTCATTCTTCCCTGCTTTGCATTTTACCGTCCTACTTCTGAGAGCATGCATAAATGTTAGACGTAATCCTATTTGAAAAACGTTTCAGACAACGTTTCTAACAGAAAACCTTTGTGTGCTTCACAAAATTACTAAGCTTAGGTAGACAAAGCTGCTTCATTCGATCTTAGAAAGATACTACATAGTCTGCAAACATACTATAAGAATTTCTATTAAAAATAAAGTTTTACGATACAACTTGGGTGAGAATCTTTAGTAATACACGTATATTGTATATTCCTTATTTATGACGTTATAAATAAACTATTGTCTTGGTTGTGACGAAGCAGAACACAACCTAACGATGCTCTTAGGTAAATTGTGCAGTGAAAACGAGGGTTATATCCCGTATAACACACATTCTTTCACTAATTACGAGGGTATATACACAGCTAAATTAAAGGGTTGGGGACATGTATGTCCCTTGTGCTCAAATTAACGATATTTACGAAATAGAGTATGTACCGAAGTAGAGCTTAATTGAAAATGGTACAATGGAAAATGGTTGCCATGCGATTTGAAACTTTATATCATAACAACTATTGTTTTAGTTTATAACTTACATAAACTTGCATTAATATAAGATTGCAAGGTAGATATAGAAGACTAATATAATTTATCGCTCCTTTTGCACGTTCTAAGATATTATAATATTATGATAATGTAAGTTGGAGCTGTAATTCAGTCTCGCCTTAATGTACCAAAAAGTAAAATGCTTTTAAAAGGTAACATTTTCAACTGTTACTTGTGCCTTAATGGCCCAACTTTGGATAAACGGTACGATTTCTTTTTATTACCTAATATCTTAATTAAGCTTCTTGTTATTAATGTAATAGTTACAATAAAGATATGTCTTGTACCTAATTTTAATTCGGATTTATGTTTTTCGCAGATTATTATTCATAACATAGTAATACGCCGTGCATTAACAATTCTTTCGGCGTTATTTACAAATATTCTTTTTTTTTTCTAATTTTAATCGGTTCTTATTCGAAACAGAATTAATAATATTTAATATGATTGTAACTATGTTCTTAATATTAATAGGCAGAAAACAATTTAATCCGAATCAATCAAAAGCATGTCGCGTCTATGTAATACAATTATAATCTGTGACCACGCCACGTGCTCTCGAAGCCATTCAATTAATAATACCTATTAGATCTTAATGTTATAATGTTCTTATTTGTAAACACTACCATAGACGGGGAGTTTCCATCTGTGTTTGTGTGTACTGATCTACACGCTTGATAGAGTTTTAATTACTTTAATGATAAAGGTATATATACCTAATAACCGAAGTAAAACGATTTCTAGAACGTCTTATGAAAATTTCCTAGGTCTTTCTAAACCTACGTAGATATAAATGATAGGTAGATATAATTCAGTTCTGTTTAAATATGTGTTTATTACATCTTATTTCTAACTAAGAATTAATTCAGACACTAAATAAACACTTAAGTGTTAGATAACGGTCTGAGGCCATGTTTCATAGTTTCCTTGTAAACATTGCTCTTATCAACACATTTTATGCGTCCCTAACCTTCCAATGCGTCTCAAACGACACTTTTATTGGAAAACTGTATCATAAAACCATACACAAAGAAAATAAGAAGATCAATTCAAGTTTAATATATGCAGTGAGTTATAAGCTTAAACTAAGTTTGTTAGAGATAAGACTGTAACTGGGAACTTGGGAGTAATACTACGCAAATTGCTATTTGACCAAGTCAAACAGAAGTTGTCCATCGACTATGATCTTAGGTTCGAAAGTTACACAAACTTAGTTTTGGTGCAGAGTCAATGGAGGCCATCCTCTATTTTTCTTTGTAAACTTGTAAGTCTCTCAAATTGTCCTAAGCCTTGGTTATTTTGAGAATCCATTTACTAAAACTAGAGGCCCAATTGTGGTCGTAAATCACATAATTCGTTCAAAAAATATATTAGCATTCTGCACTCCTTTTCTATATATATATAAACTGTGGGTGTGTGTGTGAAATTTCATACTCCTCCGTCTGAGCAATTTTCGTAAAAAGGGGTACGACGTTTTTACCTCACTGATGAATGAACTCAATACGAAAATGATATTCACATTGTAACTAAGATTGCACGGCCTACTAAGATATCCAGTGGATTGGATCTTCTCATGTAAAATTTGTATTGAAATAGTATGATCGTGTATTGAAAATTTTATAACGCATGAAAAATAAAAAATATAATCATGTGATTATTCTGTTCCATCTACTTGTTGTAAAAACTCGTACGGAAGTGATCTTCCTTGAACCGAAAGCGTGTGTAACTTTTTATGTGATATAGGAATTCGATACGCCAAGTGTCTCGTATAGGTAATATAACCGTGCAAATGTCATTTTTTGACACATACTTACAAATGTTATGTTCGTATTTTAGGTGCAAATTATGCTCAATAAATAGAAGCGAATTAAAATTTGTAGATAAATAACGTCCTTATCGTACATTAATATTATGATATTTCAACTGTTTTTTCGGCACAATGTTTAATATTTTTAGAATTAATTTGTATTATTTGTGTTTTAAATTAAATATTAATTTTATTTCATTTTTACGAATGCTTTTACCCGGTTTTAGAACAAAATCGTCTTGCTGTCGAATACCATTCAGGCTTACACATGATTCTTACTGCACCTTAAACTTTTCCTAAGTTGATACTTTAAGTTTTTATGCCCGAGGGACTAAGTGAAGCGATATCAGCCCCTTTCCCGTCAATCCTCGTAATGCGATTGTAAAAAGTTTACCGGACGAAAAGGTCTTCAGTAACTTCATACCCTGGACGTTTTAAGGTCAAAGAAGAAACGCTTTATTAGCCCAAGTAATTGTAAAATGTCACTGTTGAAGATAGAATAAATACATTTAAATTTTGAGTTCACATTTCGGATTTCTTATTTGTGATGACTTTATCAGGTACTTTACAGATATTGTCTGATAAATAAATGGTAATTAAACGAAATAACTTTCGATATTCACAAACGCATTGTATTAACTAATAAAATTTAAGCTCGAGGCTCATTTAACAAAATCACTATAGGTAATAACATATTGATGAGTTTTTGTACAACTATATATTTACTATGCCCTCGTCTAGCTACGTCATCGTGATAGACAAACAGTCTGATTACGATATAATGAGTTTTTTTGTTCACACAACGTTTTTATTCGACACACGTGATCTTGGTAACGTAATCGAATTCGCTTACATCCATTAAAGGATGATCGGGGAATGTTTTATTGATGGTTATTCGAATGTCGACATATCACGAATGGAATTTTTATTATTCGTTTGTACAGAATTTTCGAGTCTTTTCAGAGAGACTTGAGATTCACAAAAATCTCTAATGAAATTGTAAAATTTTCGTGATTGCATATCCCATAAAATTACCTACTGAACTAAAAATGTTCATGAATACAATGGTCTTAATAACAGTAGTAAATTAAATAAAAACTAAAACTATTGAGTAGAGTAAAATGCCTAAGTGCTTTCTGAAGTGCTCGCGTTCGGAACTAATTGCCGGCAGCATATTTAGCCGAGCTGATTGCTTTCGTTTTAATCCTAAAAGCCTTGATGGAAGCTTGAGTCTCAACCAAGTTAAAACTGCTTGATCTATTTAACTTGCCATACGCCTTTAGGGAATGGTAGGATTGTGATTAAATAGTCAATTTTATTGAGAAGATCGATCGAGATGTAGGTTTGATTTTACAATTTGCCGTGTACCTAACACGACCAGCGTTAAAAAGGTCTTGGCTATTATAATTAGGAAATTAATATACTAGAAACTTTTTGAATTTCTTTTTTTCAACAAACAATAATAAATATATTTAATTTAGGGCTGATTTTTTAATCGTCACATAACTTTATTCGACGAATAAATTTGAAATTTTGACAGTTGTTTCATACAAAAACTGTCAAACGTCAATTTTATTCCTCGAATAAAATTTATCTGGCGATTGAAAAATCAGCCCTTTATCTTGTTATAATTTTCGACTTATTTTGGCATATTGTTAACGCGAAATCACAAGTCATCTGTATCCTCTATGACCTTAATGAGGTTATTTTACATCACAGATGTAAACAACTTCCATATTTTTTACATTGTGAACACAGATGAGATAATAGCGTAATGATCTTCAAACGGTGACGCATTCCGATGTGATTCATGTCTTGACACCCACGTATTTGTGTCGCATGTGACAAATTTTTACCTAAAAAATAGAGACGTAATAATATTATGTGTGATAGAAGTATGTATGAATGAGAAATAGAACGTAAATTTATCACCTGATTGCAGTTGTGTTATAAATAGCATTTATTTTTGGTATGTTTTGCCATGTGATTGCGAGCTGTTTTTGTTTGGGTTTCGCGCTTTCACTATTTATATGATACCTAATTATGTGTTTAATTACTTCCGAAGGGTAAATAAATGGTTATTTTATAAGTTTGTCAATAAATAGAAGGTACAAAAACCTCGACCTATTCAAACATACAGAAGCAATATGAATGCGGAATAGGTTTGAAAAGTAAAAGTATATTTACTCCGTAAGCTAATTAACAAAAAAAATATAGATAAGTACGTATATTTTCTAATTCGTGACAGCAATAGTTGGTAAAAATAAACTACTTTTAAACGGATTCTATCGCGGCTTATTTTGATTTTAGTTCCCGACGTTTCGACGCATTTGCAGGTGTCATGGTCACGGGCAGACAGTCTGCTCGTGACAAACAAAAATACTTTATCTTGACTTAAAAAATGGAAGGTTAAAAAGAAATAGTCCTCATCCCTCTTGAAGGAGCGACACCATCTGCTGAGCTTAAAAAGTTTGTCAGCAAGAAGATAGCAATTCGCAATATATCAAATAACTTTGAAAAAGGCGCTCAACAATAACGGGCATTGGGAAACAATTCGTATTCGAGCTCACAAATTAGTTTCGAACAAAAGTCCAGTGTTGAGCGCGATATTAATTTTGGAAGGACTCTTAAAGTCTGCCATGTTTTAAATTGTGATGAACGTTTTGTTTCAGCATAACGTTTTTATGTTCCCTCATCTGTCTAGACTTTTAATTTGTAAATTAAAAATTTCAAAGGTATTTTCATGAGGTGATCTTTGACTTTCATCAGCTTTTACATCTGATGAAATGAAAATTCCATAATAATCTTTTTCAGGTGTAAACGACGCACTATCTTGTGTTGTTATTACTGAATAACAATTATTAAACGATTTAATAAAATTAACACCAACAACTGTTTTCGAACTTAAATGTTTTAGGTACCTGAAAAAATAAGAAAAGAAAAACTAACATAAACATAAATAATAATTCTAAAATGTTAGGGGTCATATGCGTCTAATTCGTACGAAACTGTAATCGTTCTTTGACATTAAAAATGATTTCTGCCACAGCATTTTGATTGTAGGATTTGCGTAAAAGCTTTTTTGCTTTATCTGTATAAGTGCTGACTTAAAAGATTATGTTCGGGGAATTGATATATACAGGTAGTTTCTATTCATTTTACTATTAAATTTATATAACCTGGAATGCTAGAAAAAATTCTAAAAAAATGTTTCAAAACAATAAGAGAGCATTATCAACACCTTTCCCTGTAGTCTAGGAACAGTTTTTATGATATTATTTTGTATTGGTATAGTGTGAAATTAAAGTCAGCTTTTTGTCTAGACTTTGCTACTGGTGCACCAATGCAATTCGATTTAATTGAATTTATTTAACGTTTCAGAGCAGTATGTTACTATGAGCATTTTGTTATTCAGGAAAATGGTTCATTAATTTCATGAAACACTTTTAATTTCTAGCAATGATATGTAATTGTTACAGAACAACTATCATTGATGTGGTTTCATCAAGCATAGGTACTGACACTATTACCCTCTAATCAAAACTGCTATCTAAATAAAACCCTTATAGTTATTCAAACAGGGTTCCTTATAAATATTCATAGCCATAACTATCGAAACCCTTGTGATCCAGTTCAGTCTGTTTGCTTGCCTCGCGAAGATTAAGTCGCGTCTAGACGTGCGTAAATATTTGCTCTGAATAGTTGTAGGAGATAAATCGATAGGTATCAATCAATCAATATTCAATCTTCATGACAACGGAATTGTTAGGTGTTGTTCATCATCTTCGGCCTAACATAGGTCGGTTACCAGTCTTACCGTTGTTAGCTGAATACCGTATTTTACATGGAACGACTGCCTATCTGACCTCCACAACCTATTGCTGGGTAATAGATTATCCCATAGTTGTCGGAATTGTCATAACGCCTGTCAAAGATCACTGTATAACAGTCGGAAGGAGACACGGGGAGGCACGGAAGGGTCTCGGTATGTTTACAAAGAGTCACCCACGCTAGGACCAACCGCGGCGAGCGTGGCTTAACCTTTATTATCAGTCAAACCGTACGGCTTACACTTAGCCACGAGACCCTCGAGGTGTTGGTCCTGGTCCTCGGGCATGGGCCCTAACATGATTTCTTTGGTGTATGTTATGACCCTAATTAAATTTATAAAAGACCCCGAAGCACTGTCAACTTTTTGGTCTTAATAATCCAAAAATTTAACTCACAAAGCTTTATGTTTCGCTGTAGAGAATACGATGGACATAAATTACCTAAAACCTAGTTCAAAGGTAAAACTGGGCATTCTGATATAAAAATTAAAATAGAACATTCCCAACAAGCCTCAAACAATTACGAATCAAAATTATTTTCATATGTAGCTCAGTTAAATGTCAGATGTATAAATACCGGTTTGGTGGCTCGCTCGCTTCTGTTTGGAAGCTAAAGGTCGGCGCACACTTGCTGTAGCCACAAGAATGTCGCTACCGTGCTGTAGACTGCTTTATTATCTAATATTCTAGCTTTCTTAAAAATGTATCTTCATGCAGGCAAAGTATTAAGATGAACCATACACCATTTTTTAAGTTAGACCTTCAGTAATGCACCTGGGAAAACAGTAAGCAATTTCATCCAGCAGTTTGTGCGTGATGCGCGAATAAACAACAGAACAAAATTTCCAAAAATAAAATGTGTGGTGACGTGTAAAGGCAAGCCGCACAATGTGCTTATATTAAAAGTACAAAAAATGCAATATTTAGTGACAGTGTTTTGTAGTTGTTGCCAAGTGGCCAGTGTGTGCCGACCATAAGTCGGACAAAGGTCATCATAACACAGCGAAACCGAATACTTCAGATGTTTCGCTCGAAATATAACCCTTTGTTTAAATTTTCGAAATACTATGTAAGTTACTGATATAAGAGCGTTTTGTTGTAAATGGATAATAATATTATGATCTAAACAACAGATGCAGAGTTTTGGTACTAAAGATGACTGTTTACTGTTAGTATCTGTAGTAGTTGGTAGAAAATCGATATTGATACTACCTATGTTCGGTGGAACGCCGGTGGTAAAGCAAATTGCGAATATGGATTTTATTGCCTCGGTTTAAAGGTATTTTTGACTGTATTTATTTCATTATCTCGTGGACATGAATGTGAAACTTTAGTAGATATTTCGTCTTAAGTTCAATCAAAAAACCGACTTTCGGCTTAGGTCATTTTACACGTGTCATATTGTCAGACTTGTAAATCATCTACCGCTGTGTTTTCTGACATTTACTTGACAGTTAATTAGGCACGGTTCTATAATACATCTGACAAAGATTTAACCTTATATATAAAGGTCGATAAGTATAACAAATCCATATAATTTTACATACCGTAATCATCATATGAATGATTTATTATAATCTAGTCCGCGACCTCTATTTTTTTCTGGACAGAAATATATCCTACGTTCCTCTTAGGATAAGTTACCCTTCTTAATGTTAAAATAATTAATGACATCGGTATATTAGTTTTTGAGTTCGTTGGAAACAGTTAAATATAGATCTTTCCTCTTTATAATATTGATTACAAATGCATGACAATTTTAACTAACAATTTGCGACAAAATCATACTAATATGCGGTTATATTGTTAATTGAAAATGCATCCAATTCGATTGATCGGTTTTATGTGCCAATATAACAGCTATAAACATATTAAAGCAGATAATCTTTCATCAATGCAAATGTAACCAAATTCCTCTAACCGTCCTTTCTTACTCCATATTCTAATAAATGAGGGTAGTTCTGATATATTTGATCATGTAACTCCATCCTCGTGTTATGTGCAGAATAGCAAGGTCGTTCGTCCGCCGCCCTTGTGGGAACCTGTTCTGGCTTGATATTATTGCCTTGCGTACGTTTGTGGAACTAAATTTAGATTTAAGTGTATCATGGATTTTGTTAATGAAACTCTGCTTTGCTGCTCTTTAAAAACAGTTTGAATCATTTTAATTGATGAATGCTTGTGTTTACATAATATCTGTATTTTTTAAATTTTGAACTATGGCACTAACACTCTGTTGAAACTTTTTCAGTCACAAAGACCTTCTATCTCAGTAATTACAAGGTCCAGTTTTCATTTCAAGTATTTGCATGGCAAAGAAGTTGTCAGTTTCATGACCGCCTCCTCTATTTACCATAAATATTTTTTTACCCGTGTCTTAAGTGTTGTTTTAGATTTTAGTAACCAAAAGTCCTTTTGCCTTGTAAGCTATAATGATAATGGCGTGTCAAGAGTCGCAAATGTAACCAGAAATATTAATGTTTCTGCCTAATCCTGATAAAACGTTCGCATGATCACGCAGAATTACATGTAACTAATGTGTCTCTCGTCCTACTTGCTTTTCTCTTCACATTTCCTTCGCGTCAGCTTCTAAGTGGTGTGATTTATGATATGTAATAACGAAGTCATGCTTTACTAATCTCAAATTAGACATAGAATTTGTTGACAAATTTCTAAGTATTGTTTTTCAAATGTTCGAGGGATCCATGCCACTCAATTCAGATAAACATTTTACTGCAGATAATATATTTAACCCCAAATATTTATATATTTTAACACAATCAATCCAACTCAGCGCTGGATTCGAGCATCGTCAGCGAATCCCATTAAAGCTCTGCGTGTAAAGAAAGTACCGAAACAAAACGAACACGAAAGCATCTTAACATTCCTAACAAATATATTCAAAGTTTCGTGAACCATAATTTTAATGTTCTATATCTTAAAATTGATATACGGTTGAAAACAAACGGTGTTTATTCATAAAATATGTAAAATCGAGTGTATAATGTGTGTACAGAGATTGTTTCGCCGGATAAGATCATGTAAGTGTTCTCTGAGGCAATATGACTCCGCTGCACGTAAATAATACGGTCGCAGCCAACAATTATTTCTTCATAGCGTACTTATTGCGTATATGCAACGGACGAAAGAGGTGCTTATTTCTTAAAGAAAATATTTAATTCAGCAAAATCCATATAGATAATGTTCAGGTACGCTAGTAATTAGTTACGTCAAATAATTGAATAAAAGTGACGGTACTCACGTTACAAAAGTGTACCGTTCTCAAGTTTTCTGTAGAAATGGCTTCGGGTAACACAAAAAGGACTAATGTCCTTCGTAATTAAGGAGTCAATTAGAGCGCTTTCGCTAAACTCTCTTAAATTATTTGTTCAGGAATAAAATCGGCATGGAAGGCAAAGTTATGTAACGATGTCAAATACAAAGCATAAAGTAGCAACAGCATAATTGATTTATCAAAATGCCGAGCCATCATTTATGTAAGAAATTTGGCGCAGTACAATCGATGCACGAAATTTCGTGTTTCGATGAGACATTTAAATCGACATCGGCTCAAATCAGCACGCAAATCGTACGACAGTAATAATCAGATGTAAAACCAACATGGAAGCAAAAATATAGCAAAAAAAAAAACGTGTGTGTTAGCCTATAATTCAATTTTCCTAAATATGAAAAAGTGGTACGATCGATCCATCTTCACTTATTGTACAATATACTGGTTGCTTGAACCCTTATAAATCGCATGCGCATGCAGGCATGAATTTAAATCGATGTCGTATACTTTCCCCGATGGTTCCATTTTTCACCTCACTGCCAATCTATTGTCAGCTTCAAACTTCGACCTTTATCACATCGTCTAAGATATTTCCGATTTATCCAACGTGATCTTTTTCCGGCCCAAACTTTTCTTCGGCCAAACCAATTTATTTTATAATAGCAAGACTTTTAAGTGCCATTTTAAGAAGTTTGTTCTTTTTATTAGATAATGTCTATTCCGTGTCAAATAAACAACAATACCTACCGTCTTATAGAAAATATTTCGTTGATACTTTTAATGACTTTGAACCACTTATGAGATTGAAACTTGATTGTGATCAGATTAACAATAGAATTGATTTATGCAAATAGTTTAAAGTGGTCAATTAAGTTATGAACTTTCGAATTTTCTTCAAGTTGTTAAGTTTCTTTTTATCTTATATCTTTAAACGAGCAATTCTTGTATATATATATATAATCTGAATCTCGGAAACGGCTCCAACGATTTTCATGAAATTTTGTATGCAGGGAGTTTCGGGGGCGTTAAATCGATCTAGCTAGGATTCATTTTCAGAAAATGTCGTTTTATCCGTGTTTTCAGTAATCTTAAATCTTTGAACGAGCAATTCTTGTACATACGGCCATCAATACTGTTACAATTCAAAATAAACAAAATATTACATTTGAATTTGGAATCTGTCATTTTTATATGATTGTTCATTGTGTTTTCTCATTTTGGCGCCAATACATTGTACAATATTTTGCGATATTAAAATGGAGTGGGGTGATAAAGAGAACCGAATCGCTGTGATTGCATTATACATTTCAGTAGGTATGGAGTCAAATGCAATTTTTAAAATCTCCATACGTTTGGTATTAGTAAAATGTGTGTCGGGCTATTAATAGGTACAATGAGACCTCCTCTGTTAGTGACAGAAAAAAATCAGACCGTCCACGTAGTATTCGTACGAAAACGGTGGTCAAAGCAGTAAGGGAAAGAATTCGAAGAAATCCTGTCCGAAAGCAAAATATTTTTATCTCGAGAGATGAAGATAGCACCTAGAACCATGACGCGTATTTTAAAAGATGACTCAGGACTTGCAGCCTATAAGAGACGTGCTGGTCATTTCTTAACTGATAATTTAAAAAAGAATAGGGTGGTAAAATCGAAACAACTACTGAAGCGGTACGCAAAAGGAGGTCACAGAAACATTTTGTTTATGGATGAGATTTTTTTTTCAATTGAGCAACTTTTTCACAAACAAAATGACCGTATTTATGCTCACAGCTCTAAGAAAGTTTCCCAATTAGCCGACAAAGTGCAACGTGCGCAATTCAACATTCATCAAATTCAAAAGCGTATCCAACTTTAGTGATGGTTTGGTGGGCTATTAGCTATGAAAGAGTGACTGAGCCATACTTTTGTGAAAAAGGTATTTAAACATTGGCACAAGGGTATCAAGATACCATTCTTGAGAAGGAAGTGAAGTCCCTTAACAATCTTCAATAACCAAGAATGGTCCTTCCAGCAAGACTCGGCACCGGGTCATAAAGCTCGTTCAACGAAGTCTTGGTTGGAAACGAACGTTTCGGACTTCATCAGAGCTATAGACTGGCCGTCGTCTAGCCCCGATCTTAATCCGCTGGATTATGATTTATATTGTCAGATTTAGAGAGTACAGCTTGATTTAAACGCCATGATAATTAAGAGTCCCTAAAACAATTTTTTAATTTTAATGTTATTTTTTATTTATTGATAAGCTTTTTCCTTCTACAATTTGTATTTAATTACAAAATATTCGCTAACACATGCGATAATGTGTATAAATAATTAAAAATAATATTGATAAGCTGTTAAAAAATAAGTATTTGTTTCTTATAAAATATTAAACTAATTGCACTCGTGATTTTGATAACCAGTTCACATTTTTTATTATTATGTCGGTAAGATCGAAAAATATTATTCATACTTCCTCGTTTCATCAGTATGTAATTCGTATTTAAATATAATTTCTAAAAAACACACTACCTTAAAAAAACGAGCAAGGCTCGGTGATCCAGGTACTTTCAATATTAACAGTTACAAGGTTAAATAAATTGAAGTAAAATATTTAATAAAAAAATCTTGTTGGCTTTAGGTGACGCTATAAGAAGGTCGTTCTTAATATTGAAAGGCAAGGAAAACCTTGCTTACCATAAAAAATCTTATCTATTGATCTGTATTATATTACTATACAATCGAAATCAATGATCTTGAGTGTACAGGAAAACACCGAAGATCTGTTAAATGTACACAGTGTACGATTCTAAGAACCGTGTTGGTTGTATCAATTATAGTAATTACATCTAGTATGGACTACCTAAATACCTGAGTCGAGGCTGCCTAATGAATGTGCTGTTTGGTGAATGTTTTGTGAATTGTGTAGGACTGGGTGCATGCCTGACCTGATTGCAATTGACGAACTGACAAACACTGCGACACATGTTTGTGTTCACGAATTTTTGGCATCAACATGTAGGTTTCAAATTATACCTCTATAAAGTAGCGCCTGTGAATGATAAGATAAGAGGTAAGCGTTTGCCGTGGTATGGACATGTTATGAGGAGGGATGACAGTCACATAACTAAACAAGTTATAAGTATGACTGTGGATGGGTATATAAGCAGAGGAAGACCGAAAAAGAGATGGATGGATTGTGTGAAAGATGATATGAGAAAGAAAGGAGTGGATGCCGCGATGACGAGTAATAGAGAGGAATGGAAGGAAAATACGCATTGCGCCGACCCCATATGAATGGGATAAGGGCAGGAAGAAGAAGAGGTATAATTTTTGCATGTCATTGTACTTAGAAATATAACTTGATGATTGACAATTGGTTAGTGTGGGACAGGTACTTGCGATAGTTTTCTTGAGGTACTAAAAAGATAGATTTTAATACCGGTAAAACCTTAGCGTCAATCAATTCTTCTCGCAAATATTTATTATTGCGGTGTGAAATTATTAAAACCTCTAAGCCCTTAATTTATCTTGGTATAACGTTTAGAAGACCCTTCGTTATAATTAAGTGCCAGTTGAAAATTAAGATGTTTGCTTAAATTGAATTTTATAATTATTCTCAAGATTTTAATAAAGTTGTTGGTTATTTATGAGCAAACAAGAATATTGTGGTATCAACATTATTTAGTTCACCATCTACATACGAAAATTCTTAATTAAATGGATTCAAAGCTATATATCATCGTTATAATGTTCACAAATATTAGCATCATAATATCAAAATTCTTTATATTTTTATGTAGATACTAATTATACTCCTACGTGCATGGTTGATGTATCTGCATGCAACCGTTTGGTCAGCTCTTTGATCTGCATTTTAAATCGCTTTTTGCTTTAATGCACACATTTTATCATAATCTTGAAGGCTTTTTTTTAAATGACCTTTTTTAATGTTTGTATGTGTTTTTTTTTGCAAACGTGGGTTTTAAAAGCAGATGGTTAGAAATTTCATGTACCTATAATTATTTAGGTACGTAACTCTCTGACGTAATCACCTGTTCTTGTTTTTTTCTCAAAATCTTACTCGTCTTTTGGTATTTTCTTCTTTAATATATAATAAATGTCAAGGTAAATGTATTCGATTTGAAGATTGAAAACTTGATTTGATGTTTATTTTTACGATACGCTGACGTTACAAGAGAACAGACAAAATAAAAATTCTTGTCATAGGCTAAATAAATTGATGAAGATTCTATAAACTTAAATGATTTTTTATATTTATCATACATATATTACGTTGCATTCGAGCGTATGGATATAGTAGGTAGTTTAGTATTAAGAGTCTATTGCTATATAAATCTGATACTCTATATTAGCTGATAAGTTCATATCTTATTTGCTTCGATATCCGTTATTAAACGTTTTTCTCTGTTATGTAAATTATCATCGAACGTTAAAACGTTATTTATTCTGTCAATCCTATGATCGATGACAGTTTGGTTTAAGGTTACCTATGATTTCTAGTAGATTATTAACTATCTATGATATTATATGAATTTTCGCATGCATCAAACGATTAAAAAAATTTCATACAAACGTGACTTATGTTTGTCAAGTATGAAAAGTTGATTTTCAATTTTAAGATTTCGACTCTTATTCCTTGGGGAAAGTGGTTGAGTTTTATGCACCTGATTACCTCGTTGAATATATGCACTCCATAAAAAATAATCCTGTATTTCATAGGTTAGACAACAGGATCTGTTATTAATTTAACATCTTCAACGCTAACATCCGACACTATAAGTAGCTTTGACTAGATTTAAGGTTTGTGAAGAGAAAATAAAGAATATTATTATTATATATTAACAAAGTATAACGCTTCAATAAGACGGATCAATTGACAACTCATTTGTGAATATCGGTCCAGTGGTTTAGACTAGAAGGGAGTGAACGCAAACCTACTATAATAGATACGTCGTGTAAAATTAATTCGATTAGAATTTACTTTATAGTATAGTAAAGATATTTTATTGCATGTTGCATTCAGCATTCAGTAGGTGTGTTAAGATATACCTAATGCAAAAGATTTCGTTGAAGTACAAGTACATCTTCAGATTTTTAACTTATTATTGGTTTATTTTTCGTATTTCATAGTATATACTAAAATATCTTTCAATTTTGGACAGCCCTAAGAATTTTCTAATAAAATTTTCAATATACCCTTATCGTTGTATGAATTAGGTCCAGCTGTTCATAGTGCCAGTCACTTGAAAAATATGATTCAATATGATTACCATGACCTTAGTTTTTGTAGCTACAAAAGACAAAAGCTTTAATTTACTTTTGCGCTACAAAATTAAAAGGCAAAAGAAGTAAAAGGAGAAAAAAAAAACATTAAAGTTAAAGTAAAAACATGCTAATCTATGGATCCTTATTCCTAGACACCCTTTGTTGAAAAGCTACCTACATATAACTATTCAGACTCCACTAATTTATACCGTCACCCTACGTCGTTAGCGAAACTAAAGCGGCTTCAAGTGCTCAGACTATTTACATAGTCTATATTCAAGCGGTCTCCTTCTAACACTGCGGTAATGAGTGGGAAAAATAACCCGACGGTATCTGAGAGATGCACGCTTGAGGCGGGGTGTGCTGTAGTGGAAAATGTTGAGTCAGTTCAGGTATTGAGTATTTCTGATGTGGATGTTATGGATATCCTTTAAGATAAGTATGGACTTGCCCTATGATTTCAGCTTCTTTTTTGGGAAGCCTTCTAAAGATCGTAGCGGGATTTTTAAGTTTTTCCAAATTGGGCTGTCGAAACTAAAAAGATTTTTGCAAATCCCAGTGGAAGTCCCAGAGGGATAACAAATTGCTGGTGTTTGTACACATAGATTTTATAAAACATGGTAGATGTCAGTTATTACAAAGACATTTTAAGTGTGAAAATCCAATTGGCTTGAACATAGATCAATAGCGTGGTTGGCATGCATCCTAAGATGGCGAACGGCCAAGGGTGCAACGACCTTACAATCCAATACTTGATCCTACAAGAAAATATAAATCTCTGAAATAATGCCGACGGTATCCGAACCTTCTTTTGACCTGGATTGCGTGGAGCAATGGCCCACAAGGCATAAACAAACAATATTTATGAACCCCCATACCCTAGGGCCCCTTGATTCCTTATTTACTGATTCACTCTCCCTTTATGTACCTACATTCACAGCTTGATCTTCTTCGTGTCAGTTGACCCCTCATTGGTAACAATCAAATTCTTTATTTCGCTTTAAACCTGGGTACAAACAGATAGTTCAACTTAACCCAAAATAACTACCACGCATTCGAGTAGTTTCGAAAAGATTTTCTAATTAAGATAAAGTTTCATTTATTAAGATTTCCAAAGTTGTTTCATAGACATTCGATTTATAGTACGGTTGATGTGATCGCCATGGAAGAACTTCAATGTGATGGAATGAGGTCTAGGTATAATTAATTAAAGGCATTCATTACACGGCTACCCGATCGAAGCCAAGGCGGCTCCACTAAACCACTTGCGTTTGGTCCTTAATTGCATTTGATGAAACTTTACGTAGACCTCACCAAAAATATGTTACACAATGCATTAAACTTGAGAGTAGTATCCATCAAGTACAAAGACTACGATGATGTCACTCGATTAGCCTATCAACTCAACACTAATAACGATGTAGGCACAATTACCGACGTGCCTTTTAGATCTGTTCGTTCCTCGACTGCACACACGTAGGTAATTTATTTGCTTCTACTCCCATTGTTAGAGTACGGTAGCAGTTTATAAGGTGATGCCTTTTTAATTTTGCACGAAGCTTTTTTATATCCTGTAATTTTACTTGCACAGAATGGCGCAACAAATAGGATTATTTTAAGACTTATGTATGTATTTCTCGAAGTTGCAATAAAAACGTTATGCTGTATCCAGCTGTTTCTAAATATTTATATGTTCTATAAAAATACATTTGGGTGCATAAAAAACGCTTACATCAAACAGTAAAAAACACATCAAACATGACTTGTGATAATCAAAATGCAATGAACAATTTAGTGAGTATGAGCGCTCATGAGAACAGTTTCGGCCGGACGCATAAATATGAATTTAGCAAGTTGACCATTACATCCTGTTGTGGTCCCCCCCACGGGATAATTCGCGTAATGCTACTGCCGAAATTGTTCTTTTATCCCGTGACTTGCGCATCACGAGGCATCCGTAATAGAAACAAATACGAGAAGGATTTAACAAAGTTTTATACTTCGTTTTCTTTAGCTTGACTTGAAATTTCCAAGTTGGTCTTTAAGTCACGTCGATTCGGGACTCATTCAAAACTTGCAAGATTAATGCATTCGGAACGGCTACTTTTATTGTGCAGTCTCTGCTCCACACGACTTGTGAGGTGCTCGTGATCTTGTCTCATAAAGAAGTTAAGAGAAAAGACTTGTTGGGAGCAAGCTTCCTGCTTCGATCTCTTAAACAGTTTACGATCAATATAGTTTTATGGCTTGGTAACTTCGTGATATGTTAGGTAATAGAAGAACGGTGTAACATCTGTTGGCTCCCCTTGTTAACCCATTTCGTTCTTTATGTCCCTAGAGTCGGCGTGTATTTGGCAGTACGCCTTTTTGTCGTTTTCTATTTGCATTACGGAATCTGCAACCCAACGCGTCCCGTATTTTCCACAACCCGACACGCCTGCTAAATATTTTGTGGAGTTTATTCGTTCATTCGGTCCCGTTCCACTTCAGTTCGGACCTCCATTCTCTGTCCATTTTATAAAGTTTATATTTCTATCCCTGTATAACTTTTCCAGTTTAAATTTTTTGGCCAACATTTAAATGTACGAAAATATTTGTATTTGTTTTTATGCCGATCAATTCAGTAATTAGATACAGTTTCCATTTCCTTTTATTTCTCTCTAGAGCTTTCAATGTCATCTTCCAAGCAACTGAAATATAATATCGATAAAATCGCAGAGCTATAATAATATGCATTATATTGCGCGGAATGTTTCTGACACGACAATGGCATTGTCGAGGCTGGCAATGGAGTGGCAACAATGGCTAATGCTCGAGATATTAGATAAGTTTACGATGTTCAAACGGCTTGATTATCTTGCTTGTTACTTAGTTGATAGCCATCTTTCATTTAAGTATGTAGTTTAAGTTATTAAAGATTATTATGCGGCTGTGATTTATTTATCCGAACACAAAGCGAATTTAATGTCATTAATGAAAAGCGACGACAAAGGCACTGAAATGACGAATGGGGATTAAAATCAATTCTATTATACTATTGAAGTTTAAGTAGATGGCCTTCCTCTGCTTGTACCCATGCTTCATGAGTCAAACTCATAACTTGTTTACTTATATCTGACTTTGATCCCTCCTCATAACATGGCCATACCACGACAAACACACTCGAACCTTAGAGATAGAGATAAAGTTTATTAGCAATCTACGTCTGATCATAGAATCAACTAAATGAATTTCAAGCGGGGGATGGTGAGACACCCTCTAATAGGATTCAGGATCGTTCGTTCACGGTAATTCAATGAAATTCGCTAGTTACCGGCGTCGGCAATTTCCTGAAGTTACACGCATAACTAACATGAGGCTGAGTGTGTTTGTTTACATGTGTTTAGGCTTCGAGCCTGCTAACTCGTACTGTAAAGAGTGTCGATGGTTGAGTATTTGAAGCCTGTAAGCCAGAAGCAAACAAAAAAGCCATCGATGTCTATCATAGACAAGTAGTCTAATTATAGATATCTATTACTGGTGTTTAAAATTGTGCAAGTAATATCAGTAACTTAAAACCAACACGTGTTTACGATTAGGGCTAGTAGCGAGAATGCATTTGTACTTAGTGTTTAGATGAAGGGGTTATGTATAACATTGTGTAACTGTAGTATGATGCACGTAAACAGATCATGTTATACTTTTAATATCAGCCAGTCAAAGACGTGATAACTATGTTGATTGAAGTGTCGTAACTAGAGAAGGTTCTATACACTTATAAGTTCTTGTACGATAGTCTTTATTTACTGACATTATATATCGATAATACCTTTCAATATTATCCTTTGAATTATTATACGTGATAATAATCTTGTTATGGTGTACACTAAACACACAAGTGAAATTACCTTTGAAATCGCAATTATCACTTATCACGTTTCTAATTAAAACTTTATAACTAATAGTGTTAAATTTTAAACTAAATATTCTGCTATATCATGTGGTGCTACGTATGCGGCTTTCGTAATTGAACGCCGCAGTCATATAGCCTTTGTTAATAATTTACCTAATGACTGGGTACATGACCTTTTTCAATGACAACTTCATCTATTATTTATGATTATGGCATTAATAGTAACATCTTTCGACTGGCCTGTTGGTCTAGTGGTTAGTGACCCTGACTGCTAAGCCGGAGGTCGTGGGTTCGATTCCCACTCAGGACAAATCTTTGTGTGATGAACACGATCATTTGTTCTGTGTCTGGGTGTTTTTTATCTATAAGTAATATGTATGTATTTAAAAATATACAATTATGTTTATCAGTGGTCTGGTTGCCATAGAACAGGCTCTGCCATGTTTTGGATCAGATGACCGTGTGTGTGGTGTCCTGAAATATTTAGTACTTTTTTCTAGTACCTTGTGTTAGCATATGACGTGCCTAAAGGATAATGTACCCTCTGACTTTAATTTTCTGACATCTGCTAAGGTTGTCTGGAAGACATCGCTATTAGCGATAACACTGCATCATATCATACCCGTTCTTGTAACACTATGCTACCTAATGCTGAATGTTTGATAGAGTCAATCCTTTCGCTTAAAATTTCGTCTTATTTATTCATGTATTTGATATTAATAAAAAATTTTGTTATTGTATCTTGGCGTCAATCTCTTTTTTAGGTAATGCAAAAGCCGTGTGATCAATGTTCATTGGACTGTTCGCTACGGTTGCTAACACCATGCAAAATTTAAACTGTTACAACCATGTTTCATCACGATCTTTTACTTCGTAATACTCTGATTTATTCGACTGAGTACGTTTTAAAGAATTGCATAATTTGTAGACAGACTTAAAAAAATACAGTGACATTACAATAAAAATCAAGTCTTCGTACTTTTTAACTCCAGATTTCTGTAAAATGTATGCATTTTTAATACTAATCTCAATGGGATTCTCGCTCGTATAAGACAAAGGGATGTTCATGTTCTACACAGACACTGGAGTGTCTCAATAGCTAGCTTTATTCCACCCTGCATTGTACCCAGGACAATATCTCCACAGTTTGCACAGAACTTTGTGTTCCCGAGTCTAATTTCACATTTCGCTTTTATAATTCCATTCTATTTTAACTAAATAGTAGAATTCCTTAACTTTTCATCGGCGTTTGAATAAATAAGCAACGTTTTTATTAGTCCTATTAAATTCAGATTTCAATGCAATTTTACTATGCAAACAGAATAAGGCTCGTCTTGTTTACTTTCTGCAGGTATTCAGTTAATTGAAAAGTGAATTGTGTGTTATTAGGATTTCCATCAGTGGTAAATAAATTATTGATTGTTTTCTCATTTAAAAGTTGGATTCTGAAGTTAGAAGTGTATTAGCGTGACGTGGATTAAATGACACATGAGCGCCATGCTCCATGTGTGCTTCGAAACAGGTTCGAAGGCAATAATAAATAATTATTCCGGTTAGTTCTATGACGCTTTGTAATAACAAATTTAATTTAGAATATAACTCGAACCTGTTACTTGACGAGGGCTTAAGTCTAAACCGCAAGTATTAAGAATATTGACATTTTCCCCCACATCCACGCAACTGCGTACATTGTGATATGGGTAATATGTTCCATTTATATAAATTGTTTACCGTACCGTATTGAAGGTTAGTTTTATTACTTTTGTGAGCATATAATAAGAAAGACTTGGAGTATTTTAGTCATGAATTAGGAAATTGTTGGTGTATGTATGAGGATTTATTTATTTTAGGTGTATAATATAGGGCTACTTTCGTATTCAAATATATCGCGCATAATAATTATCGAATGGATCTGGAAAGCTAAGCTTAGAACGTTTAATATTTGCGAGTTAAATAATTCTGTAAATGTTTAGTGTTAATTATATTTTGTTAAGCAACTGATTCGGCAATAAGTTAGTAATTGTTGACTATGATGAATTGACTTTTCGGGGTTTTAATTTGTTAATATCGGTCCGCAGATGTATCAAGTTAAATACAATCTGTCTGATGAATGATATTCACATGCGTCTTGTTTAATTATTTGATTGATGATACGTATTGTAATATAATTACACTCATTCTAATTATGTATCTTACGTTATTAATATGTTAACGGCTTGAATAACTTTGACGTAACTTTCATTACAACAAATATATTTTATCGATAGCATCATATTCATTACATATTAAATCCGCGGATGACGATAATTAAATTAAAAATAGAGATTTTGTCACGAGGTACACCCGTAACCTTGATAATATTTCTCGTGCAAAAATATTTATGTATAATTTACACACCCACTCGCGGAAAGACGAAATAAATAGATGACTTATAGGTATTTAGATTTTATTAGTTTGCCCTTAAAACGAATGTCCTGAAGACATTAGGTATGAATTTGCTTTATGTGCTAACAGATCCAGTTGCCGTGATGACTAAGACATTTTCGTAATTCTCCGCAAAGACAATAAACTCAACTAAACCGCTCAACTCTAGGAACTTTCAAACTAGATTATTGCTCAACTTTTATGGCTTCATGAAATTGCTTAGGCTATTCTCAAGTCCCATTCCTCAAATCGACGGGTCAAGCCCAAGGAATGAAACGAAGGAAATAAAGAGTACGTCATCAAGGAAACGACTGTAGATTGACCTCGACTCAGAGGACGCAAGTCAACCGTACAACGCTGAAAAAATACCACTATGTCCGAATTAATACCATTATTTAGGGACCTTTGCGGTCGCGAACATTTTAGGCGTACGTGCCAAGTAATGGATTATAAAGTGTTCCCTTTTACGAATTATACCGCATTTGTGGTTGATTTACCACAAAACCGGGAGTATAGCATGGTATATAAATTAGTAAGCCTTGTGTTAGCCAAGTAGGTGAGTTGTGGCACTTTGACAATATCAAACAATTTTTTGAAACCTTCTGAAAATCGATCAAGAAGCATTATGTAAACAAAAAATTAGGAAGTAGGAACTGTTTGAAATTACAAGGAAACGAAATAGTTCCGGTATTTCAAGTACGCACTGAAATTTCGTCAACTCAAGTAGATATAATGGGGTGCCGAACGACTGTCGAGACCGAAAGTGATTTGGGTCTTGTTCAAGTTTCGCATCGCTTGCTTGAAGGACAGACTGAATTTTCGCTCATTTCGGACAATGGTTGGACGGGCCTGTTTAATGGTAAGGAATATTTCCAAGACTGTACAAGACAGGCTCCAAGAAAATTGTTAGACAAAGGTCTTGAATAATTCCGAATCAATTTGCAGATAATTAAACAGTGTCCCGTTTATAAATCCTTTGATAATGTTTGGTTGTTCAGATATTTGCCCTAAGTCCTGATTTATGGTTGTAGAATAATTAAATAGGTATGTCTTCTTAACCATGTTATTATTTTACTAAAGACCAAACCACTGACGGAACAAATGCACGGTTTATCTGCGACCACAAAACTGACGTTGCACCAAATGAACTTGGAAATACTAAATGGAGTAGTAATTGGTTTTTCAGTCCGCTCGTATTTTTACACCGACGCGAACAACGATAGTTAACACTAAAATGCTCACAAAACACGGTCTGCAGTTTCATATTTTAGAGTTGTAGAATATGTAGAATAAAAGTTAAGATATTTTCTAGTTTTACATTTAAATATCAACAGACATTTCGACTTGATGAAAGATGTCTTGAACTCGCATCTCAATCTCAATTTCGTATATTGTTCTCAGATATAAGCATACAGGCCGTTTAAAAGCTTCATACTTTCTCGAATAATAAAGTAACTATGCCTCATATACTCTTCGATTTATTCAACCATAAAAATGTATGGTCGGATGTAAATTACATTGAAAAAATTTCGTCGAAAGGACTTCCATTTGATAAAATACTAAATGGTTCTGCATGAAAAGACTCACCGTAGCGATGAGTCTTGCAAAAGTCTCCCGTAAAGCAAATTTTCATTGATACAGGGGTAAAGAAAGGGGTGCCGATTAGATGACGATGAAGGAATTTTTGACACTTGCTGACTGCTAATTGACTACAAATCATCCGTCAATATCCAATATGAATAAGAATGACTAAGCGACTAGTCGACAAGGGCCTTAGGAATTTTAAATTTCCGAAACAGGAAACCTAAATAAATACTAAACTACAATTCCCCAGCTTTCAAGTAACAAATTTAATTAAAAATGAATTACTATCGTTTTATAAGACCTTCAATTAATTCACACAGCGTTCAGAAAGTAATTACGGCTTACCCGAAGAGAAATAGAACTAATTTATCATTGTTTACAGCTTGCTCTGAAACCTATTTCAAATTCAAATTGGGGACCTCCCTTTTTGACTTGAATATCACTCGAGGAACTGTACTTTGATCTTGAATGTTAATCCTTTCCTACGGTTGTTTACTTGGTATTAGTTTGTTAACACCTTTATGGATTTAGGAAATTCAGAAATAAATTTGAATCTATCTGGTTACGGTTTTATTTTGGAATTGATGATTAGATAGGGTTTAAAATATAACTCCTGTTTCATTCATAACCTTTTCATATTATACAGCTGTGAAAATGTCTTCCCCATGAATTAACCGGAATCCCTCTCTGAGACATGAGTGATTTTCATGATGTCTCCCATTCTGGTTCCCAACCCATGTTGAATCAGATTAAGCCTGACTGTCTTATCGAATGCAGTTGAATGCGGTGTTTTACGTTGAACAACATTTGCTTAACTAAGGTAAAGACAGTAGTTTTTGTGTTTCTTTTTAGTTGTTTTATGAAACAGTTTTAGTTTTTATTTGAAACCGCCTTGTTACCGAGCTTGCTGAACGCGAGTACTAAAGTATCTGATGACAATACGGTCTGATCGGACGTGCGCCCGTTAACGCTCTGTTTGGCATCCATGTCGCACCGAACGTGGATATTGAAGCTATATCACTGCTCAAAGATTTGTAAATCGTCATTTTTTATGGATTATTGTTGGTGGATCGGATTTTAATAGTAGTTGTGATTGTTAGATGGTTGTTTATGTGGCTTTTGTCGTGGGGATATAGTATAGGGATGAATCAAATTTTATAATGATAAATACCCGTTTTTATGTAGCTGTGGTCTTCAGTTTTATTAGTGTCACAATAAGCTCGCAGTTGATTTTCAGCTCATTAGGCCTCGGTACAAGGGAAGGGAGAAGCACTCCGGTGGCTTGTCCTCCGCCTTCTGATTACCATGGGCCCACAAAAAAGGTCACATTAAGCAGTAAAGTACGCGCTACTTTATAATTTATACCTAAGCTTTATTCTATGCTTAGTTATATTATATAATCTGAATTACAATCTGTCAATCAAAGATAACTTTTCGTTTTTATAAAACGGTGTACAAAAGATTTGAAACAAGAGATTTCGCAACAAAAAAAGAACAGAAACAAAAGTAAGCATCTCAGTAAAATAAAATGATTACGATCAATCTCAAACAATTAGGTAACTGAACAAACTTTGCGATGTGATTTGAGAAATTTAATCAGCTTTTGTAACAGTAACTTTCTTTTGATTTAAAAATGTTTAACAACGAAAACGTTTTGGTATTCCGATTTTTGTGGAGCTTAGGCGTTTACCTAATATTACTGGGTGGAATCGTTTTTGTTTTTAACAAGCCTGTTTTTTGATACGTCTGTCCCTAATAAATGATCTTCTTGTAAGTCATTTGGAGGTGGCTTATGGCTTATCATCATTATCGATAGTCCTTGTCTACCCACTACTGGGCATATGCTTCTCTTCTTAGGAATCACTCTCAGATTCAACCCAAAACTTGATACTCGTCTCCGTTACGAAGTGTCAATAGAAGAAAAGAATCATTAAGTATTTAAAAGTTTAAAAACCCATAAAACGTTGGTCATCTTCATTGAAAGGTCATTCGAGGTTATCAACAATTAAAAACTCAACAATGCAACTTTATACTCTAAATACCGTTGTACGGACTACGCAGTTTAAACGCTCAATATACAAACGAATGTAACAATAAAAAGTTACATTCAAACGAACAAGCCAGCTTTGTAGCTGTGCGTGCAGGCAGTCACTCGGAACAATACAATGTCACTGCGCAAATCGTACGCGTTGTTGACAGACCCTATCATTTACTAGGCACATATAATGATGATAGTACTAGATCATAACATTTTTTTTTAATTTAAGCTTACTAGCAATGTGTGTCGTACATCACTAGTTTTAATGTTAAGCCCTCGTGGTAAGCTAAATAATTGTGTTACGAGAGGGTCTTGTCGGTTGTACAACGGGTGGGAATCGAACCCGCTACCTCATGATTGCAAGTCCGATGCCCTTTACTTTCGTTGATATTCTTTGGGGTGTTAATCATATTGTTACTGACTGAATGATTTGTAGAAGTGATGTGACGTTGATAATAGAAAAATCGTTCATTCATTTGCGTCTTTAGGGATTATTAATATTATATTATGACTTTTTAATTAGAACTGTGATATTAGTAGTCACGGGTTGTAGAAATAAATGTATGACTCCTAGATAATAATAGTTAGTTTAAGTGTCAACTCGTAAAACTATAATGAGAATTACAACACATTTAGCACTATAAATTAGTTATAAATACATTTTTGTGGACACTAACTATTTTAAGTGTAGACTCGTAAACTATAATCGCGATAAAATTACAACACAAAAGTTTATTCGTTTAGCACATACCTATAAATTAGTTATATATACAATTTTGTGGACACTACTTAGCAATGTTTATTGGCTCTTATTATCTTAGAAAACAAACTAGCTCTCTCTCCTGCGACGTCCGCAAGTTTTAGTATCATAGGTTTTAATGTTAAAGCAGCTTATACATATTTCTGCTGACTCTTTTATTTAATGCAACTGGTAGTTCCAGAGTTTAACCCGAGTAAAAGTTATTGCTAAATATTGCACAATCTCTTGCACCGTTAGGTAGATAGCGAAAAATATATACCTATAAGATCTTGTGCCATTTGGAACCAGACGCAAACGGTTGAAATCCAATTGTGACCGTCGTCGTATGATTGCGCGTATTATTCAATTAGACTCGCGAATTGTCCAAAATCACCAGTGACGTATTGCTATTGTAGTGGATAAACTGTACGGAGGGTAAAAGATCGAGGAGGTTTTAAACATAAATATACATAGCAAACTAAATAGTTATACAAAGCTATAGCATCCAACATATTCCCTACGAATTGGTTATTTTTAAGTAAACTCTAATAGATAAACGAAGTAACACTCGTTGATTTTACCCACAGCAACAGCTTTGTCGGTGTGCCCATATTATTATGTGTTTCATTTGTGTAAATTATGTCTATAATTTTACTTCAAGAGCATCACAACCTCGTCTAAGGAATTTTTTGATATCTTATGAGGATTTTTTTTTCTATTTTTGCCGCTAATCAAGGACCCGTGCCTGCGCCATGAATTGTTTCTCAATATGGCTAAAAACAGAGTTGTTATGTTTCGATATCGCATTTAATTGAAACGAAACATCCTGTGTTATAAAAGCAAATAAATATTGCGAGAGGCGATGACACTTCATCTGTAAAAATAGAGATACAGGTAAAAAGGAAATGTGACAGGAAATTAAAAAAATATCAGGGAGGAATACCCGCTGGACATATCTACCAGGATAATATACATTGTATTGTTTATGTAGGTTATAAGACATGGGAAAATCATCCTTAATACTTCGGGATAAGGCGTTGTCGGAATGTTTTCTCTGCGAAGATTTTCTTTACAAGTCATGAAATATATTCGATACCAATGAATGAACATCGTAGTAGTGTAGTATATCGATACGGCCGTGGCCGCGCCCATTGGCGTTTTGCCAGATTCATGCTTCATGCTTGCCTACTACTTTGTAGTTTACGAACACATTTTTATTTGGTACTTTTATAACATTAGCTCTTTATTAGTTCCTGGTACTAAATCAACTTCAGAAATATTTAATATCGAAATGATTATTTTGACACTTACTTTCTCAACTTAATCTGACTGGCCTGTCGGTCCAGTGGTTAGTGACCCTGACTGCTAAGCCGGAGGTCGATTCCCACCCAGGACAAATCTTTGTGTGATGAGCACGATCATTTTTCTGGGTGTCATTTATCTATAATAGAAATATATAAGTATGTTTATCAGTTGTCTAGTTGCCATAGTACAGGCTCTGCCTAGTTTGGGATCAGATGTCCGCGTGCGAGCTGTCCCAGTATATAAAAAAAAAAAACATGTGTATTTTCATTTCACCATCTTTTTTATTCTTATGTAGGAGGAAAGCTGTGTGATAGTGACGAATAGGCTAGTATCAAATTTTCAATGATGAGTGTGCCTACTTAAATAATCACAAGCCAAGTACGTAAGTAGTTTACATTGACTTTGACCTCTATGTTTCGTTTATTGCGTTATGAAATAGGTGATACAATATTTGTTACAGTTGACACGCGTTATTCGTTTATATGTATAGGGATATTATATTTTGAATGCCTCAATACGTGCGTTATCACAGAAACACGTTTATTGTGCATAATTTATAAGAAGTGCATAGGAATTTCCATTGTTTGATGTTATTGCCATATTAAGTGACAATAAAGACATACTTAAACTAGTCCCTATTCTCAATTTAAGTGCACAATGAGCTTAACTTAAATCCTAGGATCTTAAAAGTTAGTAGAACGGCGGTCGAAAATTGTCAGTTGCTCGATAAAGTAATGCTAAAATTCTCTAGATTATAAACTTTGAATGCGAGAGCTGAATGTCGACAGCCGTTGTCCGCCTATTATCTCTTGATTTACCCAATTCAATATAACTACGAACCAAACGAAAATGCACTTTACCACTTTAATCTCAAATTCGAAATTAGCGTAATAAGTAGCATTATAAACACAAGGTGATAGGAAGTGAGTGAGTAATATTATGGCACATTATATACGTAATGTAATTATGTTTGCTGATCTGGCTGTATGCCAACCTCCGTGGGACTATGTTGCCTTGGTACTTGTAGACACGTGGTCACGGCTTTATATGGCTATTTTATGGTAATTTGTTAATTGGTCGTAAAGGCGACAGATTTTTGTGGTCAAGTTTTACATTGTTGTTACAACGGCTATGAGTTACAATACATAACTATTAATAAAAAAGAACAAACAGTTTTATGTATACAGATAATCGCTGACCTACTGCAGTCCACGGGGTATGTATCCTACTTTCATCGTGTTAAACTTCGCTTTGTATACATATATAACGTTTACAAGCGGACATAGGTATGCATGGGCATCGTGCACCGCGTGGGTTGTAGCGAAGCCCATTAAGATTCTATTACAAATATTGTTTTTTTAAGGTTTACCTGATCGATTGCTTGTACTCTAATAAATTGTTCTCGGTACAAATACGATTAGAAATTTAATCCAACAATTAACAACTGTTTGAAATACTCCGTGACCCCGTAATAGAAGAAATATGTTGTTAAGGAATTCTCTTCCGTTCCGCTATCATACCAATCTCTATAATCATAATTATCATACTACGTGTGCAGATTCTAGTGTTAAATACGTTAGAGAACACATTTTCTTCCACAAAGAGATTAACAAGTCATGATGCATCAGTTATTCATCGCAACGGCAACAGTAACACGAAACAAAGGCTTTTTGATGCTCATTCTTGGTATAATGCGCTCGTTTTATGTATACACATGTAGGTACTGCGCGCGGTAATTGGACGCAATTTTAGTATTGTCCGTGGTATTGTGCTGTAGAAAAAATGATATTTTTCACAAACAAGGACGAAACGGTGGTAGTACGGTGGGTAGTTTGAAACAATTTTTTGGTATTGTGTTCTAGGACAATAAATTGCACTTTTGGAATAATGCAACAATGTGGCTTTTCAGCTCATATGAATCTGAAGTATTTGATACAGGTGTCCTTCGGGACAGATAGAAATAGTCTCTATGTGAAAAACACTGGAAGATTGTATTTGTAACAATCAACTAAGCTTCAATTCATACTACAGTACCTTCTAAAATTTAATATAGGAAATTCATCTTGAGTCCTACATAAAACTTAATGTTCATATTTCTTCTGCGATTTATTCCGTAGAATGATTCGCTTGCAAGTTTTGGTATAAGAAGAAATATGAGCAAACTGTTACTGAGTTTAGGGCGAATTAGCTATATTAACTTCCAGTTTGACGCTGCGCTTCGACTCAGATGTAGTATGAATTGGACTTTAACCTGTACTGGTCTGCTGCTAGTATTATTCATGGTATATGTATGTCACTATCATTCATCGCTCTCAGTATAAAGCAGACATAAGCCTTCAGCACAATCTTCGATGACATAACAATTAGTAAATACCTAATTGCTTTAAATAATCACTAGGAAATCCTGAAACGCACAAATTGATTCGCGAATAGGGGTCCGTGACAAACCAATGTCGCGGAAAAGTGTCGACCTTCGCTGAAACAAAAAGTTGTCTAAATCTGTCTAGTAGGCATTCACCGTGACTTTGTCACAAGCCATTGAGATACAGAACTGACATTTCACCAGTTTGATGTAGGATTTGTTATTTTTGAGAACGGTTATGTAGGTGTCAATATTTGATTTTGGTATTCTGAATGCATACGACGAATAGGTAGGAAGACATTCTGTGGTCAATTACATAGTGCATTTGCTTAGTATTCAAATAAAAATCAATATTACAATAATATGTTTATTTTATGTTAGAAATTGTATGTTAGAAAAGTACTAAAACATCATACTTAATTAAAAAAAAATCTAAGTTTAAATTTTGTTTTACATAATACGTTACAGTTTTCGTTGTAAAAATGATGTAGTGAAGAAAATGGCAGCATCAAGGATATTTGAAACAAGTTTCGCATTGACGAAATGTGAATGGAATCTATCGATGGGCGATACCGATACAAGATGACTCGATGTATGCAAGGTCTAAGAATTCTCGATTTTATAATGGCATGCGTAATGATGTGCTAAAACGAGAACTTTTGTGTTTTTGGTGTTATTTACATATAAAATAACACCTTTCTCTTATACATAGAAAACAATGACTCGAAACTTTTGTTTGTCCTCATTCATTTATAGTTATAAAAATGGTTTTCGTAGAAACAACTGCGTAGTTTTGTTTAACGGTTCGCATATCCTAGAAACGTATATTTCTCTTGTTGGCTTCGTTCTCATACGTGGTGACAAGACAAATGAAAAATATGTAACTGCTAGCAAAGCTACTGAGCTTTGTTAGCAGTTAAATATTTTTCATTTTCAGAATTAAAGTTGTTTTTTTTTTGTTAAAGTAAGGCTGATGATTACGACATGATTACACAAATCACTGTCATTGTCTATTCGACCTCGTACTAAGAAATCGTAATATAGTTTCGAGTATTCATTCCATCTAAATCTGTTGAAGGACTCAGAACTCCCGCACGTCACAGGTTGTTTCATAAACATTCAAATCACATGCACAAAGAACACGCAGACTTGAAACAAGAATTAAAATTTGTAGGTCACACAAATGATGGGATCGAACCCACAGCACATCGATCACAATGGTAATAAGTGTATTGCTCTATAAGCTAAATAACTTAAAGTTTTTGCAAACACAACAAATTAAATTTATCCTAAAGCTCTATTAAAATAATAATTTCAATCTGCTTTAATCTCCGAGCGGCTGAGAAAAAGGCTGAACTTTAAACTTATATCTAGGACACACCAGCGGGGAATTTATACCCTCTTAACTACCGTTTTGGCAACGCTCCGGAGTCTTCTTTATGTGACTGTGTTTTACGCTTATCTACCAAACTAGTAAAGTAGTTTTGATGTATTTATTTGGAAGGTATCCTTGGCTACGGCGCAAGATGTAGAACAAAATAAACCATAAGATTTACTAGACTTTGTATGTAACTTTTTCACTTGATATTAAAAAAAAAACGGAAACCCTTTTTTATCTGGACTTAAGACATACTATTGTCAAGTATTTTAGTTTTCATTTACAAATATATTGTAGATATTATTTAATTAATTACTATCAACAATCTAAACATTACCGATCCACTAATGCACATAGCCACCATAATATAATTTAGTTATATTTATAAAATACAAATGTAATACAAGTTACTTTTTAAGTCGCCTTGCGTTAGCCAGTACTTAATGATGTTGAGTTTTTATTCAAATAACGTTTTAATCTTGAGGATATCTCGAGGAAGGACTGTCAAGTAATAATGGCCTTAATTAAAACCGCCTCCGTATCTATTGCTAAGTTGGACTTGACTGAGTTGCAACATTTAACTTTATCGACAAAACATCACTTTACAATGTAATACCAGTAGACAGATTTGTATGCGTTTTGACTAAAGATAGTTGCTTTAACTCATTCGTAGTAGTACAGGATTAATTTAAAAGGATTACGTATATTCTTTCTACAAAGAAGGTAATCGGGTGCATAAAACAGGAATCAATTTCGGCTAGAAACGTAGGCCGAAATCTTAAAATTGAGAATGAGATTTTCATACAAAGTGACAGGTCACGTGATGACGTGACTTATGTTTGTATGAAAAGTTGATTTTCAATTTTAGGATTTCGAACTATGTTACTTGGGAAAAGTTGTTCAGTTTTATGCACCTGATTACCTTGTAGAATATAGACGCACTCCATAAAAAATATCCTGTATACCTGTGTTAATAAAGTAGTCTGTTTTTGTCGAAGTTATCTGTGTTTATTGATGAGAAATTGAAAGTTATACAATATCGTTCAGTTACATATTTATAGGTAAAAAAGTTTTCAGGAAGCTATTGTTTATTGAGCTATATTTTGTACATAAAGAAGCTTCGGGTACGCAGATATCATTATATCTACATATACTTAAGTATTGCTTCAAAAAATATCATCAAAGACATCATACGATACTGTGTATCGGTCATCTACAAATCCTATTAGTATGCGCGCGTGAATGCTGAATGAAGCGTAAATGACCTACCTTCGATATTGTGTAGCCTCATACCTACGTAAGCTTTACAACGTTAAACTATAATGTTCACAATAACATTAATTGGATATGGCTTCAGATCAGTTTTATTAACATGTGTTTTATGAAAAAAATATGTGTTTTATCTAAAATTCGACTTTTAATCTAACATTTTTGTCTCTAATATTTCAATTAGGGAGTCGCCTAGTCGTTTCGGTCGCTTTATATACCGCCATTTTTAATTTACAGCGAGCATACGAACGTAATATGGTTCCTTTGAGGCGTGTGGATGAAATGACTGAATTCGGTCTTCTCTTAGTGCAAATCAAATCAAAACTGTACCCAATGTCGGAATAAAAATAAATAGAAATCTTTTTATTGAAAGGAGTACGAAAAGTTCCTTTCTGTAGTAATAAGACGCGAATGAAATTACAAGGCGCTAACTCAATATACCTGTTGTTCGAATGTAGGACAACATTTGTTTTGTACTGTACCAAAGGGATACGTGCCGAATAATAATTTGGTCCTTGTTACTATTGAATGATTTCAAGTAGGACAAACTTACACGGGTTACCTTTTAAGAACTGTAATCGTACTGTTTATTATTTTTGAATACAATATATTTAAACTAGTTGAATGTTAATGTATAACCGGTTGGTAGGTAAACTTGTATATTGTGTACATCTGGTTGATATTTATTACATTAAATAAAGTACCACCTCTATACATTCCTGAATCTACACAAACTCAACGCATTGCAAAGCAATCAGATGCTAAAACCTTAAACGTGTATAACGCAGGTGCGCATGCGTTCCTCATGAATGACAAGCTTAGACGGAATTGTGTAGCTTTATCCTTGTTTAATACAGAAAGGATAAATAAGATAATTACGAAGATTAGAGCAGTAATAATTACGAATGTGTTTTATATAAATCAATGTATATAATATGATTTTATTTGTTAATTTTAAAGTAACACGTAAAAAGTTTCTTATGTAAGGAGTTATTATGTTATGTCTAAATACCGATCGCAGGACCTTTGTTCCAGCAGAAAAGTGAATAAATCTCCGTTATTATCCTGAATGCTCTCGCTTTCATTGTGAATGATATATATACACCCAGTTACACAACTACTTCCTATCCTTACATTATTCTTTTCAACATTCCCTCCCTCTATTTATTTTCAGTCGAGACTGAACACGTGAACTTTGCCGTGATATCTTTTTTAATCTCCTCGCATTCACGTTGAATTACAGAGGGTTCGCGGAATGAGGGCTGTTTTTGAAAGTACTTTTGTTGAGCCTTGTTTGTGTTCCGTTATCTAAATTGTGAGGCATTTCACTCGGATTAGACGGGTACATCGGCCAGCGCAAAGTTGGTCCTGCGGTACGACTTTGGTCCTTTCAGTAACGTTTGCTCCTAAACGTTTTGCCTTGTTAATTACTTGGTGTTAAATTTAATTTTGTGCCCTTTTGTGTTAATACAACTTATTTAACCTTTTAGGAAAAGTGTTTAACTCTCTAATAAATGGGTCGTTTTTCAAAATATACTGTATACTCTAGTAGGTACTATTCCAGTATTTACTTGTGTACCTACGGTACGTGTGTAACTATTATGTTTTGATCAATTGTGTCCCAATTTAGAATCTTCACGCTTCAATGGATTGTTCGGAGCTATTCCAACAATAAGATAGTTCTTATTGTGGTTCGGTGAGGTGGTCCTTTGGGTACGGAAAGTGCCAGGAAGACCGGCCAGTCCATCCGACGTTATCAGTTTACTGTCAGTATCTGTCTCTAGAGACCTTGGAATGAACCGGGAGAAGTACAATGGACTGAAATGTAACGCCTATATTGTGCCTCGTTCATTTTGATATATTTGTACTTGAATGCCAGCTTTGGGTTCTTATGAGCCTTATTTTAAAATACACGCAATCGTTTTTTTTTTTTCTAAGTTAGGGTAGCTGTCTTAGGCTTCAATAAATATATTTATCTCTTTATTTATGTCTTTTGATATAAATTGAGAGTGTTAAGGAAATATAGGTTTTTCAAGATGTAAGAAGAAACACATTGAAAGAAAATTTCGTTTAAGCTTAATGCCTTACACGTCAAAGTCAGATAAAAACGTTACGTAAAGTGTCTATTTAGGGTTTCTTTTGAAATTCGCGTAAGATTTTGTAAATAAAAACATCACACGAAATAGTAAATCCTTTGATTTGTTTACATTACGTCAACCTCTTTTGGCTTTGTATCCAGTTTTCTAGCTAAAGATTTCTATTAAACAGCCATTACAGACATAGAGTGATTAAAAACAGATGTTTATGGAATTAACGATACATGAAGATATATTATACCGATTTTTAAATAGAAGAAAAGCAATAAATTAATCCATCAGTTATGGTTTCTTTTATAGATTTTGTTATTTGATATATTAGTTCTAAAAATCACTACTAAACGTACAGAAATAAGCTCTGTATTCGTTTATTCTCTTCAATTAACACTAAAACTGTTGAGGAAGAGAATCGTTCACGCAAACTAATCACATTTGTATGCACTAAATTACACTTTGATTATATCATAGTATTTCATAACTATCGCATAACTGTTATATAATTAATTTTACAAAATACATTGATATTTATTACGGTATATAAATTTAATTGTGTTTCTTATGTAGTTTGAGAGCGGCACGCGAATGACGTGGTTTATTGTATATGGTGGTTGTATTGAAGAGACGTCGAGAGAGTCTATTGTTGTGACGGCAACCGGGAGGGACACTGTGTCAGCCTGTCAATGTTTTGTTCGTTAAATGACGAGGGAAGTTCTAGGCGCGTGTAAGTGACGTCATCGTACTTTAATTGAAAAGCTTGGTAGGCGATTAATTGGTTAATATAATATCTTAACTGTTATTTTGTTGAGCGTCGATACTTATATTCAAATAATAACGAATCGAAATGATCGAATTTGTTGATACCTCTGTTGCGGCAGAAAGGACCAAATATCCTAATTTTATATTGAAAATCAGACGTATTGGTTCTTGCAAGAAAAATTATTTATAGTTACTTATAGATACTATTCATATACTATTATGAATAGCTCATTGATTCTTTCTTTTCATTAGTCCGAAAGGATATGACGTTTTTTTCCGGTATCCAGATTATAAACATTCTCAAGCCACAAAAGATTGTGTATAACGTCTACGACATTAGCCCGTTAAATAGATAGGCCTTCTCTAACCACAGCTGGTGTCAGTCCACTTAATCATTATAGTAAACCCATTTACCGTACCTGATAAGCTGCGTGATAAGAAATGTCAGGTTTCACTCTCATTAATGCAGTTGGAAGGTTTTTGAATATACTTAGTGGGCTTTTTTTTAGTAAAAACAGAGAAGAAATTTAGAAAATAGAATTAACTGATCTTGTCCACAGTGTTCAGTTTCGTTTTTTTCTTCCAATTTGAAAGTAAAGTCGGTTATTTATTACTTGTTTGTAGAATGTAAGTACACCCACAGTTTGATTATTTTCCGTATTTGGTACGGGTAGCTCACCTATTTGTCAGCTGTCGTTCTTGACAGCTACAACTTTATTATTTCATTACGTTGGCTTCGTCTAAGTCAGAACTCCTTAGAGTAAGTTCGCTAGCTACCTATATTCCTCGTTCAATCAACGCCAAACTCTGTTCTGAAATAATAATAAGATCTTGATAGTTGTATTATTGTTTCTTTTTATTTCTTCTTATAAAGTTTTTATCATTTTACGTAAGTTTTTATAAAATACTGTATTGTTCGTCTATTCTATTTTAAACGATATTTTCCAATATACTTTTTTCGAACCAAATATAAATACGCCTACTGAAAACTTGTTTACGGAAAGCTTAAAATCCCAAACTCTTTTAAAAGCACAGCTCTGCCGTATGTTTAGATTGCACGCGTCGTAATTATAGCTAATGAGTTTGGTGCATTAGTTGGAATAATAACCTGTGTTTACCAGTAATATGAGCCTTGTTTCCGTGAATTATTAGCATCGAATTAATTTACGACATCATGTGTCTACCAAGCTTTGGTCCTTTGATACGGTAAAGCGTTGCCATTTGCCATCAACCGTGTGACGTCTGTTAGATGTTTAATTAGTTCCTACTTGTCTCCTTATAGGTATATTTTATAGTAACGGCTGTTACATGTATCTAGACGTAGATAACAGAAGCCCGTTTATGTACTGTATTTACAGAAATAAATGTCACCATGATAGCGGTAAATAGGAAACTAGTATACCTTAAAATGATATTTATAACAAGGATTTGTAAGTTTGCTATAAAGAACTAGCAAAGACATTGTATTTCAGATTCATAATTGGTTATGATTTAAAAACAAAGTAAACGATTATTGACTGAAATATTAAGCTGAATTAATACGCTACAAGAGTAAGAGGAATCTTCAGAAAATAGCCAGAGTCATGCGTCCGTTGATCTTAAATTACCTCACAGTAGTAAGATTACAAAACACTATTTCTCCACGTGCACCGGTGTACCTGAAACACGTAACTCGGACTGATGATTAACATTACCCACGAACTGTGTTGTAACTGTAAACAAAGTAGAAAATTAAGCTTTTAAATGATGTATATCTTACGTACCTTGTTTATTCGGATGTATAGCATACAGGTATTCCCAATACAAGAAAAGTGTGTGCAATATAAACGAAAAACAGCTTAGTTGGTTGCATGGAGCGGGGCTTAGTGGTGAAGAAATTGACAACTCTCTCACGTGTCTTCTAAACGTTCGTCTTTAGCAACTATGTAAGGACTGGTCCTTTTAACATTGAAAGATAATATTTCGGTTATTTATTAAAATAAGATATAAATTGATTTCTTATTGGTTTTATTTTGAGACCAATGTAGTTTATGAGTGCATAAGAATAATGCTCATTTCAAGCTCAATCGTTTTTTTTAACGTCTCAAAAGAACATATGACCTCTAAAATTATACATCTTTAACCTCTAGATGATGTATTGAAGTTTTGACGTCACATTTTTTATAATCCCTTAAACAAATATCTTGATGTCTCGCCTGACCTTCAAACGTCTACCAAGTATAGTTTGAGTACCAATCAACAAAGGCGTGGCTTGAAGCTTTCACTCACACTCTCGCTCACAATGTTGACTTAAACACCTCTATATATCAATGACTCATAATCTTTAGTACTGTTTTACGTCTATAAGGCAATTGGTTGTAGGAATAATGCAATTATAGGTTTATGTAGGCGCTTTGTTATTGTAACTGTGCGGTATTAGTCAGTTGGTTCATTTATTGATAAAGCAGGAAAATTTGTAGGTAATACATAAGTACCTATTACTATACTTAATGCTGGAATGTACATTTAATATTCTTTTAAATAAGAAGATTAATATATTAAAATTAAAGAACTACAAGGACAATAAAATCATTCCAAACTGTGTTCTCTGCTCAATAGATATCACTTAATTATCAAACCTTTTCTTTCTCTCTAAAATTAAACTTGTGTGAAAGAGGAAATATTAAGTACCTACCTACATTATAATCATGACATTTACCCAACCTAAAATACACACAACTGAAAATGGAAATAAAACATAACCCTCCAAATGCCACGTTCATTCAGCTGACGTAATTAAAAATAAATATTGTGATTGAGTGTGGAAATAAATAGCAGGGAAATTCATGCATTCTGCACGGTTCGCCTGCGTCAGGTTATTCTCGACAGATTTATTTTTTGTCATCTCAGTATTTGATTAAATTGTCTTGTTACTGCCAACTGTAATATCCTGAGAGAGATTAGTTTTTATATTGGTTTCATTAAAACTGGCTCGTCTTAGCTACGCTCATTTTGTATATAAACACGAATATCTTTTGACTATTTTGTTTTTATGATGTTTCTCAGATTTAATTTATCAGAAACACTTTATTAGGAGGGTTTTAGTTTTGTTTTTTTTAAATGTATGATAAGATCAAAGGTCCAGAACACATGTCCAAAAGTTGGTCCTTTGTGTAATTTATGTGAACATAACTTTTAAGCTTTGCAGTAGGTAGTACCTACATACTTGTAGTTATATTTCAAAAACTCGTCGAACTAATTAGAAACAAAAAATAAACTAACTGCCGCAAAATTACACCAAAGTAATTGTACAGCTACTTGTTATGATTAAAGGCGAGTCTTATCTCAAAGGAAATTCCATAGCATTAGTTATAACGAGGTATTCGTTTAGTACCAAAGGACCCTGAATTTTCGTCTTTACTGCCCAACAACCAATTACGAAGTCCATAATTTCTATGATTCCGCTTCATAAAATAGTAGTCCAAAACGCTATTTTATATCTCCATCAACTTGTTATTTTAAAAGAAAAAAAACGGAATCCAAAGTGGTTCTTTACGCGTTCATACGGATTCATTTTAATACAAAGATTTCTGGTTTGTGTAAATAAGGTATTAACGCCTTTCTAGTGTTAAAATATATTAATATTTGCCTTTTTAGAACTTGATCTATATTATGTTAAAATTTCAAAACATAACTGTCGACCTGTCATAGATAATGCCACATTTTAGTGACGATCGTTCCAATTTTCAAACAAAAGCCAATGTCTATTCAGCCCACGTCTCCGTTTCCGGTACCATATACGTGTTGCAGATATTCAGGCCAGTCCAACTTGCAACGTAATGAACGAAATAGTTTTACAATTCAATAAACTTCCAACAATGTCAGTGTAGTTTTAAGTTCTGCCTAGACTAAGAGACTTTGTTGACCTAAATAACGGGAGAACTTTAAATTTGAATTCTACCTGTGTGTTTACATTGTTTAAATGGAATACCTTTGTATTTTTTTCAAATCCTGTGCCTTTTGTAAGGGTTTTTGAATCTTAACATATTTCAACCGATAGTTCGCCTTGAGAACGTTCCCTTTTGTAGTTCGTCGACCAAACGCATTATCCAATTCATGTTACACTATCCGGTAATTACACCAATTGCTGGTGACTTCATCGAAACATTGACCTTTTCGCGGATTATATGAACCTCAGGCTGTACGCATCATTCGTTATCAATATCACAGGCGGGTCGTGTCGCGCGCTCCGTGCGTGCTCAGTTGGTCGGCGACTCGCGCGCGGATTGGACGTACCACGCTCCCCCAATTAATTACTCCATTCATTCGCACACTCGCCACGCGAAAATTCTTCACAACCGGTCCGACCTGTTAAAGTTATTTTCCTTCGATCACGTGCGACATTCATAACGAACAGTCTTTCAAATGTAAGCAACGAACTGTTCCAAGTAACCAATTCCGTGTAAAGTGCGTGTTATACGATGCTTTGTCGGAAAGCATAAACGAGTATAGTACAAAAGGATTGCAGTGTTATAGGATAAGTTGAAAAACATGGTTGTGTAAGTGGAAGTGCAAGGGTGAGCCGCCGGGAACGGTAGTGTCGGAATGTACGAGGTATCGTGCGTCGCCGGCAACAAAGTAGACGCTGCGTACGCAGTCAAGAGCCTGTCGAACGTGATACCACCAGGGATGGGGCACACGGTGTCCGTGCAGCGCCACCATGCGCACTCGCAGTCCTACAAGCACAAGCAGGAGCTCCCGCCTCCTGTCAGCAAGCCCGACGCTTTGAAGTCTCATGTTATGAGACTCTTGAAACGTTCGAAAAGCCACACGCCTGCTACCAGGGCAGCAGAAAACCAAAGCGATCCGAGAAACTTTGATCGGAGGACGGTGTTTGCGAGGCCCGTGGTTGATGAGCAGCGTCGCAGGAGGAATTCTGCTGAGCGCCGTCGTAGTGGTGATAAGAGAGTGATGGTTACTATAGTGGACGGTCTCCCGGTTGTCGTAACCGGACAGAACCAGGTGCCACAGCCTCCTCAGCACCCACCGCCGGTCACGCCGCACCATCGGCATACACATAAGGTACGACTAATATATATAACAAACTATTATATTATGAGAAAAATTCTACACCGTAATTTCAGATGAATTTATGCCAGAATATAATACACGAAAACATCTTTAATTAAATTAAACTCTGTTGTTTAGCACATGATTAATATCCTCTGCATCATACAGGATATTGTTATTCATTTAAAATGTATAACTACACATTTTATACACTTTATCAAATTTAACGATGTAGTTAAAAATTTACTCATTATCGCATCTCGACTAAACTATATTCGTTAACAGTAAATATAGGCGTAAAACAATTGAACTAAAAGACGTTTGCATATTTGTTTAACGTGTAGGAATTACGTCATTGGAGCGTTATCTTAATTACCTCCACACTTATGGCGAGAGAACAGATCTAGTTACAGAATACTAAGACATATGTAATTTAAGTACAAGAATTTTATTTAATAACAATCCATATATTATGTTAAAAGGTCAATGTACTAAAATTATACATCGATTGGTTAAATTACGTCAAAACTTTATTCGAAACCTTAAATATCACTAAATCACGACGTATTATGTAGTGCGTAATTAAATATTAAATAAACAAAACATTCTGACACTTTATCAAGAGTCATACGATTCTAAGAATGAAGAACATATAATTTCTTTATTGTAAGTCTAGGCGTACACTGTTGTATTGCCGTTTAGACACGCATCGTCGCATTGGAAAAAAAACCTTTTAACTGCTTCAGTTTTTCAGCAGAGTCTTGCCGACCGTTCTATAATTCGATCTAGTTTAATATCGACATTACTGTTATATTTTCTGCGAAAACAGTTATGTGTGTAATATATAAGTTACCTATCGTAAATATAAGTTAACTGAGGATAATTTTAGATGAAATTGTTCACTTTGAAGGTTTTTAATTTTTATGTTTTACAATAATATCAGTGTTTAGTTAGCTATTTGTGATTAGAAGGTAAAAACATCTTCATTGTTGTAAAAGTTCATAATTACTTAGATGGAATGAACATTGTATAATCATAGCGTGTTCATTCAACTATTACATATCAATTATAGGCGAAGTTTTAACTAAGTTATACTAAATCTTTTCACTTCAGCGACCGAATGTACCAGCGTGTGCGTCGGTCGTTAGCCCACTTCGAAAAGGCGTTCGGGAGTTTTTACAACGACACACATACCTACATACAGACTGCATGCTAGATGCATTACGAAATATCTAGTTAACGCGTTTAAAAGTGATAGTCTGTGACTAATCACTTCGATACCGGTACATTCGGTGCGCATTATAAGAACATTGCAAATCCAGGGTCGTGTGAAAGAAAAAGTGTAGAATTACCATTTCTACGGCGGATGTATGCTAATATACGTAATTAATTTGCATTTATTAATGATTCTTGTTCTGATACGAATAAGAGAAAGTAAATACGGATGTTATTTAGTTGACAGCCTTGATCTTCGATTATAAAATCGAGAGTTTATCATTAAATTTGTGTGTGAAATGTGTCACTGATTTTAAAATAATTTATAGTGTCACCGACTAATTAAACTTAACACTTCCAGTCGATAGCGATGTGGATGAGATTTTTAGTACATTTTTTTTTTGTAAAGCTGTGTTTGTAAATATAAAATTTATTATAACTCTTAAATCCTTACGTCTGTCTGTGTGTAACGCAATCACGACTGAACCGATCAAAATGAAATTAGGTACAGGGATAGTCTTGAGCCTAAGAAAGAACATAGGCCACTTTTTGCCGCGATAACCGACACACACGCGGGTGGAGTCGCGGCTTACAGCTAGTAAAAAAATAGTTTGAAAATTAACTTAATGGTAAACGAAAAGACCTAAGCATTTCCTTTAAAATTGTTTACATTCCCAGTCTATTGCTTGCACAGCCATTGCACTGACTTCTAAGAACTGCACTACTCCTCACTTGACACGCCGTCGCGTCGTTACGATTCTGTTACACAATTGGTTCAGTAAACAAATATCAGGGTTCCTTGAACGAACCGAAATGCTATATTTATACACACGTGTATTCCGACCATTATTTATAGCACGCATAGTCGGATCTACCGATCAGTTAGTGCATTTGTCGTGGGAGAGAATTATAAGGCAGATGTATCGATTTGATATGTTTCACATTTATTATGATTCAATTTTAAAGTTCTTTAGTTACGGTTTCATGTTTTAATAAAGAGAAGTTACATGACAGTGGCGATTTTATTAGTCTTGTTAGAGTCTGGGTTAATTAGTTCTACCGCTATGGATTGCAAATGCGGTCCCGGTAAGGGGTAGGAGAAACACTACGGTGGTTTTAGATGGTAAAAGTACTCCCCCTTCTTCCCTAGGGTGTATGATGTGAATGATGATTGCCCTATGTGAAAAAAAAAGACGTAAAAGAGTAAAATTTGTTTAAAATATAATCTAAATTTGTAAAAATGGACACGATTATCTGAAAAATTGTCTGGATCTATGTAAGCTTTAAAAGGATTTTAGTGTATTCAATTGGGATTAATGTTTGCAACACGTTTGTATTTAAAATTGTGTTTTTGGGTCGCATCGGAAATTGCTGCCAAACCCTGATGTAGGATTGGGTGAATCGTAGGTGGGTTAAATGGTCACAATGGGATTCACGTGTAGGTTTTGATTTATTTATAGAAGGGAAGTAAATATACGGTCAATGTCACATATGGATAGATTTTTTTATTTTATTTAAATTCTCTTTTTATGTGGGTTTAATTATGTAGTGTAGTAGATTTAATAATATGCCTACAATATTTTTTTTTCTTGATATTATTTAAACCTATATGCGAAGTACTTACAAGATTTAGATATTCTATTTATTATGTCTGACAAATTATTATGTTCTGCTAAGTGGCTGATAATAATAATATGATTTAGTCTTATATTAAAATGTTATTATGAGCGAACCAATTAAAATGGTTCGGTTAAAACGTGTGGTTACAATTTAGCGCAGTTTACGACTTGACAATCACAAGTCCTTGCGTAAGTTTCGTGAATAATTGTGGGAACTTGTTCATTACAAGATCACGTATTCAACTTGTCACAAAGGTTATTTGACACAATGAATCTAAAATAATTACAGTTCCTGTCAATAAATAAATATCATCCAATATTATGTCTTTCCTTGTATAGTACTAAGATGTGTTGAAAAATGATGAAAATTCAAAGTGGTTGTCTTGATGGCTTAGTCATTTGAGGTCGTAAGGGCAATAAAAAGTGTTTTATATTTATTTATCAATGTAAGCATATTTTATAAGCTTAAAACAATGTTCATGACCAATCATCAGATACCGTCCCGTGTCCTACTGCAAAGTACCTACCTATTAATTTCAAACAGAAGTTACGAGCACTGAAAATGTACTTATAAAAGCCTCCAGTCACTATCCATGTTGTTATAACGTGAACTTGTATATTTAGTACAAAATATTTATCTTATACTTAGTACTCACAGAAAATACTAGGATCATCTTCAACACCCACTTATCTAGTAGGTATTCAGTTTTTGTATGTTTTCAACAAACTTGAACGTAATAAGCCTGTTCTACCTCTGTTGTCTGGTTCCCACGGTCAAATTGTAATAATACAGTTACACGTATTATTTGTAGGCAAATTGCTAAATTATAAGTACTTAACGTATTAATATGACGGAAAACTTGGTTTTGTATTTTTTTTTGTTTGCAATAAGATGTACCTAAGCTTGTAATTTTATCGTTGAGGATTCTTCTTCCTGCCCTTATCCCATTCATATGGGGTCGGCGCAATGCGTATTTTTCTTCCATTCCTCTCTATTACTCGTCATCGCGGCATCCACTCCTTTCTTTCTCATATCATCTTTCACACAATCCATCCATCTCTTTTTCGGTCTCCCTCTGCTTATATACCCATTTTATATATACCGTACCATATATACCATATATACCCATATGTACCGTACCATATATACCCATTTTTATATATTTTTATATATACCGTACCATATATACCATATATACCCATATATACCGTACCATATATACCCATTTTTATCGTTGAGGATTATTTCCTTCTAATTTGAAGCGTTTCTAGTATAATATCTAGAGTTCGACTTCCCTAATTTAATTATTGAGGTATATTTAATATCCCGTTTTCCATTTAGTTACTGAAGCTCTCAACGTCTGAAGATCTTATAATCATCTTACTTGATACTTACTTCAATATAGTTTCGAATCAAAATACCTATTCGACAATTTTATATGTTATCTCTGGGTTTTCCCGATTGGATACATAAATCATTCGTACAAACACTCAGAATTCGGAAAAATATTTGTAGAGATCAATATAGGCACAGGGCTTGTACCCTGAAATGGACGGAATTGTACGTAAAAGTAATATCAATCCAATCACATGTCTGATCGTCTTCGTGTTTACGTGTCAATGGAAAAGAAATGTCAAAAGTGTCCAGTATATTGCGTCACGATTCGTGCTTTAAGTAGTCTAAAGTGTATGGACACTTTGGGTAAGTGAGGCATGGTCTGGTTGGCACCACACTCTGGTAACAAGAGGATCGGTAACTCGCCATTTTGAAAGGTTTGAAGCGGTCAACGACGGTTCGCTGTCGATTGTGTGTTTTCCAGAAAGGCCACTTCAAATCACTTCTGGATGGATCATTTGACTGTAGGAACCTTGATTAAACAGGGGCCTTATTCACTAAGTCAAAGCGGTTAACGTGCTGTTAAGTGTAGGGTTAACACCTTCCCTGTCCCGTCAGAAGACACAATAGTTGTTGACACAGTAGTTGTGCAGTTAACAATGGAAATGTTTATGTGTGATTCACGGGACAGTGAAAGGGTTAAGTGGCTTTATCTCTTTCAACTATATTTTAAAGTATGTTAAATGGCCTAAAACGTACGTTATTCTCAGAAGACGAGATTCTAGAACTAAATTTTGTGTCTATGTTTTGGTTGGACTTAGAGAATAAACCCCAGTTGAAATAATCATATGAAACACAGTTGTTTATTTTTATATTAGTTGTAACTCCAATCCCGACACATCGGGAAGTTGTTTAATGTTGTACTTTTACACAAGAGTTTGTTTCTTTAACGAAACTCCAAAGCAAATACCACTGGCGTCTAAATGTAAATAATGAATACAAAAATAGACGGCACTTGTACACGGTTTTTCAAGTTTATCACATGTTGTGATAACATTTCTATCTCCTCCAATGATACGGGAGATCAGTTTTTCTTGTGTTACGATAAAAACACGTGTCTGATACCAGTATCTGTAAACCCAGTAACATTTTGAAGTTCTAATTACTGTTTATGTAACCAATAATTTATAGATGATGTAAGTTCTAATGTAATGATTGCCGATGTTTCCGAGATTCGAGTAGATTTTTTATTGTTTTTACACTTGGTATAATAGCAGGGTTAACAATAATTTCAAGTACATAAACCGTGGGAAGATACTTAAGCAATAGATGAATTGAATTTAGTTCCTTGTTTGATTTCTTGACAAAAAACTTTGATATAAATAGACATACCTTTGATTTAAGATCTCAGATTTGGAGGTCCATCCATAATACTATAATGTTAAATTGACAACTTTGTTTAAACAAATCGGGTAATGTTATAAATTAGAAAGTTTCAACAATTGCCATCAAGGTTGATAGTATTAAAAAGTATACGGTTAGTTATTGTAGTGTTATAGTAATATCCAGCTGTGTAATATAAAGGTCACTTTGATTAACAATTTTCATTTCAATAATTGCTCTCGGCTCAAGAGTATTTATCATTTATTTGTACTTTCACTCTCTTTGAGGACCTCAGAGGCTAAGAACTTAGATAGTTTTTTTTAGGGTACCGCAACGAACATCTAAAACGGTACCCTATTACTAAAACACCACTGTCCGTTGGCCGGCTGTCGCCAGGCTGTATATCAAGCATCGTGATAGTATGGACCCCATGGTTGACTGGTAGAGAATGCCTCAGGCATTAAGTCCGCGTTTTACACTGTATGTGTATAAAGTTTAAATAAAAAAATAGTATGTGATAGACAGTTGAAATTTTCACATATGACACATTTCTGTTGCTGTTATAGTTTTGTAAATTATTGCCTCAGTTAGCCTCAGGCTTTCGCTACTGCACCAACCTAAAATATGAAGAATTTTTGTGACTATCCATTCCCCAAACTATGTTTTATTACTATGCTACGTTTACTAGAAAAATAATATACGACAAACCAGTATTATTTATTGTTTCCTGGAAACAACATCAAAGGCAAAAACAATACTCTCATATTGAGATTTTTGAGATATCTCGTACAAGGCGATTGATTCGACAATACAAAAAACGTTGAATGTCAAAGAAGAAAAGTGCTCGAACACGTCCTTTTGTAGAATCTGATAAAAGTTCCACATTCCTGATTTACTGACGGATTTTGTTTCTTAAGTAGGTATACCATCGATACGTTCATGAAATCTTTTTTTTTTTAACTAGCCTTTGCACGCAACTTCCCACGACATTTTGCCCATAAATTATGACACGGATAAGTCTAAGTAGTAACATTAAAATTTTAAAAAGAGATAGGAACGTTATTGCTTTATCTTTGCAAGTTTTCCGTATGAATGTGGCTAAGTAATTAAACAATTTCGTAATAATTAGTTACAGATAATAATAATCACACAAGATAATGACCTCAAATAATTACATAACGATTTTAAGATATTACGGAGGTTAATATACATTATATTTACAATATTTTTAAATATTGATAACCTTACAAAAACTAAGCAAATGATTATAATAATATCAACACGGTTCACGTTTTACGACAGTCGCCTAAAATCCAAATTACACGAACAATAAATCATTCAAATAAAACCTTCGAAGCTTACATGCTTAAAATTTGATTTACAAAATCATTTTCTCATAATGTTATTTTGTCATGACAATCGTTAAATATGTAATGCTTTCACAAATGTAGGTTTAGCGTATGTATTATAAGTTATTGATGTCAAGAACGAATGACACTTGTATATGTATGTTGAGTTTTTCTGTGATTTACCTAGGTATGCTACAAACTAAAATATTCATTAATTACATAGTAGATAACGTAGTAGATATTTAATACATGTATTCAGAGGTATTATAATATTTTCCTATTTTTAAGATAACATATGAAGCCCGTTACAAGATAAGAAACATTACAATAGTTATTTTTAGTAATAATACCAGCCTATAAATGGCTTGATCCTGCACACAGGCCTCATCTCACATGGAGAAGGAACGAACATGGGTCACCATTCAATCAATATTTATTATTATTATTTTTTTTTTATAAAAAGATTACTAGCAATGTGGATCGCACATTACTAGCAATCTCGTTAACTCCTCGTGCTAAGCTAAGATGCTTGTGTTAAGAGTGGGTTCACGTCGGTAGTGTAATGGGTGGGATTCGAACCCGCAACCATATGACCGCAAGTCCGACGCCCTAGCCATTAGGCTAACGCCGCTTCAAAAACAAGTTGTAACAGGTTACTCCAAATTATAATTAATATTACATTACGCACGGTATTTTTTTTAAATGTACACGTGTACTATTTCCAGGATTTGTCTGGAAAAGACAACTACACTTAATTTTCTCTTACTTCGGTAGTCTCTCGCCTATCCTGTGTATAATTGTGCAACGCACCCACACATATCCGGCTACCTTAGCCGTTCTACCATCCGCTAATAACTTAAGTAATCTAATCTCGCCAACTTTGATCTCAGATCCAGCGAGTTACGTAATAAAATATCTCGACTTGCCCATGTTTTAGCATATGCGCGCATTTCCTTACCGGAGTGCGCCCGATTTGAGAAATTCGCAAGTTCAATATTTATGAATGTAGCAGTTATTAAGAGTAACTTTGATATCAAATTATGGTATTATTAAGTTCTTAATTCATTGCCCCGTCTCTACATTATTATGCGTCTTTACTTGAACATAAACAATTTATTGGTGCTGTCTAAGCTGTGTCTATCATACTTAATGGAAAATCTTTTCTTGTAGGACTTTGTTTTGTGTGGCGAACTGTAAAGATAACAGCGGCGATCACAATAGATCGATGACGGTCGCAGTGATACTGGGGCTGCACAGTCCCAGAATAGGCGCAAAAAAGTAAAAAATATTTTTTTTTAATATTTTTTGAGATGAGCTAACGTAGAAGCTTAAAACACGCCTCTATCGTCTAATATACCTATTATAGAATGAATAATTTAAGACATGAAAAGGGAAATCCGTTCTGACAGAAATTAATTAATAACTTGCAAGAAAAATCTTGATCCAAAAATAGTACTACACATTAACTAGCTAGCCTTCCCGAGACAGTTTTATCAAGCATGTTGACACACAACAGACAGACAGACAGACGTCTGTCATAGTTGCACGAGCACAGTTAATAACGAGCACGCTCCACGCGACCGCCCACCTAACTTGTTAATACTATAAAAGGACCTCATTTCTAGGTTAGGAACCATTTTGAAGTCATTTGAGGGTTTTAGTAATAGTTCCCTATAAACTCGCATGTTTTCAAATCTTTAGCCCATATAAAAAAAAAACAACCACTGACCCTTTTCCTTTTTGTTAAAATTTTTCGTTCCATTTTACAAAAAATCCGTTTCCCTACCTTTTTCCTACTGTCATTGGCTATCATAAACAGTGAAGAGCCATCTTCTTCTTCTTCCTGCCCGTATCCCATTCACATGGGGTCGGCGCAATGCGTATTTTCCTTCCATTCCTCTCTATTACTAAAAAAACCTCGCCTGTGTGTGATTAGGATCGGATCGAATCGGATTTCTAACCAACTTATTGGACGTGTACGTTGTGCTATTGCAATCAGTACGTTATATCGTTTCCGATTATCGGACGTCAGCACTAGCACCGGTTTTTTTTAGAAGAAATTTTTATGAATTATTAAAAAATATGTAATTAGGAAATATTTTAGGAAAGTTGCTGATCAGTATTTCTTAATTATAATGTCAATATTTTATGTAACAATTTTTGTTGCAATCGATTAAACTACGACATTAAAAAAAATAAATATGACGTAATACATACTTAGCTAGACAATTAAAAATGTCATAAATGCGCGCGCAACTACAAAAATTTTAACAATTGTAATTTTTAGTTCAGCACTTGTTTGATGTATTTTCGAATGCTTATCAACAATAAATCCAAAACATTTACAGCGTAATAGATTGACAGATTTTCAATGCATCCTAATCTATTTAAGTACGATTTGAGTGATTTTCGTCGAAGTAGATAATAATAACATAAAACGCTTGAGTGAGTATATTTTCTCCTAGATGGTCGCAGCAAACAAGTCTTGATCTTATTGTACATTGATCACAATTGATTAGAAAGTGACGGATGACGAAAATTTATTCAAAAAACGTATCTAAAATCACAGGCAATGAAGCGAGTAACAACCAGTGGCTACTGAAAAAATTATATCTAAATTGTGCCCGTTGTAAATCTTGCAAGTTTGTAATATACATACAAAGTAAATTAATGAAGAGAATTTGTTATTTTAGTATAAACAGAGCGAATCATAATTTATGTTGTAACAAAAAGTAACTTTAATCGCAGCGCTTTGAAGACCACGTAGAGACATCTAGTGACGGATAGACGAACTAAACATAAGTTGAACTTTTGCATTCCCGTTTATTTTTATTAGGTGTGTATTTATTCAAATTATGCTTGTATAATTAAAACTTACTGTTTGCATTTAATTTGTATGAGTGTATGTTTGTGCGAGTTACACGCAAGTCAATAGTTCCGCTACTTCATACTAGATGGCGCCACTGGTATGAGTCTTCATAAATGAACATCGTCTCGGGTATTGTTAGTTCACTCGCTTTGTGTGGCGCTGCTTGTGTATAATGTGTATTGATCTAAGTCGTTACGAAGGATTCACTGTTAGGTTTATATTGTAACTACGTTTGCTTGCTGTAATTATACAATTATGGCTAATAGAACATTCAATTATGTAGAGTCAGGTTTCGGATTTCGACTTCTGGGAGTTAATTTTTTTAATGCATATCTTTAAGTACCATTGAAACTTAGGTAGGACGTCCTGCGGCACTATGGACTAATCATTTTAAGTAGGTGGCTGGCAGCGGGTGGATGAAGGCTGTCCAAGACGAAGTATAGTTGGCGCTCTTTGGTCCCACCTTACGTTCAGCAGTGGACGGCGATTGGCTGATGTGATGATGTATGAAAATCATTATTAGTAGTTAGTTTTTCCATAAGTATATTATTTTGAGCTCTCAATTTCTCTGGATTCGGCTAACATCTTAGTAAGTAAACATATCTCATATGAAGCTAGGTACTACCTACAGGGATGAAAAAACAGAAGCCACTACTGGATAAAACACTAACCCTTGACTTAACAATATTTATTGTAAATTAATCGCATAGTTGAAAGTATCCCAGGTTTACAATCAACGATAATAACATGCTGACGTAATATAATAGTTGTTTGGTCGTCGACCTCGGTACACGTCATTTACAATTAACCAGTACCGACAGATTATAGTAAAAAACCTCTCTGTATTGAAATTGCTTCGAATAATATGTGTCAATGTCGACATTCGTTATGAAGGAAAAGAAAAAAAAGTATATAAATAAAAGACCAAGACGAAAAAATATTGTTTTCCGAAGTTAAACTTAAAATCTTTGAATAATGTTTTCTATATACAGGCTTTTACTAGGATTTTAAGATTTTCCTTCTCGATCTTATCAATGTCTTTTCTTGTGCATGATTTGGTTTCCCACGTTGAGAAGAAAATTTGAATTCAGTTTTCACTTAACTGCATACGTTGGTGTTCGTTGTATGTCCATCTTTCCAATACAATAATACCTTATAGATCCTAACATATAGGGAAAAGATAACATCGTCATTGTGGAGGTTAATTAATCCCCAAAGGCAGCAGTAATAGTTTTTTTTTTAACATCCCAGTCCATAAAATACTCCGCATTTATTTACTCAATTTTATACAGGCATTTGTCTGGATTTTAGAAGACGCTATGACTCCTGAATTTTTTTTCGACATTTCTTTTACAGTGATTGTAAATCCTAATTGCAAAATAAATAATTTGTATTTCAATTGTAACATAATTGCTTGTTTTAACAAATATGGATAATAAGTGTGTCTGTAGGTGTAGCAGTCTATTTAGACAGCCTACGTAATGAAAGGCTATTGAACTTACCTCAATAGTCCTTAGTACCATCAACTTAAAGTTCATTTTAAATCAAGAGGCGTCGTTTCGTCTGTAGGAACTACATCATTTAAAAGTCGGCCAATCATTGAGTGACCTTCAAGTACTTTTAATTATTATAATTCATTAATAAAAGTATGTCGTAAAGTGAAAGAACACTGACTGAATTAATTAAAATTATGTTTATGTAACTTCAAAATGGACAGCGCAACTGTTTTTTTATAATAATAATCTATTATGTATAATTCCAGTGTCACGATGTTTTTCCGGGATGACTCCGAAACTACTTTACCGATTTAAATTAAATTTGCACACCGTGTGCAGTTTGATCCAACTTGAAAGATAGGATAGCTTACTTCTCAATTATATAAAAAAAAACATTGAGACCGCGGAGCAGCGGGAAACAGCTATATACCTATAAAAATCTAAGGATCCGTAAACATAATTTATAAAGTCTTTGATTTTGTTGAAGATATTTTGATGTAAATGAAATGAAGGAAAAATGGTGCGTGAACCAGTAGTCGCAGGTTCGAGTCGGTCGGAGGTTCAAAAAAATATATTTATTTCTATCTGTATTTATTTACAAGTAATTAAATGTAATGGTCCTCATGCATGCATTATATATCAATAAGAATATATTTTGATTACTAAAATCTTTTTTTTTTTTTCAATTTGACGAGTTCGCTTAATGAGATCAACTGCTTTATTTGGCTACTAATTAATAGAGATTTCTTATTTGATAACTCTCCATATAAGATTCGCATGACGTATTTTAATAGGACAACTTAATTGAGTCGTTTGAATGATCAAACGTTACTTATTAAGACTTTTAGTATAATTAGTGTACTATTTATCATTTAAATTAATCCGCGGTGACATGTTTTAGGCCAATTTGTCAATAGCTGATAAAAAGCAGTGATAAAGTAGTTTGTGCACACATGTAACTTATGATCTTGAAGACGAAAACTAGTATTTATGCTTATACAAATTAATTGTCATTATTTATTGTTTTTTTGAGGTTCACGCGGATGTTAGAAATAAAACTACTTTTTGATTGGATTTAATCGTGGTTTATTTTGGTTTTTGTCCCCGACGTTTTAAGGCTTTTGCAGGTGTCATGGTTTTGAGCAGACTTGTTATTATTCATTAATAAAGGGCGTGTTAAAAAAGTCTTACGTCAGTATTTGATGTAGATAGGCTCTACCTTAAAATCTAATCTTAACTTGTTACGGTATATCAATACATAGTATAAAACAAAGTGACTTACCGCTGTCTGCCCCCATGTATGCTTAGATCATTAAAATTACGCAACGAATTTTGATGCGGTTTTCAATAGATATAGCGATTCAAGAGAAAGGTATATGTATAGTAGTTGTAAAGTACGTGCGAAGCCGTGGCGGGTCTGATCGTACATGTATAACACGTTAAGACTCGATTTTAAGGTATGTTATAATACATGTACAAAAGTATAAGTTTTATCCCCAAGTCTTCGAATAAAGCTGAAGTTCCTTCTAGAGACACGCGAGTGTGCTGTAGACACGGAAATGGACCGTTTTTCAATTAACGACAGCGCTCACTTGACGCTCATCGATCGTTTGTCTGACTTCCGCAGCATACAGAATAGGCTAGTTCGTCTTAACGTGTGTGATATACTCTTGATGTACTGGGACCTTATTTACTACCTAGCTGTTAAGTGGAGGCTTAAGAGAGCCTTTATCTCTTTTGACTTACTATACTTTTAACTAAAAGAACTGTTAAATGTACATGTAATTATACTAACACTACCCGGTGACTGGCGGTGACTATCAGAACACAAAAAGCGCCACGTTATGTTTTGTTTAGACTTAGTGAATAAGAAACCTGCAGTTTACATCATATTTAATCTGATGTAGAACCAGGCTAGCTATTTAGACTAATAATAAAGTCACGCTAGATAATGGATATGTGTGTTGGATATGACAGAGACTAGCAAAGATTGTAAAATAAGAAAATAATATTTATAAAAGGAAATTAAACTAAAGAAAACTAATATGGTCTGTGTTATGTTACTAAGAAACACAAAAAAGGAAACCATAGTTACTAATATAAGTTAGAACTGACTTAGCAGACGTTCTTAAAATATCAAATTCTTATTACAAGCCTATAATTTGCAATGCTCCTAAGTTTGAACTGTACCCCATAATTAGGGAAGTACAATTAGCTTGTTTTATTGCCGGCTATTCAATCAGTTTTTACTCTCTATATTGTAGCAGAGCTCTGCATCCACTGCTAATGGTCGCACGCTCTAGTAGGTATGGCTGTATGACTCAGACCGCAGACCGACAATCTAGGTAAGTGGATTGTTACTGTTTAGTTTACAACTAGAAATCTAGACTACAGTTTGTAGTGGGTCTGGAATTTTCGAGTATGAATTTGATTAAATTATTCTATTTTCGTATCGACGTTTGCATGATATTTTTTTTTATATCTTGGGATTAATCAATTCAGGTCCCAAACTAGGCAGAGCCTGTACTATAGCAACCAGGCAACTGATAAAAATACTTAAATATATATAAATACAATATTATAGATAAATTACACCCAGACACAGAACAAATTATTGTGCTCATGACACTAAGATTTGTCCTGGGTGGGAATCGAATATCACCCGACCTCCGGCTTAGCAGTCAGGGTCACTAACCACTAGACCAACAGGCCCATCAAAATATATATCTCATCATCATACAAATGAGGATTTAAATCACCATGATCGGGCTTTTGTACCTGTTCACTCCACGTCCTATTAGTATACTAGAATTTAAGAGGTTAGTATATTAGGATACCTACTTTTGAGCTGTTGCCTGCGGTTCCGCTCGCTTATATGTCGGATATACAGTTAAAAGTAGCATAATATATATATCCTTTCTTTGGATCCAAGATTAATTCATAAAAAGTTCAATTAGCATCGGTTTAGGACAGATTTGACGAAAGACTTTTAAAATAGCGACTGACAGATTTTGTTTTAATATGTGTCAAAAATTCAATATTTATCCGAAGTGGAAGCCACCCTGAGCCATGAGCGTAGCAGATAGGCAGAGATACTTTCGGCTTTGTTGATGAATGTTTTTGTTAAAAATCCTTATGACATTATGACCATACCTATGTATTTCAGTATTAAAACCTGTTTGACACGTTTCATTGCACGTAAACATTAACACCTTTAGAAGGAAATTACATCTTTATTTAGAAAAAATACTGCCACCGTTAGCATTTATCATTGAAATCTTAATTATCGAAGACCTGTATTCTTCGAAGAACACAGGAAATGAAATGATACTAATAAGTAATAACATTTTTCAATTTCCTCTGTTTATTTGTTATTTATTTTCTCAGCTGTAAAGGGGATGTTGGTACTAGGTTCAGATTTCTCCGGCATCACTGGAGCGTTTAGAACGATTATACGCTCTAGCAACCGTGAGTCACAATTCTACAGACTGTGAATAACCTGTAGTTACTGCAGTCTTGTTAACTTGTTCGCGGTTTGATGGGAAAAGGTTTAGTTTTAACTAAGTACTGAAAGGAAGACTGGTGGTTAAGTTCAACAAATTAACGCAATTTTACTACAATTGCGAATGGGCATACAAGCTGAAGGAGACCGAAAAAGAGATGGATGGATTGTGTGAATGATGATATGAGAAAGAAAGGAGTGGATGCCGCGATGACGAGTAATAGAGAGGAATGGAAGGAAAATACGCATTGCGCCGACCCCATATGAGTGAGAAGAAGAAGATGATTCGCAGCATTTCTGCAAGTCTGGACTTTTAGTAACAAACAGGCGAGATAAATGAATATTTAATTGGGATGTCTAACGAACTACACGAGTTATGAAATATACCTTGAATTTGGTTGTGTATTTATCAAATCTATTGTACCGGAAAATATAATCTCACATACTCAACATACGTGATATTGTTGTTGTAACATTGTTTATGTTAATATCCTTTAGTCTTTCCTTTGCAAGGACTTTTTAATTATCGTCCATTGTTAAATAATACACGAAACTAGTAAAACTGGTAAATTATTTGCTAGATTTTAAAACGATTGTATACAAGTTGATTGTTTTGAGTAATAAAGCACCTCGTAGCTCAAAACTCATTTAATTTTGTACGTTTTAGTTGGCGCTTTAAATGCAAATGAACACATGCGCTAGCGCAGCGGTGAATCATCGTGCAGTGTGCATACTCGAACTAGTGTATTGGACAAATATTGTATGAGTGAGACATGTTTTTGTTGCCCTACCATAAATAAAATAAAAATAGTGTAGTTCTTTCCAATCTGTATGTTAAAGTTCATTATGTTATTATAAAGTAATTTTGGTATTAGAAGTTGGTAAATTTGCACTGTAAAATATTTAAAAAACTCATTAGTTATAAGTATTAACTATTTGTTATCATCATCACCCGAGAGACGAGTTTGTAGTGAATAAGTATATGCACATCTACTATATAAAAATAAGTCGGGTTTTCCTTCCTGACGCTATAACTCCAGAACGCACGAACCGATTTCCACGGTTTTGCATTCGTTGGAAAGGTCTCGGGCTCCGTGAGGTTTATAGTAAAGAAAATTCAGTAAATTCAATAAATTAAAAGAGAAAAGCAGGAAAGGAAAATATCGCGATTATTGACATTAAAAACGAATAAACAATGCGGTAACCTTGGTAACCTCGGTAAAATTGGTAAGTAGGTAGTTGCCATGACGACCAAATTTCGTTATTTTTATTACGATTTACTATCCTCCAGATCCTCCTCCATAGAGGTTATCAATTAAATAAACAAGGTTGTCATAACTCCTTGCAATGATATTAAAACTGTTTTCTTTTTTAAATATCAGGCTCGCAGACTTTTATGTTTTTTTTTGTTTGTCTATTTGGTAAGTCTGAGAGTCGGTCGTAGGTTATAATTATGATAAACAGGATGGATTTTTTATTGCCACCAGAAAGAAAGAGAGAAAGTACTCTTAATTAGCAAACATACATAGCAAATTAGACTCAATCAAAAGCTGCATTAAATAGATATTTAAAAATACGCTTTGCGGACCGGGAATCGAATGGGCTAAAATTCGAAAAAATAGCACTGTGTACTTTTTGGCATCAATTAATCTATACAATAAAACAGTAAAAAAAAAAGTGTCTATACATTAAAAATATTTTAAAAAAAATTGAGAGGGGTTTACAAACAGTTAAATAGCACGAATCCAAAAAAAAAAATCTGTCTGTTTGTCTGTTTGTTTGTACACGCTAATCTGCGGAACTACTGGACGGATTTGAATGATTTTTTTTGTTGTAAAGGTATTAAGTCTGGATATAGGCTATAATTTATCTTGGAAATTTGAACACCTCATGCAGAACCGCAACAGACCAGCTAAACTATAAGAGATACAAAAATGGTACCATAGCAATGATTGTTCCACGTGATGAGCATTTTCTGCTGAGAGAATAAATTTGAAGATCTGGAATACCTGATGTGGAACTCCAAGAGCCCAGCTACAGTATAACACATATAGGAATGGCGTCTTAGCAAGAGTTGTTCAGCCTGATGAGCTCTCTCTGTTGACGTATAAAAATTGAAGATCTGGAACACCTGTTGTCGAACTCCAAGAGCCCGGTTACACTATAACACATATAGGAATGACGTCTTAGCAAAAGTTGTACGGTCTGATGGGCATTCCCTGTTGACTTATAAAAATCGAAGATTTGAAACATCAGACTTGGAAATCAAAGCTATCACTAATTTCACTGTATAATTATAAAATAACATAACCTTTAGGACTGATTTTCGATGACGATGGTACCTATATCATTTATAATTCGACTCTACTGGCCAAAACTCCAAATTTTTTTTTATCGAATATAAATATGCTTTCGGGCTTATGTTATTTGAGCGTTTAATTTACTTTGCAGTCACTTAGATTTTAATTAATCAGGTATCTTCACAATAAAACTATAACCATGATGAAAGAGGTCAAATCTTTCCCAATGTTTCAAAGGAGCTAAAAGATTGAGGATCATAAGATCCCAAGAATCTACCGAAGAGCGTCAGCTTCGGATCGCGAAGCACGCCTGCATTCTCATCGTATTTACGCATCTACATCCACGTCTCTAGAAACCAGTGAAGAATATGATGCGCGACTGACCGCTGATCGTGAGGAAAAGTTCTGATGGGCATTTCCTGCTATCTTACAAAAATGAAACATCTGGGGGGTCCCAAATTGTCTCGCGCATCATGTTGTTTTCCCGCCCCCGGGCTCTTAGAATTTGACATCAGACGTTTCAGATCTTTTATTTTGACGACCCTGTTGTCGCTGGCATAAGCAACAGGATCCGCGTACGAAGTCGCGGGTAGAAGCTAGTGAAGTATATAATTGAATTAAATAAAAGCAGTATTTTAATTAAGTTATCGTTAATTAAAAAGCAAAGGCGTGCAGTGTGCAAACTCATTATTATTGCATGGTTATTGATTTAAGATATGCACTGCCGTAATACACTAAATATCCACGAAATATATTTAACCGTATCTACATTAAAGTTGGAGTTCGTAAATAAAACACTCGTCTTGTGGAAACGTGAGCTGTTTGAATGTCAAATGAGTCATAAATATGTTTCTCGGACACGAGGCAAGCCCTCTTATGACTATACCGACTTCGTTTTACCGATAATTTAATAAATAAACATATATTTGATGTTTCATTGACTTGATCGTGTCATATTGATAGTATTCCGGTCTTACTTTTAAGGACTTGCCTGATAATTTTGATGGGGAATGTACCTAAGTATACTACGATAAAGTCAATTCTATCTTACGCCATCGCTCTCCATTAAGTGCTGTTCTTCCTGTCCATAAATCCCTAATTTAATGAATGTTTTTAACTTTAAACAATCAGGTGTAACACAACAGCGAAAATACAAGGTCGATGATTGAAGAAACCAAAAATACAACGGAAACTATTCTCCAAAAGCCGGTTTTCGATCCTGTCCAGACACCATCTGCCGTACCGATAAAAACTAAAAAACCTTTGCCGATTTCGTTCGTGCTTCACAAAACCTTATGGAACATTGTTAAAGATTGAATGACCGCGTGAATAGCTCTTTCAACGTATAATACTTAACTTATGATATTTCAGAGATATAATGTTGCAACAAATTATTTAGTTTATTAGACATTAACGAACAATTTTACACTTGTTATCTTGTATCACGTGCGGACTTTTCTTTCTGGCACCCCCTTTGCCCCACCGAATGCTGATAACCAAGCGGAGCGGCGCAGGCGCAGCGCTGCCACCTCAGTCTCCTCTCAGCCACCGCGCGGAGCGGACGTATCGCCCCCCTGTCGTTTTAGAAACAATTAAAATCTCAGTAATGTGACAAGTTAACGTGAAATGTGTTTGTGATAGTGATTTATTATTTCAAACTGATTACTACTTCAGTTTGGCTAATGTGATATAAGGTGGAGTTTTTATCTGTGCTCGGATCAAGCCGATACCGTTGCGTCGCGCTTCGGTGATTCGGTTAATAACTCGTGGATCTACAGTGCTTGTGTTATAGTGGCTTTGCTAAGATTTAACGCCGTGAAAAGGTCACTTACCTTGATCGGACATTGAAAAAAGTTCTCACATATTAAGTCTAGACTTAGTCTCGCTATTGGTCGTTTCTCTTTTACTTTCGTCCCCAAACAGGTTGTCACGTTTCTAGTTTTTTTTCTGGCGCTTTATTTCGTGTTTTCTTTTTAGTTTAGAATTAAAACTAGTTTTGGCCATGTCTGTCGTATTGAGTCACTTTGGTGCGATTATAAAACTTTATCAGTCTAATATCACAGGTAGATTACCAAGTTATACTTTAGAACTACATTACTCATTTCTTTTGTTTCAACAAAAACTCAGACGTGAAAGGTTAGGAGATGCGAAACAATGTCCTAGTTTCATCCACCATCAAAATTAATAAACTTTCATTTGTGCGATAAAGACGATAGGTTCTTTCTCTCATTATTTTCACGCTTGATAGACGGTCTGCTGGTAGAGCGGGTTTTTGTTTCGGCCGAGTGAAACGGCGGCAATTGGACCTTGATATCCGGAGTTGCAACAGAATACAATTGGCTTTGGTGTGCGGCACAAGTTAGGGGCTAAAGGTACTATGGCAATTGACAATTGTGTCAACTGCGATGATCTAAAACTCGAGGGATCTAGTCAGTAATGTTGGGATGGATCACACATCTGAACTTATTTTAATTACCTACATATTATTTTTGCGCTATCGGTTTGCTTTTGCGCCTAAGTAAAATTACCCCAATACTAAACTTTCCGGTATAGCACAGTGCTCTCAATTTAAAGCCACGGACATTGTTCTATTCGTTGTCGTCAGTAATTTCAGTCTGGTTTCATATTTCAGTATTACTAATTATATGACCTCAAGCCTTACCGGAAGAGAACAATGAAAAGCATCCGTGACGTTCTAATCTGTTCACATGCAAACTAATTAGTAACAAACCAATCGGGGAAACGAGGAAACCTAACTAGAACACTATTTGTTCTAAAACTTGCATTCAGCGTCCTCACTTCCCTGTGCGAACTCGATAGTCACGCGGAATACATTTGTGAAATTACACCGACCTACTTTGATGGACTAACAACCAGCTAATGATATGAAAAGTGTTTTTTTTTTAAGTTCTAATGACTCGGTTCAATGTCCGCTTTTGTGAATTTGAAGGCTAATCGTCACGGTTGGCTCATTTTTGGGGTAAATGGGACTCGAACGCAAGTGAATGTTTTGTCCAAAATTACTTGTTGACTGTGGTGCATATTTTATATTACTTTTACCTGGCCTGGTTAGCCACTACTGAAAAATATACACCTGTCATATTCATATCTTACTTCTGCTGCCATGAATTTGAGTAGGTTTTTCAAGTTCAAGTTTTCAGTGTAAAAGTGAAATATGGAAACTGTAAGTAAGGCTTCGAAAGCATTACCTAAGAAGGTAATGCTTTTGAAGCCTTACTTTCGATCTGGAAGTGAAGTGAAGAATCTGATCACAAGAGTGATTGGTTGACCAAGAAACTGTCAATCACTGCACTTAAAATGAGGGTTTATAAGCTATTAATATTTTTTGTTGACCAACGTTTCGCATACCGTGGCCAGTGTAGTAGCGGTATATATTTGCGTTTTATCCATCTCGATTGCCAAGAAACAATCTCCTTTAAATATAAAACAAATTCGGTTTTATTACAGTTCTTAAAACTCGAGAATGGTTGGACCGATCTTCATGATCCTTGATTTGTTCGATTCGTCTCCGTCCTGAATAAGTATCAAAAACAATGGAAAAAAGACTTAAGCGGGTGAGACCGTGGGATAGCGTTAGTTTTTATATAAATGTTAACTATCCCGCTACCGCTTTTGATCTGAAATTTCAACTTTCATATTGTCAAGGTCTAGAACGGATTTACTTAAGAGCTACTTCACTTTATCTTATTATTATACATTGTTTTGAGTGCAATTTTAACTTATTATTGCTTATTGTTCCATAATCATTGCCAATACTGTTCACACACTGTTTTTGTTCTACTTAGTTATACTAGTGGTCAAAATTTGACGATAATTAGTTTAAATTATTATGTATTTTTTATGCATAATTGTAGAAAAAAAATAGCATTCTGCACTCCATCTGCACTCATAAGCTATAAGTGTGCAAAATTTCATAATCCTCCGTCCGTACAATTTTCGTAAAAAGGGGTACAAAGTTTCTCCTTATTAATTTATAGAGAAAAACTGGAACAAGAAGTCTTAGAAACAAATGAATGTAACTTATATTTGAATTGCAATTTACAATGTCAACGTTTTATTACATACATAAATAAATGTATGTAAATAATATGTTTATTGATGTTATTTATGCAATTGATGTTTATAAATAGGCTTGTTTACGCTTTTGATTAGAACTAGTGAATCGAAGGCATGTAAATTATTTGTCGGTATTAATCAAGTGTTATAATGCTAATCTGCATTGAACACAAGTATTCAAGAACACGACAGTTTGGTTATTTAAAAAAAAAACTACATTCCACAACCTTGTTTGCTCTCCTCTGAAATTTACTCAAGATCTATATAAATGAATGACGGTGTATGAGATGTAGTATAGCCATCTAGATAATCTGACGTTCAAGTACAATACGTTCAGATTACGTAGTTGAGTTAACTACTAACAATACTATAAGAAAGCGAACTGTTAGCTGTATTTACCGTTGACTAGCCTTGTAAGTATGTGTGTAGATATGTTTTTGTTGCGAGATCCCTTTGGCCATATGTGTCTTAGTTGCCTTTACTTGGTACACAACAAAATCTTCCCGTTATTTGCACAATTTATCCTCCCTCTTTAAGTCTAGACTCAAACTTAGGATAAATAAATGTGTATTTAAACCTCACTTAACTTAAAATTCTTCTATTTTGCTATTATAATTTGACAAGAAGGGGCTAGTGGTTCTAAGTGTATGCCGTACCTACGGTTCGACCTATAATAAAGGATAAGTCCTTACAATTCTGACAACTATTCATCATGGGATACACTGTTACCCGGTAAAATGGGTTGTGGAGGTTTGATAGACAGCCGGTCCAAGTTAAAATAAGGTACCTATACAGTTGAATTTGATAAATCTGGAAGCCGACCCCAACATTGCTTGGGAAAAGGCTACAAAGGAAATTTTGCAGAGACTAATATTTATAAGTAAAAGAGCCTTGAAATTATGGCTCATGTGTCTCGGTCTTTTAAATTTAATTTCGTTTGTATATGTTTAGTTCTTCACGGATATAAATCTTTATCAGCCGCGGCCGTACGATTTCGCATAAACCGTCGCCATTGGTGTGAAAATACCGGTGCTTATCGCCCAGTTAAAGAACTTGTTATCAGATTAGAAGTGATAAGTGAAGATATAATAATAGCGTGGAAATGTGAAGAGAGAATGATGTCATTCGGCTTTTCTTTAGGAGTGTATTTATAGAAAGTTTCATGCCCTTGGTACTTGGCACATGGTGCCGTAATACAACTTAATGTGTTCTAAGATACTTCAACGATATCGACATAAAGATACAAATAGATACATTATCGTAATTCGCGAAGAGTTAGCCTTTAGTTCAGTCATATTTTCCCAGACGATATGTCTCATGCAAAAAAAGCCGCGATCACATCGCCAACCCGCAGTGAGCCAGCGTGGTATTCAATGCTCGTCTCTATATGAAAGGCCTGTGCCCAGTTGTGGGACATTTATAGGCTATTATTATTTTAATATAATACAACAACATGAAGCATTAACATATATAACATGATTGTTTATAGTATATATCAACAGAGGTTTATCATGCGGTAGTAATTAGACAAACTTTAATGAGCTGTAAAGTCTTTCGATCCTCGACCAACAAGGCGTTACTGTCTTAATCGATACTGCTAGTTATCACGTGTAGTTCCAGCTAGTTGCGATCGACGCTATTGTTTCGATACTAGATAAAGCGAACGTGACCCGAGTCGTTTGACGTATCGTATAGATAGATAATACTATAGGCCAAGTGTTAAAGCCATCTACAGTTTTTTTTTGCAAGAAGGAAAAAAGAATATAGAGTATACTTTTCTTCGCTTTTTGTCATAATGTAGCAGAAAGAGGAGTTAATTGTGGACTACGTGATTTCGGTAGTTTCATTTCCGTGAATCTAAGTAAGAATAATCAGTGGAAGAAGTTGCGTATATTATAATTTCTTAGGCGTCAAGCCTACTCGATGACTGAATTAGAAAGAAAAAAAATAACGACAAGTTCTTATTTATTATCCCCACAGAAGAGACGCACACAAGGAAAAAAATAAAAACCATGAACTAAACATAACAACTACAACCTAACCTATTAGCGAAAATCAATTCTGTGTTTCAGCTGTAGAAGAAGATATACTTGTCTGTGAATTAGTCTGTATGATAAGCTTTGAGGATTAAATTCGATAACCTACGACAGTCAAAAGCCAGCCCTCATTAGCTCTTCGTATTAATCGATAGTAAGTTAATTAACCACGTTATAATCTGGTGCGGTTCGTTCAACGAATTTGTTAGTGCTTAGTCGACCGTTGTTAACGGTAGGTAAGGCCGATCCGAGGGCGCTGTCTATCTAGATCTTTGTTTACTCTGTGTAATGAAGATAATAATTATGAATAGGTGTTAATTACTTTGTCTGAAATCTGTTCTAAAATATATTTATATACCTAAGTCGGTATGGTCTCTTCAGTTCCTACAAAACAGTACTGAGTCAAATTGTATACTTCACACGATTAATTTATTAAAAAGAGTGCGTATATTCCACGAGTTAATCCTCAGGTGCATAAAATTTAGCAACTTTTCCAAAGGAACATAGGTCGAAATCTTAGTATCGAATACGCACACCTTTGAAACTAATCCTGTATAGAGACTGGTGTGTGCTACAGATAACCTGTGCTGAAGATCATCAGGTTCGCCCCCTTCCTTACATTATTATACATAGGAAAAAACAAAGTCGCTCCTGCCATCTGTAAGGTTAGATCTTTTAAACTACCCAACAGATGCATTTTCAGCAAAAGACAGTTATTCAAGAGGATGGTTTTTGTGTTTAATTATTATAGGCATTTTGTGTTATACGTATGAAACCGGGGCACGTCCACTAGTTTATTTATACTAATGTGATGAAATAGCAACACAATGTTTCTCGTCATTGTCTGTAATAGAATAATAACGTTACAAATAAACAGACTGGTCTAAATCGTATTATGATGTTCGTAGCTGCTGTTTCCTATCTCTGTCTTTAAAAATAGCCTTTATATCTTGATGAATAAAGTTACATTTTCAAGATTGTTTTCCGTGCTACATTTAAAGTAAAATGGTGCAATGCAGTCGTGTCATTGACTGTTTTTTGCTCGCTGACCGTGTATAAATCAGTAGACTTGCATTCGTTTGAATTATTACTCAAACAAATTGTATTACTTAGAGCTTCTGTTTTTTGTCCTGGATAGCAGGCTTCGTATTTGACATTGTAATTTGTATTTCTTGTGTCTTTAGCCACTTCATACACAGCCCTTCCACTTATAAAATATCTTGTAATAAAACCTTAAATATGACTTCGAGTGTCAAAAAGCTTTCGTATTTGCCTTCAGTCAAAATCCGGTATTGTAAACCACAATTCACATTTACCAAACCTCAAGCAAACATTTTAATGTACTAAAAATAAATAAAGAGACTGGTTATTGACAAGCATACGACCTCTACGTCAGGTCGCGCTGACCTTAGCACCGATAACTACGCTATTTGACAAATAGACCAACAATTAATTGTGTTTAATTACTTCATCATTAAACGTTCACTTATTACATAGGATTCCATCTTCAAATGGAGAAGACCTTTCCCGTTCCCCTGTATAAGAACTGTTTCGTTGTATAGAATACTTTCATTCGGATTGCCATTCAAATTTATTTTACAATTAGGTTTTTACAATCAATTTTACACGTCACTTTTTCGAGTTCGCTGGAGTCGACATTTCCTAAATACTACCCAAAGAAGAAATTTCGAAAATAGGACTGCAATACATCTACCAAATAAACCCAGGTCCCGTCTTTGCTGGAGCCGAGGTTAACTTACTCAAGCTCTGAGCATCTCAGACTTACTGGACACCCTCAAGATGAGTAGGTTTTAGCTGGTCTGCTACACTTACCTCTGGCTTCTGAAAGATGTCAAACCTCATGTTGAGCGTTGTGATTGTTTGTTTATATTTTAGTGAACCAGTCACAGACGTGACCGTTTGTTTGATAACAAATTTAATAGATTAGGCTTTCAATTCAGTAGTATAAGTTCTATTTTATATCAGCATCATGATCATAAGTCTCATCAACTCCAGTATAATATTGTAAGTATCAATCAGACTACCGATGCTACATGGAATATTACATGAAAGCTGATCAACATTATTATTATACTAGTAAAAATAGTGAATGCGGGCGGAGTTGCGGGCGGTAGCTAGTAATTTATAAAGACATATGCATCCAAAATTGCGAATAACTAATTATCATGTGATTCTTTACTCAATCATTGTGTAATTCGGTTCGTTAATACTGAAGTTCGTTGTGAAGGATTGACCTTTTATCTTGACACGTGTTGACTATCGAAATGTTGTGGTTAGCTTTATCATCGAACGATGATCTTCGCCAAGGTGGTCTTCACATAAGATCATTAGCTAGAATAAAATTGTATGTACCAAGAAACGTAACGGGTAATTAGAACGTATCGCTATACCTAATAATCTAAAAGCAGTCTATTGCAAAAGTATTCTTAACTAATTGGTAATAACAGTATCATTCTCTGTATTGTTGTCATAGCAACGGCTTGTCGGCTACCATAATTAATAATAAGGAGTACAACATTAATTACTTACGCCATATATCTGTTCGCAAAAACCGAGCAGTATGAACGCATTAGTATTCGTCGGGCGTCCATAAGATATTAATTAAACAGTCGTATAACCGGGCGCTCTTGTGCCACTTTGTCTTCAAACACACATTACCATATTACTATTGTTTGTGTACTTTAAAACTTTAATAGGTTAGGTACACAATTCATTTATTTACAAGTTGTCAAAATAACGTGTTTTATGTTCTAGTCTTTTATTTGTGTTTTTTCGTGAGCGTGGAAAAAAAATGAACACTGATATCATAATATTCTGTAGTTTAGCGACTTGTGAATTATCAATTTTGAGTTGTCATTTTACTGAAAAACTGACGAAAACAATACAGAATTAATTTAAAAGAAGATTAATTCAACGAGGTGATTAGGTGGATAAAATGAACAACTTTCCCCAAGGAACATAAGTTGAAATCTTAAAATAGAAAATGAACTTTTCATACAAACGACAGGTCACGTGACTTATGTTTGTATAAAAACTTGTTTTTCAATTTTAAGATTTCGACCTATTTTTTACGGAAAAGTTGTTCAGTTTTATGCACCTGATTCCTTCGTTGAATATACGCACACCTTTTAAATTAATCCTGTATTTAGAAGATGTGTTTAAAAAAAAAGTACTTACTGGCGACCATAAGTCTGCATCTATGTTAAATTTTGGCAAGTATATCTTACAATGAAATATAACTGCACAAAATTTAACGCGCATACACAGTAGGAAAACTCACAGACAGTAAAATTAATATTAAACTCAGTATAAAAATAATGAGAGCGACAATTACGGACACTTCCAAAGTCTTTATAAATACGGTTAATGTAAGTTGGTTTACGAAATATATCTCATCAGTTAATGCATCAGATTCGTGTTAAACCGGCCAAGGCGACTGTGATTGTGTGCCGTGACGTGAAATTACAAGTAATAATTGTGTAAATCTTGAAAAATACGAGATTATGTTCTTGGCTTTATTCTTTATGTTAGTGAATAGAAGTGGTATCAAATCAATCGGCGTTGCTTGTCATAACTTGCTTTAAATGCCCGGCATTGTGAGCATTTTTCTTGTGTGATCAAATTTCTATATGAAAAATAAAATAATGATGATGTTTTCAAAAAATATATTCTGAAAATCCTAAAAAAAATCATTTTTGAAACTTTAAACTAAAGATTTTGAGTTGTCGATCCCTGAAATGCTATGAATTTTAATATTAAAAAATAGTATTTCAAAAGAATTCTTGTCAGGCATACACATTTAATTTACTCGAGTATTTTAATTTGTTAGTTGATAAAATGCATGATGTACTCTTTTCAACTCTTTATTCTCGTGAAACTGTTATTTAAAAATTTAAGTATTAAATCGTTATTATTTGCATATGAACAGGCCTGTATGTAATTATAAACGTTTCTGTATAGAATTTTGAATGCCTCTAGAGACTTGTTTATCTTATCTTTAGATAATAAACGCCTTTCAAGTACCTAATTCGGTTATTCACACGTCAGTGAATGATGAGTTAGTAAAAATACCTATGCATTAACGAGCACAATTGTGAAACTCTATAATTGGCGTTAAAAAAAATAAAAAATAGTATTTCTGGGATCGAACCCGAGAACTGAGTGGTAGCGACTCTGAAAACCGGTGTACGTACGCCACTCGACCACGGAGGTCGTCAGAGATGATCTATATATATTACTGTAATGAGGACCTATAGTTTCTTGAAGTTAGCTATATGTATTCGTTTATTTATTATCTAGAGTATCAGATATACTTAACAAGTGCAGGAGAGGTCACTCAGACAGGTGCTTAGCTTAACCTTGATACTCGTAGTTACAATTGATCGTAGATTTATGCATACGTATTAACTTTATTGTTCATTGTTTCAATGTACTTGGAGTTCTTACCTTTGCGGCAACATATTAGGCATCAACTATACTAAAAAGTATTGTATATTTGTGTATAACTAGTATATTGTTTATGGTAAAGGTATTATGATTTATTATTTTGAAATATATGTCTGTAACATAACAAATGATAAGCGTGCCAAATTATTGGTACCTAATATGTTTATAATGGTAATATAATTCATTAAAATTAATAAACGACATGCTTTTGGTTTAAAACATTCTACTTTTAATGTCAAGTAATAAATTAATATGTTCTACATTAAGTTTTGTGTTATTATCATAACTGTCAAATAAAATAGATTGTAGAGGTATTTTAATTATGACACGCCCACAATGCTCCGTCTAAGGACCCTTATTGGAATTACATGCCGCTCATAATTCATATATTTAAGTAAAGCAATATAAGGTGATTCGACATCAATTTGATGTAGTGCTATAACGATTCTAAATATTTATGTTAAGTTATGTTCCATGTTATACGTTTGAAGTAGTTTTTTTGCCCTAAATATAGAAATAACAAGTGAATAAAATTTAAAATACTCAGTCACTCCTTCTTACAACCTGCCAAAGTCTCGACAAAAACGGTCAAGCCACTTCAGAGATTAGCGGGAACAAACAGACAGATAGATCATGACAAAAATAGTAAAAAATGATATTTTGGTATATGTAGGGTATATTTATTCATATGCATGTAGCAGTGGTTATTTTAATACTACAAACCGACACTCCAATTTTATTGACCTATATCTATAGATTATATTCACATATACCTAACACATGACATATAGGTACCTAAGGGGTATGAGATTCTGTCTGAGATAACGTAGTTTGGTAATAATTAGCGCCTAAATCTTATTTACAATATGGCAACATAATCGTTCTGATAAATCTGACTAGTTTTGACGGTCTGTCTATTATCTGATTAGATTATGAAGAATATGTAAGAATAATTTTTGTCTTGTGATAATGTCTGTACATTTACCTGGATATACCTAGCTATATTTTATTTTACCTCAAGACTGTCAAACGGTGCGATTGTTGGCAAAATTTAGTTATGAGACTTTCATCTACACATATGTTTAATTTAAATGGACACAGCTATTGGCCCCGATTCTGTTAAACACGTACTAAACAAATATTACTCCATCGGTATCTTTTTCACTCGTACATATTTAGAAAAGGACGCACGAAAATTAGAACTCTCAAATTTAGTCCGACTAAAATTCCCAAACGTGTGCTCTAAAAACACTGTGATGTTCAAGGCGAAAACTAGTTTAGTTTAGTTTGCGTACAGATGAATCAGTAGGTACCATTATAGACAATAATCGCCTTTTTTATCAATTGTTAGAAAATGACTTTAATACTATTAACTTTAAAACTATCGCGTTGCATGATTTTAATATAATTACGTCACGGGAATTAATATTAATAAACGTCAAGCCTTAAAAGGTAAATGCATGAGTTCGCGTTAATTCCCGTGACGTAATTATATTAAAAAGACTTTAATACTAGCTAACGTCGCCAGTGTCTATTATGTAAGTACCTACCTAATTATGTCATTTTATTTTGCTAATAGTTCCTTACGAGGTAATGTTCCAGGCCTCTATCACTCCGCCAAGGTCTATTTGTCTATATTTATATATAGATGACAGTATAGGTATATATCTTCCATTAGACAAACAAGTACAGTGTACATTGGTTCGTTATCTCGCGTGATAACACTCGCCTGATAATGATAACTGGTAAATTGATTTCTTATAATTATGTGAGCTCATTCAGATAATAATACAAAAATGTAATATTATAGCGTTATTACAAAATCGCCGTCTAATGTCTCACCTACGATTAATAGATCGCTGTAGATTGCTTAATGTAATCTTCTTAATGTAATTACTAGTGTAATCAAATCATCCTTTTCTAAAACATATAATTTAAATAATCTGTATGTATAAGAAGATGCAGTCATCATCTTTCTGCCGTTATACCAATTTCGTATGTGGTCGGCGCAGCATGTTTTTTCCCATACTAAGTACCTTCTCTATCTGACGTAATCTCACAAGTAATATCCTCTCTAGCCATATCATATTTCACACAATCCATCCATTGTTTCTTTGGTCGTCCCCATCCACGTTCATGCACATACAAGATCAGTACTGGATCAAATTCGAAAACGTAGAACTCGCCTATTTTGCCTTGTAACTGAAATATAACTAACTAGCTGTTCCCCGCGACACCGTCCGCGGTACCCAATTTTTTAGTAAAAAATATAGCCTATGTTACTCAGTGTGAATGTAGCTTCTAATGGTGAATAATTTTTGAATTTGGTACAGTAGTTTTTGAGTTTATTCATTACAAACATACACACAAAAATACAAATCTTTCCTCTTTATAATATTAGTGTAGATAGAAAGTTGCTACGAGCATGTAGAAGATATGAACATGCCCAACTTTACCATGTTTATCCTGAGTCAAGCATATTATCTGTGTTGACATAAGAAATAGTGTCACTCGCGAATTATCTACAAGGAAATTCTGCAATTGCTATCTTAGTACCGCTTGTGCTGATAAAACGCACCGGCTTTCCACGCATTCGTTTGTGCACACGAAACATATGATAACATTAACAAATATTGTATGTAATTGTTTTTTAATAACTTATTATGTAGACGGATAAATAATAAATGAGAAGGTTAAAGATCAGGTCGAGAGGAAATATTCGAAAACAAATGAAATGTGTTTAACTAGATTTAATATTAGGTGTGAATCTTTTAGTATAACCGGACTCGATACAATATCACCTGTAAAAAATATTTCTGTTCAGACGTAAATATATTTTATGTGAAATGATAAGCAAGATGTTATACAATTAAATTCGAAGAGGTGCCACATATAGACCATAATAGTTTGGTGCATATGTACCTACGTAGGTACAATAATTTGACGGGCCTTTTGGTCTAGTGGTTAGTGACCCTGACTGCTAAGCCGGAGGTCGTGGGTTCGATTCCTACCCAGGACAAATCATTGTGTGATGAGCACGATCATTTGTTCTGTGTATTTATCTATAATATGAAGGTATGTATTTAGAAATATATAAGTATCTTTATCAGTTGTCTGGTTGCCATAGTACAGGCTCTGCCTAGTTTGGGATCAGATGGCCGTGTGTGAGATTGTCCCAAGATATTATTATTATAATAATTTTCATTGCAAACAATTCATTTTATTTTATTATAGTCTTGTTAGTCAGAAGTGACGAAATTTTAACATGTAATAAACATATAGAATTATCGAACTGCTTAAATATTTACTGTTTACACAAATGTTCGCCATCATGTTGTAATAGGAAGCGTCATGATACGTGAAAACCACTTTGCTAATGCACCAATTGGGACTCAAGACGCGCTCATGCTCTTCTGAAGCTATACAAGTTTCTACAAAGAGCCTTTATTTGTATTTATACTTTTACTAGCTGTTTCCCGCAGCTCCGCCCGCGGTTTCGATTGTTTTTTAATATTTGAGATTTAAACTATCCTATCTCTCAAGTTGGATCGAACTGCACACGGTGTGCAAATTTGATATAAATCGGTTAAGTAGTTTCAGAGTTCATCCCGGACAAACATCGTGACACTGGAATTATATATAATAGATTTTGAGTGTATAATCCCAGTAATCAATATATTGGCCGTCAATTAAATGTTCATTAGTAGTAAAGATCATTAAAACTACATTCAGCTGGGTTGTATATGTTCAGAAATATTGTATCACAGATCAGTCCAGAGTGTTAATATTATAGGTGACACTTTCCCACGCTGTTATCAGGATAAAAAGTATGCCATATCCTTTCCATTCATCCTTTGGTTAAAAAAATCAAAACATACAGTTTGGCTGTATTCACAATACACATCAATAGTCGTTTTCGCATTGAAACTCGTGGGTTTTGTACCCGTTATCTCCAACATTCTTTAAGGCCGCGACTTTGACAGAGACCAAAGATCAGCCATTGTCCTCTTGTGTTGCTATTCGATCTTCCGTTTAGATATACCTATGCGAAAGTTTTGCTATTGTCTGCTGGTCGGCAATCGATGTACGACTTGTGTAGTGTTTACATTACGAATACGGGATTATCTGAGTTAGAAGGACTATTGTTGTATTTGTAGGTAAATCTTTATATTTACGCGACACCTCGCAGCGCAACACGACGCCGATACTTCGTGTACAATAATAGTATTTTAAGTTTATATTAATATGTATTATTAGTTTATAAGTTTTGTTTAATGTGTTCTATTTCTATGGGCCTAGTTGCCTGAAATAAAGAGTTTATTATTATTATATTATTGCAGATTGTTGATGCGTATAAATCACTTTGTATGCCAGCCATCATTGACTCCTTGGGATAAGGATTATAATATCAATGAATTGTCGTTATTTTAAAATTAATTAAGTTCTATTCCCACGGAATTGGTCGTCTATAGTTCAACATTTAATTGGTAATTTTAATGTTTGTGAAATAAGTTACTTGCCATGTAGTTGGTAACTTCAGTACATAAACTTACGCCTTGATTTTTATGAAACTAACTAACAAACAAATAGCTTACTATCCATCTGAATCTGCCACCTGTCATTGTGTTACTCTATCGTAAAATTTTAACTTTACTATTTTTATTTCTCCGTCAAATTTGTGTTGTTTGGCGAGCGTACTTCTGACCCACTGTCTATCAGACTCGAAGACAATGACTCATGCACAAAGTGGTACGCGAGAAATGATTGTTTCTCTTTTGTAATACCATATAATTATTATATTTATTGGAGAGTACGTTTGATTTATAATAGATTTGGTCGCTGTATATGCGATATCGAATAGAAATTTGTGTGAATGACACAGTTTTCAGTCCATATGAGAGGTTTTATGTGTTACGAAGTGTTGTATTGGTTTCTGGATTGTTTAGTTCTAGCTAGCATTTATTCTCTACTCTATCTATAGATTTGATTTTTTTGTATGTTTGTAACGAATGAACCCATAAAGTACTAGACCGATTTCAAAATTTCTTTCACCCCTAGAATGCTACAATATCCCTCTGTAACATAGGCTATATTTACTTTAACCGCGGCTATACTTAATAGCTATATCTAGGTAATCTATAAAACTTAAGTAATCACACTAAATTTCACAATAGGACCTGTATTTTCAACAACAACGACTTCAAAGGTATCTTCTTCTGCATAGCCTTTTTCCAAGCTATGTTGGAGTTGGCTTCCAGTCTTACCGTATTTAGCTGAATACTATTACATGGAGCGACTGCCTATCTAACCTCCACAACCTATTGCTAGGTAATACAGTATTCCATAGTAAGACTGGTTGTCAGTATTGTAATGACTTAACGACTATCAAAGATCACTGTATGACACTCGGGACCAACGGCCTAACGTGCTTTCTCGGAAAGAACAGAGGGGTCTCGATATGTTTACAAAATGATCACCCAACCACGGACCAACCGCGATGTGCGCGGCTTAACCTTTATTATCGGTATAACCGTACGCTTAACACTTGCCACGAGTCCCTCTTGGACTTCAAAAGTGTACGAAAACAAAAATTACAAGTAGAAACAAATATAAACCAGCTTTGAGCTACAATTAAGCCTATCTTGACTGCCATCTCGTCAGCCACAGCATCCAAGCCGTCTTACGTTAACGGTATACAGTAACGGTATCATCTCGGTCCACATTAATTGTGACCGAAATAATTTATAGTAAGCGGTGTTGTCCTTTGTACGTTAGTGTTATTTTTATTGATGTCAGTTGCGAAGTTTAATTAGTGGTAATAATGTTTTAGAATGGGGTGTGGTCCGGCTGTGGTAAATATGAGTTTAGAACTTTGATGTCACTTCATTAATGTCGCTTTCGTGACAATTTTTCTACTTTTTAAAAAAGTTTATTAGCAATGTGGGTCGCAACTGGTAATCTCGTTAACCCCTCGTGCTAAGCTAAAATGCTTGTGTTACTATTGGGTTCTTGTCGGTAGTGTAATGGGTGGGATTCGAGCCCGTAACTACATGATCGTAAGTCCGACGTCCTAGCCATAAGGCTACTGCCGGTTTTAACAAATTACAAAGATAAACTCTAAAAATATTATATTGTTTGTAAAACTGGTATTATTTGGATATTAATTAAGTCTTGTCCTATTTAGGGTAACAGCTTCTTTTAATTAATATCTCCATATAATCCAAGATTGTTAGTGCAATATAATGGTAAAATAATTACTAAGTATTAATTCTATAAGGGCTAGGTTACAATCCGAAGTTTTATTTTAGAAAAATAATCACAGACAATTAATTGTTTTATAATACTCAATCAGAAACAGATTAATGAAAACAAGAAATTTAGTTTAATTAGTTTTTATGACATAACTGTACGGAATTGCAATCAGTAATAGTAAAATAATAATTATATCGCTTATTCAGTTGTAAAGTTTAATTATAATACGACCATGGTTTTTAATGAAGGTTTAATTGCGGTACAGTGCCACAGTTTAACCGTTTCGTGGCTCATTTTGCTGATAGATATGTTCTAGTACCTACCTATAGTTCAGCTATTTCCCTGTGTTAGATTTACAGTGCCCATCTTAAGATTAAATGTCAGGAGTTGTGAAAATGGTGACACTTGTATTATTGCTACATAATAGTAGTATAATCGTAAGTTTTGATGTCTTGAAAATGCATTCAAAATTGTTAGTCGGTCTTGGTGTTATGATGTAAGTTGGCAAGATAATAGCGTAATTTTATTTGTCAAATGGATTCGTGGACGCAAGGTGTAGGATCATATTTTCTCACAAAGTGACAGTCAGTGTCTAAATTATAGGCTCGCAATGGGAAGGACTTGTTAAACATAGCTGATTACCAACTATAGCTAGACAGAAAAGCACGTAAAGTAGATTATGAAATTAAACTGGCATCGTCCAAATCATTATTGTCAAAGCAATCTTTCAAACTTGGGCTTCGTAATAAAAATAAAATACGCTAAATCTAGGTTGGGGTTTTGATTACAATATGCGGACCCCTAATTAACCGGTACGGCTGTCCCGCCCACAAGTGATCTAAAAGCATTTAATTATGGTTCTGTAGGTGTTTGTCAAGTGAATTAATAGTTTTGCTTAAGCAACTCGCCTCTGTAGGAGTTGTATGTTTGCTTGCTTGTAAACCAACAATACCTACCTAGTTGAAAGGGTAGGGCCGTGTGGAAGGTCATTACTTATGTAATTTACCTATACAAGTAAGCATGTTAAATGTTCTGTTGAGGGTTTAATGATAGGTTGTAAACAGTCCTATCAGTAACGGACAAATATAAAATTTTGTCATGAGTTTTATGTAGGTTATGTTACTAGTAGGTATAACAATCAACAAGGCCCTTATTCACTATGTCCAAGCGGTTTAATTGCTGTTACGTGTAGGGTTAAGAGAGGCTTTATCTCTTTCGACTTACGATAATTTTAAGTAAAAACCTGTTAAATGGCCTAAAAAGTGTATACTAACACTATCCTGTGAATCTCAGGACACAAAGATTTGACGAACCGGGATTCTTTAACTATAATCTGCGTAATACTTCGTTATTTTTTTTCTTTGGTCTTACAGAATAACCCCCCAGTAATGTTAGGTGTTTAAAACATGTATAGACCATGCCTTGAAACTTTTTATTTTACTTTAAATTATTATTATTACTAAAAAATTACACTTGTAAATTTTGCTAATGTAGGTACCGTAATACACCTGCTGAATACGTCTAAAGGACAGCCAAATACAAAGTTAAAGAATGTATTTTAACAAATTAACATAATGCTCTACATTATACGAAAACTTGTTTATGATTATTCGAGACACACTGATCTAGTTAGAAATATATCTAAGTATATGTTAATTCAGTTCTTCGTTTTGTAGTTTAATTGACTATAAAAAAAGTTATAGTAATTTATTTCGTTTATAACGTTTCGTATGTACGTTCAGTGCGGATTTTAATAAACTTTCACTTAAGCCATATCATTGTATGTAATTGAATTATATTGATCTTTGATGCTATCATCATAAAGATTATTATTTTAAGTGCGCAAAGTGATACATTTATGAGTTTTATGTCTTTATGTTGTAAAACATGTAATCCAAATTACAAATGTCGTTTAGAAATTTTAGTTTTGTAATTATTTGTAATTGAGTTTCTAGTCAAAAAGGTCATGAAATCGTATTATTATCTTAAAATACATATAAATAAGTATCTTTGGATTCGCTTTAATCCAAACCGGTACGAATGTCTAGCTTTCTACGGTACAATCTAGTCGATGCTGTTTCCAGGAAATGTTTTTTTATAAATTAGCCTTGTATAGTTCGGTGCGACTTTTAAATCCGCTGAGAGAGTTTTGATGTCGTTTCAAATGCCCATATTTAGTAGCCCACTATTCAGTAAACAGATAGTATTTTGATATTTTTACCACCACAGGACTTCATACAATCAGAGATTTATAACTTTTCTCTCAATGTTTAATATACGTTAGTGAAATTGATCCTTGCTCTATTTATCTCCATCAACTTGATCTAATCTTTTTTCGACCAATGAAATAGAGTCACTAAACATGATACTTTTATAATTAGATCCATTTTTGGCTTTAATATCTCTATTAAGTGATAAAAGAACGATTGAATACATTTGTGATATATCCTTGATGAAATTCTTTTCCATAACAGGATAGTGATTCATTTTTTATACCTTGACGCTTATATCCAAATATGGTTTTGGGATCTGACCAAATGTGCTATAATGGTATTATTACTTCCTTTTAATAGAAACCTACATTCTTAATAATACGCGATGTATGAATTCGTGTATTGTTGTAACCAAAACATAGGTTGATTAAATTTTGCCATTATTACATTTTGTAATGCTCTTATTTTACAAAACATATTCCAGTATGTTTATTGTTTAGTGAAATAGTCAATAGTATTGTGTATTCCCCGATCGCCTGACGGTTGTATTCGGGGAAGCAATTACGATTCCAGCAACGGCCTTCAGGCCAACTATTGCCTCGTTGCAAGTATTATTAGTGACTTAATAGCAAACGGGAATTATACAAACAAGTTTCACCACTCCAATATCTAGTTTCTATATTCAAGGCGAAATATATTATTGACTGTTGGTACGACAGCTGTTTCCTAAAGTGTAGTAGTTCTTACAAAGCACCTGTCGATCGATCCTTAAACGAAACTAATAAAAAAATAAAACTGACTAATAGAATTCAACCAAATATATGACACAATAAAACGTTAACCGCATAAACGGCTATCTCCATCTTAAACACATTCGTTAACATCCGATAATATATCAACGCTATTTCTCAACGAAAAATTGCTTACAAGACTTTACTGTGTAATACTAATTAAAGCAATGTTGTCAATTAATTATAAACTCTATGGGCCACGTGATAAGTGTTATTACATCGCCACGGGCCATGATCCCACGCGTTCGGCTCGCCTACGTTATCGTGTTGAACTTAGTTTTTGAGGTTCACGTAAGAAATTTAAAGTTATGAATTCAAATAGTAAAAGATTTTTTCAATTTAGCAGTTCAGGAATTGAGGCCTGAAAACGTATTTAGTCTTTTCGAATATATCACATTTGTCTGTATTTATTTGTATAGTTTCCACTTGTACGTTGGCCGCTTGCATTCCCGCGAAAAACTCACGGACTGACTTGAACTGCTGGTAATTAAAATAATTATGGCCGTCGCTGCAATGAGAGGAAATAATTTTAATGGCGGTCTAATCTCTGCTCTTGGATTGCTCACGATTACGCTACCGGAAAAGTTGGATAAAATGCCATTTGAGACCTATTACGACGATATGCGACTAGAATAGGTTAGAATAAAAAAAAAGCCACTGGGCTTGCGTAACTGTCAAATGTATCACCATCACGTAGCCTGCACTTAAAAATAATTATCTTTTGTAGTACAAACTAACAGAATACTTAAATAACAAAAACAATGTCATCAAACTTTCACCGTGCGTTCATCCCACATTAAGTTACGTCACAATTCCATTCAAAATGAACCTTTTTTTCATTATACAATCGTTTTCTCTGCGGTTTTGACAGCTTTCTTACGAAGACAAGCGGTCTCACGAATCATTTATTTCTCATTTTTTACGAGCGACAAAGCGCCCCATTAACACTTTGACAAAGTACCCTTAATCTTACAATTTACCACGACCGCACAAGGAGTGTTTCTAATGCCCATTATTAAGGTCACTTCTCTTAGGAATTGTGCTAGCCAAACTTGTAAATCTAACCCTGAACGAATCGCACTTTTAGTATTGTATGAAAAAGTTATTGGTAACACATTTGACGCGCCGTACATAAAAGAACTGAATGGCTAAAGCCAGGTCGTTGATCCCTAATTCTGTTTGATATGACATTCAAACTGGTATCGAAAGTCTTAATATTATGCGATAAACATGTACACATTAACTGATGCACATAAAACAGTTTTTTCTGCACTGATGACGTTAAATTGTACTTGGAAACACAATGCATTACGTGGTACGCATTTCGAAAATGGCCGTCGTGTTGGGTCCGATTCGTATTTTCATAAACCGTATAATTTTATAGCGAGACTCGCATCGGGGGAAATATCGCTCGGTCATGGACGAAATTCAGTGTATAACAAGGCTATCTGTACCAAACAGCCATGATTGGTACTTTCTGAGCTTTCTATTATAATTCTGTTATGGAATGATTTGCGTTTTTCTTTTCAAATCGCGTATAAACGGAAATGATCGTGCTCTTAATAGTGATACAGCAATCGACGTTTTATTCGGGTTTGGTACATAGAAATTGTAGACAGATGTACTCAAAGATGCAAGTCATTTTGGGTTTGTTTACTAATACTCGTATTCGTGTGCAGGGGAGATTACGTAATATCTTCGTTTCGTTTGGAGCCCTTTTCTAAATTTCTCTGAATTAACATTTAGATTAAAACAATTCTGGGCAACATTACAAATGTATGAAAATGAAACCGTGTGTGCTTGGAATAATATTGTCTCCGGCCCAATCCAATTAGTCAGTAGCCGGGTCAAACATATTGTCATCAATGTAGGCTAAATAGTCTTAATTAGGGGATGTATAATTTCCTGTAATTATTATAGTTTTGGACTTGTTTAGCTGACAATAGAGGTAAAACTGATCCTATTAGAGTATGGCGACCCCTATTATATTTGACAGGAAAATTAAGGCATCACCAACAAGCAACTTTTATTTAGTTTGATTTATAAATGTTTGTAAAAAAAAATAAAGACAGACCTTAAATGGTTTTAAACGATGGTAAGTGATGTGTATATTGTTTTATTTAATTGTTTTCAAGCGACTTATTCTTCACTGGGAACAGCCGTTTCTATCTGAGAATCTCGTCTATTAAAACAATATACGACCACTTTCTTATAAAATAATACCTTATTTAGCTATTATATTACAATGGCTAACCATTCAATCTTCCATTCTCGGAATCATTGCAATAGCTATCGATAAACCGGCAAACTAGTTTAATCTAATCGACTAAATTCACGTATTACTTGACGAGGCCTTTGCTTGCTAGAGAGGAATAGCAACACAAAATACTCGTTTAGAAAGAGAGGGGAAACGACTCTTAGTTCGACGTTCGTGAGTCATGCTCCGACGCATACGCATGACGTGGTATAAAATTACAGAATATAGCGATTTAGTATTCACAAGTATTTATAATATGCGCATTTTTTCCTGTATTTAAGATATACGCCTAATCAAGTTTAAATACTCCTTAAATGGTATATAGGTAATTATGATATACTCTTAAATAAATTGGACCATGTAAATTAACAAAAATAATTCGTGAAATAGTGGTAACGGTGCCGTGACATGTGTTGTCAAAATGTCATTTAAATGTATTATATACGTCATACGAATTGACGTACAGAATTCTCGTCACATCTTGTACCTTGTCCCATCGACTGTGACGAAAGCATCGACCGCTGTGACGGGGTCGTCAAGCTACTCGTGTATACCTTCAGCCTGGTCATCAACTTGCCAACGCGCGCCAGGTGGATGAACATCTGTCGAAAACCCATTATTACCGTCTCTGCCAAATTCAGAACTATTGCTATTAGTTGCTTAAGATTCGTCAAAATATTGACGCTTCAATCATCATCTACTTTGGTTTTTGTATGTTCAACCGATTCAAATAAAACATCTGTCGATACATCAATAATGTTTGGACCACATAAAGAAGTGCTTTCAGACTCTAAATCATGTTGTCAGTCTACATCGGTTGTCCAACATCTGGTTATTACATCTGCCAATTTTTCGTCTATAAAGAATCAACAACACAGGCCCCATCTGTGTTTCGATCTATTAGATTTAAATTCAAAGATTTTTGTAGTGTCATAACATAACATTTCCAAACAATCTGACGTACTTAATATGAAGTCATTCCTCAAATACACATTTTACAGTTTAATATCAGCCGATTATGGTATCAAACTCCATGTTCGAACAAGTCGTTTGCAATTACAAAATATATTTCAAAACTTTGTCCAACTATGTATGTATGAAGCTGATCGTCTCGCAAATTTGCTACACGCGATGACTCACAGCCGCTCGGCTATTTAGTATAACTCCGGACCGGTTTGTTCTCGTTTTTTTAATGCAGCGAAGTTTTTTCCGACATTTTTTTATCGTACTAACCGTTTTGAGATCCTGTTGACAATGCTTTATATTGTCATGATTTAATCGTTCATTTAGCCTTAAGAGTGTTCCTCAAATGGATATGGTATGTAAAAACCTGTTGAGGTCATAAAACATTTTTCTTTGAACATTGTATTGATTTAAAGAACAGTTTTTGTTGCTTCAAATCTGATATAAAGGGAAGCTACCACTTTGTCACGACATTTCCATGTATTTATATCATTACGGGAGCGCTAATGTGATCCAATCTTTGTTACTATGATTTTATGCGCACGCAATTCAGTTTTTGCATTGTTATGTTACAGTTACATTCGTGGGAACTTAGATAAAACAATCTTGGCAATGACTCACTCATTGCTAATTACTTCACCTGACAAACGACTTGTATAGTAAATGTAACTTAAATAAACCATTTGAACTGAAAAATAGATCTCTTTAGCACGTTCTTACCCGCGCTGCATTCCATAAATTATGCAAATTCAGAGAGCGCGCTCAAAATTTATTGCTTACGCGAAAATGTGAAGTAGCACTCCATCTAGCTTCGTACGTCGATTTTATTATCGGTTTATCATTGAGTATATTATATAGAGTTCATTGACTACGAGAAAGCTTTCCTTCTAAGCTTTAGAGATATTGTTTGGGACCTGCAAGTTATGTGTGACGTAAATATTACGTTTGGAATTGTGAGCGGCCAAAGACTGTACGATTTAGGTCGGGTTAAGAGGTTCCAACCGCTTTCAGAAAATGAACAACTATAAACACTACCGTTTTCAAACATAAATTTTGATAACTTGTTCCTGAATGTACTATTAATACAAGATTAGTGTCACTTCTATACCAAATTTCTTAAATGGACACCTAACCATTGTTAAATTAGCGTAGGTTGGATTTACAACTTTGACCGCAGTTAACTAACTATGTATGGTTAGGCTTGTCTGCATCATGCGTGTTATACTAATAGGTTCGGTTTAGTACTGTTGTTACGACTTAATCTGGATTAAGGTCAAATTTGACATTTTAGTTGGATATGTTAACTTACGTAACGTGATTTATATGTCTTGCAAGCGCGACTACTGAGTCTTAAATTTGATTATCCAGTGTGTCGTCTGGTATCAGATCAGGAATACTTAGTAAGGCAGACTGTGGGTAAAGGCTCGCTTCTAAAACATAAGATATAATTGTATTATCATTGTGATTAATGACTACATTAGTATGCTAAGGAGAATCAAAATATGTTGACTACAATATCTACCAATATTTCTTGGTAAAAATAACTGTATTTTATTCACCAATTGCAGTGAAAACCAACAACACATTAAAAAAACTATATGTAACCGTATTTCCAACTTTTAAATGGCATAAAAGCAACTTTTCCATTTTTAAGCCTGCAACTGTCTACGAACTGCCATAACTTTGGTGCGCGATGTTTTTGCCTCATCTCACAATGCAATCATTAGCATACGCCATTTTGCGACTCGAGTGGACCTGCCCGGGCTTATGAAAGGTACTCCGTGATATAATTTAAACACCTAACTGGTTGCGTTTCAAGTGTTTTATTTTTCTTATATTTTTTAATTTTGCTAGTTAATGGATTTCTTAAATGAAACTCTTTTACTCTGATAATTAAAAAATTAAAGAAGTTGTGGTTTCTAGTATAATTTACAATATAGGTACTTTATTTTAAAGGAATAATTACCAGATATTCTATCAACGTTTTGAGATTGTTATTCAAATTATACTGGTAATTAATTAACCTAAAAAAAGCCACCTGACAATCTAATGTGAAAATCAAAACAGCCAGGCTGCAATTGTGTACAACCCCACACATAAGAATAGAACTCCACAGTTCCATGCAAGCAGATACCAACACAATGGCGGAAGCTTGCGGTCCATGAAAACTAAATTAATTCCAACCCAGCTCGGCTGATATGTGTCTTATACCAACAGAATAGATGCTAAATATACAGCACATGTTAATTTTGCATTCGCTCACAAAGAGTTGAATTACGTACAGTTATTTCAAGCTAGGGAACCTGAGATGCAGGCTTGAAGTACTTTGACGCTGTATATTCGATTCCACCACTAAAAACTTATCGGAAGCTTATAAAACTAGCGTATTTAAAGTTCGGAATAATAGACTCCTCGTCTATAAAATCCAAGTTTAAGAGTATTTCGAACTCTAATTACCATCTAGAGTTGAAATACCTTCAGAAATGTTGGTCTGCTGAATACCTCACGTCCGAGTATTACGAAGGCAAGGTGAAGTTTAATATCTGTGGCTCAGTGCACAAACGCGACGTCGTTATAAGTTTACAAACTATTGAATAGAACTATATAGACGGGCCTGTTGGTCTAGTGGTTAGTGACCCTGACTGCTAAGCCGGAGGTCGTGGGTTCGATTCCCACCCAGGACAAATCTTTGTGTGATGAGCACGATCATTTGTTCTGTGTCTGGGTGTTATTTATCTATAATATGTATGTATTTAGAAATTATAAGTATGTTTATCAGTTGTCTGGTTACCATAGTCAGGCTCTGCCTAGTTTGGGATCAGATGGCCGTGTGTGAGTTGTCCCAAGATATTTATTTATTTTATTTTTATTGAATAGAACTTGTTACCAAATCAATAATTCCTGTCGATTAGTTTTGGATTTTGTATGCATAAGTATAACATAAACGATCCTGTGACGATACAATCTGTCCAAACTCAATTCAAGAGCAGTGATTGTCTGTTATTCCTTTGTAAAATCAATAACATTTGTTGACATCAGATTTGGACATTTTTCATACCAGCTGTATCCCGCGTGGTGGTCGGTTATAGCGGCATAATGTAGCCTATGTTCTCTCTTAGGCTCCAGACTATATCTGTACCAAATTTAATATAATTCAGTTCAGTAGTTTAGGTGTGAGTGCATAGCATACAGACATACAGAGTTACTATCGTATTTATAATATAAAAAAGGATGAAGCAGCTTTCTAGAAGTTCATCAGAAATAATATTACACGATGTCATTAACATAAAATTTGTATTAAATTAAACGAAAATAAAATACTTCTCAAGGTCTCCGAGACCCGAAAACTACATAATATAAAACGTATCGTGCCTGCGCCAAGTTCAACACAGCCTTAAAAATAGATTAAGATTAATTCCCCACTATTTTTAGCGGCGTTTGAACTATTTCGGAGTTTGGACGATAAATATAACAACTAACAACACTGGCTGAATGGTATGTTTACCTTTGCGATATTATTTGCGATTTCACGCTGAAGATAGATGATATTATTTTTGAATTTTGTTTGTTTATTGCGATTTCCGTTTAAATTTCGCCTTGACTCTTTTTGACGTCATTCGAGATAAATAGGGTATGTTTTTGTTTTCAAATGCTGTTGCTATTATTGGTAATATTATGCTTCCCTAATAATACGATTCTGAAAGAAGGTGGTACGAGAATAATATAAAAACAACACGTAAAAAGTACTTTAGAAACACAAATAGGAACGTTTTGTTTTTATTTATAAACACGACGGAGTGAGTCATAAGAAACCAGCAAAATAGACATAAACACTGCAATTATATTCAGATCTAAAGTAACACATGATTCACAAATGTTACAGTTGTGTAACTATTGTGATACATCTCTTTATGTATTCTGAACGAAACTAGATTGTTTAGTATTATATTAATATTGCAATTTTAACCAAATTTTCCTTATACTGGTGACATAATCTAATAATTCGAAGAATAAAGTATTTGATAACATGAAAAAGAATTATGTTTGCATTTAAAAACAAACCTTTTCGATTAAAAGGTCTATTTAGTGAATTAATTCTTTATAGTGAATTCGAGCAAAGTATTATATTATATCAAACATTCACGTGTTATATTTGACACTAACATACGTTTATATTAACTCGAAATCTGACTCATAGACTTTTCGGGTCGCCATATGTCGCAGAGTCGTGACTTACCTTCAAGGCCTCGTTGTATTTAACAATATTGTCAAGTGACAGAAAGAGATCATGATATACAGGCAGATATCACTATCTCTTTTTAAAAGGATAGCTTTAATATCAATAAAGAGTTTAATACTCATACCGTGACACATTCCGCTGCTTAGTTTATTTGTTTAACTATAAGATGATTCAATATATACTCAACATTCGCATTTACCACTTGTGTAATCCAGTTTATTGCTGATTCTTCAGAATACGCAGAAACGGATGTTAGTTTACTAAATCTATCGTATGCCAAACTGTATAAAAGTAATCGTAAAATTCATTGACTAGCTTGGGTAAAGCAAACCGATTTGTATCCGTAAAAGTATAAAGCCTCGAAGGCATCGTAATTCATAGTGACCTCAAAACAAAACAAGTTATGATCGAAGTTGAACGTACTTTTATTAGTGCCACCGATGTATGTATTGTGTCGTCTAGCTTCATGTATGTTGACTCAAGTGTTCAGGTGATGGTGTTTGCCTCTCTTTCAGACCGCCGCAGCTTTGTGTCGCTACAAGGGTTATGGTGAACGATGCACCGTGTTTCTTTAACTAACAATATCCCGTCTCTTTCTTTCCAGATGGACTTTGTTCGCCGTCTCGCTCGCCGCCGTACAACGGAATGTTTCTATCATAGAAGTGTTTTGCATTCCTCTTGGTTCTCGGAAACTGTTCCTACTTTGTAAATGGAAATGAGATCAGTTATGCTATTCGCATTTGAGATCATTTTTGCTAACTATGAGTTATTGAGCTTGGTAAAGTCCTGGAATTATCTTGTCGCGGATTCCTATCATGTTAGGTAATTTAGTAGGTTATTTAATGTAGATAGGAATCGTTTCATAACCTGTTAATAAATTTAAACACTTTTTCGTGGAAACTTTCTTGGTCCTTGAAAACAGCTATTTATCGTTCACTATCACGAAAACAGTAATAGATGGACATTTATAAGTAAATTCTTTATAAACTAACATACTATGAGCATGTTATATATATCACATAGCAACGTCGCACTTAGCACCGCTATTAAAGAAAGTTCTTATCTCTCTACTGGTTCTAATGATAATATAATCACACCTGTCGTTAACCGGTATAGCCTACCGGTATCAGTACATTGTACAAGTAATTCTACAGTAATATTAACACCCGAAGTAGAACTAATCGATTTTTTATTCTATTTTCTTGTTTGGAAAGCTGTTTTCGTATACGCAAGGAGTAATTCAGTTAGAACTAGCTTACGATTACGATAGTATTTGTAGCTGTGACCTTTGACAGGTATTGGGTTGAGTTTATTACTTACGTTTCGTTTAGTTACTGGTAGTTTAAGTAATAGTTGTCCAGTTACTGTGTTGGTTAAGGAATGTACGTTTAGACGAAATTTAGTTTTTTGCGGTTTTTAATTGAGTATAGTTGTGTCTTTGTGGATATTATTCTTGATTATTACTTTGATAGTGTTGGATAGTGTTTTGATAGTATTGGAAAGGTTAATTTGTCGAACCAAGTGACTGGATTAGTTTCGTCAGGTCTATTATTTTACTGTGTTATTGGAATTTTTAAATTTTGACGTTTGCCCATCATATTCCACCGATCACTTCGAAATTAATAATGCAGCAAATCGAAAACATTCACGTCACCGTTTCGTAGGTTGGTCGGGTAAGCGTTAGTCGTGAATATTATATGCCGTTGTTTAATTGACGTCAGAGCTTAGATTATCGATTGATTTTCACTCATTCCATAACCTCAGTCTATGTCTACGTAATATTCTCTGTCGATAGCGTTCAATACTGGTATTTAGGGCAAAATTCGATGCTATTGATACATTTCGTGGGTTATCTTATCTTACATTGTAAGGGCCTACCGAAATACTTTGGTAGCAATCGTATTTATTCAGTTATTCCTTTACAGATTTTTACATACCTACATACAAAATTATAAATAGTACTTAAAGTGATACAGTAACTGTGATAGATTAACATTTAGCATGCACTAAAACCTAGTGATAATACCAGTGAAATGACCTCAGTCTAAAATGGAGAGGAAATTAACGCGCGAAGATTTCATGCGAAAGAGTTTTAGGGCACCAAGGGTGTCTCCCGCCCCGGAAGGCCAAGAACCAGCTGTCAACGGGGCACCACCACCTTCGCCGGTGTCTTTAGCCATGTTGGAAAGAACTCCTCAAGGACAGCGAACCCAATACGAAGTAACTACTTCAGGGATAGCTCCCAAACGACTCGAAATCAACAGAGCTCACCCTATTCATCTGAAATCGTTCCAAGCCCCGGAACCGCCTGATGATGCAGCACCGATGCCTCCTTCCGACGACGTTTTACGTAAACTTGAGCGTCAAATCGGGGAAATGGAACGAGGTCTGGAGCGAGCTCAAAACGGTACAGTCGCAGTCGACGAAAGAGTTCGTTACGCCGAACATGAGAACCTGTTGCGCACAGGAGTCTCCTCAGTAGGCGGTGGAGGGTATCTACCAGCGGATTCTGATACAGAACACGATGTGGTACCTTTCAACAGAAACGAAAGCACTCGAAGCAGTACTGGAGCCACCGCTCCAGTAGCACGACCGGCCACACGATTAGCAAGAACGAATTCAGATACCCAACAATCAGTTGCCGCTACAGCCAGGCTTATGAGGAAACTGGCTGACGGTGGTAACAAAGAAGAGAAGACTAAGGTTATATCACGGAAGGCCATACAAGCAAGGATGGAGAGAGTCAAGAATTCTGTGGTAGGGAAAAACGAGCACAGAGTCTTAGCCGAACATAGAGTGGATCCGCCTTCACCAAGGGCACCTACATCTCCTATTGCACATAGAACTTCTCAGGTAATCATGATTCTATTGAGTATTGTGAATGTTCCTTCATGTTTCTTCTTAGATATTAACAGTATCAAACGCTGTGGTCAAATCTTAAAATGTGTTTTTAATGCAAGAAGTTTATTGATGTTTACAAATGTTTTCTTTTGTTATGCCGTAATATTCACGTTTTACGATTCTAAGTATAGAGTAGCTTGTAAATAATTGTATATGTACACGTTTTTACGATACACAAATCATTCTCCGCTTTAACATACGTTTATTTGTGACGTTAAATGTGTTTGATGCCCACACAAATGTTAATCGCATTATAGATTTGGTAATACCGGTTGCCTCGTTATTTTATATCATTCACACTTTCTTGCGTAATGTATACAAGGACACTGTTTGTAAGTACGTATTCGTGTCTCTGCATCAACTAGAATTTTACCTTTTTTTCCTAATGTAGATTATCAGATCCCATCCAGTCGACAAACTACAATTTAAAGTTTAAGTAGCAATTCTTTTTAGCAAAATTTCCTTAATACAAAAGAAAACCGGTTTCGTGCTACAAAGGCAGTAAAAAAAGTTTTTGATGACTAAAAGAATATATGTAAAATCTCGTTCCATATAAATATTACCTGTGTTCGTATAACAACATGATTCCTTTTACCTGCTGTGAAAAAGTCAATTTGTAGCACATGGCGCGTGGCGTACAAAGACGAGGTATGACGTCATTTGACACACACAGTATGTCAGAGCCGGCTCGCTAGTTTGAAACACAAACATCGATTAAATGTTTTCACAGTATATTAGGTATACCTTTACCAAAGTCGACGATCAAAGAACGAGCGCTTGAAAGATAATCTAAGAGACATTCAATTTTAGTTTTCAATTCAATAAATATGTATTATTTATTGTAAATATTGTAACAGTCGGTTTTTAATTAGAGTTTTATAATGTAAATGAGAAAGGCAATGTAAAATTTATATAATTAAGTAAAAGTATTTTTTCAACAATTTGTCAAATTGGAATACATTATAAAGTCGTAAACTTTGTTGATTTTTACTATAATTATGGTAGTTTAACACAGTTCTACGAACTTAATTACTTTTCTCGACGAGTTGCATTCAATTTATATTTTATAACTGAAGAGAAACTTTCTAAATTCACATTTTAACGTTTAATGTCTGTACTAATTGTATATTTTATTCTTTTCACAGGTAAGCACAGTACAACTTATAAATACATCAATATGATCCCGGTTTTGGTCGCAGAGAAAGGTAGGTAAAAACTAGCACAATCCAGATGGGTTTTCTCTCATCGGTGATGAAAGTGAGGATTAATGGACTTAGCTATCATTAGAAAGTTCTAGGGTATATCAGTAAAGGAAAATTCATCATTCATGATATTTTAACTATAGGTGTCTATGTGTCTAACCCATTATTTTCCAAAATAATGTTTTAAAAGCTGGGCGTTACCAGTATGATAGACTTTCAATATAAATTGTTTGAACTGTTAACATGATTAATTATAGTTCTGTTCAAACATAACTATGCCCAAAAGAGTGTTTTATAAGTTTATATTTTAAATTATGTGTGTTTTCTCGTATTAGTCGATATTCTGATCTTAAACGCTACTGAATAATTCCTTGCAATGTATTATATTAGAATATCTTAGAAGATAAATCTCGACGGACAAGCAATACAATACAGGTTTCAAATATAACGAAAAAGCAAAAATCTCAACAATTCCAAGGTCACGTCCAGCCATTTCGAACACAATACGAATGATAATCAGGTACATACATTCAACCACAAAGCAATAGTAACAACGTATCTGATAAATTGAACCTTAGCTTGTGCAAATAAAGGTGATGATAGCAATGATATAATGGTACACATTATGCAGTCGAATGTATTAGATTCTAAATAAATGCGAAATGCTTAATATGTTTTGCGGAACCGCACTTGCACCGAACCGCTCATGTAATTACCATTACTGCTGTAAGGAAGCACGCGCATTCGTGTCGGTGTTGCTTACACATTAATCTAGTTTATACAACTTTTTTGTGCAAATTAATTACCGTGCACGTAAAAGAAGCATGCTATTTATTTCTTTGAACTTAACCCGGTCAAACGGCGATCACGAAAATTACTTTAACAGTCTCCTTGAAAAATCTTTCAGATTCTTTATATTGGTCCCTTTAAGCGGCAAATTACATAATTATGCTTATAATAATTCTAGTATTATAGCCTCAAAATTAGGTCAAGTTCATGACTTGCCGATTATTAATGAAATTAGTATTTTTTATTTAACCTATGTAGTGTACCAGGTTTGACTCCAATTAGTAATATTGTTTTAAAATCTGAGAAAGACAATATTATGCTTTATTCAATTGCTTTCTTTAAAATAATCTACTACTTGTGATTTATCCTTACATCGATAAATTTGGACTAAGTCGAGGTCAACTCGTAGGTTATTTACGCAACCCCTCTTGCCTTCAGCCCAATGGATTACAGTAGTTCAGGGACAATCCTGGCCCACGAATGGACGTTGTTATTCAGTCCTAAAGTCGTACAAACGATTTCAGTTTCGCCTTAAATTAATAATAAGCCGAAAGTGAAGTTAGAAATTTGTGTAATGGATGAAGAAAATGTTGGTTTGGTTTCCTATAGGGAAGGGTGAAGCACTCCGTGGTTTTAGCCAGTAATAGATCGGGATCCCCCTCCGACTACCCCAGGGCAGAAAAGTCTAAAGAGGATTTCACCAGGTCTTGCAAAAATTATTGGTTTTCTAGATGATATTGTTTATATAAAAATACATAATCAGTCGAACATAAAACCTAATCGTTTTTAGAAGTCGGTTAATTAGTTGCTTTTAACTTATGTATGACACAAATGCATTTATATTTTCGTTTCTATAATAGTCTGGTTAATACTTTGCAAAGTTAATGGACTCGCGGAACACCTACGATATTTTTAGCTCTGAAAAACACAAATATTTTTAAAAGCCTTTGTAACATACAAAGGCTTTTAAAAATATTTGTGTTGGCCACAAACAATTAAAATTAGATTTGGTATGCTAAAGATAGAAAAATAATTTCCATATTTTGCGGTTCCTGAGTCCGACACACGAGTATACATCTATTGTCTAAAAGAGATTTCTTTTTAGTTAACCTACTGTGTTTTATGTTTGTGAATGTTCTGTTCTAAAAATAACAGATAAAAGACACCGAAGGTTATAGAATAAAATGAAGGAGAATTATCATAGTGACATTAAGTAGGTCGGTCGATACACGAACGATCAATCTCAAGCCTTGACACGGCGACTTGCATGTATTAATCGACACTCTTCTAATGATCAATGTTATGAATTAGATAGATACTAATCAATGTTAAATGTTATCCAATAGATCCGCTACTGTTTGTTTCCTTGAATGATATAAGACCGGATAAATCTGACGCAAAGTACTCAATACATTAACATAAGCATCCATCCACTTATTCATGGTACTGAGAATCGTTTTCAACGGACGGATATGAATGAATTCATCTAAGACCGGAGATTTCTCCAAATAATACTGCGAAAATATTAATACTTCAATGAAATACCCAACGAGTTCCTGAAAACAACATCGCTGAAATTAACGCTGGAAGGCTGGGTGTCTTGAGTTTAAGCGTAAGGGTCGATTTATACTATAGCCGACTCATAAGCTTCGATCCAGAAGTAAATACAACATAGCACTTAACAACGTAAGGCTCATATTTCCTACGAAATAGCTAAAAAAACGCGAGAACGCAAGCGAATTCGCGCTCATTTCACGGATTTTTTCGGAGAAGAAATGTGAGCACTACGTTGTTGGCTTATGGATAGACTTGCTAAATTATTTTATAGATTAACGCTTCATTGCGCTTCAATTCTGATGTAGTATGAATTTACCCTAATAACCTCACACGTTTCCCATAATGGTTTATTAATATTCATTTTCAACGATGAATGAATGAAAGTTCAACACGGAATTTCTATTATCCAGAGTTTGTTATGGCCGAAATTTAATGAAGCTTCAAAAGAATTTCCTTATTTTATTTTCCTATTTTTCGTATCGTACTAACAGTCTCGAATTTTGTACGTTATTTAACGTGATATAGCAATATTTTTCAGCGTAGGCAGTAAGGCTCTTAAAAAAAGGTCTATTTTAATGGATGTATTTTAGTAGGTATGTTACATAATCTGTTACGTAGTCTCTCGTCTTAAACTCTTTGGCATTAAAATAATAAATAAGTCTGTGTATTATCCAAGCTTTCGTGTAATGAAAGCTGAAACAAGGATAATTGTTTTGAGTTCAGTTTCATAATTGCTTTCACGTCAGAAGTAACTTTGAAATTATAATAAATTGTAGGAATAACGTCCCATTGCTGGCGGTAACTTTAAATGTCAAATTTATTTCAAGTATCTATTATATAACATCTAACGGTTTTCTACCGGATGGTAATTACTCAGACATGATGACGTGTAAAATCAATACATGGAAGAAATTACGTAGGTACCATGTTTTAGGAGTTTTAATTATTAAGGTTTAATTGTATGTAGGTAGTTTATATTTATGCTGCACCAGGTTTTTTTTATAAAAACGACGCCCGCACTAAGAAATTTAATCCTTGTGTCGCGGGGGTTTTCACAAACATTCAAATCACATGCACAAAGAACACCCAGACTTGGAACAAGGATCACACAAATGCTTGTCCTATGCGGGGATCGAATCCGCAACACGTCGCGCACAGTGGTAATTGGCGTGGAGACCTAAACCACTCGGCTATCCGTGCAGTCATGTTATAGCTTAGTATTGTCTAAAGCAATACCTAATGAGACCTCTATATCTCTAATTCTATAAGTAATACCTGCTTACAGCAGCTAACTTGCAACAGTTAAGTGAACGTCTGAACGTTCCCAGCTCTGCCCCCGGGCCTGTCATTGCAACCATTAATTTATGTGCATTTACTTAATATTCTAATACATGTTATTATTGTTCAGATTGCGTTTATTATTTATGGAGCCGTAATTGTGCCGTTCGCTAACAGTTATGACACACTTCGTTATGTTTTCAAATATTGGTAACTGTTTAATATTATAGATATACCAATGATAGAATATGTGATGCCTTGTTTTCAAAGTAAGGTATCTTTTGATGATTCGATTTCAAACCAATTTGGGACAATACAACCAATTTTATCTAGAAGGCTTCCTTTTCAACCAAAGTCGACTGTCGACTTTCATCATTCTAAGACATCATTGACAAACGGTGAAGAAAAATATCGTAAGAAACATCGTGAGGAAACCTGGACCACAAAATTGGAATCTGAAATCGCCAACCCGCAATGAACAAGCGTGGTTAATAATGCTCATTCCTTCTCTATATGAGAAGAGCCCTGTGCCCAGCAGTGGGACGTTTATAGACCGGTTTTATAGTCGACTGTCCTTTGACAATATTAAAAGATATAATAAATCAACATGTATATTTTAATTAGCTGTAAAGGCAATCTAACCAGTCTCAATACAATATAATAATTTATTGCGTATGTTTATGAACATTTGCAATCAAAGCATCAACTTATAAAATCCTTCAATTTTGTGCCAATCATAAATTGTATGCAGTTTGTTATATTGTTGGAATGATTAAATTGTAAATTACACGATGTGCCAGATTCTTTAGTAACTTGTATACTCATTTCATTTGTTAGATTTATTATGTGTTAGGCAAGATGAACACAAAAGTTAAAATACTACGCAAAATTCGAAGCTTTAAAAAAAAATCTTACTACTAATGTGGTTTGTACATTACTAGTGTTCTTGTTAACCCCTCCTGCTAAACTGATGAATGTGTTACGAGTGGGTTTACGTATGAACATTTAAATTCAATTCTGATGGTATAGTATGGTATGGTCTTTATTAATCACATTTACAATTATCAAAAACATAAACAATGCCCGGTTTGACTGTAGGTGCCAGTCACCAATACAATATATTTCGATTTAGTAGCAAGATGCGGACACTTGATCTTAGTTAGCTAACACCTATATATAGGTAAGTTTTAATCCATTACACTTGTGATTACTTATTGTTTTCGTTTGAAGTCAAACCTATCTGTATTTGGATTCATGTTGCGTTGTAATAAGTATTAATGCAATTCTAAATTATTAATGACTAGCTGTTGCCCGCGGCTTCGCTCGCGCGTAAAGTATTATACATTGATTGAATCATAACAAAACTTAATACTTTTCTTCAGTCATTGACGTTTCGCGAAAATATTGTTTTTGAAACTTTTTTATGATAAACTCTTTGTTATGTGTTCTTTCTTTAAAAATTATCATAGTGTGCGAGCGTTCCAGAATCAGTGAGTCAGTGAGTCAGTGAGTCAGTGAGTGACGTGGGCTTTTATATTATTGATACCGCTGCATCACGCCCGCGCGCGTGGGCGATGTGCGAGTTCACACGATACGTATCTGCATGCGATTGCAATGATATGAGAAGTGTGGTAATGAAGAAGAATGAAGTCGGAATACATAAAGAAATTTTATTAATAGTTTTCATTTATGGTCTTAAAGTTTATTAGGTTTTGAACATAATTATGCAACTGGTAATGATTAGGGATTGGCAAAGGAGAATTTCAAAATGGAAATGACAGAAGTGAAAATTTCGCATAGCACATGTCTACATGCGCCAATTGTAAAACAGGATTCATAATATTTATTGCAAAATTCGTAGAAATCTTTTTTCTTGAAATAAGCTATTTAATAGCCAGTAGAACAGAATTGAAATAAAACTACTTTTAAACGGATTCTATTGCGGTTTTTTTTACTTTAGTTCCCGACCTTTCAACACCTTTGCAGATGTCATGGTCACGGGCAGATACAAACGTCGGGAACTAAAATCAAAATAAATCGCGATGGAAACCGTTTGAAAATAGTTTTATTTCAATGTCTAATATTCGCGTAAACCGCAGAAAATAATTGATAATATTTTTTGGAAAAATTATAAAAAACTATCATTCTAGTGGCGCCTAATGTACGCCAAGGAACCTAGGTATGATCATTTAGACAGGCCATTGTAGTTTCCACTGTATACCGTAATACTTAAAAAATACTTTTGCTTGATAAATTTTATGTTAAAAAAACCCGCATATAAAAAAACTAAAGTTTACTACACAATAGTATCGATTCAAGTTATATTCTTTACATGGCTACGTAATAGGTGCGGCTTGTAAAACTGGGACGTGCCTACATTGTTCCGATATGGTTCGAAAAACGTTTGGCTTGCAGCCACGGAACTTACCTTATACGCCACCATCGTAAACTTCAAACTCTTTTTGGTACGTGTTTTAGTATTACACCGACTAGAGCCCCCTAGCCAAGTGACATTTCTACAAGCGATAACGATGATAGAAATCGCTTAAATGACATTAAATGTATGGAAATGACATTTGCTTTCGATAAGTCACGTGACTTAGACTTGTCACTTTCATACATTTATTGTCATTTAAGCGATTTCTATCATCGTTAACGCTTGTAGAAATGTCACTTGGCTAGGGGGGCTGTTCTAGACTCTTCGAAATTTCGATTTTCACGTTCACAAAATTTCGAAAATGTGTTCGTATAAGCGCCATGACATTGAGTTGTATGGGGAATGAAGTTCTTAATTCTAAATCTGCATACTATCGATAGTGTCTTAATGCGGGAGTCTAAGTGCTAAATGAAATATTTTCCTTAGGTACAAGTAGGAAATAGTTTGAAAAATGCTTCCTGCCTCGCTAGATTATAATTAAAATTGGCTGTTCATAGCGGTTATTTTTTAATCTTGATCCTTTACGTAATTCAATCCTTTCTCGCTCGCCTGCGTAAAATAATTACTTATACGTATTAATTTTATGCAGGTGCTTAAAACGACATTTATGAGTTTACATGTAGGTGCACCATGCATTATATAATCTTGCTAAGAATTTACTTACGTAATCTTATCTACACTTTTATATTAGACGCTGTTCTTAGGCTGTCTGACGGGTGACAGATTCTTTTGTAGAAGAATAATAGAATGAACTGTTTGCAATAAATAGTGCAACGCACATTTAATACAAATGTATTTTAGAAATAGATCCGAATTCGTCCGGCTTTCGATCCGACAAGAGGTCTAATGCGAGAGTGGCTTACGACGCCGACCAAAAAAGCTAAAATTTTTATGCTTGATGAAAATATTTAAAAAAAATCTTATTTATTAAAGGTTCCTGCGATTAAATAAAAATAATTTATTTCAAATAAGGCTACTATGCACTTTTTGAAACTCAAGTTATACCTAGGCAGAACCCTGATTTGAACCCTCCTTCACCGCTTCCTAAGTGGAGAAGAAACGGCACACGCTGTCTCATTTGACAAAGAAAATTGAATAAATAATAATACAGAACAAGTATTGAGAATTAATTAGGAATCACGACAAATAAACAACGACCTACTAATAACGAAATTAATAGACGTTAAGTTTTGTCCATTTGACACATTAAACATCAGCTTCGAGACATTAATGAAAGTTCATTACTTAATTAAGAGTTTCAAACAGGGTCGCAGGTACAATAGACAGAATTACAAAAGATATTTATCATTTCTTTTTCTTTTACAAAAACTTTTCCCTCTAAGCCTATTTAAGGTAACTGTCACGAATCTCTTTGCTTCTTTCGTGTCTTTGAATATTTTATTTTGAGTGAAATCTTGGTATTTTTTTGTATAAGTAAATGTCCTCCATTTAAGAATGCTTTATTTTTTATTGTGAATTTTTTAACTCTTAATACTTGTCCTGTACCTACGTTTATTTGTATTTTATAAGCAACTGTCTGTTCTGATAGATCTTAAACGTTGGAAAAAATAGAAGACAGAGTCAGTTAAAAAAAATGCTAATTAAAAAATCACTGGCTACCTCTTTAAATAATAATGCAAATTGCGCAGCTCTTCTGACAAGGTCAAGCTGTGTTTACTGCGGTCAGATGTTGGATAGGGTGTTCTTTACACACTTCCTATCCACTAACCGTCTTGCGGAGACAATGGTGTCAGCAACACGTGAGCTATTTTATAATTTACTAGCGACCCGCCCCGGCTTCGCACGGGTGGACATTTATTTCTTCATAGATGTGCACCCCCCTCCCTACGGTTTCGCCGTGCGAGTCGTGCGACACATATCGGCCGGCGGCCATCATTTATTTTAATACCAATTACAATTTTAAATTCGTAATATCTTTTGGATTCATTGTCCGATTGGAATAAAATAAAAAGTAATTTATAGCTATTGAAACAATCTTGCTCAATAAATAGTTTATTTGGATAAGGATTAGTATTTGACGATAATATGATCAATAAACCTAGGCTAATAATTTTAATTACTTTTATTCTATGGAAAAGTGGCTAAAATATAAATGCTTGGTTTATACTATCGCGGACTTTTTTGTAGGCATTATTGAGTTCTACAACTTTTCTATAGAAGTCGACCATACATCTCTAACCATTTAGGCAGCGTTCGCGAGAATCATTAACGTACGGCAGTTTTTTCCTCGACTTACTCCACAATTTTCACTACCACGAAAAATCCTATCTATTTTCCGAGATAAAATATAGCCTATACGGATTCGGAAGAATCCCTCTAAGTAATGGTAAAAGAAATTTTGAAATCGGTCCAGTAGTTTTTGAGCCTATTCAATACAAACATACAAAAATACAAAGGTTTCCTCTTTATAATATTAGTATAGATTACTTACAAAGTATTTATGTCTAAGAAAAAATATATAGGTACTCTCCATGTAACAGCTGGGTAAATGCCGAAGAAAATATTTAATAATAAACTGTCTTGAATAAAAGCCTTTAAATTATGACTATGTTATAAAAGGCTAACATTAAAATGTTTAATAGTTAATATCTTGGGACAACTCGCACACCATCAGCGACCATCTGATCCCCCCTGGAGTCTGTATTATGGAACCAGACAACTTATACACGTTCTTAAATGATATACATAATTTACACAGACACAGAACAAATCATAACACTCGAAAGATTTGTTCCGGGTGGGAATCAAACCATCAACATTTGGTATAGCAGTCCGGGATACTAACCACTAGACCAACAGACCACCAATAAATAACAGATATACGCAATAAAAGCAAACTGATATCTCTTTTGCGATCTTAACTCTGAAAGATAAACCAATAACATCTGATAATAACGACATCATAAGTATGTTTATGTAGCACAAACATAATCATAATTCAAGGTAACATGCATGCACTTTCGCACAACATGTATTATACACTCGGACACATGTAAATCTAGCAAGCAGTGCATGACGCATAGAAACCTTACAAGATGAAGCCACACAGCAGCATGCTCCTCCATTGCAGTGATTATACGCTCCGAGCAACTCTTTGACTCCAAGCAAAATTGTATTAAGACGCAAATTGAGTACTCCTTGATGCATCTAAAGTGGGTACAATGCTGGAGTTCAATTGTTCCGTTGCAAATGTTGGATGTAAAACCGATTCTCCGATAAATTTTGAATAGATGCCTCTAAATGCCGTCTATCTTATTATGGTGGAATGTAGCGTCTGATAGACTTTAAATTTATCCCAGGTTTACTAGGATCTTTGAAATAGAAAACACAAGAGTGTATTAAAAAACTGTATATACCAGAATCATTACTAAGTACGCAGTTGGTCATGGGTTTATTCTGTTGGAGGCGCGCGAATACTCTTGCGGTCGGTAGAATTATGGGCATTATATTGTTGAGTTAAGGGTGAATTTACTTCATTAAATTTTAGATAGACGCTTTGATGCACCTCGACTCTGTTGTAGTTTGAACTGACCCTTAAAGTTAAGTTTCATAATACCGTGGTAAAGGAAGTTTAGCAAGATTTGTGTTGCATGCTTATCAAAGGTTCCTTCGATGCATCACTTACCCATGGCTTTGACTTGTAAGGCATGTTACGGGGCCACTGGCTAATAACATTTGTTTGATATGTGATTAAAGTAAAAGAATCTCATGTATACATTCAGTGTATCCGCATTTCTTACTCACGAGTCTCGTTTAAAACACGTATCTTGCCGCTTATGGCCTATAAACGTTGAAAGTGTCTGAAACGTACCCCTTCACTTAAACGAACTCTCAAACACACTCTGTATACTATTTACCGTAACGTCTGCGTGACATCCCTGGCAAAAAGTATAGCAAACAAAAGCAAAGAGTAGAACGAGTATTGATCTCTGGAATTACTAATGCATATAAGTTAGCTTTTTCTAAGTATCCTCGGCTCCTAACTAGGATGTACCCTTAGTTCTCTTAGACTAGAAGGTTCTCCTATATATCTTTTGATCAAACTTTTCCTTACCTCTTGCTAACTGCCCAGTCTGACGTCAGTTCTTCAGGTTTAATGCTATATAAACAAAGATTTATAATAAAGTAGTCATTATTCATAATTTTGCCACCTTCCAAATTGCATAGTACCCTAATATTGTCTTTGACTAATTATGTATCTTCAAAAGTTAATATCGAGTAGAGTAGCGAAGTTCGTCATAGTTAAATCAACTAACTTGTGATGTAGTACGAAATATTCGATGCGAGTCTGCCAGCATGTGCTTCTTACTAAGTTGGTACAAGTTTCTGGAGGATGTGGCGGTACTTAGTTTGTACGTGGCTCTTAGTTCGGTGTGTGACTTAAAAACTGGGATTGTCTTTAAATCGAGGAAGCGGAGACATGTTAATTAATCTTTCAAACTAAAGGCATGTGCATGAGAGATAGTATACCTAAATGGCTTAATGCAATAGTACCTCAATACAATAGCAACAAGAAGGTGCATTGAAAGGATAAGATCCAAGGCGTTCTTTAAGGTTGAAGAATAAATAAGGTCTTATTTCCAAATAACAGGACCAGACCTGCTATGTTTGGAGAAAATTACGATAACCAACATATTACCGTTGGAATATCTATCTGTATGAAATTTTAATTTTGTGCTACTTAGTTGTAAGACTTACAAATGTTTAGTTAGTGGTTACCGAACAAAAGTGATTACTTAAGGAAACCTTACGGAATCAAGTCAAAACATTCAAAGTTACGATTCAGCAACTTATCTCGCTCTTAGAAGTCATACTGATTTGGACATTCCTCATATAAAAAATATCGGCTCTGTCGAGCTCAAAAAAGACATAAATAAATTATTTAAATTTCACTAAGTAGTTCATAACATATATCAGGTATGTATGTAGCTTTACGTACCGTATTTATAAATAGGTCGCATTCTCCAAAATCTTTATAATAAATAATGGCAACTTACCTATCTTCGGAAAGAACGTACAATTTTTCTCAGCGTGCACCATTTATAATATTGCTCCAGGAATTTAAATTGTCGGAGCTCTGTAAGGAATTTTTCTTACTTACCAACATTCTGGTATCTTCGTCTCTCTCTGTCGCTTCGAAAACATTTTGATTGTGTTATTCAGAACATTTGGCAATGGAAGTCCCTTGAGTGTAGGAATTAATTTGTGGTATGCTTGCGTAACCTTGGGTAGTAATTTCATCGTTAACGTTACGTTTTTAATAGTTATAGTAAACACTATTGCTATTAATACCATCAATTTGATCAGGACTTACAAAAAATTGCGTATTTGCTTGTAATTTCAAAATATTACAGAGTCATATTAGGCATTCTAATACTAACATTCTACGCCTAAAATTGCATCAAATAGCCTCAGTTTTGATTTATAAAACCTTACTCGGACCCTCTTCTAACGAGACCCAAAAACAAATAATTCAAACCCAAGAATCAAATGACGTAACATCTAAGGTAAATGCAATAACCACCATCAAATGCGCCTTCCAACTAAGAATCACACGCTAAAACACAATCAAATACCAACCTTGGGCTAATAGGAACAAAGTAGCAATTCCTATGACATTCACATTTATATAAGACGTTTTAATTTTCGACAGCAAATATAGGGCGGTGGGTACTCCACCCCATTGCCCCGTGTACTTCCGTTAGTCGTGTTCCGAATACCGTTGTGGACGCACGTCTGTTGTGTCATATTATGGTGTTTTCATAGTTCTGTGTTGTGACATGGCTAGGAAACGGGTAAGGAGTGGTTTTAATACGTAATTAATTGGGGCTAGGCTTACGCTAGATATTATATGGATGTAGGATATGTTCGTTTTTGCGTGTGATGTTAATACAGATGCGCCTTCGCGTCCGTTCTTTTGTGTGTGAGCGTTTGATTTTTTGTTTGTGATAAGCGTTATTTATGGATTGGTTGTATCTGTTGTGAAGTTGAAGACCGATGCTTATTGTGTTGTGTTAAAATATTTAAGGTTTTTGAAATATCTTTGCCTTTAAAATGTAGGTCAGGTTTCGCATCCGTTGATATGATTGTGGCGCTATGTATAGATATTCATGCAGGTCCAAATTATTTCCAGTCTAAATACATAAAATACTAAACAAACTTTCTAAATATAATTGATAACAATGGCGTGATTTTATCATACCTACAATCGGTCAGTCATTCGTTTAATACCGAATAGTCAATCGATAAATTATCATCGTTATCGCGCTATCCTTGAAATAAAATGAGAGTACATCACAAATCTGAGCCTGCTTCATATTCCTAATTCATATAAGCATACGCAAGCAGTATTAGGATATTACCAATGTAAACTAATGCGGATTCCCATTAACAAGGCTGAAACATTAAACACTCCTGATCGATTGACGGCATTATATTGCTCATGTTGAGTTTATGCTGCGTACTAGGAGCTAGTTACTCGTCTTTCCACTTACCTCTCCTGTAAACAAGACAGTAGGTGCTCTGGAATTTCAATTATGAAATACTCAATTTGATATTTAATAATAATCGCATTAGTAAAAATACAAAAAACAAATTGTGAAGGTCTAAAGTTAGAGAATGTTTTTAACTTAAAACCGCCCTCTTTGAATCTGAAAGGGTAGGCAAAGCTATTTGTATAGTTTAAAAAATAAAGCTTTAGTGGAGTAGCATGATATTTAGGTAAATTTCCTGGTCATGCAGACCATTGTAATATTTTTATATTTTTTTCAACTTACAATAACAACTTGCAAGCAACTCGGCTCGTAACTCGACTCTCCCCGTTTTGGATCAATTGTATTACACCCTTGATACAAGGTTTCTATAATAATAATATTGAAGTACAATCCTTACTGTATAGGGTGGATTTTAAAGTAACTGTGCTTTTGCTACTAAATTGAAAATCCAAATAGGTTTAGATACTATTTAGGAGATTATATTTTGCTACATATAGTTACTACATGTGATGTAACTTGACTAATGTTGCGATCAAGGGGTAGTTAGAAAATGTTTATCAAAAATTTATTTAGAAAACCAAGGCATAGAATATGCAATAACTATATATTATATTTATTTCTTAATAGGTATAGTATGAATTCGGTTTCGGCAAAAAACTGCAATAAAAAATATAACGAGGTATGATTAGGATTGAACTACAAATATATCGTTACAAAATGTATTTATTTTCTACTCAATAACAAATTTTATATCATATCTCAAAATACCATTCCTAAATAAATGCAAATTCTGTAAATGCTTGCGTGACACCATTACGAAACTAACGTCTCTCCAGGGAATATAACCATAATAATTAAAAACTAAACCTTAACCTTCCCGAAACGCTATGAATTCCCTGTCCAATCAACAAAACAATAGTCCACATTTCCATGGCTGGCAATGACTTTGAACTAAACAAAAAGTCTTTCCCAGGTGCATAAGCAGATAATACCGATTCACATCGATTTATCGATAATAATCGGACACTCGATTCGTTGAATCGATATTGATATCGATAACAGTTCTTGCACTGTCAAAGGCGTTTATTAATTAACACTATCAGTTCAATAAATATCCCACTAGAGATTGATCATATACGTTTTTAGAAGTTTGCAACAAATCCTCCATGGATACAGAAACTATTCATTTTTAGACTTTATTACGGCATGTGTTTGCACTGCATAATCTGCTGTAGGAGACGCGAAATTAAGGTACCCAACTTATAATAATTCAACTAATACTTAATCTAAAAAACATAGCATCATTATCGGCATGTTCGGGTCGGCTTCCAGTCTTACTGGATTTACTGAGTACCGTATTTTACATAGAGCGACTGTCTATCTAACCTCCACAACCCATTGCTGGGTAATACAGTATTCTATAGTGAGACTGGTTGTCTGAATTGTAATGATTTAACGACTGTCAAAAATCACTGTATGACAGTTGGGACCAATGGATAACGTGCTATCCGAGGCACGGAGATGTTTACAAATGGACACCCATCCACGGTCCAACTGCGGCTGGAACCTTTATTATCGGTCAAACTGTACGGCTTGCACATAGCCATGAGCCCCTCTAAAAAAACAACAATCATCATGAATATATAATTGTTTTTTTTCTAATCCTGTAGTTAATTGCATGAGAAAGTCCACGACCCTACTTAATTCAAAAAGAAAAGTTTGAATGTCATTCAACCATAAATTAATACATCTAATGTCCACACTACTTGATTGGGGTAAACATAAGTAGGGCTTAACATGAGATTTAACCCCCAAACAATAGCTTACCCTAACATGGTCGTCAATAATAAACCGTAGATGTGCAAATTATTGTTCATTGTTATATTCGTGCTTTGGACAGTTGTGGGAATTATTATGATCGAAAAAAAGTATGTGGACAGATCTGTCGTATTTTATTAGATGGTTGCTGTAAATTTGGCAATATCAATTAATAAACCAAATCAAAATGTTGACTAGAAAAGGCGAAAATTCTTTTAAAACACTAATTATGATGTGTTAATATATTTCTCTCTTCGTTCCAACATTATCAAGGATTTTGATCCGAAATTAGTCTTTCCTAAAACTTAAAAAAAAAATATAAGTATGTTTATCAGTACCATACCAAACTACTAGGATCAGATGGCCGTGTGTGAGTTGTCAAAATATATTATTATTAGATATTATTATTATTCTGCTATTAGTAGAACAAAGACTTGAACTCGATACGTAAGTGTACCGTGGTTGTACAGTTTTGCTGAAGAGGGGGATTCGACGGGATTCTGAAACTAGCTTGAAACTATTAACTGGCTGGGAAGCGTCTTTGTTGAGCATATCTTAGTTTCCACTGTGACCATGATTGGCGAAGTTACTGAGAACTTAGCGTTCGATGTCAAAGATCTCGATTACAAAGTGAATCTATGAGATCCACGGGGACTGTATTTAATACACTATTGTATGTATGTATAGTCACTATTAAAATTATTAAGTTAATTAGGGATTGCATCCCAGTTTTACTTTTATGTAATGATAATATGTAGTCATTGATTTATTACACACACCAAAAGGTACAGCCTGTTGCAAATACGAGTAGTCTGACAATGTTATTGTTATTATGAGTTGTGATATTTTTTTAACAATAATTTTTAGTACCGATTGCTCTAGCTAAGTGACATGTTACTTTTATTTAATAATAATTTGTTTATTGCACTCCCTAAAAGGACAGTCAGTCACAAATTTGGGAAGATTGACAATTTAAAGAAATAGTTGCCCGAGCTAAGTTACATAGTTAATTGTATTAAGAAGAAAGTATTTCTTAGTAGTTAACGTCTGCTTTTTTTAACTTTTTAGTAGTGCCTTGTGGTTTCATCAATCTTTTGGCTTGTCAACTTCCACTGTTGAAAAGGGGTTAATTCGTAAAACTGATTGAATTTTAACTTTAAATATCTTTTAATTTACTTGTATATTAAATTCAAATAGAAAGAAGGAAGAACGCATGAACGCGTTATAAATATCTTTTAATTTACTTGTATATTAAATTCAAATAGAAAGAAGGAAAAACGCATGAACGCGTTATAAATATCTTTTAATTTTCTTTTATATTAAATTCAAATAGAAAGAAGAAAAAACGCATGAACGCGTTATTAAATGAATAAGAATAATCTTTTAATTTGTCTTTCACAAATAAATTCAAAGCGAACAACAGCTATCGTCGCGACTGTCGCTATCTGTAGCACCCGGCTTCACATGTATATCGGACGTATAATAAAAGCAACTTCAACATTTTATTTCCTTTCCGATTGGCGCCTCGCTTGCCGTTCCCAATATTCCTTCCTTTAAAATGTTTCAAACTTTTTCGTTTCGACGTCATTCGTAGTTGGGTTTAATACATTTATGGAAGTAAATGTTATTTACTTAGCTACCAATTTTTAGATGCTTTTACAATATGACATGTGATTATTTTGTACCTACATACTTTGTTTCTAAATTATCTTTTTTTTAGTTTAACATATAATAAAATTTTATCCGAATTAAAAATGTCCTTTTGCAACTTACTAGAATTCATTCATGTAAATCGTATTTAAACAAGTGCCCGTACAAGGTATTCGAAATAAAGGAAAAAGGAAATGTTTTCTGAATACACATTTTTCTAGCATTTTCTTCGTTTTGAGTGCAGCAAATAAATACTATGCATTTTTAAGAGATGGGAAAAACTGCATCTAAAAACATTTTAGGTAATTATGATGTGTTGCAATAAAACTGTTAGGTAGGTACGTATGGGGAAAGACTACAAAGAATATTAATAGTTCTATATTGTAAGGATTTTTTATGTTAATTCGTTATGAGTAGGTATACATTACTATTAATTTGAATATGATTCACCCTACCCATAAAAAGGGGTATTACTATTAGGTATATCTAAGCTAATATTAATACGGTGATAAGCGTTTGTTGCGCACAATGCCAACTGAAATCTGTTTAATTACTACCCATATCAAATTTAATGCTACTTACAAAATAGTCCACTGTTTGCTGGACACAATACTCTACCAATTGTGTTGTTGTTTTATGGAAAATTTTGTTTTTCAGAGGTGGTTTTGTTTTTAGAATATTTCTATACTCATTACGCACCTCTGTACGTATATTATGGTTGGTTTTTCTACAATTAAATAAAAGATTCCAGTTGAAATAATTACACGATCTAAAGAATAATGATTTTCCTAGAAATCCTGCGTTAATGATGCATTTCAAAGTCGCTACAATCACAGTTGAACAAGTTCCGTATATCATTCAGAAGTATAGCGAGCTGTATGCAGGCTATCGATCGACCTCGGCCCGTGACTCCCGTTAATACGTCACACACCAATATACGTCAACATAAACCATGGAATGACGACCTTATGATGTCGGGTTAAAGGTCGAAATACAATGGAGATGTCACTTGACAATGTACGAAGTTTTACAGTGATAGAATTGTTGCTTTCGATGACAATGAAACGTTATGAAATTCTGTATTTGAATACTTGCATAGATAACAAATATTAGTTCTCAATAATGGGGTTTTGTAGATCAAACTGCGATCCCAAATTAGGCGCCTGCATCAATATTTTACTTTGTTTTTATTTGTAGGTACGTCTTTTACATAATAACAGTTTCCAACCATTTTTAATTATGAAATTCAGTGTAACGTAGGCTGGCCACAATTCTGGGAATAAGGGAGTTATTTATTAATACTTCTACTAGTTTAAATTATGATTTTAATAATAAAATACCACTTGACATTTGATATACCTACGGTAAAATTATAAGCGGAATAACGGTGAAAGGTCGTAATGCCGTGATGTGTCTAAATAATGTATTCTACCGTGAGCCGCAGTCGTTGGCCTTACAAAATTGATACCACCCCGACATGACACGGAAAATTTATGTGATCGGCATCCATATTGAAAAATAACTGCAATTAAATTGATTTCAATACTAAATAGTAGAATTTACTCCCTTTGTTTCAAACGTAAAATGTTATGTGATTGAATATTTGATCGATCCATCAACTTTTTGTTTGAGGGTGAATAATAAATGAGGGTAGCAGAGTTTTCTATCGATTCGAGAAAATAAACGTTATTTATAAATTTTTTAAACTATAGGTAAGTGTGTAAGGCGACTTCGTCAAAATTATAACTAACCTTTGCTATAAGAATTCTAAATGAAGTTTGTTTGAACGCGCTAATCTCAGAAGCTTCTGGTACGATTTGAAAAATTCTTTCACTGTTAGATAGCCCACTTATTGAGGAAGACTATAGGCTGTGATTTGTTACGACAAACGAAGCCCACGCAGGCGGAGCCGCGAGTAAAAGCTAGTCAGTAATATACGAGTACAAGTATTTTCTTTAAGGAACATACTTTATCCTTACGTAATCAGTATTCCTACCTAATAGGTCAAACTAACAGGTCTCAAGTCGTATCTATAAACTAGGAACATTGCATCACACTCATAAATTGTGTAGATATTCGACAAATCGTGAGATACTTATACTTCACAAGCTTTTTCCGTGTACTGCGGCAAATACCTAAGTATAGCTTTAATTTTGTAAGCTTTTAAGTTGTACTAATTAGATGATATCACTTGTAAATCTAATGACAGCAATAGTCACGATCGAAATCTTCGACTGCTTAAAAACTATGTATCATAAATATGTATTGACGGGCCTGTTGGTCTAGTGGTTAGTGACCCTGTCTGCTAAGCCGGAGGTTGTGGGCTCGATTCCCACCCAGGACTAATCGTTGTGTGATGAGCACGATCATTTGTTCAGTGTCTCGGTGTTATATCTACAATATGTAGGTATTTAGAAATGTTTAAGTATGTTTATCAGTTGTCTGGTTGCCATAGTACAGGCTCTGCCTAGTTTGGGATCAGATGAACGTGTGCGAGATGTTCGGAAATATTATTACTATTAATATGTATACGTCCCTTTCTAATCGAGAAAACAAGTTCTATTGGCACTAAGTTAACACTTCGTCTCTCACTTTTTTGACGTCTTGTGATACTAATTGATTACCGATCACTGGTAGTATAATACATATATTATGCGAGAGACGAAAACAATTTTGAATCCGGTTATTATAAAAACCACATGATCAATGTTCATGGGTCGCACTTACCCCTTACTAGGTAGTTACCATAGTATGAACTGGTTACAGGTTTGTTAGCTATGGGATTATATACAAACTGTCTATACTGGTATCTTGCTGACTTTTAATTCTTGTTATTTCAAAACTGTGTAATGCCAGTATTGTTTTTCCCTGCCATGTCAACGTCATATGCACTATGTTCTAAAAAGTTCTGAAAAATATTCTGAATCTGCACCCTGTTGTGTGCTGCGGTACTGTTTTTCCTAAAAGAGGTCTTTGTTCTCTGTACCCGATTCGTTATTGCTTAAAAATATCAACTACAAACTGCTTTATGCACCTGACAGATTTCAATCACTACATCAATTTTCATGTACTGGTTGATACCGGTAAGTCAACCGATTACAGCGCTTGGTATTAAGTCTGATAAAATTTTGTATTGATCCTGTCAGACCGAGAGTTAGTATTGATTTTATCATTTAAGTACTATCACAATCCAAGCCGTGACTTAAATCCTAACCTACGATCTCTATCGTATCTAGTCATCTGCCTAGCCTTTTCCCAAGTTATGTTCGGGTCGGCTACCACCATAACCCACTATTGGGTACTACAGTATTCCATACCAACCATAGACTGGTTGTCAGAAAGTTAACGAATGTCAAAGATTGATTTTGACTGTTGGCAGTCGGGACTAACGGCATAACTTGCTATCCGAGGCACGGAAGTGTTTCGGTATATTTGCAAATGATCACCCAAACACGGGCCGACCACGGCAAGCGCGGCTTAACCTTTGTCAAAACCGTACTGCTTGCACTTAGCCACGATCCCTTCTTACGTAACTAGTACATTTTACAATACAAATACGAGTACGTACTGAAAATAACATTTTTCAATAGGATTTAATTTTGTATTCAGCAGCGATGCTGTAACATCCGCGAATGTGACCTGCCTACCAATTAGGACACGTTCGCCGTAATAAGTTCACAGATTTGTGTTATGTATGTCTATTTGCTATGCCAGTGTAGGTGTGTTAATAACATAATAATCAATTATACGCTGTTTTCTATTCTTCTTTGTTATCTAATGCAAGTATATGTATAGTGTCTTGACAGAATGACAATGGCTGTAATTGTATGGTGGTTTGTCTTATCGGAGGCTGACTATTGACTAAGTATATGTATAATTATAATATATTATATTGTCTAGTAATATTATTATAATAATAAATAATAATAATGTCTTGGGACAGCTAACACACGGTCATCTGATCCCAAACTAGGCAGAGCCTGATCTATGGCAACCAGACAACTGATAAACATACTTATATATTTCTAAATACATACATACTAAAGATACTAATTCTCTAACTCCTTATTGAATTGCTACTAAGCCATCTTCCTTTCTCCTAATGTTGCTGTGCCCGACAGGGTACATATTGAACTTTTACGTTGTTACACCATCTAAGCAATACATATGGAATGTGATAAAACTTGAATATTGATTTTAAATTAATTCTGAATAAAGTGATCTATAGGAGCTGCAACTAGGAGGTATGATTGAGGAAGATAGTTGTTACTAAAATTAAAATTTAGCCTAAATTAATTAATTACGGGATTAGTTCGTAATTTCCAGATGCGTCCGGATTTAGAAAAGATGTCTTAAATACACTAACCAATAAAACGCATTTAGATTTTTATGAACTGTTGTACAGAACGGTAATACGAGTTCAAAATACAGTTATATGAATCTCAGATTTATCACAGCTATAAAAATAAGGAATAAATGATATCTTTTCGCACCTGTAACAGGGAATAAAATGGTTATTGAGTGCCTGTATATTGGGTTTCACGAAGTTACAATATTTTAAGCTGTATAGCACAGCTGTATATCGCTGTACAAAGTTTTTTTTTTATGAAAATCGATTTGATTGGGACCTTTTCTATATCGATTTAAGAAGGTAATTATAGGATAATAGGTAATTATTTATGAACACACAAAGCGTGATAGAAAAATAACGTAAAATAAGAGATGTGCACAGGGTGTTATTTATTTGTATAGAAATTTCTCAGCTGATGATTGGAGAAATAGTTAATATTGGCAGTAAATGATAATTATTTCAGATTGTAGAGAATGTTTTTTAGGGTTCCATACCTCAAAAGGAAAACGGAACCCGTATAGGATCACTTTGTTGACCGTCTGTCTGTTAAGATACTTCATCTCGATGACGCGTGGAGGTATCAAATTGAATTCAAAACTGTACGTTTAGATCTATGGTCCCAAGATTCAGTAATAAATTAAACTTGAAAGTTAACGTAAAAAAGATACAGTCATTTATACATTTATACCGCATAAAATGTACAGTTCGACACTCAAGGGAATTAAAATTGATAGCATACTTCCTATTGACCTAGAACTTTGAAATTTTACAAGTTATATTGTTATATATGACAATAGGGAAAATTCTGAAAACTACACATTTATAATTAAAACCTAAAAAAAATATGGTCTTTGTGCGAAACCCTCGGGTTAAGCGGGAGTCTGAGTCGCACTTGTCCGGTTGAATAATCCCTTTTTTTTCGGTTTATAAAGTTATTTATCATGTCACTTCGATTCTTTTAGGTATGTGAGTGTGTTCAAGTGTTTTAAACGTAATGTGTGAACTCGAGTGTAAAATGGACTCAAGTATTAGTTTATGGTGTTTGAGCACTTGAAGAGGACACCACGATGGGGGTCAAGGGCAGGCAGTATCTGGTGAATAGAATATTATTTTTATATCTTAGATGTAAGGCCGAAATAAATAAACTTTGCTAAGTACTACACAGGTACGGTCCACCGCAAGCCAGTGGGTTAGTGGTCACATTTATTTCAAAAGCACAATACTTATAGCTTTTAAAGTAATGTATTAAGGTTGATTTTTATGTGTCGTTGTTCCTGTCTTGCGGTTTACTGTATCTTATATTATTCCGGTTCTTATATTGATAGTTACAGGAATAATGCTATGTCAAAGTCGTACAAAGTTTATTTGTTTCGGCCTTTGTATTAGCAGTAGATATAGTATAGTAATTAGTAGTAGAGTTTTGTATAGTCGTTTTATATGTTTTTATATATTATAGTTGATTTGGAATGAAATTTTCGTAGTAATTATCATTCTACGGACACTTCACTTAATATTTTTTTATTCGAAAATTTAATTTGGGTATAACGTTCTTTTAAGTAAAATAAATGTGATAGATTGCTTTCACACGAGAACTTCCATTCCTACGGTTAAAACACTACATCACTAAAACTCCTAATAAAAATCGCCTAAACACCAAAAACACCCAGTCTTAGTGAAAATAAAAATACTTTCACAGAAAAATATTTCGCATATTTTACTCAAGCTTCCTCAAGATTCCAATATGGCAGACCAAATATTCACGTTGTCCGGTTCTGTAAATAAATGAATTCGGTGACCCGGCGGTTTGTCCGTGGTCCGCGAGCGGCGGACTCCAAGCGAACTTTATTAAATCGAAGCGACAAATCTCGGCTGTGTGGTTTCACTTATGTACTACTTGTTTGATATACAACTTTATACAAAGCCTGAAAATAGTACAGAATCAGTAACTGAAGCGATAGCAATAATATTTACGCCAAGTTAAAACGTGACTTACGGGTTGTATCTAAATGATTTTTACAAACATCGTGATGAGACACCGAACTGTCCCACTGCATGGCAAAAGCCTGCCTTTCCATTTTCCTCTATCAAAGGCCAAACTTGATCTCAGTGTCAATCCATCTACTTTTTGTTGTTATTTATTCATAAATAAGAAATGGGTGTAAGAGCTATAACAACACAAAATAAAATAATTGTACTATGTTTGTGTCTACCCAAGTCGTAAATACTTAAACACTTTGCTTGTTACCATCGCTGTTAAATCAGCTTATGTACCCGCTGCAACTAGCACCACACATTTAATATTCCCTCCCTCCAGGTGCGACTACCTACATTCACTGTGTCGCACTCTAGTTTGTGGCTTCCCCTCCCCTTTCCCATTCTAGATTGTACATACAACCTGTCTGAAACAGACATTCTTGTATTCTACGTTGACTTTCGCGAATGCTTTTTACAATTATACGAGTTCACTTCGTCGTGTTTACTTCGTTTTGTGAAACTAAAATCCAAGTGTTTTGTTAATATTTTGTCTGCACTCACGGTAATGAAACATTAATCGCTTTTAAATCGTTCTGTAGTTTTGTCGACTTTTGACATTATGACATGAATATATTTTGTTCCAATACCTACCGCTTTAATTTGTGTAGTTTCTAGTGAAAGCCTTAAATTGTGTTTTGTATATGCTTGATTAAGTATTCTTTTGTCCTTAATATACTTTATTTTATTATTAGTCGAGCAATAAATGGTTTATACTACACCTGCGTCAGTTTTCCCTCAAAATGTATTCTTGTTTCTTAAAAAATATCCGGACTTTACGTTCGTAACAGGATTGACCGGTAGAAGCGTTCGGACGTGGAGCTTAAGAAGCTTTACAAGCAACCGAAATATAATTATTTTCTTCAAGACCATAATAAGAGGTGGCAACTACTTCATCTTAAAACATTTTAAAAGCGAACAAATTGCAAGAAATCTTATTCAAAAGTCGCTCGCCATGATTGTGATGTAATCTTGCTGCCAGTACATTTATACTGAGTAAAATACTTGTTTTATGAAGACACCCTTGGGAGGTATTCTTTGATGATATTCTCAAAATCCCAAGATCTTGAACTGTTCTGTTTAACGCTATAAGTTTTTATAGCGGCTATTGTGAATACGGTACACCTCGACGCTCAGATGTTACTGGTATACATTTCGCTTTTTGTATTTCCTTCTATGTTCTATGTAGGGAACATTCTTGTTTTATATTATTTGTTTGGTGAATATTCCAATCATTACCTGTGAGAAAAGGCTAATTTCTCAAGCTATGTTGGGGCCGGCTTCTTATTTTACCGGATGACTGAATACAGTATTTAATATGGAGCGACTGCCTATCTGACCTCCACAATCCTCATTACTAGGTAATATAGTAGGTATACCAAGTAAGACTGGTTGTCAGAATTGTAATGAATGGATGACTGGCAAAGATCGCTGTATGACAGTCCAGACCAATGGCTTAACGTGCTTTCCGAGGCAAGAAAGGCTCTCAATGTTAACAAATGGTCACCCATCCACGGACCAACCGCAGCGAGCGCGGCTTAACCTTTACTACCGGTCAAACCGTATAATAGCGGCTCTCAGCCTCTTTGTGAATCTTCTAGTACCATTAAGATTTAGTCTGGCAATAATAGGGGATGGATGACTTCCCAGTACCTACGTATTGAATATAAGTAATAAACATTGGTATTCCAATTCTCCGAATGACGTGACATACCCCTAGACATTCGGAACAAATACCCTTGTTGTGCCTTAATATCCTTCAAGTACATATACGCTTTAGTATGTACATACATTACAAAGGATTTCTAGCCCGATGTATAGTCCGACGGTTTTATAAGAATTCGTTTTTACCTGTAGAGGTCGGGAATCTAAAATGTAAGGCTTATTTACTTTTACCTTTTTACCAAATGTTGTTCACTTCTGCTCGTATCTAAGTGAAGGTAGGTGTGTTTACATAAATTGTTTGGTTGATTGATTTTCTTATACGGCTGCTTGCCTAGTCATTTGTAAATTAATTGAGGTTTTGTTAATTATTGGATATTATTTTATGTTAATCACAGATTAATATCTTTTGTTCCCACTATCAGTTAAATTATCATTTGACTTAGAGAGATTTGATTATTCAATTTCAAAAGATCAATAGGTATTGTATTTTATATGTATTTATACGGGACGATAACAAGAGGTTTGAATCTGTTCATGTTTGGTTATTTCACGATATCAATATAAAATTAACTCCAAATTTTAAATAATTATTGTTCATTGGCGTCTAAGCTTGTTTATAGACACAGATAATCTGACGCATTTGTTATACGATAAGAGGAAACACCTTATAAATTATCCTGGATAAAACAGGCTACCCTGTCGTTAAACTCGGGATGCTTTTAAAAACATTCGAGCGCCGACGTCGAACTACCTGGATGTAAAGAATGCCTTTGTAAGTACGTACCTCTTAAAGGTTTACTTACTCTTATAAGGAAATTATCGAGAATGTACCCAGTTTCCGCATGGTTCGTTTAATTTATATTTTGGGTATTTAAAGTTTGGTATTTAAAAGAATTCCTGAAAAGGCGATCCGTTTACAATAATAGAACTGTATGGAAATATGGGCGCCTCGTTTTCGCACAGACACTATTTTAATGTTATAGCAGCTGGAATATGTTTTTTTTTGTCTTGAAGTATGTGCCAATGTGTGTGTGTGACAGTATATAATATTTGAATTTCAACAACAATGTTTCTAACACAATAACATGTTGGTATAATATAATTAAGTAGGTATGTAATATTTCATGTATTTATTCATTCAATATTTTATCCATTAGTTAGTTCCAAAGCAGAGAACCTGTTACTATTTTTTTTTCAATGTACATTATGACAAAAAAAATAAGCCAACAAAAACACGCGAAATGTAACAATATCATTGTACCATATAGACACCATTTCCCACAACCGCGCCCTATAAAACTCCACAATTCATCCGCAAATTGTTCCCATCTCTGAGGACAGATAATGCAATGTAACTGAATCCCTAAGGAGCTGACGCGTCCGGGTTTTTATTAATATTGTGACAGCGATTCTGAACTGTGTTACTATGTCGCCTGTTGCACTGCTGAAATGTATTTTTTTCCTCATTTCACTTCTAATAGAACTAGAGTTGACCTTAGAACTGTCTGTATTAGATATAATATTTTGGACCAGATTAGCTATGAATTTCAAAGTTAAAAAATTAGATCTTAAATTGACTTGATTGTCATGGTCACGGCCATGACACCTGCAAAGGCTTCGAAACGTCGGAAACTAAAATCAAAATAAACCGCGATAGAATCCGTTTAAAATTAGTTTTATTTCAATGTCTAACCATTCGCGTAAACCTGACAGAAAAAGTGAACCTAACCAGAAAACAATAATTAGATCTTAAATCTAAATCTATAACAATTATGTCATGCTTAAAAGAAAGAACATTGGTGTACTAATAAAATTAAATAAATTACCATTAATCCAATAATAAAATAATTGTTACTCCTTAAAAATCGTCTCTCTTATTAAGGGCCTATTTCACCATCGTTAATTCTAAGCAAGCCCTAACTGGATTATTATATGTATTCCTATTTCAAGAAATATTTAACGTATCCTAAGCACGAAAGCCCAATCCTCCAATTCCCAAAGCACATATCCCGAGAATAGGTCATCGTAAGCCTTTATATCATCAGTGAGGGTCCCACTTGAGCCTCGTCGGAACTGGGACAGGTCACAGCTCGCGGCTGCTGGCGAAGGCTTTAGAACAGAATACATGCCATGTTCTTAAAAGGGATTTAGGTTAGGACTCGTTTTAACCGCTCTTGAGGGCTGAATTAGGTGGTTCTTGGTATAAAATTTTCGTTTTATAAGGTGTTTTTGTGCTATTAAATTAGAGCCAAGGAGGATGGTAATTCAGTCTTTTTACGAATTTCTTTTATAATTGTTGTTCTGATGTTATTACTTACAATATTCATTTAGTTGTGGAATCACATTCTCTAAATATTTTAGTTTCTCAAAATTTCAAAAGCTCCTTTTTGTGGGTTCATTTGAAATGAAAACACTTGATTTTATGCTTTATGTCTCTGGATAGATTCAAGTGTACCACAATTTTTTGCTTAGTTGGCTCGGGCCTGCAGAAGATTAATGTAATTTGCAATTACTTTCGGATTTTAATGGTGATGTCGTTAATTACAAAACGATTCCGCTTGTAAAATATTATTGCCCCGAGCAAAGATGTCAATAACATTTACCTTCATAGTTACACAACTCCAAAACTTACTGTACAAAATAGATAAATATGGTTTTTGTTACTTATTTTTATATTTTGGCGTATCTTATCGACGGAAATTTAATGTCTATGAAAATAATTCTATACAATACTGAGATATTGATGAGATTTGATTTGATCAGATTGAGATATCACTAAGGGACTATTTTCACCATCGCCAGATAACTTTATTCGAGGAATAATTTTGGAATTTGACAGTTGTTTCATACAGAAACTGTCAAACGTTAATTTTGTTCGTCGAATAAAAGTTATCTGACGATGGTGAAATAGACCCTAAATGAACTTTTAATTCTCTAAATCCGCAATTAAACGGCCTTTACCTAGTTACCGAGAAATTAAGGTGCTTTAATAATAATAATAATAACCATTTCTTTCAGGCAACTAGGCCCATAGTAATCATACTTCGAATAGGCACTTAGGTTAGGTTTAGTAATTAGTTAGGTTAATTTAGTATTTAATTATTGTAATTCTTTTTACTTAAAATAAATTAGTTTAAAGTCATTTTTGTTTTTTTTCGATCCTCCGATTGCAGATAACGTAATTTAAAGTTAACAGTACCTGTTAACTGTATTATATAAAATACGTGGAACGAGAACCGAGTGCTTGGCTGTTATTCAATTAAGTTGTATTTAAAAATTTCAAGGAAACTGCACTAAGCTTGGAACTATTTTCCAGAACATCGATCGATAATGAAAATCCTTATAATGCTGTAGAATTTATTTTTCACAGAAATGTTATGCTTTTATGAGAATATTTATGTTATAGATAGAAATTCTTGTTAGTTCATAGACTTACCTCCATTCACCCTCGAAGACAAAAATGGGACATTTATGTATAGATTGCATTGAACTGTTCTTCTAACATAATTATTATACCTACATATACACACTTGGGAGTACTAATATACTTAGTTGAATTAATGAAATGTCTATCTAACGATTTCTAGTCTAAATTGTAAAACGTTTTGTCGCGTCTACTTGGGATCCATATGTCACTGTTGCAGGGATCCAGCAGTATTCAGAATTAGATATTTTTCAACCTGACACATGCCGAGCTGGGTACCCTTCAGCGCAAACTTGACACACTTACTTTTCTATTTTATTACTACTTATTTTTTCCGTTTTATTAGCCTAAATGGTTCTTCTTGTATTTTGTGTCTGTTTTTGCATTGAGTAAATGTTTTATGTATCTATCTATCTAATACTGAAACGCAACTCAACCTTAGGTGCAGTCGTATCCGCTCGGGCATTGATGTGATGCGATTCCATCGTGCTATGAAACGGGCTAGAATCGTATCACCCTCAATAAGACTCAATAGGACACAGTAAACGTACTGTCACGCGATTATTTTCTTAGCATGCACATATGACACGAGCGGTGATAATATGATGATGCCAGACGTTCTTAAATGGTTTCCCGTCGCTACTTTACACCTTAAAATATGACAGAGATAGCATAAGACTTAACTTCGTCTTAAACCTGATTGACGTTTCAGTGTTCGTTGATAGTATTACTTCATAGATTTATTGGTATCGATTTATTCAGACCAACTTTCCATGACATCTAAATCTGCATGCTTGGATGGAAGTGAAAAGATACTTATTTTAATTCAAAATAGTGGTTGGTAAAGAATTTTGTTATCTCTATGTTAGACTAAGTAACCGCAATGTTGCAAGTAACAATTCGATTTAATTTGTCGCTTAATGAATACCCGGTTAACTGAAATCGTTAACTGTAAACAAACAATGGTATCGAATCTCATTTAGCCGAGACACAGCAATTAAAGTAAAACAATAGAAGTGAATTGTGATCAAAACGACGCCCAGTTATGACTGGCCCGGACAACGGAACACTGTAAATCGTCCTTCGATTCATCACAATTTACTTTTGGCGATTGATTGAAAAAAAAATATTGTTGTTTGCTTTTAAGTAATTTTATCGACCCGAGAGAAGAAAATTCTGTCAATAATATTACTGTGTCCTTTTTTTTTCAATCTTTGCCAAATTACGCCTGAGTCACTGTCTATCGATGATGAGAATGCTTGTAGGGCGTCCATAACCTACTGGATGATGTCGTTTTGGTGGGTTGATACTTTGACACGTTGTTGGAATTTAACAAATGAAAGTCAAAAGAGATCTCAGGTTCAGAATACTAAAATGCGCTTAAAATTGGCAAAAATGTTTACTATGTTTATGTTTAATGCCCTTGCAATTGTTATTTTATACACCGCCTTGAATTATACTTTTGCTGCACTTTTGGATTCTAGAATAACATAATTATACATATAACTTTATTATATCTAGCTATAGGGTTCATTACGTTTGAGTGTTACTCGGATGTCGCATTCCACTCCTTTTTAACGCTTGATGGCGTAAAAACAAAACATAAAAACAGGAACGTTAAATGAAGGAAAAATACATTTTTTTTGCAAATGAGAAAATCCCGGGCGTAGTGGCTCCCATTTCCAAGTTATTTCCCGGTGGACTTGTAGTCGGATATCCCGGTGTATATCCGGATGGGCTGTTGGCCGGTTGATGGTACCTTTTTGATTGGCGTGCCCTGGTTTATCTGACGAGACCCGAGGTTTTATTAAATGTTTAAATGTGAGAATTTTCTAGTGTTCAGTCAGGGTTTTTGTTTGAAATGTCCCACTGCTGGGCAAAAGTATCCCCACTCTTTTCCCACCTGTTTCTCTAAAGAGCCGCAAGTCACCATTTCGACCAAAACGAATTCAGGGAATCCTGTTGATTTTAAATCATAACCGTTTGTTTATTGTTACGTACAAATATATTTCTTTTGTTATGATAATAATATAACGGTAATAATATAATGGTTTGGAGTATCTTCTATATTAATAATTTCGTTCAGGGCTACGGTAGACTCGATCGAAACCTAATATGAATAACAATACATAGAAAAATATTGATTTCGAGTCGACAACATATATCCGCAAAATTCGTATTATTGAGAATTTCGTTAAATTCTAATGGCACTGACAAACAAACCGCAGTCGCCATCTTGGGTAGTGATTACAGTGCTGACAAGGCGTATGACAGTTGAATGATAGTTGGTGTTAAATGAAAGAGGTATGAGTTTCGTATAAAAACCTCCTTCACTGCTAAGTTAATTTGTTCTCTAATTTTAAAATTTAATTGTTTTTCTTTGTTGTTTGTCAATGATGTAAGAAAACATTTGCTCTGATGAAAATATATTTACTTATTATTGGTACAAGATGGTGTTATTTCACATAAAAAGCTAGGCCTCACGATTACTTAACAGTTGGGTCCAGAATCGTTTCGGAACGCGTTTGAAATAAAATATTTATAAAAAAAATATTTATTTCGCTTTTTTCACGTTCCGTTGCATACTAGCTCTTATATACGCCTCGCCAATCAACACGTCGCGTGCATCGCGCCAAAGAAGTATCCATCACAAAGAACTGTGGCTCATTTGACTGTGTAAAACGAAACGTCTTGCCGGAAACATTGAGTGAATCTTAACAAAACTTTTCTTCAGTCGTTGTCGTTTCGCGAAAATATTAATATTATTCGTGTGTAAAAAATAAAAATTATGTGTGTGAAAACTATTGCAGTTTTTATTTACTATATTTATTAAACACATCGAAGCTATACGAATCTATGGCTTGCTTACCTTTAATATTCCTTGAAAACCGATGACTACAGAAATATTTACCTACATTGTGTATCATGAGTCACATTTCAACCGAGCGGAGCCGGGTTTTCATCTAGTGTCTACATATTTTTGTTTATGAGTATTTTACTAATATTTTTTTCTCTCTTTACAGGTAAGCATCAATAAGGAGAGATATTGTTTATTTATAAATAGAACGAGTAAGGGTAAGGTAATATTAGATATTTATCTACATTCAGTATTGGTCACATAGATACTAATATTTATCATTTTATGTTGTTCGGTAATCATAATTTTTAAGTATAATTTAATAGCATTACGATACCTACATCATTCACGGTATTGACGTTTGTGAAATATATAGTTAAATACCAATAACATGATAATTTGGTGTCTGGAACGAAACAACTTTGAAATAAAATTATTTACATGTGTGAAAAATTTAATTGCGTGAGCAGACAACGAAACCCGCATATTATATTTATATCATCGTCAATACATAATAGGTATCTGGGTTATTACGCCCATCACACCTTTTTTCACGGGCTGGCTGCATCGTAACGAAAGCTTCAAGCCTCAATAGAGCCAGGCTTTTAATAGCATCACCTGTCCACCCTTTGGGGATAGTCAGTACTCCGTCGGGAGCCGATACATCGATACATATCGATATCGCAAACCGAATAACTCGATTATCGACGCCATTGTGAATCCGCTGACGTGAAAAATCTATTCGGACATCCAGTGCGGTGATGTGTCTCTAATAGATACAAAATATTATTCAATATTTATTCGTAGAGCCTTTAATGCTTGTGAAATAAAGCTTATTTTAACATTTGCAAGGCACTGATTTATTGATAGTTAACACACGAGTAATTTTAATAACCGATGGTATTAGATTTTCGGTTCGCTCAAACGGCACTAGTGATAATATTTTTGTATAAAACGTATAACATATAAAACTTACTTTAATATTGATTTTGTTCGCCATAATTAAAGGATTATTAGGGACCCGGAGTAATCAACATAATCAAATTACAAAATTGTTTGGCTGAAATTTAATAGCTGTCAAATTCTTGTAATTCGAAAGCCTAAAATCAATTTTGTTAAAAAAAAAAATATTGTTTCCTATAAATAACACTTCACTGAAATTCCAGTGTCAGAGTTACATGTCCGAGTAGTGTGGTAGTCAAAGTTATGACATAAAACCTATGCAAATCTCTCCGATAAACTTTTACTACTTTCTTACATATTTTCAATAAAAACTGTTAAAGTAGGTACAGTCAAGCAGTGTCAGTGCAGTAGCACATCGAGTTGTTTGAAATAGTTTGGGATCAGATGGCCGTGTGTGAGCTGTCCCAAGATATTATTATTATACCTAATTGAGGTGCGTACTTATGGCACTTGACTGTACCTAATAAGTTTTCCAGGCTGCATTATAATTCCGATAATACTATTAATATCATTTGATAACACGATGATGCGTTTTCCGATCGTCGGTTTTGTTGTATCATTAATAAAGGATAGGTTTAGATTATGCTTTGATTTAACCGCCCAACGCTAATGCATTCAAACTGATTGCTATTGATAATGACATTTTAATATAACTGTAAGTGTACAGCTAATTATCTTGATACGTTTTATGCAGGTATTTCAAGGTAGACTTTTTTTTATCGACGCCCGCACTAAGAAACTTATGCCCGTTTTCACCAACATCCCCTAAGTTTAAGGGATCCCCTAAACATGGTTAGGGGGCCGTAAGAAGGTGATTTCTGTTTCACCAATTGTTAGGGGTCACCTAAACCTTAAAAGGTCCCCTAAATTTAGGTCGTCGGAATTTTGGCCCATAAACCGGCACATACGTAAGTGACATTCTAAGTTACGAAGATGGATAGTGATTTATACGAAGTTTTAGAAAATTTAGAAACTGTTTCTACTATATTCGACGTAAATAACAGCCGTAGACCAAAAATATATCGGAAACTACCAAATTACTTCGAAAGTTTTGATGAAACTGATTTTTTTCGGAGATATAAGTTAAGTAAATCTTCAGTGTTGTATTTATTGGAAAATATTGAACACCCATTAGAATTTACTGAAAATACTTATCACGAGTTTTTATAAGGACCTTGCCCAAATAAGTGAAACTGACGATATAATGTTTCTAATACACTTGTGGGGTATGTTAGTATGTATTTTATTTTATTCCAGAAATAATCAATATCACCAATAAACCAGTTATTAATAGCATTGAGGTTTTATGGTTCGGGCAATCATTTGTAATAATAATAACAATCAAATCACGACAACAAACAAAAGAAAGAAGTGTCATATATAAATATGGCCACAGATTATACGCGAGTTTCATGATGTAAATACAGAGTGAATATTGAAAAAAATATTAAATAAACTAAAAAGATGAATGAAATAATATGTATTACTGTTATTAAAACATCATTTATTATGAACTGTATCAATTCGTGTGTATACTTTACAGAATTTGATAAAAAAACTAAATTGTTTAAAAGTATCGATAAGTTCAAAGACGAATCAGTCACTATTATCGAAAACAAAACGTCACATAGTTATGTGTCCCCTAGTTAGGTGATAAAAATGATGGTGAAACAAAATATAATTTAGGGGCTAGTTTAGGGGAGCTTTTAAGTAAACGATCCCATAGTTAGGTGGTAATATAGGGGATGTTGGTGAAAACGGGCATTAATCCTTGTGTCGCGGGGGTTTCACAAACATTCAAATCACATGCACAAAGAACACCAAGACTTGGAACAAGTATCTGTGGATCACACAAATGCTTGTCCCATGCGGGGATCGAAACCGCAGCACGTCGCGCACATTAGTGTGGTGACCTATACCACTCCCCCACCCTACCCGGGTACTCGGCTATCCGTGCAGTCAACTTTGATTTAGTTAATGTCAAAATTGAGGCATGACAATTGATGAAGTCATCGCGGACTTTATTTCCAATTGCTGCCAAAACACGTAACAATAAAACCAGCCTCAGTGTACAGTAGCAACTCAAGTTGATGAACAAAATCAGTTTTCAAAACACCTACCTACTAACAATTTTCTCATAGTTATTTAGTTATTTCTCTTAGTTCATCATCCCTGCCATCATCAATAAGCAATTAACCACTAATAAGCAATCTCACTGTGCATGTCATCCGCTCAACTGACGCAGGTAACTGTCCAATAATCCTTTACTTGAATCAAGTAGAAGTTATAAAATATTTCACAAATATTTTCTTTTCGATCTATTTGTTTAGAAGAGAATTAAGTCCGGTAACGGATTACAATATTATTTAAGCTTTTTTGCATATGAACGGTTTTAATTCTGTGTGTACTTGTTTATTCCTATTCTATGTTCTAGTGCAATAAATAATTTCTTTTTATGTGATTCAATACGTAGGTTTTAACGGTTCAAAACTAGGAGATCTTCAGTACCTAACTACATGCGTGTCATTTTGTCAGTCGACTTTTACAATTACTGGATCGTAATTGTGATTGATAGAGTTTGTGATTCTATCGCCAAATCGATTAACGCGAGGTGAAATTTCGCTTTCTCGATAAATCGTTTTAACATTGTGGCATTTATTCTCATCGAAACACGAACAGGGCACGAAAAAGCAGTTTTTATTAATGATCTGTTCATGACTATTGGCATTTTTGTTATTAAATACGTTTTACCATTAAAACAAAATAAGTATAAATTTACTTAAATACGGGTTGCTTGTAGTTTTCAAGTGATTTTAATATTCTTTGATAGTAAATATTGTTTTATATAGATCCAGTATTTTTACAATCTACACGTCGATATTTTTGAGTAACTTACTGCTATCAAAATATGAAACATTGTAACCACCGTATTGAAAGAAAAATACGGATTGGATAACACATAGCTGCTCTCAGTTCTTTCTTGATAAAAATATATAATTTATTTTGATATTCTCATCAGAAGTAACTTTAATTGGATAGTTTTATTTGAAAAATCTTTCGTTTCATTTGTACTTAAAAATTGGAACCGTGCCTAAAGCGATATGAGTTCAGCCTGCTCTTCTTGGAAGAATACCAGAGCTTACTTACATTTTGTTTCAAAATTACTTATACTAACAACTCGACTGATGTGAATCCTAATTATTCAACAATGTTACCCAAATATGAAGACAATGTTCATCATAATATTCTTAGAAAGATAAACATAAATTAGGATGTTTCTTGGAATCAAACAATATGCGTCAAATTAACATTTTTCTTTACCTGTACCCTACTTAGGCCTCAAAATTATAAAAAATAATCTGTTAGGGCTCAAATCTCATAAAAATCTTGAAAAATTTCCATAGACGGTGGCCCTAAAGTTACCTGCACAAGCGGCAGCCGGCCTTAGTCCAGTCAAGGTCTTCAGTCGTTTACCGCTAAACCAAAGAGACATTTACACACGTTGTGCTGTATAAATAGTACCGGTATTGATTTCGATGGCGTGCTGATCGCCTTCTGAATATTTCAACGACACGCCACCCTCTCTGCCCTTGAATTCTTTCATTGTGTTTTGTTTCTATAGCGAGCTATTTTTGGATACTAATCACCACTACGGTTTTATTGTGTTTCGAAATATATTTTATGAACGGGCTGACGTAGTTAGGTGTTCTGTTTTACCACTTGATTGTTCTCTGGTCGAACACTACAGAATTTTATTCTACAAGTTTTGTGGATTGATAAACCCTGCTTCGGGAATTTTGTTATTATGTATTTCTTTACACTGAAATATTAAAGACTAGCTGTACCCGCGACGTTGTTCGCGTTGAAAAGTGTATTTATTGCCGTCAATAACTGAAAGTGAAATAACTAAAGTGGCCGTGGTTAAATGACCGGATTCGTATGAACAGGGGTTCAAACCCGGGCAAGTACCAATGTGACCTTTTCAAAGTTACGTGTACTTTCTAAATTATTGTAAGACACTATTGACAAACGGTGAAGGAAAACCAAAAAATTAAGATCTGAAATAATTGCCAGCCCGCATTGAGTTAGCATGGTGATCAATACTCGTTTCGTTTTTATATGGGTGGAGGCCTATGCCCATATAAATGCAATACATGTTATAGGCGGGTATAGCTGGGAAGTGTCTCGACACCATAACAGAGTAGCGTCGCAACGCCATTCTAGAAAGGCGCCGCAACGCCACATTACAACGGAATCGCGACACCAAAGCTAACGGGCGTCGTTACTCTATAGCTGTGTGGTCACGACGCTTTATTTGTATGGCATCGCACGCCATAGTTGATAGGCGTCGCGACGCCATAGATGGGAGGCGTCGTGTAGCCATATTAGAGCGGCGTTACAACACCATAGCTGGGAGGCATTCAAATCGCTACAATTGCGAGGCGTCGCAACACTACAATTGAGTGGCGTCGCTACGCTATACCTGAAGCGTCGTGACGCTATAGTTGAGCGGTATTGCGACTTCGTAGCGGCGTGGCGCACGGCTACTGGAGTCGACTGTTATTCTTAAATTCGCCCTCTACCCCTCCGTCTATCTCCGAAAATAATTGTGAACTCTATAAAAACTATTGAATTAATAGTTTTTATAGAGTAGGTAAGTCTTCGAGGTGGTTTCATATGTATACATTTCAATCAATCAATTTAGTAGTTTTGTTGTTAAATCAAAACAACTGGAAAATGTAACCAAAAATGACATATCGGTTAACGAAAAGGATCATGATCCATGAAAGACGACGAAGACGCATGATCTGCAAGCGATGGGGGATGGAAAGCAGCAAAGTAGTGAATCATGCAACCGGGACGGGGGTCAACTGACTGTCTTGTCAAAGTGCAAACTCATATGGCTTAGGTGTGTTGTAACACACCCAGCACAAATCTGCCTCTTAACTCTGAGGATAGGCTTCGATCTTGTTTTAGATTGATTATCAGCAGAGTGACAGCATGCAGGTTTTCCGGTGTCCACTCAAGTGCACTGTATAAAATTCCCTAATTGTTCTCAGACTGAAAGAAAGAAAATGCATTTACTTGCGCCGCTTGCGACGCAAAAAATACAAAAGAAAAACTAACTTCTACAATAATTTCCAAAATGTTAGAGAAAATTAAGTATTGGTTTGAGACAGGCAGGCTAAAACTAATACTTATTATTTCAATGTCCAACGCCTCCGATAGTATGTAAAACTGTTGGTTCCGACCGTCAAAAATGATCTTTGGTCATTGCTATTGCTTTACCCGTGCTTCCAAAATATACCGAATTACTTAGTAAAATGGATTGTGTAGGTCAGACAGAAATACGAACATACGACATCGACGGAGCTTGGTATACATTTAATTTTGAAGGTACCATTTAATGCTAAAGCTGAATAAAAACAGAAATCTGGGCCATTAATTGACAGAAGAAGCTGTGAATTTTAATAAATCGTCTCTAATAATTTCGTAAAGAAAGTAAAAACAATTGCCCTAAGCAAAAGTTGGCGCCGGCGCTGTAAACCGTATATTTATTGGTCCCATAGTTTTTCAGCTTGCCATCGGACACTTGTCACAAACAGCAAAAGAAAGATATGGGTAGAAGAAAGGTAAATTTAATTTTATTTTATTATTTTTATCCAAGAAATATTACAGATTAACAGAAGAAAACGTGAGAATAATAATATCAATAACGACCAATAGGTAAACTACGTTGAACCTCATTTTTTAGGGACAAAAATGATATTTGATTGAAAAGACAACAGCGAAAAGTTTTAAAAATATGATTTTTAACTAAAAGACACAAAAAGGGTTAGCTCGACTGAGATTCGAACTTGGAGTATCAAAATATTTGAACTTGTAAAAGAAACTGGATTATAAAAGAAAAAAAGGGCGCCGTCACACCTGGATTTGAACTTGCAGCAAGAACATTCATTTCCAATCGTTCAACCACCGAGTTGTTTTCACTACAGCTTATTTTCCTAAAAAGTGACTCATACTTCAATCAGATCTGGTCGTTATAGTAACGAAGTTTTTGCCATGGTTACTTGGTTGTTTACATTTTGACAGCGGGCAAATGAATTTTGTAAACAATTATCAATTTTCCCTCGGGAACTTCTTAAGGAATCGGGATAAAAGGTAGCCTATGTTTTTTTCCATGTCAAAGGCTACATGCATACCAAATTTCAACCAAATCGGTCCAGTCGTTTTTGCGTGAAAGAGTAACAAACATCCACACATCCACACATCCATTCTCACAAACTTTCACATTTATAATATTAGTAGGACAAGCGTAGGGCTGTAACAACACTATTAATTGAAATATTATCCTACTTGTCTTGTTTCCTTTCAAATAAACCAAATTTAACATAAGGCTGGCTAAATCTGTCCCTGTCCCCATACCTACTAAGATACCAGTATTAATTTAGTTCATCGAATTTGTGTACCTTTTGTTACGAAAGCAGAATTGTGACTAGTATCCAATTAATAAAAGTACAATCGATTGACAGTAAATAGGTATAGATAGATTAGCTTCACGATTCCGAGCAAAGCAATTGATTTTGACATTTAGAGCGCCTGTTACTTATTCATGCTAATAACAGAACAGACGACTTGACTGACTGGTGGGAATTTCTTCGAATATTGGAAATCTGATTTCACTTTCTAGTTTTGAGCCCAAATGGTATCAAAACTGAGATACAAATTTAGGCAATTCTGGCTATTCATTAATGAACGATATTATTTCTGAAGCCCAGTCTCTTCCATCTGATTAATCAAAAAACTAATTGAATATCAATGTAGAAATAATCGTTTTTTATTCATAGACAAGTTACAAAAACTACTGCTATTACTTACAAAGTAGGTACTTACAAAGGTACGTGATAAACTCTGATACCCACGGAAAGATATACCTAACTTGTTTTTTTTTATCTGTTCAGACAATTCACGGACTAATTAATTTGCTTCCTTTCTTGTATTGACAAATACAATGTCATCAAGCAATCAGACATACGTAATCAGTGATTCTCGTAATCGAACCAAGTGCTTCTGTGAATTTGCCTGGTGGTGCAGCAGTGTGCAAACAATGGGGTTGGGACAATGGTGCTCCACTCGGGTCAACGACTCTTCCATCATTCACTGTTCAAGTATTGTGTTCATTTCGAGGGGTGTCACTGGAAAATTTTAATATCAATATGGACGAAAATCTGGCTGTAATTAATCATATTCGATGAAGTTAATTAAAATTGAACGGGCAACAAATATTTTACGAAAGCTTTTATTGGAGAGAGGTAATAAGCAATCTGTCAATACCGTTGTTTACAATATATCGGTATAAAGATTTTGAAGGTTGAAATAAATTGCCATTGAGTGAGATTTAAAATATAACACATCCAAAAAATTTAAATGTGGGACAGTGTTATGAAACTACTTATAAAATTTTGTTTTTTTGTTTGTTCTTAGGTACTGTGCCAAAGTTCATACAGATTTTTGCTTTTACTAAGAGTTTTCCCGCACCTTATGTAAACTCAGTCTTCTTTAGATGCCATTACTCAATCAAGGAATGAGTGCTTACCAAATTCAAATTGAAAGTTGCAAGTAATATTTATCATTTCTTGAATTGCAGACTTCAATAATAAATCAGAATATTAATCGTGCCTGTATAGAAATGTTTTGGAATATTATTGTATTTCGAACTGATGAATGAAGTATGAGAATGAAGAATGTAATATAAGTAATTTAATAGTAAATTATTTTGGAATTATTAATTAAAATCTAAAACCTTTTGACCTGTACCTTTTAACTCAGTTATTATGAATAGACACAATAATCTTTTTTAATATTTCTAAAGTTTTCTCAAATAAAACTGAAACATTGTCGGTCCCAAAATATGTGGAAGTCAGGATTATAATGAAATAGTTCGTGTTAATCGCACGTAATGTTGTCACCTTATTGTGTAATTGTTCTTTAAAACTAAACCCTCGTTAAAAACAGCATTAACTTATCGCTTACACGTTTTGTTATCGTCTTTCTTTAACTTGTATGGGTTTTCTTTGTTTCTTTATCCGTTTGTTTATTTACCATTCTCTTTTAGTTAAGTACCTAAGTTTTGTTCTGTTAAAAGACGTAGGTTAAAATTTTATTCTAACAACGATTTTTTTTTTATTTTATATTGTTATAGCTTTGCACATAAACCTATTTGGTTTATACGTTACAGATTTTCTAAATTACACTTTTCAGATGGGTATTGTTTAAATCAAATTAGTATTATTTTCATGACATTTCATACTGTTGATCCTATTTATCGGATTTTGAGAATAAATTAATATTTCCCCTACATAGTAAATACTAATTTTATCAGAATTGGTGACAGAATTATATTATTCATTGGTTAATTACTAGGTCAGTGCGTTATCTGTTTTTGCACTAATTAACAAATTACCTAATATATATTGATTCTCAATGTTTAGATTTCAATCCGTCATTATTATTGCTGCACTCATTGGATGCAATGAAATCTGTTTGAGCGCGATATTTATTAATTTATTGGAATTGGCTTAAAGGTCGTAACACTCGCGTTAATACGTTGTAGCCCGGGAATCTTTATGACCTACTGTGCGTTTCAATTATGATATTGAAATTCATTGTTAATTCTTCAAAGCGATGCAAAGCTCTCGTATAAAAACAAAGTGTTTTTCCATGCATTAAAATCTCAAAGCTTAAGCAAAATGAAATGGTCGTAAATAAAAAAAGACAGCGCGTTCCCGTTACTAACTAAACTTTACATAATATAGGAATCGCAGAAAAGTTAAAACCAATATATTATTATATCGGACAAAATAAATCCTACCACAAACAACCTATCACGAAACCAACTATTTAATCAGGTCTGGCTTCAGGCTAGACCGTATTTCAAGCAACCAAGTGAATTGCCCACGTCCAAAATAAATCCTCAAACGATGCGTCACCGGGTGCTGCCGCTGCTGGCGCCGGTGTTCCTGTCCAAGTTGTGGAGGCGGAGGCGACGGGCCAAGGCCATCGAGAAGCTGCACGGGGTAAGCAGGAAACCCTGGAGCCATAAGGAAGATTTTTATTACGCACAAGTTACAAACAAAAGTTTACACATAATTCAAAATAAGAAAGACGATTTTTAGTATACTTTATGGATTTTGTTGCGCCCGTTTTCCTCCACAGCCAGAGGGAAGAAATAAAAGTGTTGACTATATTTCTATTTAGTACTCATAAATCTGTTGCTCATATATTTCAGTTTTATTCATTAGTTATTTTTAACTCAGAAAGCGGTGACAAATAGCGAAATTCTGCAGTCCGTTTTATCACTGAACAACGAGAAACGGAAGTGAATTTCCCTTCCAAATAAGGTGACCCAATACGGACTGTTTCATGTTGTGCAGGGTCACAGAATGTTACCAATATGGCAATGTTTACTTCACTGGTAATGCCCTCTATGCATAAAATAAGTAAAATAAAAGAGGCCTTTCTAAGACCAAGGGGTCTTAGAAAGGCCTCTTTCATTCTGGTTATCTTTGGTGGGGTATTGTTGGACTTCACGTAACTTCGTCTTAATGTGTCAAAATAAGGGAAACAACGTAGAACATTGAATTATTTATTTTAGATTGCCCTGTGGACCTTGACTTTGTTCCAACATTACTGCTAGTCAGTTACATATTTTTGGTTAACCTGTTGAAGTGATTGCATAATGATTTATACTTACTTAATATAAACATTATCATTGCATTTTCTTGCTATGAAGATTGCGTGAAGACATTCCTATAGATATACGAAAAACCCAAACGAATCGTAAACTGTAAATGCCAACAAATAAAACCCGATGCTCAAAAGAAACGATTACCGCTATTCAAGTCTTCAATTACGTATTCTGAATTTTATTAGCATTCTTTCCTCATCCAACATAAGAGTCTTCAGAGTGATAAATTACAGTTCTCGCATAATACCGGATTCCAATACAGCAAAACAACCTTGGCCTCCCCAGGCCACTCGATTTCCGCATTTGGCTCGACAGATGCCCTTAAATTTCGCGACTGCCAATTAAGAACAATATTATGCGTCGCCATTTTATTGAATAAACGGGAGAACGTTTATTCTGGGTATGTGTTGAATACCAATTTTTGGTTACTGCCGAATTTTTTTTGTGATGAGCCTGATCTTTACATGGGCTATGGTTTTTTGACCTTGATGGAATTCCATGAATTCTCAAAGACATTACGAGGGACTAGATACTTGCACGCATGTATTCATGAATTTTCTTTCAAGGTTTTGTGTTTGCTAACTCCTTTTGCCTTAAAATCTCGTCACGACCAATCAATATTTATATTCCAGCTCTATTTTAATTATGCGTGAAGTTTTTATTTTAATGGCAGCTTGGCAGCTTAATCCGGACGATTTTGGAAAGCGATAACATTCGTTTTGCCCGTTGCTAGCGTAAATTACCCGCGCTTTCGCCATCACTAATTTCAGACCACGATACGCAAAAATATTCAGTAAACTGTCTCTTATTTATTGCAATTTTGAGAATATGCTGTTTCTCATTTTTAGCTGTCTATGTGTTAGTGGTGTCACATCTCGTGAGCAATGGTTATCAATTAGCTACTATCAAGTTTTGGAACCTATGAGTAAATGACTTAAGCGTAATCATAACATAGTAAAAAAAAACAAACAATATTACGCTGATAATCTTAATAAAATATGAAACCACAAAACAGCATCTTCAGAACACTTTAAGACCATGTAATATAACCATTTTAAATATCAGAAGGGACACGGTAAACGTCGGGGAAACCTAACAAGGTATTGCTTACGTAAATAAAATAAAACTTCCACTGTTCCACTGGTCGTGACCTACAACATTACTAAGTTAGTGGCAAACGTGACTGAGAAGTTATATGGATGGACGGCGTACTTAAGACGTGGTTCCTGAACTGGATAGATGTGAAGATTTTCTTAGACTGGCTTCTTTTGGCAGGATAAATGGTTCAAATGGGTAAGGTCTTGGGAAGGAGACTGGAAGTAAATAATACACTTCTGCCACTATGAAGGATTCTCGATAACCTTATCACTTGTCACTTGTCAAAATATTTTAAGTGTAGGACATTCAAAGAGTATGTTTTATTACTTTTCTCGTTGGCATAATACGCTTTGCCTAGTTTGGGATCATGGCCAAGTGTGAGCTGTCCCAAGATATTATTTATAAGGATTGAAAATTTTGATCTTCTAAACATGTCATAGGCTTTGAACTTTACTGTTTCAGTTTTAGTTGATTAAAGTTTGTGCCATAAGCTGCGGTTTTGAAATAAGCTCATAGAGTAGCCTCTAAATCGTTATTTCCTAAATTGCGAGTTTATGCTCAGCTATCTGAAAATTCAGCAAATGAAACCCAACAATTTGGGCGTATCTGCGATGGAACTGCACGGTAATTACAGAATAGATAACTCTTCTACGCTCAAACGTTCAAATGTAAACTGTTGCAGATGATTTCGCTTGCAGTTTGTTTGTTAAACTTGTAGGAAAGCATGCAAACAATGTAAACTGGTAGTAAACTTACTTGTTTTCTTTTAATCATTAACTCAAACATTCATCTGATTGTAGCAGTTGTATCATCAATACCTTTGATCTTACCTTGCTTAACAGGGACAATAATGCACATATATGTACTTAGGTATAAATTAAGTCCAACAAAATTATGGAGTGTAATATAGACACAGCTAATGTGCCTCAATTAAGTTCAATGTCTTTAAGGTATTGTCTCTCAGGAACGCTTTAATAACTCTGAACCCTGCACTCGAAATTCTTCTTCATAATTTTTCCATACTAAGAGAAATATTTTCCGTCCATCTTATGTCAGATAATTGATGTACCAAACATTTTCCTTCATTTCTCAATCAAGTCTGCCCGTCAAGACCTGGGTGAAGCGAGACGGGTCTCGAATACCTACTTCGTAAATAAGTCGGGATCACGTCAAACCGTGTAAATACTCATCTTTCAAGTTGATGTTGACGGTAATTCTAATCACGCCTGCGTTTTACCCGAGGGTACTTATATTTTGTTAGATAATTTTGGATGAGAAAATGTTGTGGATGGCTTTCGGCAAGTTTGTACTAGCTTGTTATTGTAAATGGCTTCAATGATTATTGAAAACATCTTCATTAAGATATCATTGGACAACAGGCATGCGTAATATTATTTTTTCTATGCTTTAGAACAGGAGCAATGAATATCTACTTAGACGAAGTGGGGCACGCCTCGTTAGTTGTGGCTACTTTTATTGCTTACTTATGACGTCACAAGCTCTAACTCCTGAACATTAACGCGCCTTGTCTTTGAAAGAAAAAATACGTTTTTTTTTTTATTTTAGACCGTCTAAATATTTTTTACTTGCATGCCCAGTCCTCACCAATTCATTTGTTGGATGGATTGGCTTACAACCTTATTTTGAACTATATGTTTTATTATACCACTAATAACCTATTGTGATTTCATTAAAAACTTCATGATGTGCCTGAGATAGATGAAGATATATCATCAGTTAGCAGGTACTCATACAATCCTATTATAAAGGTCTTTTCTTTTCTTGTAGCAGCAAATGTAATAATAAATTTAAAATCTCATTGTGAAGTTCACTTCTTGTTGCGCGGAGGCTGTAAGCTGGCCTTGGATAGATTCTATTGTTGAGAATAAGTTTCTTTGTGTTTTCATTTATGTAGCTATATGCTGATGTATTTGTTTTAACAATAAGGTTATATCTTCCATCATCTTCCAATTCTGAAGAAATGGTAAAAACTACTTCAAGAAACTTAAAACAGCTATCATCAGGCTTTCAGTACCTATCCAGTACTGGGCATAAGCCTCTACTACTACTACCAAATCTATCTGCCATCTATAATTGAATCGTTCTGTTTCTACAAAGATGAGACGTCATCATTAATTTACAAATTTCTTGGTAACAAGAAGCGATGTTCGGCCAGGCACGCAGAGGTTAATGGCCGCAAGCTGTCACGGTAGGAATTAAGGATAGCTGACGGTAGCTTTGGACTCATTCAGCGCGACTGACTTTCAAAGTTAAAATCCCAATCAAAAAAGTTAAAATACCAAGAAAAACAGAGGCGAAAGGGTTTAGGGGTATATTTAGTTCCAATTTCATTTATTCCATAATGTTAAGTGTATATATTTGATACGTAGTTCATATTTTCCTAATTTATGGATATCAAAATACTAATATTTCATAAGCTTCGTTGAAAGAAGTATTGCCAAATAATCCTTTATTTCTTTTTTTATACGATATACGATTATATGATTACTTAGCACTTACTACAACTTGTAATATTGTAAAAACCAACCAGGAAAAATACACGGTATTTACAGAGATTTATAAATAGTGTAACATAAGATCATAAATACAAATAACATGTCCTCTTATTTTTCCGTGTCAACCTTTTTTTACATGACCTCACACGAGATCTTGGCATTCTGAACTTTTGAATCAAATGGTGAACTATTGATAACAGCTAGGAAAAATGTCGATACGTTTGATAATTCTTATTTGTGGTGGGGGTTTACCTGGCCTTCCCAAATAATGGATTGTTATTAATAAGTCTAGGAAAAATACTTATCATTTTAATGATTCGTTCCTCGTTTTTGTTCATCGTGCTTCAATTTATTTATTTAAAAACTACCAGTATCTTCTTCTTGTTCTTCTTCATTACCTGGTAGGGTCTTACTAACTTATTTTATTTAAAAAAAACTCGGGTTAGCCACACCATTCAAGAAAGGGTGGACTGATTTTTACGATCTTACGGTATGGGAACTACTTACGGGGGTGAAACCGCTCGGCACAGTTGCTAATTTTTATAAACGTCTAATGTCAAATACAATGAGCAATAACATTTATTTCTAACATATACTTACAAATTTCCTACGAACCTTCATTCCTGTTTCATTTTGAAACCGTGTTATTCCATTGCAAGAAAGAAAACTATGAGTGTTGACTTTTAGTTTTGATAAACTTCTTGGAGAAGTATAACCCTACCCTTCGCTTCGTTGTCTTTGACCTAACCTTTTTATATTCTTTTCTTGATATTAACCTTGTATTTTGTGATGTTTACAGAGTGCTTCGGAGTCGTCGGCGGGCGCGGGTGGCGGGGGCACGTCAGGAGGCAGCGCCCGGGTCTCGTCGCGCTCACGGACCTCCGAGGAACCACACATTGGTTAGTATGCGTACATTTACCCATCCAAAATATGGGTTACGGGAATCCTTTAACAGTAGACTTCCAGTTTCGCTAGACACAGATTAATAACATAATGAACCCGAACTTCGAAAATAAACCTTTTTCTTTTGTTTATAGTTCGATAATTGAGGACATTGGTCAATATATGCACTCACTTAACTACATGAAACCAGTTTCTAGAAGACATTGTACAATAGACTTCTAGTTTCGCTATACATAGTTAAATAACATAATAGTTTATATGGATCAAATGCCTTTTAATTTTTTCCATGTGTGTTCATTGATACATTTACTAACATGGTTTCTTTTGGTAATATAGGTTTGTAAATTCCCACCACACGAAACTCCCGTTGCAACTCTTGTTAAACATACGCAGTTGATCTTGATGTATAATACATTTATTTAAAGGGTTAAAGGGAATTAACACGAATGCATTTTTAAGGCTTGACGATTTGATCGGGTCGCATCGGCCGTGGTCGCAAGCAGACTTACAATTTGCTTATTTCTTCAATCTAACAAGTAATATCACTCGCCTTTTTTATCGAGTCTAGCCCCATTAAATCTATTATTGACGAGGTCTACAACAGTTTCACATAATCCTTAACCGCCTACTTTGTTCCCGTGCATCACAAGAAAGAGAAACATAATGCACTTTTTCGCTTTCGCATCGTTATTGATCACGGCAGTTGCTTCTGTCTAACGCGGCTTAGTCTCTACATTTGTAGCGATTGTAAGCTGCTTATTGTTTGCTTTGAACTGATGTGGGTTCTATGTTAGGTATGGAATGTAAAATGGACTCTCGATGTTTGCTTAACATTAAGCTAAGATCTCTGTTTAAGTATCTACACGTAGGCATGGAATAAACCCAATGATATTAAACAATTCTTCAAAACTTAAAGCCGGTTCTTGAATTGTGATTTTCAATCGTATGGCAATGTGTGACATTCTCGACCTGCCACATGGCAATACCTTGAGTTTGAGACGTGGTCAAGTTGGAATTTACAATTTAGGAATCGGCAGATAGGGAATTTTTTTTACTGTAGTGCCTTTAATACAACATTAACATATTGACAGTCAAATTTCCCCATAAAACTCCATTTCGTAGGTTTTTTGCCTGTCTTAGCGAATAAATACAAAAAAAATAATTGTAAGTAACGGATTATATTACGATACCAAAGTTAATTGCTACTTAAACTGTTCAACGGGAAGGAAGACGGAAATGTAATCATCCAACCATTTATATTTTATATAAAACTGTTCCTTTTACTCGGGCATAAGATCTCTAGATATTGTTCAAGTAAACTTAACAAGCACTTGGGAAGTTTATATTTTTTCTTCAGAGAATCTCCTTAAGTATACAGCGAAACTTCTGACAAACTCGCAAATAATATTACGATGTAAAGTATGTTTTTATTGCTTTATTTGTAACATGTTGTTGATCATAAAATATTAAGTTTTTGTGTCTGTTCCTTGAATTAGTTTAACCCAGAGGTCTTTGTGGAATCATTTTACAAGGGATAGCTTAATAATCACTAAATGGGTTACGTAGGTCAGATTCATTCGTTCTATCAAGATTATTGGTAGGTTATTAGTTTTATCCGTTTATACATGCTGTGTTTTACTGAATGTCCTATTGAGGGTTGTGTAATCATATACGTTTTCATTGGAAGCTAAAATGGCGTCGCATCTCAGGACGGCGACTAGCCAACCCCAACAGTCTTAAAAGGCTAAAATGGTAATGAGAAAGCAGTCTAATGTAGAAAATCTACTAGGTACTAAAATTAACAAAGCAACATTTGCCTTAAATTCCTATGTTCTGTTGTGGATTCATATAGCCTCACTAAATTGAGATCGACTCGAAAACTTGTCACTGAATAATGGTGCAAATTAAAACCATCGAAACCGAAAACCAATGTATATAACAAAGTTTTAATAACAGTAAATTGTGCCCCAAATTTAACTCATTGTTGTCTTTTAAAATTTTCCTTTATTTAATATATTCCTTTTGTTGTATTTCCAGGAAAGTACAAGCTTCTTAAGACAATCGGTAAGGGCAACTTCGCTAAGGTAAAGCTAGCGAAACATGTGCCCACCGGCAAGGAGGTCGCCATTAAGATCATCGACAAGACACAGCTCAACCCCGGCTCGCTGCAGAAGTTGTTCAGAGAGGTACGATACTTCTAACAAGTTCTTTTGAGACGGTAGAGGGTTAGGATGTTTATGAATTTGTCATTATTTGTCTTATTGTTTTTTGAGGTTTACGCGAATGTTAGACATTGAAATATAACATTAAACGGATTCTATCGCGGTTTATTTTGATTTTAGTTTCCGACATTTCAACGCCTTTGCAGGTGTCAATGGTTACGGGTAGACTAAAATAAAAATAAACCGCGATAGAATCCGTTTAAAAGTAGTTTTATTTCAATTATTTGTCTTTTTTTAATAAGTAAAAGAAAGTTTTTGTTGGAACCCCGTTATTACTGTACGCTTCTAAATTGTCTGCGATGGCTCAGCGGCCTATACACTTGTCTGGGGCTTTCACACCCTATACAAATACTTTAGCTGATTGTTTCTTTTTTAGCACCTAATCGACCTTTTTGCAAAAAGCAGTTTATCTAAAACCTAGGTTTAAACTGTAGTTTTACCGTACTTTAAAAAGGTTAAAACCGGAAGTTCAACCTCTTTGTGATAAAGCCGAATGAATATGTTCAATCCTAAGCAATGACCCGCCTTTTCGCTTACTAGTGTTGTGGTAATGGAATTGAGAGTAAATTCATAATTTTGAGAGAGTGAAAGAAATTAATATTAGGTACAAGGTGGTCAGAAACTTTGATATTTTCTTCCTAAATGGTTTTGAACATGTTGCAGTGTTTTCATAAGCCGCTTTGTCTGACATTAGAAATATCTGTAGTTTACTTATTCAACGTCTAAACTGACTTTGTCGATGCTTTCAGGTCCGGATAATGAAGATGTTAGATCATCCGAACATCGTTAAACTGTTCCAAGTCATAGAGACTGAGAAGACGCTTTACCTCGTCATGGAGTACGCGTCAGGCGGCGAAGTATGTATACTACCATATTTTATACTGTATTCTTAAACGTTAAGATCGATACACGTGTAAAAAAGAATACTTTCCAAGGTCTACACTAAGTCAATGATAGAGCTGTACAGGTTTATTTTATTTATTTGACTCACTTACAAATTCTATACACGATTAAACTATAAAAAAATACTGAAATATAATACTTGTGTGAATAAGCACAGCATGCAATATTATGTTGTTAAGGTCATCATATTATACTAATGTTATTACTAGAAAAAAAAAAACGATTAATTTAACAAAAAAGCGTCAAGAGTCATTTATTTAGTTGAGACATATTGTTTGAATTGAGCTTGCTAAGTGAGTCAGCATAGATTGCTCAATACTGGCCAGTTAAAATTTGATTAGAGTTCATCGACACGAAATGAATTGTAAAAAAACCCTGTACGAAATTCATAACTATTTATGCTATGCTGGAAACTCACAAACATGTTTGTTGACTGACCTGCCCCCTTAGCCAAGAGACATGTCTACAAGCGTTAACGACGAGAGAAATCGCTTAAATGACATTAAATGTATGGAAATGACATTTGTTTTCGCAAGCCAAGTGACTTTGACTTGTCACTTCCATACATTTGAGCGATTCGATCAGCGTTGACGGTTGTAGAAATGTTACTTAGGGGGGCTGCTCGCCTACTGATTGTAAACAAACTATATGATATCACGAATATTGATTGGGTGGCTGTTAATTGCAAAAAATAATGTATACCTTCATAGCGACTTTTGTATCTATATACTTTCACGTTAAATGGAGTAGAGTTTGTTAAATATTGTTATACTAAAAATGTGTTGTGTTCCAATGTTCCAGGTGTTTGATTACCTGGTCCTACACGGTCGCATGAAGGAAAAGGAGGCGCGCGCCAAGTTCCGACAAATTGTATCCGCTGTCCAGTACTGTCATCAGAAGAGGATCATACACAGGGATCTCAAGGTATACAGGATTATTTTTAATGGAGTGCACATATTCAAACAGGTAATCAGGTGCATAATACTGGCCACTTTCCCCAAGGAACATGGGTCGAAATCTTAAAATTGAAAATGAAATTTTCATACAAAGTGACAGGTCACGTGAATTTTGTTTGTATGAAAAGTTGTTTTTTAATTAATCCTATATTGTATACTAAAATTACTAGTGGACCCGCCCCGGCTTCGCTTGGGTAGAACAGTAATAAAGTTTAGTAGTTAGTAATAAATTCTTCGTCGAAAGACTGTATGATTTAAAGACTGTGCTAATAGTGGAACAGATTGTGAATTGCGAAGATTCTTGCAAATAGTACCAACGTTAACTGGGAATATTACAATTCCAGGCGGAGAATCTCCTGTTGGACGGCGAGATGAACATCAAGATAGCGGACTTCGGGTTCTCCAACGAGTTCACGCCGGGCGCCAAACTCGACACCTTCTGCGGCAGCCCGCCCTACGCCGCGCCTGAACTCTTCCAAGGTTAATACTTCCTCATATAATTACTACTTTAAAACCTCAAATGCTGAAAAAAGTATTGTTTATCGGTCACCGGTGACTGAAGAGATATATTTTTTAATTAATTATTTATTTTCGCGTCACTATGGCTCGTTGATATAATATACATATTTGTCTACCTAGCAATAGGTTGTGGAGGTCAGATGGTCAGTCGCTCCATGTAAAATACGGTATTCAGCTAAATCCGGTAAGACTGGAAGCCGACCCCAACACAGCTTGGGAAAAGGCTAGGCAGAAGATTTGTCTACCTTAGCATATATAACATCATTAATAATACTGAGGGGCTGTCCATTAATCATGTGAGGCTCGAAAGGGGGGGGGGAGGGGTCCATAAAAAATCACGAAATATCACAAGGGGGGAGGGGGTAAAGTAATATATCACGTGTACTTATTTTTTCGGCAAGCGTGCGATACTCAACCGAAAAGCGGCGTTACATGTATTTATTTTTAGTCAAACGCGTACAAAATCGAAAACGGCTTGTAGTGTGAACTTGATTCGCCGTTGTCAGGCAACGAACGAAGTAAAGTTCCCGCGAGCCGCGACAATTGTCTGCCGGACTCAGCTTGTCAGTGTCAGTTATGCTGTATTAAATCCGTGGTCCGAAAATATTGTACATGAAATAATGTTCATGTACTAGACAAAAAACTCTTTCGCATAAATTTCTTTCATTATTTTTATGTCACTCAAAAACAACTGCAACCTTTCTGTCTACCTCTGAACGTTTATTATCTTTGTCTTTAATTTTCTATAATAAAATTAGATGATACTTATAACAGTATTTTTTATAAATAAAAAAATGGATTCTTTGCAGGTATGAAAAAATACACGTGATATTGGGGGGGAGGGGGAGGGTTAGTCTTAAACCTCACCACGTATCACCAAGGGGGAGGGGGGGGGGTCATCATGATTAATGGATGGCCCCTGGCCTATAAATGTCCCACAACTGGGCACAGGCCTCTGCTCATATAGAGAAGGAATGAGCATTGATCACCACACTTTGACTGCACGGATAGACGAGTGGTTTAGGTCAGCACGCTAATTACCACTGTGCGCGACGTGCTGCGGGTTCGATCTCCGCATGGGACAAGTATTTGTGTGATCCACAGATGCTTGTTCCAAGTCCCAGACTTGTTCTTTGTGCATGTGATTTGAATGTTTGTGAAACCCCCGCGACACAAGGATTAAAGTCCTTAGTGCGGGCGTCGTTTTTTTAAAAAAAAAAACAAAAAAAAAAAACACTTGCTCATTGCAGATTCCAATTATTAGAATCCAGGTTTCCTCACGATGTTTTCCTTCACCGTTTGTCAATGGTGACTTAGAATAATTAAGAAAGTACATTTTAATTTTGAAAATGTCACATTGGTACTTGCTTGGGTACGAACCTGCAACCACGTGCATACAAATCTGGCCGTTGAACCGATAGGCCACCACGACATTACATCATTTGTTAGTTGGAAACTTCCTTGTTCGAAGACCACACGATCGCCATACCGACGCTAAGTTTTTACCTACGAGTCGATAGTCTAAGAGTGTTGTGGTTGTGGCAGGCAAGAAGTACGACGGGCCGGAGGTGGACGTGTGGTCGCTGGGCGTGATCCTGTACACGCTGGTGTCGGGCTCGCTGCCCTTCGACGGCTCCACGCTGCGCGAGCTGCGCGAGCGCGTGCTGCGCGGCAAGTACAGGTACGCATAGATACTGCTACACTACCCTACACTCGCCCTACACTCGCCCTACACTCGCCCTACACTCGCCCAAATGCAATCCACTTTGGAATAAAAAAATACATAAATGCCCTATAATAATACCGGCCTATAAATGTCCCACTGCTGGGATCAGTCCCCATTTCATATACATAATAATGAACATTGAACACTGTCCTTTTTTCACACTCTCAAACTTCAATCTCAGTCAAAAAAGCTACACTTAACGGACTTTATTTTGAAATAATACTACTTTTTAAATGGATTCTATCGCGATTTCTTTTGATTTTAGTTCCCGACATTTCAGGCTGGTGTCAAGATCACGAGTAGGGTCTACCCGTAGATTTATTTGTATGTAGAAATTCGTGTAATCCTATAAAAAGCATTATGACTTTATTTAGTTTTATATTTCAAACCTGAGATGATTACTTGACAAAATATCGATTGAAATTCATGTTCATAATACCCAAATCCGACTCTTTTCCAGTGTATATTTTCAGTTGTATGACACAAATTTTAACATTATCCAGAATACCATTCTACATGTCGACGGACTGCGAGAACCTTCTGAAGAAGTTTCTGGTGCTGAACCCTGCAAAACGAGCCTCGCTGGAGAGTATAATGAGGGATAAATGGATGAACACTGGCTACGAGGATGATGAGCTGCGACCTTACGTGGAGCCGCAGCAAGACTTCAAGGACCATAAGCGGATAGGTGAGGATGTTATAGGTATACTTCCGACCTCTTCACTTTAATGTTATGTTCGTGTTAGGTTAAGAGAGGGGGGGGAGAGGATTTTGAAATAATAATAATATTTTATGTATTTGCGCGAAATGCAATTAACACTGTTGAACACAGATATACAAACGATTCACCTTTATTTTTTTACCTAAAAGAACTAATAGAACCATTATTACCTAAAAGAAAGAAATATTCTTGTATGTCGTAACAAACACTCGCTTAGTTATTTTTACTAATAAATAAGTTATTACATATATGGGAGAAGATGTTAAATTATGTCAAATCAAGTCAAATAAATAATCTATTATTCGTAAAACACGTAATGTTTTGTTATTTTTTTTTTATATTCAATGTTCAAAATCCTCTTTCCAAATTAGTTTACAAACTAATAATAACTTTACGGGCTTATGTACACGCTGACTTTTATAAGTCACAAATTATAGTCATATTCTGTGGCATTTTAACACATTTTTTTTAAATGTATGTGCCTATAATCCCACACTATTTTGATAAGAGCAAAGAAATATTTTTATTTTATTTATTTATTTACTTGGGTCAAATAAACAGTTCCACATTACATCTGAGTAAATTATATATCTAAAACTAAAGGTATACAAATGTGACATTCACACCGTTATCCACAGCATATACAATTCATATTATTACTCTACTGAACATTTTATATGTATATGATCGGTTACAGAACATATTTCGATGTATGTTCATTGTTAATAGTAACATTATGAGTCTTTATCTGCCAAGCCATTGCCCAATCTATGTTGGGGTCGGCTGCCAGTCTTACAAAATTTAGCTGAATACCGTATTTTACATGGAGCGACTGCCTATCTGACCTCTACAACCCAGTGCTGGGTAATACAGTATAACATAGTAAGACTGGTTGCCAGAATTGTACTGACTTATCGACTGTGAAAGATCAGTGTAGGACAGTCTGGACCAACGGCTTAACATGCTTTTCGAGGCAAGGAATAACATTATAAATATGAGGATAGAATACTTACTTGAATACAATTAAAGTTTATTTTCATTTTTTTTTTTAAGTATTGGGATGAATATATTTATATAAAATTACAATATAATTTGAAATAATTTAAAAAGTCAGCGTGTGTATGCTTACTAACATTATATATTTAAAATAAGGCTACATATCGACTATCGAGGTAATATTTCTTCTGTCAAAGATAAGAGACCTTTTTTTTTTTCTCTATATCTTGGTTAGATATTAAAGATAAACATAGAATAATTTAAAAGCCTTATTTATGAATATTTTGTCTAACTGTATAGTCACCTATTATGTATGTGGATACATATATAAAAAAAATCTTAAAATATATTTTAGTGTGAGTTAAACACGGTCATTAAAATACATTTTTGTAGAACAACGTTACAATTAACGTATAGACTGATACTATAATAATTAGGTAAAATAAAATATTGTTATTTTTAAAAGAGAATTGTTATGTAATGACAAATAACAATTTTCCAAGTTATCACCTCATTACCTGACTTTGAAACAATTGTTTGTTAACAGTTGTGATCATTGCTAACTTATCTACTTCAATATGAATACTATATTAGGACTGGTTTATTTGCTTACTATAACATGGTAAGGAAGATATTTTTCATATCCACTTTATACAAAATATAGTTTGCTAAACATTAAGTTTTTGCAATAGTTTTTTTTTATCGAATCTTGGTTAGAAAAGTGTGTGGTAAAATATGTGATTTGGGTTTATGTGTATGTCCGATACATTCTTTTTATAATTTTAAAGAAGTATTTAGTCTAAGACTCTAAGCGTAAGTATAGGCATTTAATGTTATGGGATAAAAGGAGCTGAAAATATCCTAAATATCTGAATCACTATTTAAATTCAACAGAAATCTTTATAAAGTTTATTGACACTTTAGGAATTATTAAATTCACTTCCTCGACACATATTGGTTAAGTTAACCATCTGTTACCGACAATTATATTTTGTATAAAATGGAAAAGAACATCTCCATACCATAAATACTTCCCTTAAAGAGCTTACCATAAACCAAAAGCTGAAAGCACCCACAACGGCATGCTACAAGCACATAAAGGCTACAGCTGTTAGGTTAGGGTAAATTAATTCTGTAAAAAGTAAATATGTCTTATATTCCATGCGTACTGTCGGCACAGCGCAAGTTGGTACGTGATGCGAACGGTTTTATACGTGTTTTAGTATAGCTACATGTCATTGGTGATTACAATATACGAAAAACAACTTTATTGCCTTGATATAGGGTTTAAACCCCCGAAAACTGATATTAAACTTTAAGAAGTTGCAAACGGTGACTTAAATCTGATTGTGTCTGTATTTGGATATAAGGTTACCAATGATGTGCGGTTGATTGTATGATTGGGAAGTTATAATTCTGTCTTATTGTTGAATACTTTGTCTCTAAATGTAGCCTAGTATGCCTAGTTCGTTCGCCAAAATCTAGTTAAAATTCTGGCCTTCTCGGTTCATTTCACACTCATTGTTGTAATTCTGACCGTTTAGTCGTTTGTGAATAAGTCTTATAGTTTTTTTATAAGTGCTTGTTTCGTTTCTGTTTAATAAAGAACAGTACTTTCATTTGCTGTTGAATACTTAATTTGCTCAGAATGGGTATATTATTTTCGTCACTATTAAAATAGTCGACTAGTCATTTAAAATAAACTTAAAATAATACAGCGTATGTTTATCTTAAAAATTAGTGATTGATAAGACAGAATCATAATTTCAAGTTTATTATTTCCGTAACATGTGACAGTCAAGTTATAATTTTTTATTTATAGTTGCTATGTGCACGCTAAAAACGCTTGTGATATTCTCAGTGTATATTAAAACGCTTTATGTATATATTGTTTATTTTATTTAGCTTACAGTCATGTGTATGTTTATACAGCTATTGTATGTTATTTTTATAACGTTTTATACAGTATGATGTTTTTATACTTAATATAAACATGGATGGATATATTCATTACATTTATATTAACTTGATGAATTTATATCTATATCTAATGAAGTTAGTTATTTTAATTTTTAACGCATTTATGCGAAACAATTACTTGTTAATTAATTACAAAAGTTAGTTTTTATAAAGATTATGTTATTAAGTTAATTAGATGAGTTGTTGTTCTTAATATAGAACTAAGTGCATGTATCTTTAGTATATATATGTTTTTTTTTTCTAACTTATATACAATAATGCATCGAGGGTTTAAAATTATGTATTTAGAGACTTTTAAACCCTACTTGGAAGTTTTGATTCTTGCATTCATATTAACATGGGTAGCTAATATTCTAATGTAATATTTCTAGGCAAGAAATTAATGCATGGAGGTTCCGTGTTGTCTTATTGACATTAAACCTCAAAGACCAAAGTTATTGATGTTGTGATGAAGTTTAATAGTTGTATTTGTTTTTGAGCGCGATCAGACATTTTTGTTTGTTGAATTTTTCATCTAAATATTAGGTGAAAGGTAAAACGGGAGGTTTACAATGTACTCTTGTTTGATTTTCCTTTTTTTATTATCTAATTTTACATTTCAAGCAAAAAAATATAATTCAGATAACAGAATAATAAATAAAAACGTAATAGCAATGTCTGATCGTAACTCATAATTTATTGATGTTTTAAATGTTGTAACTTAGTGTTAGACTAAGATAAATAAACGTTAATTAGCTCCAACTTCAAGTACACATTCTAGATGGTAATGAGAATAAGTATGAGGCTTCAAAAAACTACCTATGCATTATATATAACATATTTTTGTTCTCTTTAACAAGATAAATGTTTTTAAAGTTCTCAACAAGCCCGATGCGTGTTAGATCTGTATCTCCACGTAAACCTTACAAAACCGTGTTTCCGTCAGGACGACCCGAGAAAACAAAAAGATATATTAATAATGGTAGGTGCCCCATACCATATTAGAGTTAAGTTCTCAACAAGGGCTCTGCGTGTTGGACCTGTGTAAACCTTTCAAAGGACCGGGTAAAAGACGTGGTCCTCTTGAAGTTATCCTATGATTTAAAAATAGATACAAATAATAATGTGTGCTTCGGACAAGCATCTATGTTATTACAATAATTTTTTTTTAATGAAATACAGGAATTAAATAACATTGTTAGAAACCGAATTATGATGACATTTGGCTTGTTGTGTACGTGTCAATGATCCTAAAATAGAAAATCCTTACCTCCGTATTAATAAAACATTTAGCTCACAATATTATAACCAAGTCCAAACTAACTAACGTTAATTTATCACTAGAGCAATACAATTACAACTATAACATATTCAGTCACTAATAGTATTTGTTCTCAACAGAGGCGCTAGTCTGCTTGGGCTACAACAGGCAAGAGATCGAGTATTCCCTTGCAGAAGCTAAGTACGACGATGTATTCGCTACGTATCTACTGCTCGGAAGGAAAAGTACCGACGTGAGTATATACAATAGAGTTATTATTGATATCTGTGTATTTATTCAATAGACTCGTTGGTCTAGTGGTCGCAAGCGCGACTGCCGTGCACGAGGTCTCGGGTTTGATTCCCGGTTTGGGTGAAAAATATTTACTGAGTTTAGAAATTCTCAGTACCGCTCGGAGTCTCCAACTTTTCTATAGACCTGGCAATCAACTATTTCCTATGTATGAGAACACTTCATCCAGCATAAAAAAATACAGGCCTCTAATTAATAATATACTATTCGGGCCTCTCAAAGTGAGGCTGTCTACATACAAAAACCCTCTATGAATAAAATAAGAATAATAAAAAAGTGAGGATGTCTACTAGTAAATTAATTACAAATCAAATTAATTACAAACACCTCTGTTTGTGAAATATATTTAGGGGCGGCCCGACTTACGAAATGTCAACTTTTAAATTCCAATTCATATTATTGCGACTTTACATAATATTATGAAATTTTGTTAACCGACTTCAAAAAAAGGAGGAGGTTCTCATTTCGACTGTATTTTATTTACTTTTTTTTATTTAATCGTGGCAAATGTTTAACCGGAATCTTAGACTGCATCATGGACTTTGAACCTTATTATATGTGTAATAAAACCGTGGTGTATGTCCAGCCGGAGTCGGACGGCAGTCGCTCGGGCTCGTCGCTGTCGCTGCGCACCGCCGCCGCCGGACAGAACCAGGCGCCCGCCACCGCCAACGCGCACTCAGGTAACACTCCCATACACACATACGACACACTATCACACGGATTACATACATATATATTTATACAAGGTGCTATAGACATATTTAAATTACTGCTCCAACTTATGGAAATAAACAACTTTCTAAAATAATAGTCTATTTCGAAAAAACTTTTTATATTTGATCAGCTGATTATAATTTTGTATGGTAAAGCAATTTTTATAAAAATGAACTTGGTTTGAAAAGTTGTTCACTTCGATGAGCTGTAGAAGTATTTGAAATATGACCGGGCATTACCGTGACATCTTGTATAATGATAGGAAAGTATAAGTAATAGATATCAGGATTGCATATGGACATGTAAACGAATATATATGTTTTATGAAGGTATTACTTTCTATGAAGGTGTACCTGTACTATGTGTAGTATATTTTCTTGTTATTAAAAGTACGCTGCAATAAAACATAGCTCAACTGTTTTATTCAGATGTTTTGTTTAGACATGTTTACACTTTGGTAATGTAGAGGTGGACTAGTACATCTTATTTAGTGTGAAACTGTGCTAACGAGTATCTTATATTGGACTCATTACTTTCTCTAATAATTACAGCTAAATATTATTTTATTGTTGTATTTGATAACTGGGTCAATTTACACAAAACACTATTATAACATTGAACCCCCGGGTTTTTATAAGCTGTTCAAGTAAATGTCAAATCAACTCATCACGTCTGTGATTGATTGAGACTAACAACCAATCACAGATCTTGAGAGGTTTGACAGATGATTGAATGGTGTTTTAGAAACTGCGGGTTTATTAAACGACATGAGATCTCTACGTGAAGTAAATTTAGAGCCAAGTACATACTTTTTTGATGACCTCCGTGGCGTACACACCGGTTTTCAAGGTGTCGCCAGCTCTGAGGTCCCGGGTTCGATCCCCGGACGGGTCAATGTAGAACACTTTTCTACATTGTCTCGGGTCTGCGTGTTCGTGGTACCTTCGTTGTGTCTGATTCCATAACACAAGTGCTTTAGCTACTTACTTTGGATTCGGAGCAATGTATGTGATGTTGTCCACGTTTATTAAAAAAAAGTATGCCTGTACTACGAGCTCTCGAAGCAGCTCTGTTGCCGATGTGGATACGAGACGGTGCTACTGGCAATATTGTGCATCGTCTATCTTCCACAAAGGCAAGGCGCCAAATTAATTTAGGTTATAGGATTGTAACGTTGAATATTCTTCGAAATAAGAAGCTTCATAAGCGCTTAGGTTTACTGCTTAGCTTAATTCTAACTGGGTTTCTCATTACCATCAGTTGTTTGTTAGATGCGTCCTACTTATCATTGTATCCGTCCGGACACACATATATGACAGCTTTGATTTTTTTTTACATTATAATGAGATTTCTTGATGTGACTTTAACTTTTTGAAGTGAAACTTCTTTATCGACGTATGGGAGAAAGTCACGTGATGAAAATCGTCACGTTTTTCGGTTACGCGCCATGTTGCTTTTTTTATCGAAGTTTAGTATAGTGACGTAAAGAATATAATGTAATATATGATAATAATAACAACAATATATTAGTTTTGAAGTTTGGTTTGAAAAATATATTAATTTGAAAGTGATAAAATAAAAAGACTTGTTCAAATTTAAGTGAATTAACAAGAAAAGTGAGAGTGATTATATATTTCGTTTTATAAATTCAACACGTATGAGCATGATTTTAATATTTATTTGAGGTTAACCTCACTTTTTGATTGTAAGTATCAGTGAATGTATATAAATCTGTTAAAATTAGCAAGTATTAATAAATATGACTGTAAATCTAGTGAACATTATTAATTCTATAACAATAAAAAATATAAATTAAATAATAATTTAAAAATAAAACAAAAAACGATTAGAAAATAAAGAAGTTTCACTTCTTACCTGTGTACTCTGGTACACACACATATTTTTATTATATTACTTAGGTGTTTTTATTGCATGTGACTTTGGTGTCCCTAGAAAATAAAAAAACGTAATTTATAAATGGCATTAACTATTCTGAAATGGGTTAACCATTTGGTCGTTTATAAGAATGAAAAACAAATAATACCTACCTACCTAACAAAAATACTTAAAATAATTAATGATACTTTATCTTTTTTTTTTTCATTTTATCAGCAACCAAAGTCACATTGCACAATGATGCTGTCATATATAGTTGTCCAAAATAATATAGGCTCATTCTATAACTACTGCTTGTTATTATTATTGTGTATTGTGTGCTTCACTTGCCGCCGATCACAACCGCCCTACACTTACCTTTCTTGTCGATATTACATGTCATTTTAAAGAAAAAAAAAAGTGGAATATTCATGGAAAATTTTTGTGAAAATAAAACGTATTGCTTGGACAATTTATGCATATTTTTGAGGAGGATATGGTATTCCTCTCAACGATATAAATTTTAAATAGATTCCACTCTAAAAATGGAAAGGGGTTCTTTGGAAAGAGTTCAAATAAACTTGTATAATTCAGCTGACCCTGAATCAGACCCTGCGATCATTTCCTAATCCTTCTCACATAAAAATCGTGAACAATTATATATATATTGATTGTTAAATTAAGTACTTCTTGAAAAAGACGGTACAATAATTACGGGATTACTAAAAGTCAAAATCAGAATTTGCATCACGGGATATAAGCTCGGATAATTAAGGGATTACTATTTAGCGTCTGTCTTAAGCTCTATAGAGCTTCAAATTTTGTTGGCTGGGTCTATTGTTGCGGATTACCCATTCGGTGTTTACCACAGCTCAGGACGGACTATATATTTTTTCATCTATTTTTTAAGACTTACCAAGTTAAAATGTACATTTTAAAGTTGGAAACGACGGTGGATCAATACGATCAGTTTTACAAAACAGATCAAACATCATTTAATGTCCAAAATTGAGTTACTGCTTGGAATTAAAATAGCCTTATGACGAAGGTTTAATGCTACGATATCTTTATAATTTAAATGATTGAATTTTATTAAGTTGAGGTGTTTTATAAACGTGATTGTATGCATCGATACTTTTTGCATACTTTACATTTTTACATCAGTATTACAAAAAGACAGGGAAACAATATATAGAGCGTCTTGATTGGTGGTCAATGGCGAATGTGGAATCCGCAGTAATAAAGCAGTTCATCAAAATTTACGTTGTTTACCTTCTTTTTCACTACTGTTAGTGGGTCCTTAAGAACTCATGTATCTTCATAGTCCAGTCAACGGATGTGTTAGTCCGTGTGGTAGGCTCGTATGGTTAGAGCGCGGTAGGGCGCGGTAGGGCGGTAGTATCGGGCCTGGGTAACCGGTGGCTTGGCAGGCGCGGGCTCGGGCGCGGGCGGGTCACCGGGGCACCGCGGCGTGCAGCGCAGCATCTCCGCCAGCGCGCGCCCCGCCGCCTCGCGCCGCGCCTCCTCCGGCGCTGAGGTGCTCCGGACGCAAGGTACCCCTACACACCCCACTCCCTCATATACACACACTGCACTCACACACACTCTCCGGCGCGGAGAGTGGTCCCTACTTACACACACACACACACACACACACACACAAACCGTACTGACACACTCTGGCTTTGAGGTATTGAGGACGCATGGTATCCCGCACTTCCTACCTACATACGCACATAACACACTCAGTAATCTCACACTCTTGCACTGAGTGAATCAGGATTCAAGGTACCCCGCACTCACTGTCTGTCAACATACACACACATTACCTTTCTGACACGCATGGGTCTCTACACAGTACTCACAAACTCACCTCCTCCACTCACCTCCACCTCTTTACTTCTTAAACTCAGTCTCACCTTTTCGATCTGGGATTCCCAAGGTTCTTAATATTAGTTTCACATAAGTTGACATGAACGAAAATTGATTGTGGAGGGTCGATAAAGTCTAAAAATCGGTCCCTATTTAATTAACACAAACTCTTTTTTAAACTGTCAGGATATCTTTTATGTTGTACAAGATGAAAATCTCAGAAAGGTTCTGCTGTAAAAGTTCATTTTGGATAATGACCAAAATAGGTTGGGAATACCAGCTATGGATATACCTACACATAACTCTCCCTATAAACTCTCACACACGCCGACCAAGGCTCAAACACACATGCATACCTACACAAAAATACAATAAACTGCCACACATTTGCATGTCAGTGTACTCACGCATCACACGCACATACGAATTTTTTCTTCCAGCCTTTTCCCATTTCTTTAGGGGCGACGCAAAATGTTTTTATCTGTAGTTTTGGGCATTTTACTCCACTATCCGTAATGTAACAAATTTTTCGTTCGATTAAAATCGCGATGAATAGATCCAAAATATATATTCTCATTTTTTCATTTATAATTTTACATCCATTTAAACTCATTTCCAACTAACATTGCCTTTTGTGATACGAGAATTTGTAACTAATTTTCTCTTTTTCACTGTAGATCATTGGTATAGAAAAAACTTTCTGAAATAGTAATTTCAAAGTGTCTCATCGCAAAAACTACTTTTTGTCATTCCGATAAGGTTGAATTTGCGAAAAAATTAGTCTGTTATATAAATATGACCATCATTTTCATTGTGTATTTGAAGACAGTATATCTAGAGTTTATTCTATATCAATGAGTGCAATAGTATGTGACATGGGTGATTGGGATTTACGCTTTTTTTGACATAGGCTTAAACATTTTTCTTCAATTGATTCTATATAATACTAATAATTTCTACAGTCCGTTTTTTAATCCTAGACACAAAATTGACAAGTGAAAATGCCAGAATGACATAGACACACACAAAGACAAATAAAGTTTATGTCAGTTTTGACATTTGTACAAGTTGTCAATTTAGATAATTTAAAAAAACGGACTATAATTCCATGTGTTTTTCATTTGTAATTATGAGTATAATTTGGAATAAATGTTAATGCTTAACTTTGAGAAGCAAACTGCTTAAGCCAGAAGAATTAATGCTATCGTATCCGGAAATTAGCAATGTACAAGCACTTACGCTTTGCATTTAATAGATGTCGCTAATATTATTATAGGATGAAAAAAACAGTTATGGAAGTGTATTTTTATATTAGATATTATTGTATAAATAAGTAGAGAATTATTATTCCAGTGGGTACGACCACGACAGCTGCGAACAACACAACATCCACGGCGACTACAACGACGTCCAATTTCAAAAGACAGGTCCGTTTTTTAGTATTTTTTTTGCATGTAATAATTGTAATTTTTTATACTTATTTAATTTAATTAAATATTCATTATTATTTAAGTTAGTTTAGTTGATTAGTTGTTAGATACATATTTTTTGTTTATTTCGAAATAACGATTATAGAATATCGATACTGCGAATTTAAGTTGAGGAGTGGGGGCTCGCTAATCGAGTTGTGGCGACTATTTTCGCCTACTTATGACGTCATAAGTAAGCTCTCACGCCTGAACTTTAACGAGCCTTTTGTTCGTATTTTTGTTTGTGTTGAAATAAGCAAACTCCTTGTTATTATATCAAAATGAATTTTCTTAACAGTTTTGCTATTTACGTTTTCAGAACACAATTGACTCAGCGTCAATCAAAGAGAACACGGCGCGGATTGCTCAAATGCAGGTACGACAGGTATAATATGCTTTTCTTTTTTGTTTCTTATTATTTTAGTATTATATACCTATGTAAGTTTATTTATAAATAGGTTTAGGTTATCAGTTTTTTTAAATTATTTTTTTATTATTTGCCAGTTTAAAATCAACTGAATAGTTTACTTTCCCGCTTATCTTTGTATTATCCAAGTACTTTCATTTTTATACATATTTTTATACACTTTACATAAAAGTTGTATTCGGGCGATTTCGAAATAATCTGCATTAAAAAACTACCAGATATTTAAAAAAAAATTGTTGGATTTATCTCACGTAAGTTTGCAAGTTGTGGATTCTGAATACCGTACGATACACACTGAGCTTTGCGTCAACTACGCGTTTATTTGACTAGCGTTGTATCGAGGCATCGTTGTCGTAACAACCGTGTGATAACGCATCAAAATTGTAATCTGGTTTTGACGTAGCGACGTCACAACTCATCTTAGACACTAGACGTATTTTAATGCTGCGTACACACGGACCTAACGACCGCCATCGATGGATATCCAGAGTTGGCTACCGCAGGCTCTTTGGCTTTCGAAGGTTAAAGCTAAAGCACGTGCAACAAACTTTGATAAAATAATAGTTAATACTTGATTCTAAGCTTTTCCATTATTTGGTCAGCAAAGCGCCATGTGCGACGACGAAATAATTATAACGACAAAGACACAGTTTTTCTTTGTATAGATCGATCAACAAAAACGTTTCATCATTATTCCACTCCACTTTGCTTTTCTCCATAATTAGTAACTCTGCACGTTTCAACTGAGCGTTTGTTCGATGGCTCAATTCCTGCCAATGATCGATCGTTGTTCTCGCCAAACCGTCCAGACTAAATCAAAGAAGGCCAGCGAAACCCAATCGTTGGCATTCGTTCTGGTGTATACGCAGCGTACGTAAGAGTGTGTATATCATCCGTCAGGTTCAGAGTGCGCGGCCGAGCAGCGCGCAGCCGAAGCTGGAGCCGCGCTCGCGCACGCTGGCGGGCGGCGCGCGACGCACCGCTACATACGATGCGCCGCCGCAACCGCCCAAGCAGGACCCGCCGCATGATGCGCCCAGGTACACACACACACACAGCCTACCAGGTGCAGAGTGCGCAGCCGAAGCTGGAGTCATACGATTAGAACAATACTTACATTATTCATTTAATATTTCGCATAATTTATAATTATAATTTTATATTAATAATGCATTTGTGTCAAAAAAATTAGTTTTATTGTTGAAGTCTGTCTGGTCATGTGGTACTTTATGTGTCACTTCTGCACACTTTTTGCCTAAAGTGATGTCCATTTATTTAAATGTCCTCTACGTGTCTGACCTTATTGTGTTATTTTATATAGGGCAAATGGTTCATAATTACAGTCATATCAAATTAAATTCTCTATTAATAATATTATAATATATTTATGTAACTTTCTTACTGTATTTATGTATCTTATATATATTTATATACGCATGAGACGGGACTAACAGCATGCTTGAACGACGCACTAAACAGCGCCCCGGCGGCCGACACTAAAAACGGCACCGGCAGCAACGGCAACGGCGCCACCGCCACCGCTGCCGCCGGCGGCAACGCGGGCGGCAACGCTGGCAACGCGGGCGGCAGCGCGGGCGGCAAGACGCACGTCAAGAGCGCGTCCATATCGTCGGCGAGCGGCGCCCCGCCGCTGGGCGCAGACACGCAGCCGCACAATGCGTCGGCGCGGGACCTCGCCCAGCCGCGCCCGAGGTACCGCCGCTACTGCCGCTACCGCTACTGCTGCTTGCTTCCTGCTGGTTTTTAAGCTTTCGTTTCATTCGGCTTGCTAGTACTTTAGTTTTGTTTAAGCTGCAGTTTTTTTTCGGGAGTATTTTTTTTTGAGGAGTTCACTGAGATTGTTCTTTGGTTTTATCTCCGTTATTTTCGGCGGCTTCTCGCTTCGCAGGTTTTCGTTAGTCTTGGTTTTGGTTATTATTTCTTTCATTTTTGCAGTCGTAACTTTTTTTATTTTTATCTTCTAACAGTAATTGCTAATTCACGTCACTAATAAATAGCAATCGAGATGTCGGAGATTGTTCACTTCTTATTTTGGTTTTTTGCACATAACATTGGTTGCACAGTTTGGTTTTTTATTTTGCTTTAACAGGGATTTGGTATTTTTTTCATTACATTTTTTTTTCAGATTGGGTTTGTTGCTAAGGCTCTTATAACACTGTAGTTTTAGTAAATGGTGTAGTGGTATATTATATATTTTTAACACAATTTTATTTAATAATTATTATTTTATTTTCAAATATATATTTTTTAATTTTGGTTCTGCCTTCATTTATGTACAATTCAAGTATTTTATATGAAATATTAAGTATTTTATCATCAATTTATTTCGTTTGGCACAGTATTATTATAGACGTGTTGTGTTCACTTGCCGTGCGTAGTTATAGAGTACCAAATAAACTATTAAAAATGCATTTCCAAACAAAGAGTATATTTAACAGTCGGTGGCCATGTTATGACGGCATAATGCCTGTTCTATTGACATAGATGAAGTTAATTTGCACAATGGGGGTCTAAACTCTGCGCTCAACGTCTAAAATCTGCTGGGGTCCATAGTAAGCGTAATATGTATCAGTCGTTATACAACAATGAGAGTAAAGCTACTGTAATTTGTTTAAATTGACAAGTACCTGCTTGTAACTGTATCGGATTTTCTATTCGCGGTAGACCCCCGTATAGAGTATTTTACCGGCATTGAGCCTATTATGAAGGTAAGACTTTATTATATACCACCACTCACCAGGGCCGTGAAAACATAGGCTCCCTATAATATATTTTTTTTTGAGAAATTAGAAAATAATCATTGTTTTAAAATGCAATTTTAATGTAGTCCCAGAACTACCAGCAACAAATATTTGATATGTTGTCAAAACAAAATAAACTTTCTCTTAATCGAATAAGGTTTATTTTGTATTACTTTGACTTAGGTTTCTGAAAGCCATATCAAATGTACTGTCAACTGCCACGACTAACAACAAATTACAGAATCTAGTTTGATGATTTATCCGGTTCTCTGTATTGATCCGCCTTCGCCGACTTTGGCTTAGGCAGGACCAGGGTGTTTTTAGTCGGTGGAAGTCCAACATATTATTATCCCCACTCCGTGTCGTCGGCGTGGGTTGAAAGCATTAGCTTTTCACACCGATAAAACACAATTATATTTGTACATCCACTCCAAATGGATAGATGTAGTGATGTATGAGATGGTCTAGTAATGTATGAGATGGTGTAGTGATGTATGAGATGTGTATTGTGTATTGTGTAGTGTGTACAAGTGCGTGTGGTTGCAGCCTGAACTCGCAAGTGTCGGCGGCGGCGGCTCCGGGCGCGCGGCGGGAGTTCCCCAACCCGCTCGTGTTCCCGCGGAACGTGCCCTCACGCTCCACCTTCCACTCAGGTAACTATACCACCATATTATAAGGTTATAAAAAAAATCGGAAAAAAGATATCCGGATGAAAATAGCATTATTTCTTTAGATAAGATACATTGTATAACATTGTACAGTCAACAGCAAAAGTAGATGATGAATTGAATTTATAACTTTGGAGTCAAAACTGATCACGAATATCTGTGACTGTACATAGCAGATGCAAATTTATGTGGATGAAAAATATAGGGCTTCAACACGTCTTGCCACAATTGGCGTACAAATTAGGTAATTAGACAAAAACTTAAATTACCTACATTTGAAAAAAAAATTGAATGTAGATACTATTAAAAATAATTGAACATGCAAAGTTACAGAACATGTAAGTTAAACTTACAAAGTTCTATTGACATTATTCAATACCAAATGAGCTGATACATTGTTGGTATTTTTATTGAATTTAATTTTGTTGCTTTTTTATCGTCAAAGGTTATCTCCTTTGTCGGGAGCGTCCTTCTTACACCCTGTATATAGTTATGACCTCAACTAGCAAGAAAAAGGTGCCTTATACCCACCAGTGGGTGAGTGCGGCTAACATGTCACTAATAGTGTCCCCCCCCCCCTTAGGTCAGACGCGGTCGCGCGGGTCTAGCGGCGGCGCGTACGGTGACGGCGGGTCGCCGCACCAGGCGCGCCCCTCCTTCTTCTCCAAGCTCTCCTCGCGCTTCTCCAAGCGGTAAGCTCCCCCCAGCACCGCTGTACACACCCACACATGACTCACGGGGATGTCTTATGGATATTGTAACTGTACTTGTACTTGGAAAGATATGTGAATGAAATTGCTCAACAAATAATTTAGTAGTCAAGTACGACTTAATATACATGGGAAATGGAAAAGGGACATGTTTTATGGCCGTTGTAACTGTACTTATCTGAAGTTGTTGACATACCGCGACAAAATCCGTTTTAAGTGGTTTTATTTCAATGTCTAACATTCCCGTAAACCTCAGAAATCTGTGTGCTGACTTGCTGAGTTAAAATATACAATAGAGGTATTATTTATCGGTCACTGGTAACCGATGCAGCATTCAACGACATAAAAAGTACTGCAATAAGTTACACTAGACTGTGAATGTTTTCTTATATAGGACTCTATTTTATATTCGTTCAGCTGGCTTTTGACAGTGGCATTAGTGTCAAAAAATGTGGCATTTTTTTTTATTGGTAATCTCGTAGGTTAATTGATTTATTATTTTGAGCATTTTTCTGTATATAAATAATAAGAGCACTCATTTAAGGTACAGTTACAATGGACATAATCAAATTATAACACGGTTCTCAAGCTGAATATAAACGGAAGCTTCACTTATCATTAACACATTACACTTTCTCGAACAGTTCTCATTCAGTGACTAATATAACATGTTATAGTATAAGATCCCTAATACAACGACCTTCACCGAGATGCTTATTTGATGAAACGTATTTTATATTTATTTTAATATGTCAATAAATATAATCCATATGGGTTGCCTAGCAAATTTCAGTCCAGATTATGTTTAATTAATAATTAAAAAAATTATTTTTTTGAAAAATTTCAACGGTATGTTTATTAGATAAATTCTATACCAATCGAAAGTATGAAGCCCATAGAATATGCAAACGTTAGGTTGCCTATTCTTTTCCGGTCACAACTATCGGGTTGCCAGGTATAAACAGGTAAATTAGTACAGCATTTTGCAACGGTCTGTTTATTGAATGAAATTTAAATGAAATTAAAGATTATTTTATTCTGAACACGGTGGTATAGGGTTGCCTGCGAAAAATCAGTCCAGAATTGCGGTTGCCGAATTTTAAAAAGTAAAATATTGCTCCCGAACTGCATATATTACCGTATTAGTAGTTCGGGAGCAAACTTTCAAGGCTATCTTGTGTTAGTTTAGTTCTTTTTGTTTTAATAAATATAAAATAATTTTATTAAAATGGGTGCCGAGAAACCAAGATGGCGTCGGCGACAATTTGCAAATTTTTCGTCATGGGTGTCATTTTCATGGTTCCCAAGGTCGCTAAAAACGATTATGGGGTCGAAATTAGAACCAAAGATGGCGCCGAGGAAAAATTGCAAATTTTTCATCATGGGTGTCATTTTCGTGGTTCATGGGGTCGCTTAAAACGATTATGGGGTCGAAATTAGAATCCAAGATGGCGCCGAGAAAAATATGCATTTTTTGTGATTAGTGTTATTTTTAAGATTTACGAGGTCGCTCAAAATAAAAATGAGGTCTAGCTTTCGCAGAAATGTCTATCGCGCAAGTGTTCCTGATCCAAGATGAAGAACATTTCTCTAAATGAAATTACATGTGTTCGTCTCAATCTCAATCTAGAATTGTATATTTTTGCATGTGAGACCATAGACGAAGCACATTTGCATAATAGTTACTGTTTTACAAATTGTGATTGTGTATCTCGATATTGTTAATTATTGTAAAAAAAAAAATTATTTATTTTAGATAAACATTATTATTAAATAATAACTATTCAGTTAATATTAAGTTAAAGTTAACGTTGATAAAAAAAAATAGATTTTTTTTATTATATATTTTTTTAAATTTATTTTTGATCAACATTATTATTAAATAATAATTATTAAATAATGTTGATAAAAATAAATTTTAATAAATATTGTTATTTTGAGACAACCCTGGCTGTTGCGACAATTTCTACACACTTTCGGCATTTACAAGGAGATCAAAGGCGTCGTCCTACTGTATGTTTTTATACTGTGATGATGCATAGTATATACGAGTCTATCGCTATCCTTTTCTTTTCCAAGTCCAAATAGCATGCGCACTCTCTTTCTTTAAGTGCGCCCACTTAAAGAAAGAGAGTGCAATTCTGGACTGATTTTTCGCAGACAACCCTATACCACCGTGTTCAGAATAAAATAATCTTTAATTTCATTTAAATTTCATTCAATAAATAAAATAAATAAATAAAAATAAAAATCTTTTATTTTCAAGCATCACACGGCTCATAGTGTGTTAGTACAATTGCTTAAGAACTATGTTAGTAATTACAAAATATAATAATTTACCTAAAAAAAATAGGTATATATATATATCTATAAAATAATATAAACAGACCGTTGCAAAATGCTAGTACAGATTTACCTGTTTATACCTGGCAACCCGATAATTGTGACCGGAAAAGAATAGGCAACCTAACGTTTGCATATTCTATGGGCCTCATACTTTCGATTGGTATAGAATCTATCTAATAATCGGTATAAATACCGGTGAAATGTTTAAAAAAATTTTTTTTTTATTTTCAGCGACCTCGCAAATCATAAAAATAACACTAATCACAAAAATAAATCATATTGTTCTCGGCGCTATCTTGGATTCTAATTTCGACCCCATAATCGTTTTTAGCGACCTTGGGAACCATGAAAATGACACCCATGACGAAAAATTTGCAAATTGTCGCCGACGCCATCTTGGTTTCTCGGCACCCATTTTAATAAAATTATTTTATATTTATTAAAACAAAAAGAACTAAACTAACACAAGATAGCCTTGAAAGTTTGCTCCCGAACTACTAATACGGTAATATATGCAGTTCGGGAGCAATATTTTACTTTTTAAAATTCGGCAACCGCAATTCTGGACTGATTTTTCGCAGGCAACCCTATACCACCGTGTTCAGAATAAAATAATCTTTAATTTCATTTAAATTTCATTCAATAAACAGACCGTTGCAAAATGCTGTACTAATTTACCTGTTTATACCTGGCAACCCGATAGTTGTGACCGGAAAAGAATAGGCAACCTAACGTTTGCATATTCTATGGGCTTCATACTTTCGATTGGTATAGAATTTATCTAATAAACATACCGTTGAAATTTTTCAAAAAAAATATTTTTTTAATTATTAATTAAACATAATCTGGACTGAAATTTGCTAGGCAACCCATATGGATTATATTTATTGACATATTAAAATAAATATAAAATACGTTTCATCAAATAAGCATCTCGGTGAAGGTCGTTGTATTAGGGATCTTAGACCATTATATAACACACATATTATTTCTGTGGTGTTTTTTTATTATCTTCCTTTCATTTTTGCCCCCATAAGTATAAGCTTGATGCTGGTTCGCTCGTAGAATTACATTCACAGCTTTTTAGGCGTTTTGTGATCAAAAATATATATGTTGACTAAATATCTTTTAATGTCTGTTGGGTTGATTAATGCAAAAAATTCGCATTTATTAATCGCATTTCGTCACAAAGCGTTAAGAAATATAGCGGTTTGTGAAGAAGCGGGCCCCCACTCTTTCACAAAAAAAGCAAAAAAAAAACTAAAATATTTTGTGCTGTCTGACTGGCTGACATTAAAAATGTACCTATGACATTATTATTATTTATATTTGATTTATTTTATACTTTTTGTATACTTGACACAAGACGCCATCAAGCTATCTCATACAGCTGCAAATCACCGCTAAGCATCAATTTTAGCGATTACAGCTTTCACGCACCTCTATGTCTGATCACCCCACTTCATTCACATATAATTATAATACTAGTAATAATAGTGACCTTAGATATTGGCGCCAAAACTGGGGCCCACCATTTTGTTATAGATTTTTTAAAAGGGTTGTGGAGATAAGACTCGTGAATACTTTTCTTTTCGAACGGTGAACTGGAACTCTGTTTGAAAGTTTTAATTAAAAAAAAATATTTTTTTCTGATTTTTTTTTGTCTTTTTTGCCTACATTACATTTTTTTTTCTATTCTAAAAATTTTTCTGTCTACCTTGAGACTTGTAGACAATAGCTGTGTAAGTAGACTAGATATAATTATATTTATTTACCTTTTAATTGTAACACTATTTTCAACAAAACCTCACACGATTTTGATACTTAATGCTTTTAAATAACAATAACTTTCAGACGAGCTCCATAATCCGTTCACGCAACGTCTATTGTAATTGTTTTTGTAAATAATTCTATAAATACACCATAGACACACTACTTGTCTCTAACTAGTCACTATTAACCCATTCGTATGTCTCGTTATGTGTGAATCATTATGTGTGTTTATTTATTCATTTTTTTTATTATTATTTCTTAAGATCAAATTGTCTCCCTCTTAAAGATTCCGAGCTCTTTTATTTTGTTATTTGTTACTCTCGCGTCAACTCAGGGGATGCACGATGCTACCTACCTCCCGATTCGTCGTATCGCACTCAATACAACCGGTCAACGCGTTAAAGTCCCCACAAATACAACTTTGTAGTTTTAGTATTAAAGCATGATGTACCCCCCCTACTTTTTTCATTTTTTATTCTTAGTTTATTTTTGCTAAACAAACGTGTGAGCTAAGGCCACAGTCATGCCAATGCTTTGAGTGTTGTCCGTAGTGCTTTGTCGATAGAAGATGTAAGTATTCGGTTTGCCTCGTCGACAGAGAGGTGTACGGAAAGCAATAATAGAGATATATTAATATAAATAATAGTAAGATAGATCTCTCGTGCATCCCCCGTGTTTAGTTACGCTCTTACCTAACCGTACGCTTCTACTAACGAACGTCGACGGTCGCGACCTCTACCGGTTACAGTTTCGCTTTTTAGTCTATTCCACAACCCTTTGATTGCGACGTGACGGACTTTTTATATTATTTAATTTTTTGAATCTTTATTTAACGGAGGGAGTTGCGTTTAGTATTGTGCATCTTGTGTTGCGGCGCGAGACGTTTAGGATTGCCATACATAATATTACTATATTTATTATATAATTAAAATACATATTTGTGTATTGAAATGCTTGCTAATATATTTTTATTACATTTTTGTTGTATATAACACATTTTTTGAACGTGAGTGATGGAGTTTATACGACTTGCAAGAGGTTAATTCAAAGTGAATTTCGAATTTGGATATGGCAATCCTACGAGTGGCAGAAAAACAAATACTTGTGCCTTAAAAAGCGAGCCGGATCGGGAAGAGGGGGGTGATTCGACACCTGATTGGTCGATTCGCTCACCCGTTCCGTTGTACGCAGGTTGAATCAGAATCCATGAAGCGCCGACGACGGCGGACTTGCGGGGAAGATATAATTAATTAATTAAATATTATTAATAAATCATAGGGAATTGTATACAGTACGGACTCGCTGTCGGTTGGAAAAATATTTTTATTAATCGATCGAGTCTATAACAAAAATGTTCAGTGTATTAAAATATTATTTACACAGTGAAGAGAATTATAAAATACGAGACTGAAAAGGATTTATCGAAAAAATACATGCTTGTTATTTTCTTTATTTGACATAATATGACCATATTAAAAAGAAAATACTCAGAAATGCTTATTTTTTTACATTAAATCGGTTGTTAAGAGATTTTAATTATTTGAACAAGATTTTTAATACACTGAATGTATTATAACATGATGTTGTTCATAAGTGTTAATCTTTTTTATAATTGGCGTAACTTTGAAGATCCATTTTTAGTTTACATACGATTAAAAAATCGATTTGTAATCATTATTGTCATTATAAAGAAAATCGCGACGACTTCCGTCTGCATGTTATTTTATTGAAATTAATACATTCTCAATATTTTTAAAAGCATTATTTTTTTAGCACGATCGCCTCGTACGTTATAAGCAAATAGTACACTCAATGTAAAAAGTGTTACGATAAATTTTCTTTTTATAATATTATTTTCTTAAAATAATATGTAGCGGACAACTAGTCCCGTCGCGAATTGCATTTTATCACTAGCTCATAAGAAGTATAGAGTTCTATTTTCGAGCGAATTTTCAACATTCCAGGGTTCCGTATGTATTTTATATTTAAGTTCACAAAAAAGCACAAATCTTGTTTTTGTTTTTTTTTTTATAATTTGTAATATTTTATTTTACCTAAATTCTGAACTCTGCCTAAATCGTTAAAAATGTCATCGACTGAAATAATATTTTGTATATTTGTATTGCATATTACTTATGTATAAGTAAAAGTTTCTGTACAGAAAAATCTCCTTGTTGAGTTTTTTGATGTGGACCATTTTATAAAGTGTACCTAGATAAATTTCTGAAAAGTTAATTATAGTTTTTTAGATAGAACGATTTCATATTATATATGAGTATTTTTGGCTTTCGCAGTTACTTTGCTACTTAAACAATTAATAAATATTTAATTTCATGAATGTACCTAATACTCTGTACCTATCCTCTTAGGAAATATATCTGAAACCCTTACATATGGTCCACAAGCAATTATAATTATATTTAAGGCGTGAGTGAGATAATTATCGATATAAACATTTACATGCATATAAATAGTATTTTTTTAGCGAATAAGATTCAGACGAACCTATGGCTTTGGTACAAATACTCAGTAGATGTTACCACATAAACGGACTGACACGTTTAGGCATCTGTATTTTAATAAAAACAAATTAATTAAGGGCCAAAAACATAAGATATTTTTGTCCTCAACTGTACCCTTTAGTGTTAGATATGTGCCCGTGTTATTATTAGAAACATTATTTTATACAAGGTGTATTATAAATGTCTTCGTTTGTACCTTAAAAAAAACTTGAAAAAAAACCCATATTTTTTTAGTACCTTGAAAAGTCACTTCTTGACAAAAGCAGCTTTGAAATGGTTGGTTATTTGTGACATTTACATCAATACACGACTAGCCAAGAGCTAACTTTAACGTTAAGAAGATATTGTACTACAGGTTTTAGATTTTTAAAAGCAAGTCTTTTGTCTTCCATTAATTCCATTTTTATTTAAAAACCAAAACCTCTATAAATGGAAAGTACATAAATGTTATGTTTAAAATAAACCTATTTTCAGTTGACACGCCTTGTATAACAATAATATAGTTTTGATACCGCAGTTTCTAAATGTCCAATAATTGTAACGATTCTTCTAGACAACATACATTCATATAACATCGGTCATATACATCCCATACTTTGACTCATTAGTATGTTATATCATAGGATCTTTAAAATAAATTGTACATACGTGTTGTGCGGGCTGCCGCGTTTTCTAATACTTTTCTAATGTTCGTGAAAAGTCCATTATATCATAAATGTAAGCGTATTTAATAACGATCCTTTATTTTATTAGCAATCATACGGGGTGTAAGGGGGTAGTAGTAATGGTAACATCGAAAATAGGACAGAAAAAAAAACAGACCAACATCACACAAAAAAATATTTTTATTCAATGTTTTATTAACTTCACATGCTTGTTAAAACAGGTGATAAAAAAAAATCATGAAAAATACCTTAAAAAAAAAATTGTCCGAGCGGTCTTTGACCCGAGCTCCAGCGGTTCTTCATTGTGAGATGCATTGCTGGTTTTTACTTTTAGTAAAGTAATTTTTTTAAAAGCTCTCATTTTATTTAGTTGTATTCACTAGATGGAGCGTGAATAATTTATAATGTTGAAAAAAAAATAATGCTGATCGGTTTCTTTTCTGTCCCGTCATCAAAGGTACCATGGCTACTATTATCTGTCTTTTTAGGGACTATTCTCCTTACATCCTTTATTGGGGTACTTTGAGTATTTTAACGTTTTACACTATATAATATTCGTCTATATAGTTGTGAAGCGGGTGTCGTAGGAAAATTGTTTTTTTTTTTGTGTTGACGGTAAATTTAAATTTGTGTTTTAACTTGTATATGAAGGATCTTATAGAAAATGTATTCATACAAAATTTTCTTTAAAACTAAGGTGACTAAAACTAAACTAGTATTTTTACTAGTCTTTCAATAACAATATTTTATATATTTACGTTATAATATAATACATTTTTCGTTAAAAAATTCGTAATTACGTCATTATTTTTTATGATTGAGGGTAAGATGTAAATGGCCAAAAATGAATTATATTATGATTATAATATGACCGTATTTTCAGTATTTCTGTGTTAACTTAGATAGATTACTGAAGAAATTTCAGAGGCCGCTTATAATTTTTTAAAACCATAATATTTCATAAAAAAAAAGAAAGTACCAATAAAAGCGCCATCTATTTTTGCTCTTTGAAACTACATGGTTTTAAGACTTGATAATAAGGCCCCAGGACAAAACTTAGGTGCTGTTGTGAATGAATGACCCGGTGAAAAAACACATGTCTTATTTCTGTAATGAGGGTTTTAGTAAGTCAAAAATCCGCTAGGGTTGCTAGTAGCGCACCAGGTCTATCTTTCACTCTCCACCAATTAGAGACAAGCTACTGGCCTGCGATTGGTGGAAATTGACAGATAGATCTTATGCGACACTAGAGACACTAGCGGATTTTTTGCTTGTAAAATCCCTCATTTACTCATTGGATGATTGCGTCCGTAGTGAAATGTAATGCTCAAAAATATACCATGCCTAGTGCGGTTTTTTTTTAAAGTTTTCGCTATCTAAAAGTTTATTGCCTTTGATTAAAATCAATCCAAAAATCAAAATCAAAATATTTTTATTTAGGCCTTTTCGACACTTTCGAAACGCAAAATGACAGATAGAATTTTTTATGACTAAATTGAGTGCAAATGCCAAAATTACATAGACTACAATGGGATCACAAAAACTTTGATGTCAGTTTTGACATTTGCACTTGTCAGTCTTGTCAGTCAGTATTAAAAAACGGACTAACGTAGCGCGAATGTCGTCAAAGATACAGCGAATTTAAGTTGAGGAGTGGGGGCTCGCTACGTCATTTGTGGCTACTATATCTATCTACTTATGACGTGACAAGCCCTCACTCCTGAACTTTAACGCGCCTAGTCTTTGTAAAATTTTATCGTTTTGAAAAAAAAAAAAAGAAAAAATGTGTATCTGACATTTTTTTCGTCTGACTTAGGACTCAATATATTTTTTACTTTTCTACCTAGTCCACACCCCACCCAAAAAGTTGTTAAATGTGCTCGAAAATCTCCACTAGTTAGTGCTACGTGGATTAATTAACTGCCAGTGTGTGGAGTGCCCGGAAAGTAATCTTAATGACTATTATAATGCGGTTTGTATGTGTATTTTTGAGCATTTCATTTGAAATATTTCGACATTTAATTTAATATGAAAAATATTATTCGGTATAAATAATATATGAAAACAATCTATAATTTTACGCACATAAATAGTGCATTATTTTTTTCTGTGAGCATTTTTTTTTATATCTTTAAGCAATATCATTATTCTCTGTAACTATTACACGATTTAGGAACAATGCAATACATTCTAACTTAGTCCGCTAAGCGTAGTTAGATATTTAATTTTAATAATTTACAGCCGAGATTTTCTTTATCTATTTTTCATCCTTTCCTGAGTTTTCAGTCTACATGTCTCTGAAGTGTGTTTAGAAATTTAAATACACTGGGAAATGAGCACGACAAATGATAATTATTAGAAAAAATATATATATTCATATAGGATGCTACCAAAAGGGGACACAATCTTCATCCCTTTCGGACAGATATAATCTTTTGATATCATCCTGTATATAGTTTACTTATTTTAATGATTGAGTACTACAGTATGTGCTCTAATTATGATTAAAATTATTTTTTAATATTTTTTTAGAGCTTTGCTCGTATAGGGGCTCTAGTGAGGGAATGTATAAATATTATATCAGCCGTCCATATTTTATTTTCGCTTTATTTTCCCAGTACATTTAAATTTAATGAAAATTAATATTAATTGGAATAATTAAAACATAGTCTTCTGAAATCATGGGCATTGTTTTTAAGATGCATTTACATAATGTAATCTTAAGTATTTCTTGTGACTGGAAAAATACAAAAATATTTTTTTCTTAGTAAAAATTTAGCTAAAAAAATGTAAAAATGTTTTTGTATGTTATCAGCCAACAGAAACTTTGCTATTTAAGAGAATTAAGTTGACCTATGTATATTCAAGTATGAATACCTATTTTGTTTTGACAGTACGCAATAAATGGATGTGTTACGCTTCTCCAAATAATCAAGTTTTTAATAACAAAATGTGTTTTATTTTTCACGCCGCAACCTTTAAATTAAACAGTATTTTAAATATATTCCAAATTTACTTTGAATAATGAAAAATACTAAAAGCAACTCCCTGTGTAATCTAAACAATATATTAAAATATATCAGTAGTTTGACCTAACGAATTTATTTTTCAGGAAAATTCCGCCACGTTGTTTATGATAAATGTAGTTCAAATTATTTTGGTTAAAGCAACATAGCTGTCCTATTTGGCTTGAAAGCATTCACCAATATTTTGATGCGTTATGTACAGGCTGCTACTAAAATGACCGGACATATCTAAAGCCAAGAAAATTAAAAAAAATAACTATAACGTACAAAATTATCGTCAACTGATCAAATTCAGAGTAGACCAATTTCTTTAATAATAACCTTCATAGATAAAGTTATCCATTAATATGGGCCGTAGCAGTTTTTCAAATATGATCGGTCATGTCTGTTACACCCTGTATAATAAAATGTTTTCGTTCAAATGGACACAATATTTATTATATAGATAGCTAGATTTTTGTGTATTTTATGTTATCTAGTACTCTAAATCTATTGTTTGAAAAAGAAAATACAAGAAATTCAAGTTTATATCGTAAGGTTCCTTACGTTGCACGTTGGTTGAATATTTTTGGTTTATGAATACAATATATATGGTGAGCATTATCCCGGCAGACTGTCGGTACTGGGCGAGTCGACTGGCCGTCAGAAACCGCGTATATTTTCCTCCCTGGACATACAACGGAGGTAGGCCGGAAGGCATCAACAAATCATTTTTTGAAGTTTTTATTCCAAAGTTTTGGTGGTTCGCGACCGATGCTATAGGTGTATTTGGTGGTGCTGATGAAAAATAACTTTATAATGTATTAAAAACAATATAAGTATTTATTGTTTTATCTAAAAATCCTATTGTTATTCAGTTGTAAAATAATGTTGAGTCTAATTCTATAGTGTATAAGTTTGTATAGTCTAAAATTGGAATCAAACTGTTGCATTTCCAGTCTAAATTTTGTTAGATTTTTCTTTATTTAAACTATAAAATATAATTTAAAAAATCATTTTTTTTTTAACTAAAAAAAATAATACTTTTTTTCACGGCAACACCAAAATACCTGCGTCGTTCTGCGAAGGGTTTACCTATTAAAATTGCGTTTGTGTGTGTTTTAATATGTAGTCCAGCCGATTTGTACTATTTTGTCAAATATCTTAAATCCAAAATAAGCATGATTCCCCAATTTAAATATATAACTCTTTAAAAATATTTTCATTGCATGACAGGGTTCTATGCAAATCATATTTCTTTATGCTATTATATTTTCTGGATAGAATTTAATGGACAAAGCTGCTTGAGAACCATGATCTGTTCTTGTCACAATTGAAGTGGTCCGATATAAATTAACGTTTATTTTGTTAGAAGTAAAGTTGAATTTGCAATGTATGAAATTATTTATTTTCTATGATGTCGTAATTTAGAAAATTAAACCTTATTTTGCAGTTTATAGATGCAAGTTTACTTTGAATCATTACATTCGTTTTAAGACGAAATAAATGAGATGTTAAGCGGTTTTGGATACAGAAATCTCTATTAAATGAATTTACAATTATTATTTTTGGTACTAAATTGGATGGATTACTTGTTTTTCGTGAATAACAATATTTAACAAGATTTTATATCTACTTACTGACAACTTAATTTTTTTGTCGAAAAATTTTGCTATTTTAACCAGTCGAGTAGCGATATAATTAATTCCCTGCCAGATTTACACTTTATTTTTATCAGGTCATTTATTTATTCGAAGTTTCAAACGTACTTTATTGCATGATAAAATAAAAAAAAATCACCATCTTTATCAATAAATTCGTAAAATATCATTCATTTCGATCGACTTTTGTGCATGTTTTTTTGTCCTTTTAGTTTCTTCCGTGGTAAGTAATAAGTGTGCAGGCATGCTTTGAAATTATGCCTTGTGTTGCTTGCAAGTGTGCTTATGTATGAACGACCTTTATTTAATGCACATCCCAAAATCATTGGGAATTTTTGTGAAACGCTACCGAAAAACAAATTTTTGTAATTTTTGAGGCCGTATTAGGCTAAGTTCATATGACCGCGCGGACCCGCGCGGAGCCGCGCGGTAAGAGCATTCACATGACGGCAAATGTATGCGCGGTAGTCTGGCATCAACATTGCTTAAGAATGGACGTGGAGGAGGCAATTTGCTTATGGATTTTATACCGAGTTACTTTCGCATTTATAATATTAGTTAGGATAGTTAGGATTACGATTATACATACGATTGTAACTTACCTAAGTTTTTCTTTTTTTCTTCAGAATCATTATTACTGCAGAAAATTAAAACTAATTCTTCCCAAGATCTTCTTTTTATTATTTTATTCGAATATTCCTTGGAGTTAATATTCCAGATAGCTTCTCTTTTTTCAATCTCGTCGATAAGCAAATCGATAGATACAATGTCGTCTCCTTCGGTGATCATTTTTTCTTGAATCTATGTGTCTATCCGTCTCAACACGCGCGGATCAACTGAACAGGTCGGTACAAGTTTGTAGAACTTGAAACGCGCCGTGCCGCGCGGTTCAAGAACTAGCGCGCGGGTCGGAGCGCGCCGCGCGGTACCGCGCGGTACCGCGCGGTCATGTAGACAATACTAGCTGTTTACTTCGATCTTGTACCGCGCGGTCGAAAGTTCCGCGCGGCTCCGCGCGTCCATATGAACTAGCACTTATGGTATGCTACCAATTTTTTCATGGTATTAAGATTGTTGTAATAACAAGGATAAAGCTATGTGAGAAACTTACATAATAGATCCTCAGGGGTCATATTATGCAAGTTAATTTATCATCAAGAGTATTCCGTTACGAAAAAGATGGCGGTATAAATGTTTGTATAGCTCTATCTCTCTCTGTCACACAATCTTAGCTCTTCACCTAAAGCGTAATACGGTCTCTATTCTTATTTGGTATGTTCTAAATTTCAGTATATTATAAATTAGATATCAGAATCATGCTTTCAAAATTGATCATTTTCATATTTTTGTGTTTTATTTTCACAATTTTGATATTTTTCCCGATTGGCAGACTATATGGATTATTGTAACAAGCGTATCACAAGTTCTCAATGTACGTTTGTATTCGTCGCAACACCCGTGACCCTAGTGTTTAGCGATAGTTTTTATGTTTCTCTGTTTTTAGGCCGTTGGACGGTACGACCCCGAAGCATGCGGTAGGAGCTAGCCCACAAACCATGCTTGGGTAATTATCCTAGTTCATTTTTTATCCTTTCACCGTTCTCACAGGAGCTCACCGACAGGACACGACAATACTTCAGAACTTTGAACGCCGTTTCGGTCACCTATTGTCCCACAAAAGCTTTTTAATATAAAAAAAGCATTTTTAAGAAAAAAAGAAACGAGTGTTTTTAGAAAAAAATGTTTTCTCTATCTCTATTAAGGCTTGGCGTTTAAAGTTAGTTAAGAAGTATACAGGATGCAAGGGGAACGCTCCCAAAAACGAATACCAGAAGATAAAAACTCCTTGGAACTAAAATGTTGGGGCAAGAAAAACATCGATCTGGGGTTCTATGTGTTTTGCAATCGTTCCCGCATGGTCCCCAGTATGAGGGAAGGGAGTAGTACTCCGGCTTTAGCCTGTAAGAGTACCCCTCCACCTTCCCCAGGGCGGAGGAACTCCAAGAGGATGCCACGGGAAAAAAAAGGAAAATCATCGATCGATGACTACTAGCACCGATGTTCGATTTTGGGAGCGTTACTCTTACACTCTGTAGGTATATCACTCGGAGTTTTCACCTCGTATTGTTGTGTCGTGTGATATTGTGTGTGAAAACGGAATTTATTGTCAACTGTCCAGCCTTTTCTTCTTTTGGACGCTATTATATATCTTAATTATTAATCTGTTTCGACTTATTTATTTCTTGATTGTAATTTCTGTAACGAGTTGCGTTGCATTTGTATGCTTTGATTATTTAAATGAGTTATTTTTGTATTTTTATGATGGCACTTCAGCTCCTGTGGTGAAGTTATATTTGTACAAGCGTTATCGGTTATAGAAATCGCTGGAATGATTTTTTTAGAAATAACGTTTCATTTCGACAAGTTATTTGACTTGGACTTGTCACTTCCGCACATTGTAGCGATTCTATCGGCGTTAACGTTTGAAATGTCACTTTTCTTTTGGGGCTGGTTGCTGCTACACAACGATGTCTCTTTTATGCCGGCTCCACACGTTGGCCAACTCAGTGGCGAATGTATTGGTCAATACGTATTGGGGAACATGTAAAGGGGGTGTTCGACTGTATTGGAACGATAGCCTGATGATTGTCGACAAGTTGGCCCGAGATCCGTGTGGTGTCGGTTTTTAGCAAAAGATCAAAGGGTCGCTGGCAGAGTTATGGCCGCCGAGTCCACACCTTCCAACGTATGGACGCCATCACAAACTCTTGGCCAAAGTATTGGCCAATACATTCGCCACTGTGTTGGCCGACGTGTAGAGCCGGCATTAGACAGATTCAAAATCTGATGTTATCTTTTTTTCATAAACGTTGACTACTACAATATTTACATCTTGACATACTTATTTGAATAATCAAGCTGAAGCGCGCTTGCTCTGAGCCGTCTAACTTGGCTGTGTTTTTCATTTTCTTTTTATTAATTTTTACTAACAATATGAACAAAATTACACTAATAAACATTACCTTAAACAGAATTACCTTGTTTCAAGTTAGGTAAACACATACCATAAAAAAAGTGTTAAGTACCTAAACGAAAATCATGTTTTAAGATATTATATATTAGCACTGTGCTAGGATATCCTAGATCCTATGATCTTATTATTTTGAAAATTATATATCTCCAAATCTATACCGCACACAACAGCTGAATTTTGAAGTAAACACATAATAGCAAAGAAAACAACATTATAAGTATTCAATATATACTTGTTGTATCTTGTAATAATGACTCACATGAGAAAACTAAACTAAGGAAAACATACCAACACAAAATTTTTAACTACTTCGCTTATCTTACCTCTTTGATTATATTTCCTCATTCAGTCTTTATTGATATATTATAATGTCCTGTTATTCTTATCTATAACACCTCCAAAATCAAGGTAAGTGAGTAGTATATAAGTTAAAATTTAACTGTTAAATCGACGATTTTAATCAGCAGGTAGGCAGATCAGCCCCATTAGACAAGGTACATTTCTACAATCGATAACGCTGATCAATTTTTTTATTGATAACGCTCATCTTTGGAACTATAAATTGTATTGAAAAAAGTATTTTTGTATATTATAGCCTGTTTCATGAAGAATGAAGGCTCCTTATATTTTCGAAGTCGGCTAGTAATATGTATAATAAATTGGATTTGGACTTTAATAGTAGATATTGAAATAATTATTTTATTCTGCAAGTAACGATATCATCACTTTTGCGACCCTTTAGGACATCGATGGAATCGACATTTCCAAGTTGACTAGCCTGAGAAGAAATGTTGCCTTAAATTTAGGGATAGTCTAAGTCCAGACAACTTTTCGCGAGTAATATTGTGTTACAAATGCAGGGTATACTGGCCTGGCCGAAGAACGAACCAGATCGATCTGAGCAAGTCAGTGCCAGCTGACGTCACGTATGCCTCGAGTAGCTCATGCAGTCATTATATAAGCATGTATTTCATCCTCTATCCCCTCTTTTGCGGTTTAACTTTCGTTTCTCATAAACTAAGGAGCTCGTACATCCTGTTAATGTATCTGACATGTTCAGACAAGGCAACGAGGAGCAGGTGAAGCCGCGTGTACTGCGCTTCACGTGGAGCATGAAGACCACCTCCTCCAGGGATCCCAACGAGATCATGGCTGAAATACGCAAGGTAAGGGTCTGATGTGTGGCATTTTCGAGTCATGAGTTTGATATAAGAGCAACTTGAAATTAATTATGATTCAGGGCATTAATGTTTAGTATTTAGATAAGAAAAACTTTTTAAAACCAACTTTATCATGTAGAGAGGTCTCAGAACAGCATGGTTGCTCATGCCATGCACAGGTTCGCCTGTTCACGAAGTTAAATATATTTCTTAAAGACCGCTGAATACCTCACCATTTAGGTTGTATTTTATAACGAGGAATTGGCGTTTTTGTCATGCTTAAATATATTTCTTAAGTCTTCTGGTATTCTGGATCTTCAACATCAAATAAGATTTGGTTAAGAATAGGATCGCGTTGCAGGTTTTAGATGCAAACAACTGCGATTACGAGCAACGCGAGCGGTTCCTGTTGCTGTGCGTACACGGCGACCCCAACGCCGACTCCCTCGTGCAGTGGGAGATCGAGGTCTGCAAGCTGCCTCGCCTCTCGCTCAACGGCGTGCGCTTTAAGCGAATATCTGGTGAGTTGCTACTGCACGATAACATACTAATGTCTTCAAGCTAAATGCATGCTGCTATCTAAGATAAATTACAGAGTCAACAGGCGGATTTACTGACTGGCAGAAAGCTTCAGTGATATTTTAGAATAAAATTGTTCAGCCTTTTCTGGTTCAGTTCTGGTATGAAGGCTATTCTGTAAGTCTCCTAGTCGCAGAGACAAATTTTTGCATGTGATTGCAATGGATTGTGTTCAGATGTTGCGTATGTATATAATTATGATGATTTGTTTATTCACTGCTTTTGCTGTTAAAAGTTTAATAATTTTGCTTAACGTAACAGGTGTAATATGTGACGTTTGACAATTCTGCCCCAGGCACCAGCATCGGCTTCAAGAACATTGCGTCGAAGATCGCGAACGAACTCAAGCTGTGACTGCCCGAGAACCCCCGGCGGCGGCGGCGGCGGCGTGCAGCCGCGCCCCCCTCCCCCTCCCCGCCGCCGTCGCCCCGCGCCCCCCGCGCCCCCGGCCGCGCCCCCAGCCGCACGCCGCGCCCCCGCTCGTCGTCGTCGGAGCGCGACACGCCGCCGCCGCCACCACCACCGCCACCTCGCTCGGACTCGCTGCGCCTGTCGGCCGAGGACATGGTGCTGGTGGCCAACGGCGGCGCGCGCACGGCGTCGGGCGCGCTGGCGCACTTCCTGGCGGCGTACTCGCCCGCCGAGCTGGCGCTGGCGCGCTCGGACTACCTGCGGCCGCCGCAGTCGCCGGCGCGCGCGCTGCAGCCGCGCTCGTCGCTGTCGCTGCGCGCCGACAGCGACGAGCCGCGCGCGCACTCGCGCAGCACGCACACGCTGCGCCGCGCGCCGCGCATGCGCTCTCCGCCGCCCGCCTGCGACTGTCTGCCGCTCGACCCCATCCCCCCTCCTGAACTCTTCGACTTCTAACCTGCTCTTCGAATTTTCAAAACTAGGCGTTCCATTTTCCAATTCGATTCTAAAGCCCGTCGATCCACCACGTTCCACCTATCAGATTTTATCGTTGTGTTTATATCTGGTAGATCGGAACTTGAATATGTCGACGAGTGCTGCCATCTATGAATTTCGTCTTCACTCGGAGAGCAGAACAAAATTAATTAATGTTGATTTAGAACAAAAATATGAAATGTAAAAAAAATACGACTCAACAGTAATTTCGATTGTATATTTTCGAATTTGAAAACGGAACGCTCGGACGACTCGAATTTGTATTATTATTCGATTTATAAATTTAGACAGTATTGTCTGTCGGTCGATGTTAGTCGATTATTCGATTGTATCGTATCGATTGCGTGTCGCTGTTCGTGCTGTACTAGTACGACGGCGGCCGGCGGTCGCAGCGGTCGTGTGCGTCACGACTGTACGAAACATGATCGTCGACTTAAGGGTTTTATTTATGATGTAGTGTTGGACAATGTATGGAGCGTATAAATGTGCCAAGTGGTTATCAAGGAGTGCGTCGCAGTGAAATGATCTTTATAACATAGTTAATCACCGCTCTCAATCAGCGCATCTTTGTATAAATAATTTTACTCGTGTCATGAATTTTATTATTACATGATTGTTTTTTTTTCTGTAGATAAGTTGTTCTGCCTGGCCGTGTGTGCTGTGCACTTTTTTATTTAATTTATATTTGGAATTTTGTTTTATGAAATCGTGTTTTTTTAAAAGACATTATTTAATGGTACTGTCCACGGCACACTCAGACAGACAGTGTTATTGTGCTATCGCTTATATACTATTACATTATGTATTTTAATCGTTGTAATAATGTACAAAGTGAGTTTGAGCTCAACAGATACAATCTAGCTTAGTGTTAATTATATTTTTTTTCATTTTCCAATATAACAAAATATAAATACAAAATATGGCTGTCTCTGAATAGCGATAAAATGTTTATAATGTCATTGTAAGTCCGTCGTAGGTCCCGTCCGACTGACCGGTCTCACTAGCGTCGGTCAGCTCGGACGGGTCGTACGACAACGCGGTCGCCCACGGCAGTTGCCTCTTTCTAATTATAAGGCTGAATTAGAAAGTGTCAAAGGTACATAATGTAACCGTACGGGTTGGTACACACTCATCTTAGACGCGTTATAGTATACTTCACTTAAATCGTTAGACGTGTATTGTGATCAAAGTATTACGAACTTGTAGTTTTAGCAATAATCGTTCATACGAGTGTTGGCGTTCTGCCTCTACGTCTCAGCCTTTCCGTAATCTTATAAATTCGTTTTTCATATTGTGTGAAGCTTTATTTCCTTTTTATATTTTCATGTGTGGACTGTCGCATACTCTAGTGATAAATATTATTATAATAAATAGGTATGTCTGTGTGTGGGCGGTGCGGCGATCGCGGATCACTTTTCTATTATAATTAAGTGTAGTGTTATAACTTTTACATGGAATCACAAATTCTGACGTATCGGCGACGGCTGTCGTGTTGTCTACGCCAAATTATAAAGCTAGGCGCCATCGAAATTACTACTTACTACATGTTAATGATAACCCACGGCTGTGTCCGCTACCGAACTTGGCTATCGCACTGCCGTGTGTCTAGATAACAATTTGTTTTGCTCAATACAAATTATGCCCGTTGTTGGGGCGGTACAATAATTTAATTAACGCTTTTAATAATCAAATGCATATTTAATTTGCTTAATTCTATACTGGCAGTAATACTGCTTTATTGGGACAAAATGTCGTCAACTTTAAATGTTACAAGCGATGATCATTGAAATTATGTACGAAAGATCATGTGGGCCGTGGACTTGATGGAGCTCGATAAATCTAACACCTATGTAACTAATAATCAATTTCTCCATAAATTTTCTCTAAATGACTTTTGTAAAGCTAATTTTCATTGTTCTAGTACGTTATAGTACGGAATACGTAATAAATTGAACGAGTATTGAGTCTACGGCCAAGCTCAATCCATCAAAATCAAAATTGAACTTTTATAGTAAAAGTTTGTTTGAAAATAAAATATATTTAAATCAGTTTTAAAAAGATCCTGTTTATTTGCAATAATCGACTCGCAATGCAATTGAAACAATAAATTAAAATAAAATGGCGACGCGACGAGTTGTCCCGAAATACATTATACTGTTTAAAATGTAAGTAGTTATATATTTATATATATATGAGCTTTCTTTTATAATAATTTAGTGTAGTACATTTTGCCTGCGAAGTTGACGTGTGTCGAAGAATTTGTGAGATATTCAAAATGAAAAATAAATTTTATTTTTAATTCCAACTTGATGTTTGTTTTAGACCCCTAATAGTCCTAACACTACATTATGTAACATATTACATTATTTAACTTAACACAACTAAATGACATTTAAACGATGTTGGAAATCATAGTCTATGGAAACGTCTTCTTCTTTTAATAATTCACGACTTGTCAGTACCATACATTTGAGAGCATTTGAGCGTTACCCTCAGCGTAAACGCTTGTAAAAGTGTCACTAGAGGGGATATAGTTAGGACAACATTATTGCGAGTAATAAAATTGCTTAATATAAAATTATTTTTTATTTTACATACCATTATCAACTCGATTTCGCATTATTTACACACTTTAATCTTAAAGATACAATAAATAAGTTTATCAATAATGAACACTTGCTTGACACCTATAATTCATAATTAATAGCCAAAAACTAAGATTAACGGCTTTTAAAATTATAACCTATCCATCCGTAGTTTTCGTAATATCTGATAGATCATTACTCTCATACCTCTGGTAGGTGCAGTAAAACGGATAGATATAGGTTATTTTCTTCGGGTACATATTCATTCAAAGTTACATACAGGAAATAAAAATCTGCTAGGGTCGCCAGTGACAAGTCAGGTTAGGTTTTCTGGATTTTTCACCAATGAGAACACAACTAAAGGTTCGTTTTTTTTTCTGTTAAAATCTTATTAGAAATTTGGGCCGCACATAGTTATTCTAAATTGTTAACCTCTTGTTCTAAGTTAACTGCTTGTGTTACGAGTGGGTTCGAACTGGAAAACACATGAACGCAAGTCCGCCCTGGATATTAAGCTACCGTCGCTTCTGTAACTGGTGGGAATTGAGACCTGATGTAAATCAAGCGATCCTAGCGATTTTCTGATTCACAGTAGTCCCCTATTCAAAAACACTATAGGCAAGCAAGTTATTTTGTAATAACAGAAACTTAAGACCTATCCATACTTAAGAACAAAACATTATAATTATGACACATTTAACTAAAGAAATACTGCATAATAAAATGACTGGTTTAAACAGAACATTGTAAAATACCTAAATCTAGAAGTACTACAATATAAATAATACATTTCATGTATATTTTCGATGGCATTGTACATTTTTTTCATTGGTTTTATCAAAAAAATACAAAATAGTGAGTATGTCAAAGAAATCTTCATTTTCTTTTTAAGACTGAACTGACCGACTGAACAAATGAAAATGAAAGCGACGAAATTCTTCTTATACCGTTCAAAATGTTATGCAAGTTACCTACGACAATAACCAAGTTTCTGAAAGAAATTGGTCAACCTATCAAAGCCGTGTTCAATGGAGAGACATTTTACAACAGATAAGATTGATCAGCCCATCAAAAAACGGAGGTACATCGTGGACGAAATCATGTAAGTCCCGAACTCATGATTCTTTATGAATAGGCATTCCATCCAAGTCGACTTCAGTGCTTGGTATTAACGGAGGCTTAAACCCTCCGTACTCAATTCTCAAATTACTGACCCTAGGTTCTCTATCAGCCCTCCTCATTTTTACTTCAACGACATAATTTTTATTATTTTGCCACCAATCATCTTGATTTTGCGTTGGCACTGGTCCATAATACTGATTGGCTTTGTTCTGACCATTCGTGACGTAAGACAAATAATTTTCTAAATTGTTTAATTTTTTTTCTTCTCCCTTACTTCCTGAAGTATTGTTAATATATTGGTAGGATGATGCGTACTGATTCCCCCATTGCGTAGACTGTACTGGCTGTGATTGTTTCTGCCTTTCTTTTAAAAGTTGGTAGTATTGCGCGATGTATATCTGTTGCTGATTAGGAACTCTTTTATTTTTGTCATCCTTGTAATATTGAGCGTTATTCCTAGTTTCCGAACTGTCTATTTCTTGTTGATTGTACCGGTAAACTGGTATGGGAATTGGATCGGGTCTTTGAACTTTCTCAAAAGGATATGGAACTTTAACCTCAAATGGAACATGAACAGGGTAGGGTATTTTCTTCTCCACGATTTTCTCCACCGGATAAGGAACTTTCTTCTCAACAGGGTATGGTTTGTCGATATACTTTGTAACTATTACAGGTTTTTCAACTATTTTCTCGACGATTTTCTCTACGGGATAAGGAACATGGTAGGGAACTTTCTTTTCTACTATCCTATCTACTGGAACTGGGTAAGGAACTTTTCTTTCTACAATCCTATCAACCGGGTAAGGTTGGGGTACGTGAACTGGGACTGCAACCGGTTGTGGTACCGGCACTTGAATATGTATTGGCTTATCAACATATTTAGTAATCGTTACTGGTTTTTCAACAATCTTCTCAACAGGATATGGTATTCTTTTCTCCACTGGATAGGGAACGGGGACTCTGGTTTCATAATGAACCGGGTATGGGACTCTCTTCTCAACCGGGTAGGGTACAGGAACATCTCTATTTACTATCCTCTCAACCGGTTTTTCTATTTCTACAGTAACTGGTACTGGCCTATCGATAGGTATGGGGTATAATACTTTATGCTCTACTGGTACCGGAACTTCGTAAGGTATTCCAACTGGGGTAGGAATAGGAACCGGGTGTAATACTTGCTTCTCAACAACCTTCTCAATAGGGTAAGGAACATGGACTGGCCGGTCAACATACACCTTCTGTTCTACCGGATAAGGTACTTTAACTTCAACGGGGTACGGGCGGTCAACTGGGTAAGGTTTATCAACGTATTTGGTTACCTCGACCGGTTTTTCAACAATTTTCTCGTAGGGCACAGGTACTGGTACCGGCCTATCTACTGGTACTTTTACTTCAACTTGTTGCGGATACGGTACTTTCTTCTCAATAAATCTATCCACAAATTTAGTTACAGGTACTTCTTTTTCGATAATAATTGGTTGGATTATTTTATTGTCATTTCCGTAATCGTAATAACGGATTTGCTGACTCCTCTCTGCTTGCGTATCTTCCTGATTGGGATCAACTTCTACTTCTCTCTGTCTATTTTCGCTCGGCTCCAACTGTTCCTTCTGATCATAATCATCACCACTTTTTTCACCATCTTCATTCATCGCACCATAATCATGAAGAAGCTTATTCATATTATCTTGTATTTGCTTCGACGATCTTAAAGCCTCAACGTATTTATTGTACAAAGATTTAGCGACATCAAAAGGCCCTTTATTATTACTGCGAGCTTCATCAAAGTCTATATACTCATGAACTTCTACATCGTTAATATGCGTTATTTCTACAGGAATGGATTCTTGAATTTCAACTGTAGTCTTTTCTTTCGGTGGACTTTGTACAGTATCTGAGACAAGCTCACTGTCTGAAGCTTCATGGTCATCTAAAGAGTTGAACAAGTCGCTATCGTTCGCATTCAGGAGTCTTAAAGCTACTGTGATAGGCGCTAAATATTTCTGATTAATCGGCCTTGGAGTAACTTTGACAAGTTTCTGGTTTTCTTGTTTTGAGTTGTGTACAGTGTGATTTTCTTCTTCTCGGTCTTTGACACCTACTATTTGGTAGCCATTTGCCATGTACGGGACCATTGTTGATACAAGATTGTCAACTATTTGATCTTTGAAGTTGTTATAGGAGGTGTCCTGTACAACAATAGGAGTTGCAAAGTCGTATTGGTTGGCGTTGGAACGTAAGAATTGATCGTTTTGCTGGTTATTTTCTTGGTGACGTTCGCTCTTAACAATATTTCCAATTTTAGCTTTCACGGTAATGTGGTTGCTTCTACTATCTTGAGTAGAATGGTCATTATTCCTTAATATAAACCTTGGACGAGGTTTAATGATATCATCACTTTGTTCATTCACATGTTTTTCGGCAGCGTGATTGATTCTCAACAAATCGTCATTGGATATTAGATCTTGGGTAGACGCAACCAGCTTATCAATACCATCTTGTGTATTGTTTTCTACGCTTTGAGTAGTAGGAGTTTCTATGGTAGTATAGTAGAATCTTTCATTTCTAGCATTAGGCCTTGGAGTTTCGACTCTAAATTTGACTGCACCTCTATAAATATAAGGGTACGTAGTGGCACCAAAGTTATTAATATCATGAATATCATAAGATGGAATTTCTGCGAACAAATCCTTGGATTTTTTCAGATCGCTCTGTATTTCACCAGAATTTTCATTATGTGAGCAGTTGTGGTTTTTAAAGACTTGCAGGACTGAATGACGGTACTCGTTGTAATCCTCTTTTTGAAGAGGTTTTGAGTTGTCATTAGAGTTGGTATTCTTTTGGTAGATGGTTCCGTAGTTAGGGGTCGTTTGTGCCGTGTCGGGGGTCTGAAGTACCGCGTTTGGCTGGTAGGGGGTGTATTGTTGCTGTAACAGGTAGATGTCAACCGGTTGCTGGCCGCTCGATGGAGGAGCTTGCAGTTGCGTCGCGTTCGAGATTTGTGTTGAATCGTAGATATTCTGCACCTGAAAATTTTATTATGAATGAAGATAATTTGGCAATAGGTAAGTGATTAGTGAAGTGTAAATAGTTAAATAATTACTATGGAAAACTATAGTAAAAATGGACCCACATAGATCTGGAACCAAAGGCTTTATCAAAATATAAAAGCCAGGGTATAAATCTTTAAATCGAAACATAATTTACTATAATTAACTATCCGAACCATTTTAATAAATCATAAAATGTTTTAATGCTGCAAAACCTTGCAATTTCTATAAATATGTCATTGTTATAACTTGTCGTGGGTAAGTTGTATAATGAATAAATTACGTTAATTGTTAATTTATCATAAAATAATAAAAATAAATGAATTACGTATTTAGATTTTAAATTAGGGTATCAAATAAATATTAGATTACATAAACATTTACGTTGCATCTTTAAAAAAAAAAAAATATGTGTGTGTACCAGAGTACACAGGTAAGAAGTGAAACTTCTTTATTTTCTAATCGTTTTTTGTTTTATGTTTAAATTATTATTTAATTTATATTTTTTATTGTTTTTAGAATTAATAATGTTCACTAGATTTACAGTCATATTTATTAATACTTGCTAATTTTAACAGATTTATATACATTCACTGATACTTACAATCAAAAAGTGAGGTTAACCTCAAATAAATATTAAAATCATGCTCATACGTGTTGAATTTATAAAACGAAATATATAATCACTCTCACTTTTCTTGTTAATTCACTTAAATTTGAACAAGTCTTTTTATTTTATCACTTTCAAATTAATATAGTGTTATTCTTTTTTGTTATTTTTATCATATATTACATTATATTCTTTACGTCACTATACTAAACTTCGATAAAAAAAGCAACATGGCGCGTAACCGAAAAACGTGACGATTTTCATCACGTGACTTTCTCCCATACGTCGATAAAGAAGTTTCACTTCAAAAATTACCTAATGGGAATTACCGCGAACTCCTGAATTTACCTTTTAAAGCATTATGTAATTCCCGTGACGTAATTTTATTAAATAGTAGATTAATTTTTACCCTTATTACCTGTTGGTTAAGCTCTACATTTCCCTGAGGCGGCGCGTGCGTCTGCAGCAGGCTGTGCGCGTGCGTTGCTGCGCTGCCGCCGCTGTAGGTGCCCTCCGATGCGTACCGTACGTGTTGTTCAGACTGAGGATAGGTGTAAGTATTTATATCAGATCATTATCTCTACATGGTCACAAAATTTAACAAAAAAATAATACTAAAAGCATAAAATGAGGAATAGATTACAATTATTATTCAAAAGTATTTTCTAAGCCCACTCGGTAAGGTATTCAATAAACTACTTAGGTAGGTGTAATTAGAAACAACTTGTTAAAAAGCGCGTGGCTGGCTAGATAACTTAATAGAAATAACAATGTGAATTTAATAGTTCGATATTTATCCGGTCGTCGAGGAATCCTTTTCTAATCTCCCCCAAACGTCTCACTCCATTTTACGGTACTGTTTGTGTTTAATCACTAAGTTTTTAATAAAGCGTTTATCTTAATTTTTAGCAAAGCTTACCTGTGGTAGCTTGACATAATAGTGACCCACGGTACTGGCGGACCCCAGCGGTGACAGCTGCCATCCCCAACCGAACGCAGCGCCATCTTGTGAAACTTGCTGAAAATATAGAAAAATTTGCATTTATAAACTGGGCAAAATAATATATGTTGGGTAGTCAAAACCACTGCTAAATAAGTAGTTACAGCTAGGCAAATAAATAGGTACGTGAAAATCCCAAGGTCTGCGGGTGACGGGGTACAAAAGACAGCAACAGGGGGGGGGGGGGTGAAACGTGTGCTTCAGACAGGGTGACATCTGACAGAAGCTTCATTCAATTTATTCAGCTGTCATTGGTTCTTCGCCACCCGCACTTCCACCATGGGAATGTCACGAGTGAATTTGCCAGACTGTATAAAATTTAGGATCTATCAAGCTAGATTTTGGTTCTCTTATTTCTTTTTATTATAGAATTTTAAGGAGGTATACTTTTAACCCTGTCGACTATAATTATGCACTTGAAGTAGGTACCTGAGACTCTTTCAAGTAGTAATAAATTAAAAAAATACAATGCAATTTATTAACCTTATAATAAGGAGATATATTTCAATGGGAAATTTCGGTTATTATTACGATTTGAGAAACTTTATAACTTTTACTTATAGTCAAGTAAATTAAATAAAAAATATCGTAAGTGAAATCTTTACGATCATCGTACAGAATGATCACTAAAGACAATAGATATGTAACCCAGATAGCAAACAATACCAACAATTACCATTATACCAACTATAATAACAGCCCACAGCCCCACATGGTCCACTTCCATTCGACATAACCACTGAGCCATAGGTACCGGATATTACATCATCATATACGTAAGAAAGCTTTAATTGCTGATATTAATGGTGAACCTATCAATTTGTGGAAATAATAAGAATGCCTCTAGCAATATGGTATTAAGAATTTTATTGCTTGTGATAAAGATAAAAAATTGTTATTTCCCGTCTGATCGGATAAATCTCCGAAACGAATGGACTGATTGAAGTTAAATCTTTTTCTGCTTAGCCTTTCCTCAAGCAATTTTGGATTCGGCTGCCAGTCTTACCGGATTTAGCTGAATACCGTATTTTACATGGAGCGACTGTCTATCTGACCTAAGCAACCCATTGCTGGGTAATATCTATATTCAATGATATTATAAGTAAAATACTTATAATATCATTGTCTATATTAATAATTTCGTTCAGGGGTACGGTAGACTCGATCGAAACCTTATATGAATAACAAAACATAAAAAAATATTGATTTCGAGTCGACAACATATATCCGCAAAATTCGGATTAAGGAGAATTTCGTTAAATTCTAATGGCACTGGCAAACGAAAAAACCGCAGTCGCCATCTTGGGTAATTAATAAGGCCGCGTTCCGTAACAGATAATTCTGCTTCGAAGTGATTCAAGGAGTTTATTATCATACAACCTCCTTGAAGTGATTACAGTGCTGACAAGGCGTATGACAGTTGCTTGATAGTTGGGACCAGAATCGTTTCGGAACGCGTTTGAAATAATAGTTCAAGAATATTTATTTCGCTTTTTTCACGTTCCGTTGCATACTAGCTCTTATATAGGTACGCCTCGCCAATCAACACGTCGCGTGCGTCGCGCCAAAGAAGTATCCATCACAAAGAACTGCGACTCATTTGACTGTGTAAAACGAAAGGTCTTGACGGAAACATTGAGTGAATCTTAACAAAACTTAAAAATTTTCTTCAGTCGTTCGTTTCGCGAAAATATTAATATTATTTGTGTGTAAAAAATAAAAATTATTGTGTTAAAACTATTACAGTTTTTATTTACTATACTTATTAAACACAATGAACGAAGCTATACGAATCCATGGCTTGCTTACCTTTAATATTCACCTACATTGTGTATCATGAGTCACATTTCAACCGAGCGGAGCCGGGTTTTCATCTAGTAGTATAATAAGACTGGTTAAATATCCTTTACAAATGTCATGTCAGGGATACCTTTATTGTTTTTTTTTGCTTTTTACCAATTAGAAACAGCCAAAAATTTTTTGAAGCGATCAATTGAAGCGGCGTTAGCCTAATGGCTAGGGCGTCGGACTTGCGATCATATGGTTGCGGGTTCGAATCCCACCCATTACACTACCGACGTGAACCCACTCGTAACACAAGCATCTTAGCTTAGCACGAGGGGTTAACGAGATTACTAGTAATGTGCGACCCACATTGCTAGTAATTTTACTAAAAAAATAAATAAAAAAAAAATGTATATATTTTTTTTATTTCAAGGTACGATGCGATTGGCATTTTTTTTACATTGCATTTCTTAAAAAAACTTTAAACTCATTGAAAAAAGGAAACTAACTAACAGACACGCAAAAAATATTGATCAAATGAAGACAATTTTATCAATGCAATGGTGATAACATTTTATTGAAAATTATGATAATTTCTTCATGTTTCGAAACTAAAATGTACTTGCAATGCCTTTTGCCTTTTTACCATACCATTAACGGTCGACACCGATGCGGACCAATATTTTTTTACGCCATTTTTTAGATTTAAATTAGCTACTATAATAATAACTAAACAATAGGTACATAGCTAACCAAATTACTAAAAACCTTTTCTCAAATAAAAAATGCTAAGCTGAAAAATGTACTGTTAAAATAGGGTCTTAAATTATGTTATCATTATATCATATATTATATAGTTTTCACTGGTTTCCACATTCCCTGCACCACGGAAGCTTGCACACTCTCCTAGCAGTCCCCATATATGACGATAAAACTAGACAACCGGTCCCCAGTAAAAGTGGCTTATCGAGGAAAAAATAATGTTGAACGAAAGTGCCCGCGACTTTTTGTATCATGTATTAATTTGCGACTACTTTTACCTATTGCACTTTTAGATTGCATTTGTAAGGGTTTTTATTTTAAATTGTTTTACTGTGATACTCGGAAAATTGCTTGGTAAGAAAATAACGGCTAAGAAATTATTAATTTATTTATTTAAAAAAAATAAGCACTCCAACAACACTGCCACTACCAAATAAAAATAACTTCTACAATCCACACTATAGTAACCATGCAGTTATCAAGTGTGCATGACGTTGAGTTGTGTGGTATTTCTGTTTGACGAATTTCGTTGTTTTAAAAGACGATCTCAGGGCAAAGTAATGAATCAAATCAACGTTTAATCTTTGTTATTCTTATTGTACACAAAATACATTCAGGATTGAAACTTTGGTCATAATTATGTGAGAATCAAGAACACGTTTCTTTTTTTTTTATAGATGAGGCCTTTGCACTGTAGGCAAAGGTTTTTTATTTTATTTTTTTATTAGTCTTATAGATACAAATGGTTGTGCGTTGTTTTATGGACAATAGTTTTATACAATTTCATTTCACACACTAGGTACTTATATCAATACACACAATACAAACTGTACATAATTTCAATTCACTTTTCTTGCAATATTTTATTTCGATTTTGTTATTATAGAAAAATAAAATTATACTTTATTAAAGTGATGCAAATTGCAGCTTGTACTTTAAATATAAAAAATAAAAAAGTAATAAATAAACTTAGGTCTGTCTGCGATAAAATTATGCGGAGCTGCAGAGAAATTCAGTTTCCATTAATATCATATATTTACATAAGTAGTAAACCAAGCACTTCATTTGCGAAATATATAAATACATAATTTATTGCATAGAAAGTGAAGTCATGAAAATACTCGTATTTTTAGCGTTTAGGGCCTTGTGTAGGAATATCTAACAGATTATTTTTGAAGTATTTTTTTTTAGTTGGATCAAAAATACATTTAGGTACTTATTATGCCTATAATTATTCTAATATAATGAAGGTTTCAGATGTGAAACAGAAACACAAATATACTGTGAAGAAAAATTCTAAATTGAATGGGAAATCGCAATATCGCTAACTTATTCTTATACGTTTCCTAATTAAAATATAATATTTGCTTGCAGTTAGCGTTGATTTTAATTTATAAGTTTGATATTATACTATGCTTTCCATCGCAATGTAGGTATAACTATTATTTTCATCATTGAATTTCTGTTAATACGATCTTATTTTACTGAAATAAAGTCTGTTTGGAATCAGTAACTTTGTGCAACGATGTTTGGCACCAAATTGCCTATATTTTATCGAAACTTACCTTACGCGCTGTGAATATGTTGAAATATTCTTTTGCGTCCCTTTCTACATTTTTCTTTAGTTGCCATATTAGAATTTCAACCAATAAACGGTATTATAAGTACTTAAGTAGGTACTTCACATACTTTTAAATACGACCTCGTTGCATTACATAACTTATGGAATTTAATAGTGTTATGTAGAGAAATATAAACTTTGTGACCTGTAACATTCCTAACTCACAGCCTATTAATTGCAGTTTATGTAATACCAAAACCGGTCAAGTGGTACACGAGATGGGTATTACGAGTATACAATAACATTTACTTTAATTTGCGTAACAGTGTAAGTTTCATTGAAATCGGTTCAGTAGGTTACAAGATAAAGTTTTTATGCATGTGCGGCAACATAATTGATATCATATTTTTTCACTATACCCTGCTCTGGCCGTGGTCTCAATTTTTTTTCATTTGTAATGTAAGCTATCCTATCTTTTAGTTGGATCAAAATGCACACGGTGTGCAAATTTGATTAAAATCGGTTCACGAGTTTCGGAGTTCAGCCCGGACAAACATCGTGACACTGGAATTATATATAATAGTTTTTTTTTATATTTGAGATGCAAGCTATCCTATCTTTCAAGTTGGATCAAACTGCACACGGTGTGCAAATTTGATTAAAATCGGTTCAGTAGTTTCGGAGTTCATGCCGGACAAACATTGTGACACTGGAATTATATATAATAGATTTATTTTCCTCAATCAAATGAATATAATTTATTCATTTGACGCAATAAATTTAATGAGTACTAATACATGACTACCTTACTATTCCTACTTAGCTAGATAATAAATACCACCCATCTGACTAGTAGGTACCTAGCTTTTATATATCTTCCTTATTATTAAAAAAAATACGTAATGGAAGGGGCGATCATTTGTTAACATACGGAGACCACTCCGTGCCTCGGAAAGCACGTGAAGCCGTTGATTCCGGCGGTCATATGATGATCTTTGACAGTCGTTAAGTCATTACCATTCTGAAGACCAGTCTTACCATGGGATGCTGTGTTTACCAGTAAAATTACCCAGAGATCAGCCCCTTTAGGCAAGGTACATGGGTACAAATCGCTAAGATAATCTTTATATATAAAAATGAAACCCGTTTTCCGTTGTCATGGCATCACGCGTGAACGGCTGGACCAATTTCGTTAATTCTTTTTTTGTCGTGTTGTTTATTATCAGGAGAAGGTTCTTATAGAGAAAAAAAATAAAAAAGTTGCGCGAAAATTTTAAAAAAATTAAAGAAAAGTTGATGATAATATTAACTTTACTAATTTAACCTTTGACATATCTGTTAGTTATTTGACATGACAACGTCTGTCAGGTCAGCTAGTATTAAATATATATGGAAATGAATGGAATTTCTCCACGTGGCTTAGACTTGTCACTTTCATACATTGGATCGATTCGATCAGCGTTATCGATTGTAGAAATTTACCTTGTTTACGGGGGCTCGTAGGTAGTCGCTCATGTAAAATACGGTATTCAGCTAAATCCGGTAAGACTGTGATGGTGTGTTATGACGTAATCGGCAAACGCAGTATAGGACGCTACCAGTTAACCATACTTTAATGATTGATAACGCAAGTGACAAAGCATAAGTTTATATGTGATTTATGCCGTGGTGGTCTAGCAGTTCCATAAACAGATTTTTGTGCACAAGATCCCATTACAGGCAAGTACCATGTTATGACTTCTTCAAAGTTGTATGTACTTTCTTAATTATTCTAAGACGTCATTGACAGTCGGTAACAGAAACATTGTGAGTTATGCTGGATACCAAAATTTAGAATCTGCGGTCACCCGTAACAAGCGTTGATATCAAAGCTCATTCCTTCTCAATATTGAGAAGAGGCCTGTTCCCAGCAGTGGGACATTTATAGGCCGGTATTATTATGGATAGACGAAAACAGTGAAGCCAAAACGAGAATGATCTAATTTGAATAGGGATTGTTCCCTGATTAGATATTTTTATTAAATGTTTTGTTCCCCAATTGTTTTTTAATTATTGTCGACTGCTTATTTGTATAGCTTACCCATTGGTAAATTTACTTGATTCGTTGTTAACACTTACTGTACTTGCGTAATTCATATCACAATAATTATGTATCATGATTACGTTACCAATAACTCATTGTCCAACCAGGGAATCAAAGTGGCGTCGGAAGCGGTAATCCAAGCCACTAGCTAACTCAATGAGCCGGCCATATTACGGTAGCTGATCGTTTATTATTCATTAGCTTTTCATTCATCCATCATTATTAATTGTCAGTTATATGGAAGTAGATAGTTTCATATCAAAATTATTAGCGATGGACTTGTTGATATTTCTCTTCCTTATATTATAGATTATTATTTTATTACATACTTATGTTATTTATTAAATCCAGGGTGTTCGGCAGGGAACACGACAAAAGCAATTAGTGATTGAAGAGTTTATTTGATATTTTTTACCATTTAAACTTTTCACCGTATCATAAGTGTCGTGTCTGAGATATTGTGTGTTTTAAGTATGCGAATATTTGTTATTTAAAGTGAATATTATAACGAAATATTCTGTGAATATTATATGCGTATGTTGCTATTAATTTTTGTTATGTTTTTGTTGTAATGAAACGGTGTATGGGATCCCCCTTAAATATTATTTTATTCAGTTTTTTTTTTGTTATAGTGGCCACAGAAATATAATGTGTGAATCTGTGAAAATTAAAACAATCTAACTATAACGGTTCATGATATGTATATAACCTGGTGACAGACGGACTGAGAGTGGAGTCTTAGTAATAGACTCCCGTTTTTGAGGGCCTTTAGAACTTTTTAGGGCACAGTACCCAAAGAGTAAACTTTGGGTACGGGGCCTTAAAAATGTCCGCCTAGAACATATAAAGTTAAAAGCTTAAATTTAAGGTAAAATTAGGTTGTAAACAGACAAAAAAAGCATTCCTAAAGTAATAAAATGTACCCAGTGTCTAGAAATATCTATGGTCTAAGTTTATCTTAAACGGCAGTATTAAGCTCAACAGGAAGTGAGCCCATCTAAGCCTTTCACTACCGGAAGTGGATGTTTAAGTGCATACGATTGCGTAACGTAAGGGCTATAGAATATATGTGAAAAGTAAAAGGTGTCAATTATACTTAGTTTTATTTTTAATCTATATTTAGGTATGTATATAATAAAAAAAACAGCAAAATTGCACCATATTTTTATTGACGGGCCTGTTGGTCTAGTGGTTAGGGACCCTGACTGCTAAGCCGGAGGTCGTGGGTTCGATTCCCACCCAGGACAAATATTTGTGTCATGAGCACGATTATTTGTTCTATGTCTGGGTGTAATCTATACTAATATTATAAAGAGGAAACCTTTGTATTTTTGTATGTTTGTATTGAATAGGCTCAAAAACTACTGGCCCGATTTCAAAATTTCTTTTACCATTACTTAGAGGGATTCTTCCGAATCCGTATAGGCTATATTTTATCCCGGAAAATAGATAGGATTTTTCGTGGTAGTAAAAATTGTGGAGTAAGTCGACGAAAAAACTGCCGTACGTTAACGATTCTCGCGAACGCTGCCTAAATGGTTAGAGATGTATGGTTGACTTCTATAGAAAAGTTGTAGAACTCAATAATGCCTACAAAAAAGTCCGCGATAGTATAAACCAAACATTTATATTTTAGCCATTATAACCACTTTTCCATAGAATAAAAGTAATTAAAATTATTAGCCTATGTTTATTGATCATATTATCGTCAAATACTAATCCTTATCCAAATAAACTATTTATTTATTGAGCAAGATTGTTTCAATAGCTATAAATTACTTTTTATTTTATTCCAATCGGACAATTCATTCAAACGATATTACGAATTTAAAATTGTAATTGATATTAAAATGAATGATGGCCGCCGGCCGATATGTGTCGCACGACTCGCACGGCGAAACCGCAGGGGAGGGGGTGCACATTTATGAAGAAATAAATATCCACCCGTGCGAAGCCGGGGCGGGTCGCTAGTTTATCTATAATACGGACAATGCCAGCATTTGACTTCACAACAATAGAAATGCCTATATTGTTGATATCACGTGAATGAACGAACATTGTACGAATGAGCAATATATGCATTCGTTCTTCCTGTTTAGAAAGTCTGTTCCAAATGCATTTTATGCTAATATTGTAAGGACTGGTTATCATTGTGGAATCGAACGAATGAGAGAAATTTCACTTATTAAGTACAATCTATAGTTCTCCGGGAAGGTTGTTAGGCTTGTCTTAAAGCAAAGATATATTGTTGATATCTGTATATCTACAATATTAATCCTACTAATATTATAAATGTGAAAGTGTGAATTTTTATTACTCAATCACCCAAAAACGGCTTTGGATGAAATTTGACTTGCATGTAGCCGTTGACATGGAAAAGAACATACGGTACCTTTTATCCCGATTTCTTCCGCGGGCAGACAGCTTTGAAATTTGGTATGCATGTCGCCTATGCCATGGAAAAGGACATGTTCCTTCTATACCGATCTCTTCAATAGTTCCCGTGGGAAGATTATAATTGTTAACGAGCGAAGCTTTAGAGCCAATTCTAAAGCCCACGCAGACGAAGTCACGAGCAGAAGCAAGTGAAAGAATATATCTATCTAACTTTAAGATGTCCTTAAATATCAATCTGTCGCTATTTCACACCGAGGAGACTTAACGGCGGTCTCAATTGTTTTTTTTTTAAAGATAACTAGCAATGTGGGTCGCAAATCACTAGTAATCTCGTTAACCCCTCGTGCTAAGCTAAGATGCTTGTGTTACGAGTGGGTTCACCTTGGTAGTGTGTGGTATTCGAACCCGCAACCACATGATCGCAAGTCCGACGCCCCAACCTTTAGGCTACCACCGCTTCAGTATTCGATTAACGTTACAGTATCCGACCATAAATGTGGTAAAGAGTACAGCAAATACAAAGAATGTCATATTACAAAGTTTTAGCTCAAAATGAGTTTTTTAGATATTTATATCAAATTACAGTATCCGACCATAAATGTGGTAAAGAGTACAGCAAATACAAAGAATGTCATATTACAAAGTTTTAGCTCAAAATGAGTTTTTTAGATATTTATATCAAATTACATCAATTTTATTTCATTATACAGGATTAATATAAAAGTAGTGCGTATATTCTGCGAGGTAATCAGGTGCATAAAACTGAACAACTTTCCCTAGGTCAAAATCTTAAAATCGAAAATGAACTTTTCATACAAAGTGACAGGTCACGTGACTTATCTTTGTATGAAAAGATGATTTTCAATTGTATTAAAAGATTTCGACCTGGGTGGGAATCGAACCTACGACCTCCGGCAGTCAGGGTCACTAACCATTAGACCAACAGACCACATGATTATATGCACATGATTACCTCGTAGAATATACGCACTCCTTTTAAAATAATCCATTATAAGTAAGTGTTATCTACGTTTTATAGCTTATTCGAAGTTTGTAAGTTATCAATAGGTATGTTTCATTGATAAGGGTGTAATATTTCAGTTGTTTGATAGTTACTTACCGTGCTAGTGTGCTGCGACCACGCAGTAGACACGGTGAACGCCAACCACAACCGGACCCACTGGAATAAATAGGTGTAATAATTTAAATATAGAAAATAGAATAGAATAAACTTTTTTATACGCCAACATTTTACACTACTTTAATCAATTTCAAAAAAATAAAATAAAGGGTACAACGGCGGTCTATCGCCAAAAGCTATCAATCAAAATCAAAATGTTTTTATTTCTAGTAAACCTAATAATAGGCGCTTTAGAAACGTTAACTTTAAAAACTACTGACTCTAGGTGCGCGGTTCCAAAGTGTCATTCCTATGGAGAAGAACCGGCAAGAAACTCCATAAATCTAATATGTTTATCAGACAACCTTACGATGGACGGAAAGACATTTTAAGGGGGATTGTCCGTGGCGTACTGCGTTTCATAACGTATGGGAGAAAGATTAATAAATTAAATACACATATTTACCGTCTTGAAAAAAGGTGTAGCTTATTTTCAATTCGTCTGCATTTATAGTGTACGATTTACAATATCTTTGACTTTAGACTATTACAGATAATTTTTCAAGTAAAATAGTGACGTAAATAAATACATTCCTAATTTTTCATCAACATTTTTGTTTAACTTCGTTATCGGTTCTTAGGACTTAGGTACCTACTATTAAATTTTATTAATAAGTTGCCTTTATGTTACTTATAATACCGGCCTAAAAATGTCCCGCTACTGGGCATAGAAGCCACTCTTAAAAGGAAGGAAAGAGCATTGATCCCCACGTTTTCTCATTACGATTTAGCTATCAAGTATAATAAATAAGGTTGTAGCATCCTCTACGGAGGATGCTAATGCTATGCACCTGCATTTTGCCGGAAAAAGGAAAACTTAATAGTGAATGAAAAAGATCAAGTTCTCGATATTACAGAAGATTGTTTCGAGAGAGTAAAATACCAACGAACAAAAGTACATTTGGTGTGGTGTGGCCAACGATAAATAATATTTCTATTTCCTATCAATTCTCTTGTTCTATGTACAGTCACGAGCATAAATATGTATACACATAGCGAAATTGCACACCAATAATTTAACAGGAACTCACCATCAATTACAAAAAAATTATAATAGTTCTCAAATCATGTATATACTTATTTTTGAGTTTCAACAAAAACTTCTCGCTAAATAAGTTTTACAATTTCGCTATACAATGTGTATGACATATTTATGCTCGTGATTGTACTAACACCCGACAGTGTAACACCCCGCCTACTTCCTTCCCAGTCATTGTTACGTTTCTTTTCTACCTCATCTTAATTTGGTAGGAAGCGTGTTCCTGAAGCAACTTCCGTATGCAATCAGAGAGAAACTAAATTGTTTTCACTTTACTGGGATTAACTTTTAGATTACAGCATCTTATCTACATAAAGGCCTACGCCTATATAGAAAGAGGCCTGTGCCCAGCAGTGGCTAATTTTATAGGTAATGACTACAACTTACCATATTGTTAAACTGCCCTTATGTTAAGTTGAAAGTTATTCGTATGTCCTTCCTTAGATATTTTCTGAAACAAACAAATACTTGTTAATTACCTTTTTACTTATTTCAACTAAATCGGAAATAGGTCTAAAAGTTTGCGCAATTTATGTAATATCGACTGCCTACAGTAGGACCTACCTACTTCTACACTTACTAATATTGAAGAGTTTGGTTGAAAGCGCTAATCTCGGGAACTACAGCCCCCGTAGTCAAGTGACATTTCTATGATTATTTAGATCGCTTATAGACCAGGGCCGATAATTTTTAAAACCAAAAAAAATAATAGTAGGATGAAACCCATTAGAAAAGGAGGGGAATATTATAAAAATATAATATATGTGAAAAAAGTGTAAATACAAAAGTTGTAGATCTTTTTATTACCTACAACTTTGCCATTTGACTTTTTTCCATAGGACTTGTAGTTTTGCTGGAAATCAAGATAAACCATTTTTTACCCTTAAAACCCCCCCCTCCCCCCCTTCCCGAACTCGGATCGACAGTAATTTTTTTTTTTTTTTTTTTATCATATTCCCTGCCTTTTCTAATTGGTTTCATCCTACTGTATTTTTTTTTCACTTTTTACAAATTTTGAAGGCTTCGGCCCTGGTCTATTAGGTGATATTAAATGTATGGGTATAATAATATAATATCTTGAGACATCTCACACACGGCCATCTGATCCCAAAGTAGGCAGAGCCGACATCTGATAAACATACTTATATATTTATAAACGCATACAATACATATTATAGACAAATTACACCCAGACACATATATATACAAGATTTGACCTGTTGGTCTAGTGGTAAGTAACCCTGACTTCTAAGCCGGAGGTCGTGGGTTCGATTCCCACCTAGAACAAACCTTTGTGTGATTAGCACGATCATTTGTTCTGTATCTGTGTGTTATTTATCTATAATATGTATGTATTTAGAAATAAATAAGTATGTTTATCAGTTGTCTGGTTGCCATAGTACAGGCTCTGCCTAGTTTGGGATCGGATGGCCATGTGTGAGATGTCCCAAGAAAAACAAAAAAGAATGTGATGATTAAAGAATTCAAGAGAATAATACGTAATCGCGTTTTAAACAATACTCCATAATTTCTAAATCCACTACAAACACCTACGTAATTATATTACATCTAATTAACAAATGAGAGTTTACGAATATATAACAATAGACAAACGGATTGAATACCTCAAGATTGTTCCTCTCACAGTTACGTCATGACATGTCAGAGTTGATTAATTAACTGTAGTTAATGTTATGCATAACTGTATACTGCTCAACTAAGGTTTAGTAAAAGTGTATTAAATAATATACACTCGACAAAGCAATGTCCGGTTTATAGTTGACGGGCCTGTCGGGTCTAGTGGTTAGTGACCCTGACTGCTAAGCCGGAGGTCGTGGGTTCGATTCCCACCCAGGACAAATCTTTGTGTGATGAGCACGATCATTTGTTCTGTGTCTGGGTGTTATTTATCTATAATATGTATGTATTTAGAAATATATAAGTATGTTTATCAGTTGTCTGGTTACCATAGTACAGGCTCTGCCTAGTTTGGGATCAGATGACCGTGTGTGAGATTGTCCCAAGATATTTATTGATTATTTATAGATAATAAAAAAATATTAGACACATATTTTTTGTTTCGAAATAACGTATATATACTTAGATACAGCGAATTTAAGTTGTTGAGGAGTGGGGGCTCGCAACGTCAGTAGTGGCTACTATTTTTGCCTACTTATGAAGTCACAAGCCCTCACTCTTGAACTACGCGCCTTTTCTTTGCAAAAATTGATGGTTTTGTAAAAAAAATATGTAGGTTAACATTTTTTATTATTAAATTTACGGAAAAAATAGATTTCTTGCCTTTAGATAATTACTACGCACCCCTTTTACATTAATTTTTGAAAATAATATCTTAACGGGTTTATTTAACTATGTATAGCTAATTTACTTTGATTATAGTTATGAAACTATCTCCACCAAGTTCAACGGATATTAAAAAGATAAACAGCATCAAACTCGATCCATTCATTTGAGAATTACAACACCAATAAAAGACACAGTACCACATAAAAAGAATCAGGTACTATATCTACACAGTTTCTGAGATAGATACTTATAATATAATTACATAATACAAACATACATAATACAAAAAATAAAACTTTATAAAATTACAGAACAGTAACCATGCGTTATAATTTATCATTATTTATTTTAATCGGCAGCCACATATCTACAAATAATGCCAATAAAAACGTGAAAAAAGTTAAATTTCGCATTCAAATATGATTTTTTTACGTAAAATAGAGGCGCCATTGAATAGTCTTGAAACATAACCTTCTATTCAAATCCGTTCTGCGGTTATACTTTCTCTTACATAATTCTAAGTGTACCAAAATAACACTTGTATGTGACAGGTTCATAACGAATGCAATTGTCTGACAAATGAAGCTTCATATTATAGCTTATGTAATGTATGAGATTAGCTGTATTAAATGTATGGCTTAAGTGCGTTTGTCATTTAAAGTTGCGTAAAGTAAGATACTGCGGTTAAACCCCGATCTTTCAGCAGATCGAACGCCGCAAGTGGAACTGGATCGGTCACACGCTTCGGAGGGATACTGAACAAAAACCAAGGCAGGCTTTATACTAGAATCCGCAAGGAAAATGTAAACGTGGTCGCCCTAAGCAGACCTGGCGGCGGCCGATCATAGCGGAGGCATAAAATATAGGGAAGATTTGGAGTGAAATGAAGCGGGAAGCTCAAGATAGAGCGGAATGGCGGTGCCCTCTGCCCCGTCTAGGGAAGACAGGACGACATGTAAGTAAGCAACACTTAAAACCACTTTTTCCAAGGAACATAGGTCGAAATCTTAAAAATAAAAATCAACTTTCCATCCAAAAATAAGTCACGTGACCTGTCACTTTGTATAAAAATTTCATTTTCCAATTTAAGATTTCGAACTAATGTTCCTTGGGGAAAGTTGTTCAGTTTTATGCACCTGGTTACCTCGCTTAATATCCGCACTCCTTTTAGAATAATCCTGTATAGAATATACGCGTATCAACATTCGCTACTGTTGTTTAGTTCGCGGCAAAAACAATGTGATACAATTTACTTAAGTTCTGCTCTCACTACTTTCCAACGAAACGTGTGGCCTAAGTGATAACAGCCGACTTGATCAAAGATTTGCTTTGTATGATTGTTAGGTAATCTGAAAGATTGTTATAAAGATTATCTACTTAACGAAGAAAATACAGGATTAAGTTAAAATGAGTACGTATATTCAACGAGGTAGTGCATAAAACTGAACAACTTTCCCCAAGTACCTAACATAGGTCGAAATCTTAAAATGGAAAATGAACTTTCCATACAAAGTGACAGGTCACGTGACTTATGTGGACTGATATAATTGACAGTTCTTTTTTTTAAAGCTTCGGTTTTTGATCTCTTTCGTAATGTGGCGTCCAAAGTTCAACATGAATTAGGTTCATAAGAATCATTTTTTTTATTGTGTAAATCAGTTTATTTATACCGACTACTGAATAAAATAATTTATAGCAATGTAGTCCCATTTGATTCTGTTCTATATTATTATGTCGCTACATCCTATAACTTGTGCTATTCAGCTTTTACGCTCCCGTCCCTAGACCGGGACAGGTGCGACAGAGACCGGCTCCCTTCACCACTGCGCTATAGGTACTACATTATAATTGTTAGAACTTATCTACTATCTTAGAAAGATCATTGTTACTTATATACTCTTTAAATTGTATCCTACTTCTAAGTAAAAGATCTCAGATAAAGCCTAATTTCTTAATTGTATTGCTTAAAATGAATTATTACCAAATTATGTTTTTTGTTGAAGTAATAGGTACATAGCTAAGAAACAGACCAGCAGTTTTTGTATAAGTACTAATAATAATATCTTAATAATATCTTGGGACAATCTCACACACGGCCATCTGATCCCAAACTAGGCAGAGCCTGTACTATGGTAACCAGACAACTGATATACATACTTATATATTTCTAAATACATACATGATAAATAACACCCAGACACAGAACAAATGATCGTGCTCATCACACAAAGATTTGTCCTGAGTGGGAATCGAACCCACGACCTCCGGCTTAGCAGTCAGAATCACTAACCACTAGACCAACAGGCCAGTCAATAATGAGTAATTGAGAGGCCTTCGCCCTATTATTAACAGGTTATCAACTTTTAATATCGTTTCGATGTAACTATCCGTGCCTTGGAAAATACGTTAAGCCGTTGGTCCCAACTGTCATACATCAATCTTTGACAGGCGTTTAGTCATTACAATTTTAACAACCAGCCTTACTATGGGATACTGGGCTACCCAGCAATGGGTTGTGGAGTTCAGATAGGCAGTCGCTTCATGTAAAATACGATATTCAGCTACATCTGGTAAGACTGGAAGCCGACCCCAACATGGCTTGAGAAAAGGCTGGACAGATTATGTTATCAACAATATCAGAAGCGGCGGTAGCCTAATGGCTAGGGCATCGAACTTGCGATCATGTGGTTGCGGGTTTGAATCCCACCCATTTCACTACCGACGTGAACCCACTCGTAACACAAGCATCTTAGCTTAGCACGAGGGGTTAACAAGATTACTAGTAATGTGCGACACACATTGCTAGTAATCTTTAAAAAAAAAAACTGTACCGAAGCATGAAAGACAACAAACTTTTTATAACAAAGAGATATTTTCACGTTCGTTACCACATCTCGTGTTGAAACGCCATCAAGGCATTGTCAAGTCTATATGGTCAATGGTAATAAACTTATCCTAAGTAAGCATCTCACTTACAGTTTCAATAAATCAGTAAATCTCACTGATTTAATGCGACGATATCTAGTCTGTAATGTATTTATCAATAATCGTTTGTTTTGAGTTAAACGCGAAAGAAAATTTATAAAAGTACAACCAAGTACATTCATACAACTTCAAAATATTAACAACCCCTGACTACTTTTACACAAAGATTTGAAAGGAGCTACTTATTAATGTTATTTATAAACAGCTCAATTATTTACAAGTAGCGAAGAGCTAACTCGGTCATGATCAGCATTCAAACCGAAAAAACGCATAAAATTCAGCCCACTTTTTTTTTAAGTATCTTACCAGCAATGTTAGTCGCACATTACTTGTTAACCCATCGTGCTAAGCTAAGTGCTTGTGATACGAGTGGGTTCACGTCGTTAGTGTTATAGATGGGAATCGAACCTGCAACCACATGTACGCAAGTCCGAAGCCCTAACCATTAAGTTAACGCCGCTTATAGTTATAGCATACACATAAGGTTATTTTATAAAAACCTATTTGGTTCACCCGGGTTTTAAAAACTGAATGTCTGCCCGCGACTTCGTCTGCGTGGACATCAGAATTGGATCCAAAAAGAAATAAAAGTGTAAATGTAATGAAAAAATGGAATAAAATTTTCACCCGTTTTATAGATTGCGCTGTAATAGAGAACAATACCAAATTTCAAGGTGTCTGCCCACGGCTTAGCTCGTTAACAATTTTAAATTTTCCCTCGGGATCTACTTAAGGAATCGCGATAGAAGGTAGTCTATGTTCTTTTCCATGTCAAAGGCTACATGCATGCCAAATTTCATCCAAATCAGTTCAGCCATTTTGCGTGATTGAGTAACAAACATCCAAACATCAAAACATCCACACTTTCACATTTATAATATTAGTAGGATATAGAAGGATTTTAATATATTAAACAACTTTTACACTTTAATATACTAAATTAGGTAAGAACTATACAATAAACAGTAAAAATGTTACAGTTCTAAAGTACATTACAAACACTAAATAATGTTAATTTAAACGATAACTTTACACCATTTCCCCCAAGTTAATGCTTTATTAGTTAACATAATTGTACCATTTGATGAAGAACTTAAGTGTAGAGTTGTACTTTCTTAACTTATGTAATGTAATAAGTTGATACAAATTCAAATTTTCAAATCAAATTCATTTATTGCAAATATGGGTAGTAATACAGGTGGTTCTTTGACAAACAGGAAAGTTGTTAGTGTCACCATAATATTCTGCACTGGGCATGCAACATTTAGTTCGGAACATGATTAGTCCCTAAATTAAGAATTTAAATTCATTCAAGTTCAAAATTATATAGACATGGTACAGTAAATATTTTTAATTTTTGAAAAAAGGGTTTGCAACTATCTGTTGGTTAAAAATTCTTAAAGAAACTTCTCTTCTTGAGTAAGTATACTCATTTAAGTAGTTAAGTATAAGATGTTGTGCCCGGTAAAATGGGTCGTGGAGTACAGATAGACGCTCTATAAAATACGGTATTCAGGTAAACTCGGTAGGATTGGAAGCCAACCCCAAAATAGCTTGGGAAATGGCTACGCTGCAGAAGATTCAAAGATTTTAGGAAGTCGTTGGTGATTAAAATTTCACATAAGTAGTTACTACATAAATACATATGACAACATGTAAAAAACCCCTGTCCGATCCGATAAAGGCGTATTCGTATTCGTGGTTCATGAACAGTCTCGCATAGGCGGCTTCTTTGACAAAAACTGTAGGTAGTAAGTACGTGAACTTTGAGGAGCGGTCAGTGTTGCTGTTGCCTTGGATCAGTTTTTATTTTAAATTAATTATTTTCACTGGGGAAAAATAATAATCTCCGATCCATTTAATGGCTACGTATATGTCTTCGCAGTACGATACCGAATAATACTCTCAGGGGTCGGGCAGGGTTTTTGTTATGTTGTATATATGATGAGGATTTATATATAGGAGGATATTATTAGCATACTTACCTAGTTAGCGGCGATATTGTAAAAAAAAGTGTTATGACTAGGTTTCAAATTAGGGCTTTCATGTTTCAGAAACTAGTTAGAAAAGTCAGCGATGCTGAAACTTTTGACTGGCCTGTTGGTCTAGTGGTTAATGACCCTTTTTTTTTAAACACTTTGGTCCCGTTTCTGCCTTGGCAGGAGTCGTGGGATCACTCGCGCATTTTCTGCTCGCTGACTGTTAAACCGGAGGTCGTGGCTTCGATTCCCACCCAGGACAAATCTTTGTGGGATGACACTATCATTTTCTCTGTGTCTAGATTCTGGGTGTAATTTATCTTTAATATGTATGTATTTTATCAGTTGTCTGGATTCTTAGTAATATGTTTTCGTTTCGTTTACCGCGCAAAACATGAAGCGAAATACGTGGTCGAATTCGCAGGACACAGATGGGTTATTTTAAACAAGCGGACGCGCCCCGGCTTCACACATATTACACAAAAACCTTCCTGTTGTTTTGAAGTACTGACATTTAGTATAAAATAGAGATATTAAGATCCAGAAACCAGTCTTTGATCGCTAAAAAGTATTCTTAAGTGTCAGCTGTGCAAGGCCCTGATTTCTTGTAAGTAGCTCTTACATTCCCTTCAAATAAGTAGTACTCGTACTTTCAGATTATTTATCTAAGGAGAAAGGCACTGTTTTAGACCTAAATAGGTATTAAAAGAGATTCAAGATTAAATAAATAGATTCGCACAGTATTAATTAAGTACCCTAAATATATTTTGAGTCAGAATCCCGGATACCAAAAAATTAATTAACTTTTACAAATTCTTAATTGTCATCTGTCGCTACTTTACACCTTAAAGTGACAGAGACAGCATGTCACTTAAAGGCTGTATCAAACTGATTGATGTTTTAATATTCGACCAATACAATCGCAAAACATTCAACACATTCAGGGAACTGTTGAAACCTTAATTGCTACACGTAATTAGGGTTCCGTACCTCAAAAGGACAAAACGGAACCCTTAAAGGATCACTTTGTTGTCCGTCCGTCCGTCCGGTCGTCTGTCAAGACCGTTTTTCTCAGGAACGCGTGGAGGTATCAAACTAAAATTTATATCTAATACTCAGGCCTACTGTCCCTTGAAGCTGTGAAAAATCAAACTCCTGAAAAAAATGAAAGATACAGCCGTTTATGCCGCAAATTTTCGAAACTCGCACGCTAATCAAAACCTACAGGGTACTTCTCGTAGACTTAGAACCTTGAAATTTGGTACAAAGTAATGTCTTATAGTACAGATAAAGGAAAAATTCCAAATCCGTAAATTTTTACTTACATCATATAATAAAAATAATTTGAAACTTAAATTTGTACGGAACCCTCGGTGTGCGAGTCCGACTCGCACTTGGCCGGCTTTTTATTCTGTATTACCGACGATTCTATATACTTCGTCACAAATTTCCGTATAGTTCCGTATGACGTGTTGTGGCCACATAAATTACCCGCTTGAGTGCAAGTGCAGTAAATTTATTAAGTGCAATAATCCGCGTTTTTGTGCACAACAGCGAATTATATGATCCCCGAGCGTTAATAGCAGAAGTGAATTACGGTAACCGCGATGGATTGAGCATGAAAGTGTATCTAATGTTCATTACTTTAGTTAAAGCATAACAGTTAAATTATTACAAGTATTTATAAAAATACTAGCTTCTGCCCGCGACTTCGTTTGCGTGGACTTCGAAATTGGGTCCAAAAAGAAATGAAAAATGTGAAAGTCATGAAAAATGGAATAAAATTTTCACCCGTGTTATAGATTGCGCTGTAATAAAGAAAAATACCAAATTTCAAAACTGTCTGCCCACGGCTTAGCTCGTAAACAGTTTTTTTTTTGAATGTATATATTAATAAACAAGTTATAAATTTTATCTAACTATGAATGGGTATATAACCAGAGGGAGACCGAAAAAGAGATGGATGGATTGTGTGAAAGATGATATGAGAAAGGAGTGGATGCCGCGATGACGAGTAATAGAGAAGAATGGAAGGAAAATACGTATTGCGGCGACCCATGTGAATGGGATAAGGGCAGGAAGAAAAAGAAGAATAAAAATGAATGTATATTTCAAATAAATATATAGTGCGTGTGGTGTTAGTCGTAACCCCCCTCGCCAAGAGACATCGAATCATTATCGAATCAGAATCCCTAATTAACTCAACCAATGGTTAAATCTGCTAGGTTTCAAACTTCGGTAGAGCGCGTTTATTCGTCTATATTTATTGTAACAAATGGTTAATTAATGAACTCTTCAACTTATTTGACCATTTGATAGACTAACAATTTGTGATAAAACGCGTTTTGAAACCTTTAGTTAGCATATTTGACCATTGGTTGAATTAACTCGGGATCAAAACGTACGTAAAACGTACACAGACTATATTGTGAAACGCGAAAAAATTGAGTATTGAGATAAAGACCACTGTTTAAAAACAGAAATAATATACTATTTATCAATTAGCTCATGTAGTATGAAAAATATATCACTACTTCCATTGTTAACTAGATCTAACCCTGTAAATCTCCGTAATGTTACTTAACCGTCGCATGCCGCACGATAATTAACAACAATTATATAAATTACACAACCCCGTTCTTAGTGATGGAAAACTATGATTAAATTGTTTAGAGTAAGCTATCTTCACGCTTGCGCCCGAGAGGGGTAAATGTACTTGGTATTATGTTATATACTTATGATATGAACTTTGTTGTCATCGAAATATTGTTAACTCTTTGTAAAGAAAATCCACACTTGTTTTTTTTTTCGTTTTATTTTTTCGGATCTTTATCTATACTCCTAATATTATAAAGAGGAAAGATTTGTTATTTTGTGTGTTTGTTTGTAATGAATAAACTCGAAAACTACTGTGCCGTTTTTGTGTATATTTTTTACTAAAAAATTAAGTACCGCGGGCGGAGTCACGGGGAACAGCTAGTATAGTATAAAACAAAGTGGATCCCGCTGGAGGATTCTAGTTTTTTTTATATGTCTTGGTACATCTCACACACAGCCATCTGATCCCAAACTAAGCAGAGCCTTATACTATGGCAACCAGACAACTGATAAAAAATTAAATACTTATATATTGATAAATACATACATATTATAGATAAATTACACGCAGACACAACAAATGATCGAGCTCATCACACAAAAATTTGTCCTGTGTGGGAATCGAACCCACAATCTCGAGCTTAGCAGTCTGGGTCACTAACCACTAAACCAACAGGCCCGTCGTTTGGAACAACGCTACGGATTTTAATGCAGTGTTCAGCAATAGATTGAGTGGTTCAAGGTTCATAATTATGTATAATACACGTGCGTGGTGGGCCCGCGAGTCTGGAGCAATCTCTCTCTACTTGATATTGCTAATTGATACAATATAACGCCTATTATATCTCATAGTTATTACTAAGTGTTGCCCGCGGATCCGCCCCCGATTCCAATTTTTTGTTAAGTTATCAATTTAGCTACTATATATGTTACTCAGTGATAATGTTGTATACCTACTAATGGTATAAGATATTTTTTTGAATCAGTCCAATAGTTTTAAAGTTTATTTATTACTAGCTGTGTGCAAGGAGTTCCCATTCCTGATATCCATCCTCTCACGCAATTTTCAAACTATGAAATTTTAACATTTTTTTTTTATTATTTTCTTCTATAAAAACCTTGCCCTGACAAAAACGAAAATAAAAAAAGAATCATCCAATTCGGTGCAGTCGTTCGAGAGTTATGCGCTTAGCAACACATTTTTCTATTCATTTTTATATTATAGATAAACATACGTACGTGTACTTAGAAATAGATGCGCGTCGTTATCTCATAATATTTTTATTATGATTCTATTTTATATGATAATCACACGATATAGATAACAATAACCTATCCACTATTGTAGGCTGTATGTTGATATAATATACTGTTTGTTGTGTTCTGTTGTGTTGTGGCCCAAGTTAACATATACATATGAGATGTATACGTGATGTTTATACTACTCAGAATTGAGTAGAGGTCATGGGAATCTTCTAAAGACTGAATTTGAACCTTGCTTCACTTATCCTTATTTCCTATTTAGATAATTTTGCTATTCTTGTTTCGAAAACATTTTATAGAAGTACAATATAAACTCGTTTAATATTACAAGTATACAGCCTAAGGCACACTTCCAATCGACAGCGATGTGGAGAGATTTTTGATGCTATTTTTTGGTTTTAGTTTTGTTTAATTAATATAGTTTAGTATTAAGAGTGTTTTTTAATTAAATATTTCTGTGTAAATATAATAAAGACATAAAGATAATATTATACAAGTATAATATAAAAATATAAAACAAGTATAAAGTATAATAATACAAGTACAATATAAGTAGGTATTTAACTGAGTATGATACCTATAATGAGACATTTCGATATTTTTGTGAACACAAAATATAATTTGGCACATTCTGTGCGTTGAAGTCTTTTGTTTGAACGTAGATAATAACGTCATTGTTTTTATAACTAACTATTTTATCTATTTGTTCTGAAGGCCTAGACTAATAAAACGTCCTCATAATATAAATTTAATTTGATCTGCTTTATATTATTTTCATAACTACTAAAGAAAAAAAATTGCTACAAAGCGAACTCTTAAAATAATTTTAATTTAGCCACAATTATTACCAAACAAATCACAAAATCAAATTATTTATCTTAATTTTTTTTTAGTTTATATTTGTTTTATAGGCCTAAACATGCTCCATTGGAAACACACAAAAAAAAATACTTACTTGTTACATCCAATAAAACACAACACCACAAAAAAAAACATACGAAAAAAAATATAAAAAAAGGCACAGATCACAAACTCATTCAGCCAGAAACGTCAAAGGTTCGCGCCAAAAGCGCGTTTGTTTCGTTAGCGCGATCTATCGTGACTGGCTGTGTTGCGTGCCTTCGTCTTGAAGGTACGTTTCCCGCCAGTTTGAGAGTGGAGGTAACTTTTTAAATGTAATAATATCCTAGATGAAATACTATGCGTATGACTTAGATTACGATTAAATTTGATATTGGATTGAGAAAATTTATAGAAAATTGAAGAAAATGTTAATTAGTGCATGATAAGGAACTAGGTGAATGTTTTAACTATAAGTAACAACAAGCTTTTTTTTCGGGGTGAAATGCTTATGCTTTCAACCCACGCCGAGGGCGCGACGTGGGGATATGTCGGACTTTCACCGCCCAAAAACACCCCGGTCCCGTCTCTGCCTTGGCCGGAGTCGTGGGATCACTCGCGCATTCTCTGCTCGACTCCGGCTGGCGCCAGTCCTGGCAGACTCCTTCTAGGTGTGAGTGTAAATGGCCCGCACCTCACTCCTTCTGAAAATTGACGCATGGGACGACGCATCCGTCTCCTTCTTGGCCTGTTAGCTGATCGAGTCACAGCCTAGGCTGCACTCCCTGTCACCCGCAGGCCCGACCTTAAGGTGGTCGCTAGCAAATAATGGTACCTATTAGAAAAAAAAATGTGTTTGTGTATAAGTGTATACACATAAGAAGTGAAACTTTTTTACGACATTATTTTTAGAAAAATGCTATTTACAGCTTACAACTTACAGAAATTGGTTAAATAAAGCTAAATTAGGTAAGGTAATTAGGTAAGCAAAAGGCATTTATTAGCATAAACATGGATACGAATAAATATGGCGCGTAACGGAAATATGTGACTAAGAAATGTTAATTAAAAAAAACGTTAATTTCTCCCGTTAGCCTAATGGCTAGGGCGTCGGACTTGCGATCATGTGGTTGCGGGTTCGAATCCCACCCATTACACTACCGACGTGAACCCACTCGTAACACAAGCATCTTAGCTTAGCACGAGGGGTTAACGAGATTACTAGTAATGTGCGACACACAGTGCAATAAATCTTTAAAAAAAAATGTAAGTACGTAGGTAAGTCCCTAAGTATATTTATTACGTTATACTTTTAATTCTTAATAAGCATTCATTTATCTTGATTTTCATGATGCCTGACTGAAAAAAAGTAAAAAGGCAATCAGTATAGGTAAGTATTAGTATAATAAATAATTCCGACTCGTAAAAGTCAACAATACAATCAATACAGTATAATTACCGCACTGAGCGTGTACAAGCAATAACTTTTAAATATTTGACGGTTGTTCACGAAGTCCCAGTGAAGCCAAACGAAAAGTAATGCATCATTATCGCAAGTTTGAGGTTATACAGTATTTGTTTAGTGTAAGTAATTATGTCACTATATAGAAAAGTACAGTAGGTTGACTTTTAAAGGTAATAAGGTAAATGCAGCTATTAACGACCCATCAAAAATCCGCAGCTATTACCGATCCATTCCATTAATTTGTAATTTTTACGCTACTGGAACGATTCATGCTGAAGACACTTGACGAAACACGCATGTTTGTTCTTTGAGCACCGCAAAAACTAACGTTTGTGTGTGTGGCATCCCGGAAAAGACACAAAATTCGTTAGTTTCCGTGAAGACAGCGAGCTCGCCGGCCGTGTAGTACAAGTCCTTGTTCCTAATAGGTAAGCACATCAAATTTTTGCTTAAGACTTTGTACATCGATTTACGAAACCTGTACAGGTTGTGTATTATTAAATGTGTTCATTTGAGTGTGAATTCTTTATTTCGTATAGTATTTCATAAAGTTTAAGTAATTTAATAGGATAAAACTTGAAATTTAAATAGAGCGGTAATAGCTTCAATGATTTTAATAGTGGCAGTTATTGCCGATCCATGGGTCGGTAATTACCCTGCACATTATATTTAGTTTAAATGCTTTCCCGTCGATATGCGATGACAAAGAAAAAATATGAATATGACATTATAATCTCAAATAATCAGCCATTGTTACACACTATTAGCGACCTATACTATTTTGTCTAGTTTACTTGTTTTATCATTTTGTGTTCACCACGTTTTGTAAAATTATTCATTAATTGTTATTTTAAAGAAACATTATTAAAATACCTTTCTTTGTATAACAATGTGTGCATTCATTAATACTATTTGCTTTATCAATTGTTTAAAATCCCTGTTATAATTAGAAAGATCAAATCAATACATATTATCTAGTTTTTGTGAGTCGGTGAAACGATTTTATATTTGTATATACATCGCTTATTACCGATCCATGTGAGTCGGTGATAGCAAGTATGGGAGCCTATCACCGATTCTATATTTCATTCATTTTAATGAACTAATTCTTTAAGAAGAAGCTGCAGAGGAGATGGACCTGGCGGAGCCCCGATAATGTGTCAAGGAACGAGATTGACTTTATCATGTCGGATAAGCGGCATATATTCAGAGATGTCTCCGTGATCAACAGGTTTAATACCGGAAGTGACCACCGACTTGTCCGAGGCACTCTAAATATCAATGTGAAAGTTGAAAGATCGCGCTTGATAAGGTCAACTCTTAGGCCTACACTGCCCCAAATCATATTAGGTTCTGAAAAGTTCCAACTGGAACTTCAAAATCGATTCGACTCGTTGGAAACCACGGAAGACATTGACCAGAAGACCAATACTTTGGTCAAAACGTTGCAGGAACTGTCTCGTAAGCACTTTCCGCTGCAGCGCAGAAGTAGAGTATCCAAGCTTTCGACTGAGACTCTCGACCTTATGAGAAAGAGACGGGAGATGCCATCCGATCAGGTGTCTTCATCAGAAAGAAGGTTCTTAAACCTTAAACTCAGGAAGCTGATGCGACGCGACCTCCGACGCTCCAATACCCGCGCTATCGAAGCTGCGATTGAGCAAAACAGGGGGCCAAAAGTCTTCGCTCAGCAGTTAGGGAGGACCCATCTGATGAAACTTAAAACCGCGGATGGCAGGGTCGTCACCTCTAAGAGCGAGATGCTCGATGAAGTCGAAAGCTTCTATAGGAACCTATACTCAGCGCAAACAGTGGGACCAGCAGCTTCCAGCAACGATGACCAAAGAGCCCGACTCACGCGCCATTACACCGAGGATCTCCCGGACGTTGACCAGGGTGAGATTAGGGTGGCTCTCGAGCAACTTAAAAACAACAAAGCTCCGGGTGATGACGGAATTACGACAGAACTTTTAAAAGCAGGTGGTACTCCAGTTCTAAAGGAGCTCGAGGGCCTTTTTAATTCCGTCATCCGCCCCGGAGGCGTGGAGTGGGAGTGCGGTGGTTTTGTTTTTCAAAAAGGGTGATAAAAGCCTCTTGAAGAATTACAGACCCATCTCACTCCTGAGCCATGTTTACAAGTTGTTTTCGAGGATTGTCACGAATCGTCTCACCAGAAGACTCGACGAGTTCCAGCCACCGGAACAAGCCGGGTTTCGAAAAGGCTACAGTACCGTAGACCACATACATACTGTACGGCAGATTGTGCAGAAGACCGAAGAGTACAATCAGCCGCTGTGTATGGCGTTTGTGGACTACGAGAAAGCCTTCGACTCCATCGAAACTTGGGCGGTTCTGGATGCTCTTCAGCGATGTCAAATCGACGAACGTTACGTTGAGATGTTGAGATGCTTGTATAACGCCGCTTCAATGACTGTCCAGATCGACGACCACAAGACTAATCCGATTCCATTGCGCAGAGGGGTAAGACAGGGGGATGTGATATCCCCGAAACTGTTTACCAACGCATTGGAGGACGTCTTCAAGACACTGGACTGGACTGGACAGGGCATTAATATAAACGGCGAGTACATCTCTCATCTACGCTTTGCCGATGACATCGTTGTGTTGGCAGAGTCGCTGGAACATTTGGGCGAGATGCTGTTTAGCCTCAACGTAGTCTCGACGTGTCGGTCTTGGCATGAATTTAGACCAAGACCAAGGTCATGTTTAACCTTCATATCGTGCCGAGACCGATATTCGTTGAAGGGGTGGCTCTCGAAGTTGTGCAGGAGTATGTCTACCTAGGACAAACCATCCAGTTTGGTAGACACAACTTCGAGAAAGAAACCGACCGGAGGATCCGTTTGGGCTGGCCAGCGTTTGGTAAACTTCGTCGAGTCTTCTCGTCGCCTATACCGCAAAGTTTGAAGACAAAAGTCTTCAACCAGTGCGTCCTGCCTGTCATGACTTACGGCGCCGAAACGTGGACACTGACAATAGGGCTAGTCCACAAACTCAAAGTCGCTCAGCGAGCTATGGAGCGAGCTATGCTCGGAGTATCTTTGAAGGATAAAATCAGGAATGAGATTATCCGGAGAAGAACCGGAGTTACCGACATAGCTTGCAGAGTCAGTAAGCTGAAGTGGCAGTGGGCTGGTCATGTCTGTCGAAGGACTGATGGCCGTTGGAGCAGACGAGTCCTTGAGTGGAGACCGCGAACCGGCAAACGTAGCGTAGGACGCCCCCAAACCAGATGGACCGATGACCTGAAAAAGGTGGCTGGGTCGAACTGGATGCGGAAGGCGGAGGACCGGGTGTTTTGGCGCAACTTGGGAGAGGCCTATGTCCAGCAGTGGACCGCGATAGGCTGAGTTGAAGACTATACATAGGAAAAGCCACTTAGCCACCCAATTTTTTTTATGAAATAGGTAAGAACTTGAATCTATCCTACATTTCTTAATCCATGCTAATATCCTTAACGAAATCACATAATTTTAATCAAAATATTAATCTTCTAGTTTTGTTACACTCGGTAATAGCTTCAGCAAAATCGTTAATAGCTACATAGCTGCTCCTATGGGTCGGTAATACCAGAATCGACTTGTCCACTTAATATTTTTTAAATTTATAAGAAAATCTTCTAATTTTGGGTTTATAAGGTAATCATTATAAACTAGATAAGTAAGAGTTTCATATAAAAACCAAACACTGCATGTGAAAGCAATCAAAACTCTTAATAATTATCATCGATTACAAAACTACCTTAACAGGGTCGGTAATAGCTGCGTTTACCTTATATACTTTAACAAATTGAAATGGAAAACAATTATAAGGACTGAGAAAGTAAAAGGAAAAGAAAGGCCTTCTTTAGGATAATTAACAAAAATAATAATTTAGTCTTGTAAATTAAAAAAAAACGATTAAGGTAGTGCCGCGATGATCCGATAACATATTGAGGTTCCTTCTTTCCTCAGAAAGCAAGTTAAGCCTTTGACAACTGCTGATACATGTACATACATAATTAAGGTTTGACAATTGTTCAGTCCTTATATTCTGTCAGTCTTAAGAGTCAGTATTAACCCTTTAATACTTAATAAAAAAAACCGGTCAATTATGAGTCGGACTCGGACAACGTGAGTTCGGGGATGGACCGACGGATGACAGACAGACAGACGGACAACAAAAACCTACAGAATCCAAAATTAGGATTGAGTTTTTTAAACAACAGTATTCAGCTAAATCCGATGAGATAGATCTTGTTTGGATAAGGTTAGTTAGATGTTATATAGATCCATACTAATATTATAGATGCAAAATAACTTTGTCTATCTGTTGCACTTGAACGGATAAACCACTAAATCGATTTTGATGAAACTTTTCATGGGGTAGGTAAGCTTGGATCTAAAGAAGGGACACAGGCTTACTTTGTCGGGAAAACCCCGCGGAGCTGCACCCAACAGCTAAGTAGTAACCTGTTACATATATATTTTTTTCATTGTATTGAACGAAACTAACCTTCTGGACTTTTGTTTTTTCTTTTTGATATCTTCCTGCTACATTGTGTGTGAAGAAAAAAAAAAATTGAGTAATTACCATCTCAACTGATAAATTAGAGTTGTTAACGAAGAAATTAATCGTTAAATATTCCTCTGTCATTCTGTTTTTATTTGCTTCAAGCTCTTGTTTAGAAAAGTATACCTATAGGTACCTAAATAATACTTCCATACTTTATTACAAAACATATCACCACTTAAAAAGTTTATCCGATCGTGTAGCCAGAATCTATATTAATATTAAAAAACTAAAGCTGTAATATTTGTCACAGTATTTTTTTTTTAATAAATATGATTCTGTTTCTGTTAAATTCATTGTATGTTTGAACGCACTAATATCAGGAACTACTGGTCCGATTTGAAAAATTCTTTCAGTGTAAAATAGATCATTTATTCTTTCTTTTTGCCAAATAACCGACGTCCGTGAAGCCAAAAGCAAACCCTAGTTTTTATATAAAGTGCCAACACACAAAACAAAAAAAAGTCTTGTACAAAATCAAACTATGCAATGACACAACTAATTAAGAAACAAAACAAATAGCAAACAGTCCACGCATGTCGTAATAATAGTTAATTGCGTGCTTCGAACAGGAAATTAAATGCATACGTTTTTAGAATAGCATCAACCAATTGTATTGTTATGACAGACTTCCGACATGCGACAACGGTGACGTATTGCCTCAATTTATGTGAACTAAAGATATTAATGCGGCGGTAGCCGAATGGCTAGGGCTTAGGACTTGCGATCATGTAGTCGCCGGTTCGAATTTCCACCCATTGCACTACCGACGTGAGCCCACTCGTAACACAAGCATTAAGTAAGCTAAATGTTACGAGTGGGATACAAGAATACTAGTAATGTTCGCCCAACAAATGCTATTAATTTAATGATTTTTTTTATAATATATATAAAAATATAATCAAGGATAAGCCGCGCTCGCCGCGGTTAGTCCGTGGATGGGTGACCGTTTGTAAACATTTGAGACCCCCTCCGTGCCTCGGAAAGCACGTTAAGCCGTTGGTCCCAACTGTCATACAACAATCTTTGATAGTCGTTAAGTCATTACAATTCTTACAATCAATCTTACTTTGTAATACTGTATCAATAGGTTGTGGAGGTCAGATACGCAGTCGTTGGTAACCGAATCCAGTAATTTTTGACCATCCTTAAGATGTACTTCAAATCGGTTCATAGAACCAAAAGTATTGAAATAGAAATAATTAAGCAAACCTCCTTTCTAATTAAGTATTCTAAGACAAGCGGTGAAGGAAATCATCGTGAGAAAACCTGGATTCCAAAAATCGGAAACTGAAATCGCCAACCCGCAATAAGCAAGCGTGGTGATCGATGCTCATTCCTTCTCTATGTGAGAAGAGGCCTGTGCCTAGCAGCGGTACATTTAGGCCAGTATGTACAGAAACAACGACATAATTTTATATTGTGTACTCAACAATGCTTTAATGCGTGTGATTCACACAAATTGACGACAACATATTATGCGTTCACTTTTACGCGATATCGCAATAGTGAATACAGTATTGTAATACTATGTTTTACATGACGCTAACTGCTCACAATAACAATGAACAAATGCTCCACAATTTAACATAATATAGTTCCACAACAACTAATCTGACCTCCCCCTAGCCAAGTTACATGTCTACAAGCGATAACGATGATAGAAATCGCTTAAATGACATTAAATGTATGGAAATGACATTTGATTTCGATATGTCACGTGACTCAGACTTGTCACTTCCATACATTTGAGCGATTCGATCAGCGTTATCGCTTGTAGAAATATAACTTGGCTAGGGGGGCTGGTAAAGGCATCGCTGTTGTTGAGTTTAATGTTTGAACTCAATAGAATTTTCGTAGTTTATAGGCTAAAAATAATTTCCCTCGCCCAAGTGTACTTATATGGAATAAATAAAAACTTCCGATTAATTCATATTTAGTCATTGTGAAATTAGTAAAATAATATTGGTTCCAGTTGTGACGAGCCAGTCAAATAAATTGATGGCACTAAAAACATATTTTTACAGTCAAGTTTAACAGAATTACGACGAAAAATTTATGCTGACCGTTTTCAGAATAATACTTACCTAAGGCCACGCTGCGTTCCAGAAGAGGAATATATAACGTTGGCAAAAAGGCTGCCAGGCTGAAGTGGGATTGGGCGGGACACGTCAGCCGTATGTATGATGACCGTTGGGCGAAGGTCTCTACTCAATGGGAGCCAACAGATGGACGGCGCCGTCGAGGCCGGCCCAGGAAGTGGTGGCACGATGATCTAGACGCATACTGTGAGGGCTGGTTCGAGGTGGCGTGGGATAAGGTTAAATCGAAGGGCTTAGGGAAGGCCTTTGCCCAGAAGTGGGACAGCAAAGGCTAGATAAAAAACACTTACCTACATAAGATACAATCTCATTAACTACATAGATTAACCATTCAAAACTCAATAAAATCATTACTTAATTAAACGTTGCGAGGATCGCATCGCATTTTGGAATATGTATTCCAAAAATAAGAATCTGAAATCGCAAACACGCGATGAGCAAGCTGATTAATCAATGCTCGTTCTTTCTCTATTAGATATGGGAAGAGGCCTGTGCCCAGCAGTAGAACATTATAGGCCAGTTTTTTTTTTCATATTAGTGCTATGAATTTAGGAATGATTTCGTTTGTAGCATGGGCTTAAACGTCTGTTAATATTGGTATCTAATATCTATGAAATACATCTTTCCTAACCAAATCAAGAGTTTAAAAAATGTTTAAAAAAAACCTAAGTACTTAAAAATCTTCTTCGAGACCGTTAAAATGCCGGATATTCTCCTTTGACAGTTAAATGCGCGCGAAACTTGCGCGTATGAACGATATATTAAAAGGGAAAGTCCTACATTGATTAGATGATTAGGAACCCGGTTCTCACGCGGTATGACACGGTTCATATTAATCTAAGTAGATGCGTTTTTATTAAAAGACCTAGTTATAATATAAAATGTTATTACGGGCTGAATAACGAAATCATTGTCACGCTGTCAAAAGAAATAAAAACTGACAGTTGCTTGACACTTATCGTCAATTTGTTTGACATAACAGCGCTAACAGTCAAGATTGCAATCTCGTTGATTATAATGAGCATTAAAATGTTTATTTGTATTTTCAAAACATCCGAAATCAAATAACTTTAATTTTCTTTAGGTTATTATTAACTAGCAGAAAACTGCATTAAAATCCGTTACGTAGTTTATTGGCCGAATACTGAAACGTCAATCAGTTTGAAGCCGTCTTTATGTCTCATGCTGTCTCTGTCACTTTAAAGTAGATCGATAATATATAAGAACATCTTGCATTTCAATTTTCGAGGGTATAAATTCTACGCGTACAGCGCGAGCGACTTAGTTTTATTCTTTGTAAATATTTAACCCAATTTGTAAATAATGTATGTTTTTTTAAATTAGCTTTTCCAGTTGCTATCTACACATCTAACTTATTCTTTATTTATTGTTAAATAGAACTAATATATTATAAAGTTGTTTTAACACTTAATTTTTCTGCTAACTTACTTTCATAATCCGACAATCTGTTGAAATGTAAAAATATTCTTTATCTCTATTAATCCACTGCTTGTGAATCAAGTAACATACCCTAATGAAATATGCCCTAGAAGTTAACTGGCCATGTTACACTGATTACATGGACAACTTACCATATCACTGTACTTTCTCAACGTATCAGAAATAGAACATACAATTTGACTGCACGGATAGCCGAGTGGTATAGGTCACCACGCTGATTACCACTGTGCGCGACGTGCTGCGGGTTCGATCCCCGCATGAGACAAGCCACAAATGCTTGTTCCAAGTCTGGGTGTTCTTTGTGCATGTGATTTGAATGTTTGTGAAACCCCCGCGACACAAGGATTAAATTCCTTAGTGCGGGCGTCGTTTAAAAAAAAAAAAAAAAAAAAACATTTTAATTCCACTAAGAAAAAAAAAGATTTTTCCATCGTTATTCGTTTCTTACTATTCCCATCATTCTAGTATGAGTTGAAAATCGATATCGAAAAGCAGTTTCCGGCTACATTTTTCAATATGGCGTCGCTAATGGAAAATACGGGACGCGATCTCTAATGGCCTTAGAAAAGTTTGAACCGTGTTGTCATAGAAATTTGGGTTCCAAAGATATCTAGATCTACAGGATTAATTTAAAAGGAGTGCGTATATTCAACGAGGTAATCAGGTAAGAACACCTTTTCCCCAGATAGGTACATAGATCGACATCTTAAAATTTAAAATCATCTTTTCATACAAACATACTCGTAAGTCCTGACTGACCTTTTCATACAAAGTGCCTGTCACTTTGTATGAAAAGTTCATTCATGCACATGATTAATAATCTCGTTGCTTATACGCAACCTTTTAAATTAATCCTGTATAGAGTGGAGTGTCTGCAATATTAAAATAACCGCTTTTTATAAAAAAAATACTAAAGTATGTACTTTTTTACGTTTTTTGTCTGTCTGTCTGTTTGATCCGGATAATTTCCGATAAAATGTGTCTTATATATTTCTCTGACTCTTTGCAAATGTTTTTAAGACTGGCCCAGCTTGACATGTTGAGAATACTAAAAAACTATTGTAGTCTGTCTGCATATTATGGCTGGTAATTACACGGTCTGCTGTCCCGTCCTTTGTTTCAAAAGAATCGACCGTTGGCTTAGCGCAGTTACGCTGACAGTTATGTAATACAAACAAAACGCGTATTTTTTATAGATTAAAAATCGTACATGGTTGCAGGTTCGAACCCAATCACCAGTGTGACTTTAGCAAAGCTACTGCATGATAAAACTTAAATGATTTAATCCTCCTCTCAGTATCAGTATCAAAAGCTCATATCAATCCCAAACATTAAAAATAGCTATGACTTTGTAAGAGATAGTATTAAAATGTTACGTTGCTTCATTCACACGTTCGTTTGTAAAATAAATATTACAACGAATATCATAATTGTGACGCAATAATAGTTGTATGAGAACGTTTTGGTTTTGATGGTTATCTGGGAAAGATATATATACAGGATCATTTTTTATGAAGTGCGTATATTCAACGAGGTAATCAGGTGCATAAAACTGAACAGCTTTCTCCAAGGAACATAGGTCGAAATTTTGAAATAGAAAAGCATCTTTTCAAACAAACATAAGTCACGTGACCTGTCATTTTGTATGAAAAGTTAATTTTTTATTTTACATTTTGACCTATGTCCCGTGGGGAAAGTTGTTCAGTTTTATGCATCTGATAACCTCGTTGAAAATCCGTACTTCTTTTAAATTATACCTGTATAAAAGTTGTTAGGTCTCGATTATACATCCACTTATAAATAAATGGATTTAGAACTAGGTTTGATGTTATAGCTGCCCAATTAATGGTCTTTACTTATCGAAGATGCAACAAAATCACGTAGGGTTTAATCACTGACCTCCATTCTCTGTCGTATATCGATAACTGTATTACTATTACCATTGGTTACCTCACTATAAAATTTATTTTACAGCTATATGTGATGTGCATGACTCTTACGTAATCGCCGCGAATCGGTTACAAAATTGTAAACAGTCGAATAATTTGACTAGTAGCGAACGATGTTATCTTCCAATTGTAATAATAATCTAATTCCGTACTGTGCTTATAAAAAATGGAAACTAGTAATAATAATAGCTTCGGAAAACTCACACACGGCCATCTGATCCCAAACTAGGCAGAGCCTTCACTATGGCAACCAGACAACTGATAAACATATATATGTATAAATACATACATATCATAGATAAATAACACCCAGACACAGAACAAATTATCGTGTTCATCACACAAAGATTTGTCCTGGGTGGGAATCGAACCCCCGACTTAGCAGTCGCTAACCACTAGACCAACGGTACAGTCCCATCGACTTCTAGTTCTTCCTAACTAATCTAGACATTTCCATTCAGTACATCATTTTATGAGTTACTTTAGCTGTACCCATTCCGTTTTATTATTTCTTGTCACGACCGAAAACGTGCGTGATTATAAATACAAATAAATTAATACGAAAAAAAAATGTATGTTACTTGTATAGAATAACTTATATAAAAGTATTGTCGCTACGCTGTCTTTAATCAATATATCATGGTTACTTACATAAGTTATGAACCATTTTAAAAGGCGGTACCCTAATGGCTAGGGCAGCGGACTTGCAATCATATGGTCGCGGGTTCGCTTCCCACCTATTGCCCTACCGACGTGAGCCCGGTGGTAACACAAGCATTTAGGTTACCACGAGGGGTTAACAAGATGTGCAACATACTAATGTACGTCCCAAATTATTGCAAGTAAGCATTAAAAAAATAATAGTTACCTACTTTGATGTCATTTATTTTAATGTTGAAAAATGTCCATTTACTCGTGTTTACTCTAGTCTAACAGCAATTTATAAGGTACACAAAACATATTTTGAACAACGTACCTAATGCACCTTTAATCTGCGATTAAACAAGATGTTAATAATACCGACCGAGAAATGTCTCACCGCTGGGAACAAGCCTCTTCTCATAGAGAGAAGGAACGAGCATTGCTCATTGCGGGTTGGCGATTCTAGATTTTTTTTTTTAATCCATGTTTTCTCACGATTTTTTCTTTCACTGATTGTCAATGATATCTTAGTAGAATACTTAATTAAGAAAGTAGCACATATAACTTTAAAGAAGTCATGAGAATGAACGAACGAGTCACAAGAACTAAAGGCAGTACCAATGTACTGCCTGTAGTGGGTTCGAACCTGCAACCTTGCGCACGAAAATCCGTTCATAGAACCGCTAGGTCACCAAATAAAATAAAATTATATTAAATATAGGATGTCCATTACATAATTTCTATTAATATTTGAACTAATATTATTAAACTGTAGAGTTGGTTGGTTTGGTCCAACGCGCTAATCTCAGGAACTACTGCTCAGATTTGAAAAATTCTTTAATTTCAGTTAACTGATTTATAGAGGAAAGAGGCTACTTTTTATCGCGTCAACGCCCACGCGATCGAAGCCGCGAGGAAAACATTCTATATTTATGCATTTCGACATTTCGAAATTTTACTTGTGATAAAAGTAATAACTCATATAAATCTTTATTTTTGAATCCTGTAATTCCATACGATGTTTACATTATAATAAATTCATTAAAAAACACACTAAGTACTGGATATGATGAAATTACGACCTCTTCGATTAAACAGGTAGCGCATATCATAAGCCCAGTACTCAGTCATATTATAAACCTATGCATAGAGCATGGAATATTTCCGAGCAAAATGAAAAAGTCCGTGGTGAAGCCGTTGTTCAAAAAAAACGACAAAGAGGACATGTCGTCATATAGACCAATAGCACTGATCCCTATTTTCTCCAAAATATTAGAAAAAGTCATATACAACGCAATTAATAATCATTTTGAAAAATATAAGTTATTTGCAAAGGAACAAAAAGGCTTTAGGAAGAATAAATCAATTAATTTAGCAATTTACGATCTTTTAAAAACAGTTTACATTAATGTCGACATACGCGTACCTGTGACTGCTATGTTTATGGATATGACAAAGGCGTTTGATTATGTGCACCATAAGACACTATTAGACAAACTGCTCCAATATGGAATAAGAGGAAATGTCCATAAATTGCTAGAATCCTACTTAAGCGACAGGTATCAGGTTGTAGAAATAAATGATATTAGTTCTATTAATGCCATAGAAGAAAAATATCAATCTGAACCGAAAAAAGTACTACACGGTGTACCACAGGGAAGTGTACTAGGACCACCCCTTTTCCTGATCTACATCAATGATCTCCCTAATGTCACACAACATCCTATGATTCTTTTTGCTGATGATAGCACAGCCATTTTTAAAGGTGAAAATATGGACACCTTTGAAATCGATGTAAATAAAACTCTTGCTGAAATAATAAACTGGCTCACAAATAACAACTTGATAATCAACCTAGATAAAACAAAATTATTGACATTTCCTAAAAATAATAAAATCAACTTTAATATTCATTACAATAATACAGAAATTGAACAGGTCAGCTGCGTAAAGTTTTTGGGACTCTGGATAGATAATGATTTGTCATGGCAAACACATATTGACACAGTATGTAAAAAACTCAACCAATATTCATATGCTCTTTATAAATTATCTAAGGTTGTCGACAAATCAGTAGTGCTAACCGCATATCATGCTTATGTATCATCGACTATTAAATACGCTATAATATTTTGGGGTAACGCCACACAGAAAGATTTAGTCTTTAAAGCACAGAAAAGGTGCGTGCGCGCAATTGCGGGTATATCTGTTCCTGATTCTTGTGAACCATACTTTAGGAATTTTAAAATTTTGACAGTTCCATCAACTTACATTTACGAAACCGCAGTATTTGTCAAAACAAATAGGAATCTATTTGGTGAACTTAAATCTAAAAGAAACTCTTATAAAATTCCCACTTTAGTGCATAAGACCGCCTTATTAGACAAAAGTTTCTTTGGTATGGCGTCTAAAATTTATAATAAGGTGCCCGTGGACATTTTAAATACTGAAAAACTGCCATTATTTAAAAATAAGTTACGAAATTATCTGATAGACAAAGCATACTACACGGTCCAAGATTTTATAAATAACAAATAATTTGATATATTTATTGTTATTGTATTTTTTTATTTTTTACTTCACTTCGACATTTTTATTGTATTCTTGGATTATTTAATATTAGTAATAAATTGTTATTGTCTCATAAATTGTAATGTTTAGTTTAGAGTTCATATAGGTACGTGAATGCGTGCCATATTATTAATTGGAAATTATTGTATGCCTAACAGGCAGGACATAACGGATCTGTAATTTTATATACCCTACCATCTGTTCATGTAACCTATGCCCACAATAAAATGATTTTGATTTGATTTGATTTGATTTGATTTGACCTTGTATCTAAACTTTTTATTTATCTAGCACTTGTCAAATCTCCTTTCGCGACTCTTTGAAAAACTTACACATATTTAGAATAACCGCAATGTCTTGCAATAATAATAATGGTCCGTGTAAACAAATCGTTGCAGTATGCAGAAATATTTTTTTGTTTAATACATATACGTACTGAGTATTTCTTAATATTAGGAAGAAATCTCAAAGAACCAGGGTCTCTCTAGTATATCTACTACTATAAACAGTATTATTATCACTAACTGCGTCGTTGGCCTAGTGGTCGCAAGCGCGACTGCCGCGCACGAGGTCACGGGTTCGATTCCCGGGTCGGGCGAAATATATTTATTGAGTTTAGAAATTCTCAGTACCGCTCGGAGTCAGGAAGTGTGGCGGTGTTTACACCCCCGTGACTCGGAAAGCACGTAAAGCCGTTGGTCCTGCGCCTGATTTCTCTCCGATCTTATCGGTCAACCGTCCCATCGGACTATGAGAGTGAAGGAACAGAGAGTGCACCTGTGTTTGCGCATACAATTGTGCACTATATAATATCTTCTGCGTACATGACTGATCTCGCTTGAGATTGGCCGCCGAGGCCGAAATTCGGTCTGGAGATTATTATTATCACTAATGCATCGATTGCGAATAGAAATAATAGATTAGGGGCTTATATTTTTATAAAAAATAAACAGACATTAATAACATAATTAATTACAACAAACAGCTAGTGTTCAGTTAAATTCAAGCCGTTTGGGGTTGAAACACTTGGACAGTGGGGTCCACGTGCACTTGTTCTCAAAGATCTGGACAAACGCCTCGTTGACACCTCGCGTGATGTAAGGGCTGGCTTTAACTTCGGACAGAGAATAAGAATTCCCAGACAACGTATTATGCAATAAGCCTTTTGGGTACCTACACTTCCGGTCAACAACGATGCGGATTAATTTTTGGACGCATCTTTGACTTCGATGGCGCCTTACAGACTTACCGACATCCTACTAATATTATAAATGTGAAAGTGTGGATGTTTAGATGTTTGGATGTTTGTTACTCAATCGCGCAAAAATGGCTGAACGGATTTGGATGAAATTTGGCATTCATGTAGCCTTTGACATGGAAAAGAACATAGGCTACCTTTTATCCCGATTAATTAAGTAGTTCCCGAGGGAAAGTTTAAAATTGTTTCCGAGATAAGCCGTGTGCAGAGAGCTTTGAAATTTGGTATTTTTCTCTATTACAGCGCAAGCTCTAACACGGGTGAAAATTTTATTCCATTTTTCATTACTTATTTCACATTTTTTATTTCATTTTGGACCCAATTCTGAAGTCCACGTAGACGAAGTCGCAGGCAGAAGCTAGTAATTTAATAAAAAAAGCTTACTAGAAATGTGATTCGCACTTTACTAATATTCGTGTTAGCTGCTCGTTCTAAGCAAAAGTGTTTCAAGTGTTACGAGTGGGTTTAAATCGGTAGTGCAATGGGTGAGATTCGAACCCGCAACCACATGATCGCAAGTCGGACGCCGAGTCATTTGGCTAACGCCGATTCGAATTAGTTTATAGTTGTGTTTTTATGCGTATTTATAGATAATTATAGTTAATATATTGTTAATTTTACTTTCTATTTGTGTATAAATAAACAAGAAATGAATGAACATGAAATGAAGCAATAAAAAGAATTAGCTTTTTGTTTAATATTATTATGAATACAATCAGATCACTCAATTTCTTCAATCCTCAAATCAACAAGCTCTCTTTAATCCCCACAACTTAAGTGATTCACTTACGTTTTTTAGCTACACATAACATAGCTATTAAATGAGAAGCAATCAACGGTAACTATGATGTAAGCGACGCCATGGGCGAAAGTAAGTGGAACGATTTGTTATATTGTATGGAATGTCCAGATTATTCTACTTAGATGACTCAAATTGGTATAGGAATAAAAAGATGTTAGAGGCGTCATGGACATACAGGGTTAATTAAAAAGGAATTCGTATATTCAACGAAGTAATCAGGTGCAAACTAAACAACTTTCCCCAAGAAACAGGTCAAAACCTTAAAATTAAAAATCATCTTTTCATACAAACATAAGTCACGTGACCTGTCACTTTGTATGAAAAGTTCAGATAATAAAGCCAATGGAAGGTGCTATGGTATTTCAACAAGTTTTTTTTTTGTTGATTAGCGTAACTTATCAGGGTTCCGTACCTCAAATGGAAGAAACGGAACCCTTATAAGATTACCGTCCGTCTGTCTGTCTGTCAAGACCCTTTATCTCGGGAACGCGTGTTATAGTTAGTCATTATATCATGAAAATTATTTGAGATACATTTCAAGCTAAAACATCTAATTATTTACGACGTAAAAAGAACCAAAGAAACGAAGTAAGAAAATTGAGTTTTTTTAACAATAAACATCAACTTACATTTTTATTACGACAATAGAAGTTTTTTTTTTATCAGCCGCCTCTCGCATTTTCGTATGCTATAGTTCGCCTACATACAACTGCACATCAGGTAATTAGGAGCGAGTGTTCGATCTACGATTATCTTTAGTTACGTCACTGCTGCGCCCGCGCCGGCTACATAGAAAGTAAATTTAGGGCTGCCTACTTTCTGAATTTTATTGACCACTTGTTTATTTTTATACGATCACTTTATCTATTTAAGATACAAGTATATAATCTATTTATAGGCCAAGTGAGTCACTATCATTCACTGCTCCTGGCTGGAATACCACTTCTGGGACTCTCAATCCTTTTCATGTTGGACCTGAAAATCGTTCCTAAATAACCTATTTTGCATTCGGTTCACCGATGGGCTAAATTATCGGTTGTTGATAAATATTGCTTAAAATACCAAAAACACGTTAGTTCTTAAGTCTACAATTTCAATCTTAGCTGGAAATGTTCTTAAATAGAAACAGTTACAAGCAAGAATACTCGTTTCTTTCTAAACACTATAATAGCTAGCATTAGGAAAGCCTCAACAAATTTTAATAGTTAAGTATCTTAAAAAAAGTACAGTGGCAGCCCTGGAAATATGGCGCCAGCGCGTGCGACGACAGTTGAGATTCCTGACGACAATTTATTTTTAAATTCCGAACTTACTTATTTCCTGCACGCATGCCGTGTAGTTCGTAAACAGACTAAAAACTTTTTACAAATTCGAGCCATGTAATTTTCGCGTTTAGTTATGTAAGGCATCGTTATTAAACCATTCAGTGCTACTGACTTAGAATTGGTTAGATAACACCTATTGTATGCTCATCTGAATCACTTGAATGTCTACCCATTGTTAAAGTGTTATTATTCATATATTTTTAAGAGCTTTTGTGCTCTTAGATTGTGGAAAGTGATTTGTTGTGCTGGGCAAGATTGATTAATAATATTAACAAAATTTTTCTATGGTTCTAGCAGCAAAAGATCATTCTCCATTTACATTTTTTTTTTTTTTTTAATATAAAGTTTACTAGCAATGTGGGTCGCACATTACTAGTAATCTTGTTAATCCCTCGTGCTAAGCTAGGTTGCTTGTGTTACGAGTGGGTTCACGTCGGTAGTGTAATTGGTGGGATTCGATCCCAACCACATGATTGCAAGTCCAATGCCCTGGCCATTAGGCTACCGCCGCTTCGCAATTACAACTGATGATAAGATTATTTGAGAGACTTCAATGTGTTTAGTGCGCATTTTTCCATCCTTATTTTTATACGTTTGTATGTGCATCTTGAATATCTATAAGTGTCTGTGCATCACTGTGCCCATCTTAAAGTCTTATGTATCTGTATCTGATCTGACCATTTCTCGAATTATTTATACCTATACTAGCTTTTTCCCGTGTGGACTTCAGAATTGGGTCCAAAGCTTCGTTCGTTAACAATTTTTAATCTTTTCACGGGAACTATTTGAAAATCGGTATATAAAGTACATGTCCTTTTCCATAGACATGCATACCAAATTTTAAGGCTGTCTGCCCGCGGCTTAGCTCGGTTTTTTTTTTAATGGCTACTAGCAATGTCGATCGCACATTACTTTGTGTTCTTGTTAATCCTTCGTGATAACTTAATTGCTAATGGTATGAGCGGGTTCACGTCAAAAATGTAATGGTGGGATTCGAAACATCAACCACTTGATCGAAAGTACAAAACCCTAATAATTGGGCAACCACCTCTTCAAGTATCTGCTACTTTAATGCTATGTATCTCCCTATGTACTTTAGTGCATGCCTGTATTTAAAATATCCTTTTTTTATTAACTTTATTTCTTGTGATAATATTATCACTATTTCCAACTTTTTATTTTTTATTTATGTCGATATGATATTTATTCTTGTCGAGTAGAATTTTACAGTTTAGTACTTATAGTTATAATATATCGATTAATGAAATACCAAAACGCAATCCAAATGACATTGACACTGAAAATCAACTTGACATTACCAATTACCATTTGATTTTGACACTGTTGACAGTGACAACTGACAGGCCTGACAGCTAAATCAATTAACGTAATATCGTCGCAAAAACAGTGAAGAAAAATCTATATTTCCGATCATTTTATTAACTTATTATGATACAGTAGCTTCATTTATATAAACATAAGATGGATATGTCTAACACTGCCAAGAAAATAGGCAATCTCGCGCCGAATGTTGCTGTAAATGCTGTTTTACTGCCAAGTCAAGAACTGCCCGCCGAAACACCTATAGTGTCAGGTTACGACTGGGAAAATGGCACTGATTTCAATAAAATACTCGAAAGCTACACCCGATCAGGCTTCCAAGCCACCAGCTTTGGTAATGCTGTTCAAGAAATAAACAAAATGCTGAAATGTCGCTCCATACCATTGACTGAAGAAAACAGTGACCATTACGAAGAAGACGTATTTATTAAGAAGAAAAATAACTGCACTATATTCTTAGGATACACATCTAACATGATATCGTCTGGTTTACGCGATACCATACGATTTTTGGTGAAAAATAAGTTGGTAGACTGCGTAGTAACGACTGCCGGTGGTGTTGAAGAAGATTTTATCAAATGCCTGGCGCCCACGTACGTCGGCGACTTTAATTTAAGTGGGAAAATGCTAAGGACTCGAGGCATCAACAGAATCGGTAATTTACTAGTCCCTAATGACAATTACTGCAAATTTGAGGAATGGGTTACACCTATTCTTGATGAAATGCTTGATGAGCAGATCCAAAATGGAACTGTGTGGACTCCCTCACGAATAATAGCAAAGTTAGGCGAGAAAATCAATGATGAGAGCTCTGTGTGTTACTGGGCTTGGAGAAACAACATCCCAATCTACAGTCCTGCACTAACAGATGGCTCACTTGGTGATATGATGTACTTCCATTCATATAAGCGGCCAGGACTTATCATAGACATTTTAAGTGATCTAAGGAGGTTGAATACTATGGCTGTCAAAGCCAATAATACAGGGATGATAATATTAGGTGGTGGGGTCATAAAACACCATATTTGTAATGCCAATTTAATGAGGAATGGTGCAGATTTTGCTGTTTACATTAATACAGCTAGCGAGTTTGATGGTAGCGATGCCGGTGCGAGGCCCGATGAAGCGGTTTCTTGGGGAAAGATAAGACCAAACGCAACACCAGTAAAGCTGTATGCGGATGCTACATTGGTGTTTCCACTTATCGTAGGGCAAACATTTGCAAAATATCATTTTAGTAATAAAAAGAATGTTTAATTATTACCCTGTTTTATTTAACCCTTAAATAATAGTATTGTACACAATTTTGTTGCATTTAAAATGAAACTGCTATCTTTTGTAATGGTTTTTGCTAGTCATACAACCTCTTTAGCATCATAACACAAATTGTTATCTGTAATTAGATCATTACTGATAACATTGTATCGAAACAAAGTAATCTTATCTGGCGTTGAATTGATCACAGAATATCGTAATAAAGACTAGCCCCACCTAACGACGTTTTAACAAAATAATTGAAACGCCATCTGTTGCCGAGTAGTTGAGCTACACAAAAGTGCTGCCATCTACCACAAAGTACGGTTACTTAAATACTTGTAGAGTATCAATAAACTACAAATTTTGTGGAAATGTTCTTCAATAAATTCTTATTATTCTTGTGAAAAATCATTATTTCTTAATTTTAGCTTTTCATTGTTATTTATTTCATTCATCAAATTAAATTAGGTATCAAAGCAAAATGGTGTGAATGAACTGTCAAATATATCGTGAAGTTAGCTACTGTCTGGACTCCTTGAATTGTATTAATGTGCGTCGGTGAACAGCTTTTGATTGAATGTGTGCTGTCTGTGAAAGCGGCTTTGAAGCTCCGACCGAGTTCGGCTGTTCAACTTTGTTCATCGTATTCGTCGCCGCAGCTTGGTCGGTCGTGTTTCTCGTATATTGTTTACATCCCTATTCTCTTAACCAAACATGCCTGCTTAACATAATTTAAACAAAAAATGGACGTGTACAACTTGACTAACGAAGTTTACTAACGAGTGTGACATTTTTATGTGATAAAGTGCTGTAAAATGTGCGGCAAACGTTCGCTCTTGCTGGTTATGCTCCTTCTATCCGGTAAGTCGCATCCTTTGAGCCCTTTGGTGGGCTATTTATAGGTCCTTACGGTCATTCCGTGCAGATATTAATGGGAATTTGTTAGAATACATAATTTGTTGCACGTTTCCGTGGAAGCCGACACGCTTTGATGTTGACAGTGTGCGGACGTTCCGAGAATGCCTTTGCTTGCAGCGTTTGATGTTATTATGAACAGCAAGACGCGTGTTTTTATGACTCGTTTTGAATTTAGAATGTCGATTGTTTTAATTTTACTGCCTTCTAAGGCTTAGGAAAGTAAGGGCTTATGCCTGCGTATTTTGTGTTGATTCAAATTAGACAGCATAAGGTTTTCGTCAAGCCTTAACTTGGTAGATACATTATTTTACCCAGTAAGTTAGTTACTTAAGTAGTTATTCTAAGAAGCATTCATAATCAAATAAAGATTACTGTACTTATGTACAAATAAAGTCTGCTGATATCTGTGATAAATATCAGAGTAATAAAAAAACAAAAAGACAAAGTTTACAGTTAAACAGTTTACACTACACTCCAACATCAATAATACTGAACTACTTAACTGTGATAAAATTCAATTATTACTTAATTAGTCAACTAAACAAAGTATTATTCATTCTTGTAAGATTACAGATAATCCACATTTTTGCATACAACAACAGACATTCAGTTACTCTGTGTTATGATTGTTTTATACAAACACATAACATGACCCATTCAGCGGTAGAGAAAGAATATTTTGCAATTTCTTCAAAGAATGTTATCAACCTTTGACCAATAATACTTATTTTTGTTCAACAAGTACCCTAGCTTACGCATATGTGACTAAGTTTGGATTCTTTACTTCAGATTTTGTACTATGAAGTTGTTTAAATATTATAGTAGGTACTACTTATCTAATGGACCACTCAGTGGATAACTGTCACATTCAATTCAATGAATGATAGTCTATTTTTTTCACATTTTGGAAATAAAATTGAGCAGTTGGGATACCTACATTCAACTTAAACTTGTGTGAGTACACTTAACTATGTAAGATACACTCAATTTAACAATGTTGTAATTAGTAGATAATACTTATCATTACTAATTATAGAATACATCAAAGAACAAGCAATGTTTATGTACTTTGGAATAACCGGTGCTCAATTATCTTTTGATTGAATTATTTAAATTCTTCATTAAAGTACCTAATAAGACATGAATTTTATGTACAATCTCAAATTTACCTTCTTATAAACTTATATTTTAATGCACATGTTATAGATACTTTTAGGGGATAAGATGGAGTATAAAGCTTTAGTCCAATATCTTTTGATTTCTCTTCTCTTTTTATCTTCACTAAAACCACCAAAAAAACAATTTTTACAGTTGTGGGTTGAACTTGGAACACTGTAAAAGCCATCTTCAAACACTCCAATCAGATTGGCTGTTGTCTTATAAAAATGGGCGATTTTGGCGGGTAAAGAAACGGAACGGACAAAAAATACGAAGGGTCCCTTGAGCCATTTAGTTTAATGAAAAGAATGTGAACATTATTAAAAATTCCATCCTTTATACAGAAAATTTGGCAAACATTTGTTTAATTATGTATTTTTTCTTCACTAGTCAGGTAGCGTGCCATAGTGCTCCGCCCAAGGCGCCAAGGCCCCATAAAAGATAAATGCAGAAAGTCAACCCGACACAAATTACCCATAAGGAAACATTTTGTCGTAGTTCCCAATAATCAACCTAATATCTTTAGACTGGCCTGTTGGTCTAGTGACCCTGACTGCTAAGCCGGAGGTCGTGGGTTCGATTCCCAGCCTGAACAGATCTTTTTGATTGAGTACATCATTATTTCGATCTGTGTCTGGGTGTAATATATGTATAATATGTCATGCATTTATTTTTTAAATATATAAGTATGATTATCAGCTGTCTAGTTGCCATAGTACAGGCTCTGCCTAGTTTGGGATCAGATGGCCGTGTGTGAGCTTGCCCCAAAAAAAAAACGATCATAGGCTGTAGGTACTTTATAAATGTTGCTGAAAATTGATAAAACTACGGAACACTGTCTTCCACTCGATAAAACTATAAAATAATACGAATAAATTACTCTTTTCATTGCGTTAATTTTTTGGTTAAGGTTTGCGATTCGCAATTTCTTAAATCATATTTTACGGCCGAATTATGTACAATCAGCAGGTTGATACATAGAATCTTACAACCACTAAGGAACTGAAAGCAAAAAAATACTATAAAATGAACCCTTCTTGATATGGCTATTTTTTTCAACAGCCAATTTAATTTTTAGAACATAAAGACGGCGGTTTGGGTATATTTCTAGTGTCATTGGTATCTAGAAAACGAGTGCCAACGAGAAGAATTTACAACTTATTTCGATGTTCTTTAATTTATTATGATTATGCTTACGAATCCTGTTTCCAGCCATATCAAATACAATTGCAATGTCAGAATATCTGAAATACATTTTTTTTCGTGCCCAATCATCATCTCCCTTATATCTAACTTCTGCCCGCGACTTCGTCTGCGTGGACTTCAGAATTGGGTCCAAAAAGAAATGAAATATGTGAAAGTAATGAAAATTTGAATAAAATTTTCACCTGTGTTATAGCTTGCGCTGTTATGGAGAAAAATACCAAATTTCAAAGCTGTCTGCCCTCTGCTTAGCTTGTAAACAATTTTAAATTCTCCTCGGGAACTACTTAAGGAATCTGGACAAAACGCTCCTTAAGTTCCAGCCTCATAGCACTGACTTCTACTCATATTCATTCTCAGTGCACGCAGTCAGACTGTGGAACTCACTGCCGCCTAACATACGCAATTTACCATCCATCTCCGTGTTTAAGAGAAGAGTAAAAGAGCATTACCTATCTTCATAACTTTATTGTATATATTCATATGTATTTTTATATTTATTCATAGTATTTATGTATATTATCACAATATAAATATGTACTTATTTGAAATGCACAAGTTTTGTCATATAATATAGTAAGTACATATCTATTCTTTCCTTTTCTTATTTCTGTACACTTTTGTCTATAATTTGTCATAAATTTCTCCTTTCGCAGGTCTGCTGGAAGAGATTTCTATAAGAAATAAGCAGTGCCTTTGTACATCTCTGTCCGAATGTTGTATGCCATTATTGTTTGTGTACAAAAATTGTTAAATAAATAAATAAGGTACTATACTACTATAGGCCTATGTTCTTTTTCATGTCAAAGGCTACATGCATCTCAAATTTCATCCAAATCCGTTCAGCCGTTTTAGCGTGATTCAGTAACAAACATCCAAACATCTAATCATCTAAAGATCCAAACATCCACACTTTCACATTTATAATATTAATACTAAGATTATGTGGTCGGTGCAATGCGTATTTTCCTTTTCCTTGTCATCGCGGCATCCACTCCTTTCTTTCTCATCATCTTGCCACAGATACCTAAGTGCGAAATAAATTGGGAAATTAAGTTTATGGGTTTTCTGTATTTCTCTGTCTATTGGCACACAGTGGGAGACAAAACCAATTTAAACTATAACTATAGAGCGATGATTTATATCACGCAGCCTTTGTTTCCCATCTAATTATGTTGTTATTTTTTTTTTCTAAATTAGGCGATTTGTCTTTAGAGAAAACGACATTAAGGATTTGAGGATGCCATTATCGTAGGATTAAAAAAACGACCATCGACTCGAAGAGTATCGTATAATTTTTGTGTACCATCGCAATTTTTTTTTTTTTTTTAGTTTCAACCTCATCTTTTAGCTTGCTTGGGAAATGGCAAGGCTGAAGAAGTATAGGTAAGTTGTAGGAGTGTTTTCTAAACATGCGTAATTCAAGAAGTAATTCATTTTTAAATCTTAAATTATTATTATGTACGCGTGTACTCAATCAAATCCAAAAACTAGAGCGGTGCCATTATTGTTGATAAATGAATTTTGAAACTACTGCATAATATATAGAGTTATTTTTTATACAGCATTTTATACACCTAAATTATTTAAAGGAGTTTAAATAAATTTAACCTTTATATTCTTTAGTAAACGGTACATTTTTAATAGTAAATAAATACAGCAAATAATTGCCTTATTTACTGGTAGTTAATTGAGTTGCAATCGTAATTGCTCCCATGTTGGCAGGTCTGAATGGATAATCAAAGGGAACCTGTTCTGCCGCTTCGAATCCAATCCTTTTTTATTATGTTGGTATGTATCTGTTCCCATCAAGATTTGCTTGTTAATTCGCAGAATTATTACGATTTTTTTATGTATAGAGATTACGGTAATTGTGTATGTTTTTTACTGTAAAACAGATGGAGGTAGGTAGGAAATATAAATCTCCTCGTAATTTAAATATGTTTGATTGGCCTGCTGGTCTAGTGGTTAGTGACCCTGACTGCTAAGCCTGAGGACGTGGCTTCGATTCCCACCATTTAAGAATAACTTAAAGATAATTTGCGTTTTGGATTCGGGTTAGTGTAATGTCGGCACTCTTCTGAATTGCTTGTAAAAATAGACATATCCATGTTATAGCAAAATTTCGAATAAGAATTCTAATAAGTCGCTCAAGGTATTATAGTAAATAATTTATAAATGCCTATTCAATATTCCTATGATAAAGCAGACACATCTACTATGCACTAACGAACTGAATTATATAAAAGTACGTACTGGCTACCACAAAACTATACTTAAGCATAAAATTAAGAAAAAAACAAAAAGAATACCAACTCAAATTACCTATTCAAGACTACGCTAATACTCAGCAATCAAGAAATCATTGCTAACAAACCCTGGTAGAAAAAAATAAAACTCAGGGTTGCCACCCTACCGTACTAACCCTTAGTAGGGGCGCGCTACTATAAAACCCGACATATTTACGAGTTTTGTCTCTCCCCACTCTAGTCTGTTTGTGGTCCAAGTTGTAAGTTCCGGCGATGTTGCCTGTAGTTTGTTTACAGTACTAAAAGTTTTGTTATTTTGTTTACAAGACTACATTGAAAATCAATTTATTTCGCTTAAAAAGTCCAAATATAAATTTATCTGTTTGGACTTCAAAAATGTTTAAATCATGTGGATGTTAAATTTTTCCTTCGTAAAAAAATGCCAATTTCAGTAAGATATAGAAATTTGCATAAATATAAATATTCTAAATACCAACATAACAAAAAAAACGATTTAATCTCTCTAATCACCGCTAATGAGACACAATTGATTTTTTATTGTACCTAATGCGGCGACCGGTCGCCGCTCGGGAACGAATAGGTTAATTTAAAAGACGCCTACTTTCGACGAGATTACGTCTTATAGATGGATGAACGTTCACTGCACGCAAAAAAATAATGTTTCACGTTCTGTCTGAGCCGAGCGTGCAAGCGAGACCGCGGAACAAACGATAGCGAGACAAGATCGGCTCACTGAGTTCCACTCCATCGGCCGATGCGTCTGAGTAGAAGAGAATTTTAACATCATACCTGCATGATATACTCCATATTCGAAACGCACGTGGGCCAAGCAAGCTTATTGTAAATTAATGTTCAAGTATGAGTTTACATTTGTATATGTATTATGATATTTGTGCGATATGCGAAATTAAGTAAAATTTTTCGTAAGCTGAAATGTTCACAGCTAGACAAAGACCCGGCCTAGCCTGGCTAAGTTACGTGACAATTCTGTAATTTTCTTAGTTATGAACATATATTATATATCTTACAACGAATACCTACACAAACTTAAGATTCTTGGTTTTCGGCGAATTTAAGACGTCGTTTTATCTGCCTATCTCATAAGAAACTTTAATTATGTGTATTCAACTCCTCAAAAGATGGATGAACCCCCCCCCACATAGGTTAACTTAGATTTTATGACTTCTTTACTCAAAGGCGCAATAAAATTGTAATTATTTTCTTTTGCTTGGAACGGCTGACCGCACCTATGAAATTCACTTTGTGTATTTTTACTCCTTCCAGCGTCATTTGTGGGTACCGAAGATTTTTAATTACCTCACAGCTGGTGATAGTATTAACGTACCCATTAATAGTCGATTTGTTTATCTTTATCTTGACTTTACTAAACTAACTTTACTAAAAAGATTATTTAGGGCATACATATTTCTATACTTTTTTATTCTTAAGATGTTTTCTTTAAATATGCTTATCACTTAAAATTACAAGACGGATTGAAAAAAAAATGTTTATATTCAAAAGCCTAATTCATAATATACATACTTTATTTTAGAAGAAAAAAAAACAATAAACAAGACAACCCATGCTACTCAAAGTCGCAGATGAAGAAGCGGGGGACAGCTTATGCTGTATATAAAATAAATTAAAAAATTAATCAAAAATCTAAAACTTTAAAACTAAATGACTCTAGGTGCGCTTTTAAATAAAACTGCTAGTTACAAGTTAGTTGTACTGTACCTCTTGTGTCATCATACCATTCGTGCACTTAAATCAATACAGCGCAAAGCCGCTTAATTACTTAACTATCTAGAATAATTTAGATATATCGGAATTCATAAAGAAATACCTCTAGGTACTATAAAACGTTGTATGAAGAATCCATGAATAGAATACTTATAATCAATTCATTTCTATAAATAAATAGGGATGGGCCGAATGTGGTTTGTGCCGAATACGAACTTCGGCCGAACATTCGGTAAAAATGAAAAATTCGGCCGAAGTTCGGCCGAACTTCGGTTCAATTTCGCCGCGCTTTTTCGTGTTGTGACTTGTTTATGCACTTGCTGCAAATATTGCTAGATGTGCCCCGCCCGCACTCCGCGCTCCCCCGCGGGGCCATTAGCCAACTAGTAATTTGTAAAGACGTCACCAGCTTGTCACGTGCTATTGTCTGGTTAAAGATTTTTTTTAGACCAACTATTAAGGAGACCAATATAATTTAGTATTTTTATTAAGTGAAGTACCTACCCATGCAAAGATTTCTAAATCATTATTAAGATCTTCCACTTTCATTGTGTGTTCTGACTAGGTAAGAGAGATTTCTAATGGTTGGTTATTATTGTTTAGCAAAGTAGTTTAATTTTTGATTTTTGATTAAGTAAGAGAGATTTCTAAGACTTGTTGAGAAGAGCAGTAAATTTTTTTGAATAAGGTGATACCTCCGATGTGGCCCGCGAAATTCAAATTTTCATGTGTTTTTTGCAATTTGCTTATCAGTGACAAGTTGTAACTTGATCAAAATTCGATTCGCGACAATAACAAGTATAATTTTAAACATAAAAATGATCATAACATGTGCTCCATTCATTCTCTAAAAGATTAGTTGAAAGTTAGTAAAATTTCCGAAATCTAACTCATTTTCAATTATTCTTTTTGCGAGCGAATGTTTCTGTGTGTAATAATGGATGGGAGAAGAATGGATGTATAAACGGTACATATACCGAAATACCTTGCTTTGCTCTCATTTCTGAAACGGCTGGACCGATTTTGTACAAAGTGACCGGTCACGTGACTTATGTTTGTATGAAAAGATGATTTTCAACTCTAAGATTACGACCTATGCTTCCTTAGATAAGTTGTAGTTTTATGCACCTAATTACCTCGTTGAATATACGCACTCCTTTTAAATTAATCCTGTATATAAACTCTGAAGTTTGTACAGAATTTCAGTATAATATATAATTTTGTTCCCTTTCTTAGGTTTTCGGTGTTTGAAATCAATTGTAAGCTCGTTAACTGTCGAAGATCAAAGTGTAACCCGAGCAAAGCCGGGTGCGTCGTTAGTCCATAATAAATACATCCACAACATATATCATTACTAAATATTGATATAAAAATAAAGTTACAGGCATAAAATAATTCAGTTACACATGAGTTCACACGACACTTGACTTCGCGAGTAATCATGAGTCTCTGCGATTCGTTAGCGTGGCCGCAGCGTTTTAATTGCGTTACATACTTATAGTGTGACCAGTTTAAAAATACTGTTGCAAGTAAAGTCAAACATATTTACTGTTTGAATTACACATTATTAATCACGTATAGTCTGGTTTTTAATCACGGAGACTAAATTGACAAGTGCAAATGGCCAAATTTCATAGATTACAATAGGTTTTATGTCAGTTTTGACACTTTTTAATATAGTCTCCGGGATTAAAAAACAAAATTTTTAACTTATCAAATAAAAAAATACGTATTTAATTCATTTGTACGAGTATGTGAAGGGTGGGCGAATCACCGTGATTCGCGATATACGATGACGTTAAAAAATTGCCTAATTTTTTTTTTTTTAATTTATATTTATTAACTAAAAAATATATTACTTAAGTTAAAAAGAAATATAAAACTAAGACTAATAAATACTACATTTTAAGGACACAATGGATCTTGAAGACTCATGACCTCTTTATAACTTTTTTCACACGAAAGTTCTATAACATAGGGTTCAACAGGGTTGAGGTTAACAGAACAGTATTCAGAGACCGGGCAAACACAAGGTTAACATCACAATGTGACTTTTACAAACCAAAACTTAGTTACCCATTTGCGTTATACAACTTATTAATTTTCATTTTCGGCGCAGCCTTTACTCAAGCTATATTGAGGTCCATAACGTTATACCGGAATTAGCTAAGTACCGTATTTTATACTAGCTGTTCCCCGCGACACCGCCCGCGGTACCTAATATTTTTGTACAAAATCAAGCTTATATTACTCAGGGTGATTGGCGCTTTCTAATGGTGAAAGAATTTTTGAAATCGGCCCAGTCGTTTTTGAGTTTATTCACTACAAACATACACACGCACCAAAATACAAAATACAAATCTTTCCTCTTTAAAATATTTGTGTAGATGGAGCGACTGCCTATCTGACCTCCACAACCCATTTTACTACGGGTAATATGGTATTCCATAGCATAGGATAATAGTTAATACAGTATCCCATAATATGGGATACGTATTATCCAGTTACCATATGGGACCCATATAGTAAGACTGGTTGTCAGAATTGTAATGACTTAACGAATGTCTAAGGATTCAACGGTTTACTAGTCTGAAACTAGTCGGGCGATCCCGAGAATGCGCGTGAGTAAACCGTTGAATCCTTATGAATTCGTCTCACGGAAGTTATTATAATAATATTAACGAATGTCACTATGAAATTGGGAACATGACGCATGACAGTCGGGAACAACGGCATCACGTGCTTTCCGATTGACGGAATGGTCTCGGTTTGATTACAAATGGTCACCCATCCATAGGACCAACTTAACCTTTATTATTGGTCAAGCCGTACGATGTACAGTTGACGACTAGCTCAGAAAATTTGAATTAATTCATAATTGTTTGTTACAGATTTTGAAAACACCTTTGGATCGGAAGGTAAGAGAAATCAATACTAGAATTCTATTGCACAGCCTTCTCATTCTTTCAGTAGGTGGGCAGATAATGGCGGACTTTACATAGACAATAGATATCTGTTCCGTGGAACCTCTTTGGTAAATTTCCATTCTTATCTCTATTATATCCGTACTTATGTCTCATACATGTATACTAATATATTATAAAAGCGAAAGAAGCTCTGTCTGTTTGTTTGTATGTCTGTTATGCTTTCGCGGCTAAACCGCTGGATCGATTTTAATGAAACTTGGTATGAAGAAAGCTTGGATCCCAAGAAAGGACAAGCTACTTTACCGCGATAACTGATGCTGGCGGAGCCGCGGGCAACAAGTAGTAATTTCTTGTTATTTCTAGATTGTTGAATAATAAATTAAAATATAAAACTTAACAAGCGTATTTACACTATTTATTACTATTACGTGACTTTATCTCAAAATAAACTTCCAAAAATTAACTTCAACTGTATCATGAACTATGACGTCATAAAACATTATCGGGGTAACCTTAGTACCGACCTGGGATCGAAGCAACGACCGGCGGCGACCTTTCTAACGCCCGAACAGCTGAAGGACTAAATGCTTCATTGGATACATTATGTAAGTTGGCCTTTAGAAGAGTTTTATACCCTTGAAAGTAAGGCTTATTTTATTTAGGCCTTGGTTTGAAGTTAAAAGGTCAATGTCAAGATTTTTTGTATATTATACAAAAAATTGCTAGCGGACCTGCCCGGACTTCGCACGAAAACAGCATTACATATTATTCCAAGCCGCCAGCAGACGGCAAGGTTAATTTTTTTTTAATATACATTGCTAAAAAAACATAGTTTTAATGACAGTTAGTCACTCAAACTATGTTTTTTTTCAGACAATACTAAGTATTTAGAGTAAATAATAATATATACTTATAGACATACGTAACTATACATATACACAAATTACTAATTATAATTAAAACTATACTAGGTAAACTAAAATCTTATAAATTAAAATGTATACACATAGCGAAATTGTAAAACAATAATTTAGCAGAAACTCACCATCAATTCAACTTTTAATCATTTAACAACATAAAATTGTAACAGTTATGTATGTATGCCATCTCTTCTTAACGAGGCGAGGTGTTATGTTTAATGTTGCAGTTAAGATTACTGTTCAATATTACACGGAATGCATTGCGTACAGCACAAAAGTATTGAACAATAAAGATTCATAGTTTATCACTTTTTAGAAATGTAACGTGATTTATGGAAAATATTCTTATAGGAGGTAAAAGATAATCTTCTGCCTGCCTTTTCCCAAGCTATGTTGGGGGTTGGGGTCGGCTTCGGTTTCAGCTGAATACCGTATTTTACATGGAGCGACTGTCTATCTGACCTCCAGACTACTCCACAGCCATTTAACTGGGTTACACAGTATGTCGTTGTAAGACTGGTTGTTAGAATCGGAATGACGTACGACTAGGGTTATGGTGTAAAAAAAGGTAATTTCGCTATGTGTATATTATATATCTATATATGCATATTTATGCTCGTGACTGTACATCTTTCTGCATCATAAAGTTTAAAACAAATATTCTTTATTATTTATCATTAAAGTTATGCCGATGTTTATTACAACAATAAAAGTATACAGTTGGACGATTCTCAATAAAATACATCGTATTTTACATGAAAATTGCACCTGCAGAGAAAATCTTTCAACAATTGGAAACAACGGATACTAGTGAAAAGATTCGCCATATTGTCAGCGGAAACGAAAATCATTGTTTGGTCTGTGCCGCGAAAGTTGGCCTTTGTCATTTTTTTATTCAGCCATTGAATGGGACGCGTTATAAATATTCGAAATTGTTTATAGCTAGCTTTATGTCGCTTCGATTGTTTTGTAATTTTATAACTAGCTATTGAACTTTAGTTATTGAATTATACATTACAGCATTTCTCCAATATAGTATTGAAGAGGTATTGATCAGAATTTAATTATGGCAGATTATGTGGTAGCCATTTACGGTTGAATATATTAAACTGTTCTTTGAGGGTTACTTTTAATGAAGGATTACGCTTTTATTTTTGGCCGAAATTAATAACGTGTCCGTTTTCTACTAAAATGAGATTTTTAATTTATTCCCCTTACATAATAGGTATAATGAAAAATTCCGGTCTCTGATTAAAATTAGCTTGGAGATATTAAATGTTGTAGAAATTATTATGAGAACAAAGAGGTTCTAATCAAAAGACCTTTGAAATTTGTAACCCAATGATAAAAATTATTGTAGAACAGCGATTTACGACAGTCTGTGTGTCTGTTGTGATGAAACAAAACTCAATTAAATAAACAGTGCACAAAATGACATCAAACTTTTATCCTCTAAATCTAATTCAGATATTATTGTATGGGAAATTAATCATTGGGTGTCAAAAATTGTTTGGCGGCCATTAAAATTAACTTATCTCCAGTCTTGAAATTTCTGTTTAGAAAGCTGTCATTTTTACTAAATAACTACGGGTAATATAATATTAGAGCATGCAAACACTTTCAATTCAGGTGTTTTTAGAAAATATTTTCCATGTAGATCGCAGTTCTATAGTGTTGTTTCAATGCTGGGTAGCGAAGGAGTCATCAAGTGGCATGTCTATTTCGAAACTAGAGATGGGACATAGTATCCCAAAAATAAAATTATTATTTTTCTTACCTTTTTTTACACCATAACCCTAGTCGTACGTCATTCCGATTCTAACAACCAGTATTACAACGACATACTGTGTAACCCAGGAAAATGGCTGTGGAGTAGTTTTAAGGTCAGATAGGCAGTAGCTCCATGTAAAATACGGTATTCAGCTGAAACCGAAGCCGACCCCTACCCCCAACATAGCTTAGGAAAAGGCAGGCCGAAGATTAACTTTTACCTCCTATAAGAATATTTTTCATAACTCACGTTACATTTCTAAAAAGTATAAATTATGCTTCTTTATTGCTCAATACTTTTGTGTTGTACGCAATGCATTCCGTGTAATATTGAACAGTAATCTTTACTGCAACATTAAACATAACACCTCGCCTCGTTAAGAAGAGAAGGCATACAGTAACTGCATGTGTCAAGGGCTGAATGATATCGATTTCCACGTAGTGGCATCATGCACGATGAATTTGGTCTCATTGTATAATTATCATGCTATTCTATACAATATGCATACTTCACATTACGCTTTATTTATTTCTATATCCAATTCCTTAATTCTGAAATCGACAATAATTTTATATACAAATTTCTAAAGTTTAATCAATTGTTAGTCATTGAACGGAAAGCGGCAATTGTGCTGTTCCGATTTTGACCTGACGTATGGAGTAAGCTTAACTTCAGAACACTGGATACTTTTGCGATGACTAACTTTTATGCTGAAGCTAGTTATATATTATAATTAATAGGAAGATAATACATTGAAATAAAATTGTACTGTACATGATTATGTATGACTAAAACATCGATACAAAATCTATCGACACCATCCCAACACTACGTCATCATCATCGACTAGTCTAGTGCTCGCTTCGTCGCCTCAGCCATGAATGTAGAAGCATTCTTTTGTGTCTACCCCTCGACGGGCACAATAGATATGTATCTTAATGATTGAGAAGTTTTTGATTGGGGACTCAATACAAAAATATTCTTGTATAGAAACTTGTTACATAAAACCATAAAAGCCGTGTGTGATTATAAAAATAAATAACATTATTTTCATTTATAACGTATTGAAATGGGTTGTCGCCAGATAGGCAGTGGGTCTATGCTAAGAATAAGAAATTCTTCTAATAAAGAACTTTGAAAGTGAATTTCAGGATCAGAATTTGAGATGCTGATTTTTGTAAAACAAATACTTAATCAAAGGTCTATAAACGCAATACGCATTGCAGGTTATATTGCTACAATTTTTGTGGTTATCTGTCAATACAAGGTTAAAAAGAAAAAATATTAAATCATTAAAATTTGCTCCAAACCCAACAGTGTGGAATTTATTTAGGCCGGTATTCTTTTATATCGTAATCATTAAACAATAACACATTTAAATCCAAATAAATAATCTTCTTCTTTTAATTGAAACGTCAATGTCAAAATGACAGTAGGGACTCATATTGATATTACTTTTTCCTTGTTCGTAATGAATCTTGTGGCGTAAATGTATAAAGAAGTCCCTTCTTGGTTAATAGAGGTCATTGGCTCCACAAACAATAGTGACTCTTGATTGTTACAAGCTGTTCTGAGTTCTTTGTTACTTAACAACACAGTTAACAACTTAATGGCAATATTGTCCGTATTTGTATGCTTTCTTACAAGCGAGCTTGTGTTAGGTTTTACACATAACTCCTATTCTTTGGATATATTTTCTTCTCTATGGATTGTTTAGAATTAAATCTATGATGCTCTGTGAAGTTTTTTTTTCTTGGAATATATAGCAGCAAATTTTTTTAAAGCCAACATCATTTACCGTAGTCATAAATGTACTCTAATATCTTTTATTATATATCGTGGTGGCGGAGTGGTTTCATGAACAGATTTGCGTGATTCAGGTGGAAGGTTCGAACCCATTACAGGCACGTACCAATGTGACATTTTCACTTTTTCAAAGTTATGTGTACTTTCTTAATTATTCTATGACATCATTGACGGTGTAGATATCGTGAGAAAACCTGGATTCAATAAAAAATTTGAATCTGAAATTGCCAACCCGCAATAACCAAGCCTGTGGCGATCAAAGCTCGTTCCTTCTTTATATTATAAAAGGAAGGTATTGAGACATTTATAGGTCACTATTATGTTAATCTGTCCTGTTCGTTACCTCCATGAAACTCTACTTTTGAAATTTAATATTGGAAACTAAATTTAACGTAAAAATGTGACTATAAATACGTTTCTTTACTATAGATACGCGGAAGGACCTGAAAGACAAAAAAAAACAAGTGACAATAGTAAATACTACCATAAAAGATACATTTCCATGTTTTTCTTTGCACAGAAATTAATTTATTCATAGTTTTACGTTCGTACGCATTCTTAACGCGTGACTGAGTTCTTCAGGCTGTATAATGTTATTTTTTGCGTTGCCATTACAGATTTCTTTTGCGTCCTCGCTGGATACGTCGTGAATATATTCATGATTCTATTTACCGCGATTTTTCAAATGTTTTTTAAATGTATGTGTGGTAGATTATACAGAACACATAGGAACTGTGTTTTGTGAAATTATTTGGTTGCTTTTTGGTTTAGCATGATTAACTAACTGCCGCTATAACTATTTTTGAAATTATAGTGCTAGCACAGGTTCCAATAAAGCAGATTAGACCTCTACTAAATATGTTAACTGAAAGTGATGCCGATAACTGTTTTTGTTTGAACCTTTTCGTTAATTATACCAACGTTTGCCTAACGACTAGGTAGTAAGAATTAAAGTTTGTCGTTAATATCAAGTTTCATCTAATTAAAGAGTTCTTAAAAGGCACCGATTCTTATCTGGTGAAAATTCAAAGAGAAATATTTTTTAATTCGTAACAAATTCCCAAAAAATGCATCCGCCATCGCAACACAGTATTGGCGCGCTTTTTCCGCGCCCTTTGTTCAACCGGAATGTTAGTGTTGCTAGTTTTTTGTCCACCAAAGGATTGATGGACCATTGTGTTGCCATTCGTAAAAATTCCTGGCGTCGAATAATTGATAAGTCTGCTATGCGACCTCTTTTTTGTTTCGATGGTGAATCGTTAGAGGATTAGATACTTTTTTATTTATTTGGCTAACTCGACTGAATTGTTCAGCCTGAATTTCGCCAGGCTTGTTTGTTTTCCCGTCTCGCTCTTTTTCATAGTTTTTGTGTGAATTGTCGAAACTCCTGTTTGCCTTTCTATGTTATTTTTTACCTAGTATTGTATAGGTTTTTGTTCTTTGTTGTTGACAGGATATTGGATGGGTTTGTGTTATGATATGACATCAGTCATGTATAGTACAATCTGCTGTAATTTTTAATAGTATTTTCAACAATTGCATTATATTTCGATTGATCATCGTTGGCTTTAATTCATGAAGGAGACTTTCTGTGAAAAAAGAATTAGGTAAATTAGATCTGCATTTTTATAAAGCGAAATAAATCAATATTATAAAAATAATTACAAACTTATTTAATTACATAAGAAGAAGGATATTTTGCGTGTTTAAAAAAAACTAAACATTTCGTAGAACTAAATAAAAGAAATCTCATTGTTTGTTCGCATACAATAATAAATTGAGGTGTTACAATATATAAAAGGAAATTAAGTGACATAATACAGCGATAATATAAACAAACAGAATATGATTAGGTTGCGGGGCCACGCCGGGACGAAGGAATGGTGATCAAAACTCTATTATGCGACTCCCAAGAGATATTTACATAATGTGTGCCCAGAAATATAATACGACGAAGGCAGATAACCCAGTTTTTATTTTTATTGCGCCTATTTGGTATTTCTTTTTTTGTTTATGGTTTGTTTTGTGCCTATATCAGGTCAATAGTTTTTAAAAATAAAACGGTGTAAAAAAATTATGTTCAATTTGAATGTGTTGACAGGTATGGTCTGACAGAACTGAAAGGTTTTTGAAGTGAAACTTCTTTATCGACGTATGGGAGAAAGTCACGTGATGAAAATCGTCACGTTTTTCGGTTACGCGCCATGTTGCTTTTTTATCGAAGTTTAGTATAGTGACGTAAAGAATATAATGTAATATATGATAATAATAACAACAATATATTAGTTTTGAAGTTTGGTTTGAAAAAAGAATAACAATATATTAATTTGAAAGTGATAAAATAAAAAGACTTGTTCAAATTTAAGTGAATTAACAAGAAAAGTGAGAGTGATTATATATTTCGTTTTATAAATTCAACACGTATGAGCATGATTTTAATATTTATTTGAGGTTAACCTCACTTTTTGATTGTAAGTATCAGTGAATGTATATAAATCTGTTAAAATTAGCAAGTATTAATAAATATGACTGTAAATCTAGTGAACATTATTAATTCTAAAAACAATAAAAAATATAAATTAAATAATAATTTAAAAATAAAACAAAAAACGATTAGAAAATAAAGAAGTTTCACTTCTTACCTGTGTACTCTGGTAGGTACACACACATATTTTTTTTTTTATTCTTTTTTTTAATACTAAGTAGTTTGTTGTTTGCTACCAAATCAAGTTACACGTGTCTTGGTTACTCAATACGCAATCAGCTACATAAAAGGTTCTTTTGTAGATATATTCAGAGTCCATTAGTTGTTATATAAATATAATACAGAATGTAACTTAGGCTTAGGATATATATATAGTTTTATTAGATTAGAACCTTTTCATTGTTTTATTGCTCTTTTCTTTGATAAACGATCTTCTTAAATGAACCTTAGGCTTGTCAATTACGTTATATTGTATAAAACAGACGTACCCACTAACGCAATGATCAGGCGAGGTGGGAAGGCGTCTGCGCTCTGAATTTGGGTCGCAAACGTGATTCGAATACAATGTGATCCCGCCCTTAGAAAAAAATATCGAGTTTGCAATACTATGCTTTGTCTCAGTTATTTCATGCTGGTGTTTTCAATCTTTAACTTAGAATTGTTTGGAGAAAATTTTGAGGAGAAAATTTAATAATACTTGGTCATATAGCACGAGTCAGTAACAAATGCCTAGAATTATACACAAAACCTCTCTTGAATCACTCCAGCTAAGGCTGAAAACTGCATTTAAATCGTTGGGTAGTTTAAAAATTCTTAGCGTACAGACAACGGGAGCGACTTCGTTTTCTATACCTACTAATATTAAAAAGAGGAAAGATTTGTATGTTTGTAACGAATAAATTCATAAACGACTGGACCGATTTCAACAATAATTTCACCATTGGAATGCGACATTATACCTGACTAACATCTTGCTAGAAAAAAAAAACCGCGGGCATAGGTAGTTGGGGCAACAACTAGTGTACTTATAGAAGGATAATAATTCCATACATTTATTACATACACTTTTACTTCACGGAGAAATAACGACTATTCAAAAGCAAGCTTGCTTTGAACAGTTGGCGATTTCAGATTCAAATTTGGAATACTTTTCTTAATTTTTGTTTCTTTAACATCTAATGGTGTCTCTGGGATATTTGGCACTTCCGAATTGTCTGTTACAAGCATTGTTACAAGGCGCGAAAAATGTAAACGTGGATTAATGTTGTTGTGCGTGTCCGGGATACTTTAGGGAGATTCAATAAAATGTAACTCTCATAAAATAATTAATTTGTATTAACGTTCCACAATACTTTGTTATGACTAACTACGTACTATGTATGCGTTGAGGCAGGGCGGTGTACTGTAGACGACTGGCGAGCCGTCCGCTCGCGCTCTCCTTATTCATCGAAATTGCAACTCTGCAAATCGCATTACTAAGTCGCTACATCACACCCCCCCTTTCTCAAAAAATTTTTTACAAAATAAAAAAATTTCTTAACTCTAAACCATTTACCACTCAATTATTACAATACATGAAAGTTCCTACGCTTACACTTTTTTTAACTATTTCAAATGACATGTCTTAAAATAACAGAACAAAACAATTGGTTACTATCTGACTCGATACATTGCAAGAAACTCTAGTACATTAAACAAAACAAGCTATCAAGTTACTCGTGCGCAATTCGCATAATGCAAGCTTAACAAAATTACAACAATGCTTGATACATAGGTTCGTGGAACGGATGCGATTACAAATTAAGAACAGTTACTGACCGACAAATAAATTGAAACACAAAATCACTAAACACTGCCGTTTCACCTAATGCTCGTGCTTTACGTATGACGCTTTGAAGGCTTTTCGTACGAAATAGCAAAATCAGCCAGCGACGATTACCGGTATACTGAATCAGCTAGGTCCTCAGCGCGATGACAGGCTGCGCCTTCCAACACTGGTGCGGTATTTGCCCTCGCCCCCCACTGGTGCGGTATTTGCCCTCGCCCCCTAGTGTGATGCGAGCCACTGTCATGTACTATCCCGGGAACCTCCGTGCTGCCAGATTCTTTGGTAGTCGCTCTCGTCAGTCGTTTAGCTGTTCCTGTGTTTCACGTATTTACGAGTCGTCTCCCATGATGCGTGATCAGGTTACCTCCACGTGCGTCCTATATAGCCACGCCGCACATGCGCGATTTTCATGCCACGCTGTCCATGTACGCGCGTTGCGACGCCACGTTGTCCTCGTGCACGTTCCTTTCTCCCACGATGCGATGCCATGACCGAAACATGCATGTTCGTTGTCCTTTTGTAACCGTACACGAGGTTATATAACCTAACTTTACTTGCACCACGCGGTTTTATCACGCTCCTGCCTCAACTCCCGATTGAGTCGCCTACTATCACGTCGGGGTCACCAGTGTTGTGACCTGACCGTGGTGCTTCGGGGAGATTTTAATATGAAACTTCCAATAAATATGAATCTTCCAATAAATATGTGTACGTTGAGGCAGGGCGGTGTGCTGTAGACGACTGGCGAGCCGTCCGCTCGCGCTCTCCTTATTCATCGAAATTGCAACTCTGCAAATCGCATTACTAAGTCGCTACAATGTGATGGTCGAGAATGAAAAGGTAAGTTAAACATCAGAATTTCCAGAAAAATCAACAAAACTTTAATAAAGCTTATAAAATAAAATGTCGAATGAAACGAAAATTGCGTAAACATAAAATTAAAATCGGCGTAAACAATTCTGCAAATGAGTAAAACCCGGTAATTTCACGGGATCGAAGCCGATTCCCGACTGTTTACGAACCAGTCGCAGACTAATTGAATAATCAAACATTTAGTATCAAAGTGGTTGAATGCACTTTTTGCAATCCATTTTGATGCCTGTTCATGTATTATTTCGCATTCATCTTCATTTTAAATTTTTGGCAAGCTGCCAGTTTCTTTAAGTAGAAAATCTTATTAAGGTAAGTAATTAGATAGTTCAACAACATAAACTTCTCACTTTTTTTTCTTTTGTTTTAAGTTTTAACTAATTTATAAGTGCTTCTGTCTAGTTTCTTAGTTTCAATCCATGAAGTTAGAGATATATTGGTTGTTGTTTAAATATGGTACAATAAAAGCTACAATATTGTTGTCTATGTTGAAATTAACTTAATAGATTTTTGTAGTTAATAATCTTGTACGTTTTGTGCTAACAATAAGGCTACATGAACTCTACCACACACATATTATATCAACTTTACTAGTTATACCAGTAATTGAGCAGAATTGTATGAAAATATTAAGCTCCAAAAGTACATACCTAACAAAGATTAAATAAAAAAAGTATTTAGTTTTAATTACTAGCTATGTGACGTTAGATGTCTAGTCAACTACATAATTACAGTTTTTTTTAGCCTGGACCGTCCTGCAGCGCAAACGCTTCCCTTTCTTCGTTCCTTTTTTTATAGGCTAATTTGGGCCACTTCTTATTAAAGGCGTCTAGTACACAAAAATACATATACATTTAAAAAAGTAACGGTTAGTAAAGTTTAAAGTAACTCAAACAATTTCCATCTTAGAATGAATCCACAGTAACATTGCTTGGCTTATTATAATTAAAAGTTCTTTACTAAGTTATAAATGTAAGTACAGGTACTAGAGCTTTCTATAAAAATTAATTAGCCGTGTAATATTGCGAGCCAGTCTTGTTGAACTTCGTCGAGGAGGCTTACAAACTTTGTTTTTATAAAGACGTTTACACTGATCTGGACTTAAAAATATTATGCTTTAAAAGATACTCGGCTTGTTGCTTTTTAGTTTATTTTATGTTACTTGACAGTTGGGCTTAAAAGACCATAAGCCAAAGCATAAAGCATTTTTTTAATGTGCATGTAATGTTCGTTTAAATCCTTTAATTATAATTCGTCCTCTATTGAAATTAATGATTTTCTTTGGTATTTTTTACTGCCTTTCTTTTCCAAGTTTCAAAACTATGCACAGATAAAATAACTAGCCAAAAAATAAAGACCTATCTGCTATTTCAAAGTACCTAATATATCCGGCATGGAAATGTTTTGTGCTCAACTATAACTAAATAAAATTAATTAGCGGATCAGTAACGCGGTTCTCGTCCGTGTGACAGACGAGACGATATTGTCTACGTGACGAGAATACCATCCCAACCTGTTATGTTTGAACGCAGGGAGCATTGGCTGTATGGCTGTATACGTTTGCCTTGTGCCATTTGGTAGAAAAATACGTGCGGAGCCACCGAATCGAATTTGGCGCGAAATAAGGAAAAATAGCTGATTAATGATAAAATGTTTTGTTTGTATTGTGCTTTAAGATATAAATATCTTGTGTTGAGCAAAATAGAATGACTTTAGAAAATTATTATGATTATTTTTGTTCCAGCTATTGTCTTTAATTGGCATTCTTTGGTCGCAGGATTTCCTACTTATTATTATTTTGCTACAATTTAATCTATTATGTACAAAATCATCTACATATTCTAGTATTTAAATAATAAAAGCCTTGTACTAACTATAAAAAAACGTAACATTATACGTAATCACAACACTGGTTAAATAAATTCGTAATTTGGACAGGAATTTGAGCTCCTTTCACAAACCATGTTTAACAAACGTAAAAAACATACATAAACAGTTTTACAATTTTTAACATAAATTACTAGTGGTTTTTAAAACCCCCAAATAGTGTTTCCACATGGAATAGCATTGAAATTAAAAAAGTACGTCACGTGAGCATTAAACGAACTTTTCGTTTCGGTTTCGCCATTAAGTTTTTACGATTAAAGTTAATGAGTGTGACGTAGGGTTGTAGCTTTTAAAAACCGTAATTTTTTTGTTGAAGTATATTGAAAGAAAAAATATGACAGTATTTATGTGGGAAATAGATTTATGTAGATTACATGGCTTCTAATTTATACGAAGGACTATTTTTTAAAAAATCTAATTATTTATTCGAGGAGTACCTAAGTATCTCTAAAAATGTTAGCAGTTGTTTCACATAAATACTGTCAAACGTCAATTTGATTTCTCGTATAATAACATTTATTTGAAAATGGAAAAATCGGCCCTTTAATTAATTAAGTATGTAGTTTCACTTTTATGTCTAGATCTTTAGTTATTAAAATATTAGTTTAAGTATCGAGTTTCTGAAAAAAAAAGTTCTGTTAAATTTGATTATTAACCTATACCAAGCACCATAATAACGCCTTAACTTAGTGCAGATTAACCGTCGCTGAATTTGAAATACAAATATGTTTATCTGTTTCCGTTGCTGAACGAAGTTTTTAAAACTCTATAATCTACAAGAAGAGCTAAAATCCATTCCGAAAGTTTAAGTTAATTAAGTATTTAACTAAACAAGCTTAAGGATTTAAGAGGTGCTTTTAAACACCCGTCACAATAGATCTGCTAAGGAATCTCCGAGGAAACTTATGTACTTTCTTTGTTATAGTAGTTTTATTTATTTCCATCCGGGTGGCAAGTTTTTTGGTCAGATAGAATTTGAGGATCATTGAGACTAAAAGAAAAAGAACTAGTTATTAGCGATCGTTCGTAGCTTCGTACGGTAATAGCGTTATTAAATACGAGTAGTAACCGTTTTATTTCAATCAATTCATATAAAACCTTACTGAATTATAAAAAAAAAAACTTACATCTTGAATCACTTAATCCGGTAGTGAAAACAATATAAAAATCAGTTGGTTAGTTTTTGAGTACCTGTACAGATGAGGCGGGTAACTTCTGTTCATAAATTTTAATGCACAATATACTTAGATATTATAATATATACTTAGATATTAATACACTTGTCTTTTATTATCAGACTTTTCTATGTCAAATTTTTATTATTATTTTATAGCTACATAACCTCAAGATGAACACCAATGAAAACCAACCAACCAACAACTTGAATATTATCTGTGTGCTTAGGCTGACAACCTTAATTTATTAAAATCACACGACTAGCCTCACAAATAAAAAGGAAAGAAAATAATACCTGTATCATAATTATAACTGCTCTATAATTCAACCGATGTTGTTGTAGTAATATTTTAAAAACTAGTTGCACTCGCGGCGTTGTTCGCGTTGATCAGTGTATTTATTGACGGCTATTACTGAATGCGGTAGCGCATAGAGGGCTCAAATCGACTGTTTTTCTTGCTTTCTCTCATCTCAGGATATTGGAGAACATTTACTTTTATAGAGTATGTAGCCGAGGTAATCTCATATTTATGAATTGCATCAAAATCGATTCAGTAAATATCGAACCTAATAAGGTAAAACGCTTTATTAGACACTAAGATAATAAATATGTGTTCACTTTACTTAGTTTGTAAATAAAATAGCTTATCGTCCCTAAATTGACAGTTGAGAATATATGAGAATATAATGCGGCCTTATATCTTACTCACAGAATTAGTAATACGACATTATATCCTAATACACGTTTATTTAATTAGTAAGGTGAATCTGATATCCTCTTAACCTTTCAAATCGTGCAAATATTCCATTAAATCGAAATATCAAACTTCTCGATTACTACTGAAAATCCGTTTCGATTATCGACTTAAATTTACGATTATCGATAAATCCTTACACAACCCTACTCGAGTACGGTTCGACGTAAAATGTTGCGTACTAGGGGTCCAAAATCCATAAACTTGTGTTATTTTACGACTTCTAGGGGTTGTTTATGGCAAAATGGGGGGAGTGGGGTTTAATTATTTAACAAAGTGCCACTGTCTAATTAAGTTGCTGCTATTTGAGTAATTGAAGTTTTTAGTGTCCTCTTCGTGACGCGACACTTGTATAATTATATTAAAGGAACAAAGTTTAACTGATAACTTGTGCATAATAAAAAGAAGAAGAATGTAATATCAGTCGGTATGTAGCTGTCCTCTTTCGACCTACGAGGCCATCTTTCGATTGATCAGCGCTTTCACAGCAAGATTATAAAAAAATAGTTTGAGTACCTATATAAGTATTTTAACGGACGAAGGCGCTCTACAAATTTGAAACAAGGGCCCATAGTAATAATTATTATGATAGCTAGTTCAATTGGAAAGCACGTTAAGCCGTTGGTCCCGACTGTCATACAGTGATCTTTGATAGTCGTTAAGTCATTACAATTCTAATAACCAGTCTTATTATGGTACACTGAATTACCTAGTAATAGGTTTTGGAGGTCAGATAGGCAGTTGCTCCATGTAGAATAGGGTATTCAGCTAAATTCGGTAAGATTGGAAGCCGACCCCAACAGCCTGGGTAAAGACTAGGCAGAAGAGAGGTAGTTCAATTAGGATACGGTAAGAGGGATTTGCATCAAAACCATTCAATGTCGGCTTAAATCATGGTAATAAAAATACGGACTTAAAATTGCGAAAACCGATGCTAATTGTATGTAGCACAGCTTAAGAGCCACCGGTACCTTGTAAGAAAAAAAAAATAGGTTTTGAATAAAAAAAAACTGTCTTTTGTAATAATCTCGTGATTAAGGTCACTTAGTATTATCAAAGGTTAACAGATCAATCGCAAATACCCATCCTCAAACAAATACTGCTGAAGCTTATAAATAAAAATCCAACAAAATCAAAACCATCCCCACAGAAAAATATCAAACAAAATCTAGCTGATAAACGTCTCTAGGGAATAAGTGCAGGTTGAAATAAAATGATCTGTTATCTAGGATGGCTTTCGCAAGTAACCGTTTCAAAGCGCGGGACGTCGGGGGCGCAAGTAATAAAATTTTACGAGCCGTTGCCATAGCAACGCCGCCATGATTTTGTTGCACGCCTCGCCGCGAGGGGCGCTGCGTTCGATTTTGTTTGAATTTTCCGGTAGCTGTTCTAACAGAAAGAACCTTTTAAATTTAAATCACTGTAGAAATTATTCAGGTTAGTTATTAAAAACAATAAAGCATTATTTAATACTGTAGTAATATTTTCAAGACAATTTTCTATTTCTTTCGCTTAACTTCAAATTTTATCGAGGTTGTCTTAGTTTTATTGAGAACTAGCTGTGCTCGCGACTTCGTTCGCGTAGATGTCGGAACTTAACAATGTAATTTTACTTTTGATATTCTGAACCGATTGCAATGAAACAAAAACTAAATGTAACTGTAAATAAATGCCCGAACAAATAAACAGACAAATTTCGAAAAATGCTGAAAATGGGTTCTATTGTTTGTCCTTTCACCCGGGCTTTTTTTTATGAACGAAATATAAAGGGAGTTATTCATACAATGATAATGTAAAACTTTAATATCAATCAATAGTGATAATGGAAGTAGCTTTTAAAACATCCTCACTGTCTTTTCATTCTTAAGACTGCTTCCCGTCATAAATAAACTTTAAGATTATATATCGCCTCTGTCCAAAAAAGGTAAACATTTATACCCTATTTACTTAGGACTCGAATATCTAATCAAGTCTAATCGATTTTCTTATCGCGTTTGAAACTTGAAGGTTACGTTAAAATAAGGTTGTAATCAATACAAATATCGGGACGTCTTTGAAGTTTATCTTTAATGACTTCTGTTATCACTATCTACGCAACTGTTTAAAAAACAAAAAGAGGTCGTTAGCCTTATTTGTACATGTACCTAATTACTTAATTATGTTATTAGATGTTTGATTTGCCGACAATTGCAGTTTTGCCACGAACATTCTTTTACTAAAAAATCTGCAGAACCCATATACCTAAAACCCAAGGCTTTCTACTACCTAGACATTATAAGAAACACTTAAAACCAGCAGGATAGTTAGACGGTAAGAAATAAAAAATAACGGCTTCCGCCGCCATCTTGCATTTCGTAAATGTCTTCCAGTTATTAGGATCTGCAGCGCTTGGCTAAAATGTTTTTTACCCCGAAGGTAGGAAGGAAGGAGGTACAAATTTAACAAAATGTTTTATACCTCCGTTTAATCCTGTTGATGGTTTTTAAATATAAGTATTCTTTTAGGATTCTGTAGTCAACAAGAAATCCTTCTTATAGTTTTTTTATTTAATAGGTTTGACAGTGTTATTAACTAAAATGTTTAAGATATCTTAATTTTTCTCGCTTCTCGATTTTTAACATTCTTTAAGTGACCCGGATTCATTGCTCTCGAGTGTAGTTTATCTTGATAAACCACTAGACGCCTTCTAGTGGTTTTACAAGATAAACTACACTCGAGAGCAATGAATCCGGGTCACTTAAAGAATGTTAAAAATCTCGGAAACTAAAAATGATAGGTTAATGCAATAAATTGTATTTAATAGACAATGTAATACTCCTTAAATGAAAGTAAAAAAAATATGAATCACCTTTTATTAACACAAAATTACATAAAGAAAAAAACTGCTGATCTCTCCTTTAAACAAAAATAGGAAACATGAAATTTATGAACTTTATTACGATTTTCTTGAATTTTAATACTTCGTATTGCCTCCTCGTGCTTCCATTACTGCGTTTACGCGGTTTGGCATGCTGTACACCAAGTTCCTTATACGATTTTGGGGAATATTCTCCCATTCCTCTGTGAGAGCAATTTTGAGCTCACGAAGCGTGATTGGGGGAGGATTTCGTTGTTTTACGCATCTGCCTAGCTCGTCCCAAGCATGCTCGATCGGGTTGATATCCGGGCTGCGCGCTGGCCACTCCATACGAGTAATGTTCATATCTTGAAGGTAGTCATTCACAATCCTACCTGTATGAGGTCGGGCATTGTCATGCATAAATATAGCATCCTCACCTAAATTGACCATAAATGGACCAACGTGATCATTGAGGATTTCTTCCACATATCTTTCGCTAGTTAAAGAGCCGTTTTCTATGATCACCAGCTCTGTGCGACTTTCAGAAGAAATTCCGGCCCACACAAGTACAGACCCACCACCGTAGGCTACTTTTTCTTCGATGCATGCTTGCTTGAATCTTTCCCCTGGTCTTCGATACACTCTGTGTCTTCCATCGTGCTTGTAGAGCATAAATTTTGATTCGTCGGAGAACATAACTTTTGACCAATCTTCAATACTCCAATTTACGTGGCTCTGGGCATATCTTAGTCTTGAAATACGATGCCCAGGCTCCAGTTTAGGGCCGTTTGCAGGTCTAAGGGGTTTTAAGTTAGATTCAGCAAGCCGACGTCTTACTGTCCATGCACTTGGGTTACTTCCTCCGAGGAGTCGAAACTGATTTGTGAGTTCAGTTCCTGTGAGAAAGCGATTTCGAAGCATGGTGTTCACCAAGTATCGGTCTTCTCGTGCTGTGGTACACCTGGTTCTGCCCGTTCCTGGTCTGCGTAGGTTACAACCAGTTACTTCGTAACGTCGGAGAACTCTTTGTACTGTTGACAGCGACACACCGACAGTCCTGGCTGTATCGCGCTGACTCCGGCCGGTTTCCAGCATTGTAAGTATTCTGGTGCATTCTTCAGGCGTAAGCGACATAATTTCAGCTTGAATAATGAATATAGAGCACTATCAACATGGTTTATGTACCCACATAAATGACAGATTACAAACAAAAGCAAAACCAAATGCTGTAATTTCGTAGTTCCATCTTCGAAAGTGGCCCTTTTTCAAATTTGATTTTTTTATGATATAACTTTACAATAACTAAGAAGTTTTAATACCTTCATTTAAGGAGTATTACATTGTCTATTAAATACAATTTATTGCATTAACCTAGCATTTTTAGTTTCCGAGATTTTTAGGACTCTTTAAGTGACCCGGATTCATTGCTCTCGAGTGTATATACATACATATATAAGGCATATTTCATTGTAATCCGTTGAGTAGTTGTTGAAGGAATGATTCACCAATAGGTATTCATCCGTCCATCTTCACAAACTTGTCCATTTATAATTAAATAAGTAGAATAGGCCTCGTACAATATGAACCATTCTCATAACTGACCAAAATATCTATAAATAATGTAAATTGCATTATTTGGCAATCCTTGGTCCTGGTATCTTCAATAAAGTTGCATTGTATTGACCTTGTTGGCTTAAAACGTTGCCAAGTCCCTCGTCCCAACTCTTGAGACTCTTCGACGTACACCGAAGTTAAATATACAATCTTAAAGCGAGGAATTTGCATTCATGAGTCCAAAGCTGAATCTATCTTTCTCTTTGTTATCATTGATGTGAATTGAAAAATTGGGCTGTCAACAAGGATTGGCTAGTCGAAGTAGTCACTCAATTGTACCATTTTGCACATGTGTTATCGACTGATGTCCGATTAATGTTAAGGAGAATCTTTCGTCAGACATACCGGTGTAGAAAAGAGTGCCCAACACTAGCTATTGTCTTAGCCACGGCTGAAAAAGTTCATGAGAAATTCGAATTTTCTAAGGGGAAATATTTTTCATGGAAAGCTAAACTGCTTACTTGAGAATTCCTCTTATCTTATTGAATAAAGGGCAAAGAGATGATGATAATGACTGAACTACTAACCACTTAGTTCTGTATTCTCATAGCCCTCACCCATGAATACTGAAACGCTAATTAACTTTAAGATGTTCTTAAATATCTATCTTTTATTTTATTTTTTAAAACGACGCTGGCTCTAAGGAATTTCATTCTTGTGTCGCGGGTCACAAACATTAAAATCACATGCATAAAGAACACCCAGACTTGGAACAAGCATTTGTGGATCACACAAATACTTGTCCCATGCGGGGATCAAACCCGCAGCACGTCGTGCATAGTGATAATTAGCATGGTGACCTTTACCACACGGCTATCCATGCAGTCGCTGTATCTGGCTACTTTACACCTTAAAGTGACAGAGACAGCAAAAGACTTAATGGCGGTTTCAAAATGATTGACGATTCAGTATTCTGTCATCAGTTTCCACACCACGCTCACTACAAATCATTTATAATACTTTCGGCACTTCCGGTGGCACTAAAAGTACTACCGATTGCTAGCAATAATGGTTAAGCGATAACTGATCGGTTGAACCGACGGGTTCAGTGTCGAGTGATGGCCAACAGTTGCGTTTACATTTTATATTTAGACTGTGTAGGGTGTGTGTGAGTTTCGAAATCTGTGGACAGTCCTGTCTCTGCAATATGTTTTCGAGTTTTTATAAGCCTAAACTTTGAGCGTAGGGATGGAAGATTTAAAATAAAGTACCTAAAGTATACAATTGTCATTTATTTACGAAAAGCGGTTAAATGCATGCAGCTATTGAAAATTGTGTCGAAATCCCGTCCAATATTTATTTATTGAGTACAACAAAGTTAGGTTAGTGTTGGTACAGTAAAACTATAAAATAGTCACGTTGCACGACCAATTTGAATCTACCTTTTTGTAGATTTGGCATTGGTAACTAAACTTTAGTCGTTCAAACTCAGACATATTTTTCAGATATTTTTTGTTTTGCTACATTGTATAATACCGAAGCTATTTCGATCCGAACGCCATCTAAAAACAAAAAGATAAATCTTTTACGTTTAACTTGTTAAAAACATAAGTGGTATTAACACAATACTAAACAGTTTTACGATGCATCCAACGAAAAAGTCCAGCTGAAGGTTTAATTATAAATTCTGTCCTACCATTAAGGTGGTCACCCTACACATGTAAATGCGTACGCGCATCTCGTTTGATCTGCCGCTATATGTTTGTTTACACGCCGCACCGGCCAGTGTGAAACGTTTGTTCTAACTAGGGACCGCAATTGGAATCCGTCAGTTATTTTATTTAGTTGAATGTATGGGTAACATCACGGTTGTTCTCAGAAGGGATGGTCAGGGGTGTATCATGAATTTTATTATAGTTACATTGAATTTTGGTTATGATTTGTTTTTGTAATTATTTGGTGCTACTACCAAGATGTATGTCTTAACACCTTCTCCGTCCCGTCAGAAGACACAATAGTTAAACAATGGAAATGTTCATATGTGATTCACGGGACATTTAAAGGGTTAAAGAGACTTACCTCTGCTTACTGAAAGGCTTATCAATTAAATCTATTGTCCAATCTTCTAATCTACTCTATTTCCAAACTAAAAAAAGAAAAATAATATTTTGCTATGTCACTCTTTGTTAAGTAAAAATATCTTCGTTTGAAGTTGCGCCGGCGCTTGAAGTTAAATGTTTATGTTTCTAACGCGGTACCGTGAAAACGTATGGTCTAAGTATGGATCCTAATGCGTATAGAAACGAGTTACTTTGAACAATAAATAAATTACAGTTTGACAATGGGTCATAGATGAGTCCTAGAACTTAATGAATGACTTTAAAAGTAAAAAGGAATGGAGCTATCTAGCCTTGTGAGTATAGAGAAAAAGCTTAAAATACATTTACATGAGGTGTCGTCATCTCTTAACTCTACACTTTTGAAACTAATAATATAAAGTGGAAAATTGGCATTTTTGTAACGAATAAACTCAAACGCTATTGGTCCGATTTCAAAAAATCTTTTGCCATAAAGCCCGCGCTACACTCGCCCGCGATTCACACCGCTAATTCACACCGCGATTCGCTCCGTGAACGCGTGAAAACGAATCCCTCCAAACTCGCAGTTTCGAAGTATTGTTGCAGGCATCCAAGCGCGAACCCTTAGTCGCGGAATAAAAACCGCCACCGATCGGGGAACGCCGTGAATCGCGAATGCAAAATCCCGCGAAGGCGCGAAACCATCTACACTCGCGTTTTGCAGCATTCTCAGGCTTTGGAGTGTAGAGCGGGCTTTAGGCCTTGTCCAGAAGGGACGGATTAATCGCGATTCTCTCGTACGTGCGACCGTTGCGTCCAGAAAGAGCGTACGAACGTGCGAGCATTTGGGGACCTATTTATTCAGTGCAGTAAGAAAAATGTAGAGTCGCTGAAAGAGACAAAAACGGAGGAAAAATGTAATTTATTTCATACCTATATCTTTTATTTTTTCCTCGGAGTCATCTATATCAGAAAATATTAAAACCAATTCTTCCCAAGCCCTGCGTTTTAAAATTCTGTTGGCATAATCAGGTGATTCCAAATCCCATTCTATTTCGCTCCTTCTGGATAAGGTCTTAGGTAAAAATTAGGGATGTGCGGATGGAGTCCCGGGCAGAGTAGCGTATTTTCGTCGGATGCCTCACATCTTCCCACGAGCGATGGGAATAGGACTGCCTTACAACTATTACAAGGAATATTTTCGTTTCAGAGGTCTCCCACCACTCGGCTCGCAGGCTTCGGTATTACAAGAGCAGCAGACGACATCGAGCCATCACCGGTAAGTTTTACCTCCCACATTCATCTTTACATGATTGTTTGAAAAAAAAACCGACTGAAATGAAAACAAAAAGCGATTGCAAGGAAAATACAAAATACGTAGGTAAAATAACATTCTTGGTATTTTTTCCAATTAGGTATTATAGACCAAACTTTAGTCTGTTTTTTTGATCCTAGAGACTAAATTGACGAGTAAAAATGCCAAAATGACATTGATTTCAATAGCTTTTACTTCAGTTTTGACATTTGCTCCTGTCAATTTATTCTCTAGGATTAAAAACAGAACTAGGTATTTTCTGTTCCGTGACAGAAATCGATTTTGATTAAATAAGGACTACGACTGAGGTTATCACTGTACATTATTTTTTATAAACTGTTCCCATTGCTAGTCACAAACATGTTAAAAAATTTAAACAACTTTCAGACAAATTGAGAAATTAATCCTAAAGTAGAGACCTATTTACACCTACCTTCATATGTAGTAAAATTTTAGTACCTACCTATTAAAATTTAGTCTAATTTAATATTACACAATAAAAGAATTCCTTGAGGAAAAAAAATAATTGTAAAATAAATTAAAATGATGTTATTAATATAATGTAATAGGTATACATTATAAGAATAGTATGATATTTTATGAAAATGTGTAAGTATTATGATAATCTGTAAATTGCAATGCCATAATAGGCAACTAAGTTATAAGAACCTATCTGTTGTTTTAACATCCCTAAAATATGTACCACACTTAGTTCGCAATAAAGAATTTGAATTTGAATTAATGGCCCGTTACTAACCGTGTCGTTTAAAGAAAAACAATTTTATAATTATCGCTTCATTGTGAACTAATTCGTGGGAAGTTTGTAAGGGACGCCCTACTAAAGACAAACGCTGGCCTTGATATTGTCCTTTGAAAAGGTCAGGTTCGTTCACTTCGTCGGTAATTATCTATGAAATATGATGAAAAATGGATAAATTAAAAGCTTAACGACATTTATTTTATCCTCAGAAAGCACATATTTTTATTTACTTGTTCATTTACAATTTAACAAATGAGGTTTAATAAAAATAAACTGCAACAAAATATCTTACAGAGCCATCTATCGTATTGTACTGTGACCTTAGTCATAAAACTCAATCATAGATGGCGTTGTTATCAATGTTGATTTGTCGATCTATTCGCCGGCAGATGGCGAGCTGCGCTTCGAACCTGAGCCTTATAGCAAGAAGTTTAAATTGAACAGTTCGGGAAAAATTCACTGCAAGGTCGCTGGAGGTGTTGCACCTACCGTACAATGGTTTTTGGTAAGTGTTGAAATAAAATATAGTAAAAAAAATATATTTTATATCTTATTTAGTTGTGAAAAATATGAAAAAATATGTAGCTTTTTGTTCTGTTTATCCTTTATTTAAATTATTTTTTAAATTTGTTATTTTTTTATTTAATTAGAAATACTAACCTACTGCTGGCTGTAGTTTCGCATTATATTTTTGGATACTTACTTACCTATTTCAATCAGAAAATATCTAAAACTTAACCGTCATTAATCTCATCTAAAACATGTTTATTTAACCACAGAACGAGGAAGATTCTTTACCGGAGGGAGTAACATCCTCCAATGGTACCCTCATGATAGCTGACGCTGAGAGACGGCACTCCGGACAATACACTTGTAAGGCGGTTGATGGAGATAAAGCTATTACATCCAAGATCACTCTAGATGTCGTTGGTAAGTGGTATTTAAGATGATTTTATGTCTTGAGGGTATCGTTTACCTACTACATACATATTTGAGGACCTTTGAATTAACTAAATTTTTAATGAAGTAATATGTATTATTAAATTTAATTAATAAAAGACTAGAAACATATTATACAGGTTAGAATTTTTAAATGCCATCTGCAGGGAAAGTACTCTAATACAGTGACCGTAAATTATGCCCAAAGGAAACATTGACATACTTTTTTAAAGATATTAATTCCCATTTGTAGATTTTTAAAAACAAGCTTTGAATACCCGGGAATTGAATAGATTTAAATTTGTAAAATGCTTATGTGACCCTAATCTAAGGTGGCTCGCATATTAGAGCCCGTTTTTCATATATGTTAACTTAACTTGCATATTGCAGGGGGGATTCACATGTGCATAAAACTGGCTCAAATATGCGAGCTTAACTAAACTAAATAAGTTTCACTGGTGGTAGATAGTTTTGTCTACCTAGCACTTACCTATAGGTAGATGTTATTTTTTTGGAATAAATAACTATGTTTATCATATAAATAAATAAATACCTCACACCGAACAACATATTTGTTCCTCCAGTAACCCCTCGGGTATTAGAGCCAGCATCAGGGCAGCAACTCCACGTAACAGAGGGTCAGACTGCCGTACTCAACTGTGTGGCGACCGGAGACCCGCCACCGACCACGCACTGGGATAGGAACCTTACCATATTGGGGAAGCAACGTAAGTAAACTAATCAGCAACCACCAGTTACTGAAATGTTGATCAAGAAATACTGGCATTGTCCAACAGCTGGGCACAGGCCTGATCTCATGCAGTCATTGAGATCCATGCTTGTTCACTTGTGCATTTGCGATTAAAGAAAAATTTATCCCGGAATCCAGGTTTCTTCAAAATGTCCTCCTTTTTTTTCCTCTTTTTTGCTCGATGCTGATAACGGCAACAGGCAGACGCTTGAAATATTTCGTTAAATATTCATTTTAAAAATAAACACTCAAATTTAAGTGCAAAAAATATTTAAAGGGGGCTTCCATACAACAAACGTGTTTTTGGTTCGGAACCCGTCGTGCGCGAGTCCGACTCGCAGATGACCGGTTTTTATTATATTCCTTTAACTAAGAAGCCATTAATAATTACTAAAGTAATTTTACAAAAAAATGTCAATTACACCCATGTTACCTCACATAGTCTAGGAACGAGCATTCAGAAACATGCTTGCTCACTTGTGGATCTGCGATTGAAGACAATTTTTGGAATCCAGGGTTCTTCAATTTTCACCTTTAACGATTGTCAATGGTGTCTTTGAATAATAAAAAAGTACATATAACATTGAAAAAATCACATTAACACTTCCTGTCTCTACATAAGTGAGAAAGTAGATTACATAGAGGTTTCATTTTATCCAGCCAGCCAGCAACCATACTTAAATTGTTTTAAACACTGAAGGATTTATTTTAATTACAGAAGAAGGTGTTGATACCGAAGATAGTTCAAACGCTACCGCAGCAAGGTAACTGTCAAATATTTTCCAACATAATCAAAGTTTTATTTTAGATTGAAATAAATTAAGTATGTCCATTTTATTCCTTAGGTTCCTTCTTATGAACAATGGCACGCTTATCATCCGGAACGTATCCGTGCCGGACGCGGACCGGTACGGATGTACCGCCGGCAGCTCTGCCGGATTAGACCGAAATGAACTTCAACTTGTGGTTCATCAAGGTAATAATACATTCAGCAAACTAATAATTATTTATATAAACCCTTCAAAAATATAATATGGAATGGGTTTTGCATGTGTTCCTAAGATATTTGGATACAGAGAGAAAGAATGTTTAAACGCAAATATGTTTTTAATTCACTTTATTCATAGACCTTACCTAGAATTCACAGCCTTAACTTTGAGATGTATTTTGTGTGAAATGTTTTAAATCAATATCAAGAGATATGTAAAATAGATGTACCAATTTATTTTTAGGGTTGAAATCTTAAACAAGTAATGGCATCTACCTTATTTCTAGAATTCTGTATTTCAAATGTTTAATTTTTGCCTTAGAAGGAGAAATGCCACCTCAAGAGTCAAGCGGAGTGGCAGGAAAAGCAGTAGTAGTGTCTATATCTGTCGCCGGAGCCTACATGGTTTTGGTACTAGCGCTGATGGTCTACTGCCGAAGAAGAAGGCTGAGAAGACGGCAGAGGGGTTAGTAGGCTGAGTATTCCGGAAATTTGCCCTTAAAAGATGATGGCTATCTTGTCTTCTGGATAAGAATGACTGTGCTTGATTGAAGGTTGACCAGCTGGACAGCCATCTGTGCTGTCTTTTTAGTCTTAAGTAAATTTTTGTATGGTCTTCTCAGCACGTTTTCACGTCTCAACAATGGAGGATATTGCGTGTCAAAAATCCGCCAGAGTCGCTAGTGTCGCATAAGGTCTGCCTGTAAATTTCCGCAAATGAGAGACAAGCTACTTGGTTGAGATTGACAGATAGACCTTACGTGACATCAGCGACCCTGTCGGATTTTTGACTCGCGGTAGCCCCCCCATTCAGTATTTACAATTTGTTAACAATTTTGCTGATAATCACTAGCTACTTAGATATCTAAGAGTATGTCGCGAGAGATTCGGATGAAAATGTTTATTAGTACCGCTGGCGTAAATCTTTAAATATTTTCAATAATTAATCTATTTTGTTCACTTGATAATTTACTAAATTTAGAAGACCATTGCTATAGGACTACGAATGTAACATTAATTTTAAACATCTGTTAAGTTTCGCCCTTTGTGTTTTACTCTATTCATGTTAATTTATACCACTTGTCTTTAGGTGAGAAAATGGAGTTAGAGATGACAGAAGGCCGAGAGAAGTTGGTAGAAGAGGGAGAAGAAGAGAAACAGAAGCCGAACGGCTCTGCCATACAGAATGGAAGACTACTCGCTCATGAGAAAGATAGTGGTAAGTTTATTTTATTTATGAAAAATAAATACTGTATTGGTACTTTTTGTGGAATGACGTCAGATGGAGAAGTGTGGAAGATGAAATTGGTATAAACTGAAGAACTATGAAATAATGTATTGTGTAGAACCCTGGAATTTTTGACGTTACTGCATTCGACAGAACCGACCGATTTACTAATTTATTTTATTAAAAGAACGAGCTTCTAAAACAATTAATTTAATATACTTAAATTTAATTTAATATACTTATACTTCTTCCTGTCCTTATCCCATTCATAGGTCGGCGCAATGCGTATTTTCCTTCTATTCCTCTCTATTACTCGTCATCGCGGCATCCACTCCTTTCTTTCTCATATCATCTTTCACACAATCCATCCATCTCTTTTTCGGTCTCCCTCTGCTTATATACCTATCCACAGATACTAACCTACAAATTTGAATTACCATACAGGGATCAAATCAATTTAATTATAAAATAACTTTTTTAGGGTTCCGTACCTACTCAAAGGGTAAAACCCTATTACCTTGACTGCACCGTCCGTCTGTCACCAGACTGAATCTCATGAACCGTGATAGTTAGACAGGACAGTTAAAATTTTCACAAATGACTTATAACAGCATAATAAAATTAATATTTAAGGAGCCTCCCATACAATAAACGTGTTCCTTTTACTCGTTTTTGCTTGATGCTGATAACGGCAACAGACAGCTTGAAATATTCTTATTAATTAAAATAAATATTTAAAGTTTCCATACAACAAACTTGTTTATGGTACGGAACCCGTCGTGCGTGAGTCCGACTCGCAGTTGACTGGTTTTAAAACTAGGAAGCCAGTAATCAGTTTTTTTATAAACAATATGTCAATTAAACCCATGTTATACCCTAATCATCAGGAGCCATGTACGCGCAGACTGTATTGACTTGCATTAACGAAATAAATGAAGGTATCTTACGCATGTTTGAACTATTTTCTAGAAATTCTAGATGAAGTATGGCGTTTACGAATTACAGTAGTTGTTTATGTCAAATATATATAATTTTACTAACTTGATTTGAATATTAAGGAGCAGACAATTCTGAAGTATCGGGAATCTCGCGTGCATCAAAGAAATCAGGACAATTCGAACATTTGTCTGTACCACGGACATTACTTACTGAACAAATTACTCTTGGTAAGTGTAAATAACTTATTTATTGTTGTTATTAGAGTGATTACTTTAGTCTCGTGGCTAAGTGGTGTAACCGATAGTAAAGGTTAAGCCGCACTTGCCGCTCTTAGTCCGTGGCCGGTTGACCATTCGTAATACCAAATATACCGAGACCCCGGCAAAGCACGTTAAGCTGTTATTCCCGACCGCCAAATAGTGATCTTTGACAATCGTTGTCATTAAAATTCTCACAGCCAGTTTTACAATGGGATACTGTACTAGCCAGCAATAGGTTGTGGAGGTCAGATAGGCGGTCGCACCATGTAAAAAACGGTAGCTAAATCTGGCAAAACTGATTAGAACGATTACTAATAGGTATTATATTTCCTGCAACGTCAATTTTATGCCTGTACACCTTCCATTTCTGAGTGAAATGAAATTTCACTGATCTCTTTTGAATTGTTATATAATCAAGAGTCATCTTATTAAAATTGTGGAATGCATATTAATTATGTAAATATGAATTTCAAACAACTATTTTTTTTCAGCTGGTCGTTCACTATTTATTAAGTTCTGTTACAAACTAATTTTATTGTTTTTCTTGTGTAATAATTTATTATAGTTACGTATTTCCCACCTTGAATGTATCTGAAATAAAAACGGCTGTGTGCCAATGGCTAGGGCATTAGCGTTACGAACATGTGGTCGCTGTTTCGAATCCCACCCTTTACTACCGACGTAACACAAACATTCATCTTAGCACGAGGGTTAACAAGAATACTAGTAATGTGCGACCTACATTAAAACCTTTTCAACAAAAAAAAATAGTCAAGATAAATGTGACAACGTTTCGATTTTACTTTAAAGCAATACGTTATATGTTAGGTCGCGGAGAATTCGGAGAAGTTCTACTGGCTAAGATTGACATGACTCAGGTTAACAAGCTTCGCAATAAGGATGACGGAGAATCTGAGCCCAAACTGAGACCCGTGCTTGTTAAGGCACTCACTACTAAAGACGAGGTTAGTTTACAGAAATACATGTTTTAATATCAAAATGTAATGTTTTCATACATGGTCCTTGATGTTGTAGTTGAAAGTGCCATGTATTTTTGTATTTAATTCATCTAAATGAGATTAATATAGCATGATGTGATCGGTGAACTTTTAAACACAATATCAGAACATTGCAACTGTAATTTCAATGTATTAAAAATTAGACCCGTGGTTTCAACCTATTTTTCATATTTGAAGAAGACAGTTATATTTAGAATCATCAATTTGTAAATTAAATTGAACCAATCGCCTTTAAAATCACAGCACATGTACTGTCTTTTATAATGAATTTCACCAATGTTCACCATCAGATCCACCTAGCGGAATTCCGTCGACAACTGGACTTGTTCAGTCGCGTGCGTCATGAGAACATCGTAAGGTTGATCGGACTGTGCAATGAGGCGGACCCACATTATATGCTGTTGGAACACACCGACTGGGTAAGAAAATAGTACTCGTTATTGGTCGATAAATAACTGCAATGTGTTGATGTGTAAAATCGGTATTTTCTAATAATCGTTTTTTTTTTTTAATCGGTTTAAACTTCTTACATTTCACCTATAAGCGCCATCTAGCGTGGAGTAGCGAATACGCAGTACTTCAATAGATGGCATTAGTGGAGCAAAACCGTTTGATTTTGAATGAGTGTTATTTAGTATTCATCGAATTATTTTGGTCAATAATAACAATATGACAAAGCCAACGGAAAGAAAACTAGCTTGCAGTGAAGCATCATTGACGGTGAGCGGAACTAATTATTCTTTTCTGATGTTACACGACTTTTTGCTCTAGGGTGAACTCAAAAAGTTCTTGATCGCAACTCGCTCGGCGGAGGAGAACGCGGAGTACATCGGCCGCGTGGGAGCCGCCCACGCCCCTCCCGCGCCGGGCCGCAGCTGCCCCCCGCTGGCGCCGCAGCACCGCGCGCTGCTGGCCGCGCACCTGGCCGCCGCCGCCGCCAAGTGTGCCGCCGTCAGGCTCACACACAGGTACTTACCACACTGGCGCGCACCTGGCCGCCGCCGCCGCCAAGTGTGCCGCCGTCAGGCTCACACACAGGTACTTACCACACTGGCGCGCACCTGGCCGCCGCCGCCGCCAAGTGTGCCGCCGTCAGGCTCACACACAGGTACTTACCACACTGGCGCGCACCTGGCCGCCGCCGCCGCCAAGTGTGCCGCCGTCAGGCTCACACACAGGTACTTACCACACTGGCGCGCACCTGGCCGCCGCCGCCGCCAAGTGTGCCGCCGTCAGGCTCACACACAGGTACTTACCACACTGGCGCGCACCTGGCCGCCGCCGCCGCCAAGTGTGCCGCCGTCAGGCTCACACACAGGTACTTACCACACTGGCGCGCACCTGGCCGCCGCCGCCGCCAAGTGTGCCGCCGTCAGGCTCACACACAGGTACTTACCACACTGGCGCGCACCTGGCCGCCGCCGCCGCCAAGTGTGCCGCCGTCAGGCTCACACACAGGTACTTACCACACTGGCGCGCACCTGGCCGCCGCCGCCGCCAAGTGTGCCGCCGTCAGGCTCACACACAGGTACTTACCACACTGGCGCGCACCTGGCCGCCGCCGCCGCCAAGTGTGCCGCCGTCAGGCTCACACACAGGTACTTACCACACTGGCGCGCACCTGGCCGCCGCCGCCGCCAAGTGTGCCGCCGTCAGGCTCACACACAGGTACTTACCACACTGGCGCGCACCTGGCCGCCGCCGCCGCCAAGTGTGCCGCCGTCAGGCTCACACACAGGTACTTACCACACTGGCGCGCACCTGGCCGCCGCCGCCGCCAAGTGTGCCGCCGTCAGGCTCACACACAGGTACTTACCACACTGGCGCGCACCTGGCCGCCGCCGCCGCCAAGTGTGCCGCCGTCAGGCTCACACACAGGTACTTACCACACTGGCGCGCACCTGGCCGCCGCCGCCGCCAAGTGTGCCGCCGTCAGGCTCACACACAGGTACTTACCACACTGGCGCGCACCTGGCCGCCGCCGCCGCCAAGTGTGCCGCCGTCAGGCTCACACACAGGTACTTACCACACTGGCGCGCACCTGGCCGCCGCCGCCGCCAAGTGTGCCGCCGTCAGGCTCACACACAGGTACTTACCACACTGGCGCGCACCTGGCCGCCGCCGCCGCCAAGTGTGCCGCCGTCAGGCTCACACACAGGTACTTACCACACTGGCGCGCACCTGGCCGCCGCCGCCGCCAAGTGTGCCGCCGTCAGGCTCACACACAGGTACTTACCACACTGGCGCGCACCTGGCCGCCGCCGCCGCCAAGTGTGCCGCCGTCAGGCTCACACACAGGTACTTACCACACTGGCGCGCACCTGGCCGCCGCCGCCGCCAAGTGTGCCGCCGTCAGGCTCACACACAGGTACTTACCACACTGGCGCGCACCTGGCCGCCGCCGCCGCCAAGTGTGCCGCCGTCAGGCTCACACACAGGTACTTACCACACTGGCGCGCACCTGGCCGCCGCCGCCGCCAAGTGTGCCGCCGTCAGGCTCACACACAGGTACTTACCACACTGGCGCGCACCTGGCCGCCGCCGCCGCCAAGTGTGCCGCCGTCAGGCTCACACACAGGTACTTACCACACTGGCGCGCACCAGGCCGCCGCCGCCGCCAAGTGTGCCGCCGTCAGGCTCACACACAGGTACTTACCACACTGGCGCGCACCTGGCCGCCGCCGCCGCCAAGTGTGCCGCCGTCAGGCTCACACACAGGTACTTACCACACTGGCGCGCACCTGGCCGCCGCCGCCGCCAAGTGTGCCGCCGTCAGGCTCACACACAGGTACTTACCACACTGGCGCGCACCTGGCCGCCGCCGCCGCCAAGTGTGCCGCCGTCAGGCTCACACACAGGTACTTACCACACTGGCGCGCACCTGGCCGCCGCCGCCGCCAAGTGTGCCGCCGTCAGGCTCACACACAGGTACTTACCACACTGGCGCGCACCTGGCCGCCGCCGCCGCCAAGTGTGCCGCCGTCAGGCTCACACACAGGTACTTACCACACTGGCGCGCACCTGGCCGCCGCCGCCGCCAAGTGTGCCGCCGTCAGGCTCACACACAGGTACTTACCACACTGGCGCGCACCTGGCCGCCGCCGCCGCCAAGTGTGCCGCCGTCAGGCTCACACACAGGTACTTACCACACTGGCGCGCACCTGGCCGCCGCCGCCGCCAAGTGTGCCGCCGTCAGGCTCACACACAGGTATCACACTTTGGCGAGCCTCATAACTCCATTCGACCATGGCGGCAAGCCTCGGTATTTCATTTGGCCACTTTGGCCAGCCACTAAATCCCATTTGGCAAATTCGGCAAGTCTCGGAATCACATAAGACCACTTTGGCAAGCCTCTAATCACATAAGACCACTTTGGCAAGCCTCGAATCACATAAGACCACTTTGGCAAGCCTCGAATCACATAAGACCACTTTGGCAAGCCTTGGAATCCCATTTGATCACTTTAGCAAGCCTGGGAAACCCATCTTGACTACTTTGGCAAACTTCTGAATCTCGTTTGACCACATCGGCAAACCTCATTTTACACGTCCTAGCAATTACAACAGGAGTTTTAAAAAACAAACTTTCACGTCAACGTTTATTACAATTTCCCATTTAATACAACACCATATTAACAGTATTATCTCTTTGTGGTGCAGAGACATCGCCGCCCGTAACTGTCTGATCACCTCCAAGCTGCAACTGAAGCTGTCATTCCCCGCGCTCACCCGCGGCCCAGACTCACACGAATACTACAAACTACATGAACAGGTACATATTGATTACTAAACATTTATTGCAGTCTTTTACTAGCCGTTTCTGTCTTTATTGCAGGCCAAAAGCCTCACTGCCATCTTTGTGTAAAACTATGGTGAACCAGTTTTTGTGTAAAAACTATTCCGTCTTCTCCGTCTAGGCCTGCCGCGATGTCTTTTGGCGAATCGGCAAATTTCGGCAACAATCAATGTCAATTTGATAGCTATAAACTGCATTTATTTTAATTGCTGTATTAATTTCATGATTGCAGTACTGATTATCAACTTTGCCGTCACTTTGAATATAGAAGACCAGTGCTGATCTCGCGCGCCGGTCATTTCATCATTAGATAATATAGACCTCTGTAAAATCGCGGACCATAGCTACTATTGTATAAATGTCATTTTGAAGGGGTAAACTGTGAAGTTTTTATGCCAGACCCTGCTACTTGAGCGCCTTATTGAGTAGAATAAAAACTTGATTTTGACTTCGAATGTGTGTTGCAGGTGATTCCTCTGCGCTGGTTGCCTCCGGAGGCTGTGTTGGAGGGAGATTACTCCACAAAGTCAGACGTGTACATGTTTGCTGTCACGGTGTGGGAGGTGAGTGAAAATATGATGCAAATAATACAGATGATTTTTTTTTTCTGTTGTTAGTTTTAATTATACCGTAATTCATTCAATCTTATATATTTCGACTATCATGGTTTTAAAATTTGATTTAGAACTGTTGTTATTTTATTCGTTAAAAAAAACCTTTGTGTAAAACAAGCAACCTAAATCATAGCGTATGGCGCTTGTGTGTATCAGCGCCATCTATTATCGAGTAGCGAAAAACATGGAAACATTGGTCGATATTTTAAAAGAAAGTTAAACTTTATTTTTGTTTTCGTTTTAATAAGTCTACAAATATTTTCTGGAATACAATTTCATGAACCATATGTCACTCGTTATTTTTCGTTATTGCTCATCACACAAATATTTGTATTGGGTGGGAATCAAATCCACGACTTCTGAAAAATGTTTGGTTATCCGCATTCTACATTTCTACTGTTTTGTACTATTACAGATTTACACAAAGGCTGAGCTTCCATTTGCTAAGTTGAATGACAACTCCGTGCTAGAGCGAGTTAAGAGCGGGACTCTTGAGTGGACGGTGCCGGATACTATGCCCGAAGCTTTAGGGGCACTACTTGTGAGTATATTTGACCCTACAGTCAATTTTAAAATAAAGCGGCGGTAGCCAAATGGTTAGGGCATCGAGCTTGCGATCATGTTGTCGCGGGTTCTAAGCCCACACATTTAGATTACCAAGAATGTTTAACGAGAAGATAAGTAATGTGCGATCGTGCCGAGCGAAAAGGAAATAAAAAATAGGGAAACAATATTTTTTCAACGTTCTTTTTTTCGTAATTTAGTCAAAGATAATTGTACAAACAATAGAAATAATATACTGCAATACTGCCGTGCAGGCCCTAAAGTGCAGTATGAGGAAAAAAGCGGTTTCGAGAAAACAGCGAAAAACTTTTTAACACTGTTTTTATTTATATTATTAATGTGTATGGTGGATATTTTTATTGCTAAGACGACTAAGTGACAACAAAGATGGTATTTACCAAATAAAATTATAATTTAGTACATTAGATTTTAAAAAAAAAATATTTTTTTAAAATCATAGCAGTTACTGCACGCAAAAAGTTACATATATGCAAATTAAAATGCGGTAAAAATACTCGATACTACAAAATCTTTGATTTTTTTGCTACTTTGCAGACTAATTTGCAGCATAAGACTTTCTTTACTGCATTTTAATTTGTTCCTTGAACTAATTGCACATGTAGTATGTAACAATTTCTTCGAACTAACGAGTATTTTTTAGGTAGGAATTCACAGAAAAAAATGGCGATATGCTGTGAGATATTTATTAATGATATTAATATAACTATATACACATATAACTAATTATAATAAAATTGAAACTATACTAAACCAAAACTTATAATATAAACTAAACTATGTATACTAAACTACCGATGATAAATAAAGCTAAATAAAAAATTGGAAACTTATTAACCATTATCAACTAAAATTGATTGATAATGGCTAACAAGCATCAAAGAATTTATCGTCATCTTTGTCAATGACGGGAAACGTGCCCAAAAGGCTGGCAGCATAGCCACGTTGAATAGCAATACTGATTCGCTGTGCCAAAAACATGCCAGCCCTTTGGTCATGGGTAGTGTCGACCAAACGTTTTGCGAGTTCCTTAAAAAGAACTCGTGCACCTGGTCGCCATGTCCCGAGCGTCTCAACCCCAAACGGCTCAAAAATATAATTACCTATGAGGTTGTTTTATTTTCGCCGTTTAAGGGTTTCCGCGGCTCCAGCAGCAGTAACCAGAGGCCCGATTCCCATTCTCCCATAGCCAGGAGACGAGCACGCTCTGCACTTCTGCAGTATTGATTGACGTTTCAATTAATTCTTCCCGTATCAAACTACAAAGCGGCCCACTGCCTCTGAGAAGAAAGTTGTTTGGGTAGATCCGTGCCCGGGCAGGACAATTTCCAGCTATTTACTGCTTCAGTCATGCACAGAATCTGGCAAACAACCAGAGAAGATCCTAAGATTTCCCTGGTCAACCTTTCAGTATTGTGAACCGAAGACAGAAATGCTGGTAGGCCTAAACTAGAAACTTTACGAACACCCAGCCCTCCAAAACGGATCGGCAATGTGGCTTGGGACCAAGCACGGTCATCCAGAATCACATTGAAAATCAACGTTATGGTGGACCGGATAATTTAACGAAACGAAATATGTAAATTTAGGGCCGAAACAACAAAACCGAATTAAAGTGATAGCAGAATGCAATGAAATTTTAAAAAGTCTATCCGGACCCGATTTTATTTCCGGAGCAATTGATTTGATTTTTTGTAGTGTAGATTGTCCATCAATATACTTCAGATTAGGGATATAAATTTCGCATTTAGTTGTGTTTAAATCTAAACCTATTGATTGAAATTTATTCTTTAAAGTTGTGTAATCATCGGCTATTGTGTTAATATCACCTCCTAGGGTTCCGTCATCTAGGTACCAAACGTTAAATTTTGACTTTAGTTTCCTAATATGTTATTGGATGAATGGCCAAACTAAATATGACCGGCCCGAGTGGATCTCCTTGTTGGCAGCCTACAGTGGAATTCAAAAGTTTGTTCTTATAAACTAATTTGGTAGGGTTTCTATAACATTGCCAAAGAAAACTGTAAATTTTGGGAGTATCAGATTTAACTTCTGCCAACAAGGTGTCTCTGTTAATGGGGTTAAAGGCATTCTTCACATCAACTTTTAAGATAACCTCACTTTTCCCGTAAGACAAAAATGTGGAAAGTGCGTGTACGGCAGCTTCACAGCCTTCTTTTGAGCCAAAACCTTATTGAAGGGGCTGGAACTTATCTGATAAAAATTTGTTGTAATACTAACAACAAATTTTTGCTACCCTACGCCTATATGTTGAACAAACGGCAATAGGACGAATGCCGCCGTTCTTTTTTCGAAGAGTGCAGAGGTTAGCTCCATAAATCGTATCAATGGTCCTTACCTACCAGCATTAAATTAGTCAAAGCCGTAAGCTCCTTTAAAAGCGACTCACCAGCTTCACCAGCAGTGAGACCGTCAGATCTTTTAAGCGTTGAGCAACTTCGGATATCTCAAGGTTCGTAACCTTGAGAAATCCGAAGCAAACACAAAACACGCTCCCTCGAAGAGCTTTCGCTGCCTACACTAACGCGGCGCAGATGTCTTCCTTCCATGGCAGCGATGAATTACACGATTCATTGAACGAGAGAGATAGCGATAAATTCTGACTAGAATGCAGTAAAATAAGAACTGAACTGCAGTGAAATTACTAAAATCGTCCAAGTTACCAATTATAATGCAGTAACAGAGTCTCATACTGCGTTTTAATTAGCATTTATGATATTTTCATCTTTGAAAAATACAGACTATACTGCAGTAAATAATGAGCATACTGCACTTTAGTTGGTTTTCACGATATAAACTTACTTAATAACACTAAATAAAAAACCACATTTTAGAACTTTGCCGCATTTTAATCTGTAGTTCCTGTGAAATAAACTAGTGATCAACCATGCAGTATTAATACTGTTGGTACAAAAACTACTTACTGCGTTTTAATTTATATGCCTTAATATTTTTTTGGGTGTAGAATACTGATTTTTTGTGGTAATATAGATATTTACTGCGTTTAACTTGGTAAAGTGACGGATCGTGGCAGGCGTAACTGCTATAACTGTATTTTAGTTGGTATTGTAATATATTTAGACATGCAAAGTTAAGTTACTGCTTTCACAAATTTGATTTTTTAACCGTTTAAAGCATCCTAACAAAAAACTGATTAGATCTTTATGTTCCTTATAACGTGACCATTAAGGTTCAATATTCAACAAAAAATGGCAAAAAAGCCTATTACTGCGTTTTAGGGTCTGCACGGCAGAATATTTGACTTAGCTTAACTTCTTAGAAATGTATTTATTATTTTAAATCATTAACAGTAATTTAAACTGCAAAGCAAATTAAACCATATTCTCTAAACTACAAAAAAAAACTCCATTATAAAAAAATAAATTTTGTTCTAATTGTGAATACATACATCTTATTACGACCTGTTGGTCTAGTGGTTAGTGACCCTGACTGCTAAGCCAGAGGTCGTGGGTTCGATTCCCACCCAGGACAAATCTTTGTGTGATGAGCACGATCATTTGTTCTGTGTCTGGGTGTTATTTATCTATAATATATATGTATTTAGAAATATATAAGTATGTTTATCAGTTGTCTGGTTACCATAGTACAGGCTCTGCCTAGTTTGGGATCAGATGACCGTGTGTGAGATTGTCCCAAGATATTTATTTACTTATTATTATTGTCAAATGATAAGTCCACTAAGGTTTTAACTCAGCTAACTAATATAACAAATTGTTTCTCAGAAACGTTGCTGGAGCAAGTCCCCATCCGACCGGCCTCAGTTCACAGAGATATACGAGGAAATAACCACAATACTCCAAGACATCACATCTGAAACCACCTCCCAGAAGTCACAAGACAAAACTGAGGAATGAAGAAATAAATAACTATTTTAAGAAAGGTATGGTAACATTATAATAAGGTTCCGTAAATTAAAACAAAATGGTGTACTTTTATCCCAAAAAAATCTCTAAAACCGATTATGGTATGGTATGGAGTCTTAAAAAAGCATTTTTTCATGAATATCAGTTTTTCAATCACTTAGAATGACTTGAAGGGCATTCATAGTTATAATCTATACTTAAAATGGAGTAGCAACCAATATTTAGAGTAGATTTTTTTGCAACAATTTCCGAAGGATAGATGTCTACAGTAAATGGTTTTTTTATTTAGAACTTAGAACTATATTATGTAAAATTATCCATTTTTAGACCCCAAAATGGTCATATTTGGGATATTGCAATGAAAATAGATTTTTAAAATTAGTTTTAATGTAGGTAAGTTATTATTAATATAATTATACAATGGTAGCACTGAATTCTTATAATTATAAAACAACGATATACTTAATACCTTAAAACTTAGTTCTTTTTTTTAAAGCTCATTTACTAAAATTTTAATATACAAATTACCGCCAAAATATGAACGAATGTCAAATTTATGACACCGCTACCAAAGACTAAAGAGTTCCAATCGTGTAATTTATGGTATTAAAATCGCCATAGTAACGTGAAAGAGATGGTTGTATACATGTATATAGTTCTAACTCTCTTTCACTGAAAAACATCTTCTGAATTTCATGCTTAAAGAATTCAGTGCAGCCCTTATGTAGCCATTTTGAAGTATTTATTATTTTAAGTTAAATTTAAGTAGATTAATTAGTTTTAATTATTAATTTTATACGAAGACAGTGTCGTTTTTGATAATATCTGCTAAACAAATAAATATAAATATATGTGGTACATAGATATAGATTCTCTATATCTAGACCATAGAACTATAACGCCTAAAAAGCGAGTACGTACACGAATAGTGAAGCACTTCTAACTATGTCATATCAACTCAGTTGGTACGTCCGAACGTGCCGTCTGTCGTCAAGGTCAAGCGCTAGTGCAAATATCTCTTTAATTTAAAGGCAGGAGTCAGGGCCTGTGACGTCATAAGTAATTAAAAATGGTAGCCACCACTGACTTACAGACAACTTGCCCTATAGAACATCCTTACCCCTATTGTTAACAAATTATACGCACAAATTAAAATTTTTCGAAAATATTTAGCTTATTTTCAAAATTACATTGTCTTTGTATAAAATAAAGCCATAAGGCTCAAAACATCGCAAGCTAAATGATACTGCCAATTGTAAATAGAAATTAGAAGTATAGACTGAAATATATATATTAAGCCATTTTATTATAGATATAAGTCATATTTTAATCGTCCGAAATTGATGTAATTCGTCCTGATTGAATCGAAATCTTATGTTTAAGGTAGTGTTAGTAGTTGGATATGCAGTGCATTATTTTAAATACAACCTGCCTGAAAAAGAAACTGCCGAGCAAGAAAAAAGGTTATCACCACACTACTGAAATTTCATGAATGGTATTTTGTATTACTAAGGCTAATAGCGTTAAAAAAACCTAAAGTTCTGTTTATCCGAATAAGATGTAATCACATGTAAAAAGATGTACTCGACTGTACTCTCTTTTGGTCTGCCTATAAATTATAATTTTAACGAGATCAGTCGTAGGTATAGTTTTAAAATATTTCCAGTTTCATACAAATTGCAAACACGGTTAGATATTGTATGGATGGATTGTGTGAAAGATGATATGAGGAAGAAAGGGGTGGATGCCGTGATGACGAGTAATAGAGAGGAATGGAAGGAAAATACGCATTGCGCCGACCCCATATGAAAGATGGTGATGATGTTTAGATATTGTATAATTACTTATTAAAAATCTTCAAACTATGAAGACTAGAAAATAAGATGTCCGACAGCGGAATCGCATAGGGTGAAAATCCCAATAATCGTCTAGGTATAAATAAAATAAATAATATTTAATCGTCAAAACTCGCTATAATTAATTTTGTACATTTTAGAAAAGTGACCAGACGTTGCATTTATAGGGTTAAGATAATTAATTTAAGTCAACTCATGATATTAAAAATCTCAATTTAATTAAGTTTCTGAATAAAAGACTGTTTTTTAATACGAGTCTCAAGCTACAGACTTCCTTTGCTAATGCAAATAATTATAAGTTATCATAGCTTAAAGTAAGAAAAAAATAAACTTTGCCAATCGAAGTATCAACGGTTGTAATACGAAATTATACACAAGTTGTTTCCTGAGGTTTACGCGAATATTAGACATTGAAATAAAACTACTTTAAACGGATTCTATCGCGGTTTATTTTGATTTTAGTTCCCGACGCGGCGACGTTTCAATTCAATTCAGTCTGCCCGTGACCATGACCTAGCCCTAGTCACCACGCTGGGCAAGCGGGTTGCTGACCACAGTTTCATTCGTTCTTTATGAGAACGCTGCTGATCATTCTTAGTCGCCTCCTCGACACCCACGGGTAGAGAGGGGGGTGGGGGGGTTTATTATAAACCGCAACCCCAGGGCGAATATCGAAGACAGAAATAGTCTATTGCGAAAAGATAATTGGACCCCAGTGCTATTTTATACTTCATGATCGGGCTCTTAAATGCCACTCAAACATGACAAAAGATCAATAAAAATAGTTCGGATCCGTTTTTCTAGTAAAAATAAAACGACCTCGTACGGCAACTGGATGTTTAGTAGCCAATAAGCGTCATGCTGTCTCTTACACGTATAGGTGAAGAAGCGACGGATAGATATTTAAGAGCATCTTAGATTTAAGTGGTGTTCGAGGAAGAATATTTAGCGTGAATATTGTGTAGCTTTTTATAATCTATAAATATAGGTGCAGTTAAAAACTGTAGTAGATTTTGTAATGCTTAGTGCCAGACGTAGACTAGTGTATTTAATTATTTTACTTTAGTTTGGCTACATCGTTCGTGACAGTCCCATGGGCAGCGGGCGACGGGGGGACGTGAGGCAGTGGGTGGTAACACTTGTGCACGGGATAGGAAGGGAGTCATTCTTGTCACTCGGGTACCGGCATTAGGTTTCAAATAGTTTTTTTTTCTTTTAACCTCAAGGAGCCATGCATAAATTACGTCAAACATGAAGGGGTTAGGAGGGCTACTAAATTTCGTGACGTCACATTTAAAAAAATATTTTAATTAAGTGTTAAATAAAATGCAAACTTTGAACTATTAACGAAAAACCCAAAAAAAATAGTGTGAAATAAATTTTATAAAAAAATAAATCATAAATAAATTTTATAAAAAAATAATTTAAATTGAAATAAAACTGTTTTAATTCAATAATTATTTCTAGATGTAACACTGTAAAATATGTGACGTTACTCTAGGAAGAGGGATCCCACAAATATGACCTACTGTACAAGGACTGGGGGGGGTCAAAAAGCATATAATTCGTGTAACGTAATTTATTGATGTCTTCCAAGAGGAATCGCTTAAGAAACGTCATTAAATAAAATAAACTATAAACTAAAGGACTAGGCGCGCGGTTCTAATGTGTTATTCCCATGGAGAAGAACCGACAAGATACTCCGTAGGTAGCAACGTTCTCCGCCGCCAAATTGACCCATGGCAGTTTCACGAACAGATTTGCCAGTCTGTATCTAGTTATCTACTATTCGTTAGATCTCTTTGTCTTTTGAATAGGTTATAAAGTCGATTTTAGATCTCTATATTTTCGTAGAATTAAATAATAAATTAATTTTTTTTTTTATGAAAAGGCTTCTGTAATGTTTCTAGTGTTGTCCCTTTTTAATGTATTGAGAGTGATAAAGACGCTGTATTTTTAGCCTAAATTGAAGGACGGTGTATATTAATTCAGTTTTGAACTAGGTTAAATTTAAGTAACTTAATATGTAAATGGATAATGGCCTATCGCAGTTGTGTATCGTTGTAAAAAAAATATTGTAATCATCATTAAAATTTGGTTTTACCCAACTTAATGTTTTGTATTTCTTGTGAATGTAATATTCAGTAAATTGGTCAAAAATCTTTATTTGCATAAAAAAATGTGGTTGTTATGATGGAAAAAAAATATCTCGTTATTTGAAGTAAAATTCCAACTTAATAAAAATAAAAGCTTAACAATAGAATATTTTCTATAACTTGATTCGGATATTATAATTTATTATTCGTAAATGGCAATTAAAACAAATAACTTGTCTATGTATCTTAAAAAGTTTTCGTTTATTATAAATATTTCATATGCTTTAATTTTATAACTTAATACTTTTACAATAAATTGTGTTTTTAATGCATAGTATTTAGTACGACGTTTTGAATAAATATTAATTAATTAAAAATTAGTTCTCAAATTATTAAAAACAAAATTCTTTTTTGTGTAGCTTTGACAATTTTTTCGGCAATTTTCGGACTTTTCCGTCTAAATTCGGATGTTTCCGGATCAGAATAGGCTCTCAAATTAAGACGTATTTTATACCTTGTGTGTAAGGGCCGAGTCACTCCGGAATGGCAGCGGCCGGCAGCGACGCGGCAAGCACTTTCAGTGTGAAATAATTTTAAACTTTAACTACATACTTAAAAGACCAGTATCGCTTGAAAAGGTCGCGCGGCCGCTCGCGGTGACGTGAGCGGCCGCAGTCTTGTTGGTGTTTCCGCCCGCGGCTGCCAGCGGCCGCTGCCATTTCGGTGTGACTCGGCCCTAAGTCGTATTTATCATCAGTAGCTTATTTTCATATACGTATGTGATATCGACTGACTTTTTATGTTTTATACAACACCTAGCTTTACCGTATATTTTACTAAGATATTATTTATAGGACTTGCGTATTTGTCGAATCGATTAATTTGTTTCGATTTTTTTTCAACAAATTAATCGATTTCAACAAATTATTTGTGTAATTTGTAAATGAACGAAACTTTTGCATTTGCGGTTTTTTAATAAACGTAATTATAACCTGTCTTTTGTTTTTTATTACTTATCCCTAAACCATCTGTAAGTCATAACCTTTTTTTTATTTTAGGTATTGAGATAAAATTAAAGCTATGATCATTCTGCTCAGTGTTATGCTTAAGGCTTTTATCGACGAGCGAGTAAAGCTTATTACAATACCGCGGCAATATATAAGCGGAGTCGGATCGCTAAGTATGAGCGGCGTCGCGACACCAACTATACGCGGCGTCGCAACGCCAACGATTAGCGCCGTCGTGAACACTAACGATAAGCGGCGTTGCGACGTCATAAGTTAGCGATGTAGCGACGCCACGTGCAGGGCCTGTTTAACCCTTAGGCTAATTAGGCTGCAGCCTAGGGCGCGAGGATCGGGAGGGCGCGGTGAAATCGTATCTTCGCAAGCACTATAAATCTAGTACTTAAAAAAAAATGATGTTCATCACAGTATGTTTATGATACAGGTTTAAAATTTAAAACCCATGCGAGTCGGAAACAAGAATTATACGAATAAGTATATAAACAAAGTACAAAGGTCTGTTTCTGCTTGAAAGGTTTGAACACTTCAAACACTGTTTGCGTTTAAAAGGTTTAATGTGTATTTACAATTTACATTATATTTATCATAAACTATAACTGAATAATTCTGATTAATTTAATTGTTTGCGCTGTAGGTATCTGATCTGGCGGTTGTCTGTAGTCGTGGTCTGTGCGCGCGTGCGGTTGAAAAAATTGTAGAAAGATTTGCAAACGCTAAAGCACGAAAAAAGACTTTTGTATAAGCTTATAATAATTACTATAATTTTCAAATAAATCACTAATCAGTTGCAAAAATTTTTCACTTGTATGATGCCTGCCTCTCGTCTTTTTTTACATATAACAACAGAAGTATAAATATTTAAAAAATACTTAAAGTCGAAGCAACTTCACATACTAGATGACCACGCTCATGCATCGCCGCAACGCAACATTATAAGTTGTCTACATAAACTAAGCCAATACAAGTCATGCGGCCAAACACGACATGGATTTGGTTTTCTACAAGGTAGCCTGCAGTCACGTGTCAAGATTTTGGTCAAATAATGCGTGAAGTGCTTTGACTTTATGGACAGTCAGCTAATAAAATGGTTTGCCACCCAAGGGTTTGTTGAATGACGCGCAGATTAAAAGACAACGTCAGTTTCGTTTGCAGATCGATCTGAAAACTTTTATAAGTAGTATGACTACGAATCATGTTATTTTTTTTACAAACAATTACAAAAGTAAGTAATATACTACTGTTGCCGACCGTAACACACATGGTGGGGGCGCGTCCAGACTATTAGCCTAAGGCGGTCAGAACTCTTAATCAGCCGCTGGCCACGTGTTAACAGCGTCACAACGCCAAATAAGCGGCGTCGCGACGCCTACGATGCCTAGGGACACTGGCATGCTTAATCAATCCTGTGTAATCGCCACAGAGGGCTATCCGCAACAACCATGATGAATAGACGTTTGGTAAGAGGACAGAGTCCGGTTATTGTTCCTATGGCTTTCCGGACATGTCCCTATTTAGTCTGGCGAGGGTGTGCAGTTAAAATGGACTAATTTCTTTAATGCCCCCGGGAGTGCGTCTCTTGTTTATTTCCATCCAGCACTTTTTCTCATTTCTGTTAGGCAGGTTTCTCCTGCTGTGATGCGCCATATTTATATTTCGGCACTGGGTATAGGCAGGCTGGGTATACAGTCCGTATACTGCCCCCCTAGCCAAGTAACATTTCTACAAGCGTTAACAATGATAGAAATCGCTAAAATGACATTAAATGTGTGGAAGTGACAATTCTAAGTCATCGAAAACAAATGTAATTTCCATACATTTAATGTCATATTTAACGTTACATTCTATCATCGTTAACGTTAGTAGAAATGTCACTTGGCTAGGGAGGCTGTTATGGCAACTCATCAATTGCTTCGTTGCTAAGTGATGAATTACTACATGATGAGTGAGGATAAGGGTTATACTGTGTTAAAAATAAAAAACAACAATTGATTCAATTAAATTATAATTAATTACAAATCATACATTTAACATTTACATTAATCTCGCCGAGATCGGCTAACCTTATTGCTTACTGTCATCCATCGCTCCTCGCGTGACGTAGTATTACCGAATTACTAAACTAAAACGTAGTTTTAATATATTAATTACGGAAATAACTTAAATAACTATGGCAATGGGTATTATAGGTAAATAGCTATGTTTGCAGGCCGGTATCTTTACACATTATGCTGTGTTGCAATAAATACATACTAGCTGTGACCCGCGCTTTCACCTGCGTAAGGAGTTTCCGTTCCTAATCTCACTTTGTTCAAACTACAATTTTTTTTTTTATATAATAAAAACCTTGCCTTGATATTAACGAATACGATAAAAAAGGAAACATCCAATTTGGTGTAGTCGTTCGAGAGTTATGCGCTTAGCAACACATTTGGCGATTCATTTTTATACTATAGATTATTTGACTTAGGTATATAACGTTGAGGGAGCTCCGTTTTACGCTGAAAATTGATAGAGAAGCAGTGCGGTATTAACCCTGCAAAGAACAAGTGATTGCAAGTAGCATGCTGTACCTAGTGGCAATATCTAAGTAAATGCACACTATTCTACCTCATTACCATATAAAATGATAAGCCAATCTTCACACCACAGAATAATGATACCATTGAAGTCATTTCCGCAATCAACATATTAACTGTCTTATATAAATACTAGCTGTTGCCCGCGGCTTCGCTCGCGCGTAAAGTATTATAGAAACGTCTTGCCGGAAACATTGATTGAATCATAACAAAACTTAATACTTTGCTTCAGTCATTGACGTTTCGCGAAAATATTGTTTTTGAAACTTTTTTATGATAAACTCTTTGTTATGTGTTCTTTCTTTAAAAATTATCATAGTGTGCGAGCGTTCCAGAATCAGTGAGTCAGTGAGTCAGTGAGTCAGTGAGTGACGTGGGCTTTTATATTATAGATTTCCGAATAACTTTGATCTTACAAAAATTCTCATCTAAATTAACATGTCGATTAAAAAACATTAGAAATATTTTGATTACACACTTCTAAGTGTTTGTAAGTAGACAAGTCTTAAAAATATTAAATTAAATGCATTATATAAATGTATGAGTAATATTGGGCCGTATGTCTGACGATAAATTAATATTTTTAAATAAATTTATTCATACTACACAACTAAAGGCTTTTCAATGCAATGAACTATAATTCTCTGTTCTGCTGGCTCACGTTTTAATATTGCATAGAGTACATAATGGCGTAGCAATATGATGAAGAAAATTTTGGGTTGGAGTAACCTTCACAATTACATTTATTATAAATATAAGTAGCTGTTGCCCGCAGCTCCGCCAGCGCGGTCTAAATTTTTTTTTGTTATTGAGAATTTTCTTTACTATAAACCTCACGGAGCCCGAGACCTTTCCAACGAATGCAAAACCGTGGAAATCGGTTCGTGCGTTCTGGAGTTATAGCGTCAGGAAGGAAAACCCGACTTATTTTTATATAGTAGATTGTGATAATTTGATTTAATTTTTAAATGTAATTTTGTTAATCCTACTAATATTATAAATGTGAAAGTGTGTCAATCACGCAAAAGCGGCTGAACGGATTTGGATGATATTTGGCATAGGTACATGTAGCCTTTGACATGGAATAGAACATAGGATATCTTTCATCCCGATTCCTTAAGTAGTTCCCGAGGGAAAATTGTTTATGAGCTAAGCCGTGGACAGACAGCTTTGAAATTTGGTATTTTTCTCTATTACAGCGCAAGCTATAATACGTATAAAATTTTTATTCCATTTTTCATTACTTATTGGAAAAGAAAGAAAAATGTAATAAAAATTTCGTCCAAATCCGTTCAGCCGTTTTTGCGTGATTGAGTAACAAACATCCAAACATACACACTTTCACGTTTATAATATTAGTAGGATAAGTAATTGTGATAATTTAATTTAATTTATAATGTAATTTTGTTTATTAAAAATAAACTTACTAAAAATGTGGGATTGGCCCAGTTCTAGTATTGTTTTCCACTTGTGTTAAGATGAATGCTTGTAGGCTCGTCGGTAGTGCAATGGGATGGTATCGAACAGGCAATCACATGATCGCAAGTCCGACCTAGCCACTACTGCCGCTTTATTTCAAACAGATAGAAACGTTATGCTGAGTGCTATAGGGTACAATTTACAATGAAACTGAATGCAGGCAAAGTCGCGTATTATTGCTAGTATTTCTGCTGTGCTAGCTAGCTGAGTGCTATAGGGTACAATTTACATTGTAAGTGTTTCATAAATTGAATATATTATACAGGATGATTTATACACGGCCCAAAAACTTACTAATATTGAAAATATAATTTTTACATTACTAAATACTTTTTGCTATTTATCGATATACAAATATTACAAACGTATTAAAATCATTGATCTATACAAGCTAACTTACTTAAAGTATGATAACGGAATACTTGATTCGTACGGGAGTTATGTCGTACTAAAATGTATTGGAAAGAAGACCCGTGATAAATATATTGACGGTGGTATTTTCAAATTGACTCATTCACGATCTTTTTTTTTCATTGCTTGCCGCCTTTAATTCTGTATTATTTTTTCCTTAGCTTGGGACAGCTTTCAGTCTCACCGTCATCGCTGTAGAATGGTAACCGCGTATGACAAAAAAAAATATTTTTATTTGTGTAAAAATAAAAATCCACGTGGTTTTCATACGATTTTTTATTTACGTTTTATTCACGTTAGTTAAATTATATTTTTCCTCTAAATCGTGTTTTTATAGAATTCACAAAAATTAAAAAAGAAGTTTTTTGACATACGATTTTATCATTCTACAGCGTTGCTATATTTTTACAGCCTATTCCACAAAATGGTTTGTGGAGGTATTCAACTAAATCCAGTAAGACTGGAAGCCGACCCCAACATAGCTTGGGAAAAAGCAACGCAGAAGAAGACCGTCTAGACTTTCAGGTCTTTATTTAGAACCATAATTGTTTGTAGTGTTAGATTGGTCAATACAGACAGACAACAGGTTTTATTAGTTAATAACTTCATAGTACGACCGGTAACAGAGTGATTATTTTACCGTTACATTTTATAAATCCCATACATAAGTGATAATTAAGTAATTTCAGTCATTAACTGGCGCGGGGACCGAGTTTTCTTAAGCAAGAGATACCCTGGAACAAAGAAAAATGTTTTAACAGGCATACAAATAGGTTTTTATGTAAAAAAAAAGGATTTGGTTATAATTTGGTTTCTAACTGTCGTGGTGACCTAGCGGTTTAATGAACGGATTTTCGTGTACAAGGATGCAGGTTCAAACCCATTACAAGCTAGGTTTTACACGGAACATTTGGTTTTTTTCTTACTTCATACAAATATATCAAACTAGCTGCCCAGACAGACTTCGTTCTGTCAAAAGTAAATTAATTAAGGTAATTCCCGAGTTTAGGAACAGTTTTTTTTATTACTTATTATTTATGTTTTACACCTTTTAAACCTTCCCTGGACTTCCACAAACATTTCAAGATCTAAATCTGCCAAATCGGTCAAACCGTTTTCATGCTATGTCGTGACAACGGAAAACGGGTTTCATTTTTATATATATAGATTTAGCTCTTTATCGTTTGAGTATAAAAAAAGTAACTAATTATCAAAAGTCGTGGAACAAATGTAGTTGCTTATGATGTTATTTATCTACTCCTGCGAGGTTGATGGTGTTTTACAAATAACCCTGTATACAAGATATACTTCACACCCTTTATAGGAACATCCTGTATATAAATATTACTTGTTTGGTAATATATTTTAAGTTTTTTTGTTAAAAAGAAATAAGATTTCTAGTAATGCGATTTGCACATAAACTTTTGTTAAATTTTCCAGCTAAGCTAAATGCTTGTATTACGAGCGGGTTCACTTCGGTAGTGCAATGGATAGGTTTCCAACCAGCAAACACTTGATAGCAAGTCCATCACCCTAGCTTTAAGGCTAGAAGCTAACCTGTTCGAGGTACTCAGCACGTGAGAGCCAGAAGTTATCCCTGTTCTTGCAGACCTCGGCCAGCACGGCGCCACCAATAAACACCATGTCCTTACGCCGAGGTGGGTCTTCAACGCGAATCTTGAATTTCTATAAAAACAATTTATTAATTACAGTGAAACCAGCACGTCGATTCTGTAAAATTCAATCAACAACTCGCATCTCACTTCGCTATTCACTCTCACTTCGCATAAGTTTCAAATTTCGAGTGCGAAGCGAGCGTCGACGTGATCAAGGAATTACCTTACAGAAAACCGCTTCATACGTCATCTCATACTTTATCTGCCTAAATCTCACGGTTAATTTCGTTCAACTTGCTGACACGCTCGCAAGGGTAGCGCTAGTGCATCAACCGAGTTTTTAGAATGCCTATCAAGATACTTACAGCGGATTCAGATTCGAAGTTTAGAACGAGGCCTTACAGAATCGACAGGCTGGTTAATTAGGATCTCAAGGGACCAAGAATTTTGTACCATTTAAAGAGGTTTTCAATTATCCAGTTTTCCAATTAGACAGGTTTAAAATTTTGTTGTCTCATTTACAGAGGCTTTCATTAATAGGAATAGGAATTATAATAGGAAGCTTTAATTTTTCAGATGCTGATAATGTGTGCTATTTACGTTTGGACATTCTGTGATATTTTTATTCTCTTGTTTGTAGGTCAAAATATGAGATACTACCTACTGACACAACACAGAACCTTTGAAAAAACTTGTTGAAACCTTGTTGATTTTTAGAGTTCAGTACCTAATGGGTACAACGGGACCCTATAATAATAATATCTTGGGACACCCCACACACGGCCATCTGATCCCAAACTAGGCAGAGCCTGTACTATGGTGACCAGACAACTGATAAACATACTTATATATATCTAAATACATACATATTATACATAAATAACACCCAGACACAGAACAAATGATCGTGCTCATCACACAAAGATTTGTCCTGGGTGGGAATCGAACCCACGACCTCCGGCTTAGCAGTCAGGGTCACTAACCACTAGACCAACAGGTTTATTAATACTTATAACTTCGCTGTTCCTCTGCCACGATGCTGTAGTCTCATGAACTGTGATAGACATTTGAAATATCCACAGATGCGATTTTTACGCCATTTTTATAGATGATAGCTTTTGCCCGTGACTCCGCCCGCGTGCCTTCCTCAATAAATAGGCTATCTAAGATAGTTTTTTTTTTCGAATCGGCCCAGTAGTTCCTGAGATATAGCGCGTTCAAACAAACAAACTCTTCAGCTTGATAATATAAGTATAGGATACATATTATAGATAAATCACACGCAGACACAGAACAAATGATCTTGCTCATCACACAAATTTTAATATTTGGTGATGAGCACGATGAAAATGGTGGGAAATAAACCCACAACCTCCGGCTTAGCAGTCAGGGTCACAAACCACTAGACCAACAGGCCCGTTGTATACTAACCGCTAGCTTGTCACAGTCGTTTTTCAGCACTCGCTCGAGGTAGAGCTGTTTGATCTCGCGCTCGAGCCGCGACGGCAGTCCCGGGTACATGGTGGAGCCCCCGGACAGCACGATGTGCTTGTATAGCTCGTTGCGCATGTCTATGTCCGCTGCCTGCAATTATAATGTAGGATAAGTAATGTAAATGTAATGTAGGTAGATTGTAGTAGAACTATTTTATTGTATACCACATTTTTCATGTACCTACTTTCTATGCAAATAAACGACATTATTATTATTAAAAATGTTTTATTTTTTTGGATTTTAATAAAATTCTTGGAAATCGTTTTTTACTGAACTATAGGTACTTAACAACTACATACCTAGGCCCAGTTTTTTGGGCCCTTGTTAACTCAGCCAATGGTTAAATATCCTAACTAATGGTTTCGAACTTCGGTAAAACGCAGTTTGTTTGTCATCGTTGAATGAAAAATTATCATCTTTTTTACAAATAAATTAATTCATAATAATAAGACATTAGAATAAATAAATAAAAAATATTTCAATAAAAAAAAAATTGACTATATTGAAAAGAATCTAAAGACATATCTCAAACTCAAATCTGTTCAGCCGTCCAAGCTACAGGACGTGCGAAAAAAACGTGAACATATACATACACTCAAGAAACATAACACATAGTGACGATGAATTCTTTGATGCTTGTTAGCAAGTCTTCTTTTTATAGATAGTTTTATTTATCCTATACTTGAGTTTTTTAGTTTAGTTTCGTTTTAATTTTTAATAGGTTTAATAGCTATAGTATATAAATAATAATAATAAATAAATAAATTATAATAAATTTATTTATTTCCACATAACAATTTACATTAAGAGTTACTATGTAGTAGACAGAGGTAACAAATATCCTTATAAATTGTAAGTCACTGATATTATAGATCTCTGGCACCCAAGTTAAGATTAAACTTGTGTTATGGGTGCCAGGTCTCTCTCATTATGAACACAATATAGGTTAACTTATGGAGTTACATAGTGTTATGCTTATAATAAATTTATTGTTTAGTTTACAATAAAAAGAAAAATGGTTTATTAAAAAGAGAACATATAACTTATTTAGTAAATACACACAGTTATTTCGTGTAACATAATTACCTGTATAGTGTTAAACACGAGTTCAGCGATCCCCTGTCCCTCAACGTTGATGAGATGCGGCTGGAACAACGCTTCAGGAGCCTCGAAACGCTCACCTCCAACTTTGATTACTCGCCCGTCTGGCAACTAGGCAACAAAACAAATTAATAATTAAACGTATTTGCTTATAATGTATATCTGAAAGTACAGTAAAAAAATATATAAAAACTATACAATCTTGGGACAAGTCATAAGTCGGTCATCTGATCCCAAACTAGGCTGAGCCTGTACTATGGTAACCAGACAACTGATAAACATACTTATATATTTACTAGCTGTGTCCCGCAGCTCTGCCCGCGGTCTCAATTTTTTTCTTTCAAGTTGAATCCAACTGCACACGGTGTGCAATTTTGATTAAAATCGGTTCAGTAGTTTCGGAGTTCATCCCGGACAAACATCGTGACACTGGTATTATATATAATAGATAAATACATACATATTATAGATAAATAACACCCAGACACAGAACAAATGATCGTGCTCATCACACAAAGATTTGACTTAGGCCCAGATTTTTGATCCCGAATTAACACAATCAATAGTTAAATATGCTAATCAATGGTTTCATAACGCGTTTTTTCATAAACTGTTAGTCTATCAAATAGTAATAAGTTAATTAACCATTTGTTAGAATACAAATAGATGTACAGACGCGTTCAAATGAAATACGAAACCATTAGTTACCACATTTACCCAAAGGTTAAGTTAACTAGGGATAAAAAACTGGGTCTTTTTGAATAAGCCCCTTATTGTAGGGTACTCACGACGTAGGGCTCCACGAGCACGGTGGTCTCCCAGGCGAGCCTCTGCTCCTGCTCGATGTTGTAGCCGATGTAGCAGAGCTTCTCCTTCATCATGCGAACTGTCTCGAAGTCCGCCGAGTGGTTGAAGGCGTACCCTCGGAGTAACAGCAACTGGAAAGAAATAATTATTGAAATATAATTTCTTTTGACATGGATTCTGTCGTGTTTTATTTTGATTTTAGTTTTTTAAGATAAAGATGACTAGCAATGTGGGTCGCACATTACTAGTAATCTCGTTAACCCATAGTATTAAGCTATGATGCTTGTGTTACGAGTGGGTTCACGTCGGTAGTGCAATGGGTGGGATTCGAACCCGCAACCACATGATCCGCTTCATTAAGAGGCCTAGAGTTCTATCTCAAGCAATAAATGTTAATAATATAATTAAATAGTAGTAAAATTGTAGAAAAGTCAAATTAATATAATTAAATAGTAATAAAATTGTGAAAAGTCAAATTAATATAATTATGCACATTTTTAAGCTCATACGGTTATTTTCTCGATACCTATATCTAAAAACTTAACTGCTTCGAGTAATCCTCAAAACGACTGCACCGATTTCGATAAGATTGAACTGACAGGTAGGTATATAAGCAAATTTAGATTTAAAGTTAACGTTCTCGTTAACTAAGTTCGTTAAAGCGTCTATTTTGGTTTATTAAAAAAAAATGATTTTTACAAGCTTTTATTTAACTTGTATGTATGTTTGTCTGGGTGAAATTTTTCAATTAAGTTTTTTTATTCGCTAATATAACCACCGGTGGCGGGATCGATCGCTTCTTAAGCGATTGGCGTCAAGTGGTTCAAGACCGAAAGGTCTGGAGCCAAACCAAGGGGAGACCTTTGTCCAGCAGTGGCCCGGAACAACAATTGGGTTATGAAAAAAAATATAACCACTGTTAATTACTCACCTTGATAAGATACCGTGTGATATCTCGTCCAGCGATGTCCAATCGTCGCGTAAGATGGGGCAACGCGAACTCCTCGTACACAGGGCAGATGTGGGTCACACCGTCACCTGGACATCCATCGCATTATAAAATGAGTATAAGAGAAGCTGACGGTTACTTTCAGACTAAGACTTAGTTTTTTTTATCCCGAGTTAACTGAACCAATGGTTAAATATGCAAACTAATGTTATCAAAACCCGTTTTTGAAGTGAAACTTCTTTTGGCGCATGAGGGTAAAATTTTTACAGATGAAACGTCACGCCGGTATGCAACGGAAGTAGTAGAATACATTACAATGTCTTTGAACGGAAGTGTCAGAAAAGAGAGAGAGAGTGATCGAGACCATGAAGGTATAGATGATTTTCATCAATACCTTCATGATCGAGACCGATTGAGAGAGAGTAAGACAGGGCGAACGTAGCATGAGCAACTAGCCGTGGAGTGAGAGTATAGCAAGCGAGTGAGAAAGATTGAGAGAAAAAGTGAGACAGAGCGAACGTCGTATCACGCATAGTGCTATCACAGTCTTAACATCATACAGTCGTTCGACGAAGACGTCTAGACAGGGCAATCGTGCGGGGTGCGAGGGGCGAGACGGGGGAAGGGCGCTCCCGAGCTGCATACATTACCATGTTAGTAGCTCGGGAGCTAACTTTCAGGGCTATCTGGTGTTAGTTTAGTTCATTAGTTTTAATAAATACTAGCTGTTTCCCGCAGCTCCGCCCGCGGTCTAAATTTTTTTTATGTACTTGGGAATTTTCTTTACTATAAACCTCACGGAGTCCTAGACCTTTCCAACGAATGCAAAACCGTGGAAATCGGTTCGTGCGTTCTGGAGTTATAGCGTCAGGAAGGAAAACCCGACTTATTTTTATATAGTAGATAATAATTTTATTAAAATGGGTGCCAAGAAACCAAGATGGCGTCGACGACAATTTGCAAATTTTTCGTCATGGGTGTCATTTTCATGATTCCCGAGGTCGCTTAAACGATTATGGGGTCGAAATTAAAACCCAAGATGGCGCCGAGGAAATTTTGCAAATTTTTCGTCATCGGTGTCATTTTCATGGTTCCCAAGGTCGCTTTGATTTTGATTTTGATTTTGAAATTAGAATCCAAGATGGCGCCGAGAAAAATATGCATTTTTTTCATCATGGGTGTCATTTTCATGGTACCCGAGGTCGCTAAAAACGATTATGGGGTCGAAATTAGAATCCAAGATGGCGCCGAGAAAAATATGCATTTTTTTCATCATGGGTGTCATTTTCATGGTACCCGAGGTCGCTAAAAACAATTATGGGGTCGAAATTAGAATCCAAGATGGCGCCGAGAAAAATATGCATTTTTTTCATCATGGGTGTCATTTTCATGGTACCCGAGGTCGCTAAAAACGATTATGGGGTCGAAATTAGAATCCAAGATGGCACCGAGAAAAATATGCATTTTTTTGTGATAAGTCATTTTTAAGATTTGCGAGGTCACTAAAAATAAAAATGAGGTCAAGCTTTCGCGGAAATGTCTATCGCGCAAAAGTTCCTGATCCAAGATGGAGGACATTTCTCTATATGAAATTACATGTATTCGTCTCAATCTCAATCTAGAATTTTTGCATGTGAGACCATAGACGAAGCGCATTTGCATAATAGTTATAAAATAAAATAAAATAAAATAAAAAGCCTTATATTTCTTGCAAAAACAAAAAAAGAAAACGAAAAGAAAATACAATGTGAATAAACTAAAATCATAAAATTGGTACTTAGGTTAATTTTTGTGGATAACATAATTATATTTATTTTTCTTGCTTGTTTGCAAGAACCCCTCCGCAGGTGAAGGCCTCCTCCAAGGAACTCCAGTTCTCTCTATCCTGTGCTGCACGCATCCAGCCTTGACCAGCCGTTTTAATAATTTCGTCTGCCCATCTCGTAAGCGGTCTTCCTCTGTAGCGCTTTCCACTCGGGCCTCTCCACCGAGTCACCCTTATTGTCCAGCGCTCGTCCGACAATCTTGCCACATGTCCCGCCCATTTCCACTTCAACTTTTGGGCATAATTTAGAGCATCGGTAGCTTTGGTAACATTTCTTATCTTTGTGTGTCTTATCTTGTCAATTTTTCTTATTCCAAGCATGCTCCTTTCAAGGCCCCTTTGACAAGTTATAATTTTTCTTTTTATTTTATCCGTGTATTTCCATGTCTGACAGGCATATGTAAGACATGGTAAGAGGCAAGTCGACATAGCTTTATTTTTGAGTGTTATTGGCATATTACTCTTAAATATTTCCTTTAACCTCCAATACTTGTTCCAAGTAGATTGAATTCGCCTTTCAATTTCGGAGTAGTTACTTTCTTTGTCGAAGCTAATTTGTTTGCCTAGGTATACATATTTGTTCGTGTATTCTAATTCTTCGCTGTCGACTGATATCGTTTTTTTCGTGCTATTGGTCATTAACATTGTTTTTGTGAGGTTCATCTCTAGTCCAACTTTTCTGCTAGCATCGTTCAATGAATGGATCATGACTTGTAATTGCGAGCTTGATTCCGATAAGAGCACCAAGTCGTCAGCAAAGCGGAGATGACTCAAGGTTTTCCCGTCTATGTTCAGTCCGTAAGTATCCCAGTTTAATTTTCTTATTGTCGACTCAAGGATTGCAATAAATAGTATCGGTGAGGTTGGATCGCCCTGTCTCACACCTCTTTTAATAGGAAAGCTAGGGCCGACTCTTTCTAGTTTGACTCTACCCGAATTATTACTGTATATACTCTTTATTACCTGTATATACTCCTTCTCTACCCCTTGTTCTAATAGGGCTTTCCAAATGCTTTCATGTGAGACCGTATCGAAAGCTTTTTTGTAGTCAATATAGGCAATATATAGAGCTCGTTGTCTTTCATTGTACTTTTCAATCAGTATTTCCAGAGTATGAATATGATCTACAGTCGAAAAACCCTTCCTAAATCCCGCTTGCTCTATGGGTTGTTCTGCTTCCAATGTGATACTTATTCTTTGGTTTAGTAGTGAGGAGAATAATTTGTATATGCATGGTAGTAAACTTATTGGCCTATAATTTACAATATCGCATGGGTCACCCTTTTTATAAATAAGTATTATATCCGACTCTGACCACTGTGTCGGTGTTTTAGAATTTACCAAAATGCGGTTGAACAGCTGAGTTAGCGGTAGGGCCAGCAATGAGTTGGCCAATTTTATTGATTCGTTGGTAATGTTGTCTGAGCCAGGGCTTTTATTTGTTTTTAGTCTGTTTATTGCTTGGACAACTTCTGATACGGCGAATGGTGTACAACTTGTTGAGATGTCGTCGCACTGGTAGTTATTGCTGTCAACGATTTCGTACTCACGAGTGTTGTAAAGCGTTCTGTAGAAATCTGTTGCGATATCTAAAATATCTTTTCGATTATTTAGGGTTATACCATTGTTTTTTAACCCATCTATCCATGCCTTGTTTGTTCTCAGGTCTTTGTATGCCTTTTTGGAACTTCCTGAATGTAATAGGTGTTTTTCGAGATTATCGGTTCTGTATTTCGTGTAGTCGTTTTTTATTCGCTTGCTCACTAGTTTGTACAACGCGGAGAGTTCATTTTTCTGTGACCTGGTTCTACTCTTGGTACTTTGCAGTGTCTGTCTCCTCTTCAAAAGTGTTAAAGTACGTTCCGATAGGATTTTATGTCTTGTTTGTTTGTTAGGTATTTGAGCATCTTGGAGGCTTTGAGTGATGGCTCTTAGAATATTGTCGTGATGGGTTTGGACTGATATATTTTCATGATTTTTTAGTAGGTTTGGTAAGTGATCTTTGAGGCACACCTTGTATCTGTTTATTTCTTCCTCGCTCTTCAGTGTGGCGTTGTGGGTGCTTTTAAACGCATTACGGATCCTTTTTCCTTTTGAAAAAGCAAGTTTTACTCTAACTGGTCGGTGGTCTGATGAATAATTGACATTTAAGACATCAATATTTTGTGCCATTTCAGGTTTGTTTGACAGAATATAGTCTATTTCATTTTTATACTCTCCGTTTGGTGAACGCCATGTCCATCTACGATTAGGCTTTTTCTTGAAAAACGTATTTAAAATTGCAATTTTATTTTCGAGTGCGAAGTCGATGAGTCTTTGCCCTCTTAGATTTCTTTTGCCGTATCCGTTTGGTTTCATTATCAAGTATTCATCTGCTCTTGGTTGGCCTATTTTTGCATTTAGGTCTCCCATAATTATATATGTTTTATGTGCAAGGTCCATGGCTTTATACAAATTTGCGTAAAAAATCTCGATTTCTTCTTCCTTTGCTGCTTCTGTGGGCGCATACACTTGTATAAATGATATTTTGCTGCCTTGTATATTAAAGTTTAGTATTGCGACTCTATCGGAAATTCCGATGAAGCTTTCAATGTTTTTCTTATAAGATAATTTTATTAAAAAACCTACTCCATATTGTCCTTGCTTAATTCCTGTATGGCAGAGTATACAATTATCATATTCTTCTATTTTTGTACCAATCCGTCGTGTTTCTGATAATCCAATTATGTCATAATTTATATTTTTCAGAGCCTCTGTCAGTTCTAGTAAGCGGCTATAAGAAGATAAGGTCCTGACGTTGTATGTAAGAACGTAGAGTGTATTTGTAGATTTTGGTATTTGTGTATTTATTTGTGTATTTATTATTATCCTTGAAGGGTTATGGTCGTAATCTTCCACGGTGACCAACCGGGTTGGAAGATGAGTGATGTTTTTTGTTTTATTTGGTTTGTTTTTATAAACTGAGTCTGTGCAGGAGGGGGGCCTTAATTGTTACAAGTTGTTGTATTTGGTTTCAACATCTTGCTCTGGTGGCGTGTTGGTGGTCTTTTTGCTAACTAAAAAATTTAGCATGGTCGGTTTCAGGACTCCTTCTGAGATACTGTTGGATCTACGTGCTGAAGAGGGTGTTTTCTGTATTTTGTTCTTTTTATTGGCATGAGTGCTAGGATCGCTTTGTAACTGGGAGTCATTAGTCGGTGAAGTCTGAAGTTGCCTTTTCTGGTTAGGTTTTATAACGACCAGTCTGTCATACTTTATTTTTACTATATTGCCCTTCTCTTTCTCCTGCTTCACTTGTTCTTGAAGTTCTTTTCTCTTCTCTAGTACTTGTTTTGGATAATCTTCCTTAAAGTAGTACGGTGTTTCTTTAAGTGCTATTCCTTGCTTCATTATTTTGATTTTTGTGCCTAGTGTTAAAAAAGATACAACTAATGGGCGTGGCCTATCAGACTTCTTCCCGATTCTTTTTGCCTCTTGTATGTCGTTGTGGGTTAGCTTGATAGATAAATATTGATCAACCCAGTCAATAATAATGTTTTCTAGGCTATCATAGGATATTTCAGTCTCCTCAATACCGAAAAACACTAAATTTCTTTTTCTTTCCTGTTTTTCGAGAAAGTAAATCCTTTTTTCCTGGTTTTCCACAATTTCTTTTAGTTTTTCATGTTTATTTTCCCACGCTAGGAATTTTTCATCGAATATACTACTAATGTTTTGTGTGACTTGTTCTGCAACATTATTCCCAGTTTCCCGAATTTCCAGTCTTTGATCGTCCAGATCTTTTTTTATTTCTTTTAGCGCATTTAGAACTTCTTCCATGTTTTTGTTGTTTTTCTTTGGTTTTGCTACAGGTGGCGCCCTCTAGTATTTCAGTTTTGTATTAACTGCCTCTTTACGTCGTTGTATCGATTATGGATGGTATGGTGCTCTTTTTGTGGCCGTCGCGATGTTAGTATGTCACTATTAAAACAGATGGCGCTATTCAAAGTTTGTGTCGATCTAATAGGAGTAGCAGTTAGCAAGTCATCAATATCTTTTTAGGTTATATATTTTTTTTACATTTCTTTTCATTAGCACCAGATTTGAGTTCTTTTTGCACTCTCACATAAACAATAGATTTACCAGTTTCAGGCAGTAAGTCTCTAAAAAGCTTGAGTAAACTCCACAGATTTTGTAGAATACTTGATAGTTCGTTTGCACTTTACACTTGATTTATACTGAGTTATTAGGTGTTTTTATGTGGCTTATTATGTCACTCGCTCACTTTTCACTATGTCTCTTGGTACGCAAAGTTTTATTGTTAGAAAGACACTTTATAAGTATTTATGAAATTATTTATACGGAGCCGATGTTTACCGTGGCACAGTGTCGCCCTCTCTCTCGCATAATAGTTACTGTTTTACAAATTGTGTATCTCGCTATTGTTAATTATTGTAACAATACTTATTTTTATTTATTTTAGATAAACGTTATGTCAAACAATGTAAATATTGAAGAAATAAATTGAAAAAATTAAATTTATAATTTACATTAATTTTCAAACCTTTTTTTATTTTAATGACAATTAAATTCCTAACCTATCTTCCTTTTTCCCTTCCTCTTAATCTTGGAAATTTAAAGTTTTATATTTGTATAAATATAAACAAGATTTATAAATTAGTTCGCCAAAGAAGTTTCACTTCTGACATGTGTACTTTGTACGCACGCATGTTTTTTTTTCATCAATTGATAGTCTATCAAATGGTCAAATAAGTTGGAGAGTTAATTTAGCGTTCTACCGAAGTTTGCAATCATTAGTTAGCATATTTAACCATTGGTTGAGTTAACTTGGGATCAAAAAACTGGGCCTAAGTAAGCAGCGGTAGCCTAATGGCTAGGGCGTCGAACTTGCGATTGTGTGGTTGCCGGTTCAAACCCATTGCACTACCGACGTGAACCGACTCGTTACATTTATTTAGCTTAGCACGAGGGGTTAACAAAAACACTAGTAATGTGCGACCCACACATGTTTTCAACATGTCGCCAGCTCTGAGGTCCCGGGTTCGATCCCCGGACGGGGCAATGTAGAAAAACACTTTTCTACATTGTCTCGGGTCTGGGTGTTTGTGGTACCTTCGTTGTCTCTGATTCTATAACACAAGTGCTTTAGCTACTTACTTTGGATTCGGAGCAATTTATGTGATGTTGTCCACATTTATTATTATTAAGGATATTATTATGTAAAATGTGACATTGTGAACAGTTGGTACAAAGGGCGGTCTTATATGTTTATTTTTATGTTGACTTGTTAGTTGCAAAGGTTTTTTCCATTTTTACCAAATACATGTAAATTATTTTGACGACCTCCGTGGTCAAGGTGTCGCAAGCTTTGAGGTCCCGGGTTCGATCCCTGGACGAGTCAATGTAGAAAATAACACTTTTCTGTCTGGGTGTTTCTGGTACAGTCAACAGTAAAAGTAGATGATGAATTGAGGAATGTCCGACCCACATTGCTAGTAGTAGCTTTTAATAAAAGCTTACTATCAATTTCTTTTTGAGGGTCGTATGATCATGCGATCCGATCATACTTTCTCATCGCACGATTAAATCGCATCAACGTACATTCAACAGCAAAAGTAGATGATTAATTGAGTTTATAACTTGGGAGTCCAAATAGATCACGAATATATGGCAACTGTACCAGTAATAAATGTTTGATATAATTTACAATCACGTACTTTCGAATCACTTCGATGCCACACAGTTCTGACGCGAACTCCGTTCATTAGTATTGAATTTCTAATACTGATCATCTAGTTTTGCTGTTGACTGTACGAGCGATGTTAATACGACGCAGTCTGAACAAGATCACAAATAATGCTGTGGCGAGCTTAAGCACTGCCTTCATAGCCAAGTTGACATTTCTACAAACGTTAACTATGATAGAAATCGCTTAAAACATTAAATGTATGGAAATGACATTTGTTTTCGACAAGTCACGTGACTTAGACTTGTCACTTTCATACATTAAATGTCATTCAGCGATTTCTATCATCGTTAACGCTTGTAGAAATGTCACTTGGCTAGGGGGGCTGGTGTAGAAAAATTGATTCATTGATCGGCACGCTAAGAGGAATTAAATATAACAAAACATATATTACCTGAGTCGACAACAACGCCAGATATAAGTCCCTGGGCATACAGCGTAAGTACGGCCTGGATTGCGATGTACGCGCTGTCAAACTCATACTTCTCAAACATTACCTGTGTGCAGAAAATTAACAGTTATTTACATGTGATATCCTAACTAATATTATATAATATAATATCTTGGGACATCTCACACACGGCCATCTGATCCCAAACTAGGCAGAGCCTGTACTATGGCAACCAGACAACTGATAAACATACTTATATATTTCTAAATGCATACATATTAAAGATAAACATCACCCAGACACAGAACAAATGATCGAGCTCATCACACAAACATTTGTCCTGGGTGGGAATCGAACCCACGACCTCCGGCTTAGTAGTCAGGGTCACTAACCACTAGACATAAAAGCCAGTCTTCAGTATAGTCTTTATTATAAAATGCGATTTTTTTTTTAATAGCAAAAAATAATTATTTTGACCAGGATAAACTTGAACTTACAATTGACGTCATATAGCAAAAGTGATATAAATAGACACAATAACATTGTTTACGGTAACACGTAGTATTAATTACAAGATTATCGTTAAATTTTAACAACAACATTAATTTTAATCGTAAAACAATTAGGTTCTGGTTTGTTTCAAAATTGAACCCTATTGAGTCAGTATAAGACGTATATTCACGTTTATCTAAATCTATACTAATATTATAAAGAAGAAAGATTTGATTGTTTGTTTGCATTGAATAGGCTCCGGTCCTTCTGAACCGTTTTGAAAAATCTGTCACTGTTGGGGAGTTACAATATCCCCCGAGGACATAGGCTAAAGAATAGTTTAAAAATAATTTAGACCGCGGGCGGAGTTGCGGGAAACAGTTAGTTATTTATATAGTATACATAATACAGGATGCTTAGAAAATGCGCGGCCTTAAACTATTACATTATTAGCGGAGGTTGTTCATTTATATGGACAGAGGCAGTATTACAAATATGACAAAGAATTTTCGATAAAGCGTGTATAAATCGTGTGTAAAAGCGGCGGACTTGCGATCATGTGGTTGCGGGTTTGAATCCCACCCATTACGCTACCGACTTGAACCCACTCGTAACACAAGCATCTTAGCTTAGCACGAGGGGTTAACGAGATTACTAGTAATGTGTGACCTACATTGCTAGTAATATTTAAAGAAATAAATAAAAAAAATGAACTACGCATTTTCGACACAGCCTGTATAACAGTTTACTCGGTCGCTTTGTTTGGTTCGCATGATCGGTTACAGACTAACGGAAGCCTTAATTATGATCTGACGTCGAGGTGAATTTAACAGTATGAGGACTCCGAAAGTGCAAGCCAATTTACACTTTAATAAAAAAATGTTCTTTAGTTTGTTATTTGTTTAAAATAAATAGTAAATTGTAAAATAAGCTACACTGTTACGGTGAAGTGTTCGGTTTGTAGGTGAAATATGTGAAGGTATCTACATGTGCCGTAGTAATTAATAAGTGTTATGTAAAGCTTATCCTACTAATATTATAAATGTGAAAGTGTGGATGTTGGGATGTTTAGTTGTTTGGATGTTTGTTACTCAATCACGCAAAAACGGCTAAACGAATTTGGATGAAATTTGGCATGCATGTAGCCTTTGACATGGAAAAGAACATAGGCTACCTTTTATCCCGATTCTTTTTGTAGTTTCCGAGGGAAAATTGAAAATTGTTTACGAGCTAAGCCGTGGGAAGACAGCTACTAAATTTGGTATTTTTCTCTATTACAGAGCAAGCTATAACACGGCTGAAAATTCTTTTTGGACCCATTTCTGAAGTCCACGCAGACGAAGTCGCGGCTAGCTAGTTATAAATAAATAAATATACCCGCTTAATTAAGAAGTTCCGTAATTAATATATTAAAAACCATAGTGAAAAATGCAATATGCTCTATGGGCATTTTTTTTTTAAATAATAGTCATGTGACGAGATCATAACCAAAATTGAAGATACATACTCATAGTTACAAATTGTTTAATAATATATGTTGTTGATAGGTGGGTATTTTTTTATTAATAGTGATCTCGACCGCTCCCCGGCGCTAACAAGGGATTTACTACGAACCTATGAATAATTAATGTTTTTTTTGTTTTTTTTTTTCACCTTCAAGCTATGTTTAATATGGTGTTGGAAATTATACCATGGGAGCCTTACCTCAATCATCTTCTCCCTGTTCTTGGTGGGGTTCATAGGAGGCTCCGTCAGAAGGATCTTGGTCTCCTTAGGGTCCACATTCATCTTACTGGGACCAAACGTGTAGTCCCACACGTGGCACATGTCCTCCCAGTTGCGTACCACCTAGGATAATAAAAGTATAAAAATAAAAAAACAAGAGAAAATAAGTTTTCAAGGTATCGCCAACTTTGAGGTCCCGGGTTCGATCCCCGGTGGGGTTAATGTAGCAATAACCACTTTTTTACATTGTCTCGGGTTTGGGTGTTTGTGGTACCTTCGTTTGTTTGAGCTACTTACTTTGGTTTGGGATCAATGTATGTGATGTTTTCGACATTTATTTAAATAATAGTGTTTATACCATAGAGTATTTCTAAAAACTGAAACTGAAAGAGAGTTACTGGGTATCCAGTAACTATTTTTGGGCAGACCAGGGATTCGAACCCGAGACCTCGTGCATGGCAGTGCTTGCGACCACTAGACCAACGAGGCAGTCAGAATAAACCATATAATGACAAAAGTGAATTGCGTTTTATACATACCCAAAATAAATAATAGTCAAGTATTATAGTACACTTACGCCATTTTCCATGGGATAACTGACTTCCAGCATAGATCTTAGTTTGGAGGCTTCATCACCAACCATCAGGTCCTATAAACATAACCATGAATTAACCCTAGAAATTACAATTAACCTTATTGTTGTGTGGTTATAAAACACATTTTAGTTTGAACAACATTCTGGAAAACGTCACAAAAATTAAGAAACGAATAAAAGCTTTGTTAGAAATTTTTTGCTAGGCTTTTTTTTATTTTGCGTATATACAATGCAAAATAAAATATAGGCTTATACATAGATTTATTTTCTTATAGGCCATTAAAGCACTGCATATTGTAATTTTAATTGTGACTACAGTGCAGTTTTCACACTACTTAATTTCAATTACAGCACTCGCCAAACTTTATGGCCGCTCCGAACTTAGCATTACGTACGCTGCGCAGAACACAAGATCAGTTATCAGCGGGACGTACGCGGGGCGGGGAGGCAGGGCACGCCCGCGCGCGCTGTCTTCCACACGCAAGCGTCCTCGCCTCCCGCGCGTGAGAGCGACTGTATGAGTAGCGTGTTTGAGAATATGTAGTAGTATGAGTGTACCATACGCAAGTTCGTACCAACGGCTACATTCAGAGCGGCCATAAAGATTGACGAGTGCATATAATATCTGAAACAATGAACTTATTTTGTTGGTAAAACTAATATTGTAAAATTGCATGCAAAGTAAAATTTTACTATACAAATATTTACAATTTGGAGAATATTTAATGATTTTACCACTTTTTATGGTCTTCATCAAACATATTCTATCTACCCTCTTTTAACCGAATTAAACAAAAGGACCGTCGTGGTAGTCTAGCAGTTCAATAACCGGATTCGCATGCACGTGGTTGCAGGTCCGAACCCGGGCAAGTACCATTGTGACTTTTTCAAAGTTATATGTAATTTCTTAATTATTCCAAGACACCATTGTCAAACTGTGAAGGATAACATTGTGAGGATTGGAGTCTAAAAATTGGAATCTGAAATCGCCAACCCGCAATGAGCAAGCGTGGTGATCAATGCTCATTCCTTCTCAATATAGGAAGAGGCCTGTACCCAGTAGTGGGAGTAGTGGGACATTTATAGGCCGCTATTATTAAACAAAGGGAGGGTAATGTTCTCAATTTTTTTTGCATTATTTTGTCCTAATTTTGGTGATATAACTATGCTATGTTTGCAAATATATATTTAAGCATAAATGTTCTAATAAAGCGTTGAATATAATTGCTTCTAGAACATACCGAGACCTCCACAGCATCTGGATTAAACGCCTGGTTAGCATGAAACATCTGTTTATATTTAGATTTATAAATCTGATATTTTACTAACTTAAAATTAATAAATTTATGTTTAATAAAAAAAATCTTAAGCCTTGCATTTTTAATATTGGTAAAATTAAGGAAATTAGCTTGTTGATTTTAAACAAACAAAACAAAAATAGTTAAGGGTGGTTTCAGACTAGCGTTTTACACGCGCGTATAAGCTCGTTTATAGAAGCGCATGTGTGCATGAAGGTCATTATTTAAGTCCAAGCAAAAAATAACGTACCCCAGGTCGCCAAATATTTTTTGTTTTAGAGAGTCGACGGTAGTGTTGGTATAAACGTTTTAGACCATTTAAAAGATTTTCGAGCTTTGACGCGCATTATAAGCTAATAAGCGCGTCCGACAACATTTCGAGCCAACACGTAACAATGAGCGCAAACACGCAAGTTTGACTTAATGTATAAGCGCGTGTCAGACGTATACTAAAAACTACCGTATACGCGCACAAAACAACGCTAGTCTGAAACCACCATAAATGAGTTCTACAATAATAACACAAAAACTGTACTGTGTGTGCTTTAGTATATCTTGCCTGCACTCTGATTAATTCAAAAGACATTAGATTTTAATAATAGCAACTTCTCTCCTATTTACACACAAGTAGGTATACCTTATAATACAATTTAAAGATTATCAATAACTCATACATACTTCATGCAGTCACACATCGGTTAGAGTTCATTCAAACACTTGTTAGATAACCATGCTAAAATATAACTAACTTACTCCGATACAAATATCCTGGAACAGTTAATATTGCTTTAATATCCATACTAATAAATTAAATGCTTAAATAACTGCATCTAACTTTTAAACTCACATTTTTTTATATCTTGGGACAACTCACACATGGCCATCTGATCGCAAACTAGGCAGAGCCTGTACTATGGCAACCAGACAACTGATAAACATATTTATATATTTTATAAATACAATACATATTATGGATAAATTACACCCAGACACAGTACAAATGATTATGCTCATCACAGAAATATTTGTCCTGAGTGGGAATCGAACCCACAACCTCCAGTTTAGCATTCAAAGTCATTAGAACAACAGGCTGTCCATTGCATGATTACAATAAAATATGTGACAGGGATGGATGTTAACTTATGCATTCAAATGATTTATTTTGTTATTAGGATTTTTACAACACTTTTGCATGTCCCTTTTATGAGCTCACTGGAGTCAACATAATAATATCCTAACTAGCTAACCAGAAAAGAAATTTCGATGCAAACAACTAGGTTTATTACCTTCTTTTGTAATCTAAAATAAGATATTAAGCTAAATCCGGTAAGACTGGAAGCCTACCCCAACATAGCTCGGGAAAAGGCTATGCATAGTAATTCATCATCAGGTAACTTTATTCGAGAAATAATTATGAAATTTTGAGTTGTTTCATACAAAAACTGCCAAACGTCAAACTTTTATTGACAATTTTATTAGTAAAATAAAAGTTATCTGATGATGGTAAATAGGCCCTTAGCCTACTTAGATAGGCCTGTAGATGATACTTTCCTACAACTGTTTTGGTATGACTTTATTAGCTAATAACTAATGTTTGCTATTTGTTATTGCCATTCCTATTAATGATTCATCTTAGTCAACAATCTATTGTTTAGAATCCATGAGAATTCTTATATATACAATAATTGTATTACTGATGCAAATACAGGCTTTGGAACAGACAATCTTATGTCATTTTATATGATTCGTTAATTATGGTAAACCAGGGTATGGCATTAAATATGTTTTTCCTACTTCCTGTGCAAAATGAATTATGATACTTATGATAATAAATCTGTTAAGAACGAACATGATAACGAATAGCTTGGTAACAAAATCCAATGGCTTAACATCAAAGGATACATTTCAAAAGACAGGATATACTCTAGTTCCGATTACACACCTGCCTAGTGGCTAGCGAGGTCGACTCACCTTAACGTCGATGTCACCGATCTTATTTTCAGCCCTGATGATCGGGCGACCCACCATCGACGGGAATATGAAGGCTGGAAAGTTGCTCCCGGCATATCCGCACTTCACGAACTAAAACCGACAGTAAATCATGAGGAAAACGATGATTCAAGCGCTTATCACAACCACCATTTTACATCTAGTTTTTTGTATAAACTTACACCTGTGCCGTTGTCGCAAACGATAACTTTTCTTCCTTTCTCATCCATGATTCTTAATTTAATCGATTTTCACTTAAAATTAGATTTCTAATGAAATATTTAACGAAAATAACAGACCGAGTAGCCCCCCGCACTGCCCCGTAACTATCAAAGTGCTTTTTTTTAAAGAATGACAAATCGACGAATTTTGTTAGCTAGTAAATAAACTTTATTGTAATTGCGTAAAGTTCAAAATGCTTCAGCACAAATTGATTGCTGGTCCTGACACGCCTAAAAAATGTCGTATTGAATATGAGTCATTTAAGCTTTAATAAAACGGACTAAGAAAAAGGCGATTATTAATGAATTGTACTTTTTGACTAGCATTTATTTTCAATGTTTTTGAGAATTTTACTAATATGCCTAATTGACTCTAAAATCTTAAATAAAAAATTGTCATCAAGCAACTCAAGCATAACTGTCAATATCGCACGTAAATGTCATTGTCAAAGTAGCATGGCTAGTGTTCAGTTTTCACGTGTTTTTATTGTTTTTAATTAATGCAATTTTATTAAATAAGCCAAAATGAAGCACAAAAGGTTCGAAGAGAATATATTGGTGGACGAGGCGTATACAAATTACGGCCAGCCAGACAAAAATGCTGATAGTAAAAAAGGACAAGGCATTGCCAAGCACTTTGCCGAAACTTTGGAATATGAGGATAAAAAGAAATGGTATACTCAGGTAAGAGGGTCATCTACTTTTAGTTGAAACCATCAAAAACATGGAAATTATATAAAATCTATATCTTGCACAATATTTATCAACCAATAGACTATGTTATTTACATACCTAACCACCAATTATTTCAGAGTTTTTAAGTTATATCTATAACAAATAAATACTAAACACTTCTAGCATTTTTTAATTAACCAGTGATCAGTTAACTGCAACAACGCAATCTATGTTCATTCTAAATACTTTAAATCGTGTTACTGTATATTGAATTTTCCTGGTAATTATAACTTCTCTATATTATCATTAATTGCAGATGCCAGAAGAACCAACGACTATTACAAAGACATTAACACAAGAACAGATTGAGGAAGTACGGAAGGAAGCAAGCAGCGCACTTCATGGAGACACTATGGCTTATGAAACTAGTAAGCAATCTTATTCACGTATTCTATTTTATATTTTTTCCTGCGTAGCAGTATAAATATCAAACACAATGGGATACAGACTCCAATTATTTTTTTATGAGAACGGTGATAATCTATGCGGGTAAAACTGTAGGGCCCAGCTAGTTGTACATAAATAAAGGAATACAGGAACTTAAGACAATAAAAGTCCGATAAAGCAAAAAAGCCCCTGAACAGGCTATCTGCAAAAGAACTAGAAAAAAGAATACTGGCAACATGGCTACCATTACTTTTCAAAAGTTTTTTTTTTTTATAAAGATTACTAGCAATGTGGGTCTCACATTACTAGAAAAACTTGTTAACCCCTCGTGCTAAGCTAAGATGCTTGTGTTACAAGTGGGTTCACGTCGGTAGTGTAATGGGTGGGATTCGAACCTGCAACCACATGATCGCAAGCCCGACACACTAGCCATTAGACTGCCGCCGCTTCAAAATTTATGTAATGTTCTAGAACTTCTTAATTATTATTATTTTTAATTAATATTAATATATCTTTTAGAATCAAGTAGAAGTGGATCATCAGACCACCAGTGGGCAAGGACACTGTTAAACAAAGGTGCTATTGGAGACAGAGTTGCTGCGGCCACAATTCTAATACAAGTGAGTTTTATTCCAAAACTAGCTTCTGCCCGCGACTTCGTCTGCGTGGACTTCCGAATTGGGTCTAAAAAGAAATGAAAAATGTGAAAATAATATAAAAGAGAAAAATACCAAATTTCAAAGCAGTCTGACACGGCTTAGCTCGTAAACAATTTTAAATTTTCCCTCAGGAACTACTTAAAGAATCGGGATAAAAGGTAGCCTATATTCTTTTCCATGTCAAAGGCTACATGCATGCCAAATTTCATCCAAATCTGTTCAGCCGTTTTTGCGGGATTGAGTAACATCTAAACATCCACACTTTCACATTTATAATACTAGTAGGATTGTTATCTTAAATAGATTTATTATTAGGGACTATAAACTCTAGTGTACACATATTATGCATCATTCTTTTCCTTATTTTTTTTAAACAAAGTAAATATATTTTAATAGTAATTTGCTTCATTTTTGTAACAAAGATGTAGTTGTATTAAGTTTAAACATACAGCTGTGGCGTGCACAGCGATTTTAGACATATATGTGCATGCACAAATAAATATCCTACCAATTTCAGCTAGTTGCACCTACCCTACCTGACGCACCCGGCAACACTAGATTTTATTTTTAACTCTGTTTTGTTTGGCATTATTTTAATAAAAAATAATAATTATGTTAAATAAAATATTATGTATCAACGAACTAAATTCTAAGAGAACACACAATCTATAATACAGAATATTTTATACAATTCTTTATAAATACCTGATTTTAACTATAACTTTTGATTTTAGGATAATCCTATATACAATTTGACAGCATTGAGGAATTTAATCAACAATGTAAAACCAGCTAAGAAGAAGGATGGAATAATAATTATTGGTAAGTTAACCAATACCAAACCAATGGGGGCTGTCGCATGTCAAAAATCCGCCAGAGTCGCTAGTGTCGCATAAGGTCTGCCTGTCATTTTCACCAATGAGAGACAAGCTACTGGGCTGCGATTGGTCGAGATTGACAGATAGACCTTACGTGACATTAGCGACCCTGGCGGATTTTCGACTCGCGATAGCCCCCATTAAATAAATACAGCCAGTCTTACTATGGGATAGTGTGTTACCCAGTAAAATGGGTACTGGGGGTCAGATTGCCCTGGGCCAAAAAATAAATTTTAAGGCTTTGTAACTATCATTATATTAAAACAATTATCAAACATAATAATATGCATTTCACTGGATATATACAGGCCAAAACTAAGGTTTAATTGAAAATTAAACTAATGTTTATTTCTTGTAGCACCAATTTTATTTTATAATGAAAATTTTACTTAGATTTTTTTAAGAATAGTCCAATCTTCTTGTGGACACCTTCTGTGACCAAAGGGCTGGTATTTACCTTGGTCAGCGGTTAAGCATTGTCATTCAATATGGCAATGCTGCCAGCCTTATGGGCACACTTCCAGTCGACAGCTCTGGAGTTGAATTTTTAGACGCTATTTTTAAGTCTGAGGTGTGTGTATGTCAAGAGTTTAAAATAAAATATTAATGTATATAATTCTCTCCGCCAGACGCATTATCGGAACTCTTAATATCGGAGCTGTTAGTCCCGGATGTAAAGCTGCGGACGTTCGAACAGCATCCACTCGCACATCTCGATGAGATGACATCTGGCAACAAGCAGGGGCGCCGCAATATACTCAAGCTGTGGTACTTCGAGGATCAGTTGAAGGAGCTGTATGGAAGTGAGTTTTGTTCGTGTAATTATGAACCTTAAGTGAGTGGAGTAAGGTTTAATTTATGTGATCGAAGCTGATAGCCGAATAACTAGAGCGTAGAGACGTGAACCCACTCGTAACACAAGCATATGTGCTTCTAGTATTCTTGTTAACCCGCCGTGCTAAGCTATGGTGGCACGACGGGTTAACAAGAATACTAGTGTAAATGTGCGACCTACATAATAAAATATGTATGGGTGTAGGTAGGTATGCAATGTTAATTCTTACTTTAACTGGCTTTTTGCAAAGCTTTTCCTATTTTTACTATATACATGAGTAAATTACTATTGAAAAATGTTTTAGCTTATCGTAAGTAATATTTAACCCGAATGTTTCTTGGATAAATATATGATTATTTCAACTAGAGGTCGTAAATCGACCGTAATTCGTTTAAATTTCAATTTTGTAAAAGCTTAAAGTTTTTGCTTCTTGTAATCTAAAGAACGTTATTTGTGACTGCAGTAAATACAAACAATATCTATAATCTGTTCTCAATGACCATAGACTAACAATAAACAGTAGAGTATATATGCGTGTGTGTCAAATACATGGTATATAGATAGTCTTTATTTTCTGGTTTTGTTATATTTTTCTTGTTCATTTAATTTTAGCGTATGTGGAAGCTCTCAACAAGTTTGCTCACGACTCGGTAGAAGCCAACAAAGAGAAAGCTGTCAGCGCCATGTCTTATTTATTGATGCACCATCCAGAAAGAGAAAAGGTACACACTACTAATATTGTTTTATACACAAAAAATCTCATATTCATTAACATATAACCGCGGGGCGCGCCGCGGTATACCAAATATATATTATTTTCGGGATAAAAATTAGCGTATGTGTTAATCCAGTGTGTCAACTACCTCCATACCATATTTTATCGAAATAAGCTTATCCGTTTAAGCGTTAAAAGGTAACAAACATACACACTCATAAACTTTCGCCTAATTGTAGTGTGATGTTATCAATGTTTAATATAGTAACGGGTTTACTCACGTAGACTTGTAGAAGCCCAACTAGTTTTGAGCCCGACCGCGCCCGTAATTATGACTGTCATACAATGACTATTGACAGTCGTTGGGTCATTACAATGGGGCTATCGCGCGTCAAAAATCCGCCAGAGTCTATCTGTCAGTCTCGACCAATCGCAGCTCAGTAGCTTGTCTCCCATTGGTGGAAAATGACAGGAAGACCATATGCGACACTAGCGACTCTGGCGGATTTTTGATACGCGATAGCCCCCCCATTGTGATACTGTGTGTCTTACTATGGGATACTGTGTTACCTACCAATGGGTTGTGGAGGTCAGGTAGGCAGTGGCGCCATTTAAAATACAGTATTTAGCTAAATCCTGTAAGACTAGATATCTACCCTAACATAGCTTGGGAATAGGCAAGGCAGGTATAAGAATAAAACATGCTGCGCCAACCCCAAATCAAATTGGGATAAGGGCAGAAGGATGATGATGATGATGAGGCAAGGCAGGTGATGAGGCTGAAAAAAATAATAATAAAGAAATTGTACCTATTTTTAGATGCTTCTAACGAACATAATAAACAAGTTGGGAGATCCGTGCCAGGCGGTCGCATCTAAGGTCATCTACCATCTGTGCCAGCTGCTGTACAACCATCCTAACATGAAGGCGGTTGTTCTAGCTGATATCGAGAAGATGCTGTTCAGGTAACAACGGAAAATCGTTTATACAACGTGTTACAAAATACCCCGTAAAAATATAATTAACTAGCTGCCCGGACAGACTTCGTTCTGTCAAAAGTAAATTAATTAAGGTAATTCCCGAGTTTAGGAACAGTTTTTTTTTTTACTTATTATTTATGTTTTACACCTTTTAAACCTTCCCTAGACCTCCACGAACATTTCAAGATCAAAATCAGCCAAATCGGTCAAGCCGTTTTCATGCTATGTCGTGACAACGGAAAACGGGTTTCATTTTTATATACATAGATTATCAAAGCCAAAACTGTTGTCAACCCTAGGAAGCTGTCATGTCAGGGAATCAGATTATTTAACAGGGCCTACATACCTATTTTACCTAATCATTGTCTCTTATAATATTTTTTCTTCATAAACGAATTTTCGGCTTTACGGGCTTAGAACGTTTTACGATTTTTAAGATCAAACTAGCAGGATCCCCCAGTTCCACCCGCGTATTGTCACAGCACGTAAACATAATTTATTAAATCCAATTTCTTTTGTGTTTAATATTTATTCTGCTGATCGGGACAAAGATGACCAACATATCAAGAAGCATGAAAAACGATCTACCCGTTCTTGAGCTACAAGTGTAGTAACAAGCCTGATTTTTTTTCCAATAGGTCAAATATATCGTCCCGCGCTCAGTACTACGGTGTGTGCTTCTTGAACCAGTTCTACCTCGGCAAGGACGACTCCAAGATCGCGGAGAATCTCATCAGAATATACTTCTCATTCTTTAAAGCCTCCATAAAGAAGGTAAAAATATTTTTAATATTTACTTTTGCTGCTACAAAACCATAAACATGTATAATTTGATCGTACATATTTATTATGTATTTTGGATGTTTTATATTCGTGACGCACATGACGTATCTGTACTTGAAAACATTCTTTTGAATTATTAATACGATTTTTCTGATTTTTGAATGATTGAATTATTAATACGATTACCTATCAAAATATGAAAACGTACTTATAGATTCGTATGCACATGGTAGCAGGTTCGCCAATGTGTCTTTTTCAAAGTTATTCGTACTTTCTTAATTATTCTAAGACACCATTGACAAACGTTGAATGAAAACATCGTGAGGAAATCTGGATTCCAAAACATTGGATTCTGAAATCACCAACCCGCAATGAGCAAGCGTGGTTATCAATGTTCTTTCCTTCTCTTTGTTTGAACGCGCTAATCTCAGGAACTACTGGGCTTATTTGTAAAAATATATCACTGTTAGATAGCCCACTAATTGAGGGAGGTTATAGGCTATAATTTGTCGCGGTTACCGACGCCTACGCGGGCGGAACCGCGAACAAAAGCTAGTAGCATATGTCATATCGCATTATACTTTCTTTCAGGGTGAGATCGACTCCCGTTTAATGTCGGCCATTTTGACCGGCGTAAAGCGAGCTTATCCTTTCGCGAATAAGGAACGACTCGTGGAAAGTTCATCTCACATCGACGCTATTCACAGATTAGTGCATCTAGCCGGGATTAATATAGCTATACATGCGCTTGCGCTGCTGTATCATATCTCTGATGCGTCAAAAGGGACGGCAGATCGGTGAGTACAGTTTAATATTAGTATTATTATAAGTGAGAGACTGGTCGTTGCCTCTCACTATGGGCCATATAAGAAAGTTCAAGGTCAGAGCGTGCTATGGAAAGGGTTATGCTCCGAGTTTCTTTGCGAGATCGAATCAGAAATGAGTACATCCGCAAACGAAAAAAAGTCGCTGACATAGTCTAAGGTTTAGCAAGAAGAAGTGGCAATGGGCGCGGCATAGCACGTAGAACTGACGGCTGATGGGGCAGAAGAGTTCTCGAATGGAGACCACGTGTCGGCAAGCGCAGCGCAGGATGTCCATCTTCAAGGTGGACAGATGACATGGTAAAGGTTGCAGGGAGCAGCTGAATGCTGGTCGCTTCCAACAGGTCTATCTGGAAATCATTGGGGGAGGTCTATGGTCAGCAGTGGACTTCTTGTGGCTGATATAATTATTATGATGATTATTATTTTCAACTAACTGTGCCCCACGGTTTCACAGGCTTAAGTTGTTGCTGATCCACTTAAAATGAATAAAATTTCCAAAATAAACGCACCTAAGTTACTCTTATTACATCAGCGATCAGCCAGTGAAAGTTCCGTTAAAATTCGACCATCCGTTTCATAGATTAGCCGGAACAACTTGATTTATCGCAAACATACAGACAGAAATACTTTGTTTTGTAACATTTAGTGATTATATTTTGTTTCAGTTACTACACCGCCCTCTACCGCAAGCTAACAAACTCAGACATCTTCAACACTACGCATTCCGCGCTGCTATTCTCATTAATATACAAATCATTGAAAAACGATACTAACGTGACGCGAGTGGCCGCCTTTATTAAGAGGTTGTTACAATTGTGTTGCTACATGACTCCCGCTCAGGCTTGTGGGATGCTGTTCCTGATATCACAGGTTTTGAAGGACGCGGGGAAGAAAGAAGCTTTGAGATTGGTCTGGACAAAGAAGGAGATAAAGGAGGTAAGAAATTACATAAATTTGTATAAAATAAGACTATACGGTATTAATTTGAAAAGGAGTACGTATAATCAACGAGGTAATCAGAAGCATAAAACTGCACAACTTTCCCCAAGGAACATAGGTCGAAATCTGAATATAGAAAATGAAATTGACTATGTAATGAAATCATACAAATTGACTGGTTGCGGGACTTACGTGTGTATGAAAAGTTGATTTTCAATTTTAAGATATCGACCTGTTCCTTGAGAGAAGTAGAATATACGCACTCCTTTTAAATTAATCCTGTATAAGCTTCGAATATTTTATAGAATTTTGACTATACTACTCTCTACTCTACTACTCTCTAAACTGCCCGTGACCATGACACCTGCAAAGGCGTCGAAACGTCGGGGAATAAAATCAAAATAAACTGCGATAGAATCCTTTTTAAAGTAGTTTTATTTTAATGTCTAACATTCGTGTATACCTCAGAGAACTTTGAATTGAACTCCTAATTTTATCTTTAAAATTTTCTTGAATTAGTTGAACTTTCTATGCAGTACTGTTAAGTAAAATAGGTCGTGGAAGTCAGATAGGCAGTCGCTCCATGTAAAATACGGTATTCAGCTAAATTCGGTAAGACTGGAAGCCGACCCCGACGTAGCTTGGGAAAAAGGCTAGGCAGATGATAATACAGTGAATTCGGTTTTACTAATAGTAACCAGATTTTTAATTACTTTGACTCACGTTTCGGTCGTATAACCTAAAATAATTTAAATATTTTATGTTAATTAATTAAGTTAATATTTTTTTTATTATTGATTAATATTACTATAACTCCTTTTTCATTCTTCAAATATCAATCATCTACAGCATACAAATTCGTTTTCATTATTAAACTGAAGTTAAAATGGTATATATGTAATTAACAGGAAATAAAAGAAGAAGAAGAACAGCCAGAAGAAGATAAAGAAGAGAACGGAACAGAAGATACACCGATGGAAGTAAATGAAGAAGATGATGAGGTGAAAGTAGGGGAGAAGAGAGTTGACCTGCTGCGTGGAGACAAAAAGGATCTTTTACTTGGTAAGTTATCATAATTTTAGAGTTCATCCCACAGCTGGGCAAAGGCTTCTCTTCTAGTGGGCATAAGCTTTCTGGTACAAAGGCAATGTTATCTTTATGCGTATGTGAATGTAATATAGCTATGAATGAATATAACTATGATGTCAGACATTTTGAGACGTATGCCTATAATTTTCCCACTGTTGGACACAAGCCTCTTCCCATATTAAGAAGGAATTCATTGATAACCACGCTTGCTCATTGTGGGTTGGCAACTTAAGCTTCCAATTTTTGGGATCCAGGCTTCCTCACGATGTTTTCCTTCACCGTTTGACATCTCAGAATAATTAAGAAAGTACATATAATTTTGAAAAGTCACGTACTTGCCTCGGTTCGAACCTGCAACGTTGTGCATACGAATCCGGTCATTGAACCGCTAAGCCACCGCGAAATTCTCGAATTTGAGACGTTCTTGAGTAATAAATGGTGTTCTTTTATAATTTGTATCATTTTTAGATGATGATGAAGAGGAATCGTACATAGATCTTAAAATAGACGACCAGGGTAACATCAAGCCTAAGAAACGTAAGAAGGGACCTGTCACCCTGGGCTGGTTCCATGCCAAGGTCAAGACTGAGGGTTCGGAGGTCAAAGATGATGAAGACAAGGATCTGGCTAGCAAGATACAGCTGAAGAAATCTGTTAATATGGATAAGGTTTGTTCTTCAAACTTGACGTGGTTTGGATAAGCAATTTTTTTTTAATAGGTCTGTCACCTGGAACCCGTAACGTTTACTAGTGTGTAGTTTTCCTTTCATTTAATTAACCATGTTTGTAAGACAGATTTGATTCAAATTATTATCCCTATCGATTAATACCATAAAAGCACAGGATAATTTTTCGCATTTTAGTGCGTTCGATTCCCGTAGTGCTACTAGTACTTTCAACATCGTGAATGCAATTATATTTCTATTAAAAATAAAGTCCTGTGTCCTTTGACCATAATTTGCATCTGGCCTACGCCAGTATTTATGGTAGGTAATTCTAATTTCCCTCAATTGGAATTAAAAAATTCCACCCTGTATTTTGAAGAACGAGAAATACATAATATTTATACACTTTTACAAGAATTTATTATCTCTACCTATCTACACTTGACGACTTTTCAATATAATATCAAATATAGCTAATGTATATTTTCACAGGAGATAAATGAATACAATCCCCTCGCTCGCAACCCATCGTTCGCAGGCGCGCACTGCACCGCCTACCTCGAGTTGTTACCGCTGTCAACACACTTCCATCCTACTGTCAAGCTATTCGCTGAGAGATTGATTAACGGTAACTATTTCTATATAAATTGTCCCATTATAATCAAATAATGCTGTTTTATTTAAGTAATGCAGCCGTGGTGGTCTACGTCGGGAACTAAAATCTAAATAAACCTGATAGAATCCGTTTAATAAGTAATTTAAATGTACTTTATTACTTATTTTGTCATATTATTATGGCATATTTATAAGATTCCGTGCAAACGGACCACAGCCACACTACCTCGTCCGTTGATATCGCGCAAACATAGGTGGTCGGTGGCCGCTACAATAACATTTTTAAGAATCCTGGATTTCATTCCCACTGGTAATTTCTTCTCTTCATGAGAAGAAGCCTTTGCCCAGATTACCTAATACTTACTTATTCAATTATTAACGTTGCTCGATTATAAAATTACGTCACGGGAATTAACACGCATTTACCTTACAAGGATTTGTAATATAATTGGTAGCGCCATCGATTATTTGTCTATGACTAACGTATAGTCCATTACTCTATTAACTCAATAATATAGTTCCGCAATTGACCGCTGTCTAAACGAGCGACGCTACCCCCTCTCCCTTTCCGCACGCCTGGCGAATGACGCCATGCTTTAGTTTGAAAAACTCCGAAAATAAATGCACGCGCCGAGAGGACGTCGCCTCCCTCAAATTGTAATATTATTAAATTATCAGAAATAAATTACGTCGCTATCAGACTCACACAGTCTGCTCGTAAATATTTAAAATTTGCACTTCTAAATAATTACATCCTCAATTACAGATCAAATCATTCAATACAGCGGTGATCCCCTCAAAGATTTCGCTGGCATCCGTTTTCTGGACCGGTTCGTGTTCAAGAACCCAAAGAAACGTACTGAAATGCAAGCTGATGAGGGCGTTAAGAAGGTTAAGGGATCTCATCCTAAGTTTGCTGTAAGGAAGAATTACAGTGCTAAAGGTAAGCCTGAAAATATTGATTTTTATATTAATGTCTACATACAGCTCTCGCCAAACTTTATGGCCGCTCCGAAACTAGCCGCGTTACGCTGCGCAGAACACGCTATCAGGTATCAGAGGGACGTACGCGGGGCGGGGAGGCAGTCTGCAAGCGTCCTCGCCTCCCGCGCGTTAGTGCGAGTGTATGAGTAGTGTGTACGAGAGTATGTAGTAGTATGAGTGCACCATGCGCAAGTTCGTACCGACGGCTACATTCAGCGCGGCCATAAAGATTGGCGAGTGCTGTACTTAGTATAAAACAAAGTATGTTGAGCTCTCATCAACATGGTCGACAATACATAGGGATCATCACACTGGTTACACTACAAATAATAAAAAACAATTTACAATCAAGGTAACTAAATATGTCACTAGGTATCACTAAGTAACTGAATATGGTAAAATGCAAGTTTAAGAGTAATTCTGAATTTCCACGCGAACGAAGTCTCGGGAACAGCTAGTGATAATATAAGTCCTGTTTCATAAAATATATTTTTGTATTTCAGGTTTGAAGAGTATATCGGTGACATCCGCTTCATATCTCAACGAGGATGCCAGCAAAGTGCCAGTAGACGAGCGCTTCTTATACGAGTAAGTGAATTTTACATACATACATCTCATCCTTATCCCATTCATATGTGGTCGGCGACATGCGTATTTTCCTTCCATTCATCTCTATAACTTTCGGCATCCACTCCTTTCTTTCTCATATTATCTTTCACACAATCCATCCATCAACCCATCCACAGTCATACATAAAAACCATGTAAATTCAGGAAATTCTTGCGAAAAGGAAGAGAACTTTCTACGCAATATTATATACCTAATAGTAATAAAAACAAATGATTACTCAAGATTGGCCTTGATACTGCTAAACATGAACTAAACTTATTTGAGTCAATCGGTATCTTTTTCACTTGTACATAATTAGAAAAGGACAGACGAAAATTAGAACTGTCAAATTTAGTTCCGATTAAAATTCTCATACAAATTTGGCGACAAGTAAAAACGTGTGCTCTAAAAACACAGTGATGTTCAAGGCGAAAACTAGTTTGACATTTCTTAGTTGTTTTCTATTGCCGTCTTTTTCTTACGCTTTATGTTAGAAAGAGACAGCAATGGTTTACCAAGGAATCAGCACCATTATCTCGGTCAAGTTTGATAAGTAAGCTGTACCTTAGCTACTGATGTTTAAGCCATGTTTTGCGTGTCCAAATATTGTTAAATAAATAATAATTTATTTCCAGTTTTCTACAAAAACGGCGCAACGTGGACGCGGATTCGGATGACGATAGTGATGCGGACTCCGTAAATAGCGACGACTTTGAACAGTACCTGGACAGCGTCACAGGGACTAAAGCCATACGTAAGTCACCACAAATATGTGTATGTTGAAGTTAAACCAGCAGATGCGGTAAACGTTTTTCCGCCATATTTTTTGACTGTTATTCCTGTATGGTTATTATATAACCTAGCTAGAAAAACAGAACTTCACCCACCAGATTGTGATTGACATGGTACAAACTCATATGTATAACTTTGTGTATGCCTCATGTACTACAATCCCCCCTTAGCTATGTAATAAAAAAAAATATTAAATAAATATTGTGAGGGCCACCCTTATCACTTTGGGGTATGAAAATAGACGTTGTCCGATTCTCAGACCTATGCGGTATGCACACAAAATTTCATACAAATCGGTCCAACCGTTTTGTATGAAACTGCATCTTTTTATATTTATTTTGAGTTTTTTTTTATATAATTTTTCCGCTATTAAAGTCAAACACTAATCCATCTAATCAAAGAAAATTAAAATCGGTCTATCCGTTCTTGAGTTAAATAAGAATTCCGCTTTCTGTATGCCAATATATCATAATATACATCTGTTAACAGCTGAATCAGACGACGAAATAGACTTCCTTGCGGACTTAGCAGCTACAAAACAGAAGCGTGGCAACAAGAAGCAGGATGATGATACCGAACAGATGGACAGCGATGATGATGAAGCGCAGGGTGAAGATGGTGATGATGTAGATGGAGGTATGCTTCATTTTCGTAATAGTATTTTTGTTATTTCTTACGTACCTCAAATTTTTTACCAATGTGTGTGGAATTTGGATAAAAATTTGCTATAAATATTGTAAGATTGAAAATAAAATATACCCCGCATCTGTAACTAATGATGTATCAATATTATACATACTATTTGGTCTGAGTTGACGGCCTCGTTGGTCTAGTGGTCGCAAGCGCGGCTGCCATGTACGAGGTCTCGGGTTCGATTCCCGGGTCGGGCGAAAAATATTTACTGAGTTTAGAAATTCTCAGTATCGCTCGGAGTTAGGATGGGTGGCAGTGTTTACACCCCCGTGCCTCGGAAAGCCGTTGGTCCTGCGCCTGATCCGTCTCCGGTCGTGTCGGTCAACGGCCCCGTTAAACTATGAGAGTGACGGAACAGAGAGGGCACCTGTGTTTGCACACACACTTGTGCACTATAATATCTCCTGCGTACATGGGTGATCTCACTTGAAATTGGCCACCGAGGCCGAAATTCGGTCTGGAGATTATTATTATAAATCCTATTTTTAAAAAGTAACCTAATATGGTGTTCTTTCTCGGTTCTCCTTAAGATTTACATCAAATACTCAGATCTACTGTCCCTTGGAGCTGTTGATAAATGAAACTTCTTAGCCTACGCAATCAATAGATACAGCCGTTTATGCCGGTTTTTTTTTTTTATAAAAAAACGACGCCCGCACTAAGGAATTTAACCCTTGTGTCGCGGAGGTTTCACAAACATTCAAATCACATGCACAAAGAACACCCAGACTTGGAACAAGTATCTGTGGATCACACAAATGCTTGTCCCATGCGGGGATCGAGCCCGCAGCACGTCGCGCACAGTGGTAATTAGCGTGGTGACCTATACCACTCGGCTATCCGTGCAGTCATTTTTGACACTCGCAAGGGAAACAAAACCTACAGGTTACTTCCCGTGAACTTAACATTTGGTACGAAGGAACGTGTTATAGCACAGATAAAGGAAAAATTGCTAAAACCGTTAAATTTTAATTACATCAATATTAATAATTAATACTTTTAATAATTTTAAACTTAGGTTTGTACAGCACTCTAGGTGCGCGACTCCGACTCGCATTTGTCCAGTTTTTTTTATACGAAAGTCTTGGAGAAACTGACGACTTCCAATCTAATTTGGTCCTGCCGTTTCATGTTATTAACTGAATCAATCATTTTTGAATACCAATATAAAACATTTAAGTAATATTAATATTATATATTTTTTATCAACAGACAGCGATGGTGAATTAAATATATCTGGGGATGAGGAAGAACCAGCGTTATCGGGTGAAGAAGATGGTAAGACAACTCCCACTCAGTATTATACTGTAGTTTTTATAAGAACATAACTGAACTGGCTCGATATATAGATAAAGGTTAAAGCCACGGTTGGTCCGTTGGTCCTGAAACCCATGGTTTAAATAAATTATACTAGCATTCGCCTGTGACTCTGCCCATGTGAAAGTCAGGTATCTCGGCAAAAAAGCCTATACTTTTTGGTTTGCAAGTTTACTCCCCACCAAGTATCATCATAATTGGTTCAGCCGTTTAGCCGAAGATGAACTTCGTAGACAGACTAAAAATCATGTACCATTTTGTTTTTTTTTTCTGTTATAGAATTACTTCTTGAAGACAGTGATGACGATGATGATAAAATTGATGTTCCTGGCGCCAAGACAAAGAAAGGAAAGGGGAAATTCAAATTGAAAGGTAATAAACTAAAACCTCCTGTATACTAATCCTTTTAACTGTCCCACTGCTAGGCAAAGGTCTCCCCCAACCTGCTCCAGGCCCCTCAGACTTGAGTTGCTTCCTACCAATAAAAAAAAAATACTACTCTACTTTTTAAGATTACTAGCAATGCGCGACCCACATTGCTAGTAATCTTAAAACTTACTGTATTACAATCATAATGTTTGAAAATGGAAGCCAAATGCAAAGAAAAGGTTTAAAGCTATAAGTTAGATAACCCAAGTACTTATATGTATCTTTTACTGTCATTAACTAACTAACTATTCCACAGGCTCAGAGGACCTCGGCTCCCTATTTGCATCAGCTGAAGAATTCTCAACGCTATTAGAAGAGACAGCCACAAACAAAACACAGGGGTCAAGTCAGGCCGTCGCCAACACAGACAACTCAAGCACCAAACAGTTAGCATGGGAAGAAAATAGAGACAAATGGATAAAAGGCTACAACAGAAAAATACTCAATAAAGGAAACAAGAATAAACGCGGCAATTTTAAGAAAAGTTTTAACAAAGACAAAAAACCCGCGTTTAACAAGATGGCGGAAAAGGGAGGGAAACGTAAAGGCGGGAAAGCGGATGGCCCAGGGGGAAAGAAGAAGAGGAAATGATTTACTTGTGTAAATAAAGCTTTGTTTTGAATCGGTGTTTTATTTTGCAAGTATATAAGTATCCTATTCAGATATCACAGAACATGGCGAGCGAGTAATGTGAGTGTTTTCGAATGTAATTGCATCGATCAATGGCAAAAGATTATATTTTATCAGACCAGTATTGCCAGCGGCGTTGGAAAGGCCTTCGCGCGTGCTAATGTTGGGACATGCATGCATGGTTCAGTAAGTGGGTGGTTTGAGAGAAAATGCCGTTTTAGCCTTGAAAAAGTCTTTGGGCTTGGCCCTGTAAAGGGCTGGTCAGATTGTCCCAGAGGAGGCCGATGGGTTAGCCCTGAGAAGGGCCTTCTAAGGCGGTGGGTTGCCATTGATTGTAATAGGTAGGAGGATCGGCAAATCTTTGTTACAGCCTAAGCCATCCACATTGGTTGCCCAGGGTATAAAATCCACAGTATATAGAGTATTTTCCACAGTCCAAACCACTGAACTGGTTTTGTGGGATATTGTATTATAACAAACTGTGTAATTAAAAATAAATAAACAATAATAATAACTGTCAAAAAATATTTATTTGTTGTTTTGTTTCAAGTCGTTATGAAATAGAAAGGACGAAGCTTTATTACCAAAAGTATATATTGTAATTGTTGCTTAATCCAGCTAAAATTTATTACATATGTAAATGAAAGCTATAAACACAAGAAACTATTAATCCTCCTTGAAAGCCTCCTTGTTTCAAACGTAAGTTTTTAATAAATGCTCTAGGTTTCATATCGAGTAGGTAGGTAAATACAAATACTATAAGAAAAAGAATGCATTGAAAATTATTTATTTCTGAATGCATATTTATTTTAACCGTCAAATAAAAGTAAAAACATTACATAATAGTGATGTCATTTTATGATATTTAAAATCGATTTTTAAATCAAATAAATCGTAATCGGTGTCATGTTTAATTTTGTAATTTCTTATAAGTTATGAATGTGCGTTTGTATCACAGAACACTAATACTCGCGGTTTGAATTATGATTGATTCATCGACACAGCGTTTTATCGCTTAGTGGGTACTAAATATTTTATAAGTAGGTACTCAACCTAACTTGAAATAAACAGGTTATGGAAAACAAAACAATAATAGACCATAATCAATGCCCTAGAAATGTTGTAGTTTAATCTCATACGGTAGCGAAAAGCGACGATTTTAAATATCATTACAAACGTATCACAGAATTTTTGTACGCTTCATTCATCATAATTATTTTCTTACAAGCCTTAGTATACTATAAAATAAAGAGTAAAATCAGAATCGCAAATTCTCAAACCACTTGTTTTCTCGTTTGACAGCTACAATGTTTACAATGCTTGCACTGGCATTCAACAGATAACTTCACGTGACTTAAATTGTTTCACCAAACGTTTAATTAATCATATGCGTAATGTCAAAAAAAAACAAATATCAATTAATTAACAATAATTGTCAAGTCCATTACATACCAGTACTTGAACATTTTGTAACAAATCATTTTATTATCTCATTTCCGCGCAATGGATAGAACACCGTGTAGTGACAGAGCTCTTGTTTGTTGACATTTCTACATGATGTAGTTGTGTTGTGAAACGCGCCATCGCGCCGTATCTTGCATTTAAAGCGCGAAGTAAACAAATTCTTCCTTGTAGTAATATGAGACAGAATCTGTGAATGATATATTGTGAACTATTGGACTTTCCTAAACATAACTTGCGAGCGTTGCTGTGATTGTAAAAAAGCAAAAAGGCGGGCAAAATCAGTGTTCAGTGGCGATTACGGATCTATTTATAGCCGGACCTATGGCGCGATAAAGCCGTTTTACATGTTGGAAGTGTATATCGGTGTCTTATTATCATTCCAGTAACAGTTTGTGTTGTAAAAATACGTTTTTCAATTCTTATTAGACAAATTACGCTAGGCGCATTGAGGAAAACGTAGCCGCGAAACTCGTTTGACAGCTCATGTACTGCACACAAACGAAAGAGAACGCAATGCGCATGTGTGCGTGTCAGTGATGTGAAATTCTTATGTATGCGCTTATCGATTGGCAAGATTATTTCAAGGACACCAGTGAACTCTAATGTACTATTTATTATTTTAAGCCGATAATAACTGAACGAAAGCTGGACTTTCCTGACTCGAATATGGAGTCGCACTTAATAGAGAAAAAGAATGCTGAGGTCACAATAAATATGACTACAAGTTCAAGTTCAAATCAATTTGTCTCCGAAAACTTGGAGCTACCCGATGATACATTCCGTATGAGTTTAGATAACTTTTCTGTGATTGGAGAGAATGTTACAATAGGCAGAGAGGCATCTGTAGATAGTAGCGTAGTTGGTAATTCCGAGACGCCTACGGTGGAATTGCCGACACCTCTGCAAACCCCTGATTCGAATACACCAGAGATTCAAACGCCTGACGTGGATACACCCCTATCTAACACTCTTGGCGATTTGAATTCGCCACTGATAGTAGACACTCCGAAATCAGTGGAATCTAAATCGGAGGTTGGTGAGCCACGAACTCCTGGCAATTTGAATTCCCCACCGATAGTAGACACTCCGAAATCAGGTGAAATTAAATCTGAGATCCGTAGACCACAAACACTGCTGCAATTGTCTCTCTCGAAGAAAAACGACAATGACGTGTTTGTTAAGCCGTCACCGGTCGCCGAGCTCATGTCGCCCGCTAAAATGCTGCAGTTTGCAGTAGAGGCGAGCAGTGCCACGCCGACTATGAAACGAGCAGCTATCGACTTTGACTTCTTCTGCAAAAACAAATTTGAGCAGTATTTTGCTGACACAGAACCTAAAATTGATAACGAGTCCGACGATGCGGTAGATGGCAGCACCTTTAAAGAAACACCGGTTATCGTGAAGGCCGATACTGTGCGACACGAAATAGGCTTCGGTAAGTAACATTTGTAAACTATTGAATTTTGATTTAATATTTACCTTTTAAGGTTTCAGACACGCTGCTGTGGATTCCCTTGCTACAATTTCGGAGTAAGGACTTCAGAAGCAATTGTGTTGTATGATTATTCAATTTCTATGTATAAGGTGAACAAATCACAAGCAGCTGGTAAGATGCATTGGGGAGGAGTTCACAAGAAGTAAAAAACATTTCAAGACACTATGATATATACATTATAATATCATAGACGCTGTCCCCGCGACTTCGTCCGCATGTTTTGCTCAATAAAAAGTATTCTATGTTACGGCTAATCCCTCCAATAATATATGTACAAAGTTTCATGATGATCGGTTAAGTAGTTGCCGCGTGAAAGCGTAACAAAAAGACTTCACATTTATAATATTAGTAGGGAAATAGGGTTGGTATCAAGGATGCTATGTCTAAAAATAAGATCCAGAAGAGCTGATTAAATCTGGTGTCAGCCGCCTGCAATAATAGTCTTCGATGATTATGTTAACATGCATTTCTAGGTCATCTATATAAATTTCCAGTCGAAAACTTTTTTAAGACCTAGGGGAAACAACTGAAAAAAGTGAAATTTATGACCAAAAGCATACATTAACCAGGGACTGAATTAAAGGCAATCATTGCATCTCTATAGAGTTTTTTAATTCAAGCCAATTAATAATCGGTCAGCTATCGATTGTAATGTTACTAATTGCTAATACATAGTAACAAATATGACTTGAAGCTAGCGTATCTTTCTGCATGCTTATGTGTATTTTTCATCATCTTCATATAAAATTGATGTACCCAAATATGAGTTCCTAAGTTTAATCGAACAATAATGGAAGCAAGTGACGGAAAAATATACCGCGATGGAATCTGACCAAGTGAGATTTTTTTTCAAGAAACAGTCAAGTGGGACGAATTTTATCAAATAATGACCTAAATAATTTCATCTACTTGCAAAAAACTGTTAGATTAACTACCAGCTATCTCTAACCGAATACCAAAGTACTCGTAAATGACGCAGCGCTCCAAAGTCCACTTTCTGCATTTGGGTCGCAGGATCGATGGTCGCATTGGGACAAAAATCTCAATCGTGCTACAGGTATTTGCGCATGTGATCCGTATGAAATACCGAATATTTTGCCTTCTAGGATTCAATTAATTTTGTACTCTTGGGGGCGGGCGGCTTTGTGATTTAACGAATAAAGGACTGTGTATCAGAGATTACAATTTGCAAAGTGTAGCATGTGATTCAATTAAATATGGTTATCTACTTGACCTTTAAAACATATTATGGGGGCTAGCTGTCTGCTATGGTGATAGCTGTCTAATTGACATGGGCTTACTGAATGAGCGATTGGTCATACCGTATGCAGATGCTTCTTTCCTAATTTGTTTTGAGATCTTTCGTTACAACATTGTTTAAGAAAATTTCAGATTTTTTGTCGCTATAAATTTGAAAAGCACTTTGATAAATATAGTTAGTTTTTATTTGCATTGACTTTATTCCTGACTCTTTTTGAGTGATATTGTCTTGAGCACTTGTTAACATTATTGGAACTCATGTCACTTGACGTATCTACATGCCAATTTTCATTTCTACGTTTTTGTCTTAAATTATTGTAGAAGTTTTATATAGGTTTGTCATGAGGACACAACACTACTCATGGCTAGATCTAATCGTATCGTGTTTTGTTTAACAGTAAACTAATTAAATCATATTTGATTTGCAGCTATTCATCTATTTACTATTAGCAATCAATTGCTCTATATAGACAAATAGTATGTTTCCATGTTATAAAGATAGTCTGTTAAGACTTCCGGATACTTATCAATACCCAATAAGTTAGTGATGGTAGTTTTAAAATGACTTTAACTGCTATCTAAATGCGAAGGAAATAGGTTTATTTTATGATTTGGAACAACGATTACAATTTCGTTCATGGCCAGGTAGAAACATCGAGAATGAAGGTTGATTGAATGGAAAAATTCGCGAGGTTTAGATGATTGCTCAGGAAAAATTGCTTGACTTATAGAGTGACCCCTGAATCGAGTAAACGATATGTCTCAACTCAATACTGTTCTGATGAAGTTATATGTTTGTATAAACTTTACGCTTGATGAAACATTTTTAAATTACTTTTAATTTTAAAACATATAATAAAAATTTCTACACAAAGTAGGCCTGTTGTTTGCGACTTCTTCAGAGAAATTGAAGACCGTATATTTCCTTTTAACATCACTTTATGCGCCTATATCGTTTTAAACTGGTTAGGTATCTTATTACTTATGACGAGAATGCATTTTATGACTATAATTTTATCTTTGATTAAATCCGGAAGGGCTTCTAAGGCAACATAGATAATGTATTCAATAATATTAGGTAATACTTTCGCTAACCAGATTTCGGCATTCATATGTTCAAGCAAATATCCAAAAGGGTTGCATTACATGTTTTTTGATAACACATTTTTTATCAAGGGCTCAGTCTTTGCGCATTGCGGTATAATCTTCATAGATTACTAAGGTTTTTCTAAAGATATTATTGTAAAAGATTTCTTGAAGCTAATATAAGATTTAGTATCTCGGGTGACTTTCAATCTTAATGTTTAAATTATGAATAACGCTTTTTTCTTTTTTTTATATTGAAGGTTCTGGATTCGCCTTGCAAAGTCCTTGTTTGACTGAAGGAACAAATTATCCTACTATTATTAAAAATGTGAAAGTGTGGATGTTTGGATGTTACTCAATCACGCAATAACGGCTAAGCGGATTTAGATAAAATTTGGCATGCATGTAGCCTATGACATGGAAAAGAACATAAGCTACTTTTTATCCCGATTCCTTAAGATGAACCCAGACAAAGTCGCGGGCAGAAGCTAATACTTTATAATTCTCGAGGTAAATGTAAATATTGAACCAGTGAATATCGTCTTAGATTTTATCCTCCGTATTAACTATTAGTAGTAAATGTAGTAATTATATCATAGTTAAGATAACGCAACGGCTTTTCCAGCAAACATACATTACTACGTGATTTTAATACGTTTCTAATGTTAAAATGAAGGCCGCGGTACTTCCGCGTTAAAAATGCCGCATCTTCCGCATAACGACTGTAATGTCGGTTCACGAATTAATTTACAGCCATAAGATTGTAAGAATACAATCTGTCATAATTTGATGGATCTTACTAAACGGTAAAATCCTTGATCTTTGTATATTATAATGTTAAAATGTTTCGGCTTTGTTAACTACCCTACTACTTAGCCTATCCGTTTTACTTCGTGTTCTTTAAAATAAGCGAAAAAAGGAACCGTGAAATAATCCGCTAGGGTCGCATCAGGTGCCAATGACATTTTTCAACCGATCAGAGACAAGCTACTGGCCTGCAATTGATGGAAATTAGTGGATAGACCTCACGCCTGTCTAGCTATCCTAGATTTTTTATTCGTGGCAGCCCTCATTATAGTGCAAGTATATTTTGATCGTGTTTCTTTACTATAAATGCAATTTAATATTATCTACATCAGGCTTTATAAAAATAAATGTTAATTTAGAAGTCAAAACTAAATCTTCAATAAATAAATCGATGTAAAAAAAAAAGTTTTGCTTTTACAAGTTAAGAGTCAAGTTACGGCTCAAATAACTTATCAATTACAGCCCTTATCTTTCCTGTTATTGTTTTAACTAATTATGGGTATATCCCCGAAATATTTACACATGGTTGGTTATCGACGTTATTGTTATCGATAATCCCAAAGGACTAGTTCATTTGTCTCCAATGTCGCTTTATCCGCAGAATAGTTTAAAGAAAACCACTGGGGAATAATCCCTGTGTGAGGAGATTTCAAAAACATTCATATCACAAATGCAAAAAGTACCCAGATTTTAAACAAACATTGGTGAATCACATAAATGTTGGTACCATGTGAGAGTCGAAACCGCATTACATCGCACAGTAGTAGTTGGCATGGTGACCACTACATTCCTTGTCTATCAAATCAGTGTCAGTACTCAACTGAAGTACCAAAAAATCTGCTTGGTAGATCAGGTAACCGACTGCGGTTCTTTTGAAGACACTCAACAGCCGACCGTTTCACTACTCAACCAACACTTGAAACGACATCAAAGTATTAGCTGCCTTTGTTTTACCCTTTAAAAGGCTTCGTGGCTTAAGGAAACATACTAGAAGTTAATGAATGGCATTTTAACTATTATTTCTTAGTTACTATATATGAGAAGTAATTACACTGAACATGTATTTATAAGGAAACAACAAAACTAACATGAGTTACTAGAAGTTATTACCATTTAGTTGGTTTTGTTATAATTAAGCTCAACAATATCTTGTTTTAATATTCAGCTGCATCTGTAAGACTTCAACCTTGGTTTCAGGGTTAAGATGATAACAGTGTTAATTTAAATGAAATGAAGTTTTAGCAGCGTGAAAATCACAAACAAGCATTACGGCAAACTTATCTTTGCCGGTGGAGAAAAATGGTACTAGAATTTAAAAATGCATTGTAACTGTCAAAGTGACAGCTTTCAACACAGTGTCAAAACACTAGCGCCGCCATCATGGGTAAAGACTGCAAAGATTAGCATTGTAGAAGACCCTGACCGTGGCGAAATGATAATATCACAGAATAAAATGAAGGTTTCACAGTACAGAAGTACATCAAACATACGCATGTAAATTTTTATTTCTTACTAGCTGTTGCCCGCGGCTTCGCTCGCTCGTTTAAGTTAGTAAACTGTTAGTAAAGGATAGATAGATGTCCTAGTGATTTCTAAAGTAAGGAGCATGAATAATATTTTTCATAAAATATTATGGTGCTAAGGTAAGTTTTAGATGGTCATTAAAATATTATCTACTTATCTTTTCAAATGTCAATCTTTGGAAATACCGAACTTCACATACAAACTTTCAACCCCTTTTGCACCTCCTTTGGGGAGATTTCTAAAAGAAAAGTAGCATTATGCCTTCCTCAATAAATGGGCTATCTCACACTGAAATAATTTTTCAAATCGGACCAGTAGCTTCTGAGATTAGCGCGTTCAAACAAACAAACAAACTCTTCAGCTTTAAAATACAAAAAATATTAGTATACATACGAAAACCTTTTATTGCAGCTGTTACCTGCCAATTCGGTCGAACACTGGAATTTTGGGGACCACTATTGTCCAAATATCTACCATGACATTTGAATGCCAGCCTGTGTGCTAATTAACTGTTACTCTGCCAGCCCTGTTACTTTTAATTGCTAGAACTCTTTTCAGATGTTATTTCGTCTTCTGAAAGTTTAAATCGGTTCTAATTGGTAGCGGATAATGGTGTGCTAATCAGGGCGCACATTAGAAACACATTTTTTTTATATCAAGGTAAATTATTTTTTTAGTGGCACCTTTGAATACATTATTATCGAATTCTGTAACCAGATAAAAAAGCCCTTTTGAATAAAAAACAACGGAGTGGTTTGTTATTAAGTTTATAAGTGGAAAAAACAATATTTATTCGTTTAAAGTTTTAAACAACGTGTATTTTATTCTAAGCAAGGTTCCCTCAGCCATTTACTAGCTCCAGTATTATATAGAATAGGCCACTTCCTTCCTTACTATGGATGTTGTAACATGATTCAACAATAACAACACTACTCCAATGTACACTACACCGCATCGTTTGGTCGGAGGCGGCGGCGGCGGCGGCGCGGCGTGGTGATTTTATGAATATCCATTACATAATAAAACCTTAAGATGAATACCTATAACTTGAATTCTATTACTTAAATTGTTTGTAGGAGTATAAACACAAAATAGGTCTCTTGCAAACAAATTAATGAGCAAGAAAATATACATAAAAATACCTATTTATAGTTTTATATCTACTACTATCATTCTTTAAAAAAAGGAAGGATATAATGTCCGAAAAATATAGCAAAGTAATTACTTTATTTTACAGAAATTATTTCTCAATCAAATTTTATATGTTCCAATCCATGTTTAACTCGGCAACTTCACGGCCACTCTGAAACGAATGAAGAAAGAGAAACATGGATTGTGTATCGCACTCTAATATTTGTCATCTCGCTCTACATAATAGATAAGCGATAAACACGTCTCGCTTTGTTTACGTCCATGAAACGCTGACTTTATAGTATACGCTTGGTTTTTAGATTATCGTCAGCAATATAGAAAAATACTGTGTACAACAAAATTTTTTATTCATTTAGTTTTGATTATTCAATTGACTTCTTTATGGCTACAATGACGTTTTATGACATCGAGAAATGTAAAAGAATCGAATAATCGATTTGTCTGCACATTTTGCATGCACTATGTGGCCTCGTAAATCGTAAATGGTGGGGGGAGCGCACCGCTCGCACACCGTCGCACGGTTTCTATTTTGCGTTTCTCGAATTCAGTTACTTTAGCGCGCTGAGTGAGTCTGCGTCTCATTCGCGCGTGCATTTTATAATTTATTTATATAGTGTACATAGAGTTTTCTAAAGAGAGACGGTTTATACATAGTGCTAGTGAATTATCAAATTATCGAACTGTTACAGTGTGCGAATGAACTGTGCTGACAGTGTAGTGAAATTTTTGTACGTGTATAGAGTACCTGGATTGTTTTGGATTCATAACCCCGTGCAACTGGACGACGAAGAGGCTGTGATTTTGTTATAATGAGATAAATTAATTTCGAAGAAGAGAATACAAAACTAATTTTTTGACGTTTCAATACTGTGAAATTAGTAACGGAGTGAAATTCTATCGACCATTCAGATTGACATATCGTTGTGCGGAGCGGGCATATTGGGGGTTCCTTTCGTATTCGGTCGGGTAATAGCATATTGCAGCGCCATCTGCGACTAGAGCACCGCGTGAAGTTGTCGCAGGTTGTAGTAACTACTCGCGAAATGCTTTACGTGTCGTTTGTACTTTCGCTAAAAGTTGAAGAAATTGTTGCAATATAAATTATAATAGTTTTCTTAATTGTTCGCGGCGGGCGTGCCCTCGGGACTGTTTAAGTTTGCGTGTCGCTACGCGTCGGTACGTGGAAAAAATTGATGAGGTACTGAAGTGTTGGAGTCTACATGGTGTTGTTCGACGGCTGAACCATGGCCACCGCAGCCGCCGAAATGAACTTGCCTGACAAGAAGCCTGAGCACGAGTCGGGTTACTACGAGGGCAGCGACCAGGAGGGTAGCATGGAGTGCGGGTGTCCGTCCCCGGTCAGTTCGCGGAACTCTTCGCACTCGACCAAGCTGAAGCGGCGCCACAGCGCGCACAAGCACAAGAAGGTGCCGACTAAGAAGGCCAGGACCGAGCCTCCCGCCAACGGCTGTAGTGTGGGGAACAATGGACATTTGGAAAAAAGTCTTGAAATAGTGGAGTGCTCAAGTAGTGTGTCGTCAGTGAAGGACTATAAAAAGCCGGAGGAGCTGCCGCCCATACCGGGGCCCAGCTCTAAGCGGAGCAGTTCTGTGGAACTCATTGGTGGCACCGTCCCAGCTCCTGCTCGGGATTCAGTTGACTGGAATCTGGTTGACGCTAGTAAAATTAGAAAAAGATGCAAAGGTGAGTCATGAGTTCATATTATATGGTTGTTTATTTTTAATTAATGAATGGGAATATGATTTAAATTACTTTTAATTAATTCTGGTTATATAATCTGGAATTATAAGATAGTAAAGTAGTAAGTAGTTTATAAAAAAAATGAAAATGTACTAGCTTTTGTGAAGAATCTTTACAGATGTTTTTATGATAGTATACAAAAAAATATGAACATTTTGTATTCATAGCCACCTCTAGTGCAGCTCCACATATTATACTTGATAATTCTTACCCTTAATTATTAAGATTACCAAGTAGATAAGATATTAATTACAGTTCTATTATTTACAATGTCATTATTTCCATCCTAACTTACATTATAATTATGAAAAGTTATTTTATAAACTCGTGAAACACTACTTGAAAATTTGTATCTTGTTGTATCAAATAACATGTGTATGTAATCAGCTCTGATAATAACTTGTATCTGCTCACCCAAAGATGATAAGAAGATTGAAAATAACTTTTCAAAATAGTAATAAAAATTCTGTCTCTGGAAACTTGGTTTTTCCCTTATCTTCTGCCGGAGGGTGATTTTGTTCTCCATATAAAAACCATCCTGCAATAAACAGCAACAGCTTTTCTGGAATTGTATTGCTTCAAAAAGTTCCACCAAACTTATATTCTTGACCTCTATACACCTTGATAAGCCCAAATTGTGACCTTATGTAAACCACCTCTGGGCATTTTAACCCCCATGTAGCGGCCATAATGCCTAGGGCGCCGGACTTGTAATTGTGTGGTTTTGGGATCCAATCCCACCCTTTACACTACCAATGTGAGCCACCCATAACACTTTACCTTAGCACAAGGGGTTAACAAGAATACTAGTAATGTGCAACCCACATTTCTAGTAATCTTTAAAAGAATGATTAAAATGTGTCTTGGGTCTGAAACAAAACCTGCATAATCCTTCATCTTTAAATCACTTAAAAACACAAGTACTTATGTGAATAGTTATTAATTAGTAGTAAATAAATTTCTCATTATTTAATTCTGTATGTACACTAGTACTCACTAGTCTCTTCAACTTAAAAACTTAAAAATAATCAACTGACTTATCTTGATTAAATTATAGAAAATTGGCTGTTCAAATCTGTTATATAATAAACTATTTTTAAATATCAATGTAAGGTCAGATTAAAAAAACTGTCAATACAAAAACGAATGCAGTTATCAAAATATGTTTTATATTAAAAAGTTACACATCCTTATAAAACATACTCCTAACACATCCTTTTGCCATAACAATTTTCTATGTAAATAATTGTAAAAGAATATTATTATTTAAACTATAAAATAGCTAGTTACCTTACAAATGGTTGTTATGTAATATTCAAAAGGTTTACAAAGGTTGAAGTGTGACATGCTTAGAATATACCTCAATGTCACACATGTACTTACACAGCCCAGAAACAAGTAAATTATTTGCTTACACCTATTATAAAAAATCTAAACAGTTAAATCAATATTTTTAGTATTAAGTTTACATAATTTTGCTGCCCAGTTTGTGATTGTAAAATTGTAATCCAATTTTACACTCATTATTTTTAATAAGTAATTTATTGGTCTTAGGACAAATTATATCCTAGTTTTTCTCAAGCATTCTCTAGCCATGCTTGCCCCAATAGATCCATCAATGTTTGGATTCTGTAAATCGTTATAATGTACTAATTTGTGGCAACAGGTCACCATGCGGGGCGAGAAACATTAAGGCTTATAAAAATAGGTAGAATATATTTAAAAAAATGTATAAAAAGGCACATTTCAAAGACAAGAAACCAAGATTTTTAAAAGTTTATAAATAATTATGTTTTCATGTAATATAATATACAGCTGTGGCCTGCCTAATTAACTTATTTTTAAAACTCATTAGAGCTATGAAATTGAATTGATCTTAGTATCTGATATTTGTGGCTATTATTCAGGATAATTTATATATTTATCATGCAAATGTTGAACAAAAATAATAATTTATTGAAGTTTATTCTTCCGCCTAGCTTTTTCTCGAGATATGTTGTTCAATAAAGTATAAAGTTATATAAATCTATAATCTGCTAAATAATAAAGTTGAATAACAAAAAATTGGGATCCCTAATTTTGCATGTTCTTGCAAATACTTGATACAAGATAAATTAACATTATGTTGCTGTTTTTTTATTAGTATCAATGTGTTAGCATCTTTTTCTTAAATCACTTATTCCTGGTTTTGTTTTCCATTATAAACATATTACAGAAACCTGTTTTAATTTATTTGTCCTTTTGTGTTCATATTCAGATTTCATTACAAACTTTTATATCTTTTCCTTGCTATTCAAATACTTGCATTATATTCAAATTAAAGTTACCTGCCCCAAAAGAGTTCATTGGCATTAAAATTTTAATTTCGCAAAGTACTTAATCACAAAACTTGCAAATCATGGTCTGACCTTTTTTGCTTTAGTCTTTAATTTCTATGTTAGACTATTTAGTAGTAATGAAATCTGTCTAGATTTTAATCTGGATAGTGAAAGTCTCTCTTAAAGTAAGTGAAAGTTGATCCAATTCTGTTGTTCAGATTATTTGTGAGTTTAAATTTGATTAGAATTTACAAGTCTTTAAATTGAATGGTGAAATGTAATTTTCTGGTTAATAATAAAACAATAACGAGTTCATATAGGTAAACAACAAGATATATGCTAATTGAATGCGTTTCTGAATGCTAGTAGATAATAATTTTGTTTTGAGAGCTGTTCTATATGTATTAATAGGTAACATAACAACAGACTAGGTATATTACTTATATTCAAGATTTCTTCTTATCTAAAATGAAGATGTGTTCCAATCTTAGTAGTTATGACAGTCCTTATGGTCCACCGATCATTTATCTAGGGCCTTATTCACTAGGTCCAAGTGGTTAACATGCTGTTGAGTGTAGGGTTAAGGGTGGCTTTATCGCTTTCGACTTACTATAATTTTAAGTATAAAATCTGTTAAATTAACTTATATACTTACTAATACTACTCGGTGACTCTGAGCAAAAAAAGATTTGGCGACCCGGAATTCTTAAACTATAATCTGTATTATGTTATGTTCAATCAAGTTCATACCCCCAAGTTCTTTTCTTTGAATACAAGTGGAAACTCTCTTCAAGTTAAGCCTCAAAAGTACTGTTGGTACAGTCAACAGCAAAAGTAGATGATCAAAATCAGAAATTCAATACTAATTAACGTAGTTCACGTCAGAACTATGTAGCGTCGAAGTGATTCAACGTATGTGATTGTAAATTATATCAAACATTTACTACTAGTACAGTTGCTATTATATTATTATATTCGTGATCAGTTTTGACTCCAAAAGTTTTAAACTCAACTCATCATGTACTTTTGCTGTTGACTGTACAAGAATTTTTTAGCACATTAATGTTTTTAAAAGAACTCTGTCATGGCGCGACATTGAAAAGCCCAAGGTCGGTTTCTACCCCACGTAGTATCACCTTAAGACTTTCTTAAACACCCACTCAATGTCTCAACAGTTTATTATGGAACGTAGAATGCGTAGGCGTTAGTTCCCTAATGGCTCTTTAATAAATGGCAACCCTAACTTATATTTTAGTCAAGATATTGTTGAGATACTGAAATAATGTAACGTAACTCCTGTTTCATAATTTTAAACATGAATGTTTTTTAATTTATCTAATTCTTCTATCGCTTCTTAAGTGATTGGCTTCAAGTGACCGAAAGGTCTGGAACCAAGCGGGGGAGACCTGTGCCCAGCAGTGGGACCAAAATTAGGTAACGAAATAAAATAACGAATTCTCCTGTAGACAATTTTACGATTGTATGACGATGAATTTATCGTTAGGTACCGGTAACTCAGGCATTAGTCAAGATATCAGCAATTTTTATCTTTAACTTTAGAAAGATATTTTACACAATTTTGCTGCAAATTAATAAAATGGAACACTTTTTGGTCTGACTAGATTTCGTTATACTTCTCTGCTCCGACCTCCGATTAGATCACTCATGAAAAACAAATTAATTTTCAATGAGTACCTTAGTAAATCTTCCATCTTGTTTTTTCGTCTCAATGTTTAAATAACGTTGACAACTCTCGGAAGATGCACTTTACAATCGTGTTGTCATTTAGACACGTGTTCTGAGCGGCATAAACAGTAATATGCGCATAATTGACTATTGTTTGTTTCGCCAATGGTCATCAGTTTTCCTAGATTTTCCACATTCTTCAGAGCAATATAATTAATGAAACGTTTAAAGGAGTTTATTGATTTAGATGGCATAGGACTAACCAAATCTAATGCAACATAATGATTTCAAACTGTATATTTTGAATCCGATAACTATTATTATATCAGACAGAAGAACACTAAATTTATTTTTTTCATTAATTACTGAAAGTGGTTAATGATTTTTCTTTCATAAAGCGGCAATAGCCTAATGGCTAGGGCATTATGAAAGCGGGTTCGAATCCCACCCATTACACTACCGACGTGAACCCACTCGTAACACAAGCATCTTAGCTTAGCACGAGGGGTTAACGAGATTACTAGTAATGTGCGACCCACATTGCTAGTAATCTTTATTAATAAAAAAAGTTTATGACTATTATTATAACAGAAAGAAAACTAAATTTAATTATTTCATTGATTACTGCAAGTTTTTAATGGTTTTTCTTTCATAGAATCGCTTCATCGCATGAGATCTCAGTCCCATTCAAGTATCTTTCTCTCAACTACAGTATACAGCGATATGGTTGATTGTTATACCTGTTTTTCGATCAAAACTAGCGTGAAATACAGACAGGGAAGACAACAATAAAATAGTCGGTCAGACGCAAAGTATTTACGATTGTTGAACAATTTTACCCACGCGATTATTTCTGGAATGTCGGCTAGTGTCGAACTCGAATGAACCTTTTAATAAAGGCTATTTAAATTTATTAGAATCGTGGTGTAACCTGGATCAGCTAGTTTTCACGAGCCGCAATTTGCGTGAAATTTAATTTCAATGTCCGGTTTCTAGATGCTTAATGAAAAATATTTGACAGGTTTTTTTTTGCATTTTGAAATAACGAATATCTACTTAGATACAGCGAATTTAAGTTAAGGAATTCTAGGCGATCGCGACGTCAGTTGTGGCTACTATTTTCGCTTACTTATGACGTCACAAGTAAGGGTCACTTGTGAATTATAAGGTGCTGATTCTTCGTCAAATATTATTAAAAAAAATACATTATATACAATATTCATTTGATTATTATTACTTACGGACTAACTTTTAATTTTCACACCCACTCTTCATCCCTGTTGCGATCTCATTCCTTCTATCTAAAAAAGTCTGCAGTGCGACAGTGACAAGATGTTTTTGTGTTTTACGAGAATCTATTTTTATTATTCATAAATAATGTTTAATTGTAATATAATAACAACTTGTATTTGTCCTACTTCAGGGCATAGACCTCTATAATACAGAGAACGAACGAACATTGATCACCACGCTTGCACACTTGCGGTTACGAATTTATATTTTACAAATAATGTAATTGTTTTCCTATATTTCTCATACATATGTACTTGTATGGGAACTAGTTGATATAGGTCCTTTTATCAGCAATCCTAGCCACGAACCGTGATAAATATTTTTCTTATCATTTATTGGTAACTGGGCTGTTATTTGTTTAGTAGGTATATATTTTTTTCTAATTTACACATAAATAATTGTGCTATTTCTAAGCTTCGGTTGTGTATTTCAGTGTTATTCATTTTCTTTAATTTGAATTAAAATAATTGTTTGCATTGTAGATTGACGCGAGATAGTGCGACTTATTTTCTTATTGAAGCAGTCTATAAGGCTTTGAAGTACTTGAGAAATGTATGAAAATAACCCAAAGAAACAATACTCACGAAGTGGGCCACCTTATCTGTGGGCAAAATTATTATAACCCATTTTTTCCTAACTTGACTCATAGAGATAAGAAATCCAATAGATATGTATTTCCTTTTTTGACCATAAACACTTTTTGTGTCAACAACATAATGAGTTAATAGTTTTGCTATGCAGTCTTTGTTAAGGTTACATTTTCTCACGATATAACAAACTAAAAAAGTTACTTGGGCACTGCACACTTCTTTCTAGAGAGTAATGATTTTTATTTTTCGTTTTTTTCGGAAACAACACTTTCTCCATTATTTTTATTTTAAATGATATCCGTAAGTAATGAATACTTTAAACCATAATGTGTTCTGCCAAATAAACAGGAAATTAAAACAACCACTAACAAAACCGCAACGAGTCTTTTAATATTCTTTTATTTATTTTAACAACGATAATTTATATTCATTATGTATTTATGGTTTTTATACAAGGGATCACCTTCAGGCAAGAAATGCCAGCGGTTAGGTAACTCGCGACCTTTGAGAAATATGAATTTAGTAAATATTAGGTCGTTGTACCAATGACTTTGACGTACATTGTAATTGTCTGTATTTGTATAGCTGTGCGATATCTAGAGAAACAGGTGGTTGCTTTGAATAGATCTTTAGACATATAAAATGTATAATTTATGTATATAAGTTCATTTTGATTACTTTAACCTCTTCAATTCTGCACAGAAGAGTCGAAGACCTTTGTATCTTTTTCTGAATTGTGATGGGGTCGGCTTGCAGTCCAACGGATACAATAATTAATATGGACGAATGCTCATTGGTTTAAGTCTACGAATTGTAACGATTTCTTCGGCCTATGATCTATTCAATGAATATCATAACAAAATCTTCCATGTTTTTATGCAAAGAATTGTTATTTTGTTAATTACTGTTGTAAACATTATTACGAGAAAGTAAAGATTTCATATCTACTGCGAATTAAAATGTGCGTCGTATCCGTTCGCCAGCCATTTTGGATTTTACATATTACCGATTTGTTTCACAATACTTGCAATAATGTGAAAAATACTATTATTTACATGTGTAAAGTACTTTATCGGACCCAAAATGTTATTATCGATATAAAAATATTATAAGATTGCTGTGATAAATGCCGATAAACCTGGACAGAAATGAAACATACTGCAACAGAACTAAGTTGCTACCAATGTCACAGATTAAATAATAACAGTTCGATGTCAATGAACCTTTGACTTTGTTAAGCAAAACATTGTCTGTAGTTTGTTTATCGCCAATTCTTATGTAAATCGTTATCATATACTTTGAGCATACGTGATAAGACACTTTGTTAATAAGATTATAATTTTGTTTCATGGGATGAGTTACCTTTTTAAAATGTTGTTGAAATTATAAATACCTCATATCTTTGGCTATTTCCATAGTGCCTTAAAAATTAACTTCGAACCTTATTCTAGTTAATCCAACACGTGTTTAACACGAGAGATTGATTACGATTTGATATTATGAGTCAACACATCAATTACTGATGATTTAAACTAATAACATCTCAATCTTGTTTACGATTGACTTCGTTCGACAAGCGAAATCGACTGTGATTCACATTGTTTGTCAAATGAAATTATCAAAGAGTGTTGTAGTTCTCGATTATGAAACTTATTTACAAACGAAATGGTGATGTTGGCTTAAATGCAATAAACACCCATATCAATAACTTAATAGAGAGATGGATGGATTGTGTGGAAGATGATATGAGAAAGAATGGAGTGGATGCCGCGATGACGAGTAATAGAGAGGAATGGAAGGAAAATACGCATTGCGCCGACCCCATATGAATGGGTTTAAGGGCAGGAAGAAGAAGAAGATCAATAACTTATTAGATGTAGAAATCAAGGAACAATATGTAAGTTAGAACAAAAAAGGTGCATACGTTCTCAATGGAACTGGATGACCTGACAGACGTTTTTATGTCAAACAACTAACTCTTATGTCAAACTCCCTAAAGGTTACATTAGAAAAGTTATTATGGTCGATAAAATTCTTATTTTTTTTATGTTTTACTTAACTTTTTTATTTTTGCCTTTCGTGCAAATCCTTCTGATAATTTATCAAAGACGACAGCAAAAGAGTTAGCGAAATTGGTCCATCCGTTCACGCGTGATGCTGTGACCAAGGAAAATAGGGATTCATTTATACCTATATACTTATAAAGACTAGCTGTTCCCCACGACTCCGCCCGCGGGTCCCTTTTTTTAGTTACTCAGGGTGAATGTAGCTTTCTAATGGTGAAAGAATTTTTGAAATCGGCACAGTCGCTTTTGAGTTTATTCATTACAAACACAAAAAAATACTAATCATTCCTGTTTATAATATTAGTGTATATTAAACGAGTAGGTATGTTCTCAAGATCACAGATATTTTGAAAGTCGATTGTTCGACTTCGAACAGGATTTGTACCCTTTAATCTTTACGACAGATTCAAAGCAGATCCGAGGTAAAAGTGAAAATATCGTGTGACGCGAAGGTATGTCGCTCAATGTGAATAACGGTCCACATTTCACTCGAAACAGTTAGTTTAAAAACCATTTAAGTGGCTACTCTACATTTACGTAATTTAGGTACGGACTAACTCGAGATTAATTTGTTAACAAGTTATATAAGTGGGTGTTTTGAACGGCATAATTACTGGTGGAATTATCCAGAAAAAAAAAACGTTACTTTCGACGTATGTTGAAAAATATCAGTTTTAGCTGGTCATTGGTAGATAGTTTTATAATATTGTAAGAATTATTTATATGATGTTGACATCTAACCTTAAAATACAGGCGTTCTCAAATGAAAACCCACCACAAACAATTAGTATTCACAAGTATTCGTTTATTTTCCATTTCTCTTTTTTGTTTAAACTCCGTATTTCGTTGTTATTTAATTTTATTGGACTTCTCGTCTGTATGAATAATTTTGTTTGTATTATTTTTCGTTTTTTTTTTTACATTTTGGGTGTTAGATGAAAATACTTCAATAAATAGAACCAAAAAGATGTTTAATACACAAAAAGAGGCACAGTGTCTTAAATCCTTCTTCAAAATTGACAAAACATTTTAGAAATATCCATTGACATTTCAAAAATGTAGGTCGTAAAATTTTATTGTTTTTGTACGAAAAATAAATTAATGTGTTTAGTGTGGATAAGGTTGAATTTGGTGTAAAATATTTTCGTTTCTAAATCGTTACCACCTATTTGTGATGTTCTAGGACTTTTTTTATTTTTTCTCAAATGAGTTACAGCAAGCAAAGAATACTTCACAATATTCAAGTTAGAATGCCATATAAACTCATGGTAACTCCTAAGACTCGTCTCTATGTCTTGGAAATTACAGAATTACAATAATCCTACTATTATGTTAAGTACAATGACGTCATAATCTCAAAGTGTATAGCAAATATGTACATATATTAATTTTAATGTTAATTTTGTTACAGTTAATCTTAACGGGGCCTCCAAAGTGGACATATCACATTTTGACTTGCTCAAAGTACTCGGCACTGGTGGTAAGTACATTAAATATTATTATAATTAAGTTCTTATATTAATTATTATTAACTAATTAGTTGTAATTTTTTTAATACTCGTAAAAATACATATAATTATCATTATGAGCGAATAAAAATCGTATTGACCGATAAATAATTAACGTCAATCCAATCAATTTATTTGAGTACGAAAATAACGTCTTTAGGTATAAATCTAAACCTTATACAGGCTCATACAGGCCCATTTTGATAATACTCAAACTTATACAAATTACGTATTGTTCAAATATGATGTGTACAAAAACTTTAAATCAATAAATAATTCTCCCTTCCCGTAAAACAGTCCTATGGTTAAAATATTGCATCCTATTGTTTAAAACGTTACAAAAATCTTGAACGGAAAGTGTAAGAGCAATTATTATTAACAAACACTATAATAGTTACAACGGTATTTTGATTTATAAACGTTTGTTACTCGCTTCAGACTTATCTTAAATCTTAGATCTCAAGACTAGACCGTAATTATAGTACGTAAGTATTATTATAACGCCACTGACTCATATTTATGAGTCTGGAAGTCTAGACTTTTCGAGAATGTTCACACTTCCTCTATATCAAGGCACAGGCCTTTTTTCACATAGAGAAGAAACGAACTTCGATCACCAAGCTTGCTCATTACGGGTTTGCGATGTAAAATTCTTTTTGAAGTGAAAACTTCTTTAGCGGCGCTGTGCACTTTTTGGGATGGGTAAAAATGTTAAAGTCGCGTCAGGGGTTGCATGACTGATCCTAAGACGAGGCGCAGGGCGCTTGCGCGATTGTAAATGGTCATACGGTGTCAGCATAGAAAATAATAATATGTCAGTGTCATTTATTGAAGTGAAAGCTTCTATAGTTGTGCAAAAATATATGTTAAATTCGTGTATTTGTGTATTTAAAGACGTGTTTAAAATATTTGGAAATTGAACAAAGTGCATCTATTAATGCTATTTTTATTTGGTAGTTTTTACTTTTGCCGGCTCCTGGAGTGCAAAGCCGTTGTTTTTTTATTTAAGAAGCTTCTGTAGACCAAGTGTAATTTCTACAAGCGTTTACGATTATTTAAATCGCATCGATCAAATCAACTAAACTACGCAGCCTATCACGGTCCACTTCTGGACACAGACCTTTCCCAAGTTGTACCACGACAAGCAGTCCTCCACCTTCCGCTTAAATCGAAGAAAACGAGCTTTAGTAAAATTATGAATTAATCTTAACACAAAAATATGAATCTATTTCAATAAAATCCAATCACGCTTATCAAAGATAAATCACCCGTACTCACACTATAATAATATATATATAGTGTATCAAACGGAACAATAGCAGATGCAATATTAAAACAATTAACCAATCATCACCCTGTGTATAGCGGAGGTCGTTCACCTTGCTCACTGTATGGTGCACTTATGCCGTGATACATGTTACCAGGAGCTCAGGAATGTAGATGTAGCGGTATACGGACGAATTTTAGTTGTATTACTTAAGAAAAATATTAGTGTGATATATAGGCTGAATAGAGATATGATTTGCGAGACGTTTGCCAAAAAAAAACATGGCGGCAATTCGCAATATGTTACTTTAAATAGTTGTTGAACGCTATATTACTTTATTTTAAACTAGCTTTTGCCCGCGACTTCGTCTGCGTGGACTTTAGATCCAAAAATTGGATCCAAAAGGAAATAAAAAATGTGAAAGTAATGAAAAATGGAATAAAATATATATAAAACCACGGCTTAGCTCGTAAACAATTTTCAATTTTCCCTCGGGAACTACTAAAGGAATCGGGATAAAAGGTAGCCTATGTTCCTTTCCATGTCAAAGGCTACATGCATGCCAAATTTCATCCAAATCCGTTCAGCCGTTTTTGCGTGATTGAGCAACAAACATCCAAACATCCAAACATCTAAACATCCAAACATCTAAACATCCACACTTTCACATTTATAATATTAGTAGGATGGCAGTGTTTTATCTATGACTAGTTACTATATATAATATCTTACATATCTTATGTTACTCAATTCCAACAGTGAAAGGATTTTTGAAATCGGTCCCGTAGTTACTGAATTACAAACATACAAAATACAAATATTTCCTCTTTATATTATTATATTAGTTAAGATATTCTTCCATGTTTTTTTTTATGTAATTAAAATTTTGTTTCTAAGTTAGGTATGCAATATGTACAACGGGCGTAAGATTTATAAAAGCCCGCGAAGTTGTCTAGGTATCTGTAATATTATTTAACTCACCTCAATTTGTCTCCTATCTTTTCGACATAAAATATATCTGCCTTGTCCTTTTCACACGCATTTCCTGATCGCAAGCCTGTTATTTAAACGTTTCCTGTTTATATAAAATTTCTTTTTTAACTCAGACTGTAAGAGCATTGACTTTATAAAATTACGTAAACTTGACTCTTGGCAATTACAGAGTATGAATCTGGTCCAAAAAGCACTTCAAGGTATACCTTCGAGTGTTTTTTAGCCCAGATTTATAAATGACAAGCAAAGTACGTTTTGAGATTTTTTTGCAATGGATAAAAATATATTGTTTGAATATTATTCCAATTCAGTTTTATTGATCTGGCTATGGATCCATTATATTATTTGTTTTATTAATTATCGTAACACTGTACATGTCTGGATAGTTAACAAAAACGTCCAGGATTATCTACAAAATCCTGTCACAATTGGATTAGATATTATGGTAAAACTGCACATGGCAGTAATGTTTCTGAAATTTATAATTATCGATTCAAGTGATTCAATTCTCAAAAGTCGGCGTAGGTTCAATAAAATCGATTTTAGGGATTTCTTATTATCGATATAAAGTAAGACCATGCCACACTTGTTTGAATGGCTCAAAGAGTACAACTGCACTTTAGACGACTTACAGCCTAATGATGCGACCATTAATGTCGCAACATACTGGGTCAATGTATTAGGTATAACACATCTTTCTGCCACCGACTCGAAAAGAAGGAGATTATGACAATTCTTTGTTTGAGTTTGAACTAAATAGATAATAAGAAATCTCAGTAATTATTAATTTCTCATGTTTAATGTTAGACTGATTTTATAGTCTTAAACATTGCTTAACAATAAGCTACATTCTTACATTCCCACAATTTAAACCCAGCTAAATTTATAGACGACAGCTTAAATAGTACCATTGGCTTTTAGTTACTTTCATCCCAAACTTGCTAAAAGTTATCGTATGGGTTCAAGTTTAACTATTTCTGTTCCCTTTACAATGTTTTATTATTGTTCTTAAATAAGAATGAATAGTTTTGGAAGCTTATATTAGGAATTGTGTGATTTTTTCTTCTTAGGGTATATAAAGGAAGTAAGCTTTTTGCGCCTTTAGTATTCTTCGCTTTGTATAACTTAATTTTCTCTGTATCATTAAATAATTTCTATTCATTTCTTATTCTTCAATCTGTGACTGTTGTGTTTAACTTAGAGCCATAAAAATTCAAATGAATCAAACTGCTTTCCTTATCAGTTTTCTTTTTCAGAATGAATTAAGAATGATTAAGATTATGCACACGAAGTAGCGGGTGCAAACCATAATATTTTGATAGATGTCCTTTCTTTTTACTAAGATTTACGACTTGTCGGCTAGATAAGCAGCTGTGTTTAAACTCTTTCTTTTACAACAGCCACGAACGTTATATTACTCTGTTTAAATATACAAAAAAAGAACTACTAGTACTATGTTTGAATATTTAAAAAAAGAACCAGTAGAACGGGTGCGATTTCCGTGCGTATCGATGCGTTTCTACTAGTGTTTGTAACCGTTATGTAACAACACTATTCTGTATAATCGAATACACAGTCTACTGCACATCACCAGTTATTACTTTGACATTTGCAGCACCGTTATTACAAAGGAGTAAGGTTTATTTTCGTAATATGTTTTTGTATGTTACGTGTTTTGGATCATACTTGGGCATTCCGTTTTACAGTGGAATGGACACCCTAGGGCACGCTTCCTGTTGTTGGTGTTCTATGTTTTTTAATTAATGTTTTTAATTGTTTTATAGTGTCATGAGATACTTGTGTGTGCATAGGCAGCGATGTTATCGCTTACCATCTAGTGAGTCAATTGACCGTTTATACTGTTTCACAAAAGGAAGCTAACCCTTAAAATTAAATTTAAAGGGTTAGTTTCCCATAATATTTTGTACAACTCAAACACGGCCATCTGATCCCAAACTAGATTGTGCCTGTATTATGGAAACCAGGCACAGAATTAATGATCGTGCTCATCACACAAAGAATTGTCCTGGGTGGGAATTGAAGCTACGACCTCTGGTTTAGTAGTCAGGGTCACTAACCACTAAACCAACAGGCCAGTCATTAGATACATAATTAAACTTGTCTGTAGATACGTGTCTATATAACAAAACTTTACTTTACCTTGCAAAGTTGCAGCTGATTCAATATACGGGTCATGAAAATGTATCGGTTGCCTTCTGAATATTCCGAATTTTACACGTTTTATTTACACGTGATTTCAATATTATTAATTTATTCGTAGCAGTCCTTGTTGCAGTGATGTCTTGTGTGATGGTTCTAGATTTTCTCTGTCATTGTTTGTGAATGTTTATTTTGATTGAAAATACTGCTCTTGTAAGAATAGTACGTGAGTACTCTCATAAATCACAAATGTATTAAAAAAAATATAGGTTTTTTTTTCGTTGGCCTATACTGTCCCACTGCTGGGCAAAGGCCTCCCCCAAGTCGCTTCATACATCATTATTCCGTGCAACCTCGAACCAGCTATCGCGGTACAACCCTACCCCTTACACCTCTTACCCCTACCCACAAAATGATTCCAAGTGTTTTAAGAAACCACCGCTTCCCAAGGTCTCTAATTAAGTTAGAAGGATAAACAGCATCCTACAACATAAAAAAAGCCCACGACCAGATTGTCCCGCCACCTCTTTCTGGGCCAGCCTCGGGGGCGTCGTCCGTCTGTTATCGTCTCAAAAGAATTAAGGAAGAGTATCGATTAAATCCTTCGATTCGCGATCCGAATAATATGTGCTTCCAGGTCTTCTCAGCACGATACTTACCTTTGTCCTTTAGATAAGTAGTTTATAGTCTGATTAAATCTTAGTAAAGTTAATATTATTAAGGGCCAATTTCACCATCATCAGATAACTTTTATTCGACGAATAACATTGACGTTGGACAGTTTCCGTATGAAACAACTGTCAAAATGTCAAAATTATTCCTCGAATAAAGTTATCTGACCATGGTGAAATAGGCCCTAAACAATATATTAATGCAAAATATATATATAAAGTTTGTCATTGACAGTCGCGAACACAAGTCTTGTCTGTCTGACTACAAACGTGACACGGGCCATGTTCGCAGTGCACGTGTACGCGGTAGTACCGCTTTCAACACGTTCATTGCTGGCTATTGATTTGTGGAGACAGCAAGATATGGCTTTAGAATAAGCAGAGATAGACGATTTAATGGGATGTCGGGTGTTTAGGTATTCTTATGATTTGATCTGATTGATATAATAAGTATACAATTACCTAGGTACAGCATAAATACCACTGGGCGGTTCGCTTTCCGAAAATATAAAAAATATTTTGTATCATTATCATCATTAATTGTTTCTTTAATTTAGGATCATGTCAATACATTGTAATGTGAAAAATACCTCTTACCTAATACAACTAGTGCATTTTTTTTTGCTAATAGTTAAGTATTACAATGGAACCGCGCATCTAGTCATTTAGTTTAAATTTAACGTTCATAAAAGGCCTATTTTAGGTTTACTAGAAATCAAAATATTTTGATTTAGTATTCAATCCTTATTTTCAAAGATCTCTATTTACAAACCATTCTTAGTGTATATATTCTCTTTGCTCTACTTAACACCTAGATTGACGTAGTATCTGCAATTAAAACATAAAATCGTATTTCCCTCAACCCATTTTAAAATAATTAATGAATGTCAGTCTGCATAGATCCCGTATGGACCAATGGCAAACGTGACTTGGACCTCGTACGCACGTGCAGTTTACCGCTTTCGACACGTTGCACCGATAATGGTGGCTTGTTTTAATTTTTATTCCCTTTAAATAAGGCTAATAGGGATTAGACGATAAGGAGATGCGAATTAGAGAGAATATTAAAATTTCAAGTCTGAAAAGCTTAGGTACTATAATTGTGGGTCGCTAATTACTAGTATTCTTGTTTAACCCCTCATGCATATGCTAAATGCTTATGTTACGAGTGGATTCACGTCGGTAGTGCATTGGGAGGGAGAAGAACAGACGACCACATGATCACTAGCCCAGCGCCCTAGCTAACATAAACACATTTCTTTTTCGTTATTAAAAAGTAATGCAATCTATTCCACTGAATCGAAACTTTTTCCAATGTAACTTTTTAATTCACTTTCAAACAAAACTACTTTCCCAGTGGGGTAGATATAACACCACGTGTTTTTTATCATTAAAAAAACAACAGATATCCAAATTACAGTCCATGTTGAATGACCGATAAGCATCCGATTGTTTAATTCTAAATAGCTGACACGTCACGAATAACTTTTTGACCAGATAAAAGGGAATTAGTGATTTGAACATTCATTTGACAATTCATACAAACGCATACCTTCAGGAGAAAGTCTGAAGGAATATGAGCATTCGGTTATTGAGTTAAGAGTGACTTTGCTATATAAACTTTTAGATTGACCTGGTCGTAATTGAACCTGGTCGATAGATAACAAATGGATCAAATCGACACTTCTGTTGAACTAAGAGATTCTATTAGTGATTGATTTTGTCTTCATTTACTATTTGCACATTTACATTTGATTTTATTCTTCTAGTGATTGAGATAAAAGTCATCGTGATCTAGTACTAATTAAACTATCCTTGAAAATGTCTGAAGGGTTAAATTTGTATAAAAGTGGGTAGTCGAGTCAGTACTACACACACCGCAAGCGATAACTGTCGCATCGTTTTTCATATTGCTTTTTATGCACTGTGCTTGGTTCCGTATGTTGTCCATGGTCTAATCGCGTACTTCTACTGATCGATCCATGGGCATTATTTTTTTAATACCCTTAGTCCAGCAAGAAAGTGGTAACAGTTAATTCCTAATATCAAATTCATATTTCTTTTAAATAAGCTTACTATCATTGTGGGTCGCGAATTACTAGTATTCTTGTTAACCCCTCGTGCATAAGCTAAATGCTTATTTTACGAATGGATACGTCGGTAGTGCAATGGGAGGATTTAGAATCGGCAACCACAATATGATCGCATGCCTGTGGCCCTAGCGAACGACGCTTTAAAAAAATGACCACAAATACATAAATGTGGTATATTGTAGGTAAATTATTTTGCCTCGTGAGACTAACGGCTGATATAACAGTTTATAATGAAAGTTGTAATTAATAATCGTCACGTTTAAAAGCATTAGTGCGAGGACTACACTACCAACTGTTTAAAAAGTAATAGCCATTTTTATTGTTAATTTTACACTTATATTGTTGCTTAGCAGATAAGGAGCCTTACATAACTCTAAAGTACATATAAATATTTACATGCTTACATAGTGTTGTGTTAAACAACGCAATGAGAATGGAGTTGAAGAAAACTAGCGGCTTTCCGCGGTTTTACTCGCGTGGTTTTTGTTCCCGTTACTGTATTTTAAGATAAAAAGTATCTTAATTGCTAATCCAGGCTATGAATACTGCGTGTAATTTTAATTTTATCCAAATCAGTTTAGTATTTTTTGCGTGTAAAAGTATCTATCTATCCTTTTCGTGGTTATAAAGATATTAGCTTGTGTTATTGTAATATTATTTGTAAAGATCATTAATTGTATGTTAAAAAGAAAATTGTATAGTGCTGTGACTGCTGTGAGTCATTGAATCGTGATTGAATTATCAATGTGTTCATATTGTCTATGGATACTTCATTGAGCAATAGACTGGGATTTACCTAAACATCAATGTTTAATATGTACTTAATTATATCTATTCAGTATACTTTAATTTATTTATTTGTGGCTATTTATGAATAATGAGAAACTGGTTTAAAAGTAATGACCCGGATTTTTGGAATTGTGGAAGTTTCCTCATATTTCTTGTAGATATTTATAGAAAAATAAGACTAAATGAATATTTCTATCTGTAAGCCATACGTATGTCGTGTTCTTTCTATTTAAACCTATTAGTAAATTACTAATTGTCTTCAAGACCTACAACTAAGTTAAATATTTACTTAACCATGCGTCTACTTGACTGTGATCCTATAGATCAGCGAGACTAAATGGTCAATGAAAGCCATATCATCTAAAACGTCACTGGCTACAGTTACAAATAAAGTCATTGGAGTAAAACCTTATACTTTGACGTACTTCTTATGCAATACCGGTTGTGTGTATCTCAGTCAGATATAAGGTGGCATACAACTGAGAACACAACGTACGCAAGCGAACGCGTCATGTTTTTGCATTAGTTACCGCGGCCCGCCATTGCGTCGTGACGCTCATTTGGCTATATTGTCCGTAATGACTTAGGATGACGTTCGACTTATCGATAACAGAACATTATAACTTGACAGCGAGCGAAACTTATTATATTATCACGCTGTCATTGTTTTTTTTTGATAACACGATTGTGGGTTGAATGAAATGGTTTCTAGTGAGATTTATTCATTGTTTTACATTGCGTTCCGTCTTTTCGTTTCGATGCAGTGTCTTCTTGACTGCACGGATAGCCGAGTGGTATAGGTCACCACGCTAATTACCACTGTGCGTGACGTGCTGCGGGTTCGATCCCTGCATGTGACAAGCATTTAATTTTGTGTGATCCACAAATGCTTGTTTCAAGTCTGGGTGTTCTTTGTGCATGTAATTTGAATGTTTGTGAAAACCCCGCGACACAAGGATTAAATTCCTTAGTGCGGGCGTCGTTAAAAAAATTTATCATGATCTTTGATAGTACTTAATCGTAATAGAACTGATTACCAAAAGTTTCACTTCAATGAGCAATGTCAACCTCCCATATTTTATGAATGAAATGGTATCGTTTGCTTGTTAACTTCAAACAACTTTTAAAACAAACAGAAATTCTGTTTCAAGTGTACCCCATTTATAAAAGATCTTTAAAATTTGAATGTCGGTGAAACATACGTTGTCGCAAGCCGTGTCGGTGATGTAACGCTCTCCGCCGACATTGTCGGTATAATGTCGGCGAAGTGTCAAATTTGGAATTGCAATTAACACCAATAGGATCTTTACCGTAATAATTTTAATACGATTTACCGTTGGGACATTTATCAATACAATAAAAGGTTAAATGGCAGCCTACTTATGAATTCGTGAGCACTAAACCTTATATCTATGATATGTTATTGTTAACACTTATAAGCGTATTCAGATGTCTTGCTTCGAGATTGCATCACGCATTGTTATAAGCGAGGAAATGTGGCAAACGTGTAAGTAATAAAATTGAATGAAAATAAATTTAGACCCAACCTATATAATTTAAATTATTTACTGAATTAAATATTTTAAGAAAATCAAGATGAATGACGCAAAATATACATCGGTAAAATTCATTGTTTCTTTTTTCATGGCAATTGCATTAAATTTTTTCGAAAGAATCGCTTCATTAGTCTTGTTAATTAGTTTAAATGCAGCCAACGAACCATTGGCGCACTAAAATAAATTGAGGTTTATTGTCGAATAATATTGTCATGAAATGTACAAGCTTACAAACTTCTCATGCGATATGTTACAATGGACATGTTTAGATATAAAAGTAATTTATTTTGTGTTTTTTTTTTATAATATACAGAGATTTTGAATAAGATTATCGTGCTGACACATATTGCTTGCATAAAGAAGAGGCGGCAGTAGCCTAATGGCTAGGGCGTCGGACTTGCGATCATGTGGTTGCGGGTTCGAATCCCACTCATTACACTACCGACGTGAACCCACTCGTAACACAAGCATCTTAGCTTAGCACGAGGGGTTAATAAGTTTACTAGTAATGTGCCACCCACATTACTAGAAAGAAAATTAAAAAAAAAAGCGATCGTCTTTAGACTGGATATTATAATAGTTTGTATTGAAAGTCTAGCTTTCTAGTCCAAAAGCTTTTTAAATAATACAGGAACCCACCCGACGGTTTATCGGCCATATTAAGTTAAAAACATCAGCTAAGTTACTTTCAAAGAGTTTTGATACAAAAGCTATTCTTTGTTTACCTTTTCAGGGATGACTTGCAGAAAAGTGTAGTTCATACGCAGTAAGGTTATTACGAATTTGGCACAACATTTTATTACGCGCCTGTAACATAGTCTAGACTGGATCGCTTTATTACTGTACATTTTGTCCCCATATTTACTCGACGTGGCGTGCAGACGAACTGTTTCGTTTCAATTTTTATATTACAGCTTAACTCCATACTGTAATTAGTTTTTCTATGAAAATTCTATTATAGTTGTTGGTTATCATAAAATATTTGTGAACTTGATTTGTGTAAGCAAAGTCATAAAATCGGTCGAGAGTATTGTAAGGTCGGTCTCTCTTCTGTTGTAAGACCGTATTTTGAAAATACACCTTATTGCTAATACATAAAGACTGTGTCAATTTTGAAGTATTGATGTGCAACTTATGATTAGCTTGGTCTCGAGTGTCAGAAAAATATTGACATGGCGCGTAGGTAGTTAATAAAGCATAAATAAAGCTTTCAATCAATAAATAAATGTGGACAACATCACATACATTGTTCCGAATCCATAGTAAGTAGCTAAAGCAATTGTGTTATGGAATCAGAGACAACGAAGGTACCACAAACACCCAGACCCGAGACAATGTAGAAAAGTGTTTTTCTACATTGACCCGTCCGGGGATCGAACCCGGAACCTCAGAGCTGACGACACCTTGAAAACCGGTGCGTACGCCACTCGACTACGGATTCAATATGTTTAATTATGGTTTATAAGTCATATATTGGGGAGCCGTAACGATTGATTTGCGAAAATGGGTAACATATCAACAGCTCTTTCAAGGAATATCAATCCGTCAGTCCAATGCATTATTCGTATCTTTATGTACGTTTCCGAGTCTTTAAAGAGGCGTTTATATTTAGTACGAACGGCAGATGCATACGGCCTTATCCTCTTTGTTGAAGGGTGACTTTTTTTATCGGCGTGGGGTAACTGTGAAATAGGGGCGCAGACTCAAAATGCGTTTTAGTTGCCATACGAAAAGTGATTTGTATCATCTCATTTTGTGTTGCTGTACCCGTGTAACAACTGGTGGGTATATTGCCAATGCTGTATTAACCTTCGTTCAGTGTTGAATTCTCCGTAAATATTTACATTCAAAACTTTTTGAACTAAATTCCTATCGAATTATACCAAGTTTAACAACCTCCAAATATCAGATGTTATAAATTATCACGTAATTAAAATCCAATTAAAGCACTATGAGAAAATGTTCTCCGAAAAGGTACCAGGGGCCCATGTTGACGTAGAGGCCGTCCCAGGACGTCGTCCGTCGCGGCGGGTCGACGACCCCCGAAACTGGCGCGTAGCGGTGCCCGGTCGTTACCCGCTCGGCGTCCGTCCTTACATAGTCCGCGACCTTATGCTCACCTGGTAACTCACAAGAGCGGTTTCTGCGAGTTTTATTACATATTATTATTTAAATTAACTTTGTCTATTTCAAGGAATTACTTCTCAAAAGATTTTTTTTTTTTAGTAAAAGATTACTAGCAATGTGGGTCGCAAATTACTAGTGATCTCGTTAACCCCTCGTGCTAAGCTAAGATGCTTGTGTTACGAGTGAGTTCACGTCGGTAGTGTAATGGGTGGGATTCGAACCCGCAACCACATGATCGCAAGTCCGACGCCCTAGCCATTAGGCTACCGCCGCTTTAAGATGAAACAAAAGTTCTCTTATTTCAATATGTAATCGTTTGTAAATTTTTGATTTTATTTCACTACCTATATCATGTAATATTCCTCTTGTTTGAGTCATATTAGCATGGTGACCTTCATGCCCAATTTCATTGTTATTTTCAATGATCTAATATAGTCAGAAACGGCGGTTGTTAACCCGATACCCTATTTGCACCTACAATAAATCATAGAATAACGAAATTAGTACATCGTAAAAATCAACATTTATATCCTACGTAAGTTTATAAAAAGTCTATTTGTCATAGTCAATTAATAAAAAGTTAAGAATACATTAAATTAATAGATTCATTACTCATTGTGCTGGTCCATTCTGTAATTGTCATCATTATCGTTATAAATGTATTGCTTATTACGCTTATCTGACAATCTGATGTTATTGAGTGTTTTTGTTACTAATTCAGGAAATGAACATTTATATTGTTGTATTTATTGATGATAGCTGTTCCCCGCGACTCCGCCCGCTGTACCTAATATTTTTGTAAAAAATAGAGCCTATATTACTCAGGGTGAATGCAGTTTTCTAATGGTGAAATAATTTTTGAAATCGGCGCAGTCGTTTTTGAGTTTATTCATTACAAACATGCACACAAAAATACAAATCTTTTCTCTTTATAATATTAGTGTAGACAAGCTTGGTATATAATTTTAAAATTAATGTATGTACCACATTTAGCACCAATTCAATATACCTATTGGGGCCGGAAGTGGAATAGCGAAGGTGCTCTAACAATCGATGCTGAAAAAAATGGTCCCGAAACAGAAATACTTCGTAAAATTGTATTAAGCTGATAGCCTAATTATATTTTTAATGTCCTCATCGTAACTGTATTGATCTGATACCATTGACTGTATCTATTGATACCATTTTTACGTCTGAGGATATTGTTCATACCTTAGTTTCATGGATTTTAGAGAACCTTGATTTATATTCTTACCTGGACGAAAAAATAATATAAAAACGCTTAGTTAGTATTTAATGAAAAGTATTGATTTGTACAGTAACTTGATATGTATAATACTACATAGCTTTTGCTTGCGTCTCCGACTGCGTGGGCGTCGGTTATCACGGCAAATTATACCTTATAGTCTTCCTCAATAAGTGAGCTATCTAACAGTGAAATATTTTTTCAAATCGGATCAGTAGTTCCTGAGATTTGCGCGTTCAAAAAAACAAACAAGCTCTATCAATATTAGTATAGATATTGATTATATTTTATAGCAAGATCAAACAGTGCTTTACATGTTACACGTCGCAGTAGTTCTACTACATCCTTTAAATAAATCATAATTGTAAGCTCATGAAGACATGAGCTTACAATTATGATTTAGACACTTTCAAAATAAATATGTATAAGGAATTGTTGTTTAACTCTCTCATTCATAGTCAATTGTTTTCTTACTACTATATTCTCGAATATTCTACAAGAGTAACTAGCATCGTAGTCCCAACTTTACTCGTATAATAAACAAGTAAAAACCACCGATTGTTTGTTAATCTAACCATTAATAGATGAATGACTCGAGTTCTCATAACACAGCCATATCGGGCGGATCATTGACACTTAAACATATGCTAGATAACATTCACCCTAGTTAAAGTTGTCGATATATTTGTTTTGTGTTGCCCCCCTACTGACGACTTATCTGCTCATGCTGTAGGTATAAATAGGCTGGTGTTTGTGCTAAAGGTGAGATAAATTATTCAAGATTGAGTACAATTGCATCGGAGTTTATAATCATATGATTGGTCTGTTGCATTTCTTCTTCTTCTTCTTCCTGCCCTTATCCCATTCATTTGGGGTCGGCGCAATGCGTATTTTCCTTCCATTCATATTGGTCTGTTTCATTATTTTTCTACTTAACTAATTACGTTGGGTCGACTTCTACGAATTTAGTTGAAATTGAATCGAATTTATTTGTAATTAAGATTTTGTTCTTTACCCTGTTAATTGTTTTGAGGATGGTATTGTACTGTTAAGCCACAAACTGAAGTATTTACTAGGACTATATAAATTAAAAAATCCAGTTTAACCAGTATGAAATCCAAAACCCCGAACATAATCGCTTTACAGTTAACGATTCTTATTTAACTGCCTCCAATTAAACCCGGTCTCCAGAAATCGCAAGCATTCTAAAATTGTGAATTTTAATAAGCTTCATGCTTACGAAAGCAGGTGTAATGTCGGGATGCACGCAAAGAAACGGTATTAGGGGAAAAGGGGGAGGGGGGACTTTGAATATTTAATGTATTACAACCTTGTCTGTTGCCTGAGGTCAGAATTTAGTAATAATGTGCCGATTTCACTGGATTTGCTTGGCATTCGACAGTACTTAAAGAATTTATGGAAAATAATAAAGTTCGTTTCCGCTTTTACAAATTGAAGAGACTTCAAATGTGATGTTACATATATTTTTTTTATTAGATTTTATTTTTATTTTATATTACTTATTAACCCCTCGTGCTGAGCTACATGCTTTTGTCACGAGTGAGTTCATGTCGGTAGCCCAAAGGGTAGATTTCGAACCGGCAACATCATGATCGCAAGCCCGACGCCCTAGCTATTACGCTACTAATACATATATGCATGATTTTAATTGGACATTATTTTAAAGGTCCACATGACAGTTTTTGTTGAAAGTAATCGACTTCATTTCCGATTCCGTTATTAATATAGAAAGTGTTACTTTAATATGTTTTTATTAACTGACATATAATATTGACTTTTAATACCATGACATAATGCGATCAATTTAAAATATGCTTATATGTCGTTAAGGTGAAAGGCTGATTCTGCATGTTTATGTTTTAAGCTATTTTGCGGAATTTCGCAAATCAAACTCCCACACATTCTCAATTATACTTATGTAAAATAATTTGGAGAAACTAATTTTATTATGTCCTCAAAATAAAGATTGGTTGTTTTAATTATTCCGTTATGGTAGTATATTTGAGATATGATATGATTGGGTAACTAGAGTCGGATATTGAAGGCAGTTTAAGTTTTTAAGAGGATGGTGACGAGATGAAATTGATTTCTCAATTCTCTTTGGGTTACCCCGAAGTAGATTGAGGCGAAAAGCTTGTAGTCAAATTCGGAAGACCCTCGCCTGACAGTTGGACTGATAAAAAGCATTAAAAATATCTTAAATATTTATCTTCTACGTTGAAGTATAATATATGTTATAGTATTCTCCTCCTATTGTATAGGTATTATACGAACTTGATACCTTCCTTAGAAATTTGCAAGTAGAAACTGAAGAATATTCTTCCGTATCTTCTTGCAAGTTTCTAGTGCTGGTTTTGTCCAGCTGTGGGACAGAACAGATTGATAAAATATGTTAAATCTCTACTCTAACATATACATACTACATATTTAACGAACGTTTTTCAGCAAAACGTTATTCAACCACCTTTATTATCATGAGCTGTCAATCAATACTGTAATAAAGCACTATTTCGTGCAAAAATCCTCCGGATCATATTGACACATCCGCTCGGTTGCGTGTCTCGGCCGGGAATGCACGCAACTGGGCTGTACGCACCACCTGTGCGCCTGCGCAGTGAGTGCGCAGCCATCTTATCTTGACCTACCGCACACTGGTACTTGATAGTGGCACAATATGGGTACTGGAGAATATCCTGTTGGTAAATTGCTATATTTTATAAAGACTACACGGTATATCGTGCTAATAAACATGGTTTGTAGACTTAGGAAAATATTTGTATTCCCTAACAGAGTTAGGACAGAAGAATTGCTTGAAAAAATGGGTGATAGATAAGTATAAGTATACTTTACTTGCAAGTTAAATGTATTTGGTGGTAGTCAAAGCATGTGTACAGTTGCTTCAGCTTGATTTATTGCCCTAATTCTAATATACTGCCGTGCATCATTATCGACTTTTAAATCTAAATTAAACTTGAAATTCTATACACCAGCTAAAAATATTATCATCTCGTTTCTCAGAATACCGTTTAGAATGTCGGCTAATTTGTAGTTTCTTTCTCAAAAACTGACTTGTTATTTGTTTTACGCGGGTGTCGAGATAAATGGTGTTCCGAATACGCTTCATTAAATAAGATTAACTGTTGGTTGAGAATTAGATGACTAATTGATGGGCAGAAATAAATAGAAGGAAGTTTTTGTGCTACTTAAATTTTGTTTCTTTTGCATAATTTGAAACATACTGTACCTAAGTTCTCCAAAAAAATGAATCGGTTAGTTTAAAATGTCAAGAGTCAAATGAATCAGGAAATAGACGTACTATATGTATTGCTAGATAGCTATATGTATACAGATTTTTTATTGACCATTTAGTCTGTTTTTTATAATTTTTTCCTGGTTTTTGTGTCTGATGAAATTTATTAAAGACTAGATTTTGCGCTCATTCCTAGAATTGATACCATTAAAACCAAAAACTATTTTTTCTTACAAATATTACCTGCCCTACGTCTTATTTTTAAAAACAGTCTCTTAACAATATTGTGTAGATATATATTGTTTAGTTACTCTTCATTTAAGCTAAACTTGATGAGACTAATAAATTAACATGACAAAAGGTAATTACAAGGATTACCATAGCACCTATTAATATAAAACTTTAATATGCATGCAACATTATTACATTAATCCCATCGAATAATTTAATATCATTATTAACGAAGCATGGCAATCCAATAGGTAATTCCGTTGTAACCTTTCGTGTCTCACAAGCACAACGATTAACTTTTTATTCTTGAATATTATTATTGTTTATAGATAGGAAGTTACATTTATTTTTAGTCCGATATAAATTTAGACGAGGAAGCTTTGTAAATATAAGTTGTGTTTATGAAGGTCTAACTAGAAGTTACGTATACTATTGTGAAGAAGAAACATTTGTATTTGTGTATGTTTGTAACGAATAAACTCGAAAACTACTGGACCGATTCCAAGAATTATTTATCCGATATATTGCTACTTTATCCCTGAGTAGCAAAGGCTATACTTTATTTTAGTAGAACAACTTAGCGACCGCAAGCAAAGTCCCGGATAACAACTAGTTTAATAGAAAAATTAAACGACTCCCGCACTTAGAGCATTAAATTCTCATGTTCCGGGGCTTAATATTTATCTAAGTATATAATAATTAGCCGTAATCAACAACGACACACTGCGTCCACTCTGTCCGTCAGGAGTGTACGATTAAGAAGTATGTCTTAAATTCTGTATTGATTATTTTATTTTATATTATACACACTGTGTCTACGTTTCTTCTTAATATAATTATCCTGTCGCTGGTATGCTGGCAGAAATTTCACAAGAATTAAGCGGTACCTTTTTACCTATGTGATTGTATTTGTTTGTCATTGTTTGTCTGTTGTGTGTTCATAAATAAATAAGAATAACTAATCTCATTAATTTGTCCTCTAAGTATTATAAATGCGACAATAATGACCGGGATCGGCAAAACGAATAATCACGTTACGTTGTTTTGTTATATTTATTTACTTAACAATTTTAGTAGACACGTGGTTAACTTAAACATAACCAAACCACACAACATTTAAAATGCCACAAAATCATAAGCTCTCACACGGGTCGGTTTCCATTGGCCGGACACGACCAGGTGGCATATTTTTTATCCTACAACTGGCAGATGTTTCACCTCTTGAGGCCATTTACCTCACGTTCACTAGACTTTAAATCGCTTACGAATTGTAATTAAATATTTGAATTTTTAGCCTACCCAAGGTCGGGACCCTTTGTCTAGATTTAAGGTCGTCTGGGATTGAATGAACTTGTCAATGTTAAGTTCATCCCTAGACATTGAACTTTGAATATTTTCTTAAGCCTACTTGGTTGTCTTAAATAGTAGGAAGATTCTAGAACATGCAGCATTTTATTGGATCTTGTATAATGAAATGATGGTATTATTTTTTAGGGCAATATTTTTACTTTTTATGGTTAAACTGGGGCGTTATCTCGACCTACTCCCGTGGATTATTTTGGGTAGTAATAAATGTCTTTAAGAATATAATCAATAGATTCTTAGGGGAGCTAATGATGATTCATTATGAAACAATTAAAATACTCTGTTGTAAACCTGTTATTACTTTACTGTAGAGCAAAGCTTTTATAGATTTACAATTGAATATTACAATTTAGCTTATGTTGGTTTGTGATATAATAAGTATTATCATTATTTATCCTCATACATTGGCAAGCTATCAAAAGGCAAAGCTAATCCTTTCTTTTTGATACAATTGTATATATTTTTAAACGTCTTCCTGTTCGCAACATTAGTTCTCGAAACTTCGTTGCAATACCGTTGTCAAAGATAAGTATATGAAATGTAGTCCAGTAAAAAGTGTAACGAATCGTTGAATGTATTCGTGGAATGTTGTTATACATACACTAACAAAAAAGAAAGTAAGGAAGATGATTTCTATACAGGTTGCTAGGAAACCATAGTCGATTCCGAAAAATAAAATACATTATCAGACCAAAATAATTAGAGAAGTCCAATTTTTGTGGAAGAGGCTAGTTGTTCATTTGCATGGCCTGAAGCAATATTTCAGAAATGGCTGGTCACCATTCCTGCAATATCTTGTATGGAAATGAAATGAAATGAAATACCTCTTGCCTCTGTGCTAATAAAATCATAGGACAACTCACACTGTCATCTGATCCCAAACTAGGCAGAGCAACCAGACAACTGATAAACATACTTATATATTTTCAAATACCTACATAATATAGATTACACCTATAATGTTATGGTTATGCTATGGGATTTACATGGTATCGGTATAGATCCAAATTGGTTATTCCTCAATCTTAAAATTCCGCACAGTGGTCTTTTACTATTGTTATAAAAAAAATGCCATCAAAAGTATTGTGGTATTTGATGCTTCGGAAAGATAGTATCGAAAATCTAACATGTTTTCTTCTTATCAATATGCGAGTATGTTGTGTATTTATATCGCTGTCTCCGAGTTAGTTGTCATTTCATTGTTCTTTCTACAGCGGCGAGGTCAGTAAACTCGCTAATATACGCTAAATTTGCATTTTATCAAACCGAGTGTATTGTTACAAAAGCTAAATGTTTGCCGAATTTCTGTTTGATTTTGAAGTTCTGTAACATATGTAAATGAACTGGTTTTGAATAATTTAATTGTATTTTAATTAATCTCTAAATTGAGTTGAATTTAAAAGTGAATACTACTACTATTGTTTTTACTTTAAAGATAAATATTGTAGCGAGCCAGTAATAGGTTAATATACAACCTCTCTGGCGCTAGTCTATACCCCGCTCGGACATTCTTGTGACGCCTGTCATTCTTATTATAAAAATTATCTTTCTATGAATTCGTTTCTGTATTGAAAATAAATAATACACACGACTAAGAGTTGGTTGATATTATTCATATATTTCTTCCCACAATTGGTGACCCCGACGAAGAAATAAGCAGTTAAAATGGAATCAGATACTGAATTTAAACCTGCGGTTAGCGAGATGGGTGAAGTATGGCGTGTAGGTGTAAAAATACCACCATTTTATGCCGAAGATCCAGAACTATGGTTTGCACAGTTAGAAGCACAATTCACGCTGTCTAATATCACAAGCGATTCAACGAGGTTTTATTACGCAGTCGCCAACCTGGAACATGCTTATGTTTCGCAGGTAAAAGACGTCGTATATGCACCACCGGTGACAGGTAAATTTGAAAAATTGAAAAGTGAGCTAATTAAACGATTCGGTACGTCTAAAGAAAAGAAATTAAAACAACTGTTTCTTCACGAAGATATAGGAGATCGAAAGCCATCTCAATTCTTACGTCACCTTAGAAATCTCGCTGGACCTACTGTTCCTGAAGACGTATTGATGTCATTATGGACCGGACGCTTGCCACACAGCTTGCAAACGGCTTTAGCTTCACAACCAACGCTGTCTTTAGACGAACTGGCCGAACTAGCAGATCGAGTTCACGAAATTGCGCCGCCCACACTGCCACATCAGGTTGCTATGACGAGTACTTCACCTGACTCAGCTTCAACATTGCGTATAGACGAACTAGGGCGTGAAGTATGTGCCCTATCAAGAGAAGTAGCTAAATTAACATCTTATATGTATAGACAGTCACGAGCACGTCCTCGGTCCAGATCTAGCGACCGGCGCAACCACAGTGATTCGCGTAGCCGTCACCCGCCATCCAATCACCCACATTGCTGGTATCATTATAATTTTGGAGCAAAGGCTAAAAAGTGCAATGAGCCCTGCAGCTTTAAAGCGGGAAACGATGCGGGCAGTCGGAAGTAGCGGCCCACGACTGCGTCAATCATCCAGGCCGTATTTTTGTGACTGATCGTCATTCTAAAATGTTATTTTTGATTGATACTGGTTCGGATTTATGTGTATTTCCACGCAAAGCTCTAAACATGCCTTGCTCAAGTACCACTTATAGCCTGACAGCCGCAAACGGCTCGGTTATACATACTTATGGACCCATACAATTGACTTTGGACTTGGGGCTACGCCGCACCTATTCATGGAAATTTACGATAGCCGACATATCAAAGCCAATTATAGGAATCGATTTCTTAAGCTTTTATAATCTGATTATAGACTGCCGCAGCCTTAGATTGTTCGATGGTACCACTTCGCTCTCCGTGCCTGCATCTCGCCAGGATATACCAGATGATGTGGCATCCGTAAAGACCGTCACCGGTGAATCGGAATTCCACCAACTGCTCCGTGAGTTTCCGGATGTGTCACGCCCAGCAGGTACTATAAGAGAACCTAAACACAATACGGTCCATTACATTAACACCACGCCTGGCCCGCCGGTATCAAGCAGACCTAGGCGACTGGATCCATGCCGTTTCAAAATAGCAAAAAAAGAATTTGACGACATGCTGGCTATCGGTACGGCTAAACGCTCGGATAGCCCGTGGTCTGCAGCTCTCCACCTGGTCAAAAAGAAAGATGATGGATGGCGACCGTGCGGAGATTACCGTGCCCTCAACGCCCGCACTATACCCGATAGATATCCGGTAAGGCACATACAGGACTTTTCGCATCAACTATCCGGTAGTAAAATCTTTTCAAAAATCGATTTGGTAAAGGCTTACAACCAAATACCTGTCTATGCACCGCACATACCGAAGACAGCTATAACAACACCATTTGGTTTATTTGAGTTCCCATACATGACTTTTGGCTTGCGTAACGCAGCTCAAACTTTTCAAAGGTTCATGGACGAGGTGCTCGCCGGCCTGGACGACTTCAGCTTTTGCTTTCTGGATGACATTCTCTGCTTCTCTCCCTCTCCAGACCTTCATAAGACGCATCTACGCCAACTGCTTAATCGCTTACAAGAATATGGTATATTGCTGAACCCAGCTAAATGTGTCTGGGGTCAGACTGAGGTGACATTTCTCGGCCACCAGGTTTCTGCTTCTGGAATTCAACCACAGGAACACAAGATTCAAGCTATCCAAGAGTTTCCTGTGCCTAGCACAACAAAAGAGTTGCGAAGGTTTCTGGGTATGATGAATTTTTATAGACGTTTTTTACCGCACGCGGCTAAAACGCAAGCACCGCTTAATTCTTTACTTGCCGGATCAACTAAAAAGAACCAGCCTGTTCATATGTCAAAGGCGCAGCTTGAAGCTTTTACTGAGTGCAAAGATGCACTATCTCATGCTACACTCTTAGTTCACCCTAACACTAACGCCGAGCTTTCTATAGCGACAGACGCTTCAGATGTGTCAATAGGGGCTGTGCTTCAACAACGCATTAAGGAGCAGTGGGAACCCTTGGCTTTCTTCTCAAAAAAACTTAGCTCATCACAGAGGAAATATAGCCCCTATGACCGAGAGTTGCTTGCAGTGTACGAAAGTATTAAACATTTTCGGCATATGGTTGAAGCTCGTAATTTCATTGTCCTCACAGACCATCGTCCACTCACATACGCTTTCTCAACAAGTCGAGAAAAATGTTCACCACGTCAGTACAGGTATTTTGACTTCATAGCACAGTACACAACGGATATACGCTATATACCCGGAACAGAAAACGTCGTCGCAGATGCACTATCTCGGGTAGAAGAAATACGCTACGTGAAGGGTGTCTGCTATCAGGAACTTGCTAGTAGTCAAGACACAGACCCAGAGTTACAAGAGCTTCTAAAAGGTGGATCATCACTTAAATTGGAGAAGGTTGGCATACCAGATACTAACATAAAAGTTTACTGCGACGTTTCAACTGCAACTCCACGACCGTACGTTACACCAGCATATCGACGTCAGGTATTCGACTCTCTTCACAACTTGAGCCACCCGGGAAACACAGCTACAGTGCGACTGGTTACTCACAGATTTGTGTGGCCAGGGATCCGTAAAGATTGTAGAGAGTGGTCTCGCAGATGCCTTAAATGCCAGGGCAGTAAGATAACTCGTCACACCCTCGCTCCCCTTTCCCAGTTTCCTCCCACAACATCGAGGTTTTCCCACATCCACCTCGATATCGTAGGACCTTTACCTAGCTCTTGTGATTACAGATATTGCCTCACCGTCATCGACAGGTTTTCTCGATGGCCAGAGGCGTATCCCATCAAGGACATTACTGCGGAGACCTGCGCAGCGGCATTAATATCTGGCTGGGTAGCCAGATTCGGATGTCCACTCAGAATTACTACTGACCGGGGCACTCAATTTCAATCCCATCTCTTCCGAACCATGGCCACGACGATAGGCGCTAGGCACTACAGCACGACCGCCTACCATCCCATGGCCAACGGCATGGTCGAACGTCTTCACCGCCAGCTGAAGGCGGCCATCATGTGCCACGCTACGCAGCAGTGGACCGAAGTCCTTCCCCTAGTACTTCTAGGAATACGAAGTTCGTGGAAATCTGACATCCAAGCGTCACCTGCAGAGTTGGTATACGGCGAGCCACTACGACTACCAGGTCAGTTTTTGGCACCTGGTGATGACCTCGAAGCAGCCGATGCCACCGAGTTCGCAACGCGCCTGCGAAGGCGCATGGCCAATCTTGCGCCGAAACCCGCTTCCTGGCACAGAAAAGGACCCTTCTACGTGCCTCATAATCTCAGCGAATGTACTCACGTGTTTTTGCGGCAGGACTTAGTACGAAGACCCCTAGATCCACCGTATGTCGGGCCGTATAGGGTTATAGAACGGCAGTCCAAATGCTTCAAAATAGATGTACGTGGAAAAGAGATCACTGTAAGCATCGATCGTCTAAAACCCGCGTACATGACAAGCGAGGCACACGATACGCCACTAAGCACGGGAGCAGCACTTTCTTCACCTGCACCCGTATCAGCAGAAGGCGAGGACCGAAGAACTAGGTCAGGACGTCAGGTGAAATTCCCTGACTACTATCGCCCGCAATAGCGGTCTCGGCGGGGGAGTACTGTAGCGAGCCAGTAATAGGTTAATATACAACCTCTCTGGCGCTAGTCTATACCCCGCTCGGACATTCTTGTGACGCCTGTCATTCTTATTATAAAAATTATCTTTCTATGAATTCGTTTCTGTATTGAAAATAAATAATACACACGACTAAGAGTTGGTTGATATTATTCATATATTTCTTCCCACAATATTATCAAGGAATACTTACACATGCGAGGAGGTATCATAATTATAGATATTAAAAAATCCATATAGATGTTAAAAATTCCAAAGATTTAAATTTTGCGCTTGTATCTTGTAACTTTTTAATCCAAAAGATATTACGATACCCAAGGAATGAAATATAAAACTAATTAAATAAACAACTTATTGACAATTATTTGTTTACAACAACGAAAATCATCTACTTTTGCTCGAACAAAGTTCCGAATATTTAGCGGTGATAAAAGTTCACTTAATCCTGGGTCAAGGCCAATATGTCATTATGTTAATACAATAGTGTCAGAAGTGTGATTATATTTTATAAGTTAGTAACAAATACATTGTTAAGACTTCCTGGTTAAATTTGTTATAATGTAACTGATGCATGTATTAAGATAAATTATTAACAATGTATCATTGAACAAAAGATACAAGGAGAAACATTAGAATGCAGACTTAAGATTGTATCTGATTTAGTCTGGACCAAAATATTAGTCTTGTTATCTAAATCTAAATTTTGTTGGAATATTAAATCGACATTTTTTTAAATGATTACTAGCAATTTAGGTCGGACATTACAAGTATTCCTGTTAACACCTCGTGCTAAGTTAAAAGCTTGTGTTACGAGTGGTTTCACGTCGGTAGTGCAATGGGTGGGATTCGAACTGGCAACCATGATCGCAAGTCAACGTCCTAGCCATTAGGCTACCGCCGCTTCGAAATGAAGGAATAATTAATGAATTCCACTTATTTTAATAATGTGTTTGGATGATCTTGATTCTAACAACCATTTGAGTTGCACCACAACCACCACCATCACCACTGCACTTGACTTGGGGTTTGAATGTTAAAACATAATTAAATAGAACCGGAGTGAATAGGATCTCATTTAGTTTTTTGAATTTCTCAATTCCTTTAATACAGTTCAAACAAATACCCTGTATATGACCTGCGGAAGGTCCAATCTCAGCCCCAAAGGGGGATGCACAAAATTGTAGGGGCACTGTCCCCACCTACCAACAGACTTGGGATTTGTTTTAATATTCTTATGACGACCAATGAAAAGACTAATAATATTTTTTTCAACTAAAACAATGGGGTTCATGAAAAAAAAACAGAAAAATATTAATATAAGCAACTAGCTCCGGATCACTTTGAACCAAAGTATTTTGCAAAATGTGTCGCCTCTGTCGCAAAACAGATCTTGGACACAGTCATAACACATCGGCGTCCAATCTCCATGTTGGTAAATCACAGTCCAGTAAACGTGCCAGGGTCTAACGAAAAGCAATCAGATGGTCCAATAAACAAGCAGGGGTCAAAACATAATCGTGACAAACACAAAGACAGGTGAACAACGTAAACACAGCGAAATGAACTAGTCAAGACTGAGGTGCGCGAGCGCAGGGACGGCGATAACGGCTTCTTACCTGAAATTCTGCGTATGCGCCAAAACTTCTGTTGTTTTACAATGTTTTTTAGTGGGCACTGTTTATTATATTCTTTTAGTTATTGTTTTTCTCACTAAACTATCAAAGAATACACTTATTTTGTATATTAAGTGGCAGAAAATGTAATGTTACTTATTTTAGATTGTGTTTCTGCAGATAATACTTCCATTAATTATAAAAATAATTTGCTTTTTAGAGTAAATTGAAAAAAATAAATTAAAAAAAAAAACATGCGTGCGTACAAAGTACACATGTCAGAAGTGAAACTTCTTTGGCGAACTAATTTATAAATCTTGTTTATATTTATACAAATCTAAAACTTTAAATTTCCAAGATTAAGAGGAAGGGAAAAAGGAAGATAGGTTAGGAATAATTATAATTGTCATTAAAATAAAAAAAGTGTTGAAAATTAATGTAAATTATAAATTTAATTTTTTCAATTTATTTCTTCAATATTTACATTGTTTGACATAACGTTTATCTAAAATAAATAAAAATAAGTATTGTTACAATAATTAACAATAGCGAGATACACAATTTGTAAAACAGTAACTATTATGCAAATGCGCTTCGTCTATGGTCTCACATGCAAAAATTCTAGATTGAGATTGAGACGAATACATGTAATTTCATATAGAGAAATGTCCTCCATCTTGGATCAGGAACTTTTGCGCGATAGACATTTCCGCGAAAGCTTGACCTCATTTTTATTTTTAGTGACCTCGCAAATCTTAAAAATGACTTATCACAAAAAAATGCATATTTTCTCGGTGCCATCTTGGATTCTAATTTCGACCCCATAATCGTTTTTAGCGACCTCGGGTACCATGAAAATGACACCCATGATGAAAAAAATGCATATTTTTCTCGGCGCCATCTTGGATTCTAATTTCGACCCCATAATCATTTTTAGCGACCTCGGGTACCATGAAAATGACACCCATGATGAAAAAAATGCATATTTTTCTCGGCGCCATCTTGGATTCTAATTTCGACCCCATAATCGTTTTTAGCGACCTCGGGTACCATGAAAATGACACCCATGATGAAAAAAATGCATATTTTTCTCGGCGCCATCTTGGATTCTAATTTCGACCCCATAATCGTTTTTAGCGACCTCGGGTACCATGAAAATGACACCCATGATGAAAAAAACGCATATTTTTCTCGGCGCCATCTTGGATTCTAATTTCGACCCCATAATCGTTTTTAGCGACTTCGGGTACCATGAAAATGACACACATGATGAAAAATTTACAAATTGTCGTCGGCGCCACTCTCTCTCAATCGGTCTCGATCATGAAGGTATAGATGAAAACCTTCATGGTCTCGATCACTTTCTCTCTCTTTTCTGACACTTCCGTTCAAAGACATTGTAATGTATTCTACTACTTCCGTTGCATACCGGCGTGACGTTTCATCTGTAAAAATGTTACCCTCATGCGCCAAAAGAAGTTTCACTTCAATAAAATGACTTCAAATTCAATTAGAATGAATACCCCATACCTACGGCAAATGTCGTCATAGTAAAAAATAATCAGGCTGCCAAGACGTGTAAACTGAGATACATTTAAAATCTGTTGGTGGGTGGGGACGATTTCGTGCATCCTCCTTTCATATGTGAAACCCATTATCACAAGTTATCTATTTCAAAGATGAGACTATTCTAGATTAATCGGTAGTAACGAAGCAGTCTTCCAATATACCTCGATCCACTGACACATAAGATAATTTTACAATGTACATGAAGCATAACCAGTCCAGACAAAACTAGTTTAGTTAGAACAGAAAAGCTGCAGCACGCATGCGCCAACCGTGATGTTCGACTTGAAGATGTAGTGACATAATTTGAACTGCAAAAGGATCAACTCAGCTATAAGGGTCAATTTTCGAATTTGCCCCAAATTCGAAGCACGGCGAAGAGTCAATTTAAAAGTTGATCTATAAATTCATCCTTAACTCTATGACATAATGCTCATATTTCCTCTGAGATAATTCAGGCGCAATTAATTTCGAGATTGACCCTTCGATTCGACTTCGACTCTGCTTTACTACGAATTCACGTCAAGTTCATAGCAATAGATTCATGGCCATAAAATTTACAACATTGGACCATTATAGGCTGACAAAAGTGATGAATTGAAGCAGGACTTCTGGTACATGTTTGATAATCATTGCATGTAAGGGCAAAGACAAAGTTAATTACGGCATATTTCTGCCGTGCCTGAAGTTGTACTTGTTTGTTTTTGTACAAGGCAAGATACTTAGTGTAATTTCTAAGCCAGTTAGATATCTTTTTATTTGACATTTATCTTACCATTGCTTACGATACAAGCTAAAACTCTTTATCAATGAGGTTAAAGCGAGCAATGATTGGTACAGTAATGCAATACACGTGTAGACATGGGAGCGATGCACATGTATATTGTACACGCTATGTATGGCTGTCATCCGGGTGGACCTTATGTAGGAAATTGTGAAGACTTTATAACTGTACAAAGAAAGATTTTGTTGGAATAACTGCAGAACGTTTGTGTGACAAATATGCAAAGATTAGATGAAGATTAGATGAAGATTAGACGAACTTAATAATGAGGGTGCTAGTTGGCCTGTTAGACTCAATATGGGCCAACGAATCAACCATCAAATTGGCCATATTTTAGTAAGACAATATAAAAACTATAATTAACCATGGACACGACAAGAGACAATAGCTAATGGACTGACTTTCACATCATCTGTAAGTTAATGATAGCTTAGTTATTGAAAACAAAACAATTATGTCAAATCAGGTTTAATAATTCCAGAAAAACTAGTTCAAGATTGCACCTGATGTATAGCAAATATCTTGTCACGTTCGACTGGTATTAAAGTGTCGATACAGCGTTAGATCAGTCTCAGGCAAGTCTGGCAACTCGCCAGGACGGCGGTAAAAAGAAAACGATTATACACCATTGTAACAGCTCGATAGAAATCGGGTTTGCTTCGATACAAATTAAATTAGGATCGTATCGATATCGGTACTTTGTTGGACTTATTAATAGCAGTCGCTTAAATGTTTAAGGCAGTTTGTAAAACAATACCGCCAGTTGTTCAATGACATCGAGAATAGAAAAGTTTGGTGACGGAATTTTTAGGGTTGATTTGACCAGAGATAGATCAGCTCTATTCGTAGAATAAAAATGGCGTAAGACAGTTTTTGTTTTAAAATATGACAAAAATTCAATATTTATCCGAAGTGTAAGCAGTTATATTATGGAATCATAATGTAGGAGTTTAGTAATATCCACTCATAGTGTTATTTGGGACATGGAAAAGTCGTGCGTTCCACTAAAAAGATTTATTTTTGGTGTATCATGACTTATGCTATCATACTTCAAGATTGTTCGATTTGAGAATTAATAGACTATTTCATAAATCTATCAATACGTACTTAACAAAAAAGAAGCCAAAAGCAAATATCGGATGCAAATCTACACCAGATTTCAACACAACGTGACTCCATTTTGTTTTAATCCCTGACCAGATTACCGAAAAATATCGGGCCTTTTAAATCCGTTTGCACGTAAAACGGAATCAATGAACCGTTTTATTCACTAAACGATTGATATGGGTCTCTGACCCTAAGTAGCGTTATGATCCGTGTTGGCGACTGTTTCAACAGTTTTGTATTACTTTTCAACAGATTTTCCTTATCAGAGACATCGATTAATGTTAAATGAAAGAGATTTGTTCATAGGTCACGGTAAAGATTAATTGACCTTAGCGCGGCTATGTATATGATAAATAAATGTGGATAACATCACATACATTGCTCCGAATCCAAAGTAAGTAGCTAAAGCAGTTGTGTTATGGAATCAGAGACAACGAAGGTACCATAAACACCCCGACCCGAAACAATGTAGAAAAGTGTTTTTCTATATTGACCCGTCCAAGGTGTCGCCAGCTCTGAGAGGATCACGGAGGTCGTCGAATATTCAAATCATTCGCTAGCAAGACTGTACTTTCTTTCTCTAGGGTAGATCTATCGATTTGGATATTTCCAAAAAATTACATGATATATAATATGGCGATGAAACATATATTTAATGTCAATTAACCTAATAAAATAATCACTGCAAACTCTTGCAGTTCCCAGATGTCTTTTTCCATACTCTGACGTGATGTTGCTTCGTCACGTTGGTCGAGCTTTGGTTATTCAGAATGAAATTGTTTTGAAACTCAATACGATTCCGAGTATAATATTAATGACTGCACGTGCTTCGTTATTTTATTGGTCTGGTACGAGAATCCGAAAATAGTACTGTCAACAAATATGTAAGTTATATTCATAACCATAGCTTCATTGTTACCTAAATATCAATTTAAACTGGAATTAGGAGAAGTTGCTACCTTTTCGTTGCCCTTGAAAATCCTCAATGGCATAAAAAACAGGCCTAGTGATGATCCAGCTTGGCCTTGAAAATAGTCATATACTTAATTTACATACCAATAGTCTACGCTTTCAGAGTAGCAAATATAATAATGTCATCTTATACTAAGCCTATATGATCCCATAAACCCAAAAGTTCTTTAACTTCCACGAATTAAATAATATCATTAGAAAAGTTTTATTAAACGTAATTTCTACCAGATTCGCTCTTGAAAAGATCGTCCGCTTCCTTTACAATATTTTGTTTCGGGTCAACAAGCATCGTAATTGCTTTTCCTCCTGCTATCTACGTTGTGGTTTCACAAACATTTTCATATTGAGGTCATTCAATATCGTTCTTTTTGTATAACAATTGTGTTACTTTAAATCTAATTGCGGAGATGTCTCGTTTTCAATAGTTATTTTCTGTATTGCGATTTACTGTTTGTTTGATCGTTCTCTTTGTCAGTCTTCAAGTGAACTTGACCTCTGAATTTCACGCTAACGTCTAATATTAAATGTATTTTGAAAACAAATCAAACCGCCCGGTGTTCGTAGGCATTGACACGCCTCGAGGTTTACAAGTTCATCGCACTCAAAGGACGTCTGCGATTGTAAGCTTTGTATATTTTCCCATTAATTCCGAATCTATTTACAGAATTCTTATTGATATAAGGAAAATTGTTTGTTGAAGTTATTTCTTGATTTCCATTCCCGAAATATACCATACTCAAATTATGTGACAAAAACAATTTTGATTAAATCAACGAAAACTCTGTTTTCAATATATTATATTTTTACCATTGAAAAATAAATATTTTGTTCTTGAAGTCACTGTGAACTGACCCGTATACGTGTTATCAATAAGCAATAACTCGTATAGATTAACTTAAATACTCATTGGATATCACTAATTAAGTCAGTTAATTTTAGTTTATGGATTACTGAAAGGTGCATGAACAAAATCGATCTTTACATTTCTCTTTTCATATATTTCATTGTTAGGTTTTCTAGATTGTTGTTCAAACGTAGTTGAAACTAAATTCATCTCCTATTTCAATTTATTTTGTATACTGATCCAGGCGTTCTTTACCTACAGCGACTGTAAATGTTCGATATCAATCATTAACTCTTACTTGTCATATTTACTAACTCAATATTTTTCTCTGTCTAGCCGAAACTAGGCCGACCTCGTCATCCGGTCATTTGTTTTGTTACTATTTATAGTATAATACTCCGTAGGAGTAAGATCTAACGGATTAGTACGAATATAGATGGATTCTACGATACTTCTTATTCATAGTAAGACTATGCTATGTCCTGTTAACCTTTATGTATGTAGGCGAAGATAAGTGACCGTGATTTATCGTAATCATTTATTGAGTATTTAGGTAAAACAGTAGATAATGGCATTCTTTCTTTAGTACGTTGTTCAGGTAGGTCGAATAATTCAAGCATAGGTTGTTAATGACTGTTAGCAGCGCCTGAACTGTCCAAAGCACAGAGACGCCCAGTATCAAATGACACCAAGTGGTTACCCTTGTTACAACTCTTGCTTTGTGTTGGTTATTCTGTCAATCTTCCAGTGATTTGTGCGCTTCTCGGTAGGGTCCTTGAGTGTAATGTGTTGGCATTTGGCATTCAACGAGAATTATACCATTAATGATTAATAACCTATTACTCATAAATGTGTAACAAAGAAACACTACATGAGAACACGGGTGTTATATTTTTGGAGTTACACTGTTATTTAGTTTGACGGCTATCGGGAGCATCGACCGGCCTAGGTCGTTTGTGCACTCAGATCTGGAAAGTACGAAACGCCCACGTTTTCAGGATGTTTACGATTTCTTATTTTTTGTGCTTTCATATTTTATAGTAGTGTGAAATAGTTCACTGTGTTCATCAAAACGTCCTTGTAGGTTGAATTGGTTTTCGTACCCTTATGTTTGTTATTTTTTGTCTACGCCTTAGAAAATCAGCCGATATTATCTCATATTGCTATTGCCATTTTGATGTTTCTGGGTCTTCTGTTAAATTTTATTCGTCGCTATTAATACTTTTATTCCCTCTGACTTTAATATTTTATCCAGTTATATACGAGTCTTTCTGCGTATTAATTCATAAATCATTCCACCCAAGTGTTAAAGAACATTTTATCGTACAAATTCGTATCGTCGTTAAGTGTTTGCTGAGAAACGCAACGAGACTAGGACAGTGCGACTGGTTGACCAACAAACCTTTGAAATGAGTCGACTAGACTGACAAGATTGTATGGTTAAAAATAGTCAGTTGGAGATGACAACAAGATCGTACGGACAAGCCATCGGCGCTTTACTGTCTGGGTATATAACTATTTAATTGTATGGCTGCTATAAGTATGAGACGTTTGGGATGCTGAAATGAGGAGGGATAAAGATGAATAGATGAAAAGACCTCGCTATGTCAACCTGTCAACATGACACCATTGTGAAAAAGGCAAGAAAAGAAACTTAGATACTGTAGTATATCATCTTATATTATTGTAAATAATACATGTCAATTATGCTGTTGTAAGCTTGGTCTCAGACAAATGTTTCTAGTAGTCTCATATTTCTATAAAATTGTATAAAGATATAGGTATTATACCTTGTGGTAAACCATGTATTTAGTTAAAGTTTCAAAGTAAATGAGCATTTAATGATAACATAGATTATCAGTTTGAAGTGTTAATTGACCGTTAATGTACGCTCAGAAGACCTTCACTAGATAACAACATTATAGATTATAAATTTTCTGTACAAATCGTAATTTAACAAAATCTCAAAATTGACCTGGTGCACGATTTAGATCATGCAGGATTATCCCACATATTTAGTGTCAATTGTCCCGTCAAAAAATCAAAAAAGTACTCACTTGAGAACAGCCTGTTCAGGGTCTGGCCAGGTTTTAGGGCAATGGCCCGTCTTAAGTTTATAAACTACAAAATCGTGTACCGAGGTACATCCCATGTCATTAGAAAACCATGCACCTAAACAAGCAGCTGTCGGTAACAGAATACGTCCGGTGTGACGAGTGGCCATGCAAAGTGGCTACCTCAAACAAAAGGTTCCGAGCGCTCGCTTAGCTTAATAGGAAGCACCTGATTCTAAAGAGCTTAGGGTGGTTTTGTGGGAAAATGTTCGACAAGTCGAAAAAACTAGTCTGCGACCTCCGGAAATACGCGGTCAAGCGGATATCAACTTTTTTCATCCATTCCACTCCATATTACTGTAGATCATAAAAACAGACTGCAAGAAATAGGTAACCTTAATATATGCAACAAGGGTAATAAACTTTAACTTCAATGAACCAATGAACTGAAGTTATTGGACCGAGAGAAGCCTGGCTTAATTTATGTCAAAATTATAATTGATGCAGGATGCACAATTTCTTGGTTTTACTTCTCTGAAATTTTACGTTAAGTGATTCTGAATTCTGACAAACTTCATTTACCTTAATGGTTACTCAAATCATGATCTATTTTTAGTTTTGTATATTTGGATCTAAATATGTTCTGATGATATGTAGATCTAGAATTATAGTTTGTGGTCTATTGTTTTCGTGTACAATGTTCAGGAAAATCCTATTGAGGGATTTTTTTCCTGGCAGTACATTAGCACCAAAACATGACATTTCCCTTTATGTTATGGATATTTAGACTGTGTTTTCGATTTTTAAATCATCGCTTGGTTTTCCAAAAATATTCCTGTCATAACTACATAAATTCTCAGGATATTTTTCATCACGTTTATTGGTATGGTCCATTTCGAGCATTCGAGCATTTCGATTGGTAAGGTCTTAAACTATGAATAATTTATCATTTTCTTAGGTTTGTATTGAATAGTAGATACTATATTTTTTTGGGGTATTGAAATTTCTACAAAAAATCAATAAACTTGAACCTAATATAATTGATAGTGATTAGTATAACAGCCTCTAGTAACTAGGTGATAGTTACTACCACATTAAACCAGTCTTTAATTACTTTGCAAATTAGAGGGGACCGCGAATGGCGATAAAGACGTTTTATTGATTAGAAGACATATTGAACGTTAGTTTTTGAGTTCCTACAAAATTACTAGGATCAAACATCTTAAATAGGTCACTGACTTATTATAGAATGAGGAAACGGAAGGTCAAATTCGGAATTTGATCAAGAAATAATATTTTTCACCCAGAATACTTGTTTTGGCTCGAACTGAAATCACCAGATTTATATTTCTCATAAAACATAAACTACTCTAATACCGCGACTTAACTTGATTGTATTTACCCATAGTGTAGAGATACAAACACTCAGTAGCAGCGTCCATCCAATTGTCAATTATAGGATTGTATACAAGCGCAGTCACTTCTCGAGAGTATGTACTGCTGCAGTTTTGTTCTCTATTAACCCAAAATGCAGGATGCATTAGGCGATTTTATAGGACCAAGATATTTTTTATGCTACCATTGTTACCGTTTCTTAGTATTGAAACGGTATAATAATAATAAGGTAAGTTTACGGATAGTTAATACATCCATAAACTTTCCAGTTATTTGGCAGAAGTATGTTCTATACCAGTAAAATATTAATATTTTGTGCCATGGGTATCGATATCAAGGTACCGTTATACAGTCCCTAAATCATTGTAGCGTTGGTTGATATAATGTACTCTTCTCCCGGATGAGTATTACCTGTGATACGATAAATGGTCTTTCAAAGCATGTCCAATTAATTACAGGACTCTCCCGATTCATCGTCAAAGTTCTTCCGTCCCCTGTCCTACAATTCTGCTCACCTATCTAACAATTGTTTTGCATTGCCGCCATTGTTATCCTTAGCTGCCCACTTCCCATAACAACATTGTTAAAACGGAAAGAAAACTGCGTCGATGTGTTTACGCATTTTTTTTCTACCAATAAACTTTCGAACAATGGTGGTTCGGTTCTTGGTAAACTGTAGAAACAAAGTGATCTGCTTTTGTGAAACGTCTGTCGGTGTTTCTTGGTGCTTTAGATATATAAATCTTCATATTTTATGCTGCAAACAAAAAAAGATAAAAAATCCATCAAACTGCCCAGCTATACTATTTGGCTTACCTTTATATACTTCTCTTTGATTTAGGTGACGCTGCTTTGAGTGCTTTTGGTTCTATGATATTGCCATCATTGTAAATTTCTTAGTTACGGTCAGTTTTAATATAAATCATGAGGATCTAGAGTTTAATTCTAAGAAATAAAGTCTTTAGAATCAACTACTTACAATTATCACGTGGGTGAACTTATCAGTCTACATCTTCATTCGTACCATGTAAACTCCTTACGTTAAATAGTATCATAATCGCTCCGTTGTTCGTATGACCCAGTTGTAACGCAAGAGTGACCTATAAAACGTTATTGTTCACAATTATTATAATAACCTTTTCACGTTACTCTTAACTGAACCTTGTAGATGACGTGATTAGGGACTTTTCTTTTTTCTTTCTTTTTATAGCAAATTGAACTGCTAAGAAAAGAAAATGTTAATATTTCTTCTTTGACTGAGAGTTAAGGTTAAAATAATTCATCATCGAGGTCACTGCGTTAGATCTTTTATTTTACATAGCTAGTGGCTATGGTTTTAAGCTTAAAAAAAATTTTTTTGGTAATGTCGAGCATGCAATAAAGGCGCGTAAGAATTTTATAAAGATATGGAAAACTACAACCATCAACCCAATGCGTAACTATGAAAATATTCGGTGGTGAATGACAATAACAATATTGTGTGGTTGACAAATGTTGGAATAAAGACCACAGATAGAGTGTTCTATTTGTGGTCCTTTTGTCCATTACGCCTGCCTTTGATACTAACACAATTAGGACGTACTGCTGCATGAGACTTTGACAGAAACTAGCTAAATTAATGTCATTTCTACTGAATTTTAGTTTATAACAAATACAATCGGGTAACTTTATTTCTAGTTTATATTTATTTCAAATTTGCTTTTGATATAAGGCACAAGTTTAGAAAGGTTGTAAAATGTACATTGAAACTATTGAAGGTAATTCTGTAGTGTAGTACTGTGATATTGATCTTGGTATTGTCGTTTCATTTTAGGGTCAAATCCAATAAAAAATGAGGACCTTCAAGTTGTGAACCAAATTCTTTGGGCGGCTCTCTCATGTAATTTATGAAATTGTGTATCCAATGTATCCATACTTATTTATCTTTTCATTTGTTTCAGCATACGGCAAAGTGTTTCTAGTTAGGAAAAGATGTGGCATCGACGAAGGAAAGTTGTACGCCATGAAGGTGCTGAAAAAGGCATCGATAGTACAGAAATTGAAGACTGCGGAACACACAAGGACTGAAAGACAGGTCAGTAAACAAATTTACATTTAAATGAAAACAAAGATAGAAATAATGCACGGTATTCTAGCTGTGAAAAAAGAAACAACTTCACTTAAAATGCAAAGCACAACCATTTAAAGAAGAACTGAGAATGATATAAAAATTACTTCACTGTTCCTTAGATTCCCGCCATCAACTAAAGCTATATCTAAACAATCTTATTGAAAATACTAAAGGAAATGCTGCGATGATTTAAATAAAAATCAATTAAAGCATTACTCGAATATCTAGGGCACAAATTGAAAAACTTGGAGCAAATCCTTCTTACAATAACATTTCCACGGGCTCCCTCAGGGATTTAGCTTAGGTCCTTTATTGAATTCTATCGAACAGTAAATTGGAAAATGCTGTCATATGTAAAATTGTATGAATTCAACAGGTCCTGGAAGCTGTGAGGGCGTGCCCATTTCTGGTGACACTGCACTATGCTTTCCAGACTGATGCTAAACTACACCTTATTCTTGGTGAGTAAAGTCTATTTTTATTTGAATTTAAGACCTTGCATTACGTATGCATGAATTTCCTTTGATCTTACTGAAAATCCTCCTTATATCAAAACAGGGATTATTTTTGTGATAGCGTTAAAAATTGTATGGGATGTAAGGGTTAATAAGGAAGGGGTTTTTGGTCAAGGAATCAAATTCAAACATTTTTATTTCATAGTATGGGGTATGACAGATTACAAATTACATATTTAACTATTAAGTACCTTAAATGAACTTGACAAACCAATAACATTACAGATCTAATTATTACCGTTATCATAGTTCAAATATTAGCCACTGCCTGTAACTAGGCATTACCTAGAATTCTAGATAGTTATATAGTCTGGAAACTGATTACATACTAATTGGATTAAATGGTGGCGTATTGCGGTGAAGTACTGTTTATATTGACATTCATTTACTTATCAATTTATATTATGATAGCGATAGAATTGTGGTTTCCAGTCGAATCATAATGACTAGTTTTTTTTTAGGACATTTACGTAGGTATTTTTATTTGATATTTACATGATTGTACCTTTTAATTTCTTAATCTAAATATAATTCTTAGAAAAAAAATGTTTCGGAAATGTGTCTTTGTGGTTTTTGTTTTGTATCCGTACAGAACCGTTTGACTTGTATAATAGAGTTTAGTAAGATACGTTTATACGATAGGGTTTAGTTTAGTAGGGCTTTATTCCACAAATCCTTAGAATGGAAAATGGCGAGGTAAATAAGGACCAAAACCTAGTGACACCCAGATAAAAGTAAAAAGACAACAAGGTCCATAGTTTGCATGATCAGTTCGCAACTCGACAATTGTAGTCATCAAGCTTTTATTATAATGTAACTCCACGTGTATGTTAATTTGAAGCAACTAGTCGCCTAATAGACAAACGGTTTTATTGTTCGTTACTCATTCAATGATACCTAGTCAATGTTACAATCGAAAATTATAGCCTTTGGATGAATGTGTTTCCAACAGAGTCATGACAACTTTCAAACGCGGATAATTTTTACACGATCTAATATTGATCTGAAAGTATTTAATTTTGTGCTTGTTTTAAAATTCCTTGATAAATTCTGTAAACCAAATTTTGGTCCTAAGTACCGCATATTCTGTTCTCAAGACTTAGGACAAGTTCAAACAAGTTTTACTTATCTCGTTAGCAACCTCTTTTACGAAAGTCATTTATTATCCGTGCCCAATAATTAACAGTGTCATTAATTAATATTGTTATGATTAGTTATGATTTGAATAGATTTCGAATTTGTTAGATAGTGATCAAATGCTATTTTCTTTACTTTATGAAAAAGAGTTCATTGCTAAGCCTTGGGACGCTAAGGCTAATTTTACAGTTAGAGTAGGACATGAAATCATTATTTGGTATGAAATTACGTCCCCTGATTTTTCAAGAAGGGAACTTTTATCGAGGGTCCATTTGAGACATTTCAACAAGCAAAAGCCTAGACAAAAAGGAACAGCCTGTTTCAATTTACCAATGTGACCCGGGCACGAAGTCTGCCCTACCCGAGTCTCCGACCTCAAGTTCTTTCAACTTGGTCCTGTTACGCAATCCTGGGGTACGCGTCAAAGTAGGGTCAATGGAACCACTTGACATAACTTGGTACGCACGAACTTTCTCGACGCTGACGTTTTATTTTGATGGATTAAGAAATTTGATAGTCCATTGGTTGATTAATTCTCAGCTAATAAAAAGATATAATAAATAAATTGTTAGCTTTAGGACAAGTAACTAAATAAAGATAGGAGTGAAAACATCCTTGAATGAATGAATTATTTATTTTCTTACTTAAAATCTTAACAATAGGTACATTGCCCCACAAAACTGCGTACGCAGTTTAACTGTGAGATCGTTGAATCTTCGCTTTTTGCAATTTAAAACAACTTACTGCTAAAATCAGGGCTACTCAAAAGTTGGCAAAGATCGAGTTACCGTTTCAGTTTACAAGTAGGTAGTAATATACTTTAAATATTTTTGTTATATCAGGATAAAAAATACATTATCCTCTACAAAATTATTGTCGATTTGCTCCAAATACTTTACTATAATTGGTGTCACTGATACTTTTATTGTAATTCTACTTTATAAATAAACTAATAGGCTCATTGCAATTATTCTCACTATTAAACCTAACTAAATTCCACTAATACTTAAGAACGTTGCTATCCAACTTATGCATTAATCATTACGTAGGTACAAACTACAGATGTATATTAGAATGTAGATGCATGATGCAACGAGGCGCATGTATTTTTAATTGTAAATGTAACAATGATTCTCGATCCTCAAGTACCGTTACATATTAAGACTCGATATTTGAAATTCTATTTGGATTCGATTCTATTTCGATTCGATTCTATTTCGATTCACTTTTAGGGCTATGCTAAACTGTGTCTTTTTTATGAAAGTATTCTTTCGATGAATGATGATTACTTTTTTCATTGACCCCCTTATGTGTAACTTTAGTTGTTTATTTAAATACTTCTCTAGTTTACATTAGATTGTCTATTAACTTATCTATACCACTAATAAGTTTAATTCACGTGTCGTCAAACTACATTGTTTTAATATACTTGGCAATAGCACCAGCTTATCTTTATTATATTTTAGTGTTGCATCTCCAGCATTCAGTTCTTATCTCATTTCAACAATATCTTCTGAATGTTCAGGGAATACTTACTTCAGTGTAAAACGTCTCAACAGGAATACAAAATGAAATAGATTTAAGTTCAGACGATGCAAGCAGTCTCTGTCTGTAGTGTACTATAGTATATCTATTACAAAATATATGAATAGACTTGTGGAGTAAGAATTTTATGTTAGATATCTACCTAAGGTTTTATTTTAGCTGGCTTTATTTGGTTTCCTTAGGTAAATGTAAAAAAATTAAAACTAACCCCGAAAACTTTTTTCTTCTGAAATTGATCCTTGGTACAAGGTGGGTTTTAAAAACATTAAAACTGTATATTTTAAACACTCTAATTGTAACTTCTCTAATTCAAGACAACATATAGGTTAGGGTATTTATTAAACTCAAATGCAGAATTTGGGACAGTTGGACTTACTACGAATAGCGTATAGGATTTTTAACTTTTTATCTTTTATCTTATGAAGTGTCTATGCTTACTGTCTTACAAAAATAGTTTTCTGTCTAAAGATGTACAGCTAGAAAGTGACCTTAATGAAAGATTACATTACCAGTATCATACACCAATTGTATGACTAATTGACTATATTCTGTGTGCGAATCTAACTCGGACATAAGCGTGTCAAGGGGATATCGACGCTACTTACGCAACTAAACACGTTTGTTTATTTTAAACCTTGTTATAATAACACTAAAGTATTTTATACGTTGGAAAATAAACTACTCGAGTCGCGAAATCGAGAGGTATTTGTTTTATTAGGTTTTAAACTGAATGATTTATTTTCTTTTGGTAAAATTTGAGAGTTGTTGTATATTAATGTCAAATAATTACAGCGATCTGAAATATGAGACTTTTTATGAAAACTTGATTAAATATGACTAAATTAGCTATCTGTATGGAATGATAAGTAAAACTTTGACGAGCCTGTTGGCCTAGTGGTTAGTGACCCTGACTACTAAGCCGGAGGACGTGGGTTCGATTTTGATCGTGATGGGCACGATCATTTGTTCTGTGTCTGGGTGTAATTTATCTACAAATATATAAGTATATTTATCAGTTGTCTGGTTGCCGTAGTACAGGTTCTGCCTAGTTTAGGTTCAGATGGCCTTGTGTGAGATATCCCAAGATATTATTATTAACTTTAACAGTTAAAATATGCGAAACAAAGACCTTTTCAAAGGGAACAAGAGCAGCTTTTATTTAACTTAAATTGCCTTAACTATTTGCAGGTCTGTGTTGTACAGCTTTCAAAACTTATCAATAACTTTCCAACATCCTACCAAGCTCGCACTTGATTGTATTAACATAGTTATATGGACACGACTTCTTTGAACTTTAAAAACGAAAGTTGATGTTATAACTGTTATGTTCTTTTAACTATTAAGCGTTGTTGCATTGATTAGGTCAATAGATGTGTGCTCATCTTTACAGCTTCTGTTGAGTTTGTTTTTCTGGATTATAAAAAAAATATATTTATGAGTGGTTTAGCACAATTTGGGAGGAGCATTTCACTGAGCTCAGAACGATTGAGCCCTGAGAGCGTAGACCAGCAGTGAATTTGATTTTCAAATAACCTAATTTCTAAAGGATAAATGACCGAATACTCAAACGTCAATCAGTTTGAAGCCACCGTTAAGTCTCATGCTGTCTCTATCACATTAAAATGTAAAGTAGCGACAGATGTACATTTAAGATCATGTTAAAGTTAATTTGCGTTTCAGTATTCTGGGGAATATAATATTTATTTCGTAAAACATGAGTAATATGTACGAGTATGGTGGTAAAATATAAACACGTATCTTCATGTAGTTCTAACTGTAATGACAAAAATAAATACCTAGACGAAGAAAGTTAGCTAAAATACGATTACATAACAACACAAAAGCTAATAAGACATGATAACACATCTTTCAAACCTATAGATGTTACTAGAATGTCTTAAGAAATTTGCTACAAACCATGACTAAGCAACTACTACATAATTACGTACATCCGACTGTAATGAATGTCATAATCATAATTAACTTGCCAATCAGGATTTGTTTGTCTACACTTAAATTGAATCGAAATCAGCTGTCAATCTTTGAACCCACTAAATTTTATGTTAATATTTCTTAAGTTAACATTTGAAGTTTTTGATAAATTACGCTAAGAATTATTATTTTTTATTTCACAATCATTGGAAAAGATGATCAGAATCCTGTTGGCTTAATTAATAGGATGCGGTCAAACTGCATTCAATAGAGACCGAAAAAAAAAATACACTTAAAAAAACTAACAAAGCGTAGATGGAATAGCAAAACAATTGAAAAAAGGTCTATAATTAGTGTCGTAAACAAAGAAAATGTGAATGAGCTAACGCAAATAGTATGCCCTTGTAGTGTAAGACTTCTTGGAGGTCGATACTTGTGTAGCATCGTAAACAGTTCCTATACGGCTTGGTATTCCTATCAAGTGCAGTCGCGTAATTGATGCAATTTAAACATCTAATCCTACGATAGAAGTCGATAGAAATACTCTATTAGATAACAGAGCCGAGAATGTACCGCATCCAAAATGAACTCACTTTTTATTGCCATCCTATTAGATATAGAGACATGAAAAGGAATTTGATTAATTGAGGATTTTATTCCGTATCGGTGCCATAATACCGGCTTATAAACGTCCCACTGCTGGGCACAGGCCTCTTCCCATATAGAGAAGGGATGAGCATTGATCACCACGCTTGCTCATTGCGGGTTGGCGATTTCAGATTCCAATACTTTGAAATTCAGGTTTCCTCACGATGTTTTTCTTCACCGTTTGTCAATGATATCTTAGAATGATTAAGAAAGTACATATAACTTTGAAAAAGTCACATTGGTACTTGCCTGGGTTTATGGTCATTAAACCGCGGCTACCATGACATTATGGTGCCATTAAGGCTGGATATTTTCACTGAACCTTTCATACATTTGACACAATTTTTTGTCATGCACACAAAATCGGTTCTCCATTATCCTCAACCAAATTTGTCCCCTTTACATGTTAATTTCAACAGAACTTCATTTGGCCATGACAGTAATTGCAAAGTCATGGCCTTTTAGAAAATTCTTCAGAATGATGAATGACAACATTATGCGTATTTAGAAAACACAAATTCTCAAGAAACGACTGCATTCTTTTCAGATGATAGATTACAAGTCAAAGAAAATGTGGCACGCAAAACACATCTTGCGTAAATGTTAATAAAAATAAATGCTAGCAAAGTGTGGCATCTATTATTTAACATCATATTTTAACTACGACCCTGACGAAATGCTCTTGCAAAATTCACAGTAGCATCGCCAAGGTTGAAAAAGCAACAAAATAATGTATTTTATAAATTCTCTCCGACTGAAACCAGTGGAATTATCAAAAGAAAATATTTACATTATGAGTCTGAAGTTTAAATTTGCATTAATGTATCTTCATTGTGTCTTTTGCGCAACTAATATGGGGTTAATGTCTTTACAAAATATTCTGAAGGATTCATAATTGCAAGCAATAGGGATTTTAATTTACATGGTGTATTTCCTCTGCATTTGGACGCCAGTTCAGATTTATGTTCGCATGATAATGGTTTAACATTTTTTTTCCTGGTGGAACTGCATATTCGTGAAAAATTATAGTAAATAATAAACTATATGTCTACTTAAATACTTACGGCACTAAAGCCCTTAGAAGCCTAAAAGTAAAGGTTAAAATCGATTGGTGATTCCACAATTATTCACCTTTCGCCTACATAGAAGTGGTGGTTTTCACGTTAATAATTTTAAACTAGAACTTTAGTATGATTGTTTCAATGTCAATAGCCACCCTACGTTGACCTTAGCCGTCAATAGCACAGTCGTAAAAGTCAATGTATTCAAGCGACTTAGCGACCATTATTGTTTGTTAGCCTTTGATATTGAAATCATACTGTAATTTTTCCATAATTTCTGTTCACGTTTTCTATGAGCCGTCATGCCGATTGTTATTTTCTAATTCATACTCGCTGATGTCTTAAAGATTCGTTAAATAGAAAAGTTTTTATTTGACGTCATTGCTTAGTCCCCTTATTCTTAAATCCAAAGAAAGATTTGTCAAGTCTTAAACCAGCATCACTTTGGAAAATTACTCGTCTTTGAACATCTTTCTGTTTGAGAATTTAATTTTAGGATGGCACATTACTTTTTAGTTGTAGATGATGAAAATGTTTGTAAATACGATGTAGTAAGCAAGGTATGCAGATACCTACCTAGTTGCAATACCCGTCTTTGACCAGTGGTGGTCCATAATTTCACATCATTAGAGTGCAATTCACCTTTTAAAGAAAGGCGAAAATGCCATAAGCTGTCATATAAGCAAAGTTCAGAGTTGATGTTGCGTAAGGAAATAGCGACACGCAAACACTGACACATTCAAATCCGTTCCTACATGAATCGTGTCAAAACCTCAATCACCGTGGACAATACTATAATTACGTGTAGAAAATATTTCTGCACATTCATAGTTAAAAAGTACGCCATTTACCTGAGAATATGATTGCCAAACAGTATGCAGACCTACTTTTGCAGCACCTTGACCCACTGCCCCCTTCAATAAAGAATCTAATGGCTCACGCCTGTTCAAACTCTTATAATTAATGATAAATCTTTTGATCTATAACAGTTTTTGTTCCTGCGATTTCATCTCTAACCTTGACATATCGACTTACACCTTCATTGTTTGATCACGTTTTAACGACTAACGAGGTTTTCTTTGCAATTGTAATTTGTGATCGTCTGAATTAAGTATGAAGGAGATTATATCCATCTTGGAAACCGGTAATTAAATATAGTTAAGAATCTTTCTGCAATTCTTTATGAGGGTTGTACAATGCTCTTATATATCATCTTAGAAGCCATTTATAAACATCGTTAAATACTTTCAAATTTAGGAACAGCAAAAAATAATGTATTGTTGTTGATTCTAATTGTATTGTTAAGTTTCTGGGGCATATCCATCTGAATCGTTTTCACTTGTATGTTAAGCCGGCTCAATTACTTCGCTGACACCAGTTTTAATTGATATTTGGCAACTTTCCGGATTCAGATTCGGCTCTCATAATTGAAAGTGAGAAGTTAAATAACATTAATACGATGATTTCTGACCCCAATCAAAGTTTCAATTTCAATTGTTTGTTGGCTTGTCCTTAAATTATATGGTTTTGTTGTATGCAAGAGTTCAGGGTTGCAGTTAAACAACAATTATGAGCAATTACTATGGCACGTGTATATTTTTATGAAGAGAAAAACTAGTTCCATCTTTTTTTAGATGCGAAAAGTATAGGTATACCTACTGGCGGGATTTGCGTTTTTTCCTTTAAGATGGTTAGTTTTTTATGATGAATCTTAAGATACTCCGCAAATATAAGGAGGAGTACATCCATTCCTCACGATTGCAATCAAAGCCTATATCGTTTATGCGAATAAAGTTGCTACTATAGTTTCATAAGTCGTTTCTCGCCTTGACCTGACGCCGACGGACGTTTGCGCTTTTTCCCTTACTGAAGTGTTTGTAATCCATTGTTCGGTGTTGCACGTGCACTACCTACTTCAATGGTGTTCTATTTCAATGGTTTTCGAGATTGGTTCCTTTTAGATATTTGTTATAATTTGAGATGCATTTTTTAAGCGATTATTGTTCTTCATAGACCCTTGATTCTTGGTGAACATGCCTGGAACAAACAGGACAAACAGTCCCGGTTTCTCTCTGTTTAGACTCCTCAAATGTCTTGTGATTGACTTCCATTTTCCCAAATACAGTTTTATGTCCTTAATTTACATCCAGGGGCTATGAATATACTTGACCTACATCTACCGAGTAGGTGCTTTGTCAAATCTACTCTGAATAATTTGTCAAACCTTGGAATTCCTTGTTCCTGATGTGGTCTCTCGTCGTCGATAATTTTATATGTTCATAATTTAGTCTTACTTGTGAAGTGGGAAAACATAACGCCTTTACTGCTTCGAGTGCACACAATCTCATTTCTCTTGTACCAAATACGAGGTAACGCACATTGGGAAACGCTCGACATAATACAATGTCGTAATGGCGTTGATACTTGACACGGTCAGGTTGCTGTGAAGATTGTTTGTTTCTCGTACTGATATCAGTATTAGTATTGAGCTTTCTGATGTGTTGGTATATTGCCATAATATCAAGGCTATTGACGCGATTGTTGCGGCACGTGTAAGGCTTGTATGGGCTTCCTAGTTGCACTCAGGTATATTGTCTATTTAATGCAGCGAGGTTATCAGACTTTTTTAGATTTATAAGTCGATTTCATCTAGATTAAAATCCAGGAAATGTAATATTTTACTGGTCTGAGAAATAATGATGATCTGCGTTATGTAGAATATTTTCTAACTAGCTAAACCTCGTGGCTCCGACCTCAGTTATCGCAGGTAAAAGTAGCCTTCTAGAGTCTGAAATATTTTTTTCAAATTGGACCTGTAGTTCTTGAGCTTAGCGCTTTGAACCAAACTCTTAGATAGATTTTGATAATATTAGTATAGATTATGCATGATATTTCTAATCTGCATTAAACTTTTATATATGCCTTGGTATTTTCAGACATTTTTGACTAGCGATCACGATTTTAATAAAGGAAGTACAAAATACACAAGGATGGCCGCCTTCACAACACAAAAAAAGTAGTTATAAGTGTGACTAGTGACTAGTGTCAGGTGTATTCTGTCCCACACTCGTTAATGGTTGACCTAGAAATACTGAAACTCTAGTCAAAGAGCCGGTGGTATATATATATAATTACTTAGTGAATTTTTAAACAACCCCTGACCATGGTATCACATTTAACTTTTCGCGCTAAGGTCTCAGCCATCCTTTTTTGATTGAATATTTTAATTATGTTGCCATTTATTTTATACCAGTCCTGTATTTAAGTTGACTAGAATGAAATCAGGTAGGTAGATAGTAATTTGGATAATGCCTGGACATTGGAAGCCGAACTAAAAAAAGAGGCTTTGTACCCTGAAGTTCTTTTTTATTAGCCGTCAATATTATTTGCCTGATTTGGATAGTCTACTCATATATTAATATCTATATTTATATGCTCATTTCACTATTCTTTTAAACGTCTAATAGCCATTGCTATTTGAACAAAAAATGTAGTTCCAAATATATTTCTAAATCTTTATTCAACATGAAAGTCTTGACCCAATCTTATACCGAAGCCGTTTTCTTTTAAAACGATTTTATGGATTTTAAAACGTCGTACCTATCGACAACCCTAATGCGTCATACCTTTTGCAATTAGGGTAAGAATAGTGAAAAGGCTTTAGAAAATTTTGGAGTTTATGTAAGATGTTGAGTGGTTTCCTTCTTAGAATTAGGTAACGAGTGTTTTTTCTGGTATAGCAGTTAAGTAATGGTAATGTTAGTTGTGATACAATAGTCTTTAGAATTGTACTTTGATTCGCCTTGAATGTCAACATTCACAATTACTATTCGACTTTTTTCTCCTATAAATTCACCAATTCTTTAGTAAATGGTAAAAGCAGATTTTTTTTATTTTCTGTAGTTTACTAGTCAATTTATGTTGTACAAAGTTTGTCTTACCAAGTGTCTATACATAAACTTCAACTAAAATAAAACAAATTGCTCCCGAGCCATGATTTCCAATTCTAATCCAGTGTTCTTGAACTTATATAGAGGACAATATCATTTATGTATACAATGTTTTGACATCACAGTCAAGTCGTATCGGTGACCTAATATGTCTAACATAGTCATATGAATTCATTACTGACCTGTATGTATGCTTCTGGAAACCCGTATCAAGCAGCCCAAATTTTAGTATTTAGTCTGGATAATATTTATCCGGTACAGATTGTTTCTAATTTGGGTGTCAATTCGCAGTATTTTCTAGGGTGGCTCCATTATTTCTTCCTCGTTTTTTTACATGTTTTGATACCTCTTCTTTAAAAAAAAAACCTAGTCATCATATGCCTAGACTTTTCCCAAGCTATGTTAGGATCTGCTGGTAGTCTTACCTGATTAAGCTGAATACCATATTTTAAAAAGAGCGACTGCCTATCTCACCTCCACATTGCTGGGTAAATACAGGATCCGTTAATAAGACTGGTTGTCAGAATTGTAATTACTTAACGAATGTCAAAGATCACTGTATGGCAATCAGGAAAAAAAATCGAGTGGCTTGATTAAAGTGTCCAGAAGTATTAGGAATGGTTGTCTATTATTGTATACTCTGTAGTTATCAATATATTACGCCTGTTCTTTGGATAAAAGATTCCATTTCCAAATGAATACATTATAACTGTATATGTTTGATTTAATTTCTCGTACGTTGAACTGTTTTGAATGAATTGAGATTCAATCCTTTGAGAAGATTTTGACTACATGACACTTGTTCAAGGTTTTTATTTCTTATATAAAAAAAGGTTTTGTTTCTCTGATTCACCTGTAGCAGGCTGTTCTACCATCTTAACTTTAAAATAGATACAAGTGTGTATGTCAAGTGTACATACATGTCTTTGCCCTCGTGTTAAGGTACTGTTCTAAAAGATATTTCAGCGTGTACCTGTAGGGTCCATCTAAGCAAAGCTTGTTTTCCTATATTAAAGAAACTACAAAAGAAAAATGTCTTATTAAAAGCTACCATGGTTTTCTCCATACCAAATTTTTATCAAAAGATCTCAACAAAAACTGACCTCAATCTACTTCATATTTATTACAATAAAAGTTGTTGAAAAGAACATTAAACACGCGTACTTTCACTCTGTGTAATAAAACATTTAGAAATGTACACATTATGTGCCCTAAACGAGTGAAAGACGTATTAGCTTACTAAACACGGTTAACATTATTGTTGGCTACTAGTTATTGTGGTATGTCGACGTTAAAGTGACTGAATCATTTATTCATAATTATATCCTACAGTACAGTTTGTAAGTCTGAATATTATTAATAAGAAAGTAGAATCCTTTTAGCTTCCCTCCTTTTTTAAGTATCAAGTATAATTATCTCTTACAGTCAAAAATCTAATAAAAATATTTTTATTTCGCATAGACTCTTTCAGGTACTTTCAAAAGGTTAGCGCGGTTCCAAGTGTCATTCCTATGGAGAAGAACTCCATAGGTTACTCTTTTAATTGAATTCCATAGGTTACTTCTTTTGAATTAATTATAATATTAGTACTTATCAGTTTGTTTTACTGTAAGCTATGTTTTTGCTGAGTATGTGTTGTATTTATAGTTTTCTGTCTATCCTGTCTATCCAAAGGTTTTCTGGAAGATATCGCTATTAGCGATAAAAAAGCCAATATACACTTATTGACTTTAGTATACTAAAATATCAAGTTATGGTGTCCATTTTTTTTTCTTTTTGAGATAGCAATGCGGAAGAAAACAAAGTTAGTTAGTCTGGTAGTCGTTGTATATGCTTTTATAATTAAAATAGCGTGCCTGTAGCGTTATTACAACGTAATATTAAAATGTGTAGTGTTCATCTCTAGTTTTATTATCGTGGGCGCTATCTAGGTCAGACTTGATATTTCGACCTACATAAACTTGATAATGCACCACGCCCCCTCTTGCAGATCTGTTTCAAGTTCAAGCCGTTTTATAACGAGCTCTTAATTATGTAACGGATATTTTTATTCATTCTGATATTTAGGCTGTATTTTTTTCAATGCTTTGGACACGATTCTAACAAAATGTAGTAGTTGCGCTTTTTTTTGGGATCGCCCGCAGAACTGATTGGTTGGAGAACTGTTTACACCTTGGTCTTAGTGCCTCTTGAAGGAATGAAACATATCGGTCAATTCATCATCATCTCTTCCCTTTTGCCATTAATCCCATATTAATGGTCGGTGCAATGCGTAATTTCTTTCCAATCGTCTCTATTACTCGCCATCACAGATTCACTCCTTTCCTTGTTATATTACCTTTCACAAAAACCATCCATCTCTCTATTTCTCTCTTAAACAAATTGTCTACCTAAAATAATCTTAAATTACTACTAGATCCGCTAAAAGACAATATAGCATCCAATCTTATTCTATTCGCGGTACATAAAAAGATGAACAAAAGGCGAACCAACTGTTAATATTGTATTTTCTTTTACAGACTACGTTGCTGGAGGCGAGCTTTTCACTCATCTGTATCAAAGGGAACACTTTAACGAGAACGAAGTCAGGATATACATAGCTGAAATTATATTGGCTCTTGAGCAACTGCATAAGGTAAGATAGACCACTATAGATGCTATATTGACAGGATTGTAATTAAGTTCTTCATTGATGTTCGAAGACAAATTGAAAAGGGTTAAACTAAATCTCTCCGAGAGCAAGTTTGGTGATCAATGCTTGCAATCCTTCTCTATATGAGAAGGGGCATGTTCCCAGAAGAGAGACATTACAGGCCGGTATTGTAAAACAACACTATAGCATTAAAGGGATTAGCATAAAAGGGATTATAAGTTTCCCTGTATATTAAGTAGGTATGGAAAATTTATTATTTGCAGTTCCCCTGTTTTTGGTTACCGATCAGTTACTCAAGCCAAGCATATGGATCTTATTTAAGTTCAAGGTATGAGTTAAAAATTTGGGGCTCCTTGTATATAGAAAAGACATCCCCCGGGAATTTAGCCTCTTCTTACTATACGTATTAAGGCCACAAAATGTGACACAATTTTCCGTCATAATTCACCCACTATTAAGTAGAGGCAGTCATTTGGAAGTCCATGCGATGTAGGTCGTTCAAATCGACGACCTTATTAGATAGGTCACTAACTCGCGTGGGTTTGACGCATTTCAATTTAATTCTATACGAAACATATTGTTTATACCTCATTTCGAATGGTAATATTGTTGAATTATTGAAGCTTTTTCTTTTCTCTGCATTATATGGTGCTTGGTGCCTCTTGCCCAATCTTTGCATAAGAAAGATATATTTATTCTATAGTATTTATCTACTTACTTATATCTAGCTCATCTCGTCATCTACTCCTGGGTTAGACGTCTGTCCCGCTGATGTCTATTATGTGTAAAGGTCCATTCGGTAATAATTTTAGTCCATTTGTTAAGAAAACAAATATGAATTCACTTCTTTTACAACTGCCTCAATAAGCTGTAACTCTTCTAGATAAAGAAATATTTTCGTTTTCCACCAGCTCGGCATAATCTACCGCGACATCAAGCTAGAGAACATCCTTCTAGACGCGGAGGGCCACATCGTGCTGACCGACTTCGGTCTCTCCAAGGAGTTCTGCGGCGGTGAGAGCAGGGCCTACTCCTTCTGTGGGACCATCGAGTATATGGCGCCTGAGGTCGTCAGGAGCGGCAGCCAGGGACATGATATTGTAAGTAATAGTTGCAGATTTATTACAGGTTTTCATGTATGCAGAACATTCTCTCTACTGATTTCATAGTAGAGTTTAAGATTGACTCATTGTGATTGAAATATATGATTTAAAAAAAATATAAGACCTTCGGAGATATCTAAGGGTAAATTTGACATTTCCAAAAGCCTCTTTCAAAATATATTTGTATCTGAATAAAATCTTAACGATCGGTATGTCGGGTCCTGTTAGGAGTATGGACAGTCATGTATAGAATGAGCCGAGCCATGTTTTAACCTTGATTGATCGGACTGTTGGGGGCTTTCCTACACATTCAAAGTTCTATGATTTTTTTTCGCGTGATTAGTAAGGTGAGAACAGTTTAATTTGCGAATCTTTCTAGCATGTTCTAATATACTAGAATGAATAGAGAATTGAACAATGAAATTACCACGGTGCGACACCGTGTGAAACGCTGTTAAATTGTAGGTAAATTGAATGAAATATTTAATAGATGAAAAGACTGTTATTATTTTTAAAACATCCGATTTAGAACCAGGTACAAGTAATATGTATGCCCATTTTTATTTTCATGCCTTTCTTAAGATTTTTGTAATGTTAAATTAACATTTACCATTTACTCGATGCAAGTTGTGCCCAAAATTAGGATATTTTGGGGTTCCCCGCGATTCCGCCCGCGGTACCTAATTTTTTAGTAAAAATAATGCCTATGTTACTCAGGGTGAATGTAGCTTTCTGATGGTGAAATTGGCACAGTAGTTTTTGAGTTTCTACATTACAAACATACACACTAAAATACAAATCTTTCCTCTTCATAAATAAGTGTAGATATGGTATTTAGGTAAAGGTCGTATTTTGCACTTACTCATTAACTATTTAGAGTTATGTCTATTCTAAAAAACATATAAATAAGAATCTTTATTTACCTAAATGAACGATTGGATTTTGCCTGATAGCCGGATGATTCACAAGTCCATATCTGATAGGTTTCTCAATGTTGGCAAATGTATTGCACAATCTTATGCCCTTATTATAAGGACTGTCTTTGTCGTGGACTCGATATTGTTTTGTAAAGAGTCTAAGGCAGATAACAGACGATTTTGGAGTCCGACGACGCGTTCCTATGTAGGAACCTCTGTGGTTTTTATGACCGTAGTTGCTTGGAGACTGAATTCCTCGGGTGTGGGAGTATTGCCTCGCATCATGTACAAAGGGCTTAAGTTTATAAGGAAATAATTGCTGAAAGGTCTTCCTTAAGACCTAATTTTCGATTTGGATTCGAATCCTGAATTAAATTGAAAAGATTTATCAAAACTGCAGGACCGATGTTTTTGGACTCGTTTCTGTTAGTAACAGAAACGAGTGAAACCGCGGGTGAAACCGACTAACACATCTAATAACGTTTTGGTTTGGTATTTAGTGATATCAGTTGTTTGTAGTGTATTATGCTGCATCATAGAACTAAATATAGATTTATCAATACTTTAGGTATTATTCAATCATGATAAAGATATGTAAGTAATTAAAATAACACGAAACTTCAGAATATTTTTTACCTATTCTTGTGAAACTTAATTTATCTTCGAAATAGGGAATCTCTTCAATTCAATATTCAATTTATTTGCCATAAGCGTTGGTACAATTAAGGTCTTAACTATATTACAGATCCACAACACTTAGTCATAATTATGTGACATGCAAACATTTGTGTTAATAATTTATTTATACTTTAATCCTTTATCAAATACGTCATTTACTGAGTAGAAGTTGTTTTCCCTTAACCATACTTTAAGACACCTTGTAAATCTATTAACTGTTAAGCCTTTAATATTATCAGGAATACATATCTTTTCGTAGTACCTAAAAAAAAATCTTCTTAAGCCATTTAAGAAGGCAAACTTTTACTAAAAAGGGTTAGGGGGGAATGAGTAAGAAAGGAGATAATATTGAAAGGATTCTGATAATTCTGTACAGTATAAATCAATGCGATTCTGCATTATTACTGTCATAAAATATTCATACATTCTCACAAAGATACAAAAATATTTATATTAACAATCATCAGTAATATAAAATCTGTCGAGTTTCAATTAGTATTAAAACAATGGCCACGTGACATCGTAGGTAAACTTTACGTAATGAGTGCCCCAGTTATCCCCTCCGAGCTAAACTAATTATGCTACTACTGCGATTATTGAACTGGGTTACTGGTGTCCTTGTTTAAAGTGTATTTAGAAGAAAACAAAATTGTTTAATGCAAATTTTCAATATGGAAAAATACTATTGAATACTGGAGAAAATAGTTATAACTATCTTCATTGGATCCAAAAGATGTCTATGTCGAATTAAGATAATTTTCAGGAAATTAGCTCACACCATGTTTGTTAAAACAATGGTATTGGCATTTTGAAATTATTTCATTGTAAGGAAAAATAATACAGGTTTATTCTATCGTTGATGGGTGCGTAATACTGTTACCCAGTTAAATGGGTTGTGGAGGTCAGATAGGCAGTCGCTCCATTCCATGTAAAATGCGGCAGGTATTCAGGTGCATCCGGAAAGATTGGAAGCCGACCCCAACATAGGTTGGGAAAATACTTGACAGAAGTAGATGCGTATGATTCTAAATATATATTAGCTATCAAACATTAACAAAAGTAGTATTATTATAATAAACTAGCTGCCCGGACAGACTTCGTTCTGTCAAAAGTAAATTAATTAATTAATTCCCGAGTTTAAGAACAGTTTTTTTTTACTAATTATTTATGTTTTACACCTTTTAAACCTTCCCTGGACCTCCACGAACATTTCAAGATCAAAATCAGCTAAATCCGTTCAGCCGTTTTCATGCTATGTCGTGTGACAACGGAAAACGGGTTTCATTTTTATATATATACATTATCTCAAACTAGCTGACCTGGCCCGCAAAACTTTGTTCTGTCATATTAAAAGAAAATGGCGAGGGCCACCACTGACACCTAGGGGTTGAAAATAGGTATTGCCCGTATCTCAGACCTCCCCGATATGCTCACAAAATTTCATACGAATCAGTCCAGTTTCGGAGGATTTTATGAGAAATTTTCTATAAATTCAAAATAGAAATGTTTATCTTCGACAATGATCATCTGTCCACGATTTATGCTGACAATTACCCATATACTCAACCGTAAATACAGTCAGCTGTTCACATTGAATGAAACCGAATAGACGGTAGAAAGTTAATGTACAGCACTGCCACATTCTTTATACCACCTGTCTGAAACTACCATACAATAAACATCTTTATTACTTACAATTTAAAGGACTTAATCGCTTGTGTGCTTCGATTTGAAGATGTTTATCGCAGCTGATTTCGTGCGGATTGATGATTGCCTGCAATTATGCGTTTCTGTCACGGTTAACGGGAAATCTTCTATGCATATTGAACTTAAAGAAGTGTAAAGTGTTGATTTAATATGTAATAATCTATACTAATATTATAAAGCTGAAGAGTTTGTTTGTATGTTTTTTTGTTTGAACGCGCTAATCTCAGAAGCTTCTGGTCCGATTTGAAAAAATCTTTCACTGTTAGTTAGCCTACTTATTAAGGAAGGCTATAGGCTATAATTTGTCACGATAAATGACGCCCCCACGCGGGTGTAGCCGCGAACAAAAGCTAGTGAAATATAAATGTTTTAAATACTTACGTTCGGGTTTGGAACGAACCGTTGGTTCAGCAACGAACTATTTTGTTGTCCAAACGACAAACAACCCGTCTTAGTGCCTGACATGTAATTTTGATTTGATCATCCTTTCAGAAATCAGAGGTTTAACGGGGGATTTCACTAATTATTGAACATTACCCTAACTTCAAGGTGGTACTGCCTTTTCTTTAAACGCGAAATGATATCAAGTTTACATGAATACCAATTACGCAGTTTAGATCAGAATTTAGGTATCCGAATTTCCTTTCTTGCCCTCTAACCTCATTCTGGTAAATTGACTACTGCGCAAGTCAAACCAAGTGGTGTGTCAAGTCTCATCTTCCGTGGCACGGTGTGAAAAGGGCAACTGCGATTTCCAGTTTACATCTACCGTTCACACATACGAACGAGTTAGCAGAAACCTAAGCACCTCGCCGACCGGGTCGTCGCTTCAATATTTTGGTATTTGGACAATGAACGTCCGTTGTAACTACGCTGTACGAATATCAATTGCGTTAAAAATACCGTAAGATTATGTACTTGGTACGGAAACAGGCCTTGGATGTCTTATTTAAAAAAATATATGAACAGCTGTGCGAATATTGAAAGACCTGTAAGGATGTAAGGATTAATGAAGTGTACACGAATGGAATTAAATGATCAAGAATACGTTAAGACTAGCTGCGCTCCGTGGTGTTAGTCGCGGATCACAATATTTATTCGGGATAAAAAGTAGACTGTGTTAATCCATGGTATCAGCTACCTCCATTGGATACTAAATTTTATTGAAATAGGTCCTGACGTTTGAGTGTCAAGAGTTAAAATACGTACACCAACGAAATTTTGTCTTTGCATTCAATCAATCAATCAATCTACTCAGCCTTTCGCAGTCCACTGCTGGATCTAGTCCTCTCCCATGTTGCGCCAAAATACCCTATCCTCAGTCAGGGCACTGTTTTGTGCTGCGTCGTCATTAGATGTTTGCACTGGTCACCACGCTGGGCAAGCGGGTTGGTGATCGCAGTCTACTCTCAGTTCTTTAGGAGAACGCTGCTGCCCATTGTCCTTGTTTCTATATCCCTTAGTCGCCTTTTACGACAACCACGAGACGAGGGCGAGGTTCAATTCTGTGCCAAAATCCTACGGCTTCTGTGTTATTTATTGGGTCTAGAATGACTCTGTCTTTCTTCATAACTTACAAACTGTTTCCCACGTCTAAATTCCCCTTTTCTTATGCTCGCTAAAAGTCGTACCTTGGTTATAAATAGCCTATAACTTACCTCAAAACGTGGCCTTATAATAACAAAAATGTATTTTTAAATCCAACTTATAATTAAGTTCCACAGGTACTTGACTACAAACAAACTCTTCAGTTTTATATTTTTAGCTCTGAATGTAGCTAACTTGTAACAAAGCCAAAGGATTGTAGTTTCACAGAATAAGGGGCTTTGGTTTCAAAAGTACTTCTTAGCTGACCCCATTCAGAAGACGGTATCGTTTTCAACTTCTAACCCACTTCTGAAGTTAACCATACTTACTTACCTCGAAGTACTGTGGCTTAAAATATACATTTATTTATTTTTTCTTAGTCTATACTGTCCCACTGCTGGGCAAAGGCCTCTCCCATTTATTTTATAATTAGTTAATTAACATTATCAAAGTCTCACAATATGTGACGTTAAGATACAAAATCTTGCATCCATTATTTTGCTTAGAGTAACGGAGAAATACATCTTAAACCAACCTATAAGCTTATCGAAATTCCCGAAAATAATGTCTTAAAATCAAATGTCTTAGTACTTTACAATAATATCAAGTCATAATGCATTAAACCAGGTAATTCTCATTAGAAACCTGTATATTCCATCCTTATCAAACTCGCAAATATTAACATCTTCCGTCTCATTTAGACCGTGACCTACATGATCGTTGCGATGTTGCGCTAATTTGGGGTACAGTCTAACGCTAAGTGGTAATATAACCTCTGTTAGGTTTACTGTATTACGTTTACGTACAGTGCGATTCTAACTTAATGACGGTTGTGAAAACAAGGCGAGTCATCTTCGAATTCGTTTCTTTTTTTATAAACTCTTTTTATTTTTTCCGCTATTCGGCACGGAGACGAATCCAACAAATCAATGGATCATGAAAATCCGTCCATTCGTTCTGACTTCGATTTATAGATAAGGGTTTGCAATCTATGATCAGCTGTTGTAAAACGAGAGTTGTCCTACAAAACTATCACATTTATAAAATTTGTTAAATTCAGACATTTTACACTGAAGTACCTAAAGGATAGAACAGTTAACTGTAGTTTTCAATAAAAATAAAAAAGAACTTGTAATTTTCACGAGGTGCCGGTTTATTATTAGCAATCTTCAACGTATACGGAGTAAATTTGGCACAGGGAAAATACATGTCTTTTGTATTAATTTTGTACTTTTCCTGTCCACTGTAAACAAATGCTATTAGTATAAGATCCCTAATACAACGACCTTCACCGAGATGCTTATTTGATGAAACGTATTTTATATTTAATTTAATATGTCAATAAATATAATGCATATGGGTTGCCTAGCAAATTTCAGTCCAGATTATGTTTAATTAATAATTAAAAAAATATTTTTTTTTAATAATTCAACGGTATGTTTATTAGATAAATTCTATACTAATCGAAAGTATGAAGCCCATAGAATATGCAAACGTTAGGTTGCCTATTCTTTTCCGGTCACAACTATCGGGTTGCCAGGTATAAACAGGTAAATTAGTACTAGCATTTTGCAACGGTCTGTTTATTGAATGAAATTTAAATGAAATTAAAGATTATTTTATTCTGAACACGGTGGTATAGGGTTGCCTGCGAAAATTCAGTCCAGAATTGCGGTTGTGGAATTTAAAGTAAAATATTGCTCCCGAACTGCATACATTACCGTGTTAATAGTTCGGGAGCAAACTTTCAGGGCTATCTTGTGTTAGTTTAGTTCTTTTTGTTTTAATAAATATAAAATAATTTTATTAAAATGGGTCCCAAGAAACCAAGATGGCGTCGACGACAATTTGCAAATTTTTCGTCATGGGTGTCATTTTCATGGTTCCCAAGGTCGCTAAAAACGATTATGGGGTCGAAATTAGAATCCAAGATGGCGCCGAGAACAATATGTTTTTTTTTGTGATTAGTGTTATTTTTAAGATAAATTGCGAGGTCACTAAAATAAAAAAAATATTTTTTTTAAGATTTCACCGGTATGATTATTAGATAGATTCTATACCAATCGAAAGTATGAAGCCCATAGAATATGCAAACGTTAGGTTGCCTATTCTTTTCCGGTCACAATTATCGGGCTGCCAGGTATAAACAGGTAAATCTGTACTAGCATTTTGCAACGGTCTGTTTATATTATTTTATATAAATATATATATATATTTTTTTTAGGAAATTATTATATTTTGTAATTACTAACATAGTTCTTAAGCAATTGTACTAACACACTATGAGCCGTGTGATGCTTGAAAATAAAAGATTTTTATTTTCATTTATTTATTTTATTTATTGAATGAAATTTAAATGAAATTAAAGATAATTTTATTCTGAACACGGTGGTATAGGGTTGTCTGCGAAAAATCAGTCCAGAATTGCACTCTCTTTCTTTAAGTGGGCGCACTTAAAGAAAGAGAGTGCGCATGCTATTTGGGCTTGGAAAAGAAAAGGATAGCGATAGACTCGTATATACTATGCATCATCACAGTATAAAAACATACAGTAGGACGACGCCTTTGATCTCCTTGTAAATGCCGACAGTGTGTAGAAATTGTCGCAACAGCCAGGGTTGTCTCAAAATAACAATATTTATTTTTATCAACATTATTTAATAATTATTATTTAATAATAATGTTGATCAAAAATAATTTTAAAAAAAATATAATAAAAAAAATCGACTTTTTTTTATCAACATTAACTTTAACTTAATATTATCTTAATAGTTATTATTTAATAATAATGTTTATCTAAAATAAATAAAAAAATATTGTTACAATAATTAACAATAGCAAGATACACAATTTGTAAAACAGTAACTATTATGCAAATGTGCTTCGTCTATGGTCTCACATGCAAAAATATACAATTCTAGATTGAGATTGAGACGAACACATGTAATTTCATTTAGAGAAATGTCCTTCATCTTGGATCAGGAACACTTGCGCGATAGACATTTCAGCGAAAGCTAGACCTCATTTTTATTTTGAGCGACCTCGTAAATCTTAAAAATAACACTAATCACAAAAAATGCATATTTTTCTCGGCGCCATCTTGGATTCTAATTTCGACCCCATAATCGTTTTAAGCGACCCCATGAACCACGAAAATGACACCCATGATGAAAAATTTGCAATTTTTCCTCGGCGCCATCTTTGGTTCTAATTTCGACCCCATAATCGTTTTTAGCGACCTTGGGAACCATGAAAATGACACCCATGACGAAAAATTTGCAAATTGTCGTCGACGCCATCTTGGTTTCTTGGCACCCATTTTAATAAAATTATTTTATATTTATTAAAACAAAAAGAACTAAACTAACACAAGATAGCCCTGAAAGTTTGCTCCCGAACTACTAACACGGTAATGTATGCAGTTCGGGAGCAATATTTTACTTTTTAAAATTCGACAACCGCAATTCTGGACTGAATTTTCGCAGGCAACCCTATACCACCGTGTTCAGAATCAAATAATCTTTAATTTCATTTAAATTTCATTCAATAAACAGACCGTTGCAAAATGCTAGTACTAATTTACCTGTTTATACCTGGCAACCCGATAGTTGTGACCGGAAAAGAATAGGCAACCTAACGTTTGCATATTCTATGGGCTTCATACTTTCGATTGGTATAGAATTTATCTAATAAACATACCGTTGAAATTATTAAAAAAATATATTTTTTTAATTATTAATTAAACATAATCTGGACTGAAATTTGCTAGGCAACCCATATGGATTATATTTATTGACATATTAAATTAAATATAAAATACGTTTCATCAAATAAGCATCTCGGTGAAGGTCGTTGTATTAGGGATCTTAGACTATATAAATAATATTGTTGTTATTATTGTTTGTGAGTTGACTATAGGAATAATTTAACCCGTTGACGAGATTAACATATTCTGAATGTGAATTAATAATATTTAAAGAAGTTATAGTTCATTCAAGCAACTAACTTATCCTTAGTCTCTCAACAATTTCAAAGAAATGGATTCATCTATTTTAGATGTTTACTCGAACAGACGGACAAAAACGATGCTATTTATATACCAAACTTGCTTCTTAGAAACGTTAAGTAAGATGAGAATCAACCTTGACCTACAAGTAAACACTAGAAAATTCTACAAGGATATTAAGTCGGGTAGTATGAATGGAAAGTTCTCGTGAACCGTATTTAACGGGAAAAAAGAAATAGAATACTCACGTTCGCGTAAATTTCTTGGAAGGATGAGTGGGTGGCTTACTTATTATAAAAAGCTTTATGTTTATTTCTTCCTACCCGCTTTGTTATCATAAACTTTTTGGAACACTTATGTGTTAAGTTCGTCTGATTCGATTTATTAGTTTTTGCGTGAAGTAGGAACAAAAATACATTCATCCTTATAAACCCTTATGATCATCTCCCTGCCCTTATCCAAGGGGTCGGCGCTAAGCCTATTAACCTTCCATTCATACTCGAATACTCGTCATCGCGGCATCCAATCCTTTCTTTCTCATATCATCTTTCACACAATCCATCCATCTCGTTTTCGGTCTTCTTCTGCTTGTATCTTCAGTCATACTCTTCCTTATAAACCGTCATAGTTGTATTATTATTTAATGGTAATATTTTAGGCTGATCTGGGAGGCCCTACCGTCCTTGTACGAAGATGTTTGGGTATCGTCCAAAAAAATAATTAAATACTCAGACGAAATATGTAATTTGAAAGTATCGGTGAAGAGAATAATAAATTCTAAAGATAGAATAGGCAAGTCGTGGGGCAGGTTGCAAGTTCGAACCCATTACTGGCAAGTACCTATGTGACTTTTTCAGTTATATGTATTTCCTCTATCCCCTAAGACATCAATGCCAATCGGTAAAAGAAAACCGGCTTCCAAAAATGGAATTCTGAAATTGCCAACCCGCAGTGAGCCACCTTGGTGATCAATGCTCGTTCCTTCTCGGTATGAGAAGAGGCTTGTGCCTAGCAGTGGGACATAACCCGGTATTATTATTATTATATAGAATACGAAAGAATATTCTTTATTGTACTCCATGAGAGTTACAGCTATAAAATAATTCACAACAATGAAAGGGTACAGTGGCGGTCTTATCGCTAATAGCGATATCTTTCAGACAACCTTACAAAGTGATTGGAATTCACAGTATAATTTAATTTCTATTTACATGTATTCAAAAATGAATGCTATGCGGGAATCGAGGGACATCGACCTATATTGATTCTAGTGACGTATTGAAGTATCTATTATTTATCGTTATTATATAAGGTGCTTTTAAATTCTTTAAAGCACTTATTTATTGCTGGTTAGCGATTTCAGATCCAGTTTTTTTTAACCAGGTTTTCTGGCAACAATCAGTGAAGAAACACTGATTGTCTATGATGTCTTATAGTAATGAAAAAAGTAAGTACTCGTAACTTTAAAATGTCACACTTGTACTTGCCTGTTATGGTAACACCGTACCTTCATAACTCTTCTAAAAAAAGACTACTCACGAACTGAGCTACAAAGCCTATATTAGAATAATATAATAGCGATCACAAAGCAATACGTTATGAATTAATTACAATCTTAAAGTATATCGTTACACAATAACACGGGAGTGAGTCACCAAGGCTGCGCGAAGCCATGGGAACATGTTATAACTGTGTGGTTCTATCGTTTATTTTATTACTAGCTTTTGCTCGCGGCTTCGCCGGCGTGGGTGTCGTATATCATGACAAATTACGTGGGCTATCTAACAGTGAGGATTTTTCAAATCGGACTAGTAGCTTCTGAGATTAGCGCGTTCAAACAAACAACCATACTCTTCAGCTTTATAATATTAGTATAGATAACGTTGTTAGCTATTGTAACTTATTATTTATTTGAGCCTGAACTGTCCCACTTCTAGGTAAGGTCTTCCTTTCTTCTTTCCATTTTTCCATCAATGCCTATTGAGGCTTATTGCTTATTGTTTAAAGCGTCCAGTTTTCTAGTTCATCCTTCCCTAGATCTTTGACATAGCCTTTGTCTGTTGGACTTATGTTCTTAAATTATTATACAAGATGCTACAGAAATACCTGGTGATGTTTGAAATACTGTTTGGGTCAATAGAAATGAACATTTCTCCTTTTTTGGTCCAAGAATCTGGACTGTGACTATGTTCTATGAACTGTTCCAATTTTGATCAGCTGATCACTGAAGCCTTTTTTTATTAACGTAGTAGTACTTCACTATTGTATGCTATAGAGATATATTCAATATTATTAAGTTATAGAGGAAAATCATACTTTAAAACATAAAAGTATAATTAAATACAAATTGTAGAAGGAAAAACTTAAACCTCAGGCAGGACTCGAACCTGCGACCACTGGCTTGACGCGCCAGTCGCTTTACCAACTAAGCTACCGAGGTCACTGCCTGGAAGTTTAAATTTCTCCTTCTACTTAAGACGTCTTTATAGGGCGACGTATGCGACATCTAGTGAACCTACCTTACGGTTGGCCTCACTGACTCTGATTAACAATGTGTTAATTAGAAGTCCGAGAGATGGCGCTGGCCCAATACTTATTATTTTTTAATTATTTATACACATTATCGCATGTGTTAGCGAATATTTGTAATTAAATACAAATTGTAGAAGGAAAAACTTAAACCTCAGGCAGGACTCGAACCTGCGACCACTGGCTTGACGCGCCAGTCGCTTTACCAACTAAGCTACCGAGGTCACTGCCTGGAAGTTTAAATTTCTCCTTCTACTTAAGACGTCTTTACTGCGACCACTGGCGCGTCAAGCCAGTGGTCGCAGGTTCGAGTCCTGCCTGAGGTTTAAGTTTTTCCTTCTACAATTTGTATTTAATTACAAATATTCGCTAACACATGCGATAATGTGTATAAATAATTAAAAAATAATAAGTATTGGGCCAGCGCCATCTCTCGGACTTCTAATTAACACATTGTTAATCAGAGTCAGTGAGGCCAACCGTAAGGTAGGTTCACTAGATGTCGCATACGTCGCCCTATAAAGACGTCTTAAGTAGAAGGAGAAATTTAAACTTCCAGGCAGTGACCTCGGTAGCTTAGTTGGTAAAGCGACTGGCGCGTCAAGCCAGTGGTCGCAGGTTCGAGTCCTGCCTGAGGTTTAAGTTTTTCCTTCTACAATTTGTATTTAATTACAAATATTCGCTAACACATGCGATAATGTGTATAAATAATTAAAAAATAATAAGTATTGGGCCAGCGCCATCTCTCGGACTTCTAATTAACACATTGTTAATCAGAGTCAGTGAGGCCAACCGTAAGGTAGGTTCACTAGATGTCGCATACGTCGCCCTATAAAGACGTCTTAAGTAGAAGGAGAAATTTAAACTTCCAGGCAGTGACCTCGGTAGCTTAGTTGGTAAAGCGACTGGCGCGTCAAGCCAGTGGTCGCAGGTTCGAGTCCTGCCTGAGGTTTAAGTTTTTCCTTCTACAATTTGTATTTAATTACAAATATTCGCTAACACATGCGATAATGTGTATAAATAATTAAAAAATAATAAGTATTGGGCCAGCGCCATCTCTCGGACTTCTAATTAACACATTGTTAATCAGAGTCAGTGAGGCCAACCGTAAGGTAGGTTCACTAGATGTCGCATACGTCGCCCTATAAAGACGTCTTAAGTAGAAGGAGAAATTTAAACTTCCAGGCAGTGACCTCGGTAGCTTAGTTGGTAAAGCGACTGGCGCGTCAAGCCAGTGGTCGCAGGTTCGAGTCCTGCCTGAGGTTTAAGTTTTTCCTTCTACAATTTGTATTTAATTACAAATATTCGCTAACACATGCGATAATGTGTATAAATAATTAAAAAATAATAAGTATTGGGCCAGCGCCATCTCTCGGACTTCTAATTAACACATTGTTAATCAGAGTCAGTGAGGCCAACCGTAAGGTAGGTTCACTAGATGTCGCATACGTCGCCCTATAAAGACGTCTTAAGTAGAAGGAGAAATTTAAACTTCCAGGCAGTGACCTCGGTAGCTTAGTTGGTAAAGCGACTGGCGCGTCAAGCCAGTGGTCGCAGGTTCGAGTCCTGCCTGAGGTTTAAGTTTTTCCTTCTACAATTTGTATTTAATTACAAATATTCGCTAACACATGCGATAATGTGTATAAATAATTAAAAAATAATAAAAGTATAACCTCTGCCCGGAATTTCCTGTACCAGTTAAAAGCAATCACTTCGCAAAAAAATTAAAACTGTTATTTATAATTTGTGTTTCTCAGAAGTAAAGTTGATACTGCTATTTTGTAACTATAAAAGCATAGGTTGTGGTTGCAAATTGCATGCCATCTTTTATATAATTTTACTTTTCTATTTTGTATAAGTACTGTATACCAATTTTTATATTAAGTGGAATATATAAGACTTTAGTTTATTCTTCTCCCCACATAGTGCTCATACCAGAACTTACTCCTAAGTAGGTAAACAATTATTTGATTAACATAAATTAAATTAAATTTGTTATTTTAAAGTAGTTACGCTGTCGCCTTGGGTTAAAATCCTGTAATGATAGCTGTAAGTGAGTGAAAATAAATAAATATAAATTCTTCCTAGGTAGACAGGAAAATACTACATTGCACACGCTTAAATGATATTCATATAACCCCGTTATCACACGAATTTTTTATATAAACATCTAAATAGAAAGGTAGAACCTTTTTTTACTACAGACCTAAAAAGGCAGGTATGACAAATACACAAGATATGCGCAACAAGCTACAACAGTGGAAACGTCGTTGACCGATCATACGGTGTCAATGCAAAAATATCTACATATAAACACCACAACCTTATCCCCAAACAGTAAGGCACGAAATCGAACGGTAACAAGTTATAGATTAAAAACACACACAGAGACAAGGCAACAATGCCGAAATATCAAGTTCAGTGGAAATTAAACCTTGATACGTACTCTAAAGAGTTCAATATACAGTAACTAAGTGGTAAATTATAAAAATATATATTTTAATACTAATGAGCTCTTTGTTTCAGTAAATTAGTGTTTTGTTTGAACTAACTTGATGTTTATTTATTTTGTTAATTTAACTTCATCGCGTTAATTAGGCTGACTAGTGTTGTTGGCGAGTTCTCAGAAAGTATATGCTAAAATTTATTAATTTTAAGAGAAAGTAACAAAATAAGTAAAAAAAACATAATAATATGATAATTGCGAAAGAAGAACTGTCGGTTTGCTACGCCATCGTCGACATGCAATCAACTCAGTCTATCGCGGTCCACTGCTGGACATAGGCCTCTCCCAAGTTTCAATGCAAAGTAAATACATATTTCCAATCTACAATCCGCGTAAATATTAACTCAAAAGCTACTTAATATAATATCATTTTAAGAGCAGCAAAACAAGCTAATAAAATTTCCAAGAAGCCAAAAATATTAGACGCAGGTTCTCGGTAAAGATGAGAAAGATACAAAAACACATTTTCATATTACAATCACGTCTTTGGGGAGAATTCCAAGGGGGATTAAATTTATAGGAAATTTCCACGTTGGATTAAACATAAGAAAATGTACTTTCCATGTTTCGGAGAATGTATTACGTTTACGGTAATTTTAAAGCCGAACCACACCCAAATTTGGTTTGTGGTGTTGAAATGTAGGAAATTTGATACACGAATCTTGAAACAGTTATGTTTTATAAGGATTATATTGTAAACGAATTCTATTTATTGATGGCTAGCTGTTGCCCGCGGGCAATTCTTTTCCGGTAAAAAATATAGCCTATGTTACTCATAGATAATGTAGCAATCACGAGGAAAAATATGAATACCGGTCCAGTAGTTTTTGATTTTGTTATATAGAACTAATTATCTTAACATAAAGCAATCTATAAGGATACTTAATATGCAAAGTTATTAATCACATTTCGACCTAGATGATAACTGTTTGAATTTCTTTTCGAATGTGAATTTTATTTATTTCATAAAACCGGTAGCTTTTAGAAGCCGCAAGAATTTGAGAGTCATGATGATCAATAGTAGACATTCTGAAGGAAGGAAATATCTGTTATCACCTCGCCGGGCAAACTAAACTCGCTAGCAAAATAAAAACTCGTGTGCCAACAAGCCATCATAGACTCAGGAACAGAGGAAGTTCAGGCTTGTGATTGTTTCCATAGAGACGAAGAAATAACGGTCATTTTTTACTAAGATCAAAGGTGTGATAAGATGAGATATAATTTAAGGAGTACCTACTGCCGTATTAAGGGTATTTATTGAATATTATTAGTTCTATCCATCCATGATAGATCCGACGAAAAAGTCTCTTAAACATGATTATTTTGAAAGGAGTGAAAGTGGAATTGAAAATCAACTTTTCATACAAACATAAGTCACGGGACCTGTCACTTTGTGTGAAAATTTCATTTTCCTTTTTAAAATTTCGACCTGTTCCTTGGGGAAAGTGGTTCAATTTTTTGCACCTGATTACCGCGTAGATTATACGCACTCCTTTTAAAATAATCCTTTATATTATATACATAAGCCACTTGCTTAAACAGATTTCCTTAGCGAAGAACCAAAGAAACGCTTCCTAGATAAATTAATACAATGTGTACCTCAGAAATACATACACAATACAGTTTCTAGGAACAATTGACTAACATCTATTAAACTAGCTGTTGCCCGCGGCTTCGCTCGCGCGTAAAGTATTATACATTGATTGAATCATAACAAAACTTAATACTTTTCTTCAGTCATTGACGTTTCGCGAAAATATTGTTTTTGAAACTTTTTTATGATAAACTCTTTGTTATGTGTTCTTTCTTTAAAAATTATCATAGTGTGCGAGCGTTCCAGAATCAGTGAGTCAGTGAGTGACGTGGGCTTTTATATAGTGTATATATATATATAGTGTATTCACATCAATGAGAACCCATCAGCCACAGTACACGAGTACCCACGTAAATTTTCAAGTTTATTATTATGTCACCTTCGCTTCTCTTGCGCACGTTAAAATAGAGCGGGACGCTATTATTAGCGCATAACTGTGTGAAAGAGATGACACTAGTTTTATCGGTGCCTGTACCAATGGCATGTAGATTGTTTTCTATTTATCTTTGTTATTGATGTCTGACAGTCTGGTTGACTACTGGATAACTGTACCGGATTTCAATTTTTTTCGTTTGATGGACATCTGTTCAGAATGTTTGTATTTCTGTCAAGTAGCTTAAAATTCTGGATGAATGAGAATTTTCGTTTACTTTTTAAATAATAGTGGATCCTCCCAAACAGTAAATATTCTGACAAAATAATTCTGTTTTACTTTTTTGTCATATTATGTATATTATCAGAATATTTTGCAGCCTACATTAAACCCTCATTGTGATAATAACCAATTTGGCTTATCCTTATTGATTTAAATGGCAATAAGAGATGTCATTGCCATCCTAAAGACCTAGAGAACAGGAAAACGGTGACAGTTCAGTTGTATACCGGAATTAAACGAAGGCTTTCTCGATACCGTTTACGTAATATAACCGGAAATACGGCAATTAATTGATTATCAAACTCTTCTGTTATAGATTATTTAAGCTTTCGGTAAATAAGTTTAGTGTCATCATCATCAGCCTTTTTATAAAACTTACAGCTGGGTAAATCCTTCCTCCGAACGTCTTTCAGATCACTTTTGAGCTCTTTGTATCCAGGTTCTACCCTGAACGGTTTTGGTCAGTCAATGCATAATAATATCAAAAAAAATTTGGAATTTGTCCAGATTAGATACCTACCTATCATGAAAACTGGGATACCCCAATCTTTATCCGTTGACCTTTATTCAAATTTCTATAACCTTACAAGTGAGGGACGTATGTCTTTCTAAAATAGGATGTGTTTTAAAAGAGCCTTATCTGAATCAATCATAATATTCATGCGTCCTTGCTCGTTATATGTAAGGCTATTTTTAAGGCATATTTGCATACCTCGTTTGCTTGGTCTAAATTCAAAGCCATTTCTAAGTTATGTCCATATGGACTGATAATACGTTTGCAGTTCCCGTTAAAATAATACGGACATGAGTCATGGATCAAGTAATGGTTGTGTATAATTCTGAAGCGTGTTGTTACTGTAGTTACTGTACCCACTCGTATTTCGCCTATAGAATTAGGAATGATATGATGGAAAGACCCGTAGCGATTTAAGGGGCCAGGTAAGATCATCCCGGCAGTAATAACCTAAAAACATCTCTCAAAGTCAGTCTGTCTATTCGCGATAAACGCAGAAACGACAGCACCGATTTCCATGCTGTTTTCCCAAATGGATAAAGTGGTTTTCGAAGAAAGTTTTAATATACGACTATAAATAATGACAAGTTTTTCTATTCGCTGGCTAACCGACATCCACGCGGGCGAAACCGCGAGCAACAGCTAGTGTAAAATATAATAGATCTCTCACTATATACCCAATCTGTTATGAGACAGATATTTGATTTAAAATGGCACCTTATTGATATGATCAAACATCTGATTCAGCGCAAGCAGTTAGTCACAGCACATGTAGATAATACTTGTAATCGTTAATAGACATAAAACTCATTTCGTACTAACGCCTTGATGACCCAAATTCATAAATTAATCTGAATTTAAGAAACCAGAGGAAATTTAATTTATTTTAAGAGCACTTAAGATAACGAACCATCATAATTCAGCTTCCAAAACCATTAACAAATTACAACTGAAATAACCTTACATCATTTAAAAATCCATTGGAAACGTATAATTAAACTCATTTAATAAACAAAAAGAAAACTCGACGCAGATAAGCCGGGTATCATGTGAAATGTGCCACCAAAACCGGCGCCCGCGCACAATATTCAAAATGGCTGCCGCTGTAAGTAGGTCACGGCAACCGGTGCCTCGGTGGCTGCTCTTACGAATTTTTTTAACCTGAAATTACTTTTAAGTAAATTCGCAATGTTGAACTACTATTCAAATAACAGAAAGAAGTATTAATTTGCAAATATTACATTAGGTGTTGAATTTTTCTGTTAGATGATGAAATACTTTGTTGAGATCCATAATAACGGTAATTTTTACCTCAAATCGTTATTAATCAAATCATTTGACGCCTTCACTGAATTGTTAGTTGTTAAAAAAACACAAAACTAGACGATCATCGTTTATCGTGATTATAGTTTCAATGTCATATCCTTGTATAAAAAATGACCTTGACATTAAGATACAAAACATAACGGAATATTTGTATTACAGCCAGGTAATACAGTATAGTTTTATTCATTGAAAGCGAGGTAATTGACCATGAAGTTTCTTGCCTATTCTTCTCCGTGACATACTCAGAATTGAAATAATCGGCAATAGTCTAAGAATTAGGAGTTACGACGAAATTTTATTATTCATGTAATACAATGTCATGGTTTGTTTTCAAGGAGAATTCACGGTCACGAACTTAATCGTAATCATAGATTAGCAAGCGTGTGGGTATTATGTATATGTCAACTTTACATTGCTCTAGTGGTAACAAATGGATCAGTAGATCACTCGACGGTTTCCCAGTAACAGACTGAGACCATACTATCAATATCATAATGCCGAAAGTTTCACAGATCTTATATCTTTAAACGAGCAATTCTTGCACAATTAAATAGGTAATATGAATCTCAGAAACGGCTCCAAAGATTTTCATGAAATTTTGTATGCAGTGGGTTTAAGCTTCGTTGGATCGATCTAGCTAGGATTCATTTTCAGAAAATGATTGACAAGACAAGCAAAGCGTGGTCCAGGTACTGTATATTAAAGTACCCTAAGTGAACGTTGCTAACGTAACTAGCTTCTTTAGTCTGGTGAAGCACTCCAAACCTGCGCTAAGTCCAATTATAGGTGTAGGCCTATTAAAAATGTTTCTTTATTGGTTACACTGGAGGCCCATACGGTACGCCAAAAAGTCCGTCAAAAAGTCCTCAAAGACCACATAAAACAAAGTTTAATAAACAAGATTGCGCTTACTTGGTAAATTCTTTTGTATTCTATTGTAAATCTTTGAGCAGTCATTAGAACACAAATAATGACAATTTACGTCATAGTTGTCCCACCTGTTGGGTGTGAACGGGCAAGTGAATAGATTCAAGTGCCAAGAATACTGGAAAGTATATAGATTTTTCTCAACTTACTTTACTAAGCTGCTAACGGATCCCGTATAGGTTTTGCCTCTTCCTGAAAATCTTAAATTTATAATCTTATATTTTAATGATGGGACAGAAAATATTGCGATAAGTCAGTCTCCTTTTTCAACTTTAAATTTATGTTATTATTTATTTTATTTTGAGCCTGAACTGTCCCACTGCAGGGCAAAGGCCTCCCTTTCTTCCTTATCCGGAAATCCTAGGGATCTCTGTGTCAAACTTTAAATTTACCTTAATAAATTAGTACATCGTCCACATACTAATGGCATAGTTGCCATTATGAGATTTATCTAAGCTTTCAACAATAGTTATTTTCAAATACCTTAACACACTGTGTGTATAGTCCTGTCCTATTTTCTATGTAGCTATTTCCGTAGTAACCACATTCTCGTAGAATATTAAGTTATGTTTGGGATTCCTCCACATATCACTTTCATAATTCCGAGGCATACAAATTCAGTTCATATTTTAATGTGTCAAGAGATTTGGTTATTTGGGTGATGATCAAAAGGTTTGCTGAATTAAAAGTTTTTAGAATAGAAATACAGCAAGTCAGACTTATATAATTATATGATCTTGCTTCCTATCCTATCTTTATTAATAAAACCTAGCCTTTCCATCTAAAGCCTTAGAAGTATTCTAACACATTAGTGGAATATTTAAACCGCAATATGAAGGCTATTTTACAATATCAATTAAGATCTCACATCGAATTGCGATTAGTTGATAAATGTTAAGCCAATATAGCTGGACATGTAACAACTTCCATGTGAAAGCGAAAGTGCATGCATCAATATACCAAGCATAAACAAATCTAGTTTGTAATATTATATACAGTCTTTATTTCTGCGGTAAGATGTATCTTACGTATATTTTCATCTTCTACGTCAAAAGTTACGGTAACTTCATCAAGCTTGGCAATTTCATTTTTAGTTCAGACACATCTTATATTTCATCCCATCATTTATCGAGTAGTTCAAGTCACCAGAAATGTTTCGAGATTGTTTCAAAGAGTACACAGTACCTATGAAGGCTTGCGAAGAATTTCATAAAACGTTTTAGGAACCCACTTCGTGAACTAGACGGTCGGCGTGCCGCACTAATTAGTTTTTCATTCCCGTAAGCCGTGCATGCGAAGTAGCAGGCTAAATTGTGAATTCCATAACCCTAGCACAATTCTCTTTAATAGGCACGATCGACACCGTTGTTTTATACTTCACCTCTCTTATGTTTGTCAAACAATGGAAATCAATCATTCACGAAGAATGTCCCAATTCGATTTTACCCAATACTGGCTCACATTACGTATCAATAAAATAATTGCTCGTAAACAACGCATTGGATACTTCAATGCATTATGTACCGCTTCATATTATTTAGTTGCTTAACGTATAACCAGCTAATGATGTATATTTTATATACTGTTACAAAACAGGTCTATTGAGTCTCAGCACACAACGGTTCGCGAATTCCTTTCCGAGAGAAGTGAAAGCCAACCAAATAATATATTTATCAGAGCGGAACGCTTTTCGTAAATCTACTTCATTGACAAATTGCCTAGCACTGCTCTCTTGGAGATGCGATGAATGAATATTATAAGTATAATAATACATATGGCTATTTTAAAATGATTTATTTTCGCACTACCACCCGGTGAACAGCTCTCTCCCAAAGACGCGTGCGGAATGAGGTCGGCACGTTCCAATTTTAAATTTTGATTGTCAGTTATATGTTTTGATACCTAGAACTTTCACTGACGTTTTTTTTTGTCTCTAGCCGACTGAGTCTTAAGCCATCCATTGTACGGTCTAAAACTTCCGCTTTTAGTTCCGGTTAGGCTTTAATTTCCAATTCGCTGGGCTACGAAATTCGCCACTATCTAAACTCGTTCTTTCTGGGTTTATCCGTTATGTACAATGGCGTTTCTCATCTCAATTTCATCACTGACGTGATTTGTCGTAATAGTTCAGTTGCAAACTTTTATTTTTTAGAGTTACTATGATGATACGAATTCGTAACCACTATACTTTTGTTTTGTCCTTATACATTTTGGAAGAATTTATTTTCATTCGGTTACATATAGTCCTTTATATCCAATAAAAAGAATTTGCTTATCACCCTGCAAGCGGTAAACCAAATGACACATTCGCGGTCCTGTTATTACTCCGGTATCGCATCGGACCAATTATAAATAGAGACTGATAAGTTCCGTTACTCGTTCGGTCCCCGTCCCTCTCGCACGCATACGAAACCCCAATTGAAGGAAAAGAGATAGAAATACAAACGAACCTGTCTCGGTGGATTCGCGTGCCGTGGCTCGGGTTTCCCCGTATCACGAGGCCACTTTCCTTCGACGACATGCGAATTGATAATTTCTCCGTAATAAATCTTAATGCCTTCAATTTAAAGTTCAAAATCTTTTGGTGGTTAGTTAAAAGGGTGTTTATGAAACCCTCGTCTCGACATTGCCAATTTACTAGGCCTCCCCTTTCTTGGGAACAGATTGTGTCGTTTTCAAGTTCACGGAAAATTTCGTAGGATCTTCAAGTTCATAATTAGTAATGCTTTTGACCGTGAATTAATCAACATTATTTATGGTAGTGTTGAATTTCTGCATTTAGATTATTTAGCCTTAGATGCAGACTTCATATTAATTTAGAAGCTATTGTTAAAACTAACATTGACTAGTTGCATACGAAATAATACAAGTCATTGTTTTACTCTAAAAATGAATAATCGTGTAGGTCAACATTACCATAAATTTTAAAATTAATACTAAGTACAATGCAGTATTTTTGACGGTCTAACGAGTCCACACTTCATTATGTTTTCCTTCATGTAGCTAACCATCTGTTGATACTATTTCGCTTGTAAATAATATACTATCAATATTCACTTGACTTGACCTCCAATAAATTATTACAGTTTATTCTATAATGACTGCGTTATCATATTTATTGATAATACTAAATCACCAGTCATAGCGACTGGTATATTCATTTGTATTTCTCAAGATCTCAAGTAATGGTGAAAGAATATTGAAAGACCGATACGTATTTAATAAAAACTTGTACATCTTAGTTTCCATTGACTGTTACTATAATATTTCTCCATGCGTGTTATATTACTCGGTAACAATCGCAGTACACTAAAGTCGAAACTATTCGTGTCATGCAGATTGCCATCGTTTCCGTCTGATACTAATTTGAATTCAATGCGTCCTCCATTTGTTTATTGTTCTAGTATAACATAATCTTGACCTGCGGCTTACGTTTGCATTTCATAATCGCACCTTGAAATTGTTTCCCCTAAATTATCATCATTCATTGCATGTCCGACGTTAACATTTTTGCCATTCATAATCCGTCCAAAATTGAGAGTATCATAGAACAATGTGATGATGCTCTGCATAGTCCGTCATTCGCTCGAAGGCGTAACATAGCGGTCCACCAACGTAACAAGAGTTTCACCGCTCTGTAACGGATGACACAAGCGGTTACGGTACCCGGGCCGGCGCGGTGGGGCGCATTCGACTTTCAAACTCACGCGCACGAAAGCCATTGCTCCAGCGCTCGGCGCTCGACCGACCTGTCTTCGGCTAACTTCGGCTCTATATTCTAAACACAAACTTAAATTTGATCTCTATACCCTAATTGCGACGACAGAAATTTACTTGTACCTAATGATATTTTATCCCAAAATGAATTAAACGCGGAAATGATAACAAAGCATATTGTAAGCGAAAACGTTGAGAGTAGAGTTGGTATTCGCTTGTAATTCAAGCGTGGTACGCTCGTACCGTTAGCAGTGAAAGTGCTTGGCAAAAGTGAAACGGATGGTTTAGAGTGGCGCAACTTGCTCGAGATTGCCGTAAAAAATCGCGATCGAGGAAATGTGAGAGGTTACAGCTCGTTGGACAGTTAAGATACTGCGAATTTTTTGGTCCCTCCGATTTCTTTTTCTGTTAAAGACGGTCGTTATGTTTTTGCAGCATTATCTAAATTAAATACCTTGGTATCCGAGAATAGGAAGAAAAGGTATACTGTTTAAAGCAGAAAAAGTACAGAAATATTACCGACGACTTTTCCCAAGATATTTTGTGGCACGCTTCTAGATTCACTGTATTCAGCAGGACTAATCCAGACATTGTGCTTTAAGAGGGTGCAGTTTCTTTATATCTATTTAAGTTAACATTATTCTTCTAGTTGTCATTTTGTTCTTCCATCAAACTATAGTCTGGTTTTCAATCCTGGAGACTAAATTGACAAGTTCAAATGTCAAAACTGACATAAAACCTATTGTGATCTATGTCATTATGACATTTGTATTGAAACACAGACTAGACTACTACTATAATGAAAAAGGTCAAGTATTATGTCAAACAACATTTTGTTCTCTTGGTTACTTCATCATGGTATCAAAGGTTACACTTTCCCAATAATGAATCGACATTGACACAAATATAAATATGTCATTACACTAGTAAATAGCTGTGTAACGGATAACCTAATTTCACCCATCGATTGTGTGCTATGTGGCACGGATGCTCGCGCGTTTCTTTTCGATTTACTTGCTCACTTGTGAGAAGGAAATTGTATGAACTACTTGTGGACCCGTGTCACAGTATTCAGATCAAGTGAAGAATCGAAGGAACTAAAGCAATATGAGAACAATTAACGTATTTATACATTCATTTCGTCAATGAATGCTATGGTCGAGAAATTTCGAGCACTTCTGTAATTGTCACATAACTGTCAAACTAAAAGAGCAAGAGAGTCATAGTAGAGACATGATCTTCTATATAATTTACCCCTTCTTACTAATTACTTCTAGTTGAAAGTTATTTATATACATCTGCCTGAATGTTTTCTGGTTGCAAATGAACCCAAATTAAAACAAACACTGAATATTTAAAAGGAATGTCCTGATTAGTATTGACCCCATTGCAAAGGTCGACTAGATAAAACCTTATGTGAACAGAACACAATAATTCTTTTGGGTTATTTTCTTTACTATTGAGATACATTAGGCTAGCACTCAAATGTTATGGATTCCCAAAGGAATCATTTTTCAAGTCTCTATATTTATAACCTTGGCATACAATACTGTCTAAGTCTTTCAGAAGTCCGGGTTTTTCTTGAACTATTCTTATGTCGGCGTTTATTTTTAGAGTGATTGATGAAGAATAAAAATACAGGGTCATGTTCTATTATTCTACCTTGTCTAAACTAAATTTGGTTTATATTAACTCGTAAAAAGGGGCATAAAAGTTTCGAAGAAAATCTAATATATTGAAAGAGTTGTAACAAAAATAAACTCCGTAATATTCTTCATAAAGGTTATTAAATTATAAGTATGACTGTGGATGGGTATATAAGCAGAGGGAGACCGAAAAAGAGATGGATGGATTGCGTGAAAGATGATATGAGAAAGAAAGGAGTGGATGCCGCGATGACGAGTAATAGAGGGGAATGAAAGGAAAATACGCATTGCGCCGACCCCATATTATGAATGGGATAAGGGCAAGAAGAAGAAAGGTTATGAATATTTGGTGTTACTTTTTATTACGAATCATGTTTTATCTCACCTCAGCAGAAATAATCTTTTCTCTAGACATAGCTGAGAACTTATTTTTGTGTCTTGTTTATATTTTCATATCCTTAACAACTTAGCTAGTTTAATATTACCATATCTGAAATGGAAACACCGAAGTAAACTTCAAATTACAAACTTATTTCGCAATGTTTTTCAACATTATTACAAAATGGCGGGCTGTCCGGCCGTCTTCCTTTGTGTTAGTAATTCGTGCTAGTAATTGCTTTATTTATTTAACAAATAGATTATTATTTATCGTCTAATTGTTAAACTGGTATTAGAGCATCCAGAGGGATGTAAAATTTAAACCTAGATGATACCAGCTGTGACCTAAATTTTCAAATTCCTTGGATATATGCTCAATTATACCAATCACTGAATAACTTTGTCTTGTTTCTTTATTATTTCAAAAGAAGGAAAGGGTGGGCTTTGTCCAACAGTGAGACAGCCACTATTGGGCGAAGCACACCCTTTTCTTTCTTCTTTATCACTGACTAATTGAGGTCAACTATTAATTCAGTGTCATTTAGTGCATTTTTGGTTGCTTCCTTGATTCTTTTAATACAATAAATAAAAAATATTAAAAAACTTACTAATTACAATTTTATTAGTAAAATTAAAGGATATAACAATATGAATCGTCTATAGTTCGAATGGGAGCACGGCGACAGTGAAGCATGCGTGCGTATCTGGGTCAGTTGGTCGCAACCTCGGTCGCCTGGGGCCTCCGCGTTGGGTTAGGTTAATCTTGATTGTTGCTTACTTTGACTGCCTACCTGAACAGGTACTGACTTGAAGATTCGACTCTCTTAGATCTTCAATGAAAGTTTTTAGGTCATTCGAAAAATCGACGGATTTTGGGAGCAGACAACTTTTTATGAGTTTTCTTCAGCGGCTTCAAGTAGAAAGTGCTTTACGTGAATTTATTTAGGATTTAAATTACTTCTCTACCTTAAATTACTTAGCTAACCGGGTTAACGAGTAAAAATAAAACAGCATGAACTCCGAACACCATTTTTTCTCATTTAATTTACAATTCGTTACCAATCGATTTATTTCACAAAATACTGTGTGCCCTGACCTTCTAATATTTGTTTACCGAGCTAAACTAATTAACTCTTCAATTAACATAACTGTTCATGCTCATTTCACTTTGTCCTTGGTTTTAAGTATTTTTCTTGGAAATATTCAAAAGGGATCGTTTTATGAATTATTAAAACCGTTCCGTTGTGAATAAGTGATGGGATTCTATCTCTATAGATAAATCTTCCTCAACAGTTAGGAAAATCATAGTTCTTTAGTCATATAACTTGACTTCTTATTTAATAACTATGCTAGATCCACTGAAAGATGGTGATGAAGTTCTGTTAGTAGGTCGATTCTTATAAGTGACACGAACTGAGAGTGCATCATAGCATTGGGAAAGGAAAATACCTAAAGGTTTATTAGAATTACGTAGAAATGCAGTACTTATGTGAGTTCATAAGGTCTTGTTGTCTGAAGGTTTCGATATGGATTCACTAATGGAGGTCGAAGTGTATGTTGGTATACCATAATTGATTCATACGGAAGTGGTTTTCTTTGTATTTCCTCATGCTCTAAGTAGGGTAATATTTTGTTTTGTTTTAGAGTTCTTGTTTTCTTTTTAAAGTATAGAAATATGTAAGAATTTGTTTCTGTGTTGACAAGACACACGACGGTTATTGGTAGGCCTTCTCAAGCTTTTATTACCAAGACATCAGTGGTTGGTTTTAAGAATATAAACTGTTTTTACTGATTAATAACAATGTTTTTTTTTTAGCTATAAAGGTCATGACAAACTTATATTTTAATTTCAAAAAGACTTGCGTCACGTCATTTGAAAAACAAATAATACGAAATTTAATATTTATGTGTAAAGTGTCTATAAATGAAATGGTAATTACGGACGTTTCGTGTTGTGGGCGTCGCTTAAAATACTTTTATATTTTCATCGACATGCTGGTGACAAGTTTGACAACCCTAGTCAGTTGTTTGACGTCAATGGGGTAGTTGGGATAAACTTGAAACGTATTGGACGTCAAAATAAATAAATATTATATTCTTGAGTAAGCAACCCTACTTGGCTGTGTATAATATTTGAAAGAGAATATTTTGTTGTAAGTTTTTATTTTATTAAATTTTTTGTTTGATGTAAAAATACTAATACGTATCATTAAAACAAAATTGTAGGTTCATATTTTAGTGTGGGAATATAAAGACAGAATCCATGTAATTTATCTACACGCTGTAATAAGCTTCTAGAACTCTCTATGTTTAATCTTTCGACGCCTTGAGACTCTTATATTCAATGTCACAAAATAAAGATTAATTACAGTTTTATTAGAAAATTTATTCTGTCGATTGCATTATAAAATGTGTCGTGTCCTTACTAGTAGTACTTTTAGTACCTACATGAAAAATAAAATGTTTTACCGCCGCTTTATTATTATTTATTTTTGATTAATTACTGTAAAGTAAAATGTAACATAATTATGTCGCACACTAAATGAGTGTATAGCCTTCTAAAATGAGATTGTAACAACCATATTAAAAGCATACGCACTTTTCCTTTACCCTCACATTTTAAATGAGACTTATTATTTTTTACATGAAGTTGAGGAAAACCGCGTGAGGGCTACTATACTACTTCCCTTCATCTTTACATTGGTAATGAAAACTTATTTGTGATGCGAATTTTTATATCAATAAAGTTTACAATACTATGTCCAATGACTCCCACTTCCTTTTCAACTTAATTTTATTACATGAAACTTTAAATATGAGAATACTTTGTTAACCATCATGTTTCACCGTGTTCAATTGACCCCCTCTTCCCCTTAATCCTCGCATTGTAAACTATACCTTATTTCTTGGTAATAAAGTTGAGAATACAATGTTAAAATGACCCCCGCTTGCATCCAGGTCAGTGGGGCAACGTTAAGTATGCCTCGCGGATCCGGTCGGACAACCCTGAACTTGATCTGGGATTCGCTGTTATGACGTATTGTGAATGACATAATGTGTGACGATGAGACCGATGTGGTGAAGATAGAAATTCTAAACATGTAAAAAAAAATTCTTACCTGTCTTATTGTAATGTTTTTATTTTTATAAAATTATTTGTAGTCATCAGTAGGTAAATATTGCCACATCACAGCCTTAAAGAGAGATTGAAGGTATTTAGACCATAATTTACCTTTAAATTTAAATTCTGCTATTTTTTATTTGATAACAATCGCAATTGCGAAATAAATCAGATATTATTTGAACAGTATTAGTCATCAATCATCTACAATTTCAATGTAAGAATCTTATTCATAACTTTTATCTTATATCGATTACTCAATTTTATAAGTAGCTAAAATCAATCACTTTCACATTTAACGAGGCATACACTATCTTATAGAACTGACATTTCATTAAGTTTTGTATCACCTCAACATGTTACAAATTAACTTTCACTATTGTCATGGCATTGCGGCGAATAGACTCGACTTCTCTGTCGCAACGTTATCGATTGTATTGAGATAGTAATTTATATTCATTGTCATTTATAATGTACCTTAAAAAAATATTTAAAACTAGCTGACCCAGCTAACTTGTTTTGCTATATTCTGGAAAGTCGTAAGTGTATAAAAGTGGCACCTTATCACTTAGGAGTATAAAAAACAGTTAACATCCTACACGAAACATTTCATAAAAATCGGTCAAGCCGTTTCGGAGGTGCTTTACACTGTGAGATGAGAATTTTATATTTGATTGTATAAATAAAATAAAAATAAAATCTTCGCTTTATAATCGAATCATCAAAACATCGCTAACATAATCGAATACAATGTCTAGCGTCTTATTCATGAAACAACACAGTGTTACGTGGAAGAAACCTATAATGTGTTGTGTTGTGGTTATACCTAGTTATTTAGTTGTCTTGTAAATTCAAGGAAGCTAGCCAATAAACATGATTACGTTAGATCAACAGGTAAATAATGTATGGTAATATAATTAATTGGTAGATTGTTTATTTGTGGGTATAGACTGGCTTACAACTTCTATACTAACTCCAAAAGTAACATGGAAAATTTTAGAAAACGAGGTGGAAAGTTTTTCAAAAGGAATGGGGTTTCAATTTCATCCCTGACTAGCTTTTGCTTGCGGCTACGCCCGCATGGGCGTCGGTTATCGCGGTAAATATAGCCTTCAATAAGTGGGCTATCTAACAGTGAAAGAATTTCTCAAATCGGCCCAGTAGTTCTTGAGATTAGCGCGTTCAACCAACCTAACAAACAAACTCATCAGCTTTATATAAGTATAGATGGGGAAAACAGGCTATAAATTTTATTTCCTTTTAAATTATTTTGTCCGACATATGAGTCTCAAAAATAGATCTAATATTATGCCAAAAATATGACCACAACGTTACGTTTTGTATATGTTAAGAACCTTCTGTTTTAGCTAGTATTTATAAATATCTTAGTTCTTAGCTAGATACAACCTTGAGACGGGATCCTTGAAGTAAGTCTGGATCCAATGAATATTAAACAGCTCCCTTGATAGAGTCAGATGCTTCGACTTAAGTAATTGTATTCGACGTTGGATTTTCTTAACCGTATTTTGCAATGTAAAAGGTAAATTGGCAAAATGTAAGGGGAGTTTTTTATATAAGTAAAGGATTTTGATATAGATTTTTTTTTCCTTCTGAATAAATAAATAAATATGGACAACATCGCACACATTGCTATGAATCCAATGTAAGTAGCTAAAGCACTTGTGTTGTGGAATCAAAAACAACGAAGGTACCACAAACACCCAGACCCGAGACAATATAGAAAAGTTGTTTTTTCTACATTGACACGTCCAGGAATCTAACCCGGGACCTCTCTGAGCTAGCGACACCTTTAAAACCGGGGTGTGACCGCCACTCGACCACGGAAGTCAACAATTAATGGAATTATTTTTCAGTATTTGACCAAAGTTCGACTACGAGAAATGCATTTTCAGTAAATATAGTGTTTTTTCATGCTTTAAAACGGAGAAATTGTTTTTAAAGCTAAATATTTTTTTTTGGTACATTTAGTATTAATTAAAAAAAAATCTAAAACTAGATATTACGAGTTCGTATTCACTTCTTTAAGAAATAGTTCTCTTAAGAAGAAAGTTTCAAAATTACCTTGGACAAAGTACCCAAGGTCATATTATTTTCTACCTTTTTTAACTTGATAATAATCTTGTTAAAATGTCAAGTAATTCCTATTATGACAAACAGTTTGGTAAACACAAGACTTTCAATTCCACATTTGTTATTCCAATGTCGTTCGGTTTAATTAAGATGTCGCAAACACGATAAAATGTGTACTTTATCGTTCATAATTTAAATAACGTACTGAAATATTACATACATGTAATTTACTTTGTTGCTAAGCGACAAAAGGATTCCAATTCAGAGATAAAATGTTAAACATTGACAAAGGAATAATATGATAAATCTTGGATATTAAAAACAGTTTTAGTAACTACTTACTTAGATACTGAGTTCCTTCCTAAAAGGTTGATTTTAAGTCCCATCCCAAAAAAAAGCGTCTATGGATAGGTTAATTATTTTGGGCGTAAATAAAGTATCATCGAATGAGTTACCTTTTTGTACATGTTGCCTCATGTTGCAATATACATTCTTAATGCAAAATTCCCACTGATTTAACTTCCCAACGCCAATAACAATTCTCTTATACACTCCAGAGTATTAGTACTACTGTAACGTTAATGTGTGGGTAACAACGTGCTCGCCTCACGTGGCCACCGCTTGCCCGCTATAGTCACGTGAACGAACTATGTCTCTAAACATTATAGATTGCACTGGAATTTTGTTGGAAAAGGAACCTCACATTTCTGAAAAAAAAGCTAGATTTTTTAATGGAACGATTATCTATTATACATGGCATTGAGTTTTTTGCCAAAAATATTTCTTTTGCGTCAATTACAGATTACCCGACTGCCACAGAAGGAAGGGTATGTTTTTAAACATTCGATTATTGAATTGATCCATTCAAACATTAATGGAATGTACACAAAAAAAAAACAATTATTATTTAGATTTAAAACGGACAAAGAGTAATTAATGATTTACTGAGTTTTGATTTTGATAAAAAATGCATGTACCTAATAATAAGTCGGCATCGCAATTAAGGTAAAAGTAACAATCATTCTTGATTTTACACGCTTTGTAACTAACTTCTAGATTTCTAATCCATCGTTATTTTCAAGTAGGCGTTCGATTTGGGTTTATTATAACCTAAATTCTGATCCTAAAATTACACTGCTATTCCTGAATCTCTTCCGGATCAAATAAACTATTTCTGTATTGTTATTCGACCTCTTTTCAATTCTATTTTGAGTTGTTTACAATCATAAAACCATAACAGACATTTATTTGTGTTTAAATCTTAAATAGCACCTTAATAATTAAAAATAACTTGATATACATTATACATTTGTCTGGAATCCTTTCGTACACGTGATTAAATGTTTAAGGGGTAAGTTTGTTAAATAATAATTACCTGTAATGGGTGGTTAAAACGTGACCAGAACTGGTAGGAGTTTCACCAAAAACTTTGGCTAGTAACCCTTTTGTAGGATTTCATTTGAAAAGTTATTTAGGAAAATAAGTCGACGGAGAAATACAGTTCGCAACTGTATGTTTATTTTATATGAAAGCGTCTGAAACATCTATTGTCAAGGGTGATGTTTTTAAATTTCAAGGTGACTCAAGGTCGTATATATTTTATAATTTTAACTTACACAAAAATAGAGAGTTGTTGGTGAGTTTGATTATGTTCAGTATTTTATGTAGACCATAACCATACCTATAGCTATGCTCCCTTGTCTTCCTATATAACGTAAAATACGGAAGCTCACAGTTTACTTTTTAATAGTTGTAGCTGTGGGCCCCAAACTAGGCTGTATCTTGGTTATGTAGTCGTTGAAAAAAAAGCGAAAATAGCATCATGAAAGCAGAAGTAGCGTAACAATATTACTACCACATTGAGGTGTTAAGTTTTTTACTAAGCTACTATCCATCCGCAATTTAAATAAAACAAAAGAAAGAAAAAATAAGGCTTATATGAGGATTCCGGTTGTGCTTAACACCTTCCCTGTCCCGTCAGAAGACACAATAGTTAAACAATGAAAATGTTCATATATGACTCACGGGACAGTGAAAGGGTTAATGCTAATCGGACATCGCCCCTTATATTTCTTGATTAAAAACTAACATAATAACATTATATACAACCGTAAACCAATCAATAATAGGTATACTTCACTACAGCCCTACGCTATGCAATTCGATCTAGTTCACATACAAGTACTACACGACCCACTTCCAATCAGATCTAAATTAAATTTTAATTATACGCCAGCTATGTAGGTTTGTGTGACTGTTCCAAATACACGACCCGTTTGAATCAACAATGGATTGTACCTATGTAGTCCTTGGGCTTATTTCATACGTTGTAACTTACCCTTATTTTTTATAATTTAATATCGGTTACGATTTCTACGAATTTTGTACGATTATTAGGATAACTGTTAATAGTTTTTATTTTGGGTATTTTCCTGGTCACTTTATCTATTATATATAATTCCAGTGTCACGATGTTTGTCCGGGATTTGAATCAAATTTGCACACCGTGTGCAGTTTGATCCAACTTAAAAGATAGGATAGCTTGCATCTCAAATATATATAAAAAAATTTAGACCGCGGGCGAAGATGTGGGAAACAGCTAGTTAAATTATAAATTTTCATTTTTCATCCTAAGTATTCATCATAACAATGAAGTTACCTTCGACCTATACATATACATTTTTCCGCTGAAGAAAAGTCATTTATTCAAATTAATAACAAGCCTTGATCACGATCACTCTAAACTGTTCCTTCTGTTCCAAAGCCATGTAGAAACGCTTTATCATACAGAAAATTGAGATTTAAAATTCAAGGGATAAACAAAACAAACAATAAACAAATATGTTTACAACGTCAACGGAATCACGCGAGTGCGGAGTACGGTACGCTGGAAGAGTCACGGCCTTGTCTGCCGATAATTTCGTGAAACACGGCCGCTTCAATGTCATGCAAATTACTGCGGAGGCACGCCCACGGCTCAAGCTGCTCTTAGATAAAAGAAAGATGAAAATGAGAGATGTATCAATGATAATAATATTTTTTTGTTGTAGGAAGTAGGGAACTAGCTCGCTCCTTTATTTACCATCAAAACGTAAATGACACTTATGGATAACCCGTGGCGTTTCCCGCATGGATGCGTTTTAGCTTAACTTGAATTGTAAATTTTCCAAGTCGATTGTACGTTTGTCCGCGATTATCTCGCATTTGGCTGAACCGATTTTAATGCGGTTTCAAAAAAATTATCGCTACATTTTGGAGAAAGTTTTAATCTATAACAATTATGGATATCCCAAGTAGGTAGGGTTTTTTAAAGTCAGTGAGTTTTTTTGTTAAAAAGTTTTTTTATTTAAAAACATTACTAGCAAAATTATTTACTGATTAAGGAATTGGATAAGTTAGTTGTATACTTGGTGAGATCAGTAAAATGGTGTTAAAGAAAGTTGTATTCATGTTTTATATTATCTTATCTTCATACATAGTTTTCCAGTCTAATCAGTTTTGATTATTGTTACAAGATAAGAGTTTTTAGGCCTGTTCTAAAATGATAACATGATGTTCGAACGTTTGAGTTCATTATTGAGTTGCTCTGATTTACATTGCACTCAAACGATGAATATGACAAAGTATTGCAAAGAGGTCGATTATGCTATTGGTATTGCGCAGTTTGCACAAATCGTATGGCCACGTCAGAAATTTTGTAGGACCTATAATTGGGCCAATTCGAATTCTGATACGATTTCTGACCGACTCCATGTTGGATGTGTGCTTTGCACTATTGCAGTCAGTACGTTATATTTTACTCCTACCAAAAATCCATCACCGTAACGACGTCATTCTCATATTTCTTTTGCGATCAAACAATTGAAATGAAACAAAAATGTGCGCGAATTCGGTTGCCTTCGCGAGTCCTTTGTTTATCATCGAAGAAATTTAAGCCGCACGTAGTTGCGTTAAGTGTGAATTTGCTATATTACGCTTTTAGATCGACGCTACGATACACTGCTGTATGAATTGACCTTTACAATGTAATAGTGAGCTATCCTTTATAATTTCGTATTTCATGCCAGGCGTTGGCTTTGAGACGAAACCTACGTTGCCAAACTGCTTACATAAATCACAGAATAATATTATACCTACTTAACAGTTAATAGCCTTTCACATTGTCCTCTTATAAGTTGATGACTAGACAATATTGTGAAAAAGGTACATGAGTTTTTAAGTATTGGCATGTTCAATAAAGAATGTTGGTATTAGAAAGCTATTGTTTCTTGAAAGTTTTGCGTCACGATATTCAAGTTAATACATAATTCTTTGGTATTATATTATTTTATTTTCATTATTTGTTTTTGACGTATTTTTATCTATTTAACCTAGTTCAGTTTTTAGATGTGTACGGTATTTCTTAAAGATTTTAAACCTTGTGTACTAGAACGACTTACGACACTGACTTTTAAGTCGTCATTGCGTCTCATACTGTTCCTGTCTCTTATAAGTGGACAGATTTGAAAGTACACATTGGGATTTTTTTTATTTCAATTCTACTTATCACCAGAATGTTACTATAGGATACTGTAATGCACAGGGTACTGCAATGAGTTGTGGAGGTGAGATAGGCAGTCACTCCATGTAAAATACAGTAGGTATTCATCTTAATTCGATGGTGGGCGAATCAGGGTGCTGTCTGTGTTGATGTCATTCAAAAAGTGCTACATGGTAGCCTAATTTGAATAAATGATTTTGAAATTTGAAATTCGGTAAGACCGGTAGCCGACCCCCAACTATTGCTTGGGAATTGGCATTACAATAATTTGGAAAAAAATGTTTCCAGCAGTTACTGAGGAAGTGTAATATTTAAAAGGCAAATACATTCATATAAATTCTACTGGGCATTAACTAGCATTAAATATGCACATAATATGTATGTTTGTTTGTGTGCGTTCTGTTCGTTAACCCGGTTTAATGAATAATCGCCGTATTTACCAGCATTTAGTGCACTCGGTAGTCATTATACTTTATTTTATTTATTTACACGTTACGCTATTGTTAGGGCATTGCTTTGCAACTGTGACTTATAACTTGTTTAGAATTATAATTATTGATTGTACGGTAGTAAAGATTTTGATCAATAAGGCCAGAATATTTCAGAAATTACAGCAGTGTGATCTCATATAGGCTAAAAAATAATCTAATATAAACAGAAGAATATCGAAGCGGGGCGGTAGCCTAATGACTAGGGCGTCGACTTGCGATCATGTACTCGTAGTTACGGGTTCGAATCCCACCCATTACACTACCGACGTGAACCCACGCGTAACACAAGCATCTTAGCTTAGCACGAGGAGTTCAACGAGATTACTAGTAATGTGCGAACCACATAGCTAGTAATCTTTTTAAGAAAAAATAAATAAAAATAATGCTCTTGTTTTTCCCCACGGGTAATTAATTAATTACAAGCTGTAAATCATCGTCCTTTTCCAATATGTAAAGAAAATCAATTAATTTAACGCGGACGGACCTTTGATCTTTTAATGTTACTTTGTCGTAAGCCTCAGATTTTCTTCACGAAATATCCTTGAGACGAGATTGCCTTATCGTGCCATCTTATATTATAAAGTGATTAGATCGAGTGATACTCGATGGACGGTCAGCCTTGTTGACTCAGACAAGTTTTTATAAAGATTAACGATTTCCTCGTCATGAAAGGCGTGAATCTTTACCTGATCATTTATGAAACCCTCACGACTCGTGATGGTCATCTCAGGAATCTAATCTCGTGTTAGCTACTCTACGTAACACGAGATGTTAGCTAGAGTAGCCCTCGGTTGTAAACATATATATATAACACCCAAAGCGGTTATACAGGATTATTTTTTATGGAGTTCGTATGTTCAACGAGGTAATCAGGTGGTAATCAAACTTTCATACAAACATAAGTCACGTGACCTGTCACTTTGTATGAAAATTTCATTTTAAATTTTAAGATTTTGACCCATGTTCCTTAGGGAAAGGGATTCAATTTTATGCACCTGATTACCTAGTTGAATATATGCCCTCCATAAAAAATAATCCTGTATAAATATGACATCCAATGTGGTTGTATAGTGATGTGCGATAACGTTGAGAATTTATCTTATAATGTAGCTAATTATAATTTATCTATAATCGATGTTCTATGTTAGATTGACAGGGAAAGTTGATGCGCTGGGTATGTTATTATGTACCTATTTATAGAATAACTTTCTTGTGATATATTTATGTTTATAATAAGTTGAGGTGGGCATAGGCTGCTGGCTAGATAAGGGTTCCGTTTGTCCTTTTGAAGTACAGTCAACAGTAAAAGTAGATAATCAAAATCAGAATTCAAAAGTATGGGATTTTAAATTATACTTACCAAACATTTACTACTAGTTTGTGTTGTTGCCATATATTCGTCATCAGTTTTGACTCCAAAAGTTTTAAACTCAATTCATCATCTACTTTTGCTGTTGGACTGTATCTGCGGAACCCTAAAAAACAGCAGATTATTTGGTTATAAATTTCAGTATGAATATGAAAAGAATTATTCATTATTTTTTTACTGTAAACTACGTTAAGTATTTATTACTTGTCTGCGTTTACTCTTGACATTTAACTTAAAACTTAGCATTAACCTAGGTATTGCATTTCTAATGTCATTTCCAATGCAATCGCGTTGAATATCTATTCCTATTAAGAAGCCACGGTACCAAGCACGAACAGTTATTTCCTCAAAGCATGGATGTACTTCTGTACATTGTTATTTATAAAACATACCAAGTTAAATTACTTTGACACTGAGATAGAAAGTTTTAACTTTTTTAATTTGAATTAAATATTTTTTAAGTTACTTAACACCTTCCCTGTCCCGTCAGAAGACACAATAGTTGAAGCGGCGGTAGCTTAATGGCTAGGGCGTCGAACTTGCGATCGTGTGGTTGCGGGTTCGAATCCCACCCATTACACTACTGACGTGAACCCACTCGTAACACAAGCATCTTAGCTTAGCACGAGGGGTTAACGAGATTACTATTAATGTGCGACCCACATTGCTAGTAATCTTTTTTTAAAAAAAAAAAAAAACTGGGAATGTTCATATGTGACTCACGGGACGGTGAAAGGGTTAATATAGGCTTTGGTATTTAAAAGTAGTAATAGATGTTAATGCCACAAAGAGAAAAATAGTTTATCTATACGGATTTGTCGTTCATTTAGTGAAACCATGACAGGCACTACTCCATATAAAGCCCATGGAGCTATATCATGGAATATCCTATTCCTCTGGTGATGCTGTCAAAGCCTGCGCTCATGATAACTGCGGTAGATCACTTCAAGAATAAAAAAAATATGCCGTTCTTTTCTTCACAAAGATATAATTTAATCTGCAAAGAATAGTTTATTGGTGAACATTTCGAAAGTAGGTACGATTGGATTAAAGAAAAGAAATAAGCATCATTTTAAACCAACACATTCTCTGCACCGTCGGTAAATTTACTCTGTTACCAGCCAACGGACTTGCCAAAAACTCTTCAACGACCTAGATACGAATGCGACATGACAAACAATTTCCAACCTTATTACTCACTGCATCAAGTACATAATCCAACGAAAAGTTAGCTAGTCTTAAAATCACAAAGAAAAGTCAACTTTATTCACTATTTTCATAAAGTCCGTAATAGCATACTTGTATTGTAACGATTTAACCTTCCTCAAGACTGCCGGCGTGGCCTCGCTCCTTCCACGATCAAGGTTTGATTCCTAGACTTACCGCACGAACGAAACTAAACTCTTTAGCCATAAACATAAGATCTAATTTCCGATTTTCTATTTATATCTCGGTGAAAACTGTTGTATTGTCGTAACGGGCCGCAAATTTTTGCCATCTGTCAAAAAAGTATTTAGAAGTTTTTAAGTAGCGGTTTGTTGCGCGATTTGGGGAAATTAAAAGTTTAGTTTTATGAAGATAACGTTTGAGGAAATGTGTTTTTTAGTTTATGAGAGTGAAAGTATTTTCTCTAACTGTAACCTGTAATACTAGATTAATTGTTGATGTTGCAAAAATACGAAAACTGAAACGTTAATCAGTTTGAAGGCCCCGTTAAGTCTCATGCTGTCTCTGTCACTTTAAGGTATGAAGTAGCGACAGTCAGATATTTAAGAACATCTTAAAGTTAATAAGCGTTTTAGTGTTTGGGAAGGCTAGTTGTTAACGATAAGGGTTTGGTTATACGGGAAGGCAAGAAATATTGGATGTGATATTTGGTTCCGTTTGATGTTGTTATCGCCGCAATAATACAGGAAGACCGGTAGAGGGCGAAACGCAAGCGCCACCACTCATTCGTTCGTTTGTTCCCGGCTTCCTGCTCACCGGCGCTCATTCGCTCTCGGCCACCATTACTTTTCAAGACTTACATTCAACGTGTCGTCGTTTAAGCACACGTAACAAGTAATCCATTTTTTCTTTATTTCACATTAACATTTAAGGGATTGATGTAATTTCATATTTACTCCATAACCAATCCCCAACAGATGTCCTATCACAGTCTTTGCTCATCGTTATGTGTTTGGGCTAAACAGTTTGCGTCATAATTATGTAATGGGGTAATTGGAATATACAACATGTAGCAAAACCCCTGTTCCACCCCTAAGACTATTATTCGGTATCGTACTGCGAACACATATACAGTGGTGGTCATATAATTAAGAACGCTTATTTAACGGGAACATTTTTTTAAACTTACAAGTATAACTCATTGCATGTATAATGTTGTATGTCTCTCGGTATGGCAAAACTTTTACGTACTTGCGGTACATACGTTAATACTCATGATTGTCTCAAAATAAATAAATAAACTTTACACATAAGTCCGAACCTGGCATTACTATTTATTGGCTGGTCACATAATTAAGAACGATGAATAGTTTATCTTTTTATTCATATATAAATAGAGAAATCTCTGTGGCTCTGTCGTTGTTTGTCACTATTCGTATAGATTTGGCGCCATTTAGTGATGTAAAAGCCTTAAATAAAGGTGATTACTTCATATGAAAGTAATGGAGAGAAATAAAACTTGTGATAAATCGACTAGGGAAGTAATAATAAAACTTCGGGAGAATTGGTCTTATAAAAAAATTGCCGACCATCTGCAATACTCATAATCGATGGTTTTCCACGCTTTGTATCATATTGCAACTTATCAAACTACTACAAATATTCCGTGTGTTCCTAATCAGAGAAAGTCATCCCGTCGAGATGATCGAAATATCATTCGTTTGGCAAAACAATATCCTTTTAAAGGGTCTAATGAGCTGAGAAAAGAATATTTTGGTGCAAACAAGCCTTCAGCAATCTGGGCACGCACTATTCGAAGGTGTTTGGTAAAAGAAAAGTTTCACGGAAGGTTAGCTAGGAAAGTACCCATGTTAACACGGTGCCATAGGCAGGACCGGCTTGAAAGTATGAAGCCTGGACAGTTAGACAGTGGAAAAATGTTGTTTTTTCTGACGAAACAAAAATAAACAGGGTATGTTCTGATGGAAAACATGATGTACGACGCCATCCGAATAAAGCATTTGACCCTAAGTACACAAAAAAAGTCATTAAAGCTTGGTGGAGGAAATTTGAAAATTTGGGGACTTTTCTGGACTTGTATTGGACCTGCTAAACTGATGGAAGGAAACATGGATCAATTCCAATACAAAAATATGCTGGAAAAAACAATGTTACCTTATGCTGAAGACGTGCTTCTAGTTATTTGGACATTCCAGCATGATATTGATCCAAAGCATACCGCACACATCGTGAAATAATTTCTCACATCGCAATCAGTTTCTTATTAGATTGGCCAGCTAACAACCCAGATCTAATTCCAATGGAGCATCTTTGGTGCGAGGTATAGAAAAATGTTTCAAATCGACAGTGTGGCAATTTAACAGAGCTGTACGACATTTTCTTAGAAGAATGGAACTCTATCTCTCTTGGTAAATGTTAAAAATTTATAGAATCAATGCCTCGCCGGTGTAAAGCAGTGATTAAAAGTCGTGGACATGCTAACGACTCTTAACTTTATTTTAAAGTGTATCAAATTGTTTATTTCTTACGAACTTCATATTACTCCGATTTATTTTATACAAGTTTCATATAAAACAGCATCTCAAGCATTTAAATAATCGTTCTTAATTATGTGTCCAGCTTCATTTCTATGTGAATCTGTTACGCTAGAGAATAAATACAATTTGTAAATGAAATGGTTATTGGATTTATTATATATTACTAATCCCATTTGCCCAATTCATGTGGCTATTTCATAAAATAACTAGTTACTTCTGAGAAGGAACACAGAACTACATCTATACTAATATTATAAAGAGGAAACCTTTGTATTTTTGTATTTTTGTATGTTTGTATTGAATAGGCTCAAAAACTACTGGACCGATTTCAAAATTTCTTTTACCATTACTTAGAGGGATTCTTCCGAATCCGTATAGGGTATATTTTATCCCGGAAAATAGATAGGATTTTTCGTGGTAGTGAAAATTGTGGAGTAAGTCGACGAAAAAACTGCCGTACGTTAACGATTCTCGCGAACGCTGCCTAAATGGTTAGAGGTGTATGGTTGACTTCTATAGAAAAGTTGTAGAACTCAATAATGCCTACAAAAAAGTCCGTGATAGTAAAAACCAAACATTTATATTTTAGCCATTATAACCACTTTTCCATAGAATAAAAGTAATTAAAATTATTAGCCTATGTTTATTGATCATTTTATCGTCAAATACTAATCCTTATCCAAATAAACTATTTATTGAGCAAGATTGTTTCAATAGCTATAAATTACTTTTTATTTTATTCCAATCGGACAATTCATTCCAAAGATATTACGAATTTAAAATTGTAATTGGTATTAAAATGAATGATGGCCGCCGGCCGATATGTGTCGCACGACTCGCACGGCGAAACCGCAGGGGAGGGGGGCTGCACATCTATGAAGAAATAAATGTCTACCCGTGCGAAGCCGGGGCGGGTCGCTAGTAAGACATAATTTAGCAAATAAAATCTGGAATTTCCTATCGTTCTTAATTATGTGACCACAACAGTATGTGTATAAAAAGTAACATGTTCTGAAAAATGTTAAACCTGAATTGATTGAGGATATAAATAGCTCCACATCAAACTACCCATTTATTATAACCTGTAACCATGGCAACCGGTCTAACCTATGGATGCCGCTAACTCCCTCTAATTACACATTCGCTATTGAATTAGATGATCCAATCGTTAACATTGAAAAGGAAATCTTATTTGTGTTACGCATAAGTGCAAATTGCCGTGAAGCTTGGTCTTGAAAAAAAATATATATATAGGTAGGTAGGTATACATATATGAATACGAGAAGCAATCACTTTGTAACTGTGTTTCTACGAAAATTTGCGGACGGAGGAGTATGAAATATCTCACACTTACAGTTTATATAGTGCAGAATGCAATTTTTTTTTTAAGAAGTTTGCTGCGCTTTTTTATTTACGATCTAATATCGACCCCTGGACGACCATTAGTAGGTCTAATAATTGTCTTAAGTAGGTATATAAGGAAATTTTAGTCTACAACCCGCCCAAGGTTGATCTCTTTATGTTAAATACATAAACGCAACTTAATATTCCTCTATAACTGCTTGATAATAACTATCCATAACATTAAGCAACAAATAATTAAAACTGTAATTTTAAAACAATAAACGCACGATCAGAATCATTCAGTCATTAAATTCATAAGCTATTAATATAATTGTTTGCCAATTAAGTTATCAATGCCTTTTGCAACTGAATTCAAAGTTAATGTCATAAGTCAATAGGTAACTAAAATTTACGTTCAAGAAGATACAGCGATGGTCTAAAAGAGCTTTGGAGGCGAGTCTTGTCTTTTTTAACATAATAATAAAGAAAAATAGGTATAACTGGCCTATAAATGTCCCACTGCTGGGCACAGGCCTCCTCCCATATAAAGAGTTTAGAGCCTGAAAAAGGACATGGGCTATTTTATACCGCGACAACGGACACACACGCGGGCGGAGTCGTAGGCTTCAGCTAGTTATGAACTAGCTTTGCCCGCGACTTCGTCTGCGTAGACTTTAGAATTAGGTCCAAATTGGTTGAAAAGTGTGAAAGTAATTTTATCCTTGTTATAGAGCTTGCGCTGTAATAGAGAAAAATACCAAATTTCAAAGCTGTGTGCCCACGGCTTAGCTCGGAAACAATTTTAAATTTTCCCTCGGGAACTACTAAAGGAATCGGGATAAAAGGTAGCCTGTGTTCTTTTCCATGTCAGAGGCTACATGCATGCCAAATTTCATCCTAATCCGTTCAAGCGTTTTTGCGTGATTGAGTAACAAACATCCAAACATCCACACTTTCAAATTTATAATATTAGTAGGATTGAAAAGAAATGACCCACTTATAATATTGCTTTATCACATTCTGGTACTAGTTTTTTTCTGCTGGTTTTTCATGAATACTACAAAAAAAATATTTATCAAATTCTTGTATGTATACAAACGTGAAGATGAGTTAACCATAATTAGGAACGTTAGACAAGTATTCGTCTTTTGTTTTTGAGGTCGCTTATCAAATGCTACTTCCTCAATAAAAACTTTTTGGCGGCTATCTCGAGATAATGAGAACGAGATAGTTCCGGTGCATGACGAAGCTAATATTATACTGTTGCAATCGTTGCATTTTATGAGCATGATTTCATTTTAATTTTTCTAAGTCAGAATGATGCAGTGTTTTAGCTGACTATATGTGTGTAGCTTTAGACATGATGTTATTGAGGTGTTAGCTATACGTTATACATTAAAGAATTACAAAAACAAAGTAAACTAAGTTTTATGTTGTGGCAACAAAACCAGGGATTTTTTGTTATTGATTTGTAGAAGAATAATAATATAAACTGATGTTGAAGGAGAACTTATCATTACTAAAATTACCAAAAGTTACAGAAATAATATAGAATAAACTTTATTTAATACCTAGTTCATTATTTAGGCCAGTTAGGTTGTAATTAGACCAGTGAGTACCAATTTAACTGTCAAGTCTATAGTACATTTGTTTTGATCTTGACATAATATAAACAAACCACTAACCTCTTTTCAGATAAAGCCTTTGTTACAGACCCATTACGTAGAGTTTGAGTACAATAGGCGTACTTGTGAAGTGGGTGATGTTTGTTTTGAATTTAGTCCATTACTTAAACAATCTGAACCATGTTAAATCGATCTGTTGTAAGAGCAGAGCTAATAACTTATCTTTTATTTATCTTAGAAATAATACAGGATTAATTTAAAAGAAATGCGTATATTTAACGAGGTAATTAGGTGCATAAAACTGAACAATTTTCCCCAAGGAACATCGGTAGAATTCTGGATTTTCATACAAAGTGACAGGTCACGTGGCTTATGTTTGTATGAAAAAATTATTATCAATTTTTAGATTTCGACTTGCATTTCGTGCGAAAAGTTGTTCAGTTTTAAGCACCTAATTACCACGTTGATTATACGCACTCCTTTTAAATTAATCCTGTATAGGTAATTATTTATTTATTTATTTTACTAGACGCCCTTTACATGGAGTGGCCTCCATTGCACCTTGAGATGGAATAATGGAAGGAAGGGAGACCTTTGCCCAGCAGTGGGGCAATAAGGACTCAAAATACATCTTCTAATGTATAAAATTCTCGATGTGTTGTGTCTCGACCGATTTTCGTGAAATTTTGTGTGCATATCGGGTAGGTCTGAGAATCGGCCAACATCTATTTTTCACACCCCTAAGTGATAGGGGTGGCCGCCTCCAGATTTTACTAGTAAATAAATAAAATTTATTACTATGATGGACTTAGGTATATTTTTTTAAGAACCTTGTTTGTGTCGGCAGTTTAATTTTGTAATTTATTCTTAAATATATTTGTATGTTTTATGTTAATAGATCTAGGTATGAACTTGTAACGTGTAAACACTATCTAAAAATACACATTTTATGTAAGTATTCATACATCTAAATATAGACTTACACGTTCTTATCTAAAGGACAAATAATGAAGAGAGGTCGTTACGGTAATAAAAAGGGGTGACAGGAATAGGCTTCAAATTACACTGTTGTTGCCTTTATTCAAGTAAAAGATAATAATATAGCTTTGGTAAGCTAGTCGAACATCGAATAGAAAGTAATGATGACGACTTCGTGATGAATGAAGGGAATGTTAAACATTATTATTAATAATTTCTTTAATCAATACATAAAAAGCTGTTTACAATATTACCGCAATTTATGTGGCGATGTTAATATCAGTCGCCAAGGTTTGTGTGACTCGAGCGCAAGTTCGTGGGAAATCAGCCATCATCGGATTCTTTCGGCTGTGTTCGGTAACGCTGAAAAGTCATTTTTCCTAATGTCTTTGAGATATATCATGGGTTGGTTTGCTGAATGCTGTGTCAATATTTTTCATATAAATTTTGTTTGTATCAAAGAACGTGCTTCGTGCAATTTTATTTTCGTTTGGCACGTGTTTTTTTATTCTATACATATCTCTTTATACTTCTGTTTCAATATCGCACGTGAATTCCAATGTCAAACGTACATTTTATCACGAAGATATACGCGAGTTTTTATGTATTTTGTTTGTTATGTTAGTATTTGTACTTAGTACATTTTACAAGCAAACATTTACAATGATTTAAAAATAAAAATTTTTAGTCTGATTTCTTCCGTGAAATTGAATGATCGTTTTCTCAACTTTTTTCATTAATCTAAAGAAGAAAATGGAATTCAATCCTGTAGGTTTTGAAAGAATTTCATGATTAAATTTTAAACGTAGTTATGTATAATTATTTACTATAAGTTATAAATAACCGTTTGTAATTCTTGATAGAAACTGGGTTGGTTTTTACCCATTAGATTTCACCCACTTTTTACCCATACCTACCTAAGTTAATACATCATCATAATATTATTGACAGTCCTTGACGTAACCTACCTTGAAGTAAATACCTCTCTTATATCTGAATACTGAAACGTCAATCAGATTTGAACCCGCCGTTAAGTTATTCTGTCTCTATCCCTTTAAGGTATGAAGTTCCGACAGATAGTCAATTAAGAACACCTCAAAGTTAATTCACGTTTCAGTATTCGAAGGTTATTCAGTCATTGGTCTCCTAATTGTGTTCAAAATTGATACATCTCAATAAGCCACCAAACGATGAATTATCACCTGTTATCAGTATCATTACTCCTGATTATCTTGAAGGAAACGACTCTCATTACTTTTATCCAAGGTCAATCTTCTGTTTATTGATCAACTAGCACTCACGTCTGCGACAAACTTATATCAACCTTAGTACATTTGAAATAAAGGTGATATGATACTTAGTGGTGTCAGGCTAAAATCTATCTTATTCCCCTGAAATAAAGCTGTGTATAGTTTGGATAGTGATATGCGGCTGACTGTATGTTTTATGGTTCTTCGATAGTATGTGGAATCGTGTCGCTATGGAGTTCTCATTTCACTAATGGCCTTTAAAAGTAATGTTATTTTTTAAACTGTATTTTGTATAATTAAAATTCCTAAAAACGGTATTAGGTTGAGGCAATCATTTGACGTTTTAAACTAAATAAATAAGCTTACCTTCTTACTGTTATTTATGATCACAATATACATTTTTGACTGCACGGATAGCCGAGTGGTATAGGTCACCACGCCAATTACCACTGTGCGCGACGTGCTGCGGGTTCGATCCCCGCATGGGACAAGTATTTGACAACACCCAGACTTGGAACAAGCATTTGTGTGATCCACAAATGCTTGTTCCAAGTCTGGGTGTTGTTTGTGCATGTGATTTGAATGTTTGTGAAACCCCCGCGACACAAAGAATAAATTCCTAAGGGAGGGGGTCGTTCTAAAAAGAAAAAAAAACGTGGGCTTAATGCCTGACAACATTTTCTACCATTTCTCCTACAACACTTAATAATAGTATCTATAATACTAAATTTCAAATTTGTTTTGTCTCCAGGCGGTAGACTGGTGGTCTGTCGGCGTGCTGACGTACGAGCTGCTCACCGGCGCCTCTCCCTTCACGGTGGAAGGCGAGAAGAACACGCAGCAGGAGATCACGAAGAGGATCGTGAGGTGCAGCTACCCCGTGCCTCCGGATGTCAGTCCTGAAGTACAGGACTTTATTAGGAAGTAAGTAGTTCAAAATCATGATTATTTGGTCCATATCCTAACTTTCGGAATACCATGTTGGAAGTTTGCTAACTGCGCCTGTGTACCTGCCCCCCTAGTCAAGCCACAGTTCTACAAGCCATAGAACGCTGATCGAATCGCTCAAATGTATGAAAGTGACAAATAAGCCTGTGCCACATGACCTATCGAAAGCGAATGTAATTTCCATACATCTATCCGTACGTCATCACTTAAATTTTCAGCTTGGTAGAGGCCTACATCCATCAGTAGACCGATATAGCCTGAACTGTTCGTTCATTCTGACCGTTCATAATGTTTTCTTTATCAACTAGAACTAATTATTATGTTATTATTCTTTATTGTACACATGATAATATTTACAAAAATCAATAAATACAGATTTGATGTACAGAGGCAAGCTTAAATCAAATTGAATTTTCTACCAGCAAACCTTGGAGTGAGTGATTTGGTTAAGAGCCATTTCACGTTTTCGCGCGAATATCTAAGATTTTAGTCGCCTAATTTACCATCTTAGTTAATACTCTGGCATTGGTGAATACATGTAAAAAATAGACCAATCTTTCGTATTGACACTTCATGTAAAACATTTACAGAAACTTATTTCTTTACTTTGTAGTGATTAATCTCCCACAACTAGTTTACTGAAGAATCATCGCAGAGTCAACTTCAGACTCCTATATCTATCATTAACAGTTATAATTTTGACGAAAAAAAATACACAATGCATCAGGCATATAGTTTTGTCGACACATAATGTACTAGAATATCGATTATTATAAACATTAATTAGTAAAAAAATAAAGTCTTGGGTCAATTTTTACGATTTATTCGCAATTATATCGCAATTTTTTGGGTTTACTAAGGCGTAATTACATAAAAAAAAATGTCAAAATAAACTATGTTCTTTAACAAATCGAATTCTAAAGTTTGATTAAAATCCCTTCATTTAATTAGACATAATATCGATATTAAAATCACTCTAAATTAGAATAAAGTACGATGCATAAGCCGGTACTGTTTAGTCCGGTGCGAGCGCCCATCGAGGAAGGACCTATGCCACTTTTTCCCGCGTCTCAATCTGCGCGTGCTCATGTCGTGAACGCATTATTATACTACGACTACAACATTTTGATTTTTTTCGGTTTTTTTTTTACAAGAGGAAAGAGTTTATTTTATTATAAAGTGTTATTTTAGTAGATTAAAGATTAATTATATATTATTGATTAATATTGTTTAGCAATGTATTTTGTACCATTGTATCAAAAAAAGGAAAAATAAAATTATGCAGCCATATTATTATAACTTATGTGATAGTCTATATTATTATTTGTTTTCCTGATAATTTTTATTACATACTTTACATAACATATACTTGTGTTTTTTTTTATTATCTAGAATCCTTTATTAGACTGAATTTAATTTTGACAAGTCAGGATAGTTTACATATAACTAATTTAGACGTGAAACAGATAAATAAAATAACTTTTTTCATAAATCTCTAAATTCCGCATTATGATTACAACGGCTCAAGATTATTTAGTCCGTCTCGACACTCGCGTTACACTGCTTGTATTATGTATGTGTGATAAGCTTTGCACACATACACAGTGCTGCCGTCTTTTACCTAAACTCGAGCGCTTTAATTTTGTGAAATGGCTCTTAATGTTGAGGGAGAAAGAAGGGTACAACTAGATTATTATGCAATAAAAATAGTACTTATAGTAAATATAATAATATGATACATATCAAGTTTAAATATGTTGTAATTCCTTACAGATTACTAGTGAAGGACCCGCGTCGTCGGCTCGGCGGCGGTGAGGGCGATGCTGAAGAACTCAAGAGACACCCCTTTTTCCAGGTTAGATACATGTTCCGAGGTTAGTTGTAAAACGGAATCAGATACACAAATATTACTGTTTACATAGTAAGTAGGTTGGTGAAAGGTTAAGCCGCCCTCGCCGCGGTTGGTCCGTGGATGGGTGACCATTTGTAAACATATCGAGACCCCTCCGTACCTCGGAAAGCACGTTAAGCCGTTGGTTCCGACTGTCCTAAAGTGATCTTTGATAGTCGTTAAGTCATTACAATTCTGACAACCAGTCTTGCTTTGGAATATTGTAATGGAATGTTGTGTAGGTCAGATAGGCAGTCGCTCCTTGTAAAATATGGCATTCAGCTATATCCGGTAAGACTGGAAGCCGACCCCAACATAGCTTGGGAAAAGGCTAGGCAGAAGATGCAGAAGACATAGTAAGTAGGCATAGTACCAAACTAAAACAAAAATATACAAATTGTAATTTATTAAATTATGTCTTTGTAAAAAATAATCTCTATAGCTTTTTATATTAGCATAGATATGATAACATATTTACACTATACACATTTTTTTATATGGATGGGGGCATCACCTACATGCCTACCATTAGGACGTCAAATTCCATCGTAAGTTGTATCCCTCAGGGTAGTCAGTTAAGGACTGCCGACTCCAGCTAGTACAAAAAATATTGACGTGTAAAAATGATTGCATAATATATTATTATGTATTACTATCTAATTTATACAAGTATTTTTCAAACATTTATTTTCATATTATTTTACTAGCTGTTTCACGCAGCTCCACCCGCGGTCTCAATCTATAATATAAAAATGAATCGCCAAATGTGTTGGTAAGCGCATAACTTTAATATAACGACTGCACCAAATTGGATGATTCTCTTTTTATTGTGTTTGTTATTGTCAGGACAAGGCACTCCTTACGCGGATGAAACCGCGGGTCACAGCTAGTTTTTTATATAATTGATTTGTAATCTATCCTCAAACTGCACACTGTGTGCAAATTTGATTAGAATCGGTTAAGTAGAGAAGTCGTGTGTCGAAGTGACGCGTAATTTATATATGTTATCAAGATTATGTATGAACTTGTAATAACACAACCTCTACTATCTAGAACCTGGATTGGGAAGGCGTTGCGAACCGCCAGGTGAAGGCCCCCTTCGTGCCGGTCCTCACGCACGCGGCTGACACCTGCAACTTCGCGGACGAGTTCACGCGCATGCCGCCCACAGACTCGCCCGCCCAGGCGCCTAAGCATCACGATAAACTGTTCCTTGGTAAGTTTACCCTAAGAAAACAATAAGAAACCTTAATTTGCTGATCATTAGGTAGGTTATGGTAGGTTTAATAAAGTTGAAGTTGAAGGTTTTTAAAAGTTTTTAGAGTAGAATCAAACACCTAATATTTGTACGTAAAGAAGCGACATGCACACACCAATGGTTCTTCTTCATCAGATAAATATTTTTTGTCAAAGAGTCTTATAGATCTTGACTGGATCTCAATTTTCTTGTTTGATGCTATTAGATAAACCTCAAATTGATGTAGTAGATATTTAGATATTTTGAAATATATCTTACGGGCAAATGCTTATAGGTTCCCCTATATACGTAGGGTCCATTCTAAACGGTCAACCTCTCCTATTTATCCCACGTGGTGGTGGGGTCAGCCTTCGTACTCTTTCTCTTCGCTTCTTTCACATCTTCGACCATTGACATTATTATTCTTGCCTTTTTGTCCCTTTGAAAGTTTTCATCTCTCTGAACATACTCCTACCGACTAAAAGAAGTGCTTTTCCATACTCTTAACCGCACAACAAGGCGATAAAGTATACCAATATAATATGTACTACTAATATCAACTTCGTCTAGTTATCCTGTCACACTAGTTAACTGTTTGTGTGCGTTCAAATACTCAAAAAACGTTCACGCAGTGCATTACGTTTGCCAACAAACAGAGGTGCTACTTCACTTACGGCCCTTGACTGTACTCCTCCAACCCTCGCACCATTGTTCTTGTTCAATTTCCATCCAAATTCTCATTACATTCAGTGAGGTACAAGGGATGATAGAAACCTTTCTTTACAGGTTACTCATATGTAGCGCCGAGTATATTGTTCTCTGAGAACGTTATATCGGACCAGATATGGATGCAGGCCACTGGACAGAAACATGATAAACTTAAAGGATGGGTCGCTAAGGTAAGATATTTGGACCCTGTTGTAAGTTCTCTCTTTTGCGATGATGCTCATTACAGTTTAACGATTTTTTTGTGCAGTTCTATTATTTTCTAGAATCGCTTTTAACCACGAATTTAATAATTATTAAGTTTCACTTTAAAAATGTCGTTGTGGACTAATAATCGGGCATAATGGATGCTACTGCGGACTTAATTAAGACCCGGTATTTGTTGGAACCAGAATAAATAGGTAGTTTCAACATGCATATATGTATGTTACTAGCTGTTTCCCGCAGCTCCGCCCGCGGTAATTTTTTTTATGTAATTGAGAATTTTCTTTACTATAAACCTTACGGAGCCCGAGACCTTTTCAACGAATGCAAAACCGTGGAAATCGGTTTGTGCGTTCTGGAGTTAGAGCGTCAGGAAGGAAAACCCGACTTATTTTTAGTATATGTTACTTATTTTTATTATATGTTATGACTTAATGTTTTGAGGCCCAGAATTGAAATTTTGGGAACTTTTTCGTCACTATTAGGGTCTTATACTGTAAGTAAACTGTCAAGTTTCTTCCAAAATTTTCGTACCCGGTCTTTGCTAACTGAACTGTAATAGTCTTATATTAAACTAATATATTTTTTTCAGGACTCACCATTCTTCCAAAAGTACGCGGTTGAGCTTAGCACGCCGCTCTTAGGTGATGGGTCATATTCCGTCTGCCGGAAGTGCATCCACCGCCAGACCGGCAAGGAGTACGCAGTCAAAGTGAGTATGGTCGCAATACCACTAAATAAATGGTCATGAAATCAAGAAATTCGGTGGATTGAAGAAAAAAAAAATTGAGACATGCACGGTTATTGAGTTGAATTATTCAGTATCTTGCCTCAACTGCTTGCTGCTGCAATGATGGCTAAATTTAGAAATCTCGAGTTAATCTTGCAATAGTTATGATGTTAAGTCAATACACAATAATTAATGTACTGTTAAAGAATGTGTTAACAGAGGATCCCTGGAGAACCCTGTCGGGCACAGCAAAAAACACGCCAAAGCGATGAGTTACGAAGTCATAAACACAATCACAGGCACACGAGATGTCCTTCTGTTTTTGTGACATAGTTATAAGATGACAAGAGTTAGTAAGCTTGCCATAAAGCTAAAATCATACTTTTTTGCAACAGATAATATCTACACAGAAGAAAGACATTAAACAAGAGATCGAGCTGCTGAAGGCGTGTCAGGGATGCCCCTACATCATCACGCTGCATGAGGTCTTCCATGATTCTGTAAGTCTACTGTATTTGTGTCATTCGATTTAGAACTTAATTACAATACCGTAAGGTACTTTTAACATTAGGTTAATATTTATGTTTTCAGTTGGTCATTCGATTTTGAACCTTATAACTACTGTAGTAAGGTACTTAGGCAGTCTTAGGCTTCTCCTGTGTGATTTATAGACATAGAAGCTATGTTGTGTTTTTATAAAGGGTCTACTGCTTTGTCTTGTTAAATGGGTTACGAAGATTAGATAGGCATTCGCTCCAAGTACGATATTCATTTGAATCTGAATTAATAAAGCAAGCCAGTTTTAATATAAGGAGAAAGTAAGGGCCGAAGTATCAATAATTATAAGTACTACGTAACTAGCAATGTTCGTTACTAGTATTCTTGTAAAACCTTCGTAATAACCTAAAAATGGAAGTGCAATGGATGGTTTTCAAATCGAGAATCACATGATCGCAAGTCCGACGCCCTAGCTATTAGGGTACCATCCTTTGTTTAAATTGGCTATTTCACAGCATTGCAAGTTTTTTTTTCTTTTCGGTTAATTAGTACCACTTTTATACCCAGTTCGGTCCTTCATGTAATACCCGGGTGGTCCGTTAAGTAATCTCCTTTTAGCTCGATAAACTTGACCCTATGATGATACAATTTCTTTAACCGGTCCGAAAAATATTTTTTCTCTAGGTCTGCAAAGTAGGCCTCTGTGGCGGCGATGACTCTCCTCATTCGACTAAAAATTCCTGCCTATGACTTTTACAAGTATGAAAACAAAAGGAAGTCACACGGGGCCAAATCTGGAGAACGAGGTGGATTAGGCAGGATTTCGTAGCTCAAGTCGACCAATTTGGCTGTGAGCCGTGGGCCGCCGTTTTGAGGGCGGACAGCACTTTGTTCTTCGCCAAATGGGGCTGTTTTTTCTGCAATTCGCTGTCGAATCGGCATAATAATAAGGCTGGTACAGTCGCCTGATCGTTTTGGCCTTATCCAGATAGTCAAAGAAGATCAAACTTTGTGAATCCCAGAAAACGGTGGTCATCACCTTTCCGGTCAATAGGACAGTCTTTGCCTTCTTAGGAGCACATTCACCGGGAAAAGTTCCTTGGTCTCTGGTGTGTACCACTGAAACCATATTTCGTCGAGGATCACGAAACGACGCAAAAACGCCTTCGGATTGCGCTTAAACAGCGTCAAACACTGCTCTGGAGTAGTCTCACGGTTTCGCTTGTTGTCCAGAGTGCGTAAGCGCGGCACCCATCGTTCTGACAGTTATCTCATGCCCAAAATGTCATGCACCCACGCATGTCTTTTGAGATGCCTACTGTCTCTGCTATCTCACGCCCAGAGATCGTGGATATTTGTTTGTTTTCCTCGGTGTTAACCGTTTTTGAGGCATTTGGGCGTTATCACCAAAGACCGATGCACGACCATGTTGCAAATCGTTCAACAAAATTACAAGTCCAATTCGACTGAAATTTATTTAAGTACCTGACGGACCCTCATCTCAAAGATCATCATCATAATTATGCCTAGCTTTTTCCGTTGGCGTCCAATCTTGTCAGATTTAGCTGAATACCGTGTTTTACATGGATTGGATATAAGACCCTACACAATCGTGACCAAGGGCTTAACGTGCTATCCAAGGTACGGAGGGGTCGTGGTATACTCGCAATTGGTCACCCATCCATGGCCCTGCTGCGGCGGGCGTGGTTTAGTGGCCAAACCGTTACACTTAGCCAAGTGCCCCTTGTCAAAGACCCCATCAAAGATGTAACTTTTAACGATGATTTGTTGTTTTTGTGCAGGCCTTCACATACATAGTTACGGAGCTAGCGAGCGGCGGCGAGCTGGCGGCTCAGCTAGCGGGTGGCGTTGAGGAACGTGCGGCACGTCGCCTTCTAGCGCAGCTGGCGCTCGCGCTGCGGCACATGCACGCCAGGCGGGTGGTGCACAGGGACCTCAAGCCCGAGGTACGTACATGGTGACGCAGCTGGCGGCACATGCACGCCAGGCGGGTGGTGCACAGGGACCTCAAGCCCGAGGTACGTACATGGTGACGCAGCTGGCGGCACATGCACGCCAGGCGGGTGGTGCACAGGGACCTCAAGCCCGAGGTACGTACATGGTGACGCAGCTGGCGGCACATGCACGCCAGGCGGGTGGTGCACAGGGACCTCAAGCCCGAGGTACGTACATGGTGACGCAGCTGGCGGCACATGCACGCCAGGCGGGTGGTGCACAGGGACCTCAAGCCCGAGGTACGTACATGGTGACGCAGCTGGCGGCACATGCACGCCAGGCGGGTGGTGCACAGGGACCTCAAGCCCGAGGTACGTACATGGTGACGCAGCTGGCGGCACATGCACGCCAGGCGGGTGGTGCACAGGGACCTCAAGCCCGAGGTACGTACATGGTGACGCAGCTGGCGGCACATGCACGCCAGGCGGGTGGTGCACAGGGACCTCAAGCCCGAGGTACGTACATGGTGACGCAGCTGGTGGCGTGGACCACCACATCAACAACTCTTGAACGGTTTGGGAGGAGTTACCGCCCTCTTAGCTACCTTTACCATGACTCCTTCACTCCGCGGTACCTACAGCAATAAATGCCTACACTTTCCCTTAGATTCTTCACCACTTCACCGGTTCCGACCGGTGAAGTGCTTCGCTAACGCGCAGAATAGTGAAATACTATAATGGATGAAATAACATTTGATTCGTTTTTATTGAATTGGACCCAATTTAAAATAAATTTAACGTTCGTTTTATAAGATAGTTTCTTAAAGAATTTGTCCGCGTTTCAAACACCTTGGACCATTACGAGAGCAACTTTAATGTGATTTTTGTTTGTTAAGATATCTCAACGATTTTAGTGTCAAATAAAAGCTGTATGTCAAAAACCATTTTATATGTTTACGCGTTTAGGAGATAATTCAGAATTGGTATAGTGAACATTTAAGTAACCAGAATTATTGTTTTTTGTTCTACGAACTTTTTAGTTAATGCAAATATGAAAATATTAATATCGCGTTAGTTAGGTACTGAGCGCTAATACAAGCTGAATTGCACTTTGTCACTAAGTTACTATAGCCTTTATTTCTATTAATTGTTGCGCGTTGGCTCTTCTGTACTTTTGAGTTCTTATGATTCTGTCCTTTTACTGCCTTCCGGCCCTTCTCCCAATTATATAAGTTCGGTGCAAAAAGTATTTTCCTTCCATTCATCTCATTATGCCTGAAATATTTATTAGCGAATATGATAAATTCACCTATTTTTTTTTTAATCCTCATCTCAAAATATACATTACTAGCTGTTGCCCGCGGCTTCGCTCGCGCGTAAAGTATTATAGAAACGTCTTGCCGGAAACATTGATTGAATCATAACAAAACTTAATACTTTTCTTCAGTCATTGACGTTTCGCGAAAATATTGTTTTTGAAACTTTTTTATGATAAACTCTTTGTTATGTGTTCTTTCTTTAAAAATTATCATAGTGTGCGAGCGTTCCAGAATCAGTGAGTCAGTGAGTCAGTGAGTCAGTGAGTGACGTGGGCTTTTATATTATTTTAAATATTAAATAGGAAAAACTAAGTTTATGATATCGTTTCCAGAACATTCTCCTGTCGAGCAGTAGGCTGAGCGAGGCCAAGGTCAAAGTGGTGGACTTCGGGTTCGCGCGGCGGACACCCGACTGTGCCGAGGATAGGCCGCGGATGATGACGCCTTGCTTCAGGTAATATTCACTTTTTCATTCATTTTGAAGACCGGACAAGTGAGAGCGACATCGCTCACCGAGGGTAACATACAAAATTTTATTCCATTGAGAGTAATGTATTTGTTTTTGGGGTATAATCGGTCGTGTCGTTTTTTTTTTTTTTTTTTTTTTTCAATTTAAATTTCATTATCACAGCTTGAAGAGACTGATGACATAGTTGACATAGATGGGATATGGTTTTAATTTCAACTCTATATCTCTACGCGTTTCCGAGATAAGAAAGGGTCTTTACAGACGGATGGACCGACAGCAGGACAAAGAAGTGACCAAAAAATAGTTCCGTTTTACTCTTTTGAAATACGGAACCCCCGAAAATGAGATATTTTAGCTTTACATAATTGTAATCTTATTGTGTGTTGATAAAACTACTTTTAAACGGATTATATCGCGGATTTTGATTTTTATTGAATACTAGCTTTTGATCGCGGCACCGCCCGCGTTGGCATCGGTTACCGTGGCAAATTATAGCCTATAGCCTTCCTTAATAGGTGGGCTACCTACCAGTGAAAGAATTTTTCAAATCGGACCAGCATTTCCTGAGATTAGCGCGTTCAAAAAAACAAACAAACTCTTCAGCTTAATAATATTATACTATATTGAATATTACGTGTATTACAGCTTATTGTGTGTTACAGCTTGCCGTACGCAGCACCGGAAGTAGTGTCCCGCGCTCGCTCGGCCGCCGCTCCCGGCTACGGCCCGCAGTGCGACCTATGGAGTCTTGGAGTTGTCTATGTGAGTAGACAATACACATTTTCTGCTATACCCTGAGCCTGGCTGAAAAAGGGAAATCGTATTTGGCTTGAATTTATTAGAATAATCATAAATATCGTCTAATAATAAACAGTTATTAAAATATCTTTATTTTCCAGTATTACATGCTGTGCGGCAAGGCACCGTTCCAGCCCGTGTCTAAGAAGGAACCGATCACTTCCTTCATGGACAGAATAAGGACCGGAAACTTCACCATGGATGGTCAGTATTGTAATATTTATTTCTATTTTTAACTAGCGACGTCTCGCGGCTTCACCCGGAAACGGGGACCACTTAGCGGATGGTCAAATGGTCGGAATCATCACGCAAAGATTTATCCTGAATGGGAAGCGAACCCACGAACTCCGGTTTAGCTGTAAGGATCACTACCTGAGTGGTCCCCTCTAGACAAATAGGTCGATCTTAATTAAGAATAATAAAATAATACCAGCCTATAAATGTCCCATTGCTGGGCATAGCCCTCCTCCCATATAGAGAAGGATGAACATTGATTTATTGAACACCATGCTTGCTTTACTGCGGGTTGGCGATTTCAGATGTTTGATGTTTTCCTTCATTTATAATATAATAACGGCCTATAAACGTCCCACTGCTGGGCACAGGCCTCTTCCCATATAGAGAAGGAATGAGCATTGATCACCACGCTTGCTCATTGCGGGTTTCTCCTTCATTTAATTATGAATTAATATAATAAATAATATGTTTTTTGAACAGGTCCAATCTGGGAGAAGATATCCACGGAGAGCAAGCGCATCATAATGGGTCTGCTAGCCGTAGACCCTCTGCGACGGTTCGGTACGGACGAACTGCTCGCTGCGCTCGGGATCAGTATACCTGAGAACAACAGTTTCAAACTTGCTGTGAGTATCATTAGATAACTAGGGGGCCTGTCCCGACTTGTCACGGGAATTATATACAAAGACGTTCATCTTCAATCACTCAATGCATTTATTGTTGATCCGTTCTGTAGATTTTGAGTTCTTCGCGTTTAGACCTTGTTCTGTAATAAGTTTAGACGATTGCAAAGTTACTGTGTTAGTAAATTAGCGACCGTTTCAGGAATTGAGAATTAAAACTTAAATAAGTATGAAAAATTTAATTTCAATCTGAAATCAAGTAAAGATTTAACGGAAACAATGAAAGTAATTAAATAGATAAATAACTTAACTTAAAAGTAATGTCTTTTTAAATTGTTCACAGGACATGACGAAAGCGGACCTGTACAAGCGTCGCTACAAGAATAAGCACCGGGAGTCCAGCGCGTCGTCAGCCGGAGCCTCACAGTCGGACACCAACGACGACCAGAATGACACCCTACTCGACACCATCACCATACAGAACAGGATGCACAAGAACTCCATAGAAAACGACGTCGAACTCATCAAAGCCAACACCATAGAAACACCCGTCACCGAACCATCAGAACCAACCTTCGATATAGAAGACGACGTCCCACAAGTCAAACCAGTCGAAAAGACATACGCGAAATCTAGATCTAAGTTAGACGATTACATCTACATCGAAAGCAGTCAAGGCCTCGACGGCACTGAGGTCGCATTCCCGAAAACTAGTCGCGCTAAGAAATCTAAATCACCTGTTCCGAGGAAACGCAGAAAAATTGAGACGAGACAGACTAAGAAGGAGGTTAATGGTGGTGGGGATAGAGAGCTGCGTAGTAAAGTAGAACCACCCAAGCGCGGGAGACCGAGGAAACAGGTCGAGAAACCTATCGTTAGCAATAAAAACACAGAAAAGACTAGGGCCACTAAAGAATCTATTGAGAATGAGAAGACGATAATCACTAGAGTCACGCGCAAAAGAAGGTACGAAGAGGTCACTAAACCTGTCTTGAGGGAAAAAGGACAAAATGGAAGGTCATCGCGCAAGGCCAGTCCTGAGCCCGCTGTGACTGAGGAAAGAAAGGTCGTTCGTGCTAAGAGGAGTAAGGCACCTCCCCTAACTTTAGAGCTTCAGGATCCACAGAATGTCCGCATGACGCGCTCTCGGCGGCGGCGACTCGAGATCAGTCTGTCGCCCTCAGAAGTCAAGAACTTAGTCCCCGCTTTCTCGTTCGAGTCCGACCGCCGCGTTAACTCCATCGAAAGCAACCGCTCGGCGAAATCCAACGCCAATACCAAAGTGAAACGTAAAGACACCAAAGCGAAAGCGAAGCCGGCAAAGGCTAGCAAAGCTAAAAAGACACCCGCCCGCAGCACCCGCGCCCGCGCCAACCGCAGGTGAAAGAAACCTCGTTCCTAACACACAGAGTTAACAACACCAGCGCCATCTCTTATCATATATAGACAATTCATAGACTGTTGCGCCTCACGGCAACTATATTCTAGTTTTAACCCCCCCCCCCCACAACATGGCGTCAGCTAACCTCAAATTCCAAATGAGACAAAATAGTGATGCAATAAAATTATGGACGCTTTGCTCACGCGTAGACATAGACAACAGAGGAAAGAAATTATTTATTCAACGAGAAAAAAAAGAGTAAGGTATATTTCTTTAAATGTAGTTAGCCTCTGATCTAGTTCGTGAAAAAATAACGTTAGACCTGTTTTTATTTTTTAATCCTTTTATTTAATGTTACTATTAATTTTTAAGATACTTTTTTTCCCCTATTATTACCATTAGAATTAATTCTTTGAAGTTGGTTATTATGTATTTTTGATTAGAATAATGAAAAATAATTAATTAAAAAATAGGTAAATTGGTGTGATTGAGCACTTTACAGTAGTTGAGAATAAAATTATTTTGTGAATTACTATAATTTATTATTTTATAGCGCTAAAAATATCTTGCTTGTTTGTTTGTGATGTGTTCATAAATGGGCGAGGGAACCACTGATGCACGAAACCGATTTAGTTCTCGATTTAAACGATTCGAAATCGATCGATTCGCTCATGTGTCAATGTATATGAGTAACACAAAATTGCTTGTTTTAAAACCTCGTTTCGTTAAACTAAAATTTTAAAATCCGTAACAGATCTCTTTCCGTATAAATAAAATAAATTACTTCGTTTGTGTGTGTATATTTGTTTTACATAGAATAATAGGTTAAATTTGTAAATGTTCCCTTGTATAATGTAATAGACGTGTATTACAATTCTTTCTTCCACTTAGTAAAAAATATAAAAAAAAAATACTTATTTATGGTGAAAGTGCCAAAGCATGCTTGAAATTTTTCGCTTGTAATGTTACGCGTTCGAAATTTATTTGTAATTGTTTAAAATACAACTTTTTAAATACTTCCCTTTTTGTGTGTGGGTTGTCCAGAAAGCTGTTGTGTTAAAATTTCGTATAGTCAAATACAAAATGTATGTATATACTAACTAAAGATATTAATGTTAATTTATAAAAGCAATCAAAAAATATCAACACTTAAAATCTTTTCTATATTTTATGTTATATTTGAGTGCTTGTTACGTATTTGTTTTAAATGTACAGACAAATTTATGGTTTTAGGCGCTCTGATTGGCCCAATTGAAGCTCTTCAGAACTTCTAGAGTCAATTGCGTTACGTGCCGACCGCGTAAATGTAAAAAAAAAACGCACTATGAACTCAATGGGGAGGTCGCGTGTCAATATCCGCCAGGGTTACTTATGTAGCTTATAATCTGTCCATTTCGACTAATCGCAGGCTAGTAGCTTATCCCCAATGATATTATAAGTAAAAAGGTGTAGATAGGTTACCTACACAAAATTCGATCTTCAAAAACGGCACACTAACTCACACATAAATAACTGAATATTGCACAGCACACTACATTACGATTAGACGTCAAGGTAGGATGGCATGATTCGATTATCGCTAGCAAAAAAGAGACAAATGTAATTGGCGACATAAATAAATCAGAAATGACATTTTACCTTACGTTAAAATGTGGCTAGTTAGCCACATTTTAACGTGTCGCTTGCTGAGCGCCTATAACCTATCTACACCTTTTTACTTATAATATCATTGCTTATCCCTCATTGGTGGAAATGGATAGACGGATTTTTGACACGCGACAGAGCCCCCATTGTAGGATTCGGTTTGTTATCACCAAAATAATTTATTCCAATCGAATTTCTTCTTTGTTTCTGGGCAGCCCATACACAAGTTATCTAATTCTTTTGTCGTTTTAAGCGCTTTTACCAAATAAAAACTATTGTTTTCCGTTCACTTCCCTGTAAATATACTATGATAGCATTTAGTACAAAATCGGTGGAAGAGTTGAAAAAAAAAATATTATTTATAATTAAATTGATGATACATAATAGTTTCAATTGTCAAACTTACATGTTACTCTATCGAATCGTGATACGAAAAGGCACTGAATAAATTATATTAGCTAATGGGGCCTGACTTCATGTTTTATCTCTAAATTTTAGTTAACATGTTGCATACTGTTAAAATTTATGTAATATTGTTAAATTTTCTCACATTCGTGTTGGTTTTAATCTTTATGTCCGGCTGTTTGTCTAAATTCTATATACATTGTAACACTGTCCTCATAACTGTCTGTCTATCATGTATTCGTAACGAACTTTAAAAAAAGCCGTTAAGTTTAAAATGATTTGCAAGTATTTAAGATTCAATAACTACCCCCAGTTTCTGAAAGGGGTAATCAACTTTATAATTTGTTATCAAATCTTACCTGAAGACGGTAGCCTAATGGCTAGGGCACCGGACTTGCGATCATGTGGTCGCGGGTTCGAATCCCAACCATTGCTTTACCGACCTGAACCCACTGGTAACACAAGCATTTAGCTTAACACGAGGGGTTTATAAGAATACTAGTAATGTGCGACCCATATTATAAGCTAATATAGAAAAAAAAAATGATCACGACTGTGATTGGTTAACCAAAAGAATAACAACCAATCAGAATGCTCGACGTGATGGTTGACAGGTGATTCTTTTTTGTTGATTAGCCTTTAAAAACTGGGGGTAAATTGTTATTTGTGTACAATGCCCGATAATTCTGTTATATATTAGAGAATATATATGAAATCCAATATAAATAGCTTAAACAAATGTCGTGCGGTACTTTCGCGGCTGACCAGTATGTAGATTTTTTATCAATATCATTAGGGATTGAATCTTCCATGTTTCATTCAATCCATTAAATTAGGCAGTAGAACTAGATTTGGGCCATAAATTATTGTGAAAGTACTTGAATCGTTATTCATCTATAACAGCGACAAACGAGCTATCCAATATAATATTTCAATATACTTATAAATCGTATTGTATGTGTGAACTGTTAAAAAAAGATTTTAAATTATACCGCCAATTTGTCAATAGATTAATAAAACTCTTTTTATCAAGCAAAGGTATATCAGCGTTGTGCCGACGCGTATTGCGATGATCTTTTTTTTCGGAAATTATAAATTTCCCCGATTGCTTAACTCGAGTAGCCGTTACGACACGTAATGTGGTAATGTTTGTAAAAGTGCACTTAAAATGGATTGTACCAAAAGATTATATAATTTTATAATAAAGTGTTAGAAGTTATTAATGATGTCGGCGTAAAACAAATTTTGTAAGACGTTACACGGATGCCGGCTGGAGATATTGGATTGTAATAAATATACCATTTTAACATTATTTATTTGTTTTATTAATACTATGTGAGTTTGTTTTCTAGTTGACAAAATAAGAGACCTTTTGGCAAAGTCTTTCTATTAGTTTTACAAGTTAATGTTTTACTTAGCAGAGATATTACACAGTAAATATGGCAGACAGGGAATTAGAGACCTGACATTATTTTACTTACGTACATTATTTTACCTAAGTACTGCAAATTCTAAGATTGAAATATAAAAATCTTATTAAATTTATCCCCGAAGGATAAGGCAATCTAAATAAAATGTGATCCCATAGTGCATGCATAATAAGACTGAAAGAGGTTTGGAAGAAATGAAGAAAGTACTCAGTCTACATGAATCGACTTCTACATAAAAAGCTTAGGTACTGGTATTACTATCGCCATCTCCATATAAATAACGATATCATTTTATTAATTCCTGTCGCCCGATATATTTCATATTTGAGCGTGCAGACACTACATCTCGTGATTATGCGTTATATCCAATAACCGCAGGAGTACAGTCACAAGCATAAATAATTATGTATAAACATAGCGAAATTAAAAACTTATTTAGCTAGAAGTTTTTGTGGAAACTCGAAAATATATACCTACATGTTAAATTATTGTTTTACAATAATTTCGCTATCATGTACCTATATTTATACTCGTGACTGTACACCCTCTAAGGCTCAGTTTTTTCATCCCGAGTGAATTCAACCATTGAATGGTGAAATGTGCTAAGTTAAGGCTTCAAAACGCGTTTGTTTCATCAATTGTTAGGCTAGCAAATAATTGATGAATAAAGGCGTGTTTGAAACCATTAGTTTTAGCATAAATGGTTTTCTGAGGTTTATGCGAATGTTAGACATTGAAATAAAACAACATTTAAACTTTTATACCCGTAACCATAACACCTCCAAAGGCGTCGAAACGTCAGGAACTAAAAAAAAAATCTACGATAAAATCCGTTTAAAAGTATTTTTGTTTTATCATTTTTAATCATTGACTCGGGTTAACTCGGGATTATAAAACTGGGACTTTCTCAAGCCGGGTCTTAATCTTTTTCATTTAAACCACACCTCGTTTGTTAGATTCTTGCTCAAATTAATCATGAGCTTTAACTTAATTGCTCAATTAGAAGTAACAGTTTGTCAAGGAAACCAGTAATCATTTCGAAACGTTCATGCAGTGTGCACGGTCCCCGAATGAAGTATGAAACCGACTGGCGACCACTCATGTAACATTTCATAAGGAATGTGAAAATCAGGTCACAATTATTATGTAGAAACAGCGTGGCTAATAAAAAACGAAAATTTCATTTTAGTTTCTTCATCATACGAGAATCAAGTGCCTACACCAATTTCTTGCCTTCGTTATTGCTTAAGGTTTGTACTTGTAGTATACCTACCTACCTTAGTTCCTACGATTTATTGAGAAAGCCAGATATAAAAAAAAATATTTACATAAAAAAATACCGCAAATACATGTGGAACTCTGACGCCTGTGCTAGGTTTAAAGTCTGTGTTACAGGACTCAGTCTTCGCTCATTTTGTTACATACTTACATATATTTTTATTGAAATAAAACTACTTTAAACGGATTCTATCGCGGTTTATCTTTGAAGTCGTACTTCTATCACGATGACTTTAAAATATACAATGGTGCTAATTCAGCCGACACAAAATGCACTAAACTAAGACTAAAATTAGTTTTAGTACTGTCAAACTAGGTTTGCTATTCAGAAATCACCCAACTAAACTAATTTTAAGTTGACAGGACTAAAAACCCATTTAGTAACTTAATTTAGTCCAAATGTCATAAACGGCATTCCGCTGGTCACTTTTTACACCTAAAATAAGGAACGTCAACCTAAAAAATACTAAACACCTCCAGAGGTGTCACTTAAAATTATGAGGTAAGAATTAAGACGGTTTTCGTGCAATTTGTCGAGTTTTATTTATAAATATGGATAATTATGTGGATGCTGCTATGGTGGATTCTTCGGAAAGTTAGTATTTACATAATTTAATGCGTGTTTGTATGACTCATGAAGAATGCTTTGGAGTTATCTAGTGTATATCTACATTTAGCAAAACTAGTAAGTCACCGATTCAAATTTTTAATAGTGGTACTTTATAGGCAATTTTTTGTATTCATTTCAGGAATGAATTAAAGAATTAATTAAATAGATAGACATCGCTGAAATTAATTAAGATATTATTCATTTCATCGATGTCTGCGAATAATTTAATACAGATATTTCAGGAATAACAACACCAGGGTGACTTGTACAACTTTGTTTATTATCAAATCAAATCATTTATTCATTCATGCAATTGCTTTCCGTATAGGTACTCTCGCGTTACAAAATTAGTTAATTTCTGAGAACTTCTCGAACTTACAACTTTAACTGGCGAAACGAAAGCCAACGAAAAAAAAAACGATACATTACAATGTATTTTAATAGTTTTAAAACAGTCACACAGCCACTAATTATGCATCTTTAATAAAATAACCAATTTAATAAAGTATTTAATTTGATGGATCAAATTACAATACCACAGTGTTATTTTTCTTGATTTGTTTTAATTAACTTTTAATCATTTTTATCACGATCAATTGTTTTATTTTTGTATGATCAATGCAATAATCGTTGTTTTTTTCCTATTCAAGACATGTTCAAATTTATTTCAGAACAAATTTATTTTTTTAAGTAATATGTGTACCTATAAATACTCTTGTCAAAAATATCAGTAGTATTTAAATAAAATATATTAATATTTATAACTTTTTCGGAACTTATCAACTTCAATTGATTTTACGATTCTACTAATTTGTAACATTGTTCGATATTTGTTTAAAACTATTTAAATCGATTGTATTTATTTTAAAATACCTTAATTATTTAAACAGGTTCATTAAAAATGTGTATTCACTTTTTTCATGAAACTGTATTAAATCAGTGCTACCTATTTTAATTAGATTTTTGGATATTTTCCATATTGTTCATTCTTTTTCATTCACTCTTTAATTTTGCGTTTTCTTGCACTGGTAACCCCATGTATTCAATTTAAGAAATGTCAAACTCGATTTTAGTGCTGTCAGAACACTTCATAATTTTAGTTACAACGGTTTCCCGAATAGCGTTTTGAACTACTTAAACTTAAAATTAGAAAATTTTAGTGCTAGTTTAAGTTAGTCGAGCGTACAGCCGAATTAGCACCAATGGGTTTGTAAAACCGTTAACATTAATAAGTAATGGTGTGTGTGCGTGTGTGTGTGTGAGTGTGAGAGTGTGTGAATATGTGTTTGTCAAGGTTATAATAATATTCTTTGTAGTATCTTTTCGGTTTCTGTAGCCATGCCATTATTTTATTTTTTTGTGTCTGATAATTTCAATGGGTTGATGTTTATTTGAATCAATCAACTCCAGCTTATCGCGGCTCACTGCTGGGCATAGGCCTCTCCCAAGTTGCGCCACAACACTCGGTCCTCCGCCTTCCACATTCAATTCGACCCAGCTATACCTAAAGAACGTCGGTCCATCTGGCTGGGGACCGTCCTACGCTTGGGAGCCGCGTGTTCAGGTTATTACTAGTCTCTAATCTGTGGTTCAGGTGCGCAATTGGGGGTTAGGTCGGTTACCGCAGTTTTGTATTCGCTCGTCGGAAGAGAGAGGGGGAATCATAGATTATACACTTATGGGGGAATTGTTGGGTAAGTAATTATTTTGAGCCGCAATCTAAATCAACCGCACAGTGAAATTAAAATGTTCATTAATCTCGAAACCTAACTGGCTTCAGGTTTCTCAATTTTTTTCGAAGTCGAATGGTTATTTTCTTAATTTTTTTTCATTGTTTTTTTGACGTGACAACGTCTTAAATTAGGTTGCGGCTGGGAGTCACTTATGAAAAAGTGTAACGCTCGGTAACGTTACGATGAGTCACCGAACGAGAGAGAGGCCCGCCGAATGTTTGTATATAAATACGTATGTATGTGTATAGGTAAAAATAAAATTTTGTTAATATGAAATTCAGTGCGAGATTCTTTGTATAAATTAATGTTTTAAATTGTTACTATTATTTCATCCTTCTTCCTACTATACGAATGAATATTTACATTAAAATTATTTTACCACTCAAAGTCGTTGTCACGTAAAACTTTCGCCCGTATACCGACTTTACAGGCAACCAATTTTTTTATTTCAGATCTCTGGAGTAATGAAAGTTTGTGAAAGAGTATAAAAACATTAATTTGGTCAAAGGCCGAAATAAAATTATTCGATAACGTCACCATGAAAAGTACTACACATTAGCCATCATATCCTAGGAGTTTGATACTTTTTAACATTTTAATTCTATAAAGTTTGATTCTATAAAGTTTTTGTCAAAGCAAGGCAAAAAAAGACCCTGTATACATTATTCCACGGCTTAAAAAAAATTATATGTCTATGATAACCATAGACGGATACATTTTTGACAGCACAATGTGGTGTTGCTACATTTAAAATACCCGATTGTTGGAAAAATTATCATTAATCAGCTTGAAAAACATTAGCCAGTTTACAGGCATTTATACAATTTCATAACAAAATGAAGCACAAAATCTTGATTTTGTAGCTCGAATGAAGAGTAAAATTTCGTTAAAATATAAAGAATTTTACTCTTGCTCCTTTAGTTAATTGGAATAGAAGTAAATGAAAAACTATATTTGGCAACACTTCGACTAGCACTGTGGCAAACGTCAGACGATGTCGAGTCGAGTGATAGAAAAATAATTTACTTCACGACGTTGTGTTAAATAATTATGTGAATGATGAGATGAAAGTGTAGATAAATGTTAATATAGTGTTCAATAGTGATTATGGCGCATAGTGGTGGTGTTTTAAGTTCGGATATATCTCGGAGGAATCCACAAGATGAGTATGAACTCATTCAGAGGATTGGCTCGGGAACGTACGGTGATGTATACAAGGTAGGGGGCCTTTCTAAAATACTATAATCTCTAATTTACCCATATACAAAACGAAAGTAGATTGAATGACACCCATTTTGTGAAAATTCTTCACAAAAAAGTCGTAATAAAATCTTGTTTGTCACAATAATTATTTTCGTGATAAAAATGTTGATAAACGAAAGAATTTATTACAAAAATGGTATTTAGCATTGTCTATTGTTTATGATGCACTGTTTGCGATAAAAAACACGTGTTTAGTGTGACCTTGGATGCAAGACAGGTCTGGTATACTAATTAGCTGTGAACACACCCAAAGGTGTTGTGCTACTAAAACACATTACATCTCTTTGTTCCCCGTTTATTTTTATTTAAAACAATTAAGAATATTACAAGTGATTATGTAAACATTATTGCAATTGTTAAGGTTTTGGTTAATTAGTAAAAATATTTTGTACTATTATTTTCCTCTTGGTCTGTTATAATCTAATTAAATGGATCTTAATTAGAAAACGAATTAAGTTCTGGTAACTGTCACTTATAATGGCTCTGTTTTGATAGTCAAAGGTTTAGGTTTATAACATTGAACATTTGGTTACATTCATAGATATAAATATCTGTAATTCTATCTCTAAGGTTACATTATTATTAAACAAATATTGTTCAGTACTTACCTTAATTTAATTTATTAATAACATATTATATTAAATATCTAAATTGATGTGGTAATTATGATATTATAACTAAGTTTATATACACTATTGACACTTGACTACGTCATACTAAAATATCACATTTTGACAAATAATGAAAACAAATTCAAAACTATGATTCATGTAACATTAAATATTTTTTTAAATAAGATCTTGTCTGTTTAGAAATTAAAAAAAATACATCCCTCTATTTATGATATTATTGATAAAAAAGGAACACTCAAATTAGGTACAACAGTTTAACAAAATTAATGTCAAACCCACTACAGCCAAGTACCAATGTGACTTTTTTAAAGTTATATGTACTTACCTACTTACTTTCTTAACTATTCAGACATCATTGACAGAAAGAGAACTATGTGGAAACCTGGATTCCTAAAATGGGTCTGAATTTGCCAACCCGCAGTTAGCCAGCGTGGTGATCAATGTTCATTCCTTCTCTATATGAGAAGAGGTCTGTGCCCAACAGTGGGAAATTTATAGGCTGGTATTATATCATAGATACAATGCAACAACCTTTTTGAAGAGCTAACACATAATATACTGTATTTTGTTTTCTGTAAACTTGTTTACCTAACACTAGCAGTAGCCTGCAACTCCGCCCGAGTTTCAATTTTTTTCTAGTTAGGAATATAAGCCTATGTCACTCAAAGGTAAACATACAGGTAACGTAGCATCGAAACTGTGAAAGAATTTATGAAATCATTCCAGTTATTTTTGAGTTTATTTGTTACAAATATATAATTATATCTCAGGACAAGCTCACACGGGCATCTGATCCCAAACTAGACAGAGCCTGTACTATGGCAACCAGACAACTGATAAACATACTTATATATTTCTTAATACATATATATTATAGATAAATAACACCCAGAAACAGAACAAATGATCATGCTCATCACACAAAGATTTGTCCTGGGTGAGAATCAAACCCATGTCCTCCAGTTTAGCAGTTAGGGTCACTAACCACTAGACCAACAGGCCAGTCGAAATTTCTCCTTATTATAATATTTTCGTAGATTAGTTATTTTGCATTTAAAATTAAATATATCATCAATATTCCACACATACATCTTATTATTAAATCTGTGCTAACAATAGACATTGACAATCACAGGAAATGTACAACTTTGGTGAATGGCTTGTTGTATAAGATCAAATACTCTTGTTATTACTTTATAAGGATGCATTCTTTTTGCATAAGACATACAATTACTATTATACTTTTTGAATGGAATATCACTTTCAGCCATTTTATGTAAGGATGAACTTGCTAGGGAATATGATGTCATTTTAGTATAATACTAAGTGCATTGTGAGTTCTGTTTAGGGCTTTCTAAAATCCTTATTTCCTTATCATTACTTAGGCCCAGTTTTTTGATCCCGAGTTATCTCAACCAATGGTTAAATACGCTAACTAAGGCTCTTTATATATATTATAGACTCTATATATATTATAGACAGACGCCATTTCTACATCAGACGGATTGCAGTTGAAATGCGGTCCCTCTGACTAGAGCCTTATGGTTTCATTTTTTTTTTTCAATTATTAGTCTATCAAATGGTCAAATAAGTTGGACAGTTATTAATTACCTTTTGTTACTATAAAAATTTATGAATGAACGCGTTCTACCGAAGTTTGAAATCATTAGATAGCATATTTAACCATTGGTTGAGTTAACTTGGGATCAAAAAACTGGGCCTAATGAATGTATATGCGAAAGTAACTTTATCTGTCTGTTAGTCACGCAATCACGCCTAAACTACTAAATCAAATTTGGTAGAGATAGTCTAGAGCCTGAGAAAGGGCTACTTTTTTCCGCGATTACCGAAACCCTCGCGGGCTACAGCTGATAGTGACCTCCACAACCCATTGCTGGGTAACCCAGTATCCCATAGTAAGACTGGTTGTTTTTGTACAATGACGCACCGTCTATAAAAGTCAGGACTAACGGCTTAACTTGCTTTCTGAGGTACGGATTGGTCACCCATCCACGAACCATCCGTGTTGAGCGCGGCTTAACCTTTATCATCATCATCGGTCAAACCAGTCTCACAAGCATCTCTATTCTATACATGACATAATTTAGAATTAAATAATTTAGATTTTTTTTCTAACATCAGTAAAATCAACTTTAAAACTGTCGCGTTGCATGATTTTAATAAACTTACGCCACGGGAATTAACGCGTACTCATGCATTTACCTTTTAAGGCTTGACGTTTCAGTCTGCTTGCGACCACGGCCAGTGTAACCCGGCCGAAACGTCAAGCCTTAAAAGGTAAAATGCATGAGTTCGCGTTAATTCCCGTGGCGTAAGTTTATTAAAATCAGTAAAATTGTATGTTTAACCATTACTGTGTTGGATCGTTTGAACTGAAAAAATAAAGCTGCTAATCTCGTATCTGTTATAATACTTTCTGTATAAACATTTGATTATATGACTAACTAGCTTTTGCCCGCGACTTCGTTCGCGTGGAATAGTGACTTCCGGCAGATTTTTGGTACTGAATTGATGCCGAATCTTGACCTCTTGATAGATGATAGATGGCGCTGTATGTCCGGAATAAATTTTATTTTTTATTTTATTTTTTGTAATAAAAACTATCCTATGTCCTTTCTCAAGTTCCAAACTATGTCTGTACCAAATTTCACACAAATCGGTTCAGTAGTTTAGGCGTGAAGCAGACAGACAGACAGACAGAGTTACTTTCGCATCTATAATATTAGTTTGGATTTTAATAAGACCCGTACTACGAAATCATTATTTTATAATTATTATTATGTATCATCACCTCAAGAACTTCCGCACTACTTAGATACAGTTAAGTTCATCATGACACACAATGACTCGGTGGTAATGACTCAGACAGGTGTCGCGGTTCGGTTCCCGCGGCGGAATTGCGGCAGTTGTAACCTTGTCTAATTTCATATCATTGTTGTTCTCTCAAATGTTAGTTATTGGTCATTGTCATGTTATTTTTGGGTAGTTATGTAAAGTTTGTCGTGGTGGCCTAACGGTTCAATGACCGGATTTGCATGCACATGGTTGCAGGTTCGAACCCAGGCAAGTACCAATGTGACTTTTTCAAAGTTATATGTACTTTCTTAATCATTCTAAGACATCATTGACAAACGGTGAAGGAAAACATCGTGAGGAAACCTGGATTCCAAAATATTGGAATCTGAAATCGCCAACCCGCAATGAGCAAGCGTGGTGATCAATGCTCATCCGTTCTCTATATGGGAAGAGGCCTGTGCCCAGCAGTGGGACGTTTGTAGGCCAGTATTATTATATTATGTAAAGTTTAATAACCCCCCAGTTTCTGTCAAATATAATCACGGCGGTGATTGGTTCAACACAAGACTAACAACCAATCACAATGCTTTTGAAGCGGCGGTAGCCTAATGGCTAGGGCGTTGGACTTGCGGTCATGAGGTTGCCGGTTCGAATCCCACCGGTTACACTACCGACGTGGACCCACTCGTAACACAAGCATCTTAGCTTAGCACGAGGGGTTAGCGAGATTACTAGTACTTAATGTGCGAATCACATTGTAAGTAACCTTTCGAAAAGAATAAAAATTAAGTCGCATATTTGATTAACTAATTTTTGTGTCGTTCAGGGTTTTTATCTAAGTCCAAACAAAACATAACAAGTCATAACGCTGATTATAGTTCAAGGATCACGGGTCGCCAAATCTATTTTGTGTTCTAAAAGTCACAGAATAGTGTCAGTACCTACTTATACATATAATATATATTTTAGGCCATTTGACTTATTTTTTACTTAAAAGTATAGTAAGTCGAAAGCGATACAGCCTCTCTTAACCCGACACATAACAGCATGTTAACCTCTTGGACTTAGTGAATAAAGCCCCAGCGTTTCAGAAAACGAGCTACCTACTGCCGATAAATATCCCACAGTTGGGCACAGGCCTCTTCTCATGTAGAAAGAACGAGCATTGATCACCACGGTTTGTCATTGCGGGTTGTCGATTTCAGATTCCGTTTTTTGGAATCCAGGTTTCATCACGTGTTTCTTTTATCCTTTTTTAAGGTGTCTTAGAATTATTATGAAAATACTTATAACTTTGAAAAGGTCACATTGGTACTCGCCTGGGTTCGTACCAGCAACCATGTGCATACGAATCCGGTCATTAAACCGCTAAGCCACCTCGACATGTGATCTCTTTGACGCTAAGTAAATATGTAATAAATAAAAAATATTATCTATATAAATAAAAAGAGAAGGCCTGACTGACTGACTGACTCATCAACGCCTAGCCCAAACCCTTGGACCTAGAAAGATGAAATTTTGCACAGAGGTTTTCTTTATAATGTAGGCAAGGAATAAGGAAGGATTTTTCGAAATTCCATCCCTAAAGGTGTTAAATAGGGGATGAAAGTTTGTATGGAAAAACGTTATTTTTGTTGTTTAAACCATTAAAATTCGTGGTTACCATTCTGGTAAAAAATTAAAAACCACGTGTTTCAGTATTTTTCAAAATTCAACCCCTAAGGGAGTTAAATAGGGGGTGAAAGTTTGTAGGGGAAGTTCAGTATTTTTAAAGATAGACACATGAAATTTCGTATACGGGTTTCTCGATAGAAATAAATAAACACGTATTTCAGCGATTTTGAAAATCTACCCCCTTAGAGGGTAAAATAGGGGATGGAAGTTTGTAGGTATATGAATTGTACCAATAGTTTTCATAGATAGGCACATTAAATTTCATAGGATTATGAGTTAGAAATAAATAAGACGTACCTATTTCCGAGATTTAGAAATCTACCCTCTAAGGGGTGCAATAGTGGTTGGAAGTTTTTTTAGGAAGTTCGTAATTTTCAAAGAGAGAGATGAGATTTGGTATAAGTGTTTTTGGTTAGAAATAAACGAAAACATATTTTAGCGATTTTAGAAATCTACGCCTTAAGATGGTTAAATAGGGGTTGCAAGGTATTATATTGTGGACTTTATTTTTAAAGATAAGGCCATGCCTTTCATATACGGGTTTCTGGTTCGATACAAATAAATGACCATCTAAAACATATCTTTACGATGACATCCGTGTTCGAGTGGCGTTCACAACGGTTTTCAAGGTGTCGCCAGCTCTGAGGTCCCGGGTTCGATCCCCGGACGGGTCGATGTAGAAAATCACTTTTCTACATTATGTCGAGTCTGAGTGTTAGTGGTACCTTCGTTGTTTCTGATTCCATAACACAAGAGCTTACTTTCTTTGAATTCGGAGCATTGAATGTGATTCTTCTTCATCTTTTCGTGTCAATGATTTTCAAGTTTTGTTTGACCAAAAAGTTGCCACCATTTTAAAAGTTTATCCAAACTCAATGTATCTGATGTTTTCCCACATTATCTTATTATTATCTTAACGCCATAATATTTTATGAAAAATATAATTCATGCTCCTTACTTTGAAAATCACAGAATACATTCATCTATCCTTTACTACTTACTACTCTTAACTTTACGCGCGTGCGAAGCCGCGAGCAACAGCTAGTAAATAAATAAATTGACAACATCCCATACATTGCTCCGAATTCAGAGTAAGTAGCTAAAGCACTTGTGTTATGGAATCAGAGACAACGAAAGTACCACAAACACCCAGACCCGGGACAGTGTAGAAAAGTATTTTTCTACCTTGACCCGTCCAGGGATCGAACCCGGGACCTCAGAGCTGGCAACACCTTGAAAACCGCTCAACCACGGAGGTCATGGCCATATGTAAAATATTAAATTAACTACCATTCAAGTGAAATATCATTATTTTAATCTTTGCTATGTAGGTATTCCATTTACCAGGACTCAAAAGTATGCAATCCGTTCGAATACTTAATTCTTAAGCGCAGTATCTACGAGATAGTTATTGAAATAGTTTTTTTTTTTTACAAAACGACACACTTAGGAATTTAATCCTTATGTCGCGGGGGTTTCACAAACATTCAAATCACATGCACAAAGAACATCCAGACTTGGAACAAGTATTTGTGGATCACACAAATGCTTGTCCCATGCGGGGATCGAACCCTCAGCACGTCGCGCATACCTAGTGATAGTTAATAGTTATAATTGAACTATTTCATTTATATTATATATACAGGGTGTCCCGTAAATAATGGATCAAACGTAACGGGTAGGTAGCTTACCTCATTTCCAACAACTAATTTGAACAGTAAAAAAAAAACCCATAAGGTAACCAAGATACATTTTTTTTTCGATTTTTACTATTTTCTGTACCAGCATTCAGTGTTTTTAATGCTGTTGCTGCAAATGGTATCATATTTAGGTGTGATTTTTGTCATACATTTCTGAATAGTTTACTAGTGTTATAAGATACCATTTTTTTAAATAACATTTTATTTGCCTTAGAAAAAAAATCTTGAATTGAAAAGTTTTGTTTTTACGATGAAAAGACCAGAATTGGAAAAATTCTCCTGTAAAAAAAATGTATGACATCAAAGTGTACCATTATTTTAAAAACTTGTACAATTACTAAGGTTTGCAGATTGGTATAAAACTTACGCCTAGTCTTTGTCGTTACAAAGATATTGCTATGAATCTGACAGAGGTGCAAAATTACGAAATAAAATAAAATTGAAAAAGTGTGCACAATTCAACTATTTTCTTAAAAATGTTTAGGTATCTCAGCGTATGAAAAAACTTAGGAGGTTAAATTAAAAAAAAAATACAAATAAATCGTTTATTTTGTTTTTACAGTAAATGTTCAAACTGACGTCCCCCTACGAGAATGCAAAGTCTGCACCTCCTAATAAAGGAAGCTCTTATCCGACGGACAAAATGGCTGTTGTTTATTTCTGATACAGCAGATTGGATGCGCTGACGTAATTCTTCTTCCGACGTTATTCGTTGTTTGTAAACTTTGTCTTTTAAACATCCCCAATAAAAAAAATCTAAGGGATTTAAATCCGGAGATCGCGGAGGCCACAAAATTGGTCCTAATCGGCCGATCCATCTGTCAGGGTAAGTTTCATTGAGTTGCGCCCTTACTGCCGTCGCATAGTGAGCGGGGCATCCATCATTTTGTAACCACATTGCTTGCCGCACGTCTTCTGGAATATTTTCTAATAACGTTGGCAACTCATTCCTTAAAAAATGCAGATAGTATTCGGCGTTTAGAGTTGCTGGTAGTTCAAAGGGCCCTATTATTTGCCCATTTATTATTCCTGCCCATAAATTTATTTTAAATTGATGTTGGCTCCTGTCCTCTCGCATCAAATGTGGGTTTACCAGCTGCCAACTGTGCAAATTATGCAAATTGAGATATCCATCTCGCCGGCATGAAGACTCGTCAGTCCATAAAATTTTATTAAAAAACTGTGGGTCCGCCCGTATCATTCTAAGCATCCTTTGGCAAAATGCTACTCTTTGCGGGTAATCACGTGACGTCAGCGTTTGAACACGTTGCACGTGATATGGGTGCAACCGGTGCCTTTTTAGAACTCGATGTACCGTCGATCTTGGAATACCTGTGCGTTGCGCTATGACGCGAATTGAGACCGACGAATCTTCCTCGATTTCTCGAATAATAATTTCGTCATTGACTTGTGACGGTCGCCCTTCACTGGCACCCCCAACTCCGGTGCCAAGAATTCTTCCCTCAAGAAGCGCGTTATGCACTCTAATGAATACGCGATAGTCGGGATGTCGATCCCGGTTCGGGTATCTTTCACGATACAATCTTGCGGCCGCCCTGGCATTACCTCTTGCTTCTCCGTAGATAAAATGCATTTCGGCATACTCCCGTGGCGTGTACTCGTAACGAGGCATCGTACTACTGCACACACGTACAACCACACACAAACGATTGTTTTCGAAGTCCGTAGGATTGCCAAGTCATTCATCCAAAACACAAACAGTTCCAAATCGTTAGGCAAAGCAAAGTCCAAATACACCGCACAAGTTTAATTTTAAGGAACACAATAGTTAGGCACAGCAGGAGCGAAAGTAGTCTGACGTACGTATCAACTCGAAGAGAGATTCGTGTCAACTAAACAAATAAAATCAAGCAACATTACCAAAAATACAAAAGCGGTGCTATCTATCCCTTTCACACTGAGTGAGGTGCAACTCCGCAGGTAGCGGTCCCAAATGCCGAACAGATGACGTCATCGGCTCGGAATTACGCTACACGCTTAACCACATGCTTAGATTACAAGCATAAGCCATTACGAGAAAGAAAAGTTAGATTGTACCATTTTAATTTCTGTTCTGTCTTCTTCATCACATTCATACGAGTAGCAATATCTTTGTAACCGCAAGGACTAGACGTAAGTTTTATACCAATTTGCAAACCTTAGTAATTTTACAAGTTTTTAAAATAATGGTACACTTTGATGTCATACATTTTTTTTACAGGAGAATTTTTCCAATTCTGGTCTTTTCATCGTAAAAACAAAACTTTTCAATTCAAGATTTTTTTTCTAAGGCAAATAAAATGTTATTTAAAAAAATGGTATCTTATAACACTAGTAAACTATTCAGAAATGTATGACAAAAATCACACCTAAATATGATACCATTTGCAGCAACAGCATTAAAAACACTGAATGCTGGTACAGAAAATAGTAAAAATCGAAAAAAAAAATTATCTTGGTTACCTTATGGGTTTTTTTTTTCCTGTTCAAATTAGTTGTTGGAAATGAGGTAAGCTACCTACCCGTTACGTTTGATCCATTATTTACGGGACACCCTGTAGAACTTACTATGACCTGAATACTTGTGAGATAAAAGAATACACTTGACCAATGTAATGTATGTAATGGAGGGTACATAGATAGTGGTCTGCTATTATAATGGGTTCACGATACTTATACAAATAAGTAACGCTTAAAACAATATGATATAAGTAATTATATTCGATTACCTTAAGAATGAAGTGAAGGAACGTAGATCCAAGTTAATATTTTAATCATATTAAATATAGGTATATTGTTATTGTGAGGATGGATGAAATTAATAATTATTTTATTGATAAAAAAATCATATACCTAAGTCAAAAGGAATTACGATGGCAAAACCGCGGGGCTTACCTAGTGCAGCCATTAGCAAAAGTAGATGATCAAAATCAGAAATTCAATACTAATGAACGGAGTTTGCGTCAAAACTGTGTGGCGTTGAAGTGATTCAAAAGTATGTGATTGTAATTATACCAAACATGCCTGCTTGCAGTTGCCTTAAATTCGTGATCAGTTTTGACTCCAAAAGTTATAAACTCAGTTCATCATCTACTTTTGCTGTTAACTGTACATAGGTACCACTAATAACGTACATACAGGATGGGTAGATATTTAAACGATCTTAATTATATTAATACAGAGTCGACTTGCAACAAAACGAACATGTTCGAACTATCTTATTTTTATAAAACCCTCACAAATAACTAAAAAAGCCGCATTATTAAAAAAAAGTTTACCAATTCATTGTTTAATGAAATAAGGAGTGTCAGACTCGCAGAGGGCTAATCCAGGTGACACGTTTGCCCTTAACTTGCCTGCGTAGACTGCGTGGCGTGCGCGGTGTTTCTGCGCACTAAGTTATCATAGGTATACATAGGTACTTGGGGTATTAGCCAATTAGATAGTTTTTGGAACACCACCCTTCACTCAAAAACTTAAATTAATCTGTCAATAGGTATCGGCATCCAAACAGCCAACTTAAAGTGGCTGGGCTGGTCATATCAGCCGCATGGGTCCAGAAATCTTTAAAAAAAGGAAAGAAAGGAAATCTTGAAATTGAAAATCATCTTCTCATACAAACATAAGTCACGTGACCTGTCACTTTGTATGAAAAGTTCATTTTCCATTTTAATATTTCGACCTTTGTTTTTTGGGGAAAGCTGTTCAGCTTTATGCATCTGATTACCTCGTTCAATATCGCACTCCTTTTTAATTAATCCTGTATGATAAGATTAGATGTATTAAATTTGTATATGTATTAATATTATATGTATGTATTAGATTAAAAAACCTTGAGATCGCGGGCGGAGCAGCGGGAAACAGCTAGTATTGTATATAGTACAGTAGGTATATCTGACTATGTCAGAAAGACATCCACTTCTATTGATGCAGGTTTTACGACATCCCCTACCTTTCCGATAGATTGGAGCCGCTTGGATACCTTTGAAAACAGTTTTAGGAGCGAGGGACTTCAGCACTTGTATAGAGTATTGTTTGAAAGATAGTACCTTAGTTATTTTAGGAATAAATTGTGACAACAGGTTTAAGGATCAACTGAAAACAAATTAGTGTTTTTGTTATAAACTATTGATTACACATGCTTGCGGCACAATTACTTGTTAATTAATCATATTTTTTTAATATATAACTTATGGTTAAATGTCGTGGTGGCCTAGCGGTTCATGACCGGATTCGCATGCACATGGTTGCAGGTTCGAACCTAGGCAAGTACCAATGTAACTTTTTCAAAGTTATAAGTACTTTCTTAATCATTCGAAGACATCATTGACGAACGGTGAAGGAAAACATCATGAGGAAACCTGGATTACAAAAATTGGGATCTGAAATCGCCAACCCGCAGTGAGCAAGCGTGGTGATCAATGCTCATTCCTTCTCTATATGGGAAGAGGCATGTGCCCACTATGCCCAGAAGGTAGTAGTACCTATGGGGTAGTATGGGGGACGTTTAAAGGCAGGTATTATAAATGGTTAAATAATTAACTCTCCGACTTATTTGACCCTTTAATAGACATAGAAAACGCATTTTACCAAAATTTTAAACCATTAGTTAGCATATTTAACCATTGGTTAAGTTAACTAGGGATTAAAAAACTGGGCCTTAGTTTTATTAACTAACCCCTGTGTATGTTGGTGTCTTTCCATTAAATACCTGTAATTTTACCTCATTCACTTCTGTTAGTATCGGTGTGAAAGACGCTTGCGGGGTAATAAAAACAAATAATGATCAAATCAAAGTGTGCACAACAAGGCCGCTCTGATTCAAACGCTAATTGTTCTAATAGAAACTCGCTCAGTGAATGTTACGTTGAAAATATTCCGAGTTTTATGTACACTGCAACGCTAAAAAAAGTAAAAGGATTTGTGATTTGGTTTAATAAAAATAACAGTGATAGACATGTTGACTGGTATGAAATATAATAATCCGTTTGGTCTGTCAGTTTGCTAATAAAAAAAAACTTATAAAGGAATTTTTAGGAGCCTTACCTCAAAAAAAAAATGGAACCCTTATAAGATAATTTTGTTGTCTGTCCGTCCGTCGAAGACCCATTATCGATTAGAGTACGCGAGAAGATATCGAGTTGAAATTAATACCATACGTTAAGATCTACAGTCCCTTGATGCCGTAAAAAAAAACAATCATTTACGCTAACGTTAAAAAAAGACACGGCCGTTGATATCGCAAAAAACGTTTGTTTCGACACTCTCAAGGGAATCAAAATTAATAGAGTATTTCCCATTGACGTAGAACTTAGAAATTTGGCAAATAATATCGTTGAAATAAAACTACTTTTACACGGATTGCAGGTGTCTTGGTCACGGGCAGACTACAGAGTCTGCCCGTGACCGTGACACCTGCATAGCGCCGAAACGTCGGGAACTAAAATCAAAATAAACCGCGATAGAATCCGTTTTAAAGTAGTTTTATTTCAATAATATCGTCATGTACTACAAATAAGGGAAAAAATCTAAAAACTATACATTTGTTATTAATTCGTAAATAATACGACAAAGATAAAGTGTTTCAAAGTATGGCCTATTAGTTCCAAAATTGTAGAACAGTTCCGATGATTTCTATTTCCTAAAATTTAAATCATCTTGACCATAACTTGAATATACTTCTGTTTTCGGAAAAACGGCTGGAATCTGGAATAATATAAATATCCGGCAAAGATTGAGGACTTTCAGAGAAACGCCCAATAACCGGTTAAATCCTAGAAGACAACAGCATACCAAAACTACTTCGGTCTTCATCTCCCTAGCTTTTTCCCAAGCTACATTGGGGTCGGTTTCAGTCTTACCGGATTAGCTGAATAATATATGACCTCCACAACCCATTTAAAGTAAGTAAGACTGGTTGTCAGAATTGTAATAACTTAACGACTGTCAAAGACTACCGTATGACAGTCGGGACCAATGTTTTGACGTGTTTTCCGAGGCACGGAGGGGTCTCGGTATATTTACAAATGGTCACCCATCCACGGTCAAACCGTACGGCTTACACGTAGCCACGAAGCCCTCTACCGCATACCAAAGCTAGGTAAACAATAAAATATCTCTTCAAGCTTAGCAAACTCAAGTGTAAATTAGTTACAACTGGAGCGGGCTAATTGATTGTGTGACTTCTGAAGGCTTCTATATTCGTTATTATAGTGCTCACGATGTATTCCTTAATGATATGTTAACACGACTACATTTTGGCCGTTTTCCAGTTTATAGTATCTTAACACGGATATTATGATAACAACTTTATCGTGACCGAAATTATTTATGACTAGCTGTTCCCCGCGACTCCACCCGCGGTGCGTAATTTGTTTGTAAAAAAATATAGCCTATGTTACTCAGGATGAATGTAGCTTTCTAATGTTGAAAGATTTTTTGAAATCGGTGCAGTATTTTTTGAGTTTATTAATTACAAACATACAAACAAAAATACAAATATCCCTCTAATATTAGTGCAGATTTACTTGAAATTGTTTTTTCTTATAATGATGAGGTCCTTTTCGGATTAGTCAAGTTTCGTTTCGTTGTTGTTAATAAAAGCTTGACCTACTGTCGACTAAAACTAAAGTAACTAAAGCGGCGGTAGCCCAATGGCTATAGCGTCATACTTGCGATCATGTAGTTGCTGGTTGGAATCCTATGATCCCATCATTGCACTACCGACGTAAACACACTCGTACAACAAGCATTATAACATAGCTTAGTGTGTTATGGAATCATAGACAACGAAGGTACCACAAACACCCAGACCCGAGACAATGTAGAAAAGTATTTTTGACCCGTCCGGGGATCGAACCCGGGACCTCAGAGCTGGCGACACCTTGAAAACCGGTGTGTACGCCACTCGACCACGGAGGTCGTCATTCATGATCCATAATTCCTTATTTTTTCGTCTACATCTGTCGCCTATTATCAACATTTTGGAGTCTTATTATGGAATAAGACTCCCAAATGTCTTTGCAGGAATTATGGTATTACTTCCGTCTAGTAGATATAATATTCTTGTTATCAAGGCTTCTTTCAGGCATCTAAAGCCTGTATGGCAAAAACGACAATACCTATCGACCGGTGTGCTCATAAATTACTCTGCCTGTAAGCCTCCCCCGGTTCATGCTAGTGATGTGAATATCATGTTTTTAAATCGATACCTGTAAGTGTTATTCGATTTTTATCTAGAATATTACCATTCATGTGGATAATGTTAATGTGAAACCATTTGTCAATATTTTATTGATTTGATATATTATAGTACCTAAGTGTACCAGTTCATATTTTAAATGATAAGTATGCCGCAGTAATATATTAATATTTGCATAAATTACCCGAAGGAATATTTAATGTAAATCAAATAAATCGATATGACTCGATTGAATTTAATCGATTGCGATATCAACAAACCATCTCTCGTTGTCGCGTCACTAGCAAGTGTAGCGGTTCGTAAATAAATAGTTTCAGTATGGCGTGTTGTTTCTTTTTTACATGCAATACTTGTATGCTAATATTTTCCGTATGAAGTGAACTAACATGCATTTTACTATGTCTAGTTTTAAAGGTTGGTATACTAAAATTACGTCACAGGAACTAAGGCGAACTCATGCATTTACCTTTTAAGGCTTGATGTTTTTTATTATAATCATACAACGCGGTAGTTTAAAAGTTAAAAGGTTCAAATAAGAAAATCAAAATCAAAATGTTTTTATTTCTAGTAAACCTAAATTAGGCGTTTTAGAAACATTAACTTTAAAATTAATTACTCTAGGTGCGCTAGGTTGCTGTTGATGTTATTGTTTTTTTTGTTGATGACGACCTCTGTGGTCTAGTGGCGTACACACCGGTTTTCAAGGTGTCGTCAGCTCTGAGGTCCCGGGTTCGATCCCCGGACGTGTCAATGTAGAAAAACACTTTTCTACATTGCCTCGGGTCTGGGTGTTTGTGGACTTTGTGGTACCTTCGTTGTATCTGGATTCCATAACACAAACTAAGTGCTTTAGCTACTTACTTTGGATTCGGAGCAATGTATGTGATGTTGTCCACATTTGTTTTAAGTAGACACAAGTGCATAGGTAGTAAATAGCTTAACACGTGCTTTCAATGAACACATACGCAAGTGCATTGTTAAAGATATAAAAATTACCTTTTACTTTCACTGTTTACTTTAAAACGCTTCTTGAAATGATTCCGTTGTAAAAACTCGAAAAGTGGTTCAGATTTAAAAGATAAAAACAATATAAAATTCATTTCCTGTAAAAATTTAAAGTATTGTTTCATATACATTGAAAAAAAAATATTCGAGAAATTATCTTGTTCTTTATTCCAGTAATGTAGGCCTACACTAAAAATAGGCCTTTTTGGGGGCTACAATCTCAACGTATCTAATAAACTAATATTACTTATAAAGAGGAAAGATTTAATTGTCAAATAAGTTGGAGAGTTAAGTAATTTACCATTTGTTAGGGAAAAAAAATATGAAAACGCGTTAAATACCGAAGTTTGAAACCATTAGTTAGCATATTTAACCATTGGTTGAGATAAGGAGGGACCGAAAAACTGGGCCTCAATAAATTAACAATTTGTTGAGATAACTTTTTTTTTTAAAGATTACTAGCAATGTGGGTCTTACATTACTAGTAAACTTGTTAACCCCTCGTGCTAAGCTAAGATGCTTGTGTTACGAGTGGGTTCACGTCGGTTGTGTAATGGGTGGGATTCGAACCCGCAACCACATGATCGCAAGTCCGACGCCCTAGCCATTAGGCTCGGGATAAAAAAACTGGGTCTAAGTAAAAGGCTCCAGTTTTACCCTTTGGGACCCTAACTAAGAGACTGACACATTTACGTTAATTGTGTGATATTATTAAGATGCGATCACCGTAACGATCACAGTTTCTGTATGAATCAGAATTTAAAACGGATCTATTCCTGAGTCATTGCGTTGTTTAGTTGTTACCCACTTATTTACAAGATTACGTGTTTTATGACATTATCTATGTTTATACAGAACTACAATATCCAATAGCCGTTAATAATTTAGTTTTTACCTTTGAGCTTTAGAATTTTGGTAATTTTTTAAATACGGTTTTATAAGACATGTTAGTCCTACTAAAATTATTACGGTATTAAGGTGCAAGTTGGTAGCGGGCGACATGAAGCAGCAGCAGACGACGTGTCGCAGCGACACTACTGGTTTCTATGTATTTCTATGAAATTACATTCGTAGTTTTAGCGACATGAAGCTAACGACATATTTCATAGAAATACATAGAAACCAGTAGTGTCGCTGCGACACGTCGTCTGCTGCTGCCTCCTGTCGCCCGCTTCCAACTTGTACCTTAAGTTCGTGATGATAGATATTTTATCTGCTTATTGAATTCGCTGGCATCCACAATATAATATTTTACTTAACTTGTTTAGGTGCAACTTATTTATTTATTAGGAAACTGAACAGCTTATTAAGTTACATGAATTAAGAATACCCACCCACTATCAGGGAACAGCCAATGCAGTTACGTCAAGGTCACTAGCAAGTGACGTCTACAGATACTGCTTAGAGATAGTGAGGCGATGACAATTATCACTTAAACCAATAACAGAGTTTCGCGACATTTAAAACCTTTCATATACTATTTTCTTTCTTCGCTTATTATTCTTCAGAAATAATGCGGGTGAAACTGCGGGTCACAGGCCACAGCATGTTAGTAAATCTTAGAGGAATTCTTTTTTAAGGGTCGTTGTCCGTTTCTCCTAGGTACGGTACGTCATAGGTTACGTGTTAATTATAGTATCATTGAACTCGAGTGAATCATTCCTAAGTGAATGTAAACGTTCGTTTGGAACCCACCTAGTTTGTTTGATCATTGATGAATGACTTTAAATGTCAATTGATTGATACATTTATTTTTAAGCGAGGAATCGTAATAAATATGGGCTCGTGGCTAAGTGTAAGCCGTACGGTTTGACCGATAATAAAGGTTAAGCCGCACTCGCCGCGGTTGGTCCGTGGATGGGTGACCATTTGTAAAACATATCGAGACCCCTCCGTGCCTCGGAAAGCACGTTAAGCCGTTGGTCCCGACTGTCATACAGTGATCTTTGATAGTCGTTAAGTCATTACAATTCTGACAACCAGTCTTACTATGGAATACTGTATTACCTAGCAATAGGTTGTGGAGGTCAGATAGGCAGTCGCTCTATGTAAAATACGGTATTCAGCTAAATCCGGTAAGACTGGAAGCCGACCCCAACATAGCTTGGGAAAAGGCTAGGCAGAAGAATCGTAATAAATAATGGATTTTGCTTATTGGTTTGTAAATTATTTCTTGTTTTTGTTTCGCGTTATATTGTTATAGATACTTACAGGATGAATAATCCTAAACCTAAAATTTTGCACACCAAATATTGAAAGAATATGATGATCCTTGTTTCTATGTATGTAATACCTCATTTCTGTACACATATTTCATGCAAATAAATTATTCTTATTCTTATCCCTAAATCAACTTTTTTGGTGATAGTTACAACTCACTTTTTTCTAGAAAATTTTCTGACTGAGGCGCCGCTTATCGCTAATGTGATCCGATTCATGGTGCGATGAAAATGTCTATGATCGGATCGCATGATCGCGCGGTCCTCAATAGGACAGTCGGTAGGAGTATTAGTGTTCTGTGGTCAGTAGATCAGAATATGTTTAACCGTACGGTCGCACCATCGCATCGCAGGCAATATGACAGCGCTTAACGGTGACGTAAAGACAGACAGGAAAACTGGAATCCAAATAGAGTCTCAAATCTCAGACACGCTGTCGCCATGTTTCTATTTATGTCCACTGCAGAAACGGTCCATCAACACCCTGAACCCGTTATTATATTGGATCCGTAGGTCGCTGATAGCTCGCTGAGTATAGTTAGTCCACAGGCTGCACGTGTAAAACACTTGGCAATATGCTTTAAAAAGCGTTATTTTGACTGCCCTACTACAGCGTGCAAACCTGCGAGCCAACACATTACATCCGACTGACTTAAATTTGTTATGTAGGAGGTACGATACGATTATATTTTGTCGTGGCATTTTATCGAATCTTCTCGTCAAAATATCTTCGTTCTAACGTTTTGTCTTCGGTTCTAACTTGGCTGCCTATAGTAATGGCTGGTACTAACGACACGCAAAAGCTAGCCATGTTAGGGCCAACAAAACGATATTTTGACGTGTAAGAATCGATAAAATACCGCGACAATTTTGTCGTGGTGCAAATGCTAGGCTGAAGACTTTTTAACAGCTATTTCAACACTTCACATGTTTAAACAGGAAATTTAATATGAAAGTAAAAATTATATTTCGGCGAGATTTCGATCACCAGAAATTTAATTCAACACACTTTTCGATCGCGGTGAAAGTTAACGATAACAGGTTTAAAACTAAAGTAATAATAATATATTGATTGTAAAAGTAAATAACATTATCCCAGCCTTACACTAATGCTGTTTAAATGTAATGCTGAATGGAAGTTAGTATCCGATTCTAATAAATGTTAAGTAGAACGTGGTCATTTCGGAACAAAAAAATAGTTTCGACTCCGTTCTTAATTTTACTAGGAAATCCTAAATGGTAATCTAGATGGAAGCGGCGGTAGTCGAATGGCTAGGACGTCGGACTTGTGATCATGTGGTTAACGGTTCGAATCTCATCCATTGCACTACGGACGTGAACCCGTAAGAATGCGTAAGTTCTCTCCAGTCCCGCAAACAAAAATTTTGTTTTTAAGTTTTCCATTGATTTAAATTATTATAAAGAATCAATCAAATCTAGGATCATTAAAACTAGTCCACCTGTTCTCGAGTTATAAGTGTTGTAACAGTATAGTATAAGATAAGGTATTTAACCTGAGTCGTTATACAAAATGTAACAAAACCCCTGTCCGATCCAAAAAAAGGCTTATTCGTGGTACAGTTCATGAACAACTCGCATAGGCGGCTTCTTTGACACAAAACTGTAGGAAGTAAGTAGGTGAACTTTGAGGAGCAGTCAGTGTTGCTGTTGCCTTGGATCAGTTTTAATTTTTTTTTAATTATTTTCACGGGAAATTAATAATATCCAATCCATTTAATGCCTACGTTATTTTTATTTAATTATTTTCACTAGGGAAAAATAATAATCTCCAATCCATATAATGGCTACGTATATGTGTTCGCAGTACGATACCGAATAATACTCTTGGATATCGGACAGGGTTTTTGTTAGACGCTGTATATTCTTTTCTGAGGTTTACGCGAATGCTAGACATTGAAATAAACTACTTTTTTATACGAATTCCGTATAAAAAAAGCGGTTTATTTTGATATTATGAAAACGCGAAAAAAACCGTTTAATAATTAGTTATATTTCAGCGTAGATATGGTTAAATCACTCAAGTTAGGTAGGAACTCGGAAGATATCGAATTCTTGCCAAGCGTAATGATTTTCCATTCACCTTCCATTGTTAAGATAATTTATGGATGACTTGCTTTTTATGATCGACTTCTTATAGAACTGATTGCTTTTGTGTTTTGATTCATGTTTATCCATAAATAATAGAAGATTCTGTATTCAGGAATGTGCATCACCAACAAAAGTTTACACAAAAGGTTTGCAGTCTAGTGCCCTTATTCATAAAAACGAGTGAGATTAATATAGGTTTTACAAGTGTTTTGTTTCTTTTCTACATTTGCAAAATGAAAGAGAAGATTCCGATTTTAAGACCATTTTAACTAAAATAGGTTTAATCAGCATTTATGAATAAGTGTGTTAGTATATATTTCTTTCTTCTTTCTTTCAAATTTAAACCATTGCTGTCCTTTACTGACATACAGGGTGAGAAAAGGACGGCAACAGAAATCAACTAACTTAGAAATGTCAAACTAGTTTTCGTCTTGAACATCACAGTGTTTTTAGAGCACTAATTTTTACTCTTTCCAAGATTTAGGCAATTATACACAAAACAATAAAATTTTACCAAATAAGGCGCGTTAAAGTTCTCGTGTGAGAGAGGGCTTGTGACGTCAATGAAGGCGCAAATAGTAGCCGCAATTAACGAGCCCCCACTCCTTGACTTTAATTCGCTGGGTATCTAAGTAGATATTCGTTCTTTCGAAAAAGCAAAAATACCAGGTAATAGTTTTCTCTATTAAAAAACCGGACGAAAAAAAATTATAAGCCTAGCTATAACATTTACAGAACACAAAAATGCAACAAAACTCCATAAATTGACTAATAAAGATCATCTTCTAAGTAGCCTTTCTCAAGCTATGTTGGAGTCGGCTACCAGTCTTTCCGGATTTTGCTAAATACCGCATTTTACATGAAGCAACTGCCTATCTATACTACACAACTCATTTATGAGTAGCGCAGTATCCCATAGCAAGAATGGTTGTCAGAATTGTAATGATTTAAGAGTTCACGACTGCCAAATATCAACGTATGGCAGTCGAGCCCAATGGCTTAACGAACTTATCTTTACGAAACTTGGAGGGGCCTCGGTATGTTTACAAATGATCACCCATCCACGGACCAACCGTGGCGAGCGCAACTTATCTTTATTATCGGTCAAACCGTACAGTATACACTTAGCCAAAAGCCTCTCAAATTGACTTATGAGGATATCTTAGCGTTAACTTTTCGTGATAAAACTGTTTTCTCCTAGTCTAGTCTCAATATGAATGGATTGTAAATTGTTTTAGGTGTTTAGAAAGCTGATTTGTTTCATTAACCTTTGTTGCTGATTATACTTGCTGTAGATTAATTTGTTTACATTATTAACGTTAGCTCAATACTCAATACTCAATAACTTTATTGCATACCATAATGTGTACAAGGCTGGTGGGTAAATTTAACAGAAACAATTATGGACCCTGTCGGGCACAGCAAAATTAGTTTTTAGAGGAGAGGACGAAGAGCGCTTTTAAAAATAATGACATTGAATAAAGTAAGAAAATCTTATATTTAGGTATTTAAGTAGGTATTATTATGTGTAGATTTATTTTTATTTTATTTATTTATTATTAAATTTATATTCATATATTATTAATTTATATTATATTACTTATTATTAAATTTATATGCATATCTATACTAATATTATAAAGAGGAAACCTTTGTATTTTTGTATTTTTGTATGTTTGTATTGAATAGGCTCAAAAACTACTGGACCGATTTCAAAATTTCTTTTACCATTACTTAGAGGGATTCTTCCGAATCCGTATAGGCTATATTTTATCCCGGAAAATAGATAGGATTTTTCGTGGTAGTGAAAATTGTGGAGTAAGTCGACGAAAAAACTGCCGTACGTTAACGATTCTCGCGAACGCTGCCTAAATGGTTAGAGATGTATGGTTGACTTCTATAGAAAAGTTGTAGAACTCAATAATGCCTACAAAAAAGTCTGCGATAGTATAAACCAAACATTTACATTTTAGCCATTATAACCACTTTTCCATAGAATAAAAGTAATTAAAATTATTAGCCTATGTTTATTGATCATATTATCGTCAAATACTAATCCTTATCCAAATAAACTATTTATTGAGCCAGATTGTTTCAATAGCTATAAATTACTTTTTATTTTATTCCAATCGGAGAATTCATTCAAAAGATATTACGAATTTAAAATTGTAATTGGTATTAAAATGAATGATGGCCGCCGGCCGATATGTGTCGCACGACTCGCACGGCGATACCGCAGAGGGGGTGCACATCTATGAAGAAATAAATGTCCACCCGTGCGAAGCCGGGGCGGGTCGCTAGTATTATATATTTATATTATAGATATTCCATATTATGTATTAATCGTTATTAATTATTTTATAATTATATTTATTTATATTATATTAGCTATTATTATTTTTTTCACTAAATAGTAAGTACCTAATTAAAGATATTGCACGGTAAGTAATTCTAGTTATCACCTTTACCCTAGTTGGAATTTATCTTTTTTTAGCTCTTAATTCATATGCCTTGTGATAATGTTGTCTTCTTGATTTTATATCAAGCTATAAATTTCCAGTTAATGCTGACCTCGCAGTGTACGGAAATCTTATAAAATGCGAGATCAGCTTACACTGGAAATGTATAGCTTAATGTGTAGCCGTGTGTACCTATATTTGAAAGTGTACAACACATTAATAATATGGGAGCTATGGGGCTACGTCTGCCTACAAACTGCTGTGCAGTTAGGCAGAAGTATTTCTATGATTGTAATTTGCTTTAAATAAAAGATAGTTTACAGTATTATTATGCATGTTTCTTTTAAACAAATGTTGGATACATTGCATCCGCTCGCAATAAGTTTACATAACCCATTGACACACGCTATTGTCAGTTACTAATACATTTTTTTTTAATGTACGTTCAATTCTTAGAATTTATAGTGCATTACGAATGTCATTAGACAAAAGGTTTGAGATATTATAAGGAAAAATAAAGAGATTGAGTATGACATAAAAATAACTCATGTTGAGTTATTTTTTGATAGATAGGTCATAGCGAAGTGGACATATAGAAACTCGATACTGGATATGAACTTTTTTTTTTTCAAAGGAATTTAATCCTTGTGTCGCGGGGGTTTCGCAAACAATTAAATCACATGCACAAAGTTGTTGTGTCTACGCAATCACGCCTAAACTACTGAACCGAATTAAATTAAATTTGGTACAGACATAGTCTTGAGCCTGAGAAAGGACGTAGGTTAATTTTTGCCGCGATAACCGACATCAACACGTGTGGAGACGCGGGTTACAGCTAGTGTTAGTGTAAAGGCGCTACTCTACCGTGGCGCACGCGGTTCATGAAGCTCACGCCACGTCAGACATCTTCAATCAACTCAGCCTATAGCAGTCCACTGCTGGACATAGGCCTCTCCCAAGTTGCACCACAATACCTGGTCCTCCGCCTTCCGCAATGGGACCACCAGGAACTGGCCGTGTGTGGTGCGCAATCATGGTGTGTTAGCTGCCCCAGTCACCACATTGGGCAAGGTTGGTGATCGCAGTTTTGGGAGAAAGCTGCTGATCTTTCTCCTTGTTTCTATATCCCTTAGTCGTCTCTTACGACACCCACGGGTAGAGAGGGTGGTTTGTTCTAAGCTGCAACCCTGCGGCAGGCATCTTGATGGACCGATAATATAATCAAGCCGATCGGTCAGGATGCACTGATACAATATTACTTCTGACCGAGTTGACTTGTATGTACGTTGCACTGCAATCAGTACGTTTTAATTTTCTCCTTCAAAAAATGGAAAGAAAGAAAGAAAGAAAGAAAAATATTTATTTGGCGCAAAAGGGCAACAATCCAAAACTTAATCTACTTAAAAATGGGAATCCGTATTTGGACGTGGGTGGGCAGCCTGAGTTCTTAACAATATGTAAAATCGATAACTCGCTAGTAAAATGTTATAACAAGATAGTTGCTGTAAACAGTTCTGTTTAAAACAATTTATTAAGATTGCAGCTGTTTCAATAAGAAATGTGTTGATCGCAGTTTTAATCTTTTAAATAATACGGAATAATTGAAAACATAGGTTGATGACACATCGTGGGCGAGACTTTACATTAATATGTTTAATTTTAATTTTTATATTCTACTAGCTGTAGCCCGTGGTTCCACCCGCTGACGGCCATCGCAACAAAAAGTAGTCTATCCTTTTTCAGGCTCTAGAATGTCCAAATTTATTTTAAATCAGTTCAGTGGTTTAGTTGTGATTACGTAACACACAAACAGATAGATTTACTTTCGCTTTTATAATATTTAATTGTAAGAATCAATATTGAATTTATAGCTTAATTTAAATCTCAAACTGTATACACGGTAGATAGAAATGCGTTTATCTGGTATAATTTTGACTGTATAATTGGCGTATTTCAGTATTTTCTCTACCCCGGGGTATAGAAAATGCTGAAAAGATATTTTTTTTAAGCTGATACCCCGTCCAGTACGCCCCTCAGGGTTGAGGAAGCTTATAAAGATTCCACCGCGATAGAATATATTTCGACTACATGTTATTCGAGTAATATACCTTCACACCATAGTTCACTTGGACTGCCCAGTTCTCCCTACCACCTGTACACGCGAGAACCTGTACACACAACTATACACGCTGTATACAACATACAATGCTGTCCGCATGGCTGAGTACTGAAAAATATAACTTCAACGCCATTGATCGACACTAAATCTATTATCTTAATATATATAAATCTCGTGTCACAATGTTTGTCCTCAATGGACTCCTAAACCACTTAACCGATTATTATAAAATTCGCACACCATGTGCAGTTCGATCCAACTTGAGAGATAGGATAGTTTAAATCTCAAATATCAATCAAAAAATTTAGACCGCGGGCGGAGCTGCGGGAAACAGCTAGTTATTATATGTATATGACGAAGGAGGGGTCCTCGTGGTTGTTTTTAAAAACGTGACGTCAGCATTGCTGACATCACCAATATTCTAGTCAGGGTTGCTGCTCATCTTGGATATCTTGGATAATTAAAATAAACACAGTAAATGCTTTCTTCAATTTATTCTTCGACTTACTGAGGAGGTCCGATCGCTACGACAGCTCGAATAAGAATGAATCATAACTCGTTCCGTCGCCTCTATTTATAGTAGACAACACGTGACTCAATGCACGTGGCGACGCACGTGTTGTTTAGTTTACAAAGTAATTTCTTATTTTATTTCACTAAATGTTAAAACATTAATTATTAATTAGACTACTAAGTATTTGCGCCGATATATATAATTCCAGTGTCACGATGTATGTCCGGGATGAACTCCGAAACTACTTAACCGACTGTACTCAAATTTGCAAACCGTGTGCAGTTTGAACCAACTTGAAAGATAGGATAGCCTGCATCTCAATTATATTTAAAAAATTGAGACCGCGGGCGGAGCTGCGGGAAACAGCTAGTTTATATAGATATATTTATGACTATCTTCAAATCTGTCAGTAGGCTGCGATCATAAAACGTTTTGGACATGTTATGCCTGTTTCTATAACCAGTTTTCAGATGACGCCACTCAGTTTAAAAACACGAATTTCTTTAATAGGCATCTTGATCTTGATTTTGTAGTTGTCTCACTTTGCCTTGATTTTATGTATGCACAGTGGTCCAAATAAGTCAAAAGTATAAGCAATAAATCAATGCGCCTGTCTTTGTTAAAATAATATCATTACATTATGTAATAATAGTGGAGTGGCCTAATATCCTAGAGCTTCGGACTTGGCAACCGACGTTTTTTTTAACCAAAGGCCGTGCAGATCTTTAAGTGATCCCGTGACATAATATGGAAGTTTTATGCATCCACTTCCAAAAACTAGGATAGTCCAGATTTCTTACTGGTTTAAATTATAAGGGTACTTCTATACCTTCACCTTTTCAGGATATAAGTTTCTTCTCAGTGGCACCACATCACCCCCTGCCGCGTCCGTGTGTCTATCGGTCTTAACGCGATAACCTCAAAAATTGCCGAACTTAATAACATGGTTTTCACCAGTGGATAGAGTGATTCAGGAGTTAGTTCTTAGGTATAATACTCCGCCAGGTTAGGGCGGGTCCGATAGTTTATTTACGAGTATAAACTGCGTGTTTAAAACCTGTTTTCTTGAGAAATTTAAGTTAAACTGTTGCACAAAATCGCTCGATATCTGTTCTGCATTTGAGTCCTTAGAGCATGTGTATCTTTTGCAAGTACTTTCTCGTCACAAATACTTTTTATAATAACAAGAGCAGTATAAAAGCATTAAAACTCTCCCCGTCTCATAATTATCGCGGGACTAAAATAGACCGCAACGTACACAAGTCTGAATAACAATAATGTATTACAATCTGTGAGGCACATGCTACTCCATTTTGTTTTTAAAATACGTCATCGTACTGTGATCTTTTTTGCTCGATTAAAAGAGTACCTACTTGTGTTATCATGAAAGTTAGGTCAGATATTCAATGATGAATTCTTCCTTTGCGGTACCAAAAGTTTGGACTATACAATGTTAACGAGCGTGGCCGCACAACGGGCACAAATCCTCCAATCACCTGCGTCGTTGCTGGAGGCCTGCAGCAGCCCGAAAAGGTTGCTGACCTTCTGGGACGAGCTTGGATGGCTGGAGTGAGGAACAGGAGAGGATCAAGAGGCTAAGTGCGGAAACGGCCCCGGAAAACCAAACCAAACCAAACCAAAACGATGTTAAATATTCGGAATTGTTATAACTGTATAGTCCTAGATAACTTGGTCAATTTTGCACTGTCAGTTAGGATGAGAATTATGTATGTAACTCCTTTTAAGAGTTACCCGTCCCTAGAACAACACAAATCCGAGTTCGAAAATTCACCAACCCAGATAGTCCGTAACTGCTTTATCAACAAGAAACTCGCTTTATCAACAAAAAATGTTGTATATTTATTTTACTTATGTATACTACTTATCTAATACAACTACCGGTATTACATACGTATGACTACTTGCTCCTAGAGGAAGGTTAAGCACTGTCAATGGCGCAGTTCGATGCCCAGGCAAGGTCGTATGACAAAATAAGTGAAAGTGTAACGTGCATGTGACACGCTTCGTTAGTTGTTTAGTGTTGATGTAGAAGGATAAACAGACTCGTATAGAAAATATTAAAACTAGCTGTGGCCCGCGGATTCAATCGCTTAAGTAGGTTTCGTACCCATCAAACATGGGAGCTATCACAGACATCTGTGTCTCATTCAATTTACATACCCTGAGAATAAAAAAAAATCGATTTGTTTTTTTTTAAAACCTTGTCCTGGTTATCGAATTTGGTGCAGTCTTTCGGAAGTTATGCGCTTAGCTTAGCTACATATTTGGCGATTTATTTTATCATAGATTAATAACACATGAGATAGAAAATTTCATAAAAACGCGTAGCAAATAGTGAAGCCAAAAGTACTTACGTCGTCGTCTGCTTTTTTATTGCATTGTGACACTCATTCACTACTTAAACCGCCATTATTCTTAAAATGAAGGAGATATTGGCACTGGCGCAGACCTTGACGACAGAAGGTACTTTCGGACGTACCAACCGAGTTGATATGACACAGTTTCAAAGGCTTCACTATTCGTTATAGTTCTATGAGACCCAGATCTTTGTCAGTTCTAGCTTATAGGCCTTACTACATACCTGCTATTTCGTTAAAAAAAAAGGCTTCTACCCTGGTCTAGTAGCAATGTAATAGTTACTGGCTATGTATTAAAGAATAAATAAACAGAAGCTATGCGATTATCGATTGGTTTTATCACAACACAATATTATCGATCGAGGATAATAAGATTACCGATATATCTGATAAAGTTGTGTGCAATCGATTTTGCATTCGCGTGACTACAGGTTATAATAGCTTTCACTTATGACAAGTATTTTATGGATGTTACACGTTATAGTTACACGATGATGAATCCCATTATGTTAACATAAAAATTGGAGTATGACCTGTATTCTTTCAATGAGGTTTCTTTGTCAGTTTTAGTCACTTTTCCTTTTGACCACCAGTGGAAAATAATAATGAAAATCCGTGTGTGGTATACAATTATGACTTTTTAGATGTTAAACACTTGATACACAGGTAATCTAAGATTAGAAATTGGCCAGACGCCGTCGCGCTAGCTCATGAGTGAAGGTTCCGATTGAGACCAAATCTCGTTATGGGATTCATCTTAAAATATCACTTAATATTTTGACGACTTCCGAACACACCAGTTTTGGTCCCGTCTGTGGTCCCGAGTTCGGACCCCGGGTTACCAAAACCATTTTTCTACTTTGTCTCGGGTCTGGGTGTTTGTGTTACCTTCGTTGTCTCTGATTCACACAAGTGCTTTAGCTACTTACTTTGGAATTTTATTTATTTATTTATTTTATTTATTTATTTATTTTTAGGTTAGCCAACAATTGTTTACACATAACATTAAAATATGATTAACAGATATACATTTTGACGTGTAACAATCACTTATAGGCTAACACCGCATGCACAATAAACGGCTAAGTTTGCATATCAACTATGAGTTCAGTATTTATTTGCACGATAATGTATGTGAAACAATTCCATGATGAAATCATAAAATCAATTATATTCACACACATTAAAGGCATAAGTAAATTGAGTGACAAAAGAAACCAGTTCATTTACATAATACTAAAATTACACAATACCAAAATTAAAATAGGAACATAAATAGTTTAATAATAATAATCTAATCTAAACTAATTTATAGATATTATATTTAACATTATCATAATAGAAATATGGATTAATGGAATTTGAAATTTACATTTATAACAATGATCATAAATTTTTTGAGAGTGAGTTGTTAATAACAACCTTCACAATTTTGCTAATGCTATCGTGGTTTATATCCAATAAATCACTGCAGCTATTAAGAGTTCTACATAACCTAGGTATAGGTGAGTTTGTGCCCAGAACAGATCTTCGTAGAGGTGGGCATAATGGAGTGATTGTATTTCTTGGATACCTAGATGGAGCATGGAATCTAATAAGACTTAACAATTTAGAGCAATCAATTTCATTTCTTATTATTTTGTACAAAAATATGGCGTCGGTGACTTCTCGGCGTGTGAATAGTGAGTGCATTCTGAAATGATGCAGGCGGGATTTGTAGGAGGATAGCTGCTTAGATTTCCCTTTACAAAAAGCTAGGTGCCACATGAAACGTTTCTGCACTCGTTCCAACCGCAGCATATGAGTGGAGTAGTGGGGTCTCCATACAACGCTGCAATATTCCAGAATACTTCGCACGATACTGTTGTACAACATTACTTTGGTACTGCTTTTACGAAGACCCTTAGTATTACGGAGCAAGAATCCCAACATTTTAGATGATTTTTTAATAATGTATTCAAAGTGAGGTATAAAGCTAACTTTTCTATCGAACAGTACTCCTAGGTCCTTGATTGTTTCAAGTTCTTGTACTTTAACTTGGTTTATGAAGTATTCTGTACATATATAATTATGTTTTCTCGTAAATTTAACGTGATAACATTTGTTAGAATTCAATTGCATTCTGTTATTTTTGCACCAATCAACAACACTGTTAAGGTCGTTTTGTAGAAGCTCATTATCTATTGGGGATTCAATCAATCTTGAGAACTTCAAATCATCGGCATATAAAAACGGTTCTGAAAAACGGAGACATTGGGGAAGGTCATTAATAAATATGTTAAATAATATCGGAGCTAAATGCGAACCTTGGGGAGCACCAGAGGTGATTATGTATTCTGGGGATTGAAATCCATTCACAACGACGTAAAAATCGCGCTTGGTCAGGTATGATTTAAACCACTCGAGCAAGGACCCTGACACCCCGTAAGCTGCAAGTTTGTATATTAGTATGGCATGAGGCATTTTGTCGAACGCCTTACTAAAATCCGTATATATAACGTCTATTTGTTTATTTTTATCTATTGCCTGAATTAGTGACTCCGTGAAAGTTGCTAAGTTCGTACATGTTGATCTTGCTGTCACAAAACCATGCTGATGATCGCTGAGGTATATTTTAAAATGATGCTGGATGTACGGACAAACAACAGACTCAAAAATCTTTGCGAAAGTGGAAAGTATTGAAATGGGCCTGTAGTTAGAAATTACATCTTTGCTATCCGATTTGTGTACCGGAACTACTTTTGCTTTTTTCCATTCTAACGGAAAAATGCCTGATGCTAGCGACCTGTTAAAAAGTATCAACAAAGGAGAAACCAGGGCTTTTGCACAGGAAGAAATGAATATCGGTGGGATGCCATCAGGTCCCGGCCCCTTATTAATGTTAATGGTTTTAAGCTTCCTAAGTAAGCTGTCACGGTCAATCACTGGGGTACTCAAACACTGACCATTTTTATGTAGATCTTGTAAAAACGGTGTCTTGAAATTTATTTCTTCATAACTATCAGATACGTATACAGACGAGAAGCAATTGGCAAAAAGATTGCAGATTTTAGAACCATCAGATGTTACAATCCGTCCGTCGGTCATAGTCCGTGGGTAGGTGCTCGATCCACATCGTTTAGCCTTAATATAGCTCCAGAAAAGTTTAGGATTGGCTTTAATACTTTGTTCTAAATTCTTAAGATAATCGTTATATAAATTCATGGCTAATTTTTCACATCGCTTAGAAATTAAATTCAATTCAATTTTATCCATAGGATTTTTATATTTTTTAAAGCGTATCCTCAACTTATTTTTTTCTTTTAATGATTTAATTAATGTTTTGTTAAACCATGGTGGATAACAACAGTTCTTTTGTTTTCTTTCTGGCACATATTTTTTAATAGCTTCATATAAAAACTTGTAAAATATTGTTAACATATCATCTATGCCCTCAACATTATTAAAAAGTTTATTCCAGTCTTGCTCATTAAGATAATTATTGATTTCTTTATAGTTTGCTTTATAAAAGTTAGGTCTAGAATTGGATCTGTTGTATGGCAGATTACGATTCTTTATTAATGACAGAGCGATATCAAGGGGGGGGTGAAGTTTATCGATAACCGTTAAAGAAGAGTTGGATTCGTTTACTGAACAAGAGGCCACAGAAGATAGTACTAGATCTAATGTACGTCCAGAATAGTTTTTGACATGATTACATTGTATTAGCCGACTTACGTTTATGAAATCCATTAGTATTTGGCTAGTTTTAGGCAAGGAATCATTTATAGTTGTTAAGTCCCAATTGATTTTACTTTGGTTAAAGTCGCCAATAATACAAACAGTAATATTCGTTAAATCAATAACTCTATTGCAATGCTCGATAAAATGCTCAAGAGTGGCTGGACTTACAGGTGGAGGAAGGTAAACTGCACAAAAGGCCATTTTATGAGATTTTTGACATGGTGATAAATCAATGGTTACCCAGAGATCTTCACACCTACTTTGCCAGTGTTCAATACGTGATGAAGTAATCTGTTTGTTAACGGCAATTAACACTCCACCACCGTCCCTGCCACTCTGAAATCCAGCAGTTGCCCTATCTCTCCTGTATACATCATACCGATCATCAAACAACTCACTACTCAGCACGCTGCTATTCAACCAAGTTTCCGTCAATATTATGATATCATAGTTCAGACAACACAAATTACAGTAAAAATGTTTAGTTTTCGTTCGCAAACCTCTACAATTTTGGTAGTAAATTAAGATGTCTTTGAATTTTATAAGAGTTAGACCTATTACATGCATTTAATTAAAATAAGAAGGAAAAAAAAAAATACTTTTTTAAACTACTTTGCTTAAGCTACTTTTGTTCTTGATTAGAATGTATTCCGACCCGTCGTTTTTCCTGACGAATATTCTGCCATTTCTGACCCATACGTACTTATAGCTCATTTCCTTGGCTTTGATCCTAGTAGCTGCGTGAAGGGCTCTGTTGGTTGGTGACAGATGTTCCGTAACGTATATAGAAGACTTCGGTCCTGCGTATCCAAGATGGGTGCAATTAAGCCTCTCTTGTGGGTTTGATTGATTATATTTTATAGTTGCAGCTAATAGTTGATCTCGTAGTCTCGGTGATGCCAATTGAACTATTATTGAGCGAGGACGAGCGCTGGATGGATTATTCTTAGCGATGCGTGTACAGTGTAAGATGTCTTTTTCATTTATTTCGCAGTTTACTACACGCGCGAGTTGTGTTATTATGCTATATACGTTTTCATTTTTATTTTCGGGGACACATTGCACATCTAAATTATTTGCTCGGGACTGTTGCTCCAAGTTGACAAGTCTCTCGTTTATATCTTCGACTGTAGCCTTGAGTGAGCCTATATTGAAATTTAGTAGAATGAAATACATTTAAACTCAGAACAGATAAACACACACGTTGGCCGTTCGAATGCCGGGGCAATGATGATGGAATGGATGATGTTGTCCACATTTATTAATTAATTGTTATATTTCTTTGAAATTGTTTTAGTTCATAACATTATGGTTACTTTTCTAAAGTCTTTTGTAATTTTCTGTCCCATCTGCCATAAAATTTTTGAATCACTTTTCCATCACGATGCCTTTTTTAATTAATTTCAACAGCTTTCTACTTACCCCCTTTATAATTATGTCAATAACACTTTAAAGTCGTTGCAGCCTTTTAAACTATGGATTGACCTAGTTCCTTATCACTTGACACGCTAAGAGTTGGTGCCATTCAAGTACCAAATAGGCGTGCTTAACAAGATTACATCTTAAACTCGTCACCAGTCGTTTACGCAACTACTTTTATTGGATTACTAGAAAAAGTACAGAGCTAAAATATTAAAAACATTCTCTACAAATTAAATTTTACTATATGTATGTATGACACATAGCTGTGTCCGCGAATTCGTCCGCGTGATTTTTTTTGTCCTTTTTTTATTTTACTGTAGGATTTTTCTAAAATAAAAGTAGCCTAATTTACTCCTTATTATATCAGCTACCTGTCAGTGAAAGTCCCGTCAGTTCGGTCCAGCAGTTTCACAGATTAGCGGAAACAAACAGACAGACGGACAAAAATATGTAATTGTGTTTTTTTATTTCTTTCTTTTTTTCCTTAATTTTGTACTCCATTTACCGCTTCCTATTATCGAAAGAAAACAGCTTAATCACTTAGTTAGGATTAAAGTTTACTCCGTACCTAATTTCATCATAATTCGTTCATTAGTTTCGCCGCAAAAGCGTACCAAACATACTGATTGACTACATTTGTGATATACGTAGCATGTACTCGTATCATGTTCTCTCGCAATTTGTCTAACATCATATTATACAACGCGAGTATGATGAACGGGTTGTGTAATCGTCGAACATTAGAAATTGATATAGCTGGTAGCTACTGAGATGCAATTTTGAGGTATTTGAAAGTAAGTAGAGATTTTAATTGCGTTCTAATGATTCGTTGGTTTACAGGCCTTGATTAATCTTGCAATTTTTATAATAATAATCTTTATTTCAAGGGGTTCGTGGCTTAGTGTAAGTACGGTTTATAGATAACTAGCTTCTGCCCGCGACTTCGTCTACGTGGACAGAATTGGGTCTAAAGCTTCGCTCGTTAACAATTTTTAATATTCCCACGGAACTATTTGAGAGATCGGTGTAGAAAGTACATGGCCTTTTCCATAGCATAGGTGACATGCATACTAAATTTCAAAGCTGTCTGCCCGCGACTTAGCTCGTAAACAATTTTCAATTTTCCCTCGGGAATTACTTAAGGAATCGGGATAAAAGGTATGTTAGGTGTATTTCCATGTCAAAGGCTAGGCATGCCAAATTTCATCCAAACAGAGTAACAAACACCCAAACATCCACACTTTCACATTATTATATTAGTAGGATAAAGGTTAAGTCGCGGTTGGGGCGTGGATGGGTGACCATTTGCAAAATACCGAGATCCCTCCGAAAGCACGTTAAGCCGTTGGTCCCGACTGTAATACAGTGTTGGCAGGCATTAAGTCATTACAATTCTGACAACCAGGCTTACTATGGAACACTATATTATCGTGCTCATCACTCTGAGACTTGTTCTGGGTGGGAATCGAACCCACGACCTCTCGCTTAGCAATCAGACACTAACCACAAGACCAACAGGCCCGTTCAAAAATTTTGCTTTAATAAACAGAACAATCAAACAAAATGTCTAATAATATCTATGAATCAAGGAAATACTAAGAATTCAAGCCTCTTTTCGCTATATTTGGTAATAAGCAATAAAACGTATCTTTTAGCTTTGATGTAGGCTGCATTCGACTGGTTTTATGAGTTCAATGTTGTTTCTTTATATATCTGGAATGTTAATTACATAATATTTTATGAATAGGTACCTACTTTACCTAATTATTTCTGAGGTTTACGCAAATGATAGACATTGAAATAAAACTACTTTTGAACGTCGTTTAACGTCGGAAACTAAAATCAAAATAAACCGCGATAGAAGCCGTTTAAAAGTAGTTTTATTCATTGTTATTTGCTGATTGAAGGTGGTTCGATTCTGCTGGTTTTATTCTTCGTTGTCGCATTAATTAAAACGGCCTAAAGCCCATTTAAAATATATACATGGAGGTATCTAATGAGCTGAGTACAGGCAAGTCGGTACTTTTTCTAAATCATAATTAATTATGTACGAATTGTACACAATACCACCGAGACAATTAAGCTTGATGTGTCCCAGGGATTCGATTTACTGTCTTGGAACTCGCAACGAAATTAATCAGATGTAATTTATAAGAGGAGTCGGGAAAATAGTTCAATAATCATAAAAATCTGTGAAGCGGTTTCCGAGTGGTTGGATAACAAACATTGACACATTGAGATTTTTATACTGCAGTAGTGTTATACCTACCCTAAATAACAGTTCCGTATTTCACAGTTATGGCGACCGAACGTAGCGATATTCGGTCACATAACTAATTAGTAAAACTTGTCACGCGGGTCACTGACCCCGCGACAACATAGCCATTAAACATACTATAGCAAGGTGCGGAATTGCCGATTTAATGCGCAGTTTTATAATCGATTCTGACTATTTTATCGATAAGATTTATTTATAGATTATATTTTTATGACAGTACTGATGTTTATGGTAAATAATACGTGGTTGCAGGTTTAATTAAAAGGACTTATTTACTGGAACTAAAATTGCAGATTTATTGAAGAATAATCAGAGGGGCTCGTGGCTAAGTGTAAGCCTATAATAAAGGTTAAGCCGCGCCCGCGTTGCTCAGTAGATGGGTGACCATTTGCATTTGCAAAATATATCGAAAACCCTCCGTGCCTCGGAAAGCACGTTAAGATGTTGGTCCCGACCGTCATACGGTGATCTTTGACAGGATAATGTATTACTCTGCTATTCTCCCGATAAACACAACGAATCCAACAAATCAAGGATAATGAAAATCGGTTCATCCATTCTCGAGTTATGAATGTATAACTTAGAAAACTACGAATATTTTGGAATTATTAACTTATCATTAATAATTCCAGTCCAGAATGTGAAAGAAAAATACTTGCTGTTTCCCTCAGCTCTGCTCGGAGTCTAATTTTTTTCGTTTTGAAAGTATAATATAGCCTATGTCACCCGGGGATAGTGTAGCTTCCCAAAACTGAAAGAATTTTTGAAATAGGTGCAGTAGATTCGGAGCCTGTTCATATTTTGAGATTCCCAACTAAAAAATAATAATTGCAGTCTAGTATGCGGGATTTGAACTCACGACCTCTTGATTGCCACTTAACGTAACTAAACTTTTCCTGTCCGATTCAGAACAAATCATAAAAACAATACATGCATCAATCTTTCCTTATGATATTTTAGCACTGTACTGTATAGGAGTCCTTAATAATGAGCTGATGCGGCGGCGCGCGGCGGCGGTGTCGCGAGTCGAACTGTACTGTAAAACTAGTCGGGCGATCCCGAGAATGCGCGTGAGTAAGCCGTTGAATCTTTAAATAATTAGGAAATCGACTTACGGAAGTTATTATAAAAATAAAGTGCACTTTATTTTATTGAAAATGTCATATTGGCACTTATCTATAATTGCAAAAAAATGTGTTTATATGCCAGTAGTCCAATCCAATCGTATAATCATGTAATTAACATAAAAAAATATTTACTTGTATTTAAAATAGCTATGATTAAAAACTAAATCAACATTTGCCCTTAATTAGATACTCAAATCGCAAAATTTTGATATTAATGTGCTTCCGGAAAACATACAGCATTATTATGAAGAAGAAGCAGTGTATACTTATAGCCGGAAGTCCGCAGTCAATCCATAAGTAAGTGGTTCATCTTACCGGAAATAGATGGCGCTAGTGTCTCACCCAGCAAGTTGGCGGGAGCCGCTGCCATTTTAACTGTCATAGCGTTGTGTACTTTCGCCGCGTGCAGTCGAAAATACTATAAATCTTTAATAATTAAATTAATCGGTTTACTATTTTGAAATTAGGAATAACTAAGTGTTACGTAATATATTAGTGCGTAGTTCAATACGTATATTTTAATCGCGAGCAATCAATACGCATATTTAATAACTATAATTTCAAAATGAATCCCGCGCCTAACGACGACGCCGAAGAGGCCACCGGAGCCCATCGGACGATCGTCTCGCGTTCACCAACGCCCGAGAGGAACCTAGGACATGAAAACGAAGACTCCTCGTGCACCAACAGTTCTTCAGACAGCGAGTCGGAGCATCAGGAGCCTCCTAGGAAGAAACAAAAGCGGGACGCACAGGTAACGGCCGATCCGCGGATCGACGCGTTATACAGCCAGGTCAGTTTTCTTACAAATTTTAGTATGCACCAGCATTTTGTTCCAAATGCAGACGTAAATGCTAATAATACGGCTCAGCAATCAGACAGTCACAGTGAGTTTCTGAATAACCCTTCAACTCAAGCATCAGAATCGTTGGATTTAGGCCACTATCAGACAAATTACGATGAGAAAAAGGTGCTCAAAGTAGCTGACGGAAAACTGTTACAACAGCTAATAAACCTACAACATTTTAACTCTGCCACGTGGCAACATATTCGTTATAAAAAAGCATTGGCGGATATGCTTGCGTCCCCAGGGTTCTGTAGGTTGAAAATCAACGACGAAATGTGTGCACTAAATAAGGGCAAAGACTTCTTGGCTTCTACGGAGGAAATTATGGCAGCAACTACAAATGCATTATTACAACAAAGGGATCTATTACAATCCGGCTTACAGGCTATAATTGACTGGGCTCATAATAACCCAAGCGAGTTGAAACCCAATAACCTTTTTAATAAATTTTCGGAAACTTTTGGTAACTCTTCCCCGTCTTATAAATTGTCGGAACAAACTTTACAAATGATTTGTGGCAAACGTGCCGAATGCTTAGAAACTAGACGCAAACGATTAATAAACGAGATTCCGAATAAAAGTATTCAAATCGCAGTCAATAACATACCACCTAGCGAAGAATTTTTATTTGACAATTCAAAACTTACATCACTCATCCAATCCCTCGGCGGACCTCATTTTTGGTTATCACCACCACAAGCTGGAAAAAACAAAGATCAACCAAAACACAAATATAAAGAATCGACACCATCTACCTCCAAGTTTAAAAGCCAATCACAAACGTCAAATAATTTTCGAGACACCTTCAAAAAACAACAAACAAAACAAACATATAAAGGAAAAAGTGACGGTTACAAGAATACCAAGAATGCGTCCTTTCGAAACAAAGAAGGGAAAAAATGACTATCCAACACATTTCAGAGGAGGGTGCCTGAAGATGTTCAAGGAGCGTTGGCAAGCACTGACCGCCAACAAGTTCATAATATCAGCAATAACTGGCTTTCGAATACCTCTATACAGAAAACCTCCTTTGCTAATGCCAACATCTCGGATCATGAACCAATACGAAACCAAGACATCCACTGCAATGTCACAGATAATAGAAGATCTCTTAAATCAGGACGTTTTACAACCAGTATTAAGGAAAACACCCAGTTTCCTTTCCAAGCTTTTTCTACGGAAGAAAAGCGACGGTTCAATGCGCCCGATTTTCGATCTTCGAGATTTGAACAAATTCGTAAAACCCAAACATTTTCGTCTGATATCTCACAGTTCAGTCCCAGACTTTCTACAACCGGGAGACTGGATGGTAAAAATAGACATTTCCCAAGCCTACTTTCATTTACCGGTAGCAAAATCTCACCGGCCGTTCTTAAGGATCAGTTACAAGGGCCAATTATACGAAATGACTTGCCTACCGTTCGGCTTGGCCTCAGCCCCTCACCTTTTTTCTTCTGTAACATGCTGGGTTGCGGAAACCCTGCGTGCAAAAGGTTGTCGAGTGCTAGTCTACCTAGACGACTTCCTGATGGTCAACCAGGACCAATCCAAGTTATGTCGTCAGGCTTCGGAAGCCGTGCGGCACTTGGAACACTTAGGCTGGCAAATCAATTACGAGAAGTCAGTCCTAACACCAACACAGGACTTGGACTATCTGGGCATATGCTGGCGAACAGCTCTAAATACAATGTCATTACCCGAAAAGGGAAGACACAGCCTCAACAATACCTTAGACCGGGCGTTACAGATGAGATACATCAACTTGCGGGAGTTGCAAAGGCTACTGGGTCAACTGAATTTTGCGAATTTTGTCATACCTCGAGGCAGGCTTCACTGCCGAAGAATACAACTGTTTTTACGACGCTTCGACAGAAGACGACCACGCCAAAAACATTCGATTCCGCAAGTGGTGTATCAGGAAATGATGTGGTGGCGCGGAGCCACTTGCCACACTTTGCCTATACACAAGAAACCCGCAACTCATTTCCTGGCGACGGACGCTTCGGAATGGGGTTGGGGTGCCCACTTGGATGGGAAATTAATGTCGGGCACATGGCTAAGTCATCAAAAAAGATGGCACAGCAACAAGAAAGAGCTCTATGCAGTAATAGCAGCAATCAAAAAGAACACGATGCTATTACGGAATTCTCATGTGCTTATCCAATCCGACAATCGAACCCTGATTGCTTACATACGGAAAGAAGGAGGAACCAGATCGTTGGGACTACTAGCACTGACTTTCAAACTACTACAATTAACAGACGAGTTTATGATAACCCTATCAGCACATTATCTACCAGGGAGATACAATATAGTAGCGGACAGATTATCAAGGGGAAAACAACCCGCAGAATGGCACATCCTACCCCGAGCAACGTTGGAAATCTTTCGGAAGTGGGGCCAACCAGAAATAGACTTATTTGCAACTCCAGCAACTGCTGTAGTAAAAAACTACGTATCAAAAGATTGCAGAGATCTATCGGCCAGCTACATAGATGCCTTCAGCAGAAAATGGAATTACCAGCTAGCATGGGTATTCCCTCCTCCCAGTCTCCTGCCAAGAGTTTTAAAGCACTTGAACAGTGCAACGGGAGTTTTCTTGATAGTAGCCCCAGAGTGGCCTCGAGCCTTCTGGCTCCAAGACCTGAAATCCAGAGCACTGGATCAACCGCACGAAATTCAGGACCTAACGAAGACCATGATAGATGCCACAACATTACAACCTCCACCGCAGGTGCAGACATTGACCCTGAAAGTCTGGAAAATTGGGGGTGGGGTGCCCAGATAAAAGAGTGGTCTACGCAGGAAAAAGATCTATTGAAAAACAGCTGGCGGCGGTCCACTCTAGCAACATACCTACCAGCACTCAGGAGATGGCTGACATGGTGTTCCAATCTTCAAGTGAACCCGAAATTTCCTCTACCTGCTGACGTTGCCAAATTTTTAATGTATCTGTTTTTTAACGAAAAACTGTCATATAGCACGATCCTTGTCCATAAATCGGCAGTTTTAACGTTTTGCGGCCCACATGTGGAACATCAAAACTTTTCGCATTTCATTATAAAACATACTCTCAAAGCGATAGGGATGGCTAAACCAAAAGTGGTAAAACCACCGTTCACATGGGACCCAAGGATCGTGCTAGACTGGCTTTCAACAAACCCACCTAAAGACACATTGTTCGAGTTATCTCGTAGAACTGCCACGGTAATGTTGTTAGCTTCAGGGCGCAGAGTCCACGACCTAACTCTACTCAAAATCACAAACGATAGTTTTTTCGATGATGGAGAAAATATCTATTTAATACCGTCCTTTGGATCCAAAACTGACACACAATACCATCGTCAATCCGCTTGGAAGTTTTTTAGCCATCATGATAAAAACGTTTGTCCAGTCACCTTGGTTAGACTGTTGATAGAAAAAACTAGCGTGAAGAGGTCTAGAGTTAATGAGTTGAACAATTTATTTATCACTTTAGGTAATAAAACAAAAGCTGCTTCACGCACAGTTATCGGTAACTGGGTGCGTACAGTGCTCAGAGATAGTGGAATCCAAGCTCCTCCAGGAAGCTGTAGATCCGCGGTAGCATCGTTAGGGTGGTTGGATAATCAGTCAATAGACGATATTCTTCTAAGGGGTAACTGGAAATCTTCCAATACATTTTTTAAACACTATTGTCGCGAAATAGAGATCCCTAAAGACAAACGTCACTCATTCTTTAATTCTTTTACTCCAGCCTAAATTAGATATCTGATTATGATTAGGAATATAAATAATAAATAGATACTTGATCCAAACTTTGCACTAGATGAAATTAGAAAAGTTACAACATTAATATTTCTTTTATGGAAAGGTATGCATGTTTTTTTTTATGAATGCGAATCAAATTGAATACCGATAAATAATTGTACCTTAATTTCTATTTCTAATAAAAACTCGCGCAATTTATAATCATCATAGCGTTGTGTTTAATGTCTTACATTACATACCTAGCTCACCAGCAGATAACAAACACATCTTCATAATAATGCTGTATGTTTTCCGGAAGCACATTAATATGACGGTTTTACATAAAATAAAACCGATATTATGTGCCGAGAGGAAAACATACAGCATTACAGGAAGCACTTCCTGGTGAAGACTATGACAGTTAAAATGGCAGCGGCTCCCGCCAACTTGCTGGGTGAGACACTAGCGCCATCTATTTCCGGTAAGATGAACCACTTACTTATGGATTGACTGCGGACTTCCGGCTATAAGTATACACTGCTTCTTCTTCATAATAATGCTGTATGTTTTCCTCTCGGCACATAATATCGGTTTTATTTTATGTAAAACCGTCATATTACCGCCAGCAAACCAGCAGATTGGCGAAGAATGAATCTTGAACTGTAATCTGCGTTATGCAACTTTATGCTGTTTCAACTTAGGCCCAGTTTTTGATCCCGAGTAACTCAACCAATGGTTAAATATACTAACTACTGGTTTCAAAACGCGTTTTTTCATCAATTGTTAGTCTATCAAATTAATGGTCAAATAAGTTGGAGAGATAATTAATTAACCATTTGTTAGAATAAAAATTGATGAATGAAAGCGCTCTACCGATGTTTGAAACCATTCCTTCGCTTGTTTAACCTATTGGAAAATAGGCGGGCGGAGAACCAGTAAAAGACAAGTGTTCCGGGCAAAAAGCGTTTATTGAAAAATAATTTGAATCGAATGAAAAATTGTGACAGATTGAGTATAGTGACTTGACAGTTGAAAAATACAGACTAGGATTTTTGTAATACCAACATAACCATTGGTTGAGTTAACTCGGGATCAATAAACTGGGCCTAAATAAGATTTGGCAAACAAATAAAGTCCCGGAAAACTGAATTTATTATGTGGACAAGGCAGGTACATCTTTCAAATAAATAATTAACGAAGTGCTGAGAACAATAGCAAGCACTTGACTCAGACGTATCATTGACTTGCAGGGCTAACAAACCTTCGGAGAATGTTAGTGTGGACCCCAAACAATGGATTTATTTATATAAATTTATTACTCGCAAGACACATTTACAAATTACTTTTATTATAGTATAGCAAAAATAAAATGTTGTATTGATTTTGATAAAACTTGGTATGCATTATGTTTGAACGACAAAAAAGGACATAATATGGTACGTATTGCCGCGATATACAACATCAAATTTGATATATTAAGTATTTTAAATTACAATATAGTATCGAAAATAATGAGCCATTGAATTTTTTAAACATTGAATAAAATAGTATTAACATACAGTTTGAATAAAAAGTAACTGTACCTACTAATGGGCAGAAAATAAACAGCACAAAGTATTTTCGTCATACATATTTTTTATATAAAACATCAATTTGTACTACAATTTCAGCGACCGTTTCGCAGGGAAATTTTCAACTTCCGCCTTCGAAACCAATTTACATGAAGTAATTTGTGTATGCAAAATGGTTCAGGCTGTGTGCATGCAGTTTATGTAGACTGGAAAATATTTTAGAACGTAAAACTGAATGGGAATATGCATATTACTCGTATATATAAAAAACTTTAAAAGAAAACGCATTCGTATATTATATGTAGGTATATATCAAAAACATGAAAAAGAAAACGCTTTTTAAACGGTTTTATTTAGCTCACCCCGTTTGTTTTATTTATTATTCTTGGGTCAAATTTAGTAATTCAAATTTCACCCTCTTCCTGTCAACCGATTAATCTGAAATTTTGTATACACTTTGAATTTTGGTGACATAGTCCATTGAAATGTTACATTTTTTAGGCCTAACCTTGCGTTTTTTAGAGGACGCAATTTTATTTTTTTGATGTGTACGTGTACGTGTGTGTACGTTATCCGCCATTTTGTAGCGGCCGCCATCTTGGATTTATAATGATAATGAATAAACATAATTGTATTGTTAGTCCATTGAAAAGTTACATTTGGGGTTGCGTTTTTTAGAGGACGCAATTTTATTTTTTTGATGTGTAGGGGGGGTCAGTGTAAAGCTAAAACCAAATTTGTGGGGTCGCCACCCTTGTCCCCCGGCCGCCATCTTGAAAATAGGGGTCCAAGTGCTTTTCGCGATATATCTCTTAAACTATTCATCGGATAAAAGAAATTTGTTAACATGTTTTGTTGCAAATAAAATTCTCTACAACTTTGGTTCGTAACTTTTTGTCGTAGAACTAAAAATAAAAAAGTTATAAGTGAAAATGTTCAGAAATTCGAGATTTTTTTTATATTTTTCGATGTAACTTTTTTTTTATCATTTTACGAAATAATTGTATCAGACCATTTTTGTAGATCGTTTTTTAAGGAACAACTTTTATAAACGACATTTTTTAATTAAGTCAATAGCTAAGGTTTTACAGCGCTCCGAAGTGAGTACCTACTATTTTTCAGTACTCTTAACTATACACATATTAAATTATACGTCTGTACTAATAATGTGTCATCAGTTATTGTTTATTTTGTTATTATAATTTTTTAAATTATTTTTTAGCAATATTATTAATAGTTAATTATTGACTCTTTTCCCCACCACTCACGAGGTAGAGTCTGGAGGCGCGTGTTTTTTATGTGATGTGTGATATGCCAATAGGCATAATCCACGGTGAATTTCTACGTTTCAATTATTCCGTCCTCAGTATTTTCGATGGACAAGGCTGCGGCTCAGCATCTGATCGGCTTTCTGTATTAAATATTAGTGGGAGAACTGGAGAAGGAAGGGGTGTTAATGTCGGCGGTTCATCATCAAACTCATTTTCATTAATTAATTCTGAAAGCTCCATTACTGCAAGTCTCTCCAGAACAATAGAAGCACACTGCAGAACATTTCAACCCTGCTTTTTGACATCCACACATTGCTCAACAGTTTCCTTTGCATTTGCAAAAGATCAGTTTTAGAAGCTCAGGGGGTGCCGGAGGTTTAGAGCTCTGCACTGGCATCAATAATTTTCCACATTTTTTTCAGCCCCAGTCTTCAGGATCATTATTGTTACCAAGCCACGACTGGACCTGATGGTAGACTCGGAAAGTATGGATGCATGTGTCTTGTGTTGGAGGAAGTGAAGATAAATTAAAAGTACTTTTTGTCACTGCCTTGGAGGTCTTGCTTTTGTGAAGAGAATTATCATCTTTATTACAGTATTCTCGGTAACCGCCATCAGATTTAAAATTATTTTCAAAATCAATAATTGTAAAATTCTGTAATGGAGTGGAAAACAGTCAATAATTAACTATTAATAATATAATAACAAAATAAACAATAACTGATGACACATTATTAGTACAGACGTATAATATGTGTATAGTTAAGAGTACTGAAAAATAGTAGGTACTCACTTCGGAGCGCTGTAAAACCTTAGCTATTGACTTAATTAAAAAATGTCGTTTATAAAAGTTGTTCCTTAACCTTTTGAACGCCAATCACTTCTATACAAGTTCGAGATTTTCGTGCCCTCAGCGCCACTACTTGATTAGAAGTAATAATAGTATAAAATAAATTTACGACTTTTACAAGACCTTCTATTTTGTTTTTATGGAAAATTGCCCTGTTATAAGCCATATTTTTAACTTTTTCACACTTAATAAGTTCTTGTTTGTTTTATATTCAATAGAAAGTAAAACGCCAGAAAATATTTTAATGCCCCCAACGCCAAGTACTTGATATAAAGTAAGCCAGTGATGGGACACGATGAAAACCTCGCTATATTTCATCTCGTCGAAACGATCATAATATACTATTATTGCAAGTAAATGACGTGAATAAATAATATTTTATAAATATTGTAAAGTATAAACTACGTTTTATTCACCTTATTCAAGAAAAAATAGGTTTTCTAATCATTGTCGATAGTGAAACACCGTTTGAAAGACCCATCCTTACAAAGAGGCTAGTTGTCAGTGCGCACAACGCCACGAACTTGTATAGAAGTAAATCTGTGACGTCATAAGCGGACGGGTTTCAAGGTCATAGTGACTTTGTGCATTTTAGTGTAGTGCAATGTTTACATCTGGCGTTGGCGCACGGTGTTGTTATAAAAAATGAGTGACGGTGAATATAACGAATTATTGCGAGTTTTATTTTGTTTCTTTTTGAGTAGATTCATCATAAGAAAAAGTTTGTGAATAATCAGAATTTTGAAATAGTTCGTCGTCTTGACATTCCGTTAAGTTGACAACTTCCGTTTCAGGAATGTACTTCCATTTTCTATTAGTTTCTAAAAACAAGAAAAATCATTGCTAGTATTTTGCGACACTTATACCTACCATTAAAAAAAGATCTGTAACATCTGCGTAAAACAGTCACTTACCCTCCATTATAATTTAAAAAAAAAACACGTGGAGAACCACGTATCTAGCTTCTATTGATTTTATTCGTTGTAAGTAAACGAAATAAATTATGCATGAATCGGTTGAGGTTATACACGTGTAACTACCACAGTGAATAGAAAAAAGGATCGACATCTAGACATCCTTATATCAGAAAGGATTTTGACGTGCCTCGAGCGCCAACGACTTAATATGAAGTAGAAGGATTACATTTGGACACAAATAGGGATGTGCCTTCTAGAACTCACGTCTAATAAATTTACAATTCTTTTCTTTTATTATGGTAAATATATCCAGGTTTTCATATTTATTTTTTTATGAAATGAAACAAAATATGAAAATACGGTATCAGTTTTTATTTAGCTTCGTAAATTGGTGAATAAACGTTAATTTCAACTTATAATATTATTTATCGATAGGACATTAATCCCATCCCTACGTTTAACTATAGATACGTTATACATTTGTAGCGTGGCGCTGGAGGACACATCGCGTATTATATAGATGGGCGGCCAAAAGGTTAAAAAACGATCTACAAAAATGGTCTGATATAATTATTTCGTGAAATGATAAAAAGAAAATAAAATCGAAAAATATAAAAAAAATCTCGAATTTCTGAACATTTTCACTTATAACTTTTTTATTTATAGTTCTACGACAAAAAGTTACGAACCAAAGTTGTAGAGAATTTTATTTGCAACAAAACATGTTAACAAATTTCTTTTATCCGATGAATAGTTTAAGAGATATATCGCGAAAAGCACTTGGACCCCTATTTTCAAGATGGCGGCTGGGGGACAAGGGTGGCGACCCCACAAACTTGGTTTTAGCTTTAAACTGACCCCCCCTACACATCAAAAAAATAAAATTGCGTCCTCTAAAAAACGCAACCCCAAATGTAACTTTTCAATGGACTAACAATACAATTATGTTTATTCATTATCATTATAAATCCAAGATGGCGGCCGCTACAAAATGGCGGATAACGTAGGTTTTATCAATCCCATCAATATGGGTATCAAATGAAAGGGCTCAACAAGCAGAATACAATATACTATAAAAATTGAAATCCAAGATGGCGGCCGCTACAAAATGGCGGATAACGTAGGTTTTATCAATCCCATCAATATGGGTATCAAATGAAAGGGCTCAACAAGCACAATACAATATACTATATAAAATTAAAATCCAAGATGGCGGCCTCTACAAAATGGCGGATTACTTAGGTTTTATCAATCCCATCAACATGGGTATTAAATTAAAGGTCTCAACAAGTAGAATACAATTTACTATGCAAAATTGAAATCTAAGATGGCCGCCGCTACCAAATGGCTGATAACAATTTTTTATCAATCCCACCAATAGGGGTATCAAATGAAAGGGCTCAACAAGCAGAATACAATATACTATATTAAATTAAAATCCAAGATGGCGGCCTCTACAAAATGGCGGATAACTTAGGTTTTATCAATCCCATCAACATGGGTATTAAATTAAAGGTCTCAACAAGTAGAATACAATTTACTATGCAAAATTGAAATCTAAGATGGCCGCCGCTACCAAATGGCTGATAACAATTTTTTATCAATCCCACCAATATGGGTATCAAATAAAAGGGCTTCACAAGAAGAATACAGTGCACTATACAACCTCAATATTTAAGATGGGCGCAGCCACCAAATGGCGTATAATAATAAGATTTAAATTTAGAAATTGAATCTGTAATTTAGGTATCTGATTAATCCAGCCTGAATCCACCACCCAAGTCAAGATTTTGTATCGTGTTGAGGACTGTGTGGCGTTACGGTGGCTAAAAATGATACGTCGTTAGCGGTACACCACCCAAGTTAAGGTGAAAGGTTAAAACGCGCCGAGAACTGTATGGCATTAGGGTGGATATAAATGATATGTCGTTAGCGTTTTCCCCTCAAGACTCAGGCGCATCTTGTTGTATATAGCCTTGCCCCTTTATTGGACCTCTGGGGGGGTCGACCGTTTAAATGTCCATTACTCGTGGGAACAAAATGGTAAAAAAAAATATAAAAAATACAAACACAAATAAAACAGAAACTGCAACACAACGTAAACGAAGGCTTCAAAAAGCGAAAAGTATAAAGCTAAACGAGCTAAAGAAAGTGAAGGTGATAGAAATAGTCGATTACCGAAACGACGGGAACAATTTTATTAGCGTCAAAAACACCTGAGCAATATGAGGTCAGGTTAAAAAAGAAGACGGGCAAGAAACCTTGCAATAATGAAGCACTAAATGAATTAAACAGAATGCGAAATAAAAACTAAAAACTAGAAAATAAAAATAGGTAAAAAAACTTTTTAAGTTAAACGGTTTTATGTTAAACATACATTGCAATGTTTAAGATAAATGTACTAAAAACCAAAAAATAATAAAATAGATACAGTCGTGGGAATTATAAACATATGCATAGACTAGACTAAAATGAAACCGTGGGGCACGTCCATTGTTGTCGGTTGAAAAACTGCCTAATTATAGTGTAACATTACAAAACAAACATTTTAATCAACGATTGTAGACAATGGACGTGCCCCACGGTTTCATTTTAGTCTAGTCTATGCATATGTTTATAATTCCCACGACTGTATCTATTTTATTATTTTTTGGTTTTTAGTACATTTATCTTAAACATTGCAATGTATGTTTAACATAAAACCGTTTAACTTAAAAAGTTTTTTTATTATTAGCAAGACTGGGTGCTTAATTGACTGGCTACATATTTTTTTAGAATGAGTTTTTAATAAGTAACCCTGCCATTATTTTGCTTATCTAAAATGAAGCAAGTGTAGGATTTTTAAAAATATTTTTTTATTATACGATTACGATAAAAAAATATTTTCTATTCCGTAGACATTAACAACATTCAGCTGTAAATAAAACTGACTTTTAGATAAGGTATATTTAATAATCATGTACCGATAGTATCATTTTGTATTGCCCAAAAAAAATATAGATAATTTTTTTTTTTACAAGTTTTACAAGTGCAAGTAATGTTGTAATGTATAAGTGTTTTGGACTGTAACAAAATGTTTGGCATCCCTATTTTAGCAAGTTGCCGTTTCCGTCTGTCCGTCCGTTCGCCCCGTCTACCCATTTAAATCAATGAAACGTTGAACTTATTAGGGTACAGTAGTCTGATATTCGAATCCTTGTAATTCAATGTATCTTTATTGGCTTAGATAACTATGTTATAGCGAAGACGGTACATAAGTATACCAAATTCAAATTCTTTAATTCAGACATGAGTCCATAGTGTTAGTGGGTATCAACAATTTTTATTAAATAACAAATAATATCCGTAAAAATCGATTTTTCTTTATTTACAATTTGTATTTAATTTAAATTATAATTTTTACTGGGTTCGGCTTCCAGTCTTACCAGATTTTGTTCAATTCCGAGTTTTACATAGAGCGACTGCCTATTTGACCTCCACAACCCATTTGGTAATATAGTAACTGGGTAATATAGTATCCCATAGTAAGGCTGATTGTCAGAGTTGTTATGACCTAACAGACCAGGGTCGATAATTTTTAAAACCAAAAAAAATAATAGTAGGATGAAACCCATTAGAAAAGGAGGGGAATATTATAAAAATGAAAGGAAAAATAAATTACGGTCGATCCGAGGCGCTTCTTGCTGCTCTCCACATCGCTGCCACTGTGGCGAGGTTGTCAACAGCCTCGGACACCACGGCCTGTCATGCAGCCGTAGCGCAGGTCGTATGGCGCGGCACGCGAATATCAATGACATAATACGCCGTGCTCTTGTTGCCGTCGGCGTTCCAGCCGTACTTGAACCCAATGGCTTGGCACGCGACGATGGCAAGAGACCGGACGGCATGTCTCTGTTTCCTTGGAAGATGGGTAGGCCTTTAGTGTGGGACGCTACTTGTGTCGATACTCTTGCGCCATCCCATCTTCCTAGTTCGTCGTGCTGTGCTGGCGCTGCTGCTGCGGCTGCTGAGAACCTCAAGCGGCGGAAGTATAACAACCTAGTTGGAAGTTATACTTTCGAGCCGTTTGGGGTTGAAACATTGGGACCGTGGGGTCCGAGTGCTCACATTCTTGTCAAACATTTATCCAAGCGTCTTGTTGACACCTCATGTGACCCAAGGGCTGGTTTTTACCTTGGTCAGCGGTTAAGCATTGCCATTCAACGTGGCAATGCTGCCAGCCTTATGGGCACACTTCCAGTCGACAGCGATGTGGATGAGTTTTTCGATGCTATTTTTTAGTTTTAGTTTTGTCTAATTAATATAGTTTAGTATTAAGTGTTTTGTAATTAAATATTCCTGTGTAAATATTGAATTAAATAAAATAGTCATTTCCTTTTTCCTTTCATTTTTATCATCCTTTTCTAATGGGTTTCATACTACTGTAATTTTTTTTCACTTTTTACAAATTTTGAAGGCTTCGGCCCCGGTCAATAACGACTGTCAAAGATCACTGTATGACAGTTGGGACTAACGGCTTAACGTGCTTTCCGAGACACTGAGGACTCTCAATATACATATTTTAAAATAGCCACCCATTCACAGACGAATCGCGGCGAGCTCGGCTTAGCCGGTAAAATATAGGTAGGTACACCTTACAGCTACAAGCCCCTCCTCTTTTAAACGAATTCATTCACAATCGATTCTTCGATTTTCATTTATTAATGATTGATGAATATATTTATAAATGACTAGCTGTTTCCCGCAGCTCCGCCCGCAGTCTAAATTTTATTTTATGTAATTGAGAATTTTCTTTACTATAAACCTCACGGAGCCCGAGACCTTTCCAACGAATGCAAAACCGTGGAAATCGGTTCGTGCGTTCTGGAGTTATAGCGTCAGGAAGGAAAACCCGACTTATTTTTATATAGTAGATTAATCAAAACCATTTTAACTTTATTATTTATTTAAGTTTTAGTAAATAATTTATTCGTACGGAACCCAACGTCTGCGTTACTCGACAGTTGACGCGTTCATAACTGGCATTTTATTAAAGCTTAGTGAAAAGGGAAAGAGTGCGTCACATACATGTCTACAACAAAATTATGTCAAATGCTCAAGATAAATATTAGTTTGTATGTTAAATATTGTTTTGTTCCGTTGCCTTGGTTATTTAAATATCTTGGGACAATCTCACACACGGTCATCTGATCCCAAACTAGGCAGAGCCTGTACTATGGTAACCAGACAACTGATAAACATACTTATATATTTCTAAATACATACATATATCGGCGCAAATATAAAGCACACCACAAAACATCGTACGATTGCGTCATCGTTTGTACACGTGTTCCGGTTCGATTCTCCCCACTACATTCATACTATAAAAAGGGCGTACGCAACGAGAGCGCGCTCATTCGTTTGTCGGCACTCGAGCTAGACGGACCTCTGATAATATTACTGTTGATTTTGTTTGTGAATTTATTTCAATTAATTATCATTATTTCATTTATTTATTTTTAGGTGTGATATTAAATAAACAATTATGAATCCACAAGATAGTATTATTCGAGAAAGCACCCCTCCTCTTACATCAGAAGAGGGGACGAACCAACGCCATCAACCGGTGCCAGGAAATTCTGCTACTACCATGGCGCTATTGGCTAACACATTTAAGGATACTATGTGCGAAATGATGATGCAAATGTCTCAAGAAAATCGCGCTGTCCTTGCTGAAATGATGAAAGTATTCAATTCTGAAGAAACTCGATCAATCCGCATTTCCGACGTCTATTTTCCAAGTTTTGACCCTGACAAAGGAACTGACGTGAGAGAATGGGTAGATTTGATAACCAGAACCCAAGCGGAGTACAAATTAAAGGACCATGAAGTACGACTAAAAGCCGCTGGTGTCTTAAAAGGAAGAGCGCAATCTTGGGCCGATGATTGCTTACTACGGACGACCACATGGGCTGAAATGAGAGAAGACATGCTACAAACATTCGAGCCAGAATCAAGATATTTTTCAGACGTTTTGAAATTCCGACGCTACTCCATCAATGATGCTGACAACATACCCGAATACATATCTAATGTTTGGAAAATGTTTAAAAAAATCGTGAAGCCTGATCCCACGGAACAAGATGCTGTTGAATTTGTAATCGGTAGCATTATAGAAGACGATCTTCGAACAGAACTTCTTAACGCTAAATGTCAATCCGTTCCTGAGCTTATTGCCATTGCTAAAACAATGCGTAAACGTAAGTTGCCACCGAATCAAGAACGCTTACCAAACAAAAAAATAAAGACCGATGCCAATAGATCAGATCAGGGTATTACATGTTTTGTATGTGGTAAACAAGGCCATCGAGCTCGATGGTGTAATCAAAATGCAATTGCCCGTACTCGCACTGAACAACACCAACAGTCAATTCCATCAACTTCAGAATCTATGGACGCCAACAAAAACAAAGAGAAGAAGAGAAAGGAATGCACTTACTGCTCCATGACGGGACACACTTATGAAACTTGTTTTAAGCGGCTCAACGCCGAGAAGAACATTAACTTGTGCCAAGTCAAAAACAATGATATAAAGAATGGTATTTCTATTGCAATTGGCAATAAACATTTTCAAGCGATATTTGATAGCGGAGCAGACTGTTCACTTGTAAGAGAATCAATAGCACTTTCACTTCCTGGATCAAAAACAAACAAGACCACATATCTGAAGGGCATCGGACCAGTACCCGTTATATCCTTCAGTCAAGTAACATCAGTCTGTTATATTAACGGTATGCATCTGGAACTTGACCTTCATATTGTCTTAGACCACGAGTTACCTGCAGATATTCTCATAGGAAGAGATATTTTGAATATACCGGGTCTGAAAGTTACACTATCACATAGTGGCATTATAATGACAAGAGACGATCATCACAAAACAGCTGCTAATATATGGCAATTATCTTCAAGATCTTTAAATACAGATATTAAAAATAAAGAAGAAATAAACAGATTGATGTGTTTGCTTAAAAAATATGAAGATTATTTTAGAGAGGGCGTATCTGGATCTAGAATCACGACTGGTGAACTATCTATCCGATTGAAAAACCCTGATAAAATAGTTAACCGGCGGCCGTACAGATTGACTCCTGTTGAACGAGAAAAAGTCAAGACTATGATTAAGGAGCTTCAAGATAAAAATATTATAAGGGAAAGCAACTCGCCTTTTGCAAGCCCTATAATAATGGTAAAAAAGAAGAATGGAGAAGACAGATTGTGTGTGGACTATAGAGAACTAAATGCAAACACGGTGCGAGACCATTACCCACTACCGTTAATCTCGGAACAATTAGATCAACTCGCTGATGCGAAATATTTTACCTGTCTCGACATGGCCGCGGGCTTCCATCAAGTGCCGCTATCAGCCACTTCAATAGAAAAAACAGCATTTGTCACTCCCGACGGCCAATATGAATACCTTACCATGCCGTTTGGCCTAACGAATGCTCCTTCAGTCTATCAAAGGGCTATAAATAAGGCCTTAGGAGACCTTCGAGGCAAAATAGCACTCGTTTATATGGATGATGTACTTATACCAAGCAAAACGATCGATGAAGGGATCAAAAATTTGGAACAAGTTCTAGAATCACTTACAAAATGTGGATTTTCCATCAATATTAAGAAATGTTCATTTCTGAAAGTTTCAGTTGAATATCTCGGATTTATAGTAACTGATGGTAAGGTGAGACCTAGTACAGCCAAGGTTGAAGCATTAGCTAGGTCCCCGCCTCCAACAAATGTAAAGCAACTAAGACAGTTTAATGGCTTGGCGGGATATTTTCGTCGATTCATATGCAATTTCTCAACTGTAATGATACCCTTGTACAATTTGACAAAAACCGGTGTCAAATGGGAGTGGACAGAGAAACATGAAGCCATACGAGCAAAAATAATTAATTACCTGACATCGGCACCGCTACTGACAATATTTCAGGAAAACTATCCTATCGAACTCCACACAGACGCCAGTGCCATGGGGTTTGGAGCTGTGTTGATTCAAGTAAAAAATGGAATACGCCATGTTATTGGCTATTTTAGTATGAGAACCACTGCAGCCGAATCCAAGTACCACAGCTACGAGCTTGAAACATTGGCAATAGTAAGAGCAATCAAGCACTTTCGTCATTTTCTATATGGACGAAAATTCACAGTCATGACAGACTGTAATGCAGTGAAAGCATCACGTTATAAACAAGAACTGCTACCTAGAATACACAGATGGTGGGCGTTCCTACAAAATTTTGAATTTGAAGTTGAATACCGAAAAGGAGAAAAATTGAAACACGCAGATTTCTTCAGTAGAAACCCACTTCAAGTCGTAATGAACTTATCAACTAAAGATGATTGGCTAATTGTAGAACAACGTCGTGATACTGACTTGAGTAAAATCATTAAAGAAGTTCATACAAATAATCAGTTGCATCCGGACTACGTACTTAAAGATAATGTTTTACACTACAAGACAAAAACAAACGATAAGATGAAACTCACTAAAGTTGTCCCTCAGTCCTATCAATGGAGTCTCATAAATACTTATCATGAGGCACTTAAGCACATGGGATGGGAAAAGACATTGGCAAAACTCAAGGAGAATTTTTGGTTTCCTAAAATGTCTTCAACTGTCAGATACTTTGTCGAGCACTGTGTCATATGCAAAACAATGAAAGGGTCATCTGGAGCCATACAAAGTCGCCTGCACACAATAGAAAAGATACCGGAGCCTTTTCATACCATCCACATCGACATTTCTGGAAAACTCAGTGGAAATGCTTCTCTAAAGGAATATGTTTTCGTGGCCATCGATGCTTACACAAAGTTTGTTATATTACAACACGCAAAGAACAAAACTCAAGCCAGTGCGTTGAAACATCTACAAGAAATAGTTTTCCTTTTTGGAGCTCCAAGACGCATTATTGTTGATGGTGATGGCGCATTTGTATCCCATTACAAAAATTACTGCGACCAATATGGGATTGAACTACACCAATGTGCTGGATACACAAGTAGAGCCAACGGTCAAGTGGAAAGGATTATGAGAATAATAAAGAATGGATTGACCGTCATCAATAATACGCATAAAAGTCATTGGATGAAATCTCTGGGAGCTCTCCAGCTAGCTATAAATTCCACTTTTTCAAAAACAACAGGTCACACACCTATTGAATTGTTAACTGGAAAAAGAGGCAGTGTTCCTCCTGAGCTACTCAACCTCATTGACGAACGCAATGAGCGTATAGACCCGGAGATGTTGAAAAAAGCTGTGTTAACAAGGATGACCGAACAAGCTGAGAAAGACAAAACTCGATACGATAAAAGTAAAGCTAAAGTTAAAAGATTCGAGAAGAGTGAATATGTCTTGTTAAAAGAACCCCCACGACTAGGTACCAAACTAAGCCAAAAATATGATGGACCTTTCGAAATTAGAAAGGTACTTCCTCATGACCGATATGAAATTCGACGAATTAACGGTCGCGGTCGTTCAAGAAAAGTATGTCATGAACAACTAAGAAGCGCTCCTAAATTCGGAGTCCAAAGTGACGTGGCCATATCGGCAATTAATAAAGAATTGGAAAATGAAGTAAACGTTGAATAACATCCAAAGTTGTTAATTACTGTGAGTAGCAATAGTTGTAAATGTATAAACGAGCAACGGGATTTCATCTAAATTGGTAAAATCTAAAGGTGATTTACGAGACTAACCAAAATTAGCGCTGAGGCTATGAGGTTAATGTACTGTGATTATAACCAAAATTAGCGCTGAGGCTATGAGGTTAACCAATTTTGTAACGAGGATGTAACCAAAATTAGCGCTGAGGCTATGAGGTTAACCAATTGTGTAACGAGGATGTAACCAAAATTAGCGCTGAGGTTCAAAGACACGCAACATGGGGAACTTGTTGTTATGAGAATTAATACTCATTAAATTTCCAGATCAATAGGCGATGTAGGCGCAGGGACGCGCCTATCATCAGAATGGCCGTATCGGCGCAAATATAAAGCACACCACAAAACATCGTACGATTGCGTCATCGTTTGTACACGTGTTCCGGTTCGATTCTCCCCACTACATTCATACTATAAAAAGGGCGTACGCAACAAGAGCGCGCTCATTCGTTTGTCGGCACTCGAGCTAGACGGACCTCTGATAATATTACTGTTGATTTTGTTTGTGAATTTATTTCAATTAATTATCATTATTTCATTTATTTATTTTTAGGTGTGATATTAAATAAACAATTATGAATCCACAAGATAGTATTATTCGAGAAAGCACCCCTCCTCTTACACATATTATAGATAAATAACACCCAGACACAGAACAAATGATCGTGCTCATCACACAAACATTTGTCCTGGGTAGGAATCGAACCCACGACCTCCGGCTTAGCAGTCAGGGTCACTAACCACTAGACCAACAGGCCCGTCAAATAATGTGAGATTGTTTTGTAAGAAAACCAAAACAATGCTGTAGGTCTGGATAAAGTCTTATTCGTTGGATCTTTATTCTGCATTCAGAAAGTACTGGAAATGGGAATACTTTTCCTACTTACAACTGTTCTGGTATTTTATACAATAATTTATTACCACACTGATTAATTGTTAAAAATTACTTAAATACATCGCTTCAGAGCGAAGTCTGGTTCAAGTTCTTCTAATCCAAAGTCTGGTTTTGATTATGGATGTTAAATAATTGATTTGAAAAATTGTATCATTTATTTAGTGAACCCATTTTGAGCTGATAGTGAACTGATAGAAGTAAGATATGCTGCACACCTTATTTGTTAAATATACAATAATACCAGCCTATAAATGTCCCATTGCCGGCCACTTCTCTCATAGAGAGAGAACGAGCTTTGATCACCACGCTTGCTCATTACGGGTGGTCGATTTCAGATTCCAATTATTGGAATCCAGGTTTCCTCACTATGTTTTCTTTTACCGTTTATCAATCTTATTTTGGAGTAATTAAGATATTACATAAAATCAAATCAAAAAAATCAAAATGTTTTTATTTCTAGTAAACCGTAAATAGGCGCTTTAGAAGCGTTAACTTTAAAAACTAATGACTCTAGGTGCGCGGTTCCAAAGTGTCATTCCTATGGAGAAGAACCGGCAAGAAACTCAATAAGTTACTCTTTAAAAAAAAATATATAGTTTACAATGGATCATGATCATGAAATATGTGCGTCAATAAGGCTAGGAACATAAAAAAACATATAACTTGAGACTGGATTTTAACCCACAACCATGTGCATACGTATCCGGTCACCTGACACCTTATTTAAGTTCCATTCCGATCTTTCCAGGCGAAAAGGCTCAACGGAAATAATGAGCTGGCGGCAATCAAGGTGATAAAGTTGGAGCCGGGCGATGACTTCGCGATCATCCAGCAGGAGATCCTCATGATGAAGGACTGCCGGCATCCCAACATCGTCGCGTATTATGGCTCCTACCTCAGACGGGATAAGCTGTGGATCTCCATGGAGTATTGTGGCGGTGGGAGCTTGCAGGTAAGGGATTCAACGATGTAAATTGCAAAAAAAATATCAACTCAGGTTGGCAGAAGCAAAGATATCGAAGTGGGGATACATTGACACATCTTACCTTCACGAAGGACAAGATAGGAACATCAGTTATCTTGTCTTTCGTGCCCTAACACCTGCACGCTGGACGATTTTATAACGACTACTGATAATGCAGTTCCCGTAGCAAAATTCTAGGCTGAAAATTATGATTGCCATCGATGACACGATGAGATTATTTTATGAGCGCATAACTCGACAAAGTGTACTGAACATCCCATTTTTTTGAGGTTTTGGGACTGATCTCTTTATAAAAGTTGTTCGCAATGTTAAGTTTATTTTGTTGGACTTATAAGTTGGGTTGTTAAGTTTATAATTATGGATGATTCAGTATTCGGCGATCTGTCGTTCAGAAACGGGGTAAATCTTCTTAAAAATTCCTACTTATGTAAAAAGGAATTTCGACCCTGTCTTGCAGGAGGTCTCAAAATCCGAAAGTAATGCAAGAATCCACCCAGACTAAGATGATATTGTTATGTTTCACACCAATGTTTGGCCCTTGCAACCTCATCTACCATTCACCTATCGATCTCACATTATTTTTCGGATTCTGGTTAATTTAATAATAAAATGACGAATGCTAGAATGCCAAAAAGTCTTCTATCGTCATCCAATCGAGATTATTAAACTAAAAGAGTCGGTATTTGATATTTGAGATGTATATTGCCAGCGATGTTCACTTACATGTTTCATCTTAATCGTATGCCTGGCCAGTTCCTAACAATGGAAGGGTTCGGCTTCGTCTTAACTGGTATTCTTATATCTGTTAAAGAACTTTATCGGCCTTATTACAAAAAGAGGTTGAACTAAAAACTCCAGTTTCAATCTCAATAAAGTACGATAACACTTTTGTAATAAGGCTATATGACATGTAAAGTGTAAACCCAGATACCAGGAAATATGATACCTCTTGGTAAGACTGGTTGTCAAAATTAGACCTTTTACGGTCTCCCAAAGGTCTGTAAAGGAATTAAAATACATCTTTCTTTTGACGACCTCCGTGGTCGAGTGGCGTACACACCGGTTTTCAAGGTGTCGTCAACTCTAAGGTCCCGGGTTCGATCCCCGGACGGGTCAATATAGAAAAACACTTTTCTACATTGCCTCGGGTCTGGGTGTTTGTGGTACCTTCGTTGTCTCTGGATTCCATAACACAAGTTCTTTAGCTAGTGACTTTGGATTCGGAGCAATATAGGTATGTGATGTTGTCCACATTTATTTCTTCTTCTGCCTAGCCTTTTCCCAAGCTATGTTGGGGTCGGCTTCCAGTCTTACCGGATTTAGCTGAATACCGTATTTTACATAGAGCGACTGCCTATCTGACCTCCACAACCTATTGCTAGGTAATACAGTATTCCATAGTAAGACTGGTTGTCAGAATTGTAATGACTTAACGACTATCAAAGATCACTGTATGACAGTCGGGACCAACGGCTTAACGTGCTTTCCGAGGCACGGAGGGGTCTCGATATGTTTACAAATGGTCACCCATCCACGGACCAACCGCGGCGAGCGCGGCTTAACCTTTATTATCGGTCAAACCGTACGGCTTACACTTAGCCACGAGCCCCTCCACATTTATTTATTTATTTATATTTATTAATTTTATCTTTGTTGGTGTTTCCAGGACATATACCACGAGACGGGTCCCCTCACGGAGCTGCAGATAGCGTACATGTGTAGGGAGACGCTGACCGGACTCTCGTACCTGCACAGTATGGGCAAGATGCATCGGTGAGTACCACATTATGTATACTGGATTATTTTAAAAGGAGTGCAAATATCCTACGAGGTAGTCAGGTGCATAAAACTGAATAACTTTTCCCAGGGACCACCACCAGGGACATAGGTCGAAATGTTAAAACTTAAAAACAACTTTACGGACTCCTTCCAAAATAATCCTGTATATTGTTCGTACCTGCACACTGCAGCTTTTAGAAATTATCAGTACTGCTTGGAGTCTAAAAGTGTGGTGGTGTTTACACCCCCGACCTTCGGAAAGTACTTAAAGCTGTTGGTCCTTTATCTGAACTCTGTTCGGCCGTGTCGGCCTGCGTCCATCGGACTATGAGAGTGAAGGATCAGCGAGTGCACTTGTGTATACACATGTGCACAATAATATCTCCTGCATAAATGGCTTCATCTCTCTTTAGATTGCCCGCCGAGGCCGTAATTCGGTCTACAAATTATTATTATACAGGATTAATTTAAAAGGAGTGCGTTTATTCTACGAGGTAATCAGGTGTATTTATATAAAACTGAATCACTTTCCCCAAGGAAAATAGGTCGAAATCTTAAAATTGAAATTGAACTTTTCATACCAAGTGACAGGTCACTCGACTTATGTTTGTATGAAAAGATGACTGTAAATTTGATATTGTATATTGCTATTGTTCGAAACGGCGGTAGCCTTAACCAGGGCATCGAGCTTGCGACCATGTAGTCGCCGTTTCTAAACCATTGCACTACCGACGTGATTGTCTTACTGTTCTCCATTTTTTGTGAACCTATATCCAGTCCTTTTGCCGCTCATTATTTTCCTTTTATAATTGTCTAGTGACATAAAAGGCGCGAACATCTTACTAACGGAGTGCGGCGACGTGAAGCTGGCAGACTTCGGCGTGTCGGCGCAGATCACCGCCACCATCAACAAACGGAAGAGCTTCATCGGGACTCCTTACTGGATGGCGCCTGAAGTAAGATCATTTTCTAATCCTACTAATATTATAAGTGAAAGTGTGGGTGTTTGGATGTTTGTTACTCAATCACGCAAAAACGACTGAACGGATTTGGATGAAATTTGGCATGCATGTAGCCTTTGACATCGAAAAGAACATAGGCTACATTTTATCCCGAGGAAAAATTGTAAATTGTTTCCGAGCTAAGCCGTGGGCAGACGGCTTTGAAATTTGGTATTTTTCTCTATTACAGCGCAAGCTATATGGAATAGGGGTGAACATTTTAATCCATTTTTCATTACTTTCACATTTTTCATTTATTTTTGAACCCAATTCTGAAGTCCACGCAGACGAAGTCGCGGGCAGAAGCTAGTAGTATCTAAATTCAGGTTATAAATACCTTACTTACGCTAGTATATTGAAGATTTACTGTGATATTAGTCTCGGTTTAAAACGCAACTCTTGTTTTTTTGGCGGGATGAAAAGCTTATGATTTCGACCCAAGCCAAGGACACGAAATACTATACTTAAAGTTTTTAGAGTAATTTTCAAATTTTATTAATTTGTCTGAAAGGGGCTCGTGGCTAAGTGTAAGCCGAAGTTTGACCGATAATTGACCACTCCGTGCCTCGGAAAGCACGTTAAGCCGCTGGTCCCGACTGTCATACAGTCATCTTTGGAAGTCGTGAAGTCATTACAATTCTGACAACCAGTCTTCCAATTGTATATACTGCCTTACCCAGTAAAATGGGTTGTGGATGACAGATATGCAGTCGCTCTGTAAAATACGGTATTCAAATAAATCCGGTAAGACTGGAAGCCGATCCCAACATAGCTTGGGAAATGGCTAGGCAGATGATATTCATTTGCCTGATAAATAAAATCACCTGATCGACGATTACTTATTTATTTTTTACTTCCGTATGTAACTTTGCAGGTGGCAGCTGTGGAGCGCAAGGGGGGTTACAACCAGCTCTGTGATATTTGGGCGTGTGGTATTACTGCTATCGGTAAGATTTATTATCTATACTAACTTATACAAAAATAAAACAAAGTCGGGTTTGTTACAGCACCTATATCTTGAGAACGGGTGGACTGATTTATCATAATCCTTGATTTGTTAGATTTATCTCCAATAGTACGAGGTGAATTACGCGGGTGAAGCCGCGAGATACCTCTAGTAATATTGTAATGCTAAATTAATCTAAGAAACTACTGGCCCGCGATTTGCAGAATTCTTTTAGTGTTTGATAGCCCACTTATCGAGGAAGTCTAAATATACAATAAAATAATAAATATTAAAAAAAAAACGTACCTAGAACTATCTATGTACCTACTTACCAATTTTGCCATGGTTACCGCATAAACGAAACAAAAAATAAAACAAAATCAATTTTTAGAGATTTCTTGCAAAGCATTACAATTCTGACAGCCTGTCTTATCTCTATAGGATACTGTGTTGCCCAGTAAAGTATGTTGCGGAGTTCACATAGGCGGTCGCTCTATGTAATATACTGTATTCAGCCTAATCTGGTAAGACTGGAAGCCGACCCCAATATAGATTGGGTAAAAGCTAGGCCGATGATGACTTGCAATTTACATAGCACATTACTAGTATACTTGTTAACCCCTCGTGCTGAGCGAAATGCTTGTGTTACGAGTGGGTTCACGTCGGTAGTGCAATGGGTGGGTTTCGAACCGGTATTCACATGATCGCAATACCGACGTCCTAGCCATTAAACTATCGTTACTTATACCTTCATTGTATATTCTAGAACTAGCAGAACTCCAACCACCGATGTTCGAGCTTCACCCCATGAGGGTGCTGTTCCTAATGTCGAAGTCCGGCTTCAAGCCGCCTTCTCTTAAGGAGCGCGAGCGATGGTCCGCCGTTTTCCACTCCTTCCTGAAGCTGGCCCTCACCAAGAACCCCAAGAAGCGACCGACAGCTGATAAGTTGTTACAGGTAGTGATGGCAATTAACCCTTTCACTGTCCCGTGAGTCACATATGAACATTTCCATTGTTTATCTATTGTGTCTTCTGACGGGACAGAGAAGGTGTTAATGCTGATTCGAACGAATAACAACGAGGTAATTAGGTGCATAAAACTGAAAAACTTTTCCCGAGGAACCGGGGTTGGTCACACCTTTTACATTAATTTTTGTTGTGTTGTTTTTGTTACTATCTCGCTCCCACACTCGGTCTATTGCACTGGTTAGTCTCGGTGTCGGGATTGTATTAACAATGTTTTTGGTTTATCAGCCTTACAGAAACAGAGGGTAAATGCGTCTCTATTATATACATCCATACAGATAAATAAAATTGGAATGTTTACAAAATAAAAAATAAAAGAAAAATGGATGTGATGAACACGGTACTTATACCTAAGTAACAGTTTTTCCATTTTCGTCGGTCTGTCTATATATTTGTACCGGCTAATTTATACTGCTCTCTGAAAAGGCTGGACCGATTTCGACAAGACTTTCACTGGAAGACCCCTTATGTAATAAATAAGGATACTTTTATTATAGAAATTTCATTGATGTTAAGTTTACGGTACCGGAAAAACTTACGCGGGTGAAATCGGGGCGCACAGCTTTTCTTAAATATAAGTTTGTTTACAGCACGCATTCTTCCAACAAGACATGAGTAAACGGCTTGCGAAGGAGTTGCTACACAAGTACTCCAACCCGCCGAGCCAATGTAACAACGAGCCTGACGAGGATACTGTGAGTTTCATATTCGAACTACATTTTATATTTAAGGGAGCGTTCAAGTTTTACGTAACGCAATTTTTGAACATTTTTGACCCCCCCCCTCCCCTTGTAACGTACCGTAACGTTTTTCTGTACCCCCCCTCTCTAGACGTTACGTAACACTCAAATGAACATTTTTACCCAAAAGTCGGAAAAAGTTATGTTAAAATTTACTTTATTATATTTGGTATGCTTTTAATCTACATAGGAAGAGGCCTGTGCCCAGCAGTGGGACGTATATAGGCCGGTATTATTATTATTATTATACTTGCAGCACTTGCCGATTTCTGCATTTATTATTGTTTATAAGTTCTATACCTATTCTTGTTATTAACAAAGGTACAACGTTACAAATTTTAATTGCCTTTGCGGTAATAATACTAAATATAAAACAAGAGATTTTAAAAGAGTGTTGTAAGAAAGAGAAACCCGCCCCTGTAACGCATCGTAACGTTTTACGAGACACCCCCCACCCAAATTGCGTTACGTAATACTTGAACGCCCCCCACGGATTAAAAAAACAAAATAGGGAGTGCCCTTACACTGCTTTAGCATGAAAACCAGTGTTGCCAAACTAACACATTTGTAAATAAAATTGTACATGACACACATTAAAGACAGGGATGTAATGGGCTATAATTTACAAATGCAAATAACTATATAATTATAATAATATAGGTTTTTTTCGCTGTCTAAATATTAATCATATTACAACTGACGAAAGTTGTTTTTATTAGACATGTAACAATCAAATAAGGCGTTTTTGTACTTAAATAATTCGAACACTTAACAACTAGTTCATCCACTCAACGCTAGAGGGCGCTTTTATTAATTTATTCTATTAAGAACGATAAGATCTATAAATTTGATGTCATAATCGTATGCATAATATTTCTACTATGTTTATTACAAAATTGTCCGAAATATATTCGGCTAATGATTGTGCCAGTCTTGAAATGAAGAGTTTGAAGATGATAATAATTATCGATATCGGTCGATACGGATCTACTTTATGGATTTGTCACGCCTAAATGAGTAGTGTCTATAGAACATATACAGCATGTAACAAAAACCCTGTCCGATCCCCGAGAGTATTATTCGGTATCGTACTGCGAACACATATACGTAGCCATTAAATGGATTGGAGATTATTATTTTTCCCCATTGAAAATAATTAAATAAAAATAAAAACTGATCCAAGGCAACAGCAACACTGACCGCTCCTCAAAGTTCACGTACTCACTACCTACAGCTTTGTGTCAAAGATGCCACATATGTCAGACGGTTCATGAACTGTACCACGAATACGCTTTTATTGGATCTGACAGGGGTATTGTTACATGTTGTATAGATATTATACAGGATGTTATCGAAAGCTGTTTTAAGCTGAATGCGAGCTGACTCCAGACTCCTGATACCAGACGTACTCTTCTTCACCACCGTTTTTTCGGTAACACCCTGTAGAAAACACATAAATATAAAAAAACAACTTCTTTTTGCAGAAAACTACAAAATATTTTTTATTATTTTTTTTGTTTTCATGAGGCGATGCAAACGATTTGAATGATCTGCTTTTTTAAATAGATCAATTTCACTCTATTGGACTTGACCTAAATTTTTCCAAATGCGAATTATTCTTTTTTGACAGTACAGACAGACAACTGACACTTTCAAAATTCTCCCGAAATCAAAATTCTGGCCTCACTTCGTCTCCTTGGGTGTCCATCTTTGACGAATCTTTTGGTGAAAAAAATCAACATTTCAATGATGTTTCGGAAAGACTTTCAAAAATGAATATGCCATGACTCTTATTCGATATTACTGTTTTAGTCACAAATTAACTTATTTTACCGCGCTTGCTTTTGGAAAAAATGGATCAAATTATTAAATACTAGCTGCCCGGACAGACTTCGTTCTGTCAAAAGTTAATTAATTAAGGTAATTCCCGAGTTTAGGAAAAGTTTTTTTTTTTTTTTACTTATTATTTATGTTTTACACCTTTTAAACCTTCCCTGGACTTCCACAAACATTCAAAATCAAAATCAGCTAAATCGGTTCAGCCGTTCTTGAGTTTTAGCGAGACTCACGAACAGCAATTGATTTTTATATATTTAGATACACTCAGCTTATTCTAAATGTTAACATGGACGTCCGAGTTTAAGCTCAAGCCACTCTTTCCGTCCATATGGATTGCGGAGCGTGTGCGCATGCTGGCTGTTGGTGAGTGGGAGTCAGGACTTTGGCTTCACGCACTACCGTCGTCGATGATACTACTTTCCACCTCACTGCTTCCATTCGCTTGGGTGCTTCTTGCTGCTCTCCACATCGCTGTCACTGTGGCGAGGTTGTCAAGTCTCGGTCACCACGGCCTGTCATGCAGCCGTAGCACGGACCACATAGCACGGCACGCGAGTAACATGGACATCATACGCCGAGCTCTTGTTGCCGTCGGCGTTCTGGCCGTACTCGAACCCAATGGCCTGGCACGCGACGCTGGCAAGAGACCGGACGGCGTGTCTCTGTTTCCTTGGAAGATGAGTAGGCCTTTAGTGTCGGACGCTACTTGTGTCGACACACTTGCGCCATCCCATCTTCCTAGTTCGTCGTGCTGTGTTGGCGCTGCTGCTGCGGCTGTGAAAACCTCAAACGGCGGAAGTAAAACAACCTAGTTGGAGTTATGCTTTCGAGCCGTTTGGGGCGAAACATTAGGACCCTAGGGTCCAAGTGCACACATTCAGGGGCTGTACGACGTTATAACAAGAGTCCCCCCCCTGCAGGCGCTGTCCACAGTCCCGCAGCGCATCGCGTCCCGCCACACGGGGCGCGGCGCCCCCCCCGGCCCCTCCCGCCCGCGCTCGCTGCTCACGGCGGCGCGGCGGGAGGGGGGGCTGTACGACGTTATAACAAGAGTCCCCCCCCTGCAGGCGCTGTCCACAGTCCCGCAGCGCATCGCGTCCCGCCACACGGGGCGCGGCGCCCCCCCCGGCCCCTCCCGCCCGCGCTCGCTGCTCACGGCGGCGCGGCGGGAGGGGGGGCTGTACGACGTTATAACAAGAGTCCCCCCCCTGCAGGCGCTGTCCACAGTCCCGCAGCGCATCGCGTCCCGCCACACGGGGCGCGGCGCCCCCCCCGGCCCCTCCCGCCCGCGCTCGCTGCTCACGGCGGCGCGGCGGGAGGGGGGGCTGTACGACGTTATAACAAGAGTCCCCCCCCTGCAGGCGCTGTCCACAGTCCCGCAGCGCATCGCGTCCCGCCACACGGGGCGCGGCGCCCCCCCCGGCCCCTCCCGCCCGCGCTCGCTGCTCACGGCGGCGCGGCGGGAGGGGGGGCTGTACGACGTTATAACAAGAGTCCCCCCCCTGCAGGCGCTGTCCACAGTCCCGCAGCGCATCGCGTCCCGCCACACGGGGCGCGGCGCCCCCCCCGGCCCCTCCCGCCCGCGCTCGCTGCTCACGGCGGCGCGGCGGGAGGGGGGGCTGTACGACGACTCGCCCATCGTGGACCTGGACGCCGACGACGACCTCAGCGTGCGCTCCATGCCCAAGGTCATGCACTTCAATGCCGACGTCTCCGCCGCCTGCCACGGGGATACTGTTAAGAGGAATGGTATGTACCTGTTCTTATTTTGTCTATTTTTTCGCGATTTTTAATTCAATGTCAGTGTGAAGTACACGCAGCAAACTAGATAGTTATACAGGACGCTCTAAGAAAGAAATATGTGTGTGTAAGCGACGGTATTATAATCTCATCATTTCGTTACAGTGTACCACAGACAATCTAGTGAAGATTGGAGTGTTGCTTCACTAATGAGTTGTCCAAAACACAACCCGCTATCACAAGACCTGGCCAACGACACACTACCCACAAGCGAAAAGTAAGTACCGCAATTATTTACACACAATCCATAAAAACTTTAGTTAATTATATCGCTTCTTTATGTTTATTTATATATTATGTTATAGCAAGTGGTGTCGGGTGATCACAGGGGATGATATTTTAAAAATGAGTTTAAGGTAATATTAACAAAAAAAATACCGAAATTTCGACAAAATATTACCTACACTAATACTTTTTTTTTTAAGTTTTCTGTGTGCTAATTATTATTTTTTTAGGTTATTTTTTATTTATTTACATTTTTATGTGTGTTTGGAATTTAAATGAGTTTTTTGAGTGTTGTGTGGATGCACAAAGATAGTTAGTTACTCTTTTGATTATGAGCATGTTTGCGATGGTCTCTGTTTGGCTTCTTTCTCTATGGGGTTGGCTATTGTCTATGAAATAAGGTAAGATGATTGGTCGCTGTCTATGGCGTTGTTTGCCTTCAGTGTGATTTTTTTATAAGGTCTAAAATTGCACGAAAATAATATCGATCTGAACTATGTAGTAACTGTATAGTATTTGATTAATAATTATCAAAATTCTTTAGTTATAATGAAGTATTTTTTAAGCAATTTTAGACCTTACGTTCTAAGAAAAAAGTTCGAAACCAAGCCAACAGTAAGTGACCGAAGTTTTGTGTGTGGAATTTGTTTGGAGAAAATATTATAAAAAAATCATTATTATATACTGGCTTTATATATCTGCATTATATATGACGTTTTAACGCGTCTATGGGTCAACTGCACTGAAAAAAAAACATCCATGTAATATGTAGATTTTTGGTACAAAATATTGAAAGCATTTTATTTTGAATTTTATTGTATAAAAAAAAAGGTTTCAATTCGTTTGAAGCGATTAGATTATTAGTGGCTACAGGTTTCTATTGAATTTTGGACTTTATGTACTAAAGAAAAAGTTTCAAAATGTTAAGTGTCCTTTTAATAAGTGGTTAAAGGTGTCGATCGGCGCGCTTTCATACTTCAAATGAACTTTCACTTAAGTATATAAGATTCAAATTGCTCTGCAATATTTGTATCAAAAAATCTACATATGGTATCAAATATGGAAGTTATACGCTAAAAGCCGCATAAATATATATGCGATCGCTGACGTCACACGAAAAGCATACTTATATTTGTCACTATTGGGGTGCTTAATAGCTGATGAAGAAAATACGCCTGTGCTTAGGCTTAATGCAGTAGACCTCGTCAAAGAAAATGCTAAATATATGCCAGGTAGTTCATCAATCTCTTATTATCACCAAAGCGGCAGTAGCCTAATGGCTAACGCGTTGAACTTGCGATCATTTGTGGTCGCCGGTTCGGAACCCACGCAATGGACTATCTACGTAAATCCACTCGTAACAAAAGCTTATAGCTTAGCACGAGGTTTTTACAACAATACTGGTAATGGGTTAAGTTATAGTAAATTAAAAAAAAATACGCCATAACGGACCCTAATTCTATTTTTCTAAAATGAAAATACTCTTACTATTCCTCAAGAATGCCACTATAATACAAGATTATTTTTTATGGAGTGCTTATATTCAACGAGGTAATTAACCAAGAAACAGGTCGAAATCTTAAAATTGAAATATTCATACAAAGTGACAGGTCACGTGACTTATGTTTGTATGAAAAGTTGATTTTCAATTTTAAGATTATCAGTTTTATGCACCTGATTACTCTTTGAATATACGCACTCTATAAAAAATAATCCTGTATACACAAAGATTTTATTAAAATGACTGGCATTTCTTGAAACTAGCTCATTTAAAAAAAAAATCTTCCTTTATTTTATTAGTATAGATTTAATATGCTTTTTTGAAGACTAGTCGTTGGGTGTCGAAGACTTGCATAACCTTTTGTACGAAGGACCTGATAGCTCATCGGTCTGACGGATGAATTGTCCATTGTCTAATGATCATTAATGATGGATAAGTTAACTATCAATTAGGTATAATGATGGATTAATAAATTACCTTTATATTCTTATGAACTGGAAACTTGACAGTGTTCATTTCAACTTAGTCAAGTGTCGTCAAGTTTCGCGGAAGAACATTTTTAATAAACTATTTTTTGTGTGGTGGTGAAAAATGACCTTAAAGTTGAATTTTCAATGTCCACTTGTTGATTTTCCTTAAGATTTATCCCTAAAAACATCGTTGGCGATTCAAGGTAATTTTATTAATTTGTGTATGTTAACAGTGATTGGAACAAAAACTTGTGTTATACGCGAATAAATTTACAAGATTATTTTGAAATAAACATTTAAGTAAGTTGGCAATTGTGAAAGTATTTGTATTACCAAATACACCTGTACTGTGTAAGGCTCTATATAGTAAACTAGCTGTTTCCCGCAGCTCCGCCCGTGACCCCATTTTTTTTATATATTCGAGATGTAAGCTATCCTAACTTTTAAGTTGGATCAAACTGCATACTGTGTGCTAATTTGATTAAAATCGGTTCAGTACTTTCGGAGTTCATCCCGGACAAACATCGTTACACTGGAATTATATATAATAGATTTACTATGGTAACTACCTAAATACAAGCAATGCCCAATATTGAAAACAAAAAAAAACTTTTTGAACGAATTCTATCGTGGTTTATTTTTTCTACCCGTGACCTGCAAAAGGGTAAAAACGTGGGGAAATAAAATAAAAAGAAAAACTGCGATAGAATTTGTTTAAAAATTAGTTTTATTACAATGTCTAACATTCGCGTGAACCTCGGAAAGCACAATATACTATTTTCGTATTGGACAAAAAACTGTCGATCCATATACCCGTCGACATTGAATCCTCAATAGTGCCCCAAAAGTGCCAAATAAGTACCAATTCACGACATGTGAGTACCAGGCTGTATCTGTAAGTTGTCTCTCTTGTTTTAGGAGCCTCTTGCAATATATCGATGAAGAGTTAATGCTCAGGTAACAGGACAGGTTTTCTGCATGTTATACATATAAACATGTAATCTGTGTGTATTTGTGTTTTTAGAGGCTTTTTTAGCTGTTCGGAATACGTATTTGACGTTTTTGACCGTTACAATTCGAAAAAATAACGTTTGAAATTTGAATTTTCAAAGTGCAGTCAACTGTCTTTTGTTTTTCTCCGTTGCGGGGAACTGTGTTCCAAATTTAAATTGAAAAGCTTCATGTGGCCAATTAGACATTTTGGGGATTGTTTTTTTTTGATATTGGAAATTGGGGTATTTTAATATTCCGAACAGTCAGTATGTAGAATTAGATTAGTTTGGAATACTTTGTATAGATATATTGTTAGCATCCAGTTAAATCAATGCTGATTACAGACTTTTTATGGTATATAGGTTTATGTACTAAAAAAAACTTATATTATTTTGAATTTTTATTATTAAAATAGTTACTTTTTTATAAGTAAATAAAATTTGTTTTATGTATACGAAATATGTTTTTCCAATCAACTATTAAAAGCATGGTACGTAGCCGATCTTTTGGTTGCGGGTTCGACTCCCACCCATTACAGGGCGTAAACCCACTCGTAACACAAGCATCTTAGCTTAACACGAGGGGTTAACAAGAATACTAGTAAAGTGCCCATTGCTAGCTTTAAACTTTAAACATAGAGATTAAATGATAAGATTGCCTTTGGAAAATTTAATGTTATATTATGATATAATTCTCGGCTAAAATAATGCACTTATACAAGAAAACAATATGGAAGTTGTATCTACAGGGTTTTAGGAGAACGTTCCCGGAAACATAGAAATACAATAATAGTCATGGTGCCCTTGATTATGGATCTGAGAAAAATCAATCCGGGAGAACTTTTTTCATTTTTTTTTTCATTGTTTTATTATAACATTATTCACTTTTCATAATGTTAGTACAGATAAATGAAACTAGGTATGTTTCATTTACCTTTATAGGTCGATTCAAACTTAATGGTGGCTGTGAAGTTAGTGACACACTGCGCAGTACCTCCCCCCGCACCCCCGCTGGTACATGAATTTGTTACTGCGCAGCGACTCGCCTCATGTTCACAGTCGCCATTAAGTTTGAATCTCACTTTACTAACAAGACAGAGAGTGAATAATGTTGTAAAAACAAACACATTCAAATTTAAAAAGATTTTGTTTTCATCCGGGTATTGCTTTTTCTGTCTCACTATCATAGGAATGATTATTAATAGCGTTTCCCTTTCACGTTGTATGTAACAAAACCCCTGTCAGATCCAATAAAAACGTATTCGTGGTACAGTTCATGAACCGTCTCGCATATGCGGCATCTTTGACACAAAGCTGTAGGTAGTGAGTACGTGAACTTTGAGGAGCGGTCAGTGTTTCTGTTGCGTTGGATCAGTTTTTATTTTGATTTAATTATTTTCACTGGGGAAAAATAATCATCTCCAATCCATTTAATGACTACGTATATGTGTTCGCAGTACGATACCGAATAATACTCTCAGGGATCGGACAGGGTTTTTGTTACATGTTGTATATTTTTAGATAGGCAGCGAGGAACATAAAAAGTCTGTAATTCTAATATAAAATACGTAAATAATAAAAGTATGGTTTTTCACATAATTAATTAGTTAATCATAGTCATAGCATGAGGCATGCTTTAAATATAAAAAAGGCTTTGCAGCTTAAATATATTATGTACATTGTTTAAGCAGAGTATATCCCCATTATAAATAAAACATTATTGAATACCTAAACATAAAAAAAACATCCGATATCCCACCAGCACCACTTGTTATTTTAACACGAATTAAAAAGATATCGCCTATTTTATACACTTAACAATATCCTCCCACATTGTGTCTAACCGCACTCAAAAATGCTTAAAAAACCTAACAGCACTGCGAACCCCAAGAAAAAAGCTACTAAAACTACCAACATAAATCTACCGATACTACTACAACAATATTTTTCACAGGGCAACATTACCGTTGACCGCGGAAACGGCAAACATGGCGCAAGCTGGCAACACAGCGTTATCAATGCACGATCAACACTTATCACAATGCATACAGTTGAAACAAAACTTTTTGAACAATTCCACTACGAATATCTACCAGAACTTAGCTTCCACTTTCCAAAGTCCTATCGGTGCTTCGAGAGTTTCTATCGACGATCCCTTATGCAGGAAAATAGGCGAAGATATTATGTATGTTGATCAACAAGAAAATGAACACTTAGATACGCCATTAAGGAACGCGAACTGCGAATGTGGGTTATGTCCAAAACCTGAACTAAGAGATAATAACACTTTGAGCGACCTCCAAAGATCAGTGGCTAAGTGTTCCTGTGACGTATGCAACTCTAACGGCGACATACTCAGCTACTACAGAAACTGTTCGAACCAAAACACCGACTCCGGCATTGTCTACTGTGATATATGTAAAAAGCAAAAAATATCTGTATCAAACTTCAGGGCCCTACAAATTGCTAATAGGTTAAGAATATCCGAAGACGATAAACTACAAAATGGCGCCACCGATGACGATTTGTGCAGGAAAATCGATATTAGCTTAAATATGGAAGATAAAATGTTCGAACATAGAAAAAAGCATAATAGACATCATTCAGATTCGGTTACTGCGGGCATAGATTTAAATCAATTCTGTCAATGTGAGCTTGAGGTAAAAAGAAAAACGTCGTCTGTAGATGAAATTTTCAAAATGGTGGAGGAAAATGGTCGGGATTTGAAAACGGAAGCTATCGATGAAGAGATTAAGACTTCGCAGAGGCAAAGGAGTTTGTCAGACAGCCAGAGGGATAAAGCCAAAGTCGATAATAGTGGTGAGTCGGTGTGTTTTTATTAAAGGAGAATGCCAAGATTCGGCCCGAGTCGTGAAGCGTCCGACAGACTTTCTATAATAATGATAGAGGATAATAAAAAACTGTAAAAATTATACAATATAATTAAAGTCTGTAGAAGTACACCGTTGAAAAGTCATTTTAAATAGTTATTAATAACATTTCTTATTTCACTTTGAAATATTGCCAGTACTAAAATAAAATAAAGGATACGAAATTGTAGTTGCAAATCGATTACAATAATATTATTTATTATATAGCTACCTCAGTGAATTTATTACTGACATACGTTGTAACAAAAAGCATTAAGTTATTTTTTTTAGCATCAAATTAAATTGTTTTTAATTATGACGATACCGTTAAGGATAATTTATTTCAATAAATGTTATTGTGCTGACAACACTTGATGTAAACTTATATTGTTTGCTAATGTCAAAAAGCTGCATGTCTCAATGTCGCTAACGCTCTCTAGATGGCGCTGTTAACATTTTAGTTACTGATTAATTATACAATGTAGTTTGATGACTACACTAATGTCTAGTCTTCTCAAAGGAAAACTTAAAAAATAAACAATTATTCTTTAACTTAAATAAACTATTCTTCAAAATCTTAGGGTATAAATAAATAATAAAATTATCAATAATATTTGATACAAAATACCTTCAAATGATAGTATCAAATAAAATGTAGATAAACTTAAGTATATTTTCACTATAAAAACATATATAACTATAAACGAAGATAAATTGCCAGAATAACTAATTTAATTAATAACTTATTTGTTTATTTCATGTTATAGTTCAAATCGGAAGTATTAAGTGGTCAACTTTAAAGAACTGTAACTTTTTTTGGTCAAGTTCTACTAAAAAACTAATTATACTATCAAATTCTATAATTATTTTCCTTTTTAACGATATATGGTTCATCTTTGTCGGTTCGGGCCGACTCTTGTAGGAAACCTTGGCATTCTCCTTTTAAGTGTTTGTTCTTCTGGTTACTGAATTAACTATTGCCCTAATTTTTTGACTAGGAGTCTTTATGTCAATGCAAAAGTAGCGTCTTATACTTATACTTTACTTATGCTGTTATTTCTCCATATAAAACAAAAAATATTTAACTTTTTTATCCCGTGTGCTACAGAATTGTCGTCATAGATATATCTGTATTTTTAAAGACTTCCACTGTGTATAACTAGGAGAATGGGATTGAAAATTAGCGTCGCTTCTGTTCACCTCTCACTCGATCACTGTTGCTATCTTTTCTCCCACATGATATGTGCGAGTTGTATATGAGTATGACATGGTTGGTACCCCCGCAGTGGCAGTAGAAGGCGGAGCGCCGCCGGTGCCGCCGCGCCGCACGCGCTCTCGGCGCGCGCAGTCCCCCGCCCGCGCCGCGCCCAACGGCCTGCCGCCCACGCCCAAAGTGCACATGGGCGCCTGCTTCTCCAAGGTACTCCACACACCATACACCATACACTCACACTACAGCGACACTAGCGGCGCGCGCAGTCCCCCGCCCGCGCCGCGCCCAACGGCCTGCCGCCCACGCCCAAAGTGCACATGGGCGCCTGCTTCTCCAAGGTACTCCACACACCATACACCATACACTCACACTACAGCGACACTAGCGGCGCGCGCAGTCCCCCGCCCGCGCCGCGCCCAACGGCCTGCCGCCCACGCCCAAAGTGCACATGGGCGCCTGCTTCTCCAAGGTACTCCACACACCATACACCATACACTCACACTACAGCGACACTAGCGGCGCGCGCAGTCCCCCGCCCGCGCCGCGCCCAACGGCCTGCCGCCCACGCCCAAAGTGCACATGGGCGCCTGCTTCTCCAAGGTACTCCACACACCATACACCATACACTCACACTACAGCGACACTAGCGGCGCGCGCAGTCCCCCGCCCGCGCCGCGCCCAACGGCCTGCCGCCCACGCCCAAAGTGCACATGGGCGCCTGCTTCTCCAAGGTACTCCACACACCATACACCATACACTCACACTACAGCGACACTAGCGGCGCGCGCAGTCCCCCGCCCGCGCCGCGCCCAACGGCCTGCCGCCCACGCCCAAAGTGCACATGGGCGCCTGCTTCTCCAAGGTACTCCACACACCATACACCATACACTCACACTACAGCGACACTAGCGGCGCGCGCAGTCCCCCGCCCGCGCCGCGCCCAACGGCCTGCCGCCCACGCCCAAAGTGCACATGGGCGCCTGCTTCTCCAAGGTACTCCACACACCATACACCATACACTCACACTACAGCGACACTAGCGGCGCGCGCAGTCCCCCGCCCGCGCCGCGCCCAACGGCCTGCCGCCCACGCCCAAAGTGCACATGGGCGCCTGCTTCTCCAAGGTACTCCACACACCATACACCATACACTCACACTACAGCGACACTAGCGGCGCGCGCAGTCCCCCGCCCGCGCCGCGCCCAACGGCCTGCCGCCCACGCCCAAAGTGCACATGGGCGCCTGCTTCTCCAAGGTACTCCACACACCATACACCATACACTCACACTACAGCGACACTAGCGGCGCGCGCAGTCCCCCGCCCGCGCCGCGCCCAACGGCCTGCCGCCCACGCCCAAAGTGCACATGGGCGCCTGCTTCTCCAAGGTACTCCACACACCATACACCATACACTCACACTACAGCGACACTACATGCTTGGAATAAATTAATTATTCTTATCAAAAGAGAAGAACAAAACCAGAAAAATATAACAATAAATACACTGATACTTGCTTCCAGGATAGACTTGTACTGTTGGCTTGACTTGAGGACCGATAATCGGGTCGATTCGAATCAGTTGAGATTCACTGATTTAATACAGGGTCATTGGTTATACCCAAGCAATCCACTAAGAAAGAAACAAGTGCCACACAACATAAAATCATTTCTAAGGAAACTAATAAAGTAAAGTATAAAATAATAAAACTACCCAGCAATGAGCTGTGGATGTCAAAGAGGCAATCGCTCCATGTAAATAACGGTATTCAACTAAATCCGGGAAGACTGGAAGCCAACCGCAACTTAGCTTGAAAAAGGCTAGGCAGATGATGATTTAACCCGTCTTATTCCCATGCAGGTGTTCAACGGATGTCCACTACGGATAAACTGCACAGCGTCCTGGATACATCCGGACACGAGAGATCAACACATACTTATTGGTAAGCTCAATCTATACCAACATTTTTAAACGGAAGAGTTTTTCTTCATTTAGAACTAGAGGGATGGAAAACATCTGTGTGTTTTTAATAGCCTGTTTATAATCATACCAGTTACACATAGTTCATACAAAGTCACAGGTCACGTGTCTTGTTTGTATAAAAAAATAATTTTCAATTTTAAGATTTCGACCTTTCCTGTTCCTTGGGAAAAGTTGTTCATTACCTCGTTGAATATACGATCTCCATAAAAAAATATCCTGTATATTCGTGATCAGTTTTAACTCCAAAAGTTATAAACTCAATTCATCATCTACTTTTGCTTTTGACTGTACATTTGAGTTGTGCTCAGTTTTAAATCACAACATTCATACCTAAACTAGATGAAAAAACTTAACTAATAGGTATATAAGGATTCAACGGTTTACTCACGCGCATTCTCGGGATCGCCCGACTAGTTTCAGACTCAATAGGAGTCCTTAATCATGAGCTGACGCGGCGGCGGCGGTGTCGCGAGTCGAACTAGTCGGGCGATCCCGAGAATGCGCGTTATGAATTCGTCTCACGGAAGTTATTATAATAATTTAACTAATAGGTAATTGAAGATCATACAATTTTGAATGTAAACGTCTAGGTGCTGAGGAAGGCATCTACACATTGAACCTGAACGAGTTGCACGAGACGGCGATGGATCAGCTGTGTCCGCGCCGCACCATATGGATGCACGTCATCAAAGACGTGCTCATGTCTCTCTCCGGTGAGTAGCTCTTATTCAGTACTTACAAATAAACTTACAATGTTATTACCAACTTGCTACGTCAAAATCCAGACGATGATTTGTGGTGTATGAAAAATTTGTAGATGCGAGTGGACTTGTGAAGCGAGATTTTAATATCTGTTAGTATAAGGTGTTAGGTGAAGGCTCCCGAAAAAGAAGACATGATACCTTTCAAGATGGTAATGAAAATAAAAAAAAAAACGAACTGGAAGAAAAAAAATGTGTTTTCAACGTTTTATTACATTTATACTTCATCACGCTGATAATATTTAAAAAAAAGAAAAAAAAACAGCTGGAGCTCGAGTAAGCGCCGAATTTCATTATGCTACCGCCCAAACAAATTTGGCGAAGAACGAATCTTGAACTGTAATCTGCGTTATACAACTTTATGCTTTGTTTTGACTTAGGCCCAGTTTTTTTATCCCGAGTTAACTAAACCAATGGTTTCATTATTAAATATGCTAACTAATGGTTTCAAACTTCGGTAGAACGCGTTTATTCATCAATTTTTATTGCAACAAATGGTTAAATAATTAACTCTCCAACTTATTTAACCATTTGATAGACTATTTATTCTGATTCTGATTGTGACTAACAATTGATGAAAAATTGCGTTTTGAAACCATTAGTTAGCATATTTAAACTTTGGTTGAGTTAACTCGGGATAAAAAAACTGGGCCTTAGAGAATAAACTCCAAGATATTTCGACCTTCAACAATGTATATTTGTTCAGGTAAAACTCCGTCGTTGTACCGGCACGAGCTGCTGGCGCTGATCGGTAGTGCTCGCGGCGGGCGCTCGCTGCGAGTGCTGCCGCCGCGCCTACTACCTCGCCGCTTCGCGCTCACCACGCGCGTGCCTGACACCAGAGGTAAGAGACGAGCTGCTAGCACTGATCACCCTCACAAAGTCCTCACCTTCTGGCCTCAGTAATAATATCTTGGGACATCTCACACACGGCCATCTGATCCTCGAACGTGTGCGTTCTTGCCACCACGGCTCCGTTCTATGTGTGTAACTAAATTCTAATTCAATATTAATAAGGATATCACAGCGTATAATCGTTTGTGTTAGAGCTATTTTGTTTTCTAGTTTCAACATTAATTTATGTGGCAATATTTTGTGCCTATACAATTAAAGAAAAGATTGTGCTAGCGACACGAAGCAGAACAAGTAAATTAATGAGGATTTTTGTTAGTCATAAATCCGCTAGGTTCGCTAGTGTCCTATAAGGTCTTTCTGTCAATTTCGACCAATCGCAGGCCAGTAGCTTGTTTCTAAATGGTGGAGAATGACCGATGCGCTACTAGCAACCCTAGCGGATTTTTGACTTACAAAAACCCTCATTGAGCTTTGGTGTTTAGTAGAACTAATTTTGTTAATTAGCTTTTGATGCTGATTGTATGATAGATCAGAAACGCGACCATTATTTTTAAAGCATTCTATCCTTTTGTTATTATCCTAGTTTCTGCCTCGGTGGTCTAGTGGTCGAAAGCACGACTGCCGTGCAAGAGGTCTTGGGTTCGATTCCCGGGTCGGGCGAAGTCAGAATCGCTCGGAGTCAGGAAGTGTGGCGGTGTTTACACCCCCATGCCTCGGTAAGCACGTAAAGCCGTTGGTCCTGCGCCTGATCCCTCTCCGGTCGTGTCGGTCAACCGTCCCATCACTATGAAAGTGAAGGAACAGAGAGTGCACCTGTGTTTGCTCACACACTTGTCTTGTGCACCATAATATCTCCTGCGTAAATGGCTAATCTCACTTTAGATTGGTCGCCGAGGCCGAAATTCGGTCTGGAGATTATTATCACTGCCGTAAACTTAAAACGATGAATTGTTACTGGTGCTTGGTTGTAGGTTGCATCCGGTGTGCGGTTGCCCGCAACCCGTACAACGGCTACAAGTACCTGTGTGGAGCCACGCCCGCTGGACTCTTCCTCATGCAGTGGTACGACCCCCTACGGAAGTTCATGTTGCTCAAGGTAATACTATACTTATACTGAAGAAATCGCGATGGCCAAGCTTATCCTGCATACCGAGATTTAGGTGCCACAAATATAAAAATGGTGGCATAAAATGTCGTAGTGGCCTAGGTGTTCAATTAACGATTTTTTCACATCATTGACAATCGGTGAAGGAAAACATCCTGGATTCCAGAAGTTGGAATCTAAAATCGCCACCCCGCAGTGCAGCGCAGCGTAGTGATCAATGCCCCTTCCTTCCCTATAGGCCCTATAAGAGGACTGTCCCTAGCAGTGGGACATTAATAGGCCGATATATTAAATATAAAAGTACCATTTATAATTGTTCATCATATATTTTTCTTTCCACAGAACATAGAATGTGTTTTACCTTCTCCCCTGCTGGTGTTCGAGCTGATCATCACGCCGGAGCTGGAATATCCTCTGCTGTGTGTGGGCGCCACCAGGAAACCCCTGAGGCTCAACCTGCTCAACATAAACTCTGGTAAGACAGTCAGAAACCCTACATAGTGAGTGCCATCTTCTCCGCTGCTGGTGTTAGAGCTGATCATAGCTCTGACAATTGATAAAAGAAAAATGCGCTCATTAATCGCCAATCTAGAAATGAGCAATACGCTTGGTCGTCGATCATAGATCGATTATAGCGCCGGGCAATAGGCGTGTGAACTAAGTTTTTTTTTTCGTCCATCAGGTAGATTATTGAAAAGTATTGGACACGTAATTTTTAATTTTTCACGTGTTCAAAAAATTACGGTGATATATTGAGTTTAAATGTCACATGACGTCACGCCTTGGTTAAATTTATACCGAGCCATGACGTAGTGAGCCCCCCCTCCCCAACTTTAATGCGTTTTAACTAAGTCAATATTTGTTAATTTGATAAAATAAAAAATATGGATGTAATATGATAGACCTAGGACATCAGGTAGACCTGATGCTACTCTAGCGACCCTAGCGGATTTTTTACTAGCACTACCACATTGCTAGTAAACTATTAAAAAAATAATACAATGTTTCCATGGTCCAGGCGCGACGTGGTTCCACTCGGAGGAGCTGGAGGTTAGCGTGGGCAACTCCAACACGGTGATCCCGCGGCCCGAGCGCCTGCACACGCTGAGGGCTGTGCACCAACTTAATAAGGACTCTGTGAGTATTCATACAAGGAAATACTTCCATTGGTTCACAAATAAATATATTAGAGGAAGCTTGAAAGTTTTTGGGACAAATGGTTCATCTGGGTAACATTACTTAAACGTCTTCATCTCACTTTCCAGGTGTTAGTGTGTCACGAGAACGTGGTCGACATAATCCCGGTACTACCGCCGAGTGTGGACCAGCGGTGGCGGCAGGACGACGAAAAGCGACGAAACAAGCTGCTGTCCCGGATACAGTTCGACTTCAACATTGATAGCATACGTGAGTACATAGCCAGTTCATGTAGAACGTATTCAGGCAAGGCGGCGAGACGGTGACGCAGTTCAATCCTGCGATCAATTAATACCTATAAATATAAAAATGAATCCCTATTCCCCTTAGTCACGACATTACGCGTGAAAGGCTGGATCAATTTCGCTAATTCTTTTTTTGTCGTGTTTTTTTTTAATTTAACCTATAGTCCGGTCAATTTAGACATTCGAAGTTACATAAAGTCCCAACAAGCTGAATTTTTGTGAAATTGTTCAAAACATAATTATAAACAATGTCTAGAAGTTCCCCATCATTCCCCTGTAAGGAAAAATTTTTATTCAAGGTCAAAGGTAAAAAAAATGAGTTTTTCGCGATTTTCAGCAAAACGGTATGTTTTATCATAAAAGTACCTCAGACAAAAATTGTAGATCATAAAATTATCTATAAAAAATGTGTCAATACTTTTTTTCTTACGAGCCACCGTTTCTGAGATATAACGATTCAAAAAGTTATAAAAGTTGTTATCGTCATAATATGCACGTTTCCACGCCACCTATGAGGAAGTGTACTTAGCGCGTTTTTTTAACGTGGTTTCCCCAGTAGGCCTACTCCACGGGTCAGTTGTGATCCTGTTTAATGTAAAACTATTGCATAATAACGGAAATTTTCAAAGATTCGGAAAGATGAAAGCGATGTAAATAAAAAAAAAGTGTTGAAGTTTATTCGTCTTATTCGTAAGTTTCAAATTCTTGTTCTTCTTCTTGATCTTCTTCTCCTGCTTCTTCTTCATCTTCATTTTGGATGCAAGTAAATTGCGTCAATAGCGATGTATCGCATGCTTTACTTCGTCGGAGTCAAACGAATCCTCCATTGTTTGTGATTTAATATTAGAGCACGACCGGCCTTGACAATTTGTGCATGCCAAAGAACAAGACAGTCCGACTTTTTTGCAACCACATTTAGCACTGCATCCCTTTTTGCAGTTGCAAAAAATAGTGTTCAGCAGTTTTTCCGGCGCAGGTGGAAGTAAAGTTTGAACTGGCTCTAATATATTGTTGACCAACTTCCAACCCCAGTCTGTCAGGTCTAGCTGATAACCAAGCCACACTTGAACTTGGTAATATACTCGAAAAAGATTAAGGGACTGGGTTTCATTTTACCTGATATTCTTATAGTTAAAACTTATGTATATTTTATATTGTAAGTATAATATTATAATAACTTCCGTGAGACGAATTCATAATTATTTAAGGACGCGGCGGCGGCGGTGTCGAGAGTCGAACAGTTCGACTCTCGACACCGCCGCCGCCGCGTCAGCTCATGATTAAGGACTCCTATTGAGTCTGAAACTAGTCGGGCGATCCCGAGAATGCGCGTGAGTAAACCGTTGAATCCTTAAATAATTGTAAGTATAAGTTACAATGACCGATAGAAAAATATTTAAACATTAAATATATAATATATATATATATATAATATAACAACTCTAGATGTATATACGTGGCGTACTCATGCATATTATGACGATAACAACTTTTATAACTTTTTGAATCGTTATATCTCAGAAACGCTGGCTCGTAAGAAAAAAAGTATTGACACATTTTTTATAGATAATTTTATGATCTACAATTTTTGTCTGAGGTACTTTAGTTATAAAACTTACCGTTTTGCTGAAAATCGCGAAAAACTCATTTTTTTGACCTTTGACCTTGAATAAATTTTTTTCCTTACAGGGGAATGATGGGGAACTTCTAGACATTGTTTATAATTATATTTTGAACCATTTCACTGAAATTCAGCTTGTTGGGACTTTATGTAACTTCACTCTCATTTTTGGTCTAAATTGACCGGACTACTAATTTTTTTTTAGTTTTCTAATGTAACCTATAAAGCGTATGACATTTTTGTGTTAGTTTTTTTTTTTTATTACAATATGGCAATCGGCTGAGAGTGTCAGCAACTTCTGCCAGTGTCCTGTATACTTCCAGTGTCATGTAATCACTCAGACTAAGGAATAAAGAGGACTTGGCATAACGAACAGTTGTCATGTAGTTCGACGGCATAGTTTCTGACATATCGGCATCTCTTTTTAACTTATGAGGATAATCATATGTAAAAAAGGACAACAGTAGTTTTATCAATGGCAACATTATTTTGGTGACGTCACAAAATATCTCACTGCGGCCGGTCGCCATGTTTTGTCATAGCCAAAAACAAGTAGATCAGTTGTCATTAGAGGATTTAGAGGTGTAAAAGTAACGAGAAAAAGCAAACCCGTATGTATTCGGTACTATAAAAATTTACTTTTTGTTACGTTACTCGTTACTTTTGATACCTCAGTATACCTTTCAGTGTAGTTTTTATTCGTGACTGCCGCGGTGGCAACTGGGAATAAATGGGATAAACATACCATAGTAAAACTCGTTTTATTATGAATATTTGTACAAGTACAGAATATAAAGTATGTGCAAGAATATTTGTAAACAAATATGGTTTTTTTAGCCTCATGAGAGCCCATGATAGACACCAGTAGGTTGATGATGAAACGGTCGCCGTAGGTAGCCGAAAACGGCATGGAAGGATAAACCGCGAGAATCCGTTTAAAAGTAGTTTTATTTCAACACCGAAGAAAGCTAAATCAAACTCATTTTCGAAAAAAATTGAATTTTGTAAACACCGTGCAATTCAACTATCGATATTATAATGCGCGCAGCTCTACGGTAAGCCGCCATCTTTGTGCCAGACTCACATTAGGTAGGCACATTTTTTTCGTAGGTATTTCATGTCTATTCTTTTTTCCTTAGTCTGTGTGTAATCACCACTCATGGGAGTTGTCTGTTATAGTGGAGTCATTTTAATAGGTCACATTTGACAATTCATCAAAATTCAACAACGTAACCTTGTAACGGCGGGCATAAAATAATATATTTTTTCGTTTTGTTAGAACTGCACACTTTTTTCAAACGATTACATTATTTATTGTAATAATGACCGATACGAGTAATTTTAAGATTTGCTTTCACTAATAAACCATTCTAAACATAATAAAAAATTTCTGATCTAAAGAACTGAACGTCGTTACAATGTTGCGTCAGTTAACACTTTTTCTTTTTAAACGCTAGGGATGTTACTCTAAAAATCAAAAGCTGATAAGTAGAATCGAATGCAATGATTATTTGTGAAGAAATATCACCATAAATTAATAACTACGTTGTGATTATAATTAAACATATTATATTTATTATTCTTTTAACTAACTATAAAAATACAAAAAATAACTTAAAAGAAAAATCATTGATGTTAGGTACAATTTAGGTGGGATGTTGCTGGCAATACCAGTGCCTATCGATGACGCCATGTCATGTCGCCATTACATGACGCAGTCTTTTGTCGTGCGAAGTGACTGTGCGTTTTTGGTGTGCTCTCTGTTATTTTATTCTGACCCGGCTTTTTTATTGGACTGATCTTACTGACTACGTTTACCTGGCTTTAAATTGGACTCCGATTGCTTAACGATTAGTAAACAAAAACAACATTTTACCATGTCGAAACGGGGGAAAACGCTAAACAGTCAATCTCGCGAACTAGTGGTGAAATTGTACAATTATTTTGAACGAGAATCAGGTAACGATGGGCCTCTTTTACCATTAACACAACCGAGAGAACGCGTTGCCAAAGCAATGGGAATAGGGAAGAAAACAGTAACTCAAATTCTGAAAGAGAAATACGGACCATCAGGCTCAGAAGATAATACTTTGCGTTCACCGAAAAAAAGAAAGAGGGACAAGAAAATTGTCGGCGTTGATAATTTTGATGCTGCAGCAATTCGCAACCACATTTATGGATATTGCTCGAGAAAAGAATATCCTACACGGGAAAAGCTAATGAGTTCGTTAAAAGACGCAGGCTTATTTTTTGGCGGTAAATCGTCTCTATCAAAGGTTTTGAAATCGATTGGCTTTAGATTTAAAAAATCTGACAAGCGGAAAATCCTTCTAGAACGCTACGATATTATTTTGAAGAGAATAACATTCTTACTTCAAGTAAATAAAATTACAGATTGGGACAATGTTGTGTTTATTGACGAAACATGGTTGAATGCGAACCATACGGTTTCGCGGACATGGACCGATGATACAGTGGCCTCCACCTCAAAAGTTCCATCGGGAAAAGGATCCCGACTTATTATATGTCACGCGGGATCAGCTTCTCAAGGTTTTATTCCAGACTGCCTCCTCGCATTCGCCTCTAAAACTACATGTGATTACCATGAGGAAATGAACTTTGAGGTTTTTAAAGAGTGGTTTGAGAAGCTGCTAGTCAGCTTAGAAAACCCATCGAAAATTATAATGGACAATGCACCGTATCATTCTATACAAGTTGATAAACCACCAACTCAAGCGAATAAAAAGCCAGAAATTGTCTCGTGGCTGGTAAGAAATGGTGTGGATGCAAGTCCAACTTCATTAAATGTGGAGTTGTTAAATTTGGTAAAAGCAACTAAGTCGTCCAAGCTCCGCTATGTAATCGATGAACTAGCCCTAGAGCATGGACACGAAGTTATTCGATAGCCTACCATTGTCAGTATAACGCCATCGAGCTTATTTGGGCACAAATAAAGGGTCATGCAGCGCGAAACAATACTGAACCACCCTTCAGTACTGCTAAAATGTTGACTCTGCTACAAACTGCGTGTGCAGAAGTCACTAAAGAAGACTGGAGAAAAGTCGTAGAGAAAACAAAGAAAATAATTTTACAAGATTTTGAACGAGATGTGAGAATAGACAATATTCTTGAAAATGAATTAATAATATCTCTTAGTACTGACAGCAGTGATGAAGATGACAATACTAATAACAGTTCTGATAGTTCAACTGAATAAATGCATTTTTTTTGTTAAATTATGTACTTGTCTTATTTTGCTCTTTAAATTTACGAAATAAAAATAATAATGAGACAAGGAATCGCCTGTTGATTTTTAAAATTCACATGTTTCAAGTCCGTATCGATTCATTCACTTTAATCGATGTTATTAGGCAGGTCACCTCACTATGAAGATAAAACTGACAGACGTCAAATGTGACCTATTAAAATGACTCCACTTTAGTTGTTTGACATGACAACGTCTGTCAGGTCAGCTAGATACATTTATGGCTACCGAAATTATTAAAAATCGTCCATTTATTTTTACCCACCGTTAAGACGAATTGAACGACACCTCTTTAACTTAATAATACCTCTTAACCTGAAATTGATCAAACCGTTTAGGCTACAGAGCGTGCCAAAGAATATATACGTACACTCACACACAAAGAATATTTATCATCGCTTTGATTATCGCTACAACCAAGGTGGAACAAAAAACATTTTTAACATTTTCCATAAGTTTCTCGTTTATCATTACTTCCCAGAAAGCGATCCTAATTAAAAACAGTATTAAATGGTGTAATATTATTGTTGTATATTGTAATAGTATGTTATGTTTTTTTTTTAAATCACGGCCTAGGATTATGGGTTTTTAAAAAATCCAATGATGCAGTTTTTGTTTTCATCAAAATCGGGCTCGCGAAACCTTTGAGCATTTTTCGATATTCCTTGGATTTGGCCCTGAAGGCCCACTTTTGACGGGCCTGCTGGTCTAGTGGTTAGTGACCCTGACTGCTAAGCCGGAGGTTGTGGGTTCGATTCCCACTCAGGACAAATCTTTCTGTGATGAGCACGATCATTTGTTCTGTCTGAGTGTAATTTATCAGTAATAGGTAGTGTTTTGGAGGATATTTGACTAGCATGACTTGGTCTTGAATAAAATAATTCCTTTATCCAAATAACGGTTTTTAATGTTTTTTCGACACAGTACAATCAGTATGAATTTTGATGAACGAGTGAGCACCATATATAAAAGTGAAAGCATTCGTGAACGGAGAATGAAAGTGATTACAGATAACAAAAAAATAATAAACAAAATAATTTTAAGGGAATCGTTGACGTTCGCAACTGTTGCCGCTCACGTAGTTCCCTCGCGAATGAATAGATGTCGTTGTCGCTATTCGCTGTGTTGACGGTGTCCCAAACATGCCGGCCGCCTTGGAAGAACCATCTTCCAACTGCTGAAGAATTCGTCATTCGGAATCCGTCCTCATTCAGTTGAGACAGGAAGTGGGCAAATCTTGACACAGGCGCGTTTTATGTTCCCTGTAGCGGTGCGAATCTCAGCAACTCTCGAAACTCCATCCTTTCCGGGGAAAAAACGGATAATCCTCCCCATTTTCCATCTTAATGGCGGAAGGTGTTCTTCTTTGATTAATACCAGACTGTTGTTAGCGATGTCATCTCGGTTGGCCACCCATTTTGTTCGGCGTTGAAGCTCCGACACATATTCTTTGGACCAGCGTGTCCAGAAGTGTTGTCGTAGTTGTTCGAGCCGCTCATATCGTACCAGGCGAGTGGATGTCGTCGTGGTCAGGTCCTCGGATGCAGGCGCAGTCAACGGCCGGCCGATAAGGAAGTGAGCTGGTGTGAGAGGCACATAATCATTGGGATCCGTGGAGAGAGGTGCCATGGGACGGGAGTTCAAGACGGCCTCGATCTGTGTCAATACCGTACTGAGCTCATCAAACGTTAATTTAGCGTTGCCCACAACCCGTCTTAAGTGATATTTACACGACTTTACACCCGCCTCCCATAAACCACCAAAATGAGGTGCATAAGGCGGGATGAAAGTAAAACGAATATTATTACTACTAGCAAAATCCAATATGGTTCCACTATTTTCAAATAAACATAACAGTTCCTTTTCTGCTCCTACAAAATTTTTCCCGTTATCAGAAAATATTTGATGAGGTTTACCGCGTCGCGAAATGAAGCGTTTAAGTGCCAACAAGTAGTCTTGTGTAGACAACGAACCAACTAACTCTAAGTGCACCGCGCGAGTAGTAAAGCACACAAATAAACAAATATAACTTTTAATTAAAGTTGAGCCTCTGCCTTTCCGGTTTAGAACGAATACAGGTCCCGCATAATCTACACCACACTTAATAAATGGAAAATTTGGTTCTAGGCGTTCGGATGGTAAATTACCCATGAGTGGGGTTAACGTTTTGCCCCTCATGCGAGTGCAAGTAACGCATTTGTGAGCCACTTGCCGAGCTAAGTTCCGTGCTCCTAGCACCCACCATCTGTCACGCATGGTAGAAACAAGAAGCTGGGGTCCAGCATGGAGTAATCTTTTGTGCTTATATATACACAAAAGCCATGTAAAACGATGCCTAGAACACAACAACACCGGATGTTTTTTATCATAATCAAACTGAGAATTGCACAGTCTACCACCCACACGAATAATATTATTTTTGTCTAAAAATATATTTAGGCCTGATATTTTATTAATACGCGTATCATTTTTAGGTTGGAATGTAGTGTTATTTTTATTATAACTCGATTTTATCATGTCTAACATGTCCGCCCTATTTCTTAAAAATGTAAGTAAATCCTCTAGTTTTAACGAGATAGAATCTTTACGCGAATCCGAAATCAATGTACCTTTGTAGGTTTCCCATTCCCGCTCAGTGGCCGTATCTAATTTGGTAACTATTAAATACACTATCAACGTATCCCATGAATCGGTGGGTTCGTTCAGAGATTTGAGTGCACGTAGATTGCGCAACACGGTATCAATTAACTTTCGGATTTGCGCCGCAGATTCTTTATTAAGTGATTGGGCAGAAAACAATGACTTCACATGATTTTGTACTAGTAACCTATTATTATGAAATCTATTCTCAAGTAGCTCCCAAGCGTGTATATAATTAGGGGCCGTAAATTCCAATGCACTAATAACTTGTAACGCAGATCCACTGAGTGACGATTTTAGATAGTGGAATTTCTGTATTGAGTCTAGATCTTGACGATCATGTATCATCGTAACATACGAGTTCCTAAACTCTAACCACTGATCGTACGACCCGTCGAAGGCAGGTAACTTTATTTGTGGCAATTTAACACATATTATAGGTTTACTCGAAGTGCACTGAGAGTTTTTAGATTCATTTTGTTCATTTTCATTTATCAAACATTTTGCAACGGCGGTAATCGAAAAATATTGGCCCTCAAACGTATCTCGGTATTCTAACTGAGCCAATAAATCTTCTTCGTCTACACTACGTTCAATTTTTGATTGAATATTATTAAACTCTTCAAAGAAAATGGATGCCGCTTGCATTCGCATTTGCACTTGAGTTTTGCTTACGGGATCTAAACATGACTTATCTAATTTGTTAATAAAATTCACAAAAAGGGTTAATCTACCTCTGATCGCACCGCGTTGTTTTTTAAGATCACTGATATTAAATTTGCACTCATCGTCACTCATTTTGGCGGTAAATAAAGGCACAGGTACTTACCTACAAGTCGTGTAAACTCAATTTTATTCTACCGGCTGCGCCGATTATGCAGATCAAACCTCTGGACACGTATAGGTACGATACTAACACAGAACGAATAAGGAGGAATAAAGGAGTGATGGATAACCTGACCGTTGCTGGCTGTTGCTCAGATGCTGACGCCTGGTTTCTCCACGTGTGTGCTTTGTCTACTCCGGTAATGACTGGTTTCTTGCTTTCGCTTAAGCTGAATTTTACGATGAATCCGGCTCGAAGGACCAATGTTTTGGAGGATATTTGACTAGCATGACTTGGTCTTGAATAAAATAATTCCTTTATCCAAATAACGGTTTTTAATGTTTTTTCGACACAGTACAATCAGTATGAATTTTGATGAACGAGTGAGCACCATATATAAAAGTGAAAGCATTCGTGAACGGAGAATGAAAGTGATTACAGATAACAAAAAAATAATAAACAAAATAATTTTAAGGGAATCGTTGACGTTCGCAACTGTTGCCGCTCACGTAGTTCCCTCGCGAATGAATAGATGTCGTTGTCGCTATTCGCTGTGTTGACGGTGTCCCAAACAGGTAGGTATTTATAAATATATAAGTATGTTTATCAGTTGTCTGGTTGCCATAGTACAGGCTATACCTTGTTTGGGACCAGATGGCCGTGTGTGTGATGTCCCAAAATCTTATATTATATATACAATCACCCTGTTTACAATATATAATAATTTGGACATGTGCAGTGTGCCTGGCGGACTCGGTGTTGGCGTTCCACCGTCACGGCGTGCAGGGCCGCTCGCTGCGCAACGCTGACGTCACGCAGGAGATCTCCGACGCCTCCAGGGCCTACCGCCTGCTCCCGCACGACAAGTACGTACACTAGACTACCGCTACACTTTAATCTATACTAATAATATAAAAAGGAAAGATTTATATTTTTGTCTGTTTTATAAAAAATAATCTCAAAAACTACTAGACCGATTTCTCATATTAGTATGTTTTATCAAACCATTCTTTCTTTTTTTTTCTTTTTCTTTTTAAGAAAACGACGCCCGCACTAAGGAATTTAATCCGTGTGTCGCGGGGGTTTCACAAACATTCAAATCAGTTGAAATCACATACACAAAGAACACCCAGACTTGGAACAAGCATTTGTGGATCACACAAATGCTTGTCTCATGCGGGGATCGAACCCGCAGCACGTCGCCCACAGTGGTAATTAGCTTGGTGAACTATACCACTCGGCTATCCGTACAGTCATTACTTTGATCATACTAAAATATACTGTGTTCTTGTCGTCAGACAACTTTTATTCTTGGAATAAAATAAGCGCTTGACAGTCTTTGTATGTAGCAAATGTCAAAATTTCAAAATTATTCTTCGTTATCTGACTTTAGAAAAATGAACCCGTAGGCAGGTGACAATTTTATGTCGATAGATTTCTAATATTTTTTTACATCTTCCAGGGTGGTAGTACTAGAATCACACGTACTACAAAACAACACGCTATCAGGCGAAGACGGCAACGATCTCTACATTTTAGCAGGACACGAGGCCTCCTACTAAAGGTACCAATATGCCACTAAAAGTGCCACACTGCACTAACTAGTGCCACGGGAGAAAAGTGTCAAGCCGGCACTCCGACGAGACGAGAGGTATTTTTTCAGTTATGAAGACTGGTTTTCGTTGAGTTGAAGATGTAAAAAGACAAGTTATATTTTTATTTAACAGAATATAAGTAAATAAAACAATAATAATATCTAGCTAAGTCTGCTTGGCTTTGCTAATGGTTAATCTATATTTCTTTGATGAAATAGTATTAACATCACAAACGGTATGCTATGCGCTAAACAGGAAACCTGATATATAGACATTAATATCTTTCTTTCACTCGCATCGATAAGAATACAGTTTATAGACTGGAAGTATTTTAACCAAAATATTACCTAAAAAATCATTTCTCCTGCCCAATATTATAGTCGATTCGATATGCACAAATAGTCGATTTTATAGTTACAGAGGACATCACTAGTCGATGAAAGCAATATGGCGGATTTGCCTGATAAGTTAAATCCATGTACTGGATGTATCAACGATTTTACTATTTCATATTTACATGATTATAGTCGAAGTAATTTAGTTATAATAAATTGTCGTTAAAATTCCCCACGTCACTGCCATTGTATGGGTTTACATGATGGTCCAATTTTTTCGCTATATATCACAAAATACAGCCCGATTTAGGTAAAGTCGATTTTAAAGATTGAGCAATAAGGTTGCATTTAAAAATCCGCCAAAAGCGTTGTAGACTTGAAGATAATTACATTATTATATGCAAAGTTCAGTCATAATACCTGCCAGTACCTTTTCCAATACAAGACCAATGCATTCTTATAAAAAAACGAACAATCTATACTCTAGGTTACCAATCAAAAATAGACTCAAACGTCATCAAAATAAGATTAAAAATCAAATGTTAGACCGATATATATTAATGTGGCCATTATGTAAACCATTTAGTTAATCATTCCCGAAAGCAATAAGTTTGATTAGCAAACGAAATTATTATTAAGCCTTTGCGCGGTGTAGGTCACCGATGACCGACGAACAATACATTTTAGATTGCTCGGCGTTCAATATACAGGCCCGTTTACCTAGAGGGTGTTTAGAGTCCTAAATACTATCTGTGTCCCTTCTATACATTTAGATTTAGTCAGAGATACTTAACCTTTTTTTACATACCTCTAATATTTTAAGTGTCTTTCGCTTTAACTAACGGTTTCATTTTTCGTATGAAACTTTAAAAAATTGCATCTTGCCAGAATACAGTAATTGGCTTTAAACGTTAAGTATGTATGCCATGTAATAAAGTGAAATGTGAAATCGACGAGTCAATAAATATTTAGGGTTCCAATAAAAAAGGTTGAGTACCCCTGACACAAACTGTCAAATTGACAGTTAATTCGAGGTGCAGTTACTGAGTGAAGCTATTTTCGCTCGCAAACTGCTTTTAATGTGAATATTCTTAAAATCTGTATTTGAGTACAGTATTTTGCCAAATTAGGCCAAGATCCATTGAGAGATTTAATTTATTATGCGTTAAAAGTACTGCGAATAACAATAATGTTAAAAATAACATATTTTATTATGTAACAGTTGATAACTGTGATCGCATTATTAAGATATATTAACATGTGTAAACTTAATGTATTTTTGTGCTAACGGGGTTTTGATGGTAGCCTAAGTAATTTAGTTAATCGACTAAAATAATACTTCCAACTTAGTTTGAAATCGATTAGTGAGAATTAAATTAGTTATAATCGATAGCGGTTAGTCGATTCCGGCTGTCATTGAACCCTATTTGGCACAACTCTAATTAAAAATACTATAATTATTTTTTAAATCTTCCCCCTTAGAGAGGTGATATTTTTACAAGAGTTATCGCTGATCGAATCGCTCGAATGTATGGAGTTGACAGGTCTGAGTCACGTGACTTATCGAAAACAATGTCATTCCCATATATTTAATGTCACATATGGCCTATCGGTTCAAGGACCGCATTGGCATGCACATGGTTGCAGGTTCGAACCCAGGCAAGTACCAACGTGACTTTTCCAAAGTTTTTTCTTAATCATTCTAAGACATCATTGACAAACTGTGAAAAGAGAATATCGTGAGGAAATCTGGATTCCAAAAAAAATTGGTATCTGAAATCGCCAACCCGCAATGACTAAGCGTGATGATCAATGCTCATTCCTTCTCTATATGAGAAGAGGCCTGTGCCCAGCAGTGGGACGTTTAAAGGCATTATAATGTCAGCGATTTCTATCATCGTTAACGCTTGTAGAAGTGTCCCTTGTCTTCAAGGATTTGTGATTAAGATCGGGTCGTTGATCCCGAAAATACATAACAAAAATATTATTCCCAGACTCTTTACTCATTATATCTGAAATATAAATAGTAACATTATTTATTCATGTGATTACGTGTAACGAAAATATATTTAAAAGACAATTTTCAATAACATAGACTTTTCGAGAAAATGCTTGTGTAGTTTTTTTCTTTTTTTTTGTAAATATAATAATTATTCCAGTTAGTTTTTAGCGGAACTGTATATTATCTATAGTCATAGTTATTGTAATTATTATTGATTTTTTTATTTTTAACGGCTATTTTGACAGTTAAGGGCTGGTCCCACTGCGGGCTGAGAAAATCGTAAAGTATAAAATGCGATGCGATATAAATTGAATGTTTATAAATAAAATTGGTATTCTTAGTTCGGAGTGGGATTAAGATCTCGTTAAATTTTACCACCATGACAGGTTGTAATGATCCGATGTTTTTTTTTAATTATAACGACCAAATGTACTGTTTTATCGGTCGTTTCGTTTGTACTCGCGAGATCCCTATCCTAAGCCTTAAATCAGCCTGTATTATATTTATTTAACTATCAATGGACTACAGCACTTATGAACATATAATTAAAGTCCAAAATCTTGTAACTTTATCTACAAAGCAGGTTATATTGGCTTGAGTTTATTGCATTGAAATGTGAGCTCTATAACTTGTACTATTAAGTATAATTTTGAATGTTACAAAAGATGAGTTCGTTATTTATTTTGTAACTTGGAGTTTGAGCTTTAAGGCACACAATATAGGGTAAACATTTCAATGTTTATTTTTAACTTGTTTGTTTTACAGTACAATATGACGGAAATATAGTCTTATATCTGTAATTGTTTTTTGTATATTATTTTTTATGGTTGTGTTTTTAACTTTACAAATCGCTAAATAAACTTGTTTTCCGTCTAGGTATGAGTTGATAGTTCATTTCTACCATTATAGTATATCTTTTTTACTTCAAAATTGAAAGATTGCTATGTGTAAATTATTATAATTATGTTCTGCTGGCGTATGATTGAAGGGATCTCGATAACCGATTCCTCATTTATTAACAGTATAAATTGTATTATAAATATTTTAAGTTGTTAAAACATGGATTTTAAATAACGACTCTGTAAGTGCTCGATCTAAGTAAAAGAGATTTTATTTTTCAATTTCACTGTCAGAGTTAAATGCAGTATGTTTCGCTTTTTTATTAATCCTTTTTATTTATATACCTCCCAATAAATATTATTTCGTACATTTTGGTTTTTTGTTTTGTTCCCTACTCGTTTTTATTTTTACTTTCTACACTGAAATTGACGCTTTATTTCAAAGCAGTAAGGTTGATTCTCCTTCTAACGGATTAAAAGTCATTTTTTAAAATTTGGCTACGCTTAAACTACGTTAAGAAACTAATTGTTTGACTGTTTACGCTACGACATTTGGTTTGGATAATGTCTGTGTGTTGCAATAAATGATCTATAATCTGATATTCGGAATCACACTCCGTATGGAACACACAAAGGCTGATCCATTAAATCTGTGTTTAATACTTTATACACATTTTATGTTACATAGTCAGGCTTAATGCCAAAAGGCATTCTCTGCTACTCGACCTTAGGGTCGAATTTAGTTTAGATTATTTTGTTATAAGTTTTTCCATGAATTAAAATAGGCTATTTATATTATAAATTTTGTAGATATTTTTTGAACATCATAGGAAAGGCGCTGGCACCTGTGATACAATGATGTTCTCATTAGTACAGGTGCAACTGTTATTCTTTTTCTGTTATGTTTTATATCTGTGAATAAACTTATTATTATTTCAACTGACCTCGACTGTGACTGTGTTTACCAAAAGACTAACAATTATCGCTTGGCAAATTAGTACGTGACGCTCCCATGGGCTACGGGAGACGTAAGGTAGCGGGGGGTGGTAACATGTGCGCGAGAAAGGCTGACAAGAGCGTCAATCGACTCATTTGAGTGCCGTCATTGTGTAGTAACGACCCCCGTACGGTGCGTGAACAATGAGAGCGTCACCACCGAATTTGCCAGGTATAGTCATAGCGCTAAATTACATTTGAGAGTGATTAATTATTTATGTATTGATCAGCCTTGTATGTAACATTTGTTTTACAGAATATTTTATCTGTGTTGTTAATTATTTTATAATAATTGAGGAAATGATACTTTGTTTATGGGTATGATGCAATAATGTTACCGATAGATTGTTTTAGTTATACATTTTTAGTGGATAATGTTAGGGATTGTGATTATGCCCCATTTTAACCTTGAGTGTAGTCTAAGATTTAACAAACAAGCCCGTTCGCACGCAAGGCGAAGTCTCCTAAAGATACATGACGAATTTAGTCTCCAACTACGCCTGTTTATGTGCACACAGCAAACTAGATGACAAAAAGCGACACATCAACAAAGCTGTCGATAACACATACATGTGCACGTAATATTACCTTAACGCAAGTGTGTGTGTAGATACGAATAACTACGATAACGCATACATGTAAACGTAATTTATAGTTCTGTTGTTTTCACACCATGAAATATTGTTTGTCAGTGTGCCCTGCATAATTGTTTAGCTTGCTGTGTATGAATCTCAGAGTTTATAAGGCGGTACTAAAATTGTGGTGTATCGACTTTTCGCGTACGAACGGGCTTACAGTGTGTTAGGCTTTCGTTAAGGCGATGTATGTAATTATGAATTATTTTCATAAAAAGAGGATCAATTTGAGTAATTAACTGAACAGACCTGTGCTTCACAATGTGCAGTCGTATTTTAAGCAACTAAAAATTCGTATGTAGTGTTAGTTATTTTTTATTTGCGAGCTTGTAAAATATGCTGTTTCTATTCTGTCATTCTATTCTCGTACTTACAATCGTAGTAACTATGTTATTATTATGACAATAACCATGTTACGAAACCTACTCTCATAATAGTTAAGAATTTTCACTTCTAATAAAATTTTACTTCCATTCATTGCTGTAACTGTGACTCCCTAAATAATGATTTTCAAGTGAGATGAATAGATGATGATTTTTTAATTATTCACCGACTTCACAAAAAGATGATGTTCGTAATTCAGTTGAATGGCTTTTTACGTGTGGTAGATACCTCCTCTTAACTCAGCCATTTATGAACAGAGTTGAAAATTATAGTTTATTTTTTTCAAATTCGAATGTTGATGTTTATTTAAGATTATTAATAATCCTATGATCATATTTATTTAATGGAGTTTACGTAACAGCTGTGTGTATATTTCAACTTAAAGAATTTTCTCTCTGTAAGCTTAATTCAATAATAATCTAGTTACTATGATTGTTTAAAATATGAATGTCAAAACTTGGCAGTTGGACTGAGAATGGCTGTAATCTAATGAATACTAGATAGCATAAAATATCGGTCATATTTAGTCCCGTCTAGAAATTAGGAGTATTCTAGGTATATTTCGAAATAATAGGGTTAATGAAAACAGAACACCAGTTTTGAAATTAATATTCATTTTGATTTTTCATTTAAGTGAAAATGGAATTTGCTGGCAATCTTTTGATCTTGTAGATTGCCATTTTTACTAACTGACAAATCAAAATTATTTATATTGATGATAATAATTACCAGCTCTTTAGAATTTAAATTATAAATAAAACAAAGTCTGTCATTAAAAGTCTATTAAAACAATAATTCTAAAATTATAGACATTTAAATTAGCATAAAATGCTGTTAGATCTGTTTTTTTTTCGGATTTTGGTGTCTAGTTTTGTCTATTTATACATTTCTAAATAATAAGCAGTAATGAAGTAAAAATTGTGATCCTTTTGCTGGCAAATATTAAATGCAATAATAATTTAACAAGTTAGTTCATATTTATGAAGTGTTTTCAAATAATAACACACTAATGTAGATTTTTAGAAATTAGTCATAATTATTTATTTATTTTTTAATAATATTTCGCCAGCAATGAGATCACCCCTTAAATACACCTGTCAAAATTCACTAGCGATTTTGACAGATTGATTAAGTGTTACCCTAAACATCTAAAGTATTGTATTTTCATAAATCTCTTATTTTTAGCTTCGCTTCCGGTAGTTTCTAAATTGTTCGTACAAAAATAATGACGATTTATTTTAGTATAAGATCTTTCCATTTTTCTCTAATAAAATTCATAGTATTAATGGTAAAAGTTTAAAAAAGAATTATAACCAGAGGAAATTATAAATTAGATTATATTAGCATTTGAAATGATAAATTAGATATGTGGATATTTATTTTGGTTATCTGGTGGCAGCAGCGGGCTATGGTTGAAGATGTATATATGAAGCTGTGTAGAGGTAGCATCCCAAGGTAAATGTCGGTTCAATGTTATTTCGAGATTGTTTCTGAACAGATATTATTCCTGAATAAAGTGATGAATAAAAATTGTTTTTTTTAATATATATACCCTATTTTCCAAGAACAGGAGTTTTGTGGAGCTGAAAAATGAAACCTTATTTAAGTATACATGGAGATGAATAAAGCTAAATAGTGTTTAGACAGGTTTTATAGAAAAAACCATCAGCATTTACAAGTCGGTGAAAAACAGCACTATATGATGAACAGGAATGGACTGAATATTTTATCAGGTTAGGTTAGCTACACTACATTTTCATCAGTAACTAAGGAATAAAAGAAAGTAATTAGGAAAAAGGAAAAAATTGATTGAAATGATTTTTACAAACAAGTTGAATTCTATAGAAACACGCTGTACAAACTAAGTTAGTAATGAGGAGAGACAACCCTGTAACTTAGCAAGATCATGTAATACAAGTGCAAGTTTTTAAATTTTGTATAGGCCTTCTTTACCTGTATATATTTGACACAAGTGTTGGTTTTATTATTACTACAGTACTTAAAATGAGCCTGAGTGGAAGCGAACCTATTGCTATCTTACATTATTCAGTACAAAGTTATTCACTACACTCTGAAACTTTACATTCACAAATAATACACCGCAATTTTCATTACAATTTATTATCAGTAAAGTACTTAAAAATACACTTATTATTGGTAATTAACGCTAGCTCACGATCCATCACTGTAACCCAAGTCCAAATAGAAATTACGGGATTTGGTTGATAAACACACTAACACTATTGAGTCAGGAGATCACACTATTCATCTTCTATAACCTCAACTTCTTCCCCTTCATCTTTCTTCTTGCTAGCGCCAGATTTTCTAGCAGAAACCATCTGCTTATACTGTTCTAATGATTCACCAAGAGGCTCCACAAATCTATCAAATTCTATATCCTTCATGGCATCTAACACATCCTGACCCGTCAAAGCTTTCCTTTTCTTGTTTTTTACTATATTTGTAGCAGCCGAAGTAACGTATAGAACGAAAACTGAGGCTGCCTTCGCAAGTCCTGTTCGCGCCTCTTTTGATATTGAAACTCCTTCTGGTAACGCTTCTTTTACGATCCTGGTAACTACAGTCATAGGGAGATTCAAGTCCTCGAGTTTTTCAGCCATTATTTATGAAGTTTAGTTACGTTTTTTTGCTAAACATGGGTTAGAACTTAGAAACGTACTAGCCGCCAAAAGTTTTCAACAAATTCGCGTTGGGTTTACTTGACATGACACTGACAGATGACAGACTGAGACCACAGATTATAAAATCAATACAACCGAAAGCGTTTAATTACTCAATCAAATAACTTGTCATTACTTTGTATTTTGTGTCTAGAACATTAAACTAAAATGTAAGTATAAAATACTTTTGTGTTTTTTGCTTTAATTTATTTCTTTTTTTATCAAGGGATAACTTCAAGAGAAGATACCCGGTCCTTTGAAAGGGTCACGCATAGGCATACAGATCCAACACGCAGCGGCCTTATTGAGAGCTTTACTCTAGGAATAAGGCACCTACGAGAAGCCATACACCCCTGATCTATGGAAGAACAGACATAAACGGCCCAAGGTAGCTACAAAACTATTGTGAATTATGGTAATAAAACCAAGTTTGGTTATTGATATGTATTACATGATTGTGTTACGTGGATTGGTTGATTGATTGGTTACAAACAAAATCGAAATACTATTTCATCTTCCTTGCAACACATGAAAATGGAAACAGGCAGACAGACAGGTGGTGACTCGACAGTTACCCCCAAACCCCATAACAACATAGACTAGGTTGCTTGGCTTAAAAACTGTTTTCTTCTTTATAATAACTCTCACAGATTTGTATGTTTTTTTTTGTGTTTATCTACGTGGTAGTTCTGAGACTAGGTCGTAGAATATTTATTTTAATAAACAGAATGGATTTTTTATTGCCATCTGTAGGGAAAGTACTCTTAATAAGTTAATACTGGAGACAACACAAAAAAATTGTTATTTAAAAAAAAAGCTGCATATTTTCAAAAATCTATATGGATATCAAAGATTTTTGAAAATACGCTTTGTACACCCGGGAATCGAACGGGCTAAAATGCGAAAAACGAATAACTACTTTGTACTTTTTGGCATCCATCGTTAAGGGCAATCTTAAGGAACGAATTTTTCTTACAAAATATGGTTACTTGAATGAAAGGAAAACCGTGAAATCTAAAAAAAAATATCATAGGTAGGTACTTATAAAGTCAATGGGTCAATAAAAAGCGCATTTTTACTCAACGATTGACCGTATTACTGATGTTACTGATTAAAATTGCGTTATTGTAACTTTTTTTTATATTTAACGTTATAAAAAAACAATTTTTTTTTTCAAGATCTCTCGAATTATTTAGAAAGGATTAACTAAAATCCACAGCTTCTTCTGTCAATAAACGGAGCAGAATGCTGTGATCACTACTAAATGCATGTTAACGTGGCGTGGCCATCGTGTACCGCGTGTGCTGCAGTGGAGCAACGCCAATGCTACGTTTTCTCTACGACACTGTCTGCGTGTGTGAAATCTCTGCTGTAGAATTCTCTGGCTTCTGCAACCCAGTTTTTAGCTTAGTTAAAAACTACGTTAGTTAAAATTATGTTGTTCTTATCGAAGATATTATTGCAAATATTGGTATGCACTATCGTATTGGAATTTACTGTAAAGATAGCTGTAATTGTTTTTGATAAATAAATAAATAAAAGCTAGCGCAGGAGCCAGAGAATTCTCATTTTTCCCTGTATAAAAAAACGACGGCCGCACTAAGGAATTTCATCACAAACATTCAAATTTCTATACTCTATCACTATCTCATAAATTACTATATTTAATCGAACAAGGATTTGTGGATCCTACAAATGCTTGTCCAATGCGGGGATCGAACCCGCAGCTCACCGCGCACAGTGGTAATTAGCGTGGTGACCAGTGGTGACCTACAGGGCTATCCGTGCAGTCGTGCAATTCTACAATAGTACAACGTTTTTATGCCATTTTTTTTTTATTTAATGAACTCAATACTGCGGTCTAATACTCAAATTGAAGTTGAACTGGGCCCGACGTGTGTGCCGAATGCCAGTGGAAATGTGGGCAAAAGCCACAACAGTACTTATGTTTTCCCAACAGACAATGGCCACGTGAAAGACCCAGGCGGAGATGGATGAATAAAGTACATATTTTATAGTGGCCGGCAAGGCGGCAAGTAACTTGGCAATGTTTTGGAGTAGTGAGAGCGTATTTTCATATTCTATGTACCTACAACAAAAGCACAGTTTTATTGCTCGACTGTATCACTGCTAGTAATCTTTAAATATTTTTTAACATTTATTTTGTGTTAGGTACGTTAAAACATGAGATGAACTCGTAACGAATCTTGCCAAGTTACGTGCGGGGTACTGTAGAGGCCTTTAACAAGGAGTGGCCTCAATTGGCCCTTGAGAGAGGATAGGAAGGAAGGGAGGTCAGGTGGAACAGTTGCGGCTCAAAATAAAATATAATACCGGCCTATAAATGTCCCACTGTTGGGCACATGCCTCTTCCCATATAGAGGAGAGATGAACAACTTAATCAATTCTTAATCATTCTGAGATATAATTGAAAACATCGCGAGGAAACCTGGATTTAAAAAAAATTGAATCTGAAATGTGAAATTGCCAACCTGCAGGCGGGTGCTCATTGCGGGTTGGCGATTTCACATTTCAGATTTTGTCAATTATGTCTCAAAATGATTAAGAAAGTACATTATATACCTTTAAAAAAGTGACATTTATACTTGCCGGGATTTGAACCTGCAAACATGCGAATCCGTTCATTGAACCGCTAGGTCACCATGACCAACAAAATAAAATAAATATTTACTATTTAATTCGACACGCAGACACTAGACTAAAGGCGAAGTATTGTTGTTTTTGTTGACGGGCCTGTTGGTTTAGTGGCTAGTAAACATGACTGCTAAACGTTCGTATCTTTGATTCCATACCAGGTCAAATTATCATTTGTTACCACTTTCCTACTAGTATTATGTGTGTATTTTATATTTATTATAAGTGTTTTTATTAGTTGTCTGGTTGCTGTAGTACATATAAGTCGATTCAAACTTAATGGTGGCTGTGAAGTTAGTGACACACTGCGCAGTACCTCCCCCCGCACCCCCGCTGGTACATGAATTTGTTACTGCGCAGCGACTCGCCTCATGTTCACAGTCGCCATTAACTTTGAATCGCACTGTACCTTGGTTCCGCCAATTTTGGGATCAGATTGCTGAGTGATAGTTGTCCCAAGATATTTTATAATAAAGGAAATTGGTGACGCAATTACTGTGAAGAGAAAATTTACTAAGAAAATTAAAAGTTTTATAGACATGTGAGGTTCTAGTGTTTTCCCAAGGAAAGCAGAATACCTTAACTGTTTACATGTCTTTTGTTAGATATTATAATTAAGTTAACAGTTGTTTAGTAGTTGTGAAAAGCCGAGGAGTTTTGGTATAGAATAGAATCTGCCCCTCTACCCATGGGTGTCGGAAGAGGCGACTTCTTATTTTTCTTATCGTGTCGATGGCAATCATATTGTGTCAGCCCAGAATTTTGCTACGAGAACTGCATTATCAGTAGCCTTCATTAAATCACCAGCGTGCAGGTGTTAGGGCACGAAGGACAAGATAACGGGTGTTCCATTGTTTGGGGAGTGATACCACATCTGCGTCTAAGGTTAGATGTGTCAATGTATCCCCACTTAGACAGATTATCTTTGCTTTGGCCAACCTTCCGAAGTCGGTTTAGAGACTTCCAGGTTGGCCAAGGTAGCCCATGTCCTGCAGGGAGATTTTCTTGTGTTGGGACAAAGGGGTCAGATAAGGTGGAGTTGTTTTGCCACAGTCTGGGTCTCATCAGTAAGCTTTCGGATGGTAGAGCCGACTAAGGGATATAGAAGGAAGGAGAATGGGCAGCAGCGTACTTCTAAAGACCTGAAAGTTGACTGCGATCACCAACCTGCTTGTCCAGCGTGGTGAAAGAAAGAAAGAAAAATTTATTTGTTAGAATGTAGTAAGTAGTTTAAAAAAAAAAAAAAGTTACAACAGATGTTTTATGGTTAGCAGAGTATCATACATTCTACCGAATCGGTGTACAAATATTAAGTTATTATCTGATACTTACAAATATCATAAATCCAGTCACGATCCTCAGCATTGAGGGAACGACCAGAAAGAAGATAAATTATACTGCATACTGTGACTAGGGCAAACCTGAATAATGGTGCACCACAACACACAGCTCCCAAATTAGCTAAGGTCCAGTGGACCCCGCTAGAATGAGTTGATAACAGTTGTTTTTAGCAACACCAGATACATAATTACATAGTAATTAATCTAAACATGTTTTGTGTTCACTTATTTTAATAATAACGGTTTAAATTCACGTTTGTTTTATTTCACGGCCTGATTGGCGCAGCGAGTAAGCGATCGGTTTTCTCCGTCGCGGCTCGGGTGTTGAATCTCGGCGATATAATATTTTGCATTCCATGAAGCACTTTTTTATATATTTTGAAGAAATTGATAAGGTCTTAAGAGAGAGTGATAACCGAGTGTTTCTTTTTTATTTCTTAATCAATTTATGAAAAATTGAACAATTTACTCGATGCAACTTACTAAAACACCACAGGATTTTTCACTTATAGGTCACTGACCTTTTGTACCGCAGCCAACACAGAAAACCCCATGGAAATATTGATTTTCCTCGCCCCCTCAGAACATTAGCTTTGATAAACTGTCTGTTGGCTGTCTACAAAGTATAAAGAAATCTTAGATAATAAGATTAAGGAACATTTTAATCGCATTATCATGTTATTGTACACGGTATGACAGTACTTGTGTGGATGCAAACACTCATTGCGCAAACTCAAATAAGCACGCCATTTTGTAACTTAGCGTGTTGAGTTGAGTTCTGCTGTCATACAGCCAGTGCGGCACCGGCTTCGTTCAAGAGGGGACGCGAACGCGCGTTTTTTTATCGATTTTCTCGCAAGTGTGTTCAGAGTGTTATTTTGATGTTTTTTAACGGAAAACGTGACAAATAATACGATGTCACATCACTAAACCGTTTAAGTTTCGCGTGTTGTCGTGGTTTCATTTATTTTTTTATGTAAAACTGTAATTTGGTGGTTGACTGAAAACATTGCAATTGCTATTGTAATGGAATTGATTTTGGAATTAAAATGAGGTAAGCTTTATGTATTACTCATTAATATTCATTGAGTGTCATCCATTGTGTAGCTTTCATTATCTTAAATCAATGAATAGTAGGAATGTGTATTACTGAAACTAGAGAATACACTTAATAATTTCTTAAACTTATCGATAACTCTGAAAAGTTTAACAAGTTAAGAGAAAAAATTTGTAATTCCTATTTGAAATAGGATTCAAAGTTAAAAAAACATTAGTTGAATTATATTAAATTAATTATTTTTTCTTAAAAATTGTTAATCGTTAAAATATAACTACGAAGTAAGTTCTTGGATTTATCTATTTTAAATATTTTACGTAAAGAAAGTAAACATTACTTAGTTTATAAAATTATGATATCCATGACAATTAACTTATTACTAAAATATTTACACTAGGAGTCACGCATGCAGTTATTTTTTTTTAATTCCCACGCTTATTTGCAAGCTATTGTTTGTCTATTATTTGACCCTATTATTTTTTATATCTTAGGCATAGTAGGTATATAACAATTCAAATTTAATGCTAATGCATAGAGTTATCTCATCGTAATTTTTCTAGACAGAATTCTTTATAGGTCCGTGCTCACAGAATTACCTATTTCGAAAAAGCGGCAATGTACATGGGGTACCCATCGCTTTTTATATTTTATTCTTAAATACTGTAAACGCTTCACTTACACCTTTTATCTTCCTGAAAATACGGGTTGAAATTAAAAAAAAAATACGAGTTATTTTGACTACCAGGCACTGTATCTTTGTGCACAGAAACCGGTTATTACACCACTGAGCTACTGCGTGGTTTTAATAAAATCGATAAATTTACTTCTTTGTATCTGACTTTATTGAATTTAATCAGAAAGATCAGATAAACTATTGGCCTTGAATCGAGATTAAGATTTAGGTGCATGAGGTTAAGCCGCTCTAACCACACGCTGGAAATAGATTGGTTGCTGATCGTAATCTTATCGCTGTACCACAGTAGGTATAAGGTTTCTAAACAAATCGTTTAGAGTTTCTCACTAAATTATTCACGCCTGTAGTCTGTAGATACTGTGGAGTTTAAAATTAAAATGTGGTGTTAAATATTATTTCGATTTTCGTTAGTTTTTTTGATGTTTTTCTTTTATGAAATATGAAGAACTGTAATATTTTTTAAGATCTGTACAACTCTATTTCAAGCAACAAATTTTATTCTATTCTATTCAGCGTATAGCTCTTAAATAAAAAACCTTCCAAAACATTATAACCTTCATTTGATCCCGAGTTAACTTACGTTAACCAATGGATAAAAATGCTAACTAAAGGTTTCTAAACGCGCCTTTTTTAGCAATTTTTAGTCTATCAAATAATCAAATTAGTTAGAGGGTTGATTATTTAAGCATTTGTAGGAATATAAATTGATGAATAAGCGTTCTACCCAAGTTGGAAACTATTAGTTAGCATATTTAACCATTGGTTGAGTTAACTCGGGATCAAAAAACTGGGCCTTAGTCGTTTCTTTGAGTACAAACTCAACTCATGAAATTTTTATCAAAATTGTTTGAGTGTTTTCAGTGTGGAAGCGTAGTTAAGACGCCGACAGACAGACATTGGATTTGCCTTAATTTGGTTTTGAAATATCTGTAGAGGTCCAAGGAAGGTTTAACAAGTGAGAAAATATATTAATTATTCTATTCAATTCAAATTAAAAATCAAAATATTTTTATTTCAAGTAGGCCTTTTCAGGCACTTTCGAAACGTAAAATGACTTTAGTTGCGCGGTTCCAAAATGTCATTCCCATGGAGAAAAACCGGCAAGAAACTCCATAGGTTACTCTTATAAAATGGTAAGTACCTAGTTAATTGGTACTTATACAGTTTCATAAAAAAAAATACACAAGTTCATTTAAAAATATTACCTACAAAAACGCGGGCGGAACTGCGGGATACAGCTAGTTTTAAAATCATAAAGTAGATCAGATACAAACCTTCTGTATCTCTATGTATATCTACAATCGTGTGTTGTATCACGAATAGTGTAATATAGTCTACAAACTCGTAATAGTAAAAAAACTCGTAAATTACATAACGTAAGTATACATACCTACTATGTACACAATGCGTTATTTATGTTCAATTAATCAATCGAGTAATGATAGAGTAAATGAATTATTTGGTACTAGCTGCCCGGACAGACTTCGTTCTGTCAAAAGTAAATTAATTAAGGTAATTCCCGAGTTTAGGTAAATTTTTTTTTTACTTATTATTCATGTCACCTTTTAAACCTTCCCTGGACTTCCACAAACATTTCAAGATCAAAATCAGCTAAATCAGTTCAGCCGTTCTTGAGTTTTAGCGAGACTAACGAACAGCAATTGATTTTTATATATATGTATTGATATTTGATATACCTATATAGATTATTCGTAATAGTACTACTTATGTTTTTAATAAAATCACGTCACGGGAATTAACGTTAATAGTGCTATGTTCTACTAAGGCCCAGTTTTTTATCTTTTTTTTACCCGGGGGAAATTATCATAGACTTCCTATGCCCTGGGGAAGGCGGAGGGGTATGTCGGACTCTTACCGGTTAAAACCGGAGTGCTTCTCCCTTTTTGATCCTGGGTTAAGCCAGCTAATGGTTAAATTTTCTAACTAATGGTTTAAAATTTTGTTTTTTCACCAATAATTGTTTGTCTATCAAATGGTAAAATAAGTTGGAGAGTAATTGTTAGAATAGAAATTGAAACCACACAATTAAAACCATTGATTAACTCGGGATCAAAAAACTGGGCCTTAGTTTGTTTAGTAGTTAACCCTTAATAGCTAATAATAGCCGTTACCTGTCACTGGCACAGGCATCTCTCAGAGAGAAGGAACGATCATTGATAACGGTAGGAAACCAGGTATTCTGACTGTTTTTTTTTCACCGATTGCAATTAAAATAGGTCGATCTATAGTCTCTTCATATTTTTTATTCAAATAAAAATAATGAATTACTAAAATTACTGAGACCGGTTCGCGATTAGCGAAAATATCGGCGAAAAACACAGAAAAAAATGCCGAATTGATAATCTCCATTTTAAAGTCTGTAAAAACTTAAGTAGGTATACGATACAGCTACATAAAAACACAATTACACATGGTATATTCAAAATCACCTAATCACGTTAATACATGTACAAAGTGTGGTCTTAAAGACAATGGTATAAAGTTGATAATTAAATAACTTCTTACAGCTGACGTTTGGTTTACTATACCTTCATTTCCATAGATTAAAAAATTTACGACATTTTTTATCAGAAGCTTGTTCGAAACTGTTCTGTTAGCCTTGAAATAACTTAAGTATTATGTGGAATACCTAAGTACATAAATACTTTTAAATGATAGTAGGATTTTTTTTTTTTGTATATTGTAGGTATTGAAGTGACATTATTCCCATTTCCCGCGCTGTCAAAAAAGATGGCGGGTGACTTTAATTTAACATTTTGACAAAAATTTTTTGTAGCCAATACTTACATTTTTCTGATAGTAAACTGTGTTATTACCGTGTTGTGGTTAGTTCAGAAATCTTTAACCTATCCTTAATTATGGATAGCTTGTTTATGGATTAATTATGTAATTCGAAGTAGGTACAATCGTCCAAAATCATACTTTTTTGCGGTATTAAACAGTCGATCTTTTTTTTACGTTGACTTAGAAGTTTGATTTTTATAGAGATAAATGGTCTTGACAGCCAGACGGAAGGGCGGATGGACAGCGAACGGACAACAAAGCGATCCTTTAAAGGTTCACAATACATAAAGAAAGATTATCACTAGTGACGGGGTTATTCCCAAACGGCGACCGATCGCTGCGATTATACTGCCCTCACTTACACTTTTGACATTTATTTGGAGTTTTCAGGCTCGCATTTTATTTCAGGTTACCACGATATAACTTGGGTACAATCCCATTTCATACCCGTACTTACAAAGTCATATGTTATGATGATGATGTCATATAAAATTAATGATAACACTACCATTAGTAAAATAACACACCATTTTTTGCGTATAATTAACATACTTACTCATTCAACTGTAATTGTATTAAAATGTCCAAAAGAATGAATGACGTAAAGTCCTTGGTCCAAAAACAGCGGTTACGTGGACTTAACAAGAAAAGGTTATTAACCAGAAATTCAAGTTTTTTATCGACCCGCCAGCGTTCACTTGTTTCGTCAACTTTTTACTTTTTTCTATGGTTTATAGAATTGACCGTGGTATACTTGTAAGTAAATAACAGACCTGCTTGTTAATTCCGTATGAATGCGTTAAAAATAAATAAGAATATACGTTATGTGCTTAGCATACATAATTATGGTTATTAATTATTATTCAGGATTTGTAATCCTACTTCCTACTAATATTATAAATGTGAAAGTGTGGATGTTTGAATGTTTGGATGTTTGTTACTCAATCACGCAAAAACGGCTGAACGGATTTGGATGAAATTTAGCATGCATGTAACCTTTGACATGGAAAAGAACATTGGCTACCTTTTATCCCGATTCCTTAAGTAGTTCCCGAGGGAAAATTTAAAATAGTTTAAAAGAGTTAAGTCGTGGGCAGACCGCTTATAAATTTTTACTTTCACATTTTTCATTTCTTTTTGGACTTAATTCTGAAGTTCACGCAAACGAAGTCGCGGGCAGAAGCTAGTCGAATAATAATGAAGACATACCTTTTAACATGGAATAAAAATAGCGTCCTACAATATTTATTTTCAATTGTTTCCATATTTACACAGGAATATTTAATTACAAAACACTTAATACTAAACTATATTAATTAGACAAAACTAAAACTAAAAAATAGCATCAAAAAACTCATCCACATCGCTGTCGACTGGAAGTGTGCCCATAAGGCTGGCAGCATTGCCACGTTGAATGGCAATGCTTAACCGCTGACCAAGGTAAAAACCAGCCCTTGGGTCACATGAGGTGTCAACAAGACGCTTGGATAAATCTTTGACAAGAATGTGAGCACTCGGACCCCACGGTCCCAATGTTTCAACCCCAAACGGCTCGAAAGTATAACTTCCAACTAGGTTGTTATACTTCCGCCGCTTGAGGTTCTCAGCAGCCGCAGCAGCAGCGCCAGCACAGCACGACGAACTAGGAAGATGGGATGGCGCAAGAGTATCGACACAAGTAGCGTCCCACACTAAAGGCCTACCCATCTTCCAAGGAAACAGAGACATGCCGTCCGGTCTCTTGCCATCGTCGCGTGCCAAGCCATTGGGTTCGAGTACGGCTGGAACGCCGACGGCAACAAGAGCACGGCGTATTATGTCATTGATATTCGCGTGCCGCGCCATACGACCTGCGCTACGGCTGCATGACAGGCCGTGGTGTCCGAGGCTGTTGACAACCTCGCCACAGTGGCAGCGATGTGGAGAGCAGCAAGAAGCGCCTAAGCGAAGGGAAGCAGCGAGGCGGAAAGTAGTATCGTCGAGCAAGGTGCCTATGTTCGACGACGGCAGTGCGTGATTGTTTCCAAAATTCAATATTTATCCGAAAAGAAGCCATTTATGAGAAATCAAAGTTTGATAAAATCCACCCTAAGTAATAAATGATTGTATTATCAAAAGTTGACCGCTAACATCCCTGGTAATTTATTTTTTATTACAACGATAAATGAATGTCTTCATAGATATTAATAATTTTATGGGACAAAGTTTACCCTCATCAAAGTGATAAGGGGACAAGGGGTGTTGTCATATTTACGTCAACGCGAACGAGGACACAGATTTTATAAAGCGGTATTTTGCTACTTAATTTTGTTTACAGAATATTCATACATACAGGATTAATTTAAAAGGAGTGCGAATATTCAACGAGGTAATAAGGCGTATAAAACTGAACAACTTTTCCCAAGAAACATAGGTCGAAATCTTAAAATGGACAATGTTTTTTTTTTCTTATAAATCCGTGTCTACCAACTTTCCTAAGGCGTGATTTTCGCTTGAGTGTAACTCAAAAGACACTTATTCATAGATTAAATTAAAAAAAACATGCACTCAGACCATTATTATTTTTAGCCCTGAGTAATAATCAGAAACATCCTTCATACAAAACAAGGAAAATATCGCATGTTCAGATAAAATGTTGACTTAACGTAAACAGTAATATAATATTATAGTTTACTGTTTAACCACTTATTTGCTTTGGGTCATGGTTATTAGTTAATGTATGACATGACGTACATCGTAATAACTTCCTTAACTAACAGAGTTATTTGTAAAACACCTGCAACTTTGCAGGAGTAGAGCTAACATCATTAGCAACAATAATAAAATAATTATTGCTGAAGCATGTGGAAGATCCGAATGTCCTAAACAATTTTAAAAATCAAAATATTTTTATTTCGAGTAAACCCTTTCAGGTACTTTCAAAACGTTAAATTAATCTAGTTGCTCGGTTCCAAAATGTCATTCCTATGGAGAAGAATCCGGCAAGAAACTCCATAGGTTACTCTTTTAAAAATGGTAATATACAATGATTTAAAATACATCAATTTTGAAACATGCGATAACAACTGAGGAAAAAAATGAAAAAATCCATGCATTTTACTAATATTTCGTTGGCATACATATTTCAACACATTTACAAAAAAAAAAGAAAAAACTGATACACAATGCACGAAGAAATAAAACAATTTACATACATTAATTAAGTAAGTAGTCCTAATCAAATCCCTAACAGGAATGAATGAACAGGAAGGCATGTCAAAAACCCTCTAGAATAGAGGTTGTATAGAAGCTAATTGTTGTAGACAAAAAGGCTAAATGCTGACAACTGGCGAAGTGTCTCTAAGTTTTTGGTGTTGGAGTGCAGGTGTTTGAGTAGTGGTATTCGTTTAGCGTCAGATATGCCATTTCCCGGTTCTCGACAAAATTTGGAAAATGTAATGATTTGAAGCGGCGGTAGCCTACTAAAGGCTACCGCCGCTTCAAATCATTACATTTCGAATCCCACCCATTACACTACCGACATGATTCCACTCGTAACACAAGCATCTTAGCTTAACACGATGGGCTAACGAGATTACTAGTTGCGACCCACATTGCTAGTAATGTTAAAAAAAAAGTATCTGACTAGAATAATCTGAAAATATATGCTATAAATATATTTAAATAGTTACTGGGTTTAGAAATTCTCAGTGCTGTTCGGAGTCAAGAAGTGTGGCGGTGTTTACACCCCTGTGTCTCAGAAAGCACTAATTAAAAGCCGTTGGTCCTGCGCCTGATCTCTCTCCGTTGGTGTCGGTCTGCCGTCCCATCGGACTATGAAAGTGAAGGAACAGAGAGTGCACCTGCGTTTGCGTACAAACTAGTGCACTATAATATCTTCTGCGTATACGATCGATCTAACTTGAGAGTGGCCGCCGAGGCGGAAATTCGGACTGGAGAGGTTATAATCTGAATACTTGACTCTCAGTAAGCAAACGATGGCATGGTGATCAAAGCTTACCATTGAGAAAATGCTCTATGATTGATGAAACCATTATAATCCATATAAAACCATAAAGATTTTCCAATATTATTTAATGACAGAAAGAAATTACTTACGAGTTACGAGTAGCTACCTACAGCAAGAAACGAACCCTTCTAGTGTACCTATGTAATTATGTATACTGAAGTCAATAGATTGTAAGTAAATTGTTTGTGCTTTGGTTACTAGGAGGGGAACGGTTACCAGGGGGGGAAGAAACTTTTCTACCTTTGATATTATTCAAATGAATTATTATAGTCGACTAATATAATGAGAATTAATGTTCTTAACTATTTTAATACCATTTTGGATGAAATCGAATAAGCGACTACCGATGGAAAAAAAAATATGGTTTGAATGAAAGGCATCAATGTTGAATAAACACTTCCTTATGTTTTGTAGTTTTAAATAAACTTATTTTTTCACGACTGTACTCTGTCCAGTTGCTAACCTGACTAGCTGCGAAATAGTCCAGCTGAGAATCTGTGCAGTGCGAATCCATCCAGCTGCTTCGGAGGGTTTGCACTGATCAGAAATTAACTTGTTACTTAGTTAAGAGTGTCTTTAACCATCGTCTATCGTTTATATTTTTGGAATGATTTGGAAAGGGCGGGAGGGACTTACTAATCTCTTCGTATAATTATCGAACTTCACGTACAGGTAAGTTCGTTTAATCATCAATTATACTCGTGCTTCGTTCTCAAGATTAGTAACCTGAAATAATAAACCTATTTCTTTTAAATAATTTATGATAGATGTTACAAAGCATCAGGCCTGTCTAAACATACCAACTTTACATTAAGGAACGATCTTTAATCAAACACACTTGTCTTGTCGGCTGGAGACAAGTAAAAAAAGTCGAATTATTAATTCGTCTGGGCTAGACTACTAAAAATTGTTTTAAGTATCAATTTAAAGATAAAACGTACCTACGTAATGTTATTAATTGAGTCCGATCTATTCGTAGAGACCTATTACACACCCCACATCGCGTAAATAAATAATTAACGCCGAGGGTTCTGTCAACACTATTTCGTTTATTTACGATTAAAACTTGAAGCAGTAATTTTATAATAAAATATTTATCTGTAGACAGAAAAATCAATTTATTTATTACACTAGTTTTATAGGTTATTAACCCGCCATTTTGTAGCGTCATCGACCGCCATGATGCCATAATTACGTAACCACTACATTTGAGCGCGCTTTTTACTTTTTTTTCGGCAAAGGTAAAGCTTTTATGCCTATGACCATGGAGTTTATATAGTTTTTGTCTGTAATGAGTAGTTTTTTGTGTGTAACCTCGGAATCTTATTAGGTAATTCTCTGGTAAAAAAAGTTGTTAAGGCACATTATAACATTTGTTATTTCAACAAGTTTAAATATTGTTTTTATAATAACATTTGACTTGCGTGATGATGATGAATTACAAGGGTTCTTTTGTAACAATTAAGTAAATAGTTTAATATGTATTTTACTTGACATCCAGATTTGAAGGAGCTTTCTAGTTGTCATTTATATTAAAAAAAAAAAATATGTTGGTAAACGCATAACTCAAGGCTGGCTGGACCAATTCGGCTAATTTTTTTTTTTGTATGTTCCCTAAGGTCCACGGGAGGTTTTAAGACTATAAAAAAAATTACGTGATGACTCGAAAAACGTTAAGTACATTAATTAATTAATATTTCTATTAAATTGAATATTATAGTATGTATTTTTGCCCAGATCACTACATGTATATTATAAAACAAAATCTGCCGCATCTGTTTGTCTCTTCGCGATAAACTCAAAAACTACAGCCCCAATTTTCATGTTGTTTTCACCAATGAATAGAGTCGTTCTTAAGGAAGGTTTTGGTGTATCATTTGTCAAGTTTTTGTACCTATAGGTACATTGGTTAACCGAAATCCACGCGAGCGAAGCCGCAGGCATTACCTAGTGAACGATAAAAGATGAAACTTGTTTTAAATGGAACAAGTCAGAGATTTTCTCACTATGTTTATTATTCATGTCATTTGAATGAGAAACTATAAAATAGGTTGACTTAAGTTACCTAAGTCTCATGGGTATGACGTAATCTACAAGGGGTAGGCGGGAATCATGGCGTCATACAACCTGTATTTAAAGCCTTCATGTTTAAAATATAGATGTATACATATTAGTTGAACAATGGAAACGATGATGTGGGAGTATTGGGATTTAAACAAAATGGTGGAAACTGGAAAGTTTATAAGAAAAATATTCTTTACCTATAGTTATGTTAGATACTCGTAGGTATTTACTTGGTTTATTATTTATTGTAAACCATATACCTATGTGACGGAATAAAAGATCATATTCCCGGTTCATTTAAACTGTTGTTGAATCAACTTTGGGTATGCAAGCAGAGCGAGACCGGAAAAGAGATATGGATTGTGTGAAAGATGATATGAAAAAAAAAGGAGTGGATGCCGCGATGAGGAGTAATAAAGATGAATGGAAGGAAAATACGCATTGCGGCGACCTAATATGAATGGGATAAGGGCAGGTGACTTATTCACTAACAGTTTTATTCAGTTGCTGTTACGTGGAGGGTTAAGAGAGCTGATTACTCTGTTAAATGGTGTACAACTTATATACTAACACTACCCGGTAACTCACAGAACACAAAACAGATTTGGCAACCCGGGGTACCTAGGTCTTCTTCTTAGCGTGTCGATCAATAGCAAAGTCAAACTTTTACGGACCAGTACTCAGCCACGCGGACAGCATTTTCAGTGGCGTTATACAGGTCCTCGCGTGTACAGGCGGCAGGACACGCTGGGCAGCTCAGCAAGTGAGTCATGGTTTGGGGAGAGAAGCCGCACTCACGCAAGGCTCGAGTGTGCTGTAACCCCATCGGTACATGCTTTCTTTACACCGGCCGACTTGGGTCCGGAGTCTGTTTAATAATTTCCACGTCGGCCATGGTAAACTGTTACCGGGAGGAAGGTTTTCGGATAGTGTGATGGGGGGTGGGGTTGGGTATCTCTCCTTCCAGAGTTGGAGCCTGGTCTTTGCAGCATCGCCGCGCAGAGGCTTTACTTCTTTTACAAGACTATGCCGACTTTTAAGCCTTTGTGCTACCGGAACATAATGGTGCATTGGGTGTCATGGTCTTTTTCCATTTTTCCGGGGTAGGTGAACTATGATCTGCCTTAGCCACATTACGTTTTGTTTGGACTTGCATAACACCCCTGGGAGATGATGATGTTGTATCAATTGATCACGACTTTAACCGGTTCACAGAGAATAGACGAATGACAGCGCATATCATGAGGTTTGACAGTTGAATATCGCACATTTCAAAAGCCGGGGTAAAAAGGCGGTTTAATCAATTTGTTCTGAAAAACAAATTTATCCACGATTTACCGAAATATTAACTAATCTATCGGTAGGTTCCTTTCGATAAATATTGATAGAAAGCCATAGTACCGTACAATTCTTGTGACATTCACATTATGTAGTACAGAAAACAGATTGTTAGGTTATATTTCGGGGTAGGTGAGCAGATTTCAATGAAGGCTTCAAATTGTGTATAAGACGACATTGTTTAGAACACTTAAGGGCTCTTTTCTAACGCAACCTTATTTTTAATACCTACTTCGCCAGCAAACTTCAGAAACGGAAATTAAGCAAATTGGTTATACAAAAAGCTTCTTGGCAGATCCAACATGGTAAGATGCCAAATAGTAAAATCTAGTAGCTAATACTTACCATGTTTTATGAATCGTTGACTTCAGGAGCACGGAATTGGAACGATAAATTATGATTTGTTTACCCAAGATTAAAGTGTTTTAAGTTTTTATACATAAAGTCGTAGTCTAAAAGTGCTGATTTCTATTTTCAAATAAGATAACAAATGAATCGAATATGTGCAACTTTCAGAATTAGCTTCTAATTTATGTTATCGCATGCAGATGGTGCCATAAGACGAGGGGCTCGTGGCTAAGTGTAAGCCGTACGGTTTGACCGATAATAAAGATTAAGCCGCGCTCGCCGCGGTTGGTCTGTGGATGGGTGACCATTTGTAAACATACCGAGACCCCTCCGTGCCTCGGAAAGCTAGTTAAGCCGTTGGTCCCGACTGTCATACAGTGATCTTTGACAATCGTTAAGTCATTACAATTCTGACAACCAGTCTTAGGTACTATGGAATACTGTATTACCTAGCAATAGGTTGTGGAGGTCAGATAGGCAGTCGCTCCATGTAAAATACGGTATTCAGCTAAATCCGGTAAGATTGGAAGCCGACCCCAACATAGCTTGGGAAAAGGCTAGGCAGAAGAAGATGGTGCCATAAGACATAATATGTTGGCTGTCTAATGTGCGTCTAACTTCATTCATATTATTTTGAGGTCTCTGGAAGGAAAGTGATTTTAAAAAAGTCAATTCGCTGATTATATTCATACCTAATCGGCCAGTTTGGTACAGCCATAGCAGAAATTAATGATAAACTTAATATAATAAATCTAAACCCCGGTAAACCAATAAAAAAAGTAGATATATATATAATATGTTATACTTTCTCATTTGCACCCAATAAACATGTGTAAATCAAGAAAAGTCAAGGACATGAATATAAAAAACACCGATATCAGTAATTCTTGCTTCCGCCATTTTGGATTGAACTTAAATAAAAATGGCGGGTGCTTTAATGTTGACAGCTTACAGCCTAAATCTTAATAAGTTTAGAAACCGGTTGCGCTTCTGATAAATACGCGAAAAGTAAAACTGATATTACTTAATCACCATAAAAAAACATGTAACCTTGTTAATTTCATTAACAATAATGGGAAACACTAAATCCCACATTGTTTTATGTGGCTTACATCATAACAAATGTAGTGCAAGGTTGCCGTCATTATCGGAACGCTAACTGTTCTTATTTCATTAACTTCATGTGTACTCAGTCAGAATTTTATGAGATCATACGTGATAAGTGTCGATTTCCTAAAGGGATAATAAGTGTTTGTTAACTGAATTCTGATACTAAGTACTTGTTAGTGATCTCCACATCCGGGAGAACTGTTTCTGTGGTTGCTTTTTAAGTTAACTTTATGGAGTCAAAAGCCCAGTTTTTTGATGCCGAGGTAACTCGACCAATGGTTAAATTTAATTTTAATATATATTTTTTTAAACGACGCTCGCATTAATGAATTTAATCCTTGTGTCGCAGGGGTTTCACAAACATTCAAATCACATGCACAAAGAACATCCAGACTTGGAACAAGCATTTGTGGATCACACAAATGCTTGTCCCATGCGGGGATCGTACCCGCAGCACGTCGTACACAGTGGTAATTAGCGTGGTGACCTATAACACTCGGCTATCCGTGCAGTCCAAGTTAGCTTTAACCATAAGTTAACTCCGGATCAAAAAAACTGGGCCTAATTATTGTGTCTATAATCTATGTAATACAGTATGTCGTTTTGGTATCCGTCGGTCGTCGGATTTAGAATCCAATTTATAATTTTACATTATTTACAAATTGCAACCTTATAAGTAGGTTATTCTACTTGTAATTGAATTGGGACCAACTTTATATTCCATTAAAATCTATACGATTAGGTATTATGAGGCTGAAGAGTTGGTTTGGTTGAACGCACTAATCTCAGAAACTACTAGTCCGTTTTTTTTTAATATTACATGCTTATTTTTTAAAGGCTGTAGTCTACACCCGATATCCAAGCAGACGAAATCGCAAGCATAAGCTACAAAAAAAAATCTTTAAAAAAGTTTTAAGTAAGTCAGTTTAAATTTTGCGAATCTTACGTAAAATGGCCACCAAAAAGCTTACTTTTTAAAGTTGGTCGAAGAAGGTCATATTAGTCTGTTTATTATGAATTCTCAGTGATCTAACGTTTGGATTGTTTAAGGTTACCTAAGTAGAGTCTGAGTGACCGAGTCAGTTTCCCCGCGCACGCGCAATCGAACGGTCATGTTCACAGTATAACAACCAATAGTGATGTGTGTGTTGTGTTTTGTTTACATTATACTTGCTTTTGTCGATAGATAAAAGAAATAAGGTGAGTTTTAATTAAACATGTTTTTTATACGAAATTATGTGAAACAATATTATTATCTTATCTTATATTTTTAAACGAGCAATTCTTGTATATATGGTACCTATGAACGGCTCCAACGATTTTCATGAAATTTAGTATGTAGGGGGTATCGGGGCCGTTAAATCGATCTAGCTAGGATTCATTTTCAGAAAATGTCCGACTAGATGAGCAATGCTCGGTCATTCGGGTACTATATACTTAATTGGTTTGTTAAAACGCGGACAACACTGAAAATTCAGGTCCGATTTGTAAAAATTCTTTCAGTATGGTGAGATAGTCCATTTTTGAGGATTTTATATGCTACTTTTTGCCGTGATAAATAACGCCAACACAGGCGGCGTCACGAGTTAAGGCTAGTGATTTGATAAGATTGAAAAGGGTCCTCGCAGTGATGAAGAGTTGTCACCATTTAATAGCTTTTCCGTTTTTAATTAAGAAAGGCTTTGGGACAGTCACAGGCTGAGCAAAACTTGTGTATTGATACAAATCTTTCCTCAAACAATAAAAAAATATAAAACAAAATTTAATGAAATACTTTGCTAAATAACAAAAAATCCTTTTTGTACATTCTGGATTTCTAAGTATTGGAATCTAAAATCGCCAACCCGCAATGAGCAAGCGTGGTGATCAATGCTCATCCCTTCTCTATATGGGAAGAGGCCTGTGCCCAGCAGTCAGCGTTTATAGGCCGGTATTATTTTATTATTATACATTCTTGGCAACATAAATGGCTGTAAATCTCCAATATTATGGCAGAGATTTCTTATGAAATAAGCAGAGCCTTTGTACGCTTGTTGCGTTATTATAGTTTAACTATTATTTGTCTACAAAAATAATTAAATAAATGAAATGAGTATGGAAGAGGAAGGCTTACTGAGCCAACCCCAAAAGAAATTGGGACAAGAGCAGTGTCTCATTTGAAGTTCGGGTTTTAAAAAATGTAAGTCTTGGACCGCCCGCGAACGTGATTTATGACATTATTTACTATTTTTTATTTTATGGACTATGATTAAAATACCCTGTTGACATGTCCGTGTTCTGGGCTCTAAAATCCGCGGTTTTCACGCGTCTTGTCGTGGTTGCCAAATTTCAAGAGATTGCGAACCTACCGGTGCTCAGCAGTGGGAAATGTATAGGCTGGTTTTTATTCTCTACTAGCTGCCCGGACAGACTTCGTTCTGTCAAAAGTAAAGTAATTAAGGTAATTCCCGAGTTGAGGAACAGTTCTTTTTTACTTATTATTTATGTTTTACACCTTTTAAACATTCCTTGGATTTCCACAAACATTTCAAGATCAAAATCAGCCAAATCGGTCAAGCCGTTTTCATGCTATGTCGTGACAACGGAGAACGGGTTTCATTTTTATATATATAGATATAGATAAATACTGGTCAGTAATTCTGATTCTCAATGGCATGTAGGTATGTAAAACACTATGCACAGTGCAAAACATTTCAGTTTCTGTTATCAGGTCCATTATTTCTTATCATCAAATTGTGTGTACAACAGATTAGTTTTATTTCGACGTCGTGATTCAAGTTTTTTTATCGATGAGAGTACTTACGGTCTACCAGAATGGCATTAAAATTCATTCAATTATCTATACGACGACGTAAGTAACGACCAATTCTAATAATTTGAAAAAAAAAACTTGAAATAATAATATTATCTATTATAGGTACCTATATAATTCCAGTGTCACGATGTTTGTCCGGGATGAACTCCGAAACTACTGAACCGATTTTAATCAAATTTGCACCCCGTGTGTAGATTTTTTAGAGAGAAGTTTGATCCAACTTGAAAGATAGGATAGCTTACATCACAATTATAAAAAAAAATTGAGACTGCGGGCGGAGCAGCGGGAAACAGCTAGTTTATTATAAGTACGAGTATCATAAAACAGCATTGAGTTTAAAAAAAAATACACGGTTTGGTAACTTAACATTTTATTCACTACAAGTGATTACAAATTAACGAGGAATTCTTTATCATATGTATTCACATTTAATTAACATTAATTAATTGAGTACATTCTTGATAAAGATAAATATGAACTTGAATACTAAAATAGAGACATAAAGGGTATCAAACCCGCAGTTACTGTAATGGCGGTGTGATGTTATACCACTCCACCATCCGTGAAATCAAATAATGATGACTTGGAAAAAATGGTAGAGCCTCCTCAAATGTCAGTTCTTATATACGAGCATAGCCAGTCATGTTCGAAAAGTGAAATGTCACTTGAACTGAAGTGTTACTTTAAGGTTTGAAATAGCAACAGATAGGCATTAAGGAACGTGTCAAAGTTAATTATAATTTAAGTATTCGGGTGCTAGTATGCTATTTTAACTGCTCTATACAGGATAAATTTAAAAGGAGTGCGTATATTCGACGAGGTAATCAAGTGCATAAAACTTGACAACTTTCCCCACTAAACATAAGTCGAAATTTTAAAATGACATATATGAGTGTATGAAAAGATGATTTTCAATTTTAAGATTTCGACCTATGTTTCGTGGGGAAAGTTGGACAGTTTTATGCACCTGATTACCTCGTTGAATATACGCACTTCTTTTAAATTAATCCTATATACACTCGAGAGCAATGAATCCGGGTCACTTAAAGAGTCCTAAAAATCTCGGAAACTAAAAATGCTAGGTTAATGCAATAAATTGTATTTAATAGACAATGTAATACTCCTTAAATGAAGGTATTAAAACTTCTTAGTTATTGTAAAGTTATATCATAAAAAAATCAAATTTGAAAAAGGGCCACTTTCGAAGATGGAACTACGAAATTACAGCATTTGGTTTTGCTTTTGTTTGTAATCTGTCATTTATGTGGGTACATAAACCATGTTGATAGTGCTCTATATTCATTATTCAAGCTGAAATTATGTCGCTTACGCCTGAAGAATGCACCAGAATACTTACAATGCTGGAAACCGGCCGGAGTCAGCGCGATACAGCCAGGACTGTCGGTGTGTCGCTGTCAACAGTACAAAGAGTTCTCCGACGTTACTAAGTAACTGGTTGTAACCTACGCAGACCAGGAACGGGCAGAACCAGGTGTACCACAGCACGAGAAGACCGATACTTGGTGAACACCATGCTTCGAAATCGCTTTCTCACAGGAACTGAACTCACAAATCAGTTTCGACTCCTCGGAGGAAGTAACCCAAGTGCATGGACAGTAAGACGTCGGCTTGCTGAATCTAACTTAAAACCCCTTAGACCTGCAAACGGCCCTAAACTGGAGCCTGGGCATCGTATTTCAAGACTAAGATATGCCCAGAGCCACGTAAATTGGAGTATTGAAGATTGGTCAAAAGTTATGTTCTCCGACGAATCAAAATTTATGCTCTACAAGCACGATGGAAGACACAGAGTGTATCGAAGACCAGGGGAAAGATTCAAGCAAGCATGCATCGAAGAAAAAGTAGCCTACGGTGGTGGGTCTGTACTTGTGTGGGCCGGAATTTCTTCTGAAAGTCGCACAGAGCTGGTGATCATAGAAAACGGCTCTTTAACTAGCGAAAGATATGTGGAAGAAATCCTCAATGATCACGTTGGTCCATTTATGGTCAATTTAGGTGAGGATGCTATATTTATGCATGACAATGCCCGACCTCATACAGGTAGGATTGTGAATGACTACCTTCAAGAGATGAACATTACTCGTATGGAGTGGCCAGCGCGCAGCCCGGATATCAACCCGATCGAGCATGCTTGGGACGAGCTAGGCAGATGCGTAAAACAACGAAATCCTCCCCCAATCACGCTTCGTGAGCTCAAAATTGCTCTCACAGAGGAATGGGAGAATATTCCCCAAAATCGTATAAGGAACTTGGTGTACAGCATGCCAAACCGCGTAAACGCAGTAATGGAAGCACGAGGAGGCAATACGAAGTATTGCCTCCTCGTGTATATTAAAATTCAAGAAAATCGTAATAAAGTTCATAAATTTCATGTTTCCTATTTTTGTTTAAAGGAGAGATCAGCAGTTTTTTTCTTTATGTAATTTTGTGTTAATAAAATGTATGGTGACTCATATTTTTTTTACTTTCATTTAAGGAGTATTACATTGTCTATTAAATACAATTTATTGCATTAACCTATCATTCTTAGTTTCCGAGATTTTTAACATTCTTTAAGTGACCCGGATTCATTGCTCTCGAGTGTATCATGTTCTGCCTAGCCTTTCCTAGGATTTAGCTGAATACTGTATTATACAGAGTGACTGCCTATCTGACCTCCACAACCCATTGCTGGGTTACATAGCTTTCCATTATAAGACTGGTTGTCGGAATCGTAATGACTGACTGTCAAAGACCAAGGTACAGTAAACAGCAAAAGTATATGATCAAAATCAGAAATTCGATACTAATGAACGGAGTTCGCGTCAGAACTGTGTGGCGTCGAAGTGATTCAAAAGTATGTGATTGTAAATTATACCAAACATTTACTACTAGTACAATTTTACTATAATATATTCGTGATCAGTTTTGAATCCAATAATTATCTAGTCAACTCATCATCTACTTTTGCTGTTGACTGTACCACAGTCTGGACCAACAGCTTAACGTGCTTTCCGAGGTACGGAGGGGTCTCGGTATTTTTACAAATGGTGTCCCATCTGAGGAACAACCGCGGTAAGCGCGGCACGAGGCCCTTTATTCCAATCACAGAGAAATCAAGGTTAAAAACGAAATACTCCTAATTAATTCCCCAGCTACTCTAATTAGATGGCTAATTACTGAATCAGCGCTAACTACAAATGTATAAATACCAGTTTATTTTTAGTTCAACCTTCATTCTTTGCATTACGTCATTTTGTTTTGCTTCTTAGCATTGTATGGTGTACAATTGTACTCTAGAATGCAGTCATTTACATATTCTGAGAACATGCTAAAATTACAAACTAAAAATAAGAAAGATTTTCAAGATAATTATAATATCGGCCTATAAATGTCCCACTGCTGGGCATATGCGTCTTCTCATATAGAGATGAACATTGATCACCATGCTGGCTACTGCGGGTTGGCGATTTCAGATTCCATATTTTGGAATCCAGGTTTCCTCACGATGTTTTCGTTCACCGTTTGTCAATGATGTCTTAGAATTATTAAGAAAGTACATATCACTTTGAAAAAGTCACATTGGTACTTGCCTGGGTTTGAACCTGCAACCACGTGCATGCGAATCCGGTCATTGAACCGCTAGGCCACCACGACATTACCTGGTAAAAGATAGTATATAAATATAAAAAATAAAAATAATAAATGTGGACAACATCACATACATTGCTCCGAATCCAAAGTAAGTAGGCTAAAGCACTTGTGTTATGGAATCAGAGACAACGAAGGTACCACAATATATTTTCTATATATGTATTTTTTTGTTTGTCCGGGATGGACTCCTAAACTTCTTAACCGATTTTAATCAAGTTTGCACACGGGATGCAGTTTGATCCAACTTGAAAGATAAGAAAGCTTACAATTCTGAATTATATAAAAAAAAATTAACCTTGGGTGGAGCTGCAGGAAACAGCTAGGGCTTATTACACCACTATAACTCCAAAACGCGTAGTCCGAAATTCATGATCCTCAATTTGTCGCCTCCGTCCCGAATAGCAGAATAAATATAAACACAATAGACTATTGAATAAAACTTACGCAGGTGAAACCGCAGGGCACAGCTAGTTTATTAATATTACAATGTTGTTAACCATACTAAATGTTTAGCAGACAAACATTTTAATTAATATTCAGTGCGCATGGATTAAAAATTCTGTTAGTCGCGTTTCGGTGACCTTGTGATGATGTCATACAAGGTCGCGAACGACGTTCCGTATTAAGTATTTAAATAGCAAGTGACGCAACGAATCGCTATGGGAATAGAGTTTGGATGGCAATTAATTCGAGGATGTTTTTTGTTAATTGTAATATTTTTTTATAGAGGGGGACAAAACATAACATAGCAGATTATAGTTCAAATATACCGGGTCGCCATATCTTATTTGTCAAATCAAAATAAAATTTATTTGTTAAATATAGGTTGTTGTTGTAACAATGATAGTCTAACTAAATTAGGTACGCTATGTTTTGTCATAGAGACATACAAATTAGGCGATATCAATAGACCTTCTATTTTATCATATATGAATATTTGTAAAGAATTTAAAATAAAATTAAATCGAATCGATATATACAAAAGAATATTTGCTGTTCGTTAGTCTCGCTAAAACTCAAGAACGGCTGAACCGATTTAGCTGATTTTGATCTTGAAATGTTTGTGGAAGTCCAGGGAAGGTGTAAAAGGTGTAAAACATAAATAATAAGTAAAAAAAACTGTTCCTGAGCTCGGGAAATACCTTAATTTACTTTTGACAGAACGAAGTCTGTCCGGGCAGCTAGTAGAAAATATAACATAACACACACAACATAAAATTATACATAATTAGTTAGTTTATGTTCGCCGGGTAGTGATAGTTTATATACATTTAAGGCCATTTAACAGATTTTTTAATTAAGAGTATAGTAAGTCGAAAGATAAGTCGCCTCTCTTAACCCTACACGTGACAGTTGGATGGACTTAATCCCAGTTTTTTGATCCCGAGTTAAGTCAACCAATGGTTAAATATCCTAACCAAACGTTTCAAACTTCGGTAGAACGTGTTTATTCATCAATTTTTATTCTAACAAATAGTTAAATAATTAACTCTTCGATTTATTTGACCCTTTGATAGACAAACAAAATGTGTTTTACTGAAATATGAAACTATTAGTTAGCATATTTAACCATTGGTTGAGTTAACTCAAGATCAAAAATCACAACGTGTATAATATAACTCCTTATATAATGATTGGGTTTGTAAGCTAATATAATTGTTGTGGATGATTATGACATTTGAGAATGCCTTCTGGATTTAAGATTACTAGTGACCGACCGAAACATGTTATTTTGCCGAAACCGAAACCGAAACCGAAGGTTCGGTTTCATTGTAGTTTCGGCCGAAACCGAAACCGAAACCGAACCTTTTATAAAAAGTCCTTATAATGTCGAAAAAATGTTAGTAAGCCCGTTTTTTTTCTAAAATTAATATCTCGCCAACCTATAATTACAAGTTTCTACTTTCAAAGATTTATCACAATGAAATTTCAGCCTGTTGATTCTGTAAGACGTCGTTCTAAAATTCGAATCTGAACCCGCCGTGAATTTCTTGATTGGCATTCTATAAACTCGGTTGATACACTAGCGCTACACTTGCGAGCGTGTCAGCGTGTTGAACTAAATTAACCGTGAGATTTGGACCCAAGTTCACCAACAGATGGTTAAATTTTAAACAAATGTTTGAACCATGAACGGCTGTTTAACAATATTTTGCTGTTCACCATTCACTAACCATTGATTATGTACTGTATTCGAATGATTATCTTAAACGATGTAGCCAACTCAGTTTAGCCATTGGTTTATGCTTTCTGACATGAAGTTTTTATTTTGTTATTCTCCCAGCAAGTCTTTAAGCTATAAAAAATAAATATTGATTTGATTTGATTTGAAGCTCTCAAGAGAACGTTTGCAGTGAGTACTAAGAGCATTAAAATCGTCAACCAGATCCTTCCAACCTCTTGCTTTTACGGCATTTGCTTTAGCGTCCGATTTGTTATTTTCTATTATATCGCTGTATTTTATTACGAGTGCCGTAAGTACAGATTTCTCGCCACTGGTGAAATTCAAAGTACGTTTACGCTTATCTTCCATATCACTGATATATATTAAATAAAATATAACAAACACGACACGAAAAAATTATGAATTGAGTTAGATGATTTGATCACAGAGTTTGACAGTGAAAATTGATTGACGTGACCATTAAGACATTCAACATTCACAAAATAAATATAAACCATTCCAGCATTTGGTAATTTTGGACTCACTCATTCAAAACAGTTTGGTTAGCAAACCGTTGGTTAGAAATAAATGGTGAACTCAAAAAAAAACGCGGTTGGGTTGAACATCGGTTTAATGCTAACAGAACGGTTACGTAATCAATGATTATCATGTAGTTGGAAAACTCGGGCCTAAATATGAGATGACGTTTGAGTTCGCACTCGAAATTTGAAAATTATGCGAAGTGAGAGTGAACGTGGAGTGAACAATGAAGTGAGATGCGAGTTGTTGTTTGACTTTTACAGAATTGACGTGCAGCACAGTTACAGAGGTTCTGTTTGAAAATTTAACTACCCTATAAAGTGAAAAAGAATCATTATTTGAAACACAAAGTTAGCGATTTTTTAATGGTGGTATAAAATAAAACAAATTTATTACTCATATAATATTATGTTTATTTTTTTTCAGTTACTTACATTTTGACTGCACGGATAGCCGAGTGGTAAAGGTCACCACGCTAATTACCACTGTGCGCGACGTGCTGCGGGTTCGATTCCCGCATGGGACAAGCATTTGTGTGATCCACAGATACTTGTTCCAAGTCTGGGTGTTCTTTGTGCATGTAATTTGAATGTTTGTGAATCCCCCGCGACACAAGGATCAAATTCCTGAGTGCGGGCGTCGTTTTTATTTAAAAAAAAAATATATATAGGTACTCACAAATATCACAATCAGTTAGCCTCGAATGGCTAATTCAAATATAATTAGATAATCAAAATAATCAAATTGTTAATCATATAACCAAATCGTTAGCCGAGCGCGACCCGAAGGGACGATGTTGTAAGTTTCGGCGCGGCCGAAAGGTTCGGCCGTTTTTGGCCGAAACCGAAACTCGGGCCGAAACTTGATTTTTTGGCCGAAACTGGCCGAAACCGAAACCGAAACCGAAATTTCGGTCGGACACTAAAGATTACCTATATTAGGACACTGCTAAAAGCAATAAGTATGTAATAAAATGAATGGGCTTAGTAGCTCTACACAATTACACGTGTTAAGTTTTTAATTGAATATCTTTTTACGACAACTATAAAACTTATACACCACAGATAATTAATTATTTACTACTTTTTTATTCAAAGCACACATAATTAAACCCTTACATAATATGTACCGACTTGCCGATAATTTAAAAAAAAACTAATTCTCATTCAAGCGATGCGAATAAATACTTTGACGCCATTTTTGCTTATGTTAAGATTGTAAATACTCGTATTTATATAAATGTTTTCATTCTTATGTTAATACTTAAAAAAAAAATGTGTGAAAAAGTTAAAATAAAAATCGTCGGTGTTCGGCGTAAGTCCGTACTAAAGTACCTACGTGAAAAGTTAAAAAAACAAAACTTTCTGAATTATTTTAAAGAAAATAAATACGGCTTTTATTAATAACTTTGTGTATTGTATTACGCAGTTTTAATTGTATGTTGTTATGACAAGCTATAAAAACCAGTTATTATTTCTACTTCGACAAATTATTTTTGTTTGGAACTTGGTTCGCGTGAATTAATTGAAATTGAACAATACTTTGTTTTACTGTTAACTTTAAGAATGGATTATTCCTTAAAATTTCGTACAGTTAGCAACAAAAGTTGAAAAACACAATCAGTTTCACAAAAAAAGATATGTTTTTTAACTCCATGGACTGAGTTACTACTAGATATCCAAATAGTCTTATCATTAAACACTTCTTCTTTTTCTTCTTCCTGCCCTTATCCCATTCATATGGGGTCGGCGCAATGCGTATTTTCTTTCCATTCCTCTATTACTCGTAATCGCGGCATCCACTCCATTCTTTCTCATATCATCTTTCACACAATCCATCCATCTCTTTTTCGGTCTCCCTCTGCTTATATACCCATCAACACTATGATATACTTATTAGTTAATTTAAGGAATCAGATTAAGTTTAGCTGTTTTCAGTGTGTTCATTGTTTTTTTTTTTGCTGACTGTGCATGATGTATGTTTGTCCACGTGTCTCGTAGACGGTAAATCAATGGAAATATTATATTTACATTTGACCAATTACGTACCATGCTTATATTTCAGATTAGGAAATAGCATAAGTTTTATCGTGATCGGCTTAGTAGTTTTTGATGTATGTTTGTATGTTTAAAAATCCATTCATGGTCTGGTCCTTTTTAATCATATCTTGTGTTACATTGACTAATTCTTGTAATGTTTATCTATGCTTATTTTTATATAGACAAGGTTCTATACCTTAATAAATATATATTTTATAGTCTTCTTTAAAGTCCAATAATTATGAATACTTAATAGATACTTTAATGACAGGAATGAGTAAGTATGTCTTGCGACTTGGTGCCTTAAGCCAGTTTTTTGATCCCAAGTTAGCTCAACCAATGGTTAAATATGCTAACTAATGGTTTCAAACTTCGGTAGAACGTGTTTATTCATTAATTTTTAATGTAACGAATGGTTAAATAATTAACTCTCCAACTTATTTTATTTTATTTATTTATTAGGACACATCACCAAAGTAAACACAAACATTTACAAGTACCATAGAAAAGAGATATATGGACTAGTGCTTATGTCAATTACAGACGTGCACAACGTTCAAAACAAAGTAGAAGAAAAAAATACAGAATTCACGTTACAAAATAGAAAGAAAGGAACAACATACAATACAGACATTCGCAAACAAGAACTTACAATACCTACCCTTTTTTTAGTATTTACATTTTACTATATTATATTATTATAGCATTATTAGCATATGTAACCATTGGTTGAGTTAACTCGGGATCGAAAACTGGTCCTTAGTCACAGCTTATCATAAAATATGACACAATCGAATGACCTAACTCGACAAAATATTTTCCATAATAATTGCTGTACTTATCACACTGTTTTTTTACCCACGACGAAACAGATACGGTATATGAGGTTGGGTGAGAATTTGTTTGTTGCCATTTATATCCAAAACATATAACTTTAAAAAAGACACATTGGCAGTCTGTAACGGGTTCGAACCTGCAACCTTATGCCCGAAAATCTGTTCATTGAACCGCTGGGACATCACGACATATTTCATCTATATAGTTTTTTTTTTGCCAATCCGACCCCCCTTAGTTGGATAAAGCGTAGGGAACAATGCAGAAAGAAAAAAGAAAAAGTGTAGGTAGGTTAAATAGAAGCTTTCGTAAAAAAATTAAATGCGAAAATTATGAAGTAAATTGTTAATATCGCATGCGGCGAACGTGTAAAGTTGTGAATGTAAGTCAGACTAGCCTAGTACAGTCACGAGCATAAATATGTATACAATACATAACAAAACCCCCGTCCGATCCCTAAGATTATTATTCGGTATCGTACTGCGAACACATAATATATACGTAGCCATGAAATTTTAATGGATAAGAGATTTTTTTTCCCCAGTGAAAATATTTAAATCAAAATAAAAATTGATCCAAAGCAACAGCAACACTGACCGCTCCTCAAAGTTCACGTACTTACTACCTGCAGCTTTGTGTCAAAGAAGCCGCCTATGCGAGACGGTTCCTGAACTGTACCACGAATACGCCTTTATTGGATTGTATATTTGAGTTTCAACAAATACTTCTCGCTTGATAAGTTTTACAATTTCGCTATGTGTGTATATATATTTATGCTCGTGACAGTTCAGCTGAGTCACTTGCCTACAATACCAGACATGGTGACCTTATTTATGTGGTCTATTTGACCCCAACTAATTAAGTGTCCCAATTGAGATTGCCTAATATTAAATTCGATTAGCTAATTAACTTCATTTCGTATATCGGCGGTATTTGTTTTTAATAAACGTTTGACAAATTGTAGCTTTTTTTGATAACCTATTTTAAAACGTTACGTACTTTGGACGAATATTATTATCTAATTAAACTTTATTCTCTCCTAATTATTAACTATTGAAAGCCTTCATTTTTTACTTTTTGATTTTTGACTTAGCTGTTGGTTTTTCTATTTGTTAGTGACCCTGACCGCTAAGCCGGAGGTTGTGGGTTCGATTCACACCCAGGACAAATCTTTGTGTGATGAGCACGATCATTTATTCAGTGTCTGGGTGTTATTTATCTATAATATGTATGTATTTATAAATGTATAAGTATGTTTATCAGTTGTCTGGTTATCATAGTACAGGCTCTACCTAGTTTGTTGTTGTTTGATCGTGTGTGAGCTGTCCCAAGATTGTTGGAATTGAAAGTTGAGATAGTTAAAATATAGAGTCAGCAACAAAATACTCCCATTTTACTAATTGCTGAGCCGTTTACAGTGGCTAACACGTTTGTTTTGACTGCTGTTCGGAAATAATCCAATCAAAATAAACCAATTAACTAGTCGTCTGATACTTTAAGTAGTAACAAGGTTAAAATGATTACGAGTATAGCGAAAACTGTATTTTGTTATTGTAGGTATAGGTACTTGAATGTATGACCAATTATAATGATGTTTTGACGATTCTTGGGTAAATAGATATTGACTGGATTCAAAGTCGGTTTGGTTTTTTATATAAAAAAATCGGATATATCATGAATATTATTAATAAGCGGCGGTAGCCTAATGGCTAGGGCGTCGGACTTGCGATCATGTGGTTGCAGGTTCGAAACCCACCCATTACACTACCGACGTGAACCCACTCGTAACACAAGCATCTTAGCTTAGCACGAGGGGTTAACGAGATTATTAGTAATGTGCGACCCATATTGCTAGCAATCTTTATGTAAAAAAAAATGTGTGGTTTGGATTCCTAAATATTATGTACTAGCTGTAGCCCGCGACTAAGCTTTCGTGGGTGTTGATTATCGTGGCAAAAAGTAGCCTATGTCCTTTCTCAGAGTGTATGCGATCTCTGTACCATATTTCATTTAAATCGGTTCTGTAGTTTTGGCTTGATTGCGTAACATACAGACAGACAGAGTTCCTTCAGGAGTAAACTTAGGTATTCAATCATTTCAAAAGATTCAACGACAAAAACTAGCTTATTTTTTTAAAAGGATAATTTTAGATTTTTATACGAAAAGAAGAAAATTATATTCCTTTAAGAATACAATATATTATAACAATTACGTCAACCAGTCTGTCACGGCTCGCTAAATGAGTGTATAACTATTGTATCTGTTTGAAGACAAATGTCTCTATAACCTATTGTATGAACATAGTATTGTTGTCATTACCCACGGTGAAGCTGCCAGGTTAGACTACAATTTAAATCTCATAAGATAACTATATCTGTGAGAATTATGGTATAGAATCCATTGAAAAAAAGAAATATTTTTTCTTTTTATCTTGAAGTTAACGCAATCACTTAGGATCGGCGTAATGTATTATTTAAAAAGCTTACTTGTATGTAGGTCAATTATTAGTATTCTTGTTAACCCCACGTGCTAAAAGCTTGTATTACGAGTGAGTTCACGTCGGTAGTGAAATTGGTGGGATTCGAACCAGCGACCACATAATCGCAAGTCCGACGACCTAGCCATTAGACTACCGCCGCTTCTGTTCTCCGTCCGTTCTGTTTGTTAAATAATCAATTACTTTTAAATCTATCTATTCAGGTAAGTATAAGTAACTTTTGATCAGCGTGTCTGATTACAAAAAAGTCTAGAATTCTTCATAGTCAGACATAGAGCCTCGAGTTTACTTACAATTTTACTACTGGAAAATAATGCATGCAACATGGTTTCACAGATTCCTACGAGACAAAACCTGGATTCCAATTTTTTTATCTTAGACTGTGAAATTCAAATCATCCATCTCTCTTTTTTCCCTCCATGAAGATAGGCTTTAGACCTGAAGTTAGGACGAGGCAGCCATTACTTCGAGTGTTCAAATGAATGAAACCCACAGCCGTCTAAATCTATATATTTATTACTTGAGACGTCGCGCGAACTCGTTGTTCATATTTAGTTTTTTAAGTATACGCGAATGTTAGACAATGATATAACTTTTTTTTTGACGGATTCTTTCGCGTTTTATTTTTATTTTAGTTCCCGACATTGTTGCAACGTAGAAGTTTTATTGTTGTTTTTAATTAAGCACTACAATATCCGTTTTTAAATCTAGAATTAGGTAAATAAGTGACTGACCTTCTTCTAAGATTTTTAAAGGTGAGAGGTGTAGAATGTTTATTAAATGTGTTCTAATTCTCCTTTCTTTTGTTTCAGTGTCTCAAAAACATGAAAACAGAGAGGAGACATTGAAATCACGAAAAACACGAACGAACGATAATGTGTTCATATTAAATCTAACAAAACTGAACGCATCCAAAATAGAGCGAGACGGACATAGCGAGAAAGAGCTGCGTCCCAAAATAGTGCGTTCGAAAATAGAAAAAAAATGTCTAGCTCACAATCAGTTACCGAGAAAGACGCGGCGGGGTCGGTCGCCGCGCTCTGGTGGGAAGCACCATGGAAAACTATGGCCGACCTTGCAGAAGCAGTTGACGATCTTATATGCAGCTTCGATTACATGGACACAGCCATGGACAACCTAGTCATGTTAATATTCATTTGGATCCTGTTCGCGATCGTCCTCCTCGGCATAGCGAAATGGGCGTACTCGCGGTTCGCGAACAAAGTTGTTGAGGTGGACATAAAAAAACCGACTGAAGATACGAAAAAAACATCGAACGAAATAATTAACAGTGCTGATAGTGTGTTGGCGACCAGTGCTAAAGTTAAAAGTGCATCGTTCAATAAGCCCTCGAAGCCAACGGGATTCGTACCTGCGACGCCGCCCAACAAACGCAGACTTGGGCGCATGTCACCCGGTCCCGAACAGCTGACTTTAAAAAAGCACCAAAGCATCCTCATCCCTACATGTACGGGCCCCGACCCGCCGAGTGTGCAATGGGTTAACGACCTATTGACGTGGTTATATAATGATCTAGTTATTGTGAATGAGCTCGTGCAGCAATGGATTGTGTCCATGAATGAGTTTTCGAAGAAGTCCGTCGAAGAGGTAAGTTTATAATACAAGTCACACTTCTTCCTTTAGAATAACATCAAAGGGTTCAGTTAGCTTAAGATGTGCTTGAAGGTCTACAATCCTCAATGTTTCAAGCACCATGATTTGTTTAGGACCGAATTTCCATCTTAGACATTCCGATTTTATACTGAGTCCAATATTAAACTCAATGTTAAAGCTTATTTTAGCGTTGAATCACTTACCACGAGTAACATTATCAAAGATATTACAAATAGATCCATCTATTCTATTCTAATTCTTTATACATATGGAAACCAGAACAGAGATTTTATGCAATTTTACATACAACACTCCTGTATACATCTCACTCAGGTATACGTACAAGACTCGTGTTTTCGTCTACATTTACAAATATATATTTATACTCTAATATTTTCTAGGTTATAAGCATTAAAAACCAAAATAACTGTTACTATGTATATATATATTTGGTGTTACGTATAAACAATAATAAAGTCATGACATTTAGGCCTTGGATGGAGGCCGAGTGACGTTAGTCGAAACTGGGCGTAATGTATTAGCCAATGATTGATAGGTTGCTAATGTAATTAGTTAAGACAGTATTTTTATTTTATTGAATCCACGGTTGGTTTCACTGTGCTATTTCCGCGCTTAGACTCTTGATTAGGTCATTGTGCGTGACTCCACGGTTAACAAAATGGTATAATATAAGAGGCCATTGCGTGACTTTTAATAGGACCTTTCTCCATTTTGATTTTTCTGTGCAGTCTTTTCACAATTTGAATTATTTTCAATTAAAATACGGTCCATGTATTCAGAGGCCTTATTCACTACTATATTTTGCTCACGACTTCGTCAGCGTGGAATCCATTGAGAAATAAACATTTTCAATTTACCCTTTTCTCCCCTTTGGAGGGGAATTTCCAAAAATCCTCTCTTAGTGGTAGCCTACTCCTCCCAACAAACACACATGCCAAATTTCAGCTCTTTACGATCAGTAGTTTCGGCTGTGCGTTGTCTGTCAGTCAGTCAGTCAGTAACGGAAGAGTTTTATATTTATGGATACTCTGTTTATTAATCCTAGAGACTAAATTGACATGTGCAAATGTCAAAATTGACGTAAAAGCTGTGTCATTTTGGCACTTTTACATGTGACTTTAGACTCACTCCAGGATAGAATTTATGTCCGTGCTGTTCTGTTACGAGTAGGGTTAAGATATTATCTTTTCCAACTTTCTGTATTTTTAAATATAACATCTGTTAAATGATCTAAAACGTATATACTAACACTACCCGGTGACTCTCAAAAAAAAAGGATCGGAGACCCGGGAATTCTTGAACTAAATCTGCGCTATGCTACGTAATTAACAATCATTCAAGATTAAACCTTCAAGTTGGGGTCGGGAGGCTTTCAGTCCTAATTCATTCTTAAATAAAAATAAGAATGAATTACGAATTATTTACAAATGTGGATAACATCGCATACATTGTTCCGAAATAAGTAGCTAAAGCACACAAATACCCAGACCCGAACAATGTAGAAAAGAGTTTTTTCTACATTGACCCGTCCGGGGATCGACGTGTGTACGCCATTCTACCACGGAGGTCGTTTTATTAATACCAGAATTTTATGTAGAATGTTTATTTACCGCATATACTTGACCGCTTGGTAAGACAAATTGTCCGAATTTTATTCAATATAAACTATCCAATATATGTTCAAAGCAGGTTTGGACATGGGACCAATGGCTTAGCGTGCTTTGCAAAAAACGGATCCTGTTTCTTCGTGTATATGAATGATCCAATCACGGACTAACCGCAATCAGAAATTCTTTATTATCGGCCAATCCATGCAGAGGAAATAAAACTTTATTGGTATTAAGTATTCATCTAAATACGTTATCAAAGATCAAGTGGATCAAGTCCTTGACCTTGGTACTCTTAGGGCCAGCGCACACCAAGAGAAGCGCAGCGGAGAGTATTTTTTTCAAGACACGCGGAAATAAAATAAAGAGCATAACTGTATTCATACTCTTACGCTCACATGGCCTCGAGACCGCGCGAGCATTTTTGCCATGTTTCAACATTTATGCAGTTTATTCTGATAATCGTCTTGTTGACACCTCGTGTGACCCAAGGGTTGATTTTTACTTTGGTCAGCGGTTAAGCATTGCTATTCAACGTGGCATATGGGCACTATTCTAATCGACAGCGATGTGGAAGAGTTTTTTTATGCTATTTTTTAGTTTTGTTTTTAATTAATATAGTTTAGTATTAAGAGTGTTTTTAATTAAATATTTTTGTTGAATAAATAAATAAATAGTTTATTCTAATAGTTTTATAGTTTATTTTCGAATGTCAAGAATAAATACTCTCCGCTGTGCTGCTCTTGGTTTGAGATGGGCCTTTATAGGAAGCGTATCGTGCACTTCATTAATATTTTAGATGAAGAGGAAGTAACGATATGTTTTTATTATTTTTTGCTTAATTTACTTAAAAATAAACAAGATTTCTTTGAAGGTCGCGAATTAAAAGAAGCTTCACATTATATTTTTTGTACTCGTATTAGGAACAAGTGGAAGACAATTTTATTTAAATGTCGACATGGAAACTATTAATGTGGTGGCCTAGCGGTTTAATGATCCGATCATTTAACCGCTAGGTTTTTGTAATTTGCATGCACACGGTTGCAGGTTCGAACCCAGGCAAGTACCAATGTGACTTTTTCCAAGTTATATTGAATCATTCTAAGACATCATTGACAAACGGTGAAGGAAAGCATTGTGAGAAAACCTGGATTCCAAAATATTGGAATCTGAAATCGCCAACTCGCAATGAGCAAGCGTGATGATCAATGCTCATCCCATCTCTTTATGGTAAGAGGCCTGAGTCTGAGGTATAATGGAAACTATAAGGAGGATTACATTATGTGTATTAAGTATTCAGTATGAGCATATTTTACCTGAGTTTTACGGCAATATTTTCCAGATTTGAATCCACTTATTATTTTGTCAAGCCGAACTGTCTCACTGCTGGGCAAACTATGTATCAATTCCTTCCATTAGTCCCGTTCTTTCGCTTTTTTTTCTAAATCTAACAGACGTCCAAGTCGTCACGCTATCTTAAAGTCTGCGGCTGCCCGTTACGCTGGCCAAGCTATTTATAAATCTAACGAATTCTATCAACATTGGTGTAGCGATTTAGAAGTAAACAACAACAAACGTAACAAGACATGATTCTTCTCGAGAATATTATTTAACTAGCTTCTGCCCACGACTTCGTCTGAATGGACTTCAGAATTGGGTGAAAAGAAATGAAAAATGTGAAAGTTATGAAAAATGGAATAAAATTTTTGCCCGTGATATAGCTTGCGCTATAATAGAGAAAAATACCAAATGTCTAAGCTGTCTGTCCACGGCTTAGCTCGGAAATAATTTTCAATTTTTTCTTGGGAACTTAAGAAATCGGGATAAAAGGAAGCCTATGTTCCTTTCCAGGTCAAAGGCTACATGCATGCCAAATTTCATCCATATCCGTTTAGCCAATTATACGTGCGTGATTGAGTAACAAGCATCCCAAAATTCAAACATCCACACATCTAAACATCCACACTTTCACATTTATAATATTAGTAGGGTTAGTAGGATAGACTGAAATCAATATCGTGCTGTATACGGTACGAACAGTATATAAAGACAAGACAAGATCCAATTCGAGTATTGCTTCTAAACATTACATCATTTATAATGCAAACTGTTGACTGTTGTTAGCTTACGTCATATATTTTTTTAAACTAGCTACAAAGTAACTTGATAACGGAAGACCGTGTGTTGTGGTGCAACTTGAGAGAGTGTCCACTATTTTTTCACTATTTACTGGCCTGTTGGGCTAGTGGTTAGTGACCCTGACTGCTAAGAGGTCGTGGGTTCGACTCCCACCCAGGACAAATATTCGTGTGATGAGCACAATCATTTGTTCTGTGTCTGGGTGTAATTTATCTATAATATGTTTGTATGTAGAAATATATAAGTATGTTTATCAGTTGTCTGGTTTCCATAGTACAGGCTCTGCCTAGTTTGGGATAAGATGGCCGTGTGTGAGCTGTCCCAAGATTATTATTATTACTATGTGAAGCAGTGGCTGCGATAGCCCGTTTCCTTTAAAGCTAACTGACAATGTGAATCACAAATTTAGTATTCTTGTTAAACCCTATATGTGCTAAGCTAAATGCTTGGGTTATGAGTGCAATGCAATGGGTGGGTTTTGAGCCAGTAGGTTGGTATCGACCAGAGGAGATACCGGCTTGGCTTGGAGAGGAGACGATCAGAGATATGTTATGAATAACCAATCAGATTTCGCTATTTCCACAGCTTCAAAAATTTTATTGATTGGTCAACGGAACACACTGACAAGCGGTGGAGAAAAAGACTTCGAGATAAAATCTGCATTTCAACTGATTTTCATTTCGTTTTCTTCTTCTGCCTAGCCTTTTCCCAAGCTATGTTAGGTTCAGCTTCCAGTCTTACCGGATTTAGCTGAATACCGTATTTTACATGGAGCGACTGCCTATCTGACCTCCACAACCTATAGCTAGGTAATACAGTAATCCATAGTAAGACTGGTTGTCAGAATTTTTATTTCGTTTTATCTTTTCTATTTCTAAGCTCCTTTATGAGTCACTGTGAGATCATCAATATACGTCTTCTAATAGCCAAAAAATCTCTTCACTCTATTCATTATTGACTCATTTAGTTCCCCGGTCTGTTGAATCACATCCTTACACAAATTTACTTTTGCAGTTCCGAAAATAGATCACCGACCAAAATAAATCCTATTGCAATGGGATATGGCGTTCTGGGATTGTTTTATAGTTATTCCCGGTGTAATGTGTTTTTGTTTTATTATTAGGTCAAAGTTAGGAATGTAGGGTGTATATCTGTCGATATACGAAGGAATTTACCATTGCGAGATGTGATGCAACGCGAGCGAATATGTTATGCGGTAGTATTTTGGTACGAACGTCCCGTATTTTGTACTGTTGGTACTCTTTATACACAGTTCAGTAAATTAAGAAGACAGATTGTTAAAGGTCCTCTTCTCAAACTTCGTTGCATATTTCTGAATTTTTTTTTTCAGATCCGTGATACCCTGGTCAATGTTTAGATCTGACACCGTTTAGTGAATATTCTCCACAGTGCTTACGAATTTCGGTTTTGCAACGAACATACATTTTTACGAAAATAATTTATTTATTTTAAGGCGGAACTCACTACTGGTTGACGGCTATTTGTGGCCACTTCTTGACCATCCAGGTACAACCTCCATCTCCACTTAAGTCTTCCAAATAACAATGAAAAATTTACTGAATTCCTTCACCGACAAGATAACTCAAATCAAGTCTATACAAGACTTATATAAAATCGTAAAATACCAGGGCTTCAGTTTGTTTGTCTGTGCGTTTGTGTGCGCTAATCTCAAAAGCAAATACAGCGATTTGATTGCGCTTTTACACTGACATAATGTGACAAGCTCTCATACATTTAGTAGTTGTTTCATTAAAATCGGCTTACAAACAAAAAAGTTACAGGCATTGGAATAATACGAGCTCTGTCACTTCATTCGTGTGAGAAAATGATGAAAATCTTGTTATTCCCGGAAAGCCAGGAGAACGGAGTTGCTGGTACAGCTAGCCTATAATAAAAACCTCTGAGGTTTTTCTCTCTCTAAAATAATGCCATAAACTTGTTGCTAAATAACAAATTAACCGATTTCTTCAACACGTAGAATGACTTACGTTTTGTGAACACAGTTTGTCTATCACTAGACGTGGCGAGCCGAATAGTAGCGAACAAAAACACGCGAATTGAAAACCCATAAAAACCCATCTAATGTATTGGATTCCGTATCAACCTCCATCTATCTATAAAATAAGATGGCAATGGGACGCCTAAACTTTCATTGTACTTGTAAATGTTAAAGAAATATTTAAATCGAAGATTGAATTAGTGGTCACCTAAAGAATCGTATACATACAACCTCATTCCAAATATAAGATAAGGACTCCATATTATATAAAAATATTGAAAAGTATTATTAAGAGGTGATCTAATACTGAAGATATTTAGCATCAATATAGATTCATTGACTTTACATAATGTTGTCATTATTTAAATTTTATTGTTCTTACATTGATAACCGATACACACAAATTCTTCAGATATGTTGATACTATATGTTATTCCAAGACATAGGCGAATAAGTTAACAGTAAAATAACTTACATCCGTGAAAACTTATTATATTACGTGTGAACATAATATATCCTTAGTTCCAGCTCTCTTGCTGTTTGCCTTATTAAGATTGTTAGCAACGCACTAAGTCAAGTGTGTTGATTTTGCAAGACCTTGTTCTAAACTTCGAATCTGAATCCGCTGTGAGTTTCTTGATTGACATTCTAAAACATTGGCGCGCTACCCTAGCGAGCGTGTCAGCGAGTTGAACTAAATTAACCGTGAGATTTAGACAGATAAAGTATGAGATGACGAATGAAGTGGTATTCAGTTAGGTAATTCCCTGATCACGTCGACGCTCGCTTCGCACTCGAAATTTGAAACTTATGCGAAGTGAGAGTGAATAGCGATGTGAGATGCGAGATGTTTCTTGAATTTTACAGAATCGACGTGAAGGTCCGAACCCGGCAGGGGGTGCTCTTACCAGACGTTGCTAACATAGTCTTTCTATAGCTCTTCCATAGGTCTGGCTGGAGGGACTCAAGGTTTCGCCAAATAGTCCGGTGAAGCAGTGAAAGCCTTCAAAAGGTAGACCTGCCGAATCGCTCGATACAGAATTTTGTAAAGGCTTTTGAGACCGAAGGGCAGCCTGCTGTGATTTATAAAGCTTACTAGCAATGTGGGTCGCACATCACTAGTACCCTTGTATTACAATTGGGTTCCCATCAGTTGTGCAATGGGTGGCATTGGAACTGGCAACCGCAAGTCCGACGCTCTAGCCTTATGGCAACCGCCGCTTTAAGATATTATAAACATAACATAATAAATTTTATGGTGCTACAAAACGAACCACGAAAGAGATGAAGGGATGAACTAGATGTCTTCCTAGAGAATTCGCAAGAAGAAGCGAGGTACCGGGATCGCAGGAAAAAAATTGTTCTGAAGTGGGGCATTATAAATAACTAGCTTTTGCTCGCGGCTCCGCCCGCGTAGGCGTCGGTTAACGTAACAAATTATAGCCTATAGCCTTCCTCAATAAGTGGCCTATCTAACAGTGAAATATTTTTTTTAAATCGGACCTGTAGTTTCTGAGATTAGCGCGTTCAAACAAACAAACAAACTCTTCAGCTTTATGATATTAGTATAGATAATTGCTCCGAATCCAAAGTAAGCAGTAAGCACTTTTGTTATGGAATCACAGACAACGAAGGTACCACAAACACCCAGAACCGAGACAAAGTAGAAAAGTGTTTTTACTGCATTGACCCGTCCAAGCATCGAACCCGGGACCTCAGAGCAAGCAACACCTTGAAAACCGGTTTGTACACCACTCGACCACGGAGGTCGTCGACGAAGAAGCTGAATATAATATATTAATGTTGGTACAAGGAACATTTTCAATATAGTAATATTCCTGTCCATTTATGTTTATTATGTCAGCCATCACAAAAAGTTTCTGCTATTTTCCCGTCACGTTGCTTTGTTCAACCAAACAAAAGAATACCTACGTGACTGCAAGATATGTCACGAAGCATGACAAGCAGATTATGATCTAGGGAGAAAAGTAGTTATAAAATGACATTTATAGTCGCCCATTTACTATATATAAATATAAAATCATCTTTTCATACAAACATAAGTCACGTGACCTGTCATTTGTATGAAAAGTTATTTTCCATTTTCAGATTTCGACCTTACGATCCTTTGGGAAAGTTGTACAGTTTTATGCACATGATTACCTCGTTGAACTCTCCTTTAAAATTAATCCTGTATATTAATAAAATGGTACCCAGAGATACCCGGATACCATTTAATGCAAAAATAGTTTCCCCACTTAGTTCCCCGAACAAAAAGACCCAGTATTGGTTGTGTCTTTTTCGATTTTCGACTTGGTGGTGACACTGTCGGGATCCCAAATCTTATATCTTTAAACGAGCAATTCTTGTATATATATATATAATCTGAATCTCGGAAACGGCTCCAACGATTTTCATAAAATTTTGTATGCAGGGAGTTTCGGGGGCGTTAAATCGATCTAGCTAGATTTCATTTTCAGAAAATGTCGTGATATCCGTGTTTTCAGTAATCTTAAATCTTTAACACGCTCACTGCGTTAGTCAAATTTGATGACTTTCAGTTGGTGCGGCATGGGGTCTATTATATCCGAAGCACGATTTGTTTCTGGTGCGTTGATGGGTCAAAAAGATCCGATCGACTTACATTTGTTTAGGAGGACTTATCTTTATAGGTATAATGATTAAAGCATTTTCCTTTATAGCAATATGTTGACAAATAAACACTCAATAAAAGGCTGAAATCGTAGGTAGATGCACTGAATGGTTTGTTTGTAAACAAAGGGATTGCCTGTCGGATCTTTAGGACCTGTTATCCGCACTGGTTAGTAAAAGTGTCGATACGTTTTTAGTGTTGTAGATGATAAAAAAAATCATCGGTATCGATAAAATGTTTAATATATTTTCCAGATCTGTTGAACATGTAAAATAAATTATACCGTAATATTAGACGTATGATTTTCATTGTAGCATTCTCGAAATAATGTCTTTTTACAGGCGTTACACATGGTTTTAACCTTTTTAACTTGGAGGACCTTCGCTTACTTTATTTTTCGTTGGCTTTTCACCCTTACATGACTCAAACAACATTTTCCTGGATCGCTTCATGTTCCATTCACTTTCTCTTCTCAGTTGCATAAAAACTTATCTAAACACACGGACCTCACTAGCCCAACTAGCATGTAATCTAGTGCTTCTATCGGGTCATCGGGCATCGGGTCGTTTAGAACCGATAAACGCACTAGACGTAAAAAATTTTGCTTCTGTCGGCATCGGGTCGTAAGAACCCGATGCGATTTTTTCGAACCTATATTATCTATTTAACGTGGCAATTCCAAAACACTAACCGTCTCATTCATATTCATAGGGAGACCAAATATATCTGTCCCGCTCCAGCGGCTAGCACAGTAATTTTTACCCCGCACCGGAGGAAAGATGAGCATCGGATAAAATCAACCCGATACCGCACCGAACGTGTTAAACGAGCAATTCTTGTATATACGGCCATCAATACTGTTACAATTCAAAATAAACAAAATATTACATTTGAATTTGGAATCTGTCATTTTTATAATTATGATTGTTCATCGTGTTTTTTCTTTTTGGCGCCAATACATTGTAGGTACAATATTTTGCGATATTAAAATCACGGTAATACTATCTATACAGTATTGTAACTTCATACAAACGGACGAAACGCGAGCTATACCTACGCGCCTCGATCTCGGATTGCGCTCGCGACGCCGACAGTCACGGCTGTACCGCAGTGTCGAACGGATGGTGTGTTGTTTTTTTAACAATAACCGCGCGATTTTTTTCTCAAAAAATCAGTTAATATGACGAATAGGAAATATTGTGCTGTTTTTGGTTGTATGAATTCGTCAATAACGCATCCAGACATAAGTTTTGTTAAATTACCTGGAAACTCTGAAAGGTAAGACTATAAAATAATTTTACTTACTAGTAGGTAGGTAGGTACATAATGTGTGTCTTTTTAATGGATAAGTATTTCCTTTTATCTCACGAAAAAAAGGTGTTTGGATTAATAAATAAAGCGAATAGAGTAACGGAAAGTTATTGAGACGAGTGAAATAGTTAGTTATGCTGTTCTGAATGAATCATGATACGGTAGGTACCTACCTTTTTATTAAATCTACCAATCAAAAAACAACACGCATTTTTATTGAACACTTCCTATTCAATATACAAAGTATTTCATTTATTTATATTAAAAGGATATTTACAATCACAAAACTAAATAGAAGAAACAGAAAGTAGGCAAATGTAATTAAATTGCTGGAGACGGGCAGCCCTAACGCATGTATACGTAGCGCGCGGCTGTAGGCATTTATTTCTATTTTGCGGCCGAGTTACAATACTGTATAGATAGTATTACCGTGTTAAAATGGAGTGGGGTGATAAAGGGAACCGAATCGCTGTGATTGAATTACACAAAGGAGGTATGGAGCCAAATGCAATTTTTTAACTCTCCATTCGCTTGGTTTTAGTAAAATGTTTGTGTTCCGGGCTATTAAGGACGCGTTCTCAATTCTGTCAAAATTATGCTGTTTTTCGGTACATATTGTGACTAAACTAAATCAAATCAAATATAACTAATAACTCACACGTATAGATTGGTTCTTTATCTTCAAACGCTGGGAAAAACATTATGAAGATTTATAGTTTTTTATATAGTAAAAACGATCTTCCGTTGCCATTTTCAAAATTTTTTACGATACTAGGTTGTGTTTCGGTACATATTTTGTTCTACAAATTACATATTTTAAGATTTCTAAAAATACTGTTAGTAGGCAGATATAGTTTATTCTAAATCTGGGAGAACAAATTATGTAAAAGTGTCACAAATAGTCGCAGAAAAAATACAAACTGAAACTAAATTTTTCACACATTTTTCTATTACTGACCCGCGGAAGCCGTTTTTGCATGTTATAGAACCGATTTCATGATTTGATAAAAATATATGTAAAAGATACATCTTTTCCTGAAGGCTTTCACTGGATGGAAACACGATTAAATAAAATTTTATCGATGAAAAAAAAATCCGAAAATAAAGTCGACTCGCAAGCTAAATCTCGTTTTATACGAGTATCAATACTCCATTTCTTTTTAAATTAGTACCAACTAGTAGATAATTCATTTTAGGAGGGTTCTCAATGATGATTCCAATTTCTAAACGTCCGTAATTAAAATATCGAGCATTTTATGTGATTTTCTATGAAATTTCGATAAACGAGCCATTTGTCAGAGTTGTCAGTGTCCTGCGGGACGTCATCGAGGTAGGGCTTATGTCAAATTTTTTCGCACATTATCGTCTGCAGTTATGTGAATAATTTCAAAAGAAATGAATTAAACTGTGAACCATTATTACTTTATAGCTTCTTCGACCATAATTTGGATAAAAGTAAATCGAGGACGTAATTTATTTATTTTCATTTCACAATTTTTGTCTTATGTGTAGCTCGAGATCCGGGGAAAGATTGTGACTAATATTGTTTTCAAATTAAAACTTTATAGGCCGACCAGTTACCGAACACTATATTTTTTTTTTAAAGGAAGATAGTGGAGTTAAAGTTAGGTAAAGAAACATATCAAAATAGCAAGTGCACATATATATTAGAAATATTACTGGCATTGACTTTCGTACATATTATATCGTAAGGCAAGTTACTCAGGACCTTGAAAACTCTCTAGGCAATAAAAATTGGTATCATTCATTAAAGAGTTCGCTGCTTCAAACATGAACCAGACTATCCAACTGTAAACTTTTCGTTTCGATTTGCGCGTTTTTTTTACGTAAGTCTTAGCCAGGATAATGCACACACGACCTCTGGTATTGCGGAAACGCATAAATTTTGAAAAAAATATAATCCTAATTCATATTTGACTGTTTTTCTTTCAATTAATTTTCTTTTTTGTAAGATAGAATTGGGCTTCATGATTAATACCATAAAAGTACAAGGTGCTCATTTTCCGCATTGTATTCAACGCATAATTTCAAAATATAATGAATGTAGAATTATTGCTTTTAATTAAATAAAGGCATAATTCCTTTGACCATAATTTGCTATCTCCAGTATTTAGAGTACTAGAGTACTTGCTTAAATCAATCAATCAACTCAGCCTATCGCGGTCCACTGCTGGACATAGGCCTCTCCCAAGTTGCGCCATAACACCCGGTCCTCTGCCTTCCGCATCTAGTCGGACCCGGCTACCTTTTTCAGGTTATTAGTCCATCTAGCTGATGGGCGTCCTACACTACATTTGCCGATTCGCGGTCTTCACTCAAGGACTTTTCAGCTCCAACGGCCATCAGTTCTTCGACAGACATGATCAGCCCACTGCCACTTCAGCTTACTAACTCTGCAAGCTATGTCGAACACTCCGGTTTCTCCGGATAGTCTCATAATACTAACTGCACCTTATAAGTACCTACCTATTATACAAACTTGACATATTTTGCGTTTTTGCACACATATAATACTTCTGTCATTTCTATTTTTTTTGCACGCCTCAAAAGCTAAGCGTTGAGGTGGGTATTACTGTCAGTTTACGCACACCGAGTGATTCTCGAACTAAAAATATCACTTTTTTTATTCTTTATTGCTTTTATAAGTGAATATAAATAGACAAATGTTGAGAAAAAGTGTCCGACCGAAATTTCGGTTTCGGTTTCGGTTTCGGCCAGTTTCGGCCAAAAAATCAAGTTTCGGCCCGAGTTTCGGTTTCGGCCAAAAACGGCCGAACCTTTCGGCCGCGCCGAAACTTACATCTTCGTCCCTTCGGGTCGCGCTCGGCTAACGATTTGGTTATATGATTAACAATTTGATTATTTTGATTATCTAATTATATTTGAACTAGCTGTTGCCCGCGGCTTCGCTCGCGCGTCAATTAAAGAGTAGTAAAGGATAGATGGATGTATTCTGTGATTATCAAAGTAAGGAGTATGAATAAAATTTTTCATAAAATATTATGGCGTTAAAATAATAACTATAGTAAAGTAAGTCTAAGCACTTTGTATTATGGAATCGGAGACAACGAAGGTACCATAAACATCCAGATTCGAGACAATATAGAAAAGTGGTTTTCTACATGGACCCGTCCGGGGATCGAACCCGGGACCTTAGTGCTGGCGACACCTTAAAAAACCGGAGTGAACGCCACTCGACCACGGGGTTCGTCGTTACAGATATGTCTTAGTTGGTCATTATCTTATCTACTTATCTTTTCAATTCATCTGTCTATCATTGAGAATACCGAACTTCACATACCAACTATTTCAGCCCGTATTTCACCCCCATAGGGGGTAGATTTTCCTAAGAAAAGTAACGTATAGCCTTCCTCAATAAGTGGGCTATCTAACAATGAAATATTTTTTAAATCGGCCTTGTAGTTCCTGAGATTAGCGCATTCAAACAAACAAACAAACTCTTCAGCTTTGTAATATTAGTATAGATAATGTGTCTATCTTTGAAAATGACACAATTCGTATAAACACTTCCAACCCCTATTTCACCCTCTTAATGATATAGATTATCAAAATTGCTGAAATATGTGTTTATTTGTATCGAATCAAAAGCACGCATAAGAAAAGGCATGTCCCTATCTTTAAAAAAATTTTTTTGCAAAAAAAAAACCGACTTCACAAAACCTTAAAAGCACTAAAAAGATAAAAATAATACAGTAACCTACCTCTATTAATAAACCTAACATAACCTACGATTAACCTATAATAAAATTTAACAAATTTTTGGAGTCGGTGCCAAGCTAAGTAATGAAACGACTGGTAATTCCAGAACATTTTTCCGTTTTAGTACAACAAAGCTCGATAGATGGCGTTGTTCATTCGTATACCGGTATTTGTCCAAGTAAGGTTGGTCATCACGTTCACGTAACTTAAGATTTAAAGTTTATCGTCGAACTCCTTGGTTATCTTGCGTTGTTTTGCTTTGCTTAAACTGTTGCTCTGATTTAACTGATTTCTATGTAAATCATTATTAAGTATTCACATTAGTATCTATCTTTTTCTTTGTGTCTAAATATTAGTTATTAAGTCTATGTTATATTTTATAGTACTTTTTGTTGTTTTCCGATTTAATTTAATATTTAGAAGTTGTAAGATTTATGGTTTATTTGTCTGGCCCTTAGTCTGTAAATATATAGTTATTTAGGTATCGTATATTGCTTGGCACCGACTCCAAAAAATTGTTAAATTTTATTATAGGTTAATCGTAGGTTATGTTAGGTTTATTAATAGAGGTAGGTTACTGTATTATTTTTATCTTTTTAGTGCTTTTAAGGTTTTGTGAAGTCGGTTTTTTTTTTGCAAAAAAATTTTTTATTTGTTAATTTTTAGTGCCATTTTTAATCTTACACAAAATATGGGTATGCCAGGTAAAGATGCTTCTCGTATGAGAAAGCGGCGTAAAAATGAAAAAGAAAAACGCTTAAAACAAATTAGGGACAGAAATTCTCAACGCATTTCAAATGAGAGCCCCGACCAGCGCGAAAACAGACTGTCAAAGCAGAGGACCTATACGGTACGTAGGTTGAATAAGGAAAGTCAAGAAGAAAAGAATCATCGTCGTCTTAGTTTGATTCGTACTCGATTGGCCACTGAAAGCCTAGAAGATTACGACTATCGTATATCTTTAATTCGCAATCGATTAGCCAACGAGACTCAAGAAGATTACGACCATCGTATATCTTTAATTCGCAATCGATTAACTAACGAGAGTCAAGAAGATTACGATCGCCGTCTGTCTTTAATGCATACTCGATTGGCTAATGAAAGTCAAGAAGATTACGACCATCGTCTTTCTTTAATACACGCTCGACTAGCCAATGAAACTGAAGAGGAACGGTCACAACGATTGAGTAGCCTACGTATTCGTTCTAGTCAGAGGCTGCTTAATGAAACGCCAGATTTTCGAAGGTTCTCCTCGACTTCTCTGGGATGCCATCATCAGATACTGATTTCCTTATCAAGGAATCATTTGTGAAGTAATTGCCCATAAGATTTTCGAAAGTTCCCCTCGACTCCTCTGGGATGCCATCATCAGATCCTGGTTTCCTTATCATGGGACCATTTGGGAAGTATACCTTTTCCTAAAAAAAATCATTTTCACTAGTTGCCCATACGATTTTTGAAAGTTCCCCTCGACTTCTCTGGGATGCCATCATCAAATCCTGGTTTCCTTATCATAGGACTATTTGGAAAGTATACCCTTTCCAACAAAAAAATCATTTTCACTAGTTGCCCATACGATTTTCAAAAGTTCCCCTCGACTTCTCTGGGATGCCATCATCAGATCCTGGTTTCCTTAACATGGGACCATTTGGGAAGTATACCCTATCCAACAAAAAAATCATTTTTCAAATCGGTTGGCAAGCGACGGAGTTATGCCCGAACAAACATAAAAAAAAAAAAAAAAATACGAATTGAGAACCTCCTCCTTTTTTTGAAGTCGGTTAAAAAGTTTTTAATATAATACCTTGCAACCCCTATTTTACTCGGGAGAGGTTTCTAAAATCGCTAAAATACGTGTTCATTTATTGTACTTATTTTCGTGGGGTTAATTAATCACACACCATGTACTGGCGCCGTTGTAGTACATGCTATGTATCAGAGATGGCGCTATATGTGAAAAAATATTTTCCCTTCCTGCTTTTTTTCTTTAATTTTTTTCCTGAATTTTCTTTTCTATAAACCTAACGTAGCCCGATACCTTCCCAATGAATGCAAAACCGTGGAAATCGGTTCGTGCGTTCTGGAGTTATAGCGTCAGGAAGGAAAACCCGACTTATTTTTATATAGTAGAAGATAAGCCATTCGAGGCTAACTGATTGTGATATTTGTGAGTATATATATATATTTTTTTTTTTTGAGTAACAACGACGCCCGCACTAAGGAATTTAATCCTTGTGTCGCGGGGGATTCACAAACATTCAAATCACATGCACAAAGAACACCCAGACTTGGAACAAGTAACTGTGGATCACACAAATGCTTGTCCCATGCGGGAATCGAACCCGCAGCACGTCGCGCACAGTGGTAATTAGCGTGGTGACCTTTACCACTCGGCTATCCGTGCAGTCAAAATATAAGTAACTGAAAATAAATAAACATAATATATGAGTATCATATTTTAATAATAAATTTGTTTTATTTTATACCACCATTAAAAAATCGCTAACTTTGTGCTACAAATAATGTATTTTTTTTCACTTTAGTAGTAGTAGTAGGGTAGTTAAATTTTCAAACAGAACCTCTGTAACTGTGCTGAAATTTCATTGTGATAAATCTTTGAAAGTAGAAACTTGTAATTATAGGTTGGCGAGATATTAATTTTAGAAAAAAACGGGCTTACTAAAATTTTTTCGACATTTTAAGGACTTTTTTTATAAAAGGTTCGGTTTCGGTTTCGGTTTCGGCCGAAACTACAATGAAACCGAACCTTCGGTTTCGGTTTCGGTTTCGGCAAAATAACATGTTTCGGTCGGTCACTAGAAAAAACACTATTTTTAACACTCATGACATTTTTAAATCTCTTTTTATTATTTAAACTAATTAAAAAATTGTTTAAAAAGTTCTGACTTGGACGTCCGTGTGTCTTTATGTACGGATCCCGTATCTTGTGGTCACGATAACGAGCGAAATACTTCACTTATCGAGTTGGTTTTTTTTATAGGCTTCAGTATTTTGAGGAATAGAAGCCTATTACTTTTCACGGTATAATTCGATGTAGTTTAATTATTATTTACAAATAATCTTAATTTTATTGTAATGAATGAGATTATGAGGCGTGCACTTTTGAATTTTCTAACTATTCTTAAATCTCCACTCATTGTTGACTCCAGTGAGCTGACAAATTAATATAATACATATAATAATATATGTCATGTAAAAGTGATCATATTATGCCACTTGCAGAAACTTTTTTTTTTCATTTAAATGTATAGTGAGATTAATCGATTTTAATACATTTGGAAGGTGCCATTACATATAAAATTTAATTTAAATTGGCTCGTGTTCGCTATTGTTAGGGTCAGACAAAATAAAACCGTAATTTGAAGTACTTTTAAATGGTGTAGTAATATTACAAATTTACATACTCACGAGGACACATACAAACAAAAAATGTATGTATATACCATTACTTTTATTTTGACGGACTCTGTAGTCGAGTGGCGTGTACACCGGTTTTCAAGGTATCGCTTGCTCTGAGGTCCCGGGCTCGATCCCCGGACGGGTCTATGTAGAAAAAAACACTTTTCTATATTGTCTCGGGTCTGGGTGTTTGTGGTACGTTCTTTGTCTCTGATTCCATAACGTTGTACATTTTTGATATTTTTTAAAATGTTTAGGGAATAATTTCGCATGACCTGCTTTAATTATCAGTATAAAAGTACTATCATTTATGTGGTAAAATACACCTCTATAAATTTTAAATAAACAATTTTAAAACTTACTCCGCACGTGTGCTTATTGTGATATTATAAAAGTATAAACATGTTACAAATATTACATCTATAATGCGTAAATCGTCAAGGAGTACGATAGACTCGATCGAAACCTTACCTGAATAATAAAATATAATAAAAAATATGAAACCGACACCCATTGACATACCTAGTAACTGATGACATCTCACACCGCCCTAGCGCCCTGCGCCGCGTCTTAGGAATTTTCGATAAGGGTCACGTGTCCCGACGCGAGTTTTAATTTTTTACCCAACCCAAAAAGTGCACATCGCAGCTAAAGAAGATTTCACTTCAAAAAATCTTCCTGTTCAATCACTTTATTGGTGAAAACTGCATTTTATGGCTCGATAGATTATTATTTGCTAAAAGTATGTCCCTCGGGTCTTGGTCTATAATGCATGCTGACGTCATACTGAAGCGTGCCAAAATAACTTAAGCTCAGTGCTGCCTAGTGGCCATTATACGCAACTCTCCTCTTGCCAATTTGACCGATCATCAAGGAGAACGCGTCCTTAATAGGTACAATGAGACCTCCTCTGTTTGTGACAGAAAAAGATCAGGCCGTCTACGCAGTATTCGTACGAAAAAATTGGTCAAAAAATTCGAAGGTGGGAAAGAATTCGAAGAAATCGTAGAACCATGTCGTGTATTTTAAAAGATGACTTAGGACTTGCAGCCTATAAGAGACGTACCTACTGGTCATTTCTTAACTGATAATTTAAAAAAGAATAGGGTGGTAAAATCGAAACAACTACTGAAGCGGTACGCAAAAGGTCACAGAAAAATTTTGTTTACGGACGAGAAAATTTTTACCATTGGGCAACATTTTAACAAACAAAATGACCGCATTTATGCTCATAGCTCTAAGAAAGCTTCTACATTAGTCGAAAAAGTGCAACGTAGCCATTATCCGACTTCAGTGATGGTTTGGTGGGGGTATTAGCTATGAAGGAGTGACTGAGCCATACTTTTGTGAAATGCACAAGTGTATCAAGATACCATTCTTGAGAAGGTAGTCAAGCCCCTTAACAACACCATGTTCAATAACCAAGAATGGTCCTTCCAGCAAGACTCGGCGCCGGGTCATAAAGCTCGGTCAAGCTTCATCAGAGCTGAAGACTGGCTGTCGTCCAGTCCCGATCTTAATCCGATTCCGATTATGATTTATGGTCAATATTAGAGAGTATGGCTTACTCTAAACGCCATGATAATTTAGAGTACCTAAAACAATCCATACGATTGGTAGTGAAGAATTTTCCCATGGAAAGAGTGCGTGCTGTTATTGATAACTGGCCTCAACGTTCAAAGGACTGTATTACAGGACTTCGAATAAGCTTTTTATATTTTAAATTGTTTTATATTTATATATTAAACTAACACACTGTAAATGTTATTTGCAATAGAAGCCATTTTTTTTCTATGTTACAGTCATTGAGTTATAATGTACTACGTACTAGAGGAGACACCTCAATCAAATTGTTTGTAACACGAGTTTAGGTCCACGGTTTAGTCTGTGCCAAGCGCTTGCTGCAACGTGACGCACTGAGTGAAGTTTTGATAATAAAAATATGCCTTCGTGTGCATTGAGGTACTGTTCCAACAACTCCAAAAACATAAATAAAAGTCAAGGAGTGACTTTTCACAAGTAAGTTCAACTATTATCTTTAAACCACGCGTTATTTAAATATAATTTTTCTATTGCAACTGTCACCGTGGCGGCGGTTGTTTACGTGAATGTCAAAGAGTAAAACATTTTTATTCGCAGACTAGACACTATCGATGTAGGTATACTTTTTAAAACTATGAGCAATAAAATATTAATATTTAATCACGATAGTAATGTTGTAATAATATTTCACATTTTTGTTTGGATTTAAAGGTTTCCACGGCTATGTCATGAAACAAGAGAATCATCAATCAAAGTTCAGATAAATCGCAGCGAAGAAACTTGGTTACCTTCAGATTATTCACGCATATTATGTTCCGTGCATTTCCAAGAAAACGACAAATACACCACGAAAACACTAAGAGTATACTTAAAGAAATCTGAATTACCATGCGATAACGTAAATGATATTATATTTGTAAATATAACATTGCTGGAATTTTGTTTTACTTTGTTATTAGAAAAACTAACTTTTTTGATGTTCAGTATACTTACTTATGAGAGGCAGAACCAGTAGGTAAATGGCGGTTTTTTTTAATACTGTAACGCTATATACATATTTACAAAAACTGATCCAACTGTGGATTACTAATACCAAACGGCAGAAATTAACTAAACTTATTTTATTTGAAGAAAATTAAAGTATTTTAACAGTAGAAATACTTTTTTACACACGTAGGCAGAATATAAAAAAATTGTCGCATCTGCGCGCATTGATTGTTATCTATGAGAAAATAACAAGCTTGCCCCGCGCATGCGCGGGTTCCGCGCATGCGCTGTCCTGCGCTGACTTCAAATGTGCGCGCTATATTTTGTTTGAAATAGCTTCTCTAGTACGTAGTACATTATAACTCAATGGTTACAGTATTTTAAATGGCGAGAGTAGGTAAATATTTTTTTAATTGTTATTGTTATTTTTGAAAAATTAAACCTCTATCCAAGTGAATAATATGACGCCGCGATATATAATTATGCATATATAATCTCGGAATCGGTTCCAACGACTTTCATGAAATTGAGTATACAGGGGGTTTCGGGGGCGTTAGATCGATCTACGATTCATTTTCAGAACATTACGTTTTATCCGTGTTTTCAGTAATCAACTTAAACATAACCTGAAAAAAATGACTTTTGTTGACATGTTGGCGAGTAATAATATATTTTTTTAATTTTAATGTTAATTGTGATTCATTGAGAAGCTGTATAAAAATAAGTTTCTAATAAAATATTTAACTAATTACACTCGTGATTTTTTAATTAAATAACCAGTTCATATTTTTTTATTATTATGTCGGTAAGATCGAAAAATATTATTTATACTTCCTCATTTCATCAGTATCTAATTCGTATTTAAATATAATTTCTAAAAACACATTACAAAAAAAAAACGAGCAAAGCTCGGTGATCCAGGTACTTTCTTATAAATCGAGAATTAAAGATTCTAATCATTTATATTACTTAGTTAGCAAACGGCGGAACTTGAATAAATTCAGAAATTTCAATTACGGATTCCAAAAGCCAAGTATTTCGACATAGCAAAGGCACAAAGAATGTATCGTCAGAACCCCACGCTCTTTTATTAAAATTCAAAACGACGATACCAAAATTAAAGCAGAGTCCCGCGTTCTTTTTTATTCAAATTATTTTCTTTTTTATAAAAATGTAAGCACGTCTATATTATTATTGGTTTTTTTTTTCATTCCATGTTTTTATGATTCTTTATGTTTACTTTGAAAAATGAGGAGTTTCCTTGGAGTTTCTCAAGATGAATGTATTACATGTTTTTATAATTTATGATTTGTCCATATTGAACTTTTACCTTGTTACGTACATCGCTGGCCGTTTACAAATTAACATGGAATTAAGAAATCGGAAAAAGCATCGTTTTGCAATTACATATTTTATTAAAAAATGATACAATATTTTTTTTGCTGGTGTTGTAGTTGAGCAATAATTTAGTATTGAGTAGGTGTTGATTATTTACGGCATCTCCGACAACTTTTAGTGGATTACAAGAATTATTTTAGTCATTGATTCGATATGGTATACTTTAGAAATGGTCACAGATTATATTTTTCACACACAATGATCCTGCTTACAATTGTATCACCAATTCAATACACTTAAGCAATTGAAAAGCAATAGTTAAGCAAATTATTCTGTGTAGTTTTTTTGCAAAATACTTAATACGTCAGACCTATGCAGGTATATCGCTAGGTGTGTGAACGAGTGACTAAACAAGATCTTTTGCTATTGAAGTCAGGCTTATTATACAGGATTAATTTAAAAAGAGTCCTATATTCTACGAGGTAATCAGGTGCATAAAACTGAAACACTTTCCCCAAGCAACATGGGTCGAAATTTCAAAATTAAAAAAGAAATTTTCATATAAAGTGACAGGTCACGTGACTTATGTTTGTATGAAAAGTTGATTTTCAATTTTAAGATTTCGAACTATGTTCCTTGGGAAAAGATCTTCAGTTTAAGCATCTGATTACCTCGTTAAACATACGCACTCCTTTTAAATTAATCCTGTATACTTAATTGTCATAAAATATTTTCTGTGTTGTATTAAATGTCTTTTTACAACGACCTCAATGTTAAAAGCCGAATTGCGTTACCGCAGACACGATAAGGTGTTCCGATTTTCACAAATAGATATTAGTCATGGCACCTACATTCATATAATACAATTATCATGAATGAACTATGAACCAAAGATACTTGAACTATTCAACTCATACATAAAAACAAGATAAGGAAAATATTTCTATACAGTTATTCCCAGCGTCTTCACCCGCATTTTTGTCCTTGATCTTACCTTACCCTGATAAAAATTATCAACTCACAAATTTTTTTAACAATATTTTTTTGATTTCATCAATATTTTTGTATGTGCCTTTACTTAAGTTACATAATATCTCGTAATTGGATGCATTTTCGTGCCTAAATTATATTGGTTTGACAAAACCTTCTGCCTAGCCTGTTCCCTGGCTGTGTTGGGGTCGGCTTCTAGTCGTACTAGATTCAGCATGGCGAATAAACTGCCTAAGTATATAACTTCCACAACCACTTTTACATAATTATCTTTGAATAAGAATAGTTGTCAAAATTGTATTGACATAAGCGCCATACAAATCAGTAAGTATACGGTTTTTTTTTAAAAGCCTATACTGTCCAACAACTGGGCAAACACCATCCATCCTTCCATTTAACCTTATTCCGCGCCACCTCGAACTAACCCTCACGCTATGCGTCTAAATCATAGCTCCACCTCTTCCTGGGCCGGCCTCGGCGGCGCCGTCCATCTGTTGGCTCCCATTGCGTAGAGACCTTCGCCCAGCGGTCTTCATCAAATCAATCAAATCAAAATATTTTTATTTCAAGTAGGCCTTTCCAGGCACTTTCGAAACGTAAAATGACGTTAGTTGCGCGGTTCCAAAGTGTCATTCCTATGGAGAAGAACCGGCAAGAAACTCCATAGGTATAACTCCATACTCTTTTAAAAATGGCAATTGATATACAGAGCTTCATTTCATTTAAAAATATGTCTATACGTATACGGTATATATGGTAAATAACGTATACGGCTGAAAGATACGATATCGAAATAAAAAAAATTAAAGTTTGCTTTAATTTAATGAAAAAATCTAAACGCCTCTTTTTTCTTTTATTTAAACGATCAAAATTAAAAAGATCAAGAAGCGTTTTGAAGTTCGATAGTGGGGCCACGTGACGTCACAAAGTTGCAAAATTTTTAGACTGAGTGATGTCACGCGAATGTTTCAATGTGTCTTCTTATTTTTTGTTTTGAGACGAAATAAAACATAACTGTGTAATATTTTATCATTATATAAATACTTATGTTTTGAAGTTTATACTTCTTTAGGCGCGAGACAAAATGATGTGAGTGAAATTTTAAGATGCGCGCGCGCATCTTGTAACGCAAAGTTCACAGGTTTGCTTGTAACGAGTTTGTAGAATTTGGGAGTTTGTAGAATGTATTATTTCTATTGTTGGTGTTGTTTTTTCTACAAACGTAAAATAAGACAAAAGTTAAAATTTTGACAAAGAGTTTTATCTTATTACGTCAAAGAAGTGCACTTCTAACGCGTATACAGAACACTCTCACTTTTTTTTAATTGTACCCAATTTCTAGTGATTTTTTTTAATTTGGGCGTATTAAAATCATTAGACAACAGCTCTCTTAGAAATGTGTGATTTTCAAACATCTATCGTCGACCGTACGATGATTTATCTATTATCAACAACAATTGTTACTTAATATTTAGTCACAATATTGTTCTGTTATCTACAATAAACAATAACACATAATTTATTATCTAAGACATGCTTAGTAACAGCATACGTTTTGGCTCCTAGTTGCTTGCGTAATCGCTACACAAATGGTTAGGGTTGTCAGCGCTACAAAAAGAAACTCTTCCGAAGTTGAAGTCGAAATTTCGTAATGTTTATGTCGAAACTCTCACGAAACGTTATTGTTTTTGTTAAAATTATGACTGCACAGATAGCCGAGTGGTATAGGTCACCACGCTAATTATCACTGTGCGAGACGTGATGTTGGTTCGATCCCCGCATGGGACAAGCATTTGTGTGATCCACAAATACTTGTTTCAAATCTGGGTGTTCATTGTGCATGTGATTTGAATGTTTGTGAAACCAATTCCAAATATTTTCTAGCAATTTAAAAATGGTGAGTACCAAATGCTATAAGTTAGGTGACAGCCCTGGTCACGGTTAATTAATATCTCCTGGCATGTTCAGCACGGAACGGAAAACCGTGACTGACTCCAATGCTTCAAATATACAAGTATTTTTATACTGACACAAGAACTAAATAAAATAAACTGCACATTTACCATAGCCTGGCAACTTTAACGATGACCTCTGAAAAGAAAAATGCATCCTTCCTTCTTCTGCGTTGCCTTTTCCCAAGCTATGTTGGGGTCGGCTTCCAGTCTTACCGGATTTAGCTGAATACCGTATTTTACATGGAGCGACTGCCTATCCGACCTACACGACCTATTGCTAGGTAATACAGTATTCCATAGTAAGACTGGTTGTCTGAATTGTAATGACTTGACGACTATCAAAGATCACTGTATGGCAATCGGGACCAACGGCTTGACGTGCTGTCCGAGGCACGGAGGGGTGTCGATATTTTTACAAATGGTCACCCATCAACGGACTGACGGACTAAATAGAATTACGTTTTCTTTACCCAGTCAACATGCCTATTCCCGAATTCCTTCTCAATTTTTGTTAGGCAGCATTGAGTACCAACAAAATCCATTCAGATTGAAGATAATTCGATCTGGCGAGCATACAACAATTCGGATATTATTTCCGTCGGCTTCTGTAGCTATTTTCTGAGCCAAATATGCTGTTTAAAAAAACATAGGTAAAGTCGACACGGCAATTAACGATTTTATGTCTTCGTGACGACATTGGCTGATTGTTTTTACTGCTCATGCATTAGAGCTTTGCGAGTTAACTAGGATAGTAGTAAAATTACATAGACTAGCTGTTTTGTTGCTTGTTTTTTATATAGTGTTATTTTTCTTAAATTTAAGTTGTCTATGTTAAGCCAAATTACCCCAGCAACGAACCGGTAAAAGTCCACTTAAAATAATTGTATTATTATAAAAACTTTCCAATTGTCAAAAATAAAATCCTCGGATTAATAGGCTTATTATTTATATTAAACTTTTTAAACAATTGTTTCTTGCTCCTAAATAATTCTTCAAGTGTATTGTTATGTGGCAACCCTAAAATGTTGTTGCTTATTTACTCTCGGCATAACAAGTAAGTACTTAAAAATTACTTAAAAAGTTTTCTTTTTATAGGTTAGAAAGCGGCGGTAGCCTATAATGGCTAGGGCATCGGACTTGCGATCATGTGATCGCTGGTTCCAATCCCACCCATTTCACATTTAGCTTACCACGAGGTGATAAAAATAATACTAGTAATGTGTGACCTACATTGCTAGTAAGCTTTGAAACTTTGAAAAAACATAAGTTAGGTATTAGTAGGTAGGTAGGTACTGGTACAATTTATAGACCCCTTTTTATACCAATTTTTGACATACTACATATGTCACAGGGTTATAAACTTGTTCTCATACTCTTTTTACGTGGCAGGTTAATAATGTCACTTTCGTTGACAGTGCCATGAAAACTTAGCTAATTTCTTTCCTGAACTGTTCTTTAAATAGCTTTCTTGTATAATATATTTAATGACATCTGCAAAAGCACTGCATCGCTCGACCATAAAGCAACGCCCTAGTTTCTTATTAGAGCAGTATTTCCGATGCATACCGCCTGTATTTATTGCTTATTTGATGCCATAGAGTTTATTATCGCCGTGATACAAATCTGTTGGGCTTGATTTTAAGAATAGGGGTGTTAAGATTTTAATTATTTTTTTTGTTTTGTTTAGAAGGGCTTGTGTCTAAGTGTTAGCCGTAGGTTGGACCAATAAAAAGAGGTTAAGCCGCGGTCGGTCCGTGGATGGGTGACCATTTGTAAACATTCCGGGACCTCTCCGTGCCTCGGAAAGCATGTTAAGCCGAACTTTAGCTATGGGATACTGTATTACCAAGTAAATGTGTTGTGGAGGTCAGATATGCAGTCGCTCCATTTAAGATACTGTATTTAGCTAAATCCGGTAAGACTGGGAGCCGACACCAATATAGCTTGGGAAAAGGCTATGCAGAAGAGTAGTCGTTTATTTCTTCTTCTGCCTTTTCGCTTCTGGAGGTCGGCTGTTAACTTCAAAAACTCTCGTCTCGGTCCTCTGCCCCGTGAGAGAGTCTTCTGCGCTGGACATACCTGTCCACTCCCGGATGTTTGTGAGCCATGACTTCTGTCGTCTTCCAATACACCTGTTCCCCTCAATCTTGCCATCAAAATTAATTGAAGCAGTTGTCTTTTGGTTTCAAATTGATTAATTTTGAACTAGCTGTACCCGCGAAGTTGTTCGCTTTGATCAGTGTATTTATTGCAATCAATTAAGTACCTACTGAACATTATCATCGCTCATGTCGCTCTCGAAAATAAACTTTGTTGATAAAATTGTTAAATATTTCACCGTTGTCCAAAATGGCGTTCAATGGACGGTGGCTAATTTTCTTGTGCCATTTGCTGAGGCATTATTCTAAACCGAATAAAGCTATTCTAGAAAAAGTATCAAGAACGAATGTCAAAACATTGGAATAATTTTTACAATCGTACAGAAACGGTAAGATAGAGTCATTGCCTCTGTCGTCAACATTTAAGCCAAGACCAAGTTTATCAATCGTACCGGTGTATTCGAGCTGATAAATGCGAGCGATATGCCGGCAGCGCAGCGTTTCAAAACGTGAACATTAACGACTTATTACCGACATTGTGTCAGAAGGTGACATTAATAAATAAATATCTTGGGACAATCTCACACACGGTCATCTGATCCCAAACTAGGCAGAGCCTGTACTATGGTAACCAGACAACTGATAAACATACTAATATATTTCTAAATACATACATATTATAGATAAGTAACACCCAGACACAGAACAAATGATCGTGCTCATCACACAATGATTTGTCCTGGGTGGGAATCGAACCCACGACCTCCGGCTTAGCAGTCAGGGTCAATAACCACTAGACCAACAAACGACGGCAGAGAAGCTCCATGGGTGAAGAATCTCGATCATCTTAAGAACGCAATAGTGGAAAAAGACGCTATAATTGCAGTAAAATCAAACGATAAGTCATGTGTAATCAGCCAATAAACCGAGCATTTTTTTTTTATGATTTTTTTTAGGGTAACTTACTTGCCCTTTTTAAATAATTCTGAAGAGACTCGCGGACCCACCCAGGTCCGTTAAGCATGAACCCTGTTGTTAGCAACTTGAATATGATAATATGTAAACGAGAATAAAGTGTAAATAGGTATGAGGAAATAATTATCATATTCAAGTAAACAACTGCGGGGTTCATGTTTAACAAACCTAGGCAGGTCCGCGATGTACTTACTTACATGTTTTTTTTTGGAGGATTCAATTTAAAGGATCTTGTTAAAAAAAAAATTATCCGTAAAATAAAAAAATGTTTTTAAAAAAAAACAAGCGACCTGTTCAACACATAATGAAAAAAAAAAACAATAAGAAATTGGTGAGTACACCCGCTATTGAGCATTGTTGTTGTAATCATTACGAGCTGCGTTCCCAAATTTCACAGCACTGCTAGCCACCACTTTACCGGCTTCCTTGGCTATATCGCTAACCGCTGCTGGTCCTCCAATGCCCGAAACTCCTCCGCTCAAAGGTATACTTGCCGATGGCCATCCAAATGGGTTGTTGCCTGCGGGGAAGCTTCCCGATCTGCACCCACCGCTACATTGACAGCACGCGAAGTTACACGAACCGACGCCACAGCAACCGGTGAAGGGTGCATAATTACCGTCATCACAAATGAAACCAAGATTGACGCTGTCGTGGGCTTTACAACAATCTTTCGAAAAGTAGTCCCAACTGTGAGTTTTCTGACACATGTTCACCACTAACAACAATACAAGAGCGAAAAGAGCGGGCGTCTTCATCATGACGTAGTTTTGTTTGTGTTATCAACTTGCAATAATATATCTGTACTTTTTATCGTCGATGCTGACGAGGGTTGGAGACCGTACGACAACCAAAAATTAACTACTGTTAACAAATTAATTTATTGCGAATTTATAGTTCTCGGGGGGGGGGGGGGGAGAGAGAGGGGAGGTTATCGCACGTGACCTCAGATATCACAACACTTTCAAACATGACGTTAAAATTGCGATCCGGGGTAGTTGAGCTATAATCTACTTTGTGTGGTGGTAATTTGTTTGGACTTAGTAAAAAGTATCACCTACGTGATACTTTTGTCGATTATTTATTTCTTGTGATTGTGTACATCCTTTATTGGAGATCCTAAATAAATAAATAAAAATGAAAAATAAATAAAATGCCCGCAGTAGTGCAAATGGTAAATATCGACCGCGTTTTAGTATTTTTCTCAATAAAAGAGAATATTTTATTTAATTGAAACACGTTACTATTATAAATATTTCCAATTTAACTATATACACACCTAATAACGAATTAATTAAACAAAACTAAAACATAAAAATAGCATCAAAAAACTTCCACATCGCTGTCGACTGGAAGTGTGCCCATAAGGCTGGCAGCATTGCCACGTTGAATGGCAATAGTTAACCGCTGACCAAGGTAAAAACCAGCCCTTGGGTCACATGAGGTGTCAACTAGACGCTGGGATAAGTCTTTGAAAAGAATGTGAGCACTCGGATAGTAATAATAAAAGAATAAAAGAGTTTATTTCAGTAATATCTAGAATAAAAGATACAATAATATAGGTAAGTATGTATAAATAGGCTAATTGTTCTTTAGAAAAGGACTTTTCTCATCACTTTTATAATTATAACTATGTTTGTTTTACCTATCTTACAGTTTAATATAACAAATGTAGTCTTTTATAAATAATAGTTAAACACATTCGTCGGTTGTTCTCACGCGAGTCACACCCTATGACATAATGTCTAGCAAGTCTCGCGATACAAGGTGACTATCGAAATTATAACAAAACAAACATTTTAACAAAAAAAAACACCTACTTCAAAAATCCTGTAGCCACAGCGAAAAATAAACATTTGTTGGTCTAGTTGTTAGTGACCCTGACTGCTAGGCCAGTGGTCGTGGGTTCGATTCCCACACAGGACAAATCTTTGTGTGATGAGCATGATAATTTGTTCTGTGTCTGGGTGTAATTTATTTATAATATGTATATGTAAGTATTTAGAAAGATATAAGTATGTTTATCAGTTGTCTGGTTGCTATACAGGCTCTGCCTAGCTTGGGATCAGATGACCGTGTGTGAGGTGTCCCGAATTATTAAAAAGACATAAACGTAATAAAAACTCGTATAAAAAACGGTTTAATTGTTACGTAGCTCAGATGCAAAACACAGAAAAACACCTCATTTTCTCTGGGTTTAAAAATCTTCTGGACCACGAATCTTTCTTGTATTTAAAGCAAAACGCCTTCCTCAATATCAAACTCAAATCACATCACATGAACACAACAACTGTGTCATGCAGACTATAAATACAACGCAATGCGTTCATGACGTAACTGGTGACGTCATGTGTGATGTCACAACAGATTTACAGGTAAGGTTGTACTTCGTGCTTTGTGTACATAAATATTAGTGGAACAGATGTTTTGTGAACAACAATGATTGCGATTCGTCAGCCTATTGACTAACCTACCTTTCAAAAATGCACTTACATAATCTGCCAAATATTCCGAATCATCATAATTATCAGCAACTCATCACCATCAGTGCTGAACATAGGCCTTCCCTACAGATCAAATTTGTAAGTTCTTAAAACATAGACAATTTTGCATCCAGGCTGGCATCCAGCTCGATCCTAAGAAAGAGTTATCTGAACAGTAATTTTACGTAAAACTGGTATTTAATTGAAAAATAACTGCTTTGTTAAGAGAGAATTTGGACAAATAAATAAACAAAACTCGCCAATTACCGTGTCGCGGTTTCGATCCCCGAATGTGAAAAGCAATGTGTTGATCCACAATTACTTTTTCTTTAATTTATTTATCACTACCTGCCCGGACAGACTTCTTTCTGTCAAAAGTAAATTAATTAAGGTAATTCCCGAGTTTAGGAACAGTATTTTTTTTACTTATTATTTATGTTTTACACCTTTTAAACCTTCCCTGGACTTCCACAAACATTTCAAGATCAAAATCAGCCAAATCGGTCAAGCCGTTTTCATGCTATGTCGTGACAACGGAAAACGGGTTTCATTTTTATATATGTATATAGATTTGACAAATTAAAAGAGATAAGTCTATGCAACCTGTTTACGCTCCGTTAGGCAGCTACGAAAAATTACGAGGGCAGTGCCACGTACGCCAATCTGTTCCATCTTATCAACCAATTTGGGAACAGAAAAGGTTTCGATCGCCTTCGAGAGGTCTAGGAAGACCCCAAGTGCGATATTGTACTTGTGAGATCCAGGGTAGCGTCATCTGTCGACTTTCCCACCCTGAACCCATATTGATTTGTAGAAAGTTCGATAGCGGCGATAAATAGTTTTATGAGTGTAATTTTCTGGGTTCATCTTGAAGGTTTTATGCAGGAGTCCAGAAGTAAACCAAGGCTTGATGATACGCCTTCTGTTAGGAAATACTAAAGAACTTGTATGAAGATTTACGTAAGAGGTTAATAGAAATACTAAAGTTTCGGCAGTAAAATTTGGGTTATTTGAATTTAGTATTTCAGTAAAGTCTGCTTTTTCGATTTCAGATTTCACTTTTAGACGGGAACTTGCCCACAGCAACCCAGACATTTTTGTTTGGCGTACAAATTATCTACAGGATTATTTTTTATGGAGTGCGTATATTCTAATAGGTAATCAGGTGCATAAAACTGAACAGCTTTCCCCAAGGAACATAGGGCGAAATCTTAAAATTGATAATGAAATATTCATACAAAGTGACAAGTCACGTGACTTATGAAAAATTGATTTTTAATTTTAAAATATCGACCAATGTTCCTTGGGCAAAGTTTTTCAGTTTTATGCACCTGATTACCTCGTTGAATACACGCACTCCATAAAAAATAATCCTGTATATACCGCCTGCCGGTCTCGATTTTGTAAATGAACCGTTTTTATCTAATCTTGTACACTCTAAGCTAATGTATATACTTACATCATTTATTTGTTTAAGATTATCTGTGTAATTTAAGTGCATTCCTGGTGAAGCGGTAAGTCCCCGTTAAGTGTAGAATTTTTATCTTTTTTTGTAGGGAATTTTATACTGACACCATTTTTAACTACACTAATGTGTTTAAAAGTTTTGTTTTATTAACTAGCTATAATATGGTATTTTCTGTCTGAATTAACAATTTGGAATATAGATTCAAATATGAATTGCGATGATTTTTCTATTTTTATTATAATAGTTCGATAATTGAATGGCCTGTTGGTCTACTAGTTAGTGACTCTGACTGCTAAACCGAAGGTCGTGGGTTCGATTCCCACCCAGGATAAATCTTTGTGTGATAAGCCCGATCATTTGTTGTGTCTTATCAATATTATGAATTTATGTATGCTTTATAAATAAAATTAAAGTTGGTGAGCGCATAACTCAAGAATGGCTGGACCATTTGGATATTAGTTTTGTATGTTCCCTAAGGTCCACGGAAGGTTTTACTATAAAAAACAAGAAAAATTACGTGATTTTTCAAAAAACGTTGCATACTAGTAACTTTTGACAGAACGAAGTCTGTCCGGGCAGCTAAGTAGTTACAAATATATAAGTATGTTAGAATCAGTTGTCTGGTTGCCGTTTCGAATCAGATGTGTGTGATATTATTATAATTTTGGTCGATCTATACAGCGTGTAACAAACACCCTGTCCGATCCCTGAGAGTATTATTCGGTATCGTACTGCGAACACATATACGTAGCCATTCAATGGATTGGAGAATAAAATTTTTCCCCAGTCAAAATATTTAAATAGGTACAAATAAAAACTGATCCAAGGCAACAGCTGAACAACTGACCGCTCCTCAAAGGTCACGTACTTACTACAGTTACTACCTACAGTTTAGTGTCAAAGAAGCTGCCTATGCGAGACGGTTATGAACTACCACGAATACGCCTTTATTGGATCTGACAGGGGTTTTGTTACATGTTGTATAACAAAAGCTAGGAGTACTATGTTGATAAATAAAAAGAAAATGTGGTATACTACATTTTCCTACAACATGATAATGTCTTATTTTTTGCAAGACATGTGATAACATGATAGATAATCAATAGAAAAAAAATGATATGAAATTCCGTCGATAATAATTTGTCAAGGTCGAAACCTAAGCAACGTGGACACAAACAAGATGTCACATCAAAGAAGGTTGAAATAATAATTATTAACAATAGATACCAGACTAAAAAAAAATACTAAAGGAATTAATTTTGATGTTTTTCAGTTATACATGGAAAAATCTTTAAAATAAAACTACACCTAAAATAGCATAAAATGTCAAGAAATCGATTCTTAAACTCTTGTTACAGCTATAAAGTTTTATCGACAAATATCAATCTATTTTACGAGATATCACATAATACACATCGATCATGCATGGACGCACTCACGCGGAGCATTCCTTGAATACAAGCGATCAATTAATCACAAAGCGATATCTTGAGATAGACAGATCGGTGATTTACTAAGATATTTGTTGTTAGAATCTTCAATCTTATTACAACACTACTAGACCTAGCAAACGTTGTTCTGCCATATTTTAAAAAATCTGTTGAGGGCCGATTCCCAGGCCTACCCGATATGCACACAAAATTTCATCCAAATCGGTCAAGCCGTTTCGGAGGAGTTTCGGAACAAACACCGCGACACGAGAATTTTATATATTAGAAGTAAGATACAGTAATGCTTTTTAACATTAAAATTAGGGAAAACGGATCTTACTGAAAAGGCAGTCACCCGCTAATACTGAAAACGATGTTTAACTATAACACGATCAGCAAAAATCTTTGCTGTCAAAAGTGACATAAGGGAAATACGTTTGACAGTTCTGTCAACATCTAATTTCATTGTTAATTTCCGTTCGTCCTTGTAAGCACAGGAAGTATATCATTCGTCACTTCCAACTATTAAAGACAGGAAATTCATTGTAAATCCGAGAACCCCAAACTTTGATCTTAAAAGCACTTTAAATTAACTATTTATACTTAAGCCATTTGTATAAAATGGTTCATGCATTCATGTATCATTTTTGTGGAAAATTTTGTAAATATATTTTTCTGTAGATGTACGAGTAGAATACGTACATGTTTAATGGACACGAGCTAAATAAATAAAGACGTATTTTATTTTTTATAGTTTATACTGTCCCACTTCATGGTAAAAGTCAACCCCCAAAGGCCCAAGGCCAGCCGTCATGGTATACGTCTAAATCATCGCGCCACCTCTTCCTGGGCCGGCTTCGGCGGCGCCGTCCATCTGTTGGCTCCCATTGCGTAGAGATCTTAGCCCAGTAGTCATTATGCATGCGATTGACGTGTCCCGCCCTCACCCATTTTATACTGGCAACCCTTTTGTCAGTCACAAAAAAATAATAATAAGATGAGTAGTTTTGAATAAAAGATAATTAATAATACCGGTCTAATAATGTCCCACTACTGGGCACAGGCCTCTTCCCATATAGAGAAGGAATGAGCATTGATCACCACGCTTGCTCATTGCGGGTTGGCGATTTCAGAATCCAATTTTTTGGAATCCAGGTTTCCGCACGATGTTTTCCTTCACCGTTTGTCAATGGTGTCTTAGAATGATTAAGAAAGTACATATAACTTTGGAAAAGTCACATTGGTACTTGCTTGGGTTCGAACCTGCAACCATGTGCATGCGAATCCGGTCTTTGAACCGCTAGGCCACCACGACATTCGAATAAAAGATACCAGCCTTATAAAGCCCATTGAAAGGCAAATTCCTCTGAATAAACAACGAGCACTTATCACCACGCTTTTTCTGTGTGTTGAATTTAATAAATTTCAATTGCAAGACAAGATCAATATTAATTTAACAAACACGTGATTCAATATCCTTAAAAAAACAAATTGTCAACATCTTGATTCCATCTAGTTCCTTCCATTGGAAATATAATAATGGCATATGTCCCCGTGTCAATCGGTCGGAATTAAATTCAATTGCTCCACTGATCATCAGGTTAATTCAAAATTTAAAAATTACCCTCCAAGTTCCGTACCAATATTAACTAATAAAAACGGCAAAAAAGACACGTGACTTTTTTTATTTGAAATAAAATTTTCTTTGTATTAAATTTTACCATTTTTTCTTAAAGTTAATAATAATAATAGTAATAGCCAAATATTATGTGAATATTTCAAGCGATAACCTGTAGCCCTTATCAATATCGAGCGAAACGAGCAAAATAAATGAAAGAAAAGAAATTATGTATTTGTAAATATCACGATATTAGGAGCCTTATTATTTATTGGTTATTATAGGTTATTCTCTAAGTCCGAACAAGCATAACGTGGCATACTAAGATTATATAATTATAGTTCAAGAATCCCGGGTCGCCAAATCTTTTTGTGTTCTGAGAGTGTATAAGTATATGTTTTAGGTCATTTAATATTTTTTTTACTTTAATGTATATTAAGGTCCAGTTTTTTTATCCCAATCTAACTCAACCAATGTTTAACTATGCTAACTAAAGGTTCCAAAATTCTATAATTATTAATGCAATAAATGGTTAAATCATTAACTCTCCAACTTGTTTGACCATTTGACAGATAAAAAAATTAAAAAAAACGCATTTTGAAACAAGTAGTTAGCATATTTAACCATTGGTTGACTTAACTCGGGATAAAAAAAACTGGGCCTAAGTCGAAAGAGTTAGTAATAAGACTTGGACTTAGTAATAAGGCCCCTAGTGACAGACGGACGGACGGACAGCAGAGTTTTAGTAGTAATAGTACCCTTTTATATTGCGCCGACCCCATATGAATGGGATAAGGGCAGGAAGAAGAAGTAGTAATAATATCCTTTGGGTAAGGAATCCTAAAAATACATATAAGAAAACAAATGACGTATCTTATAATAAATCAAATAAAAAATACTGGTTAATGACGTATCGTTTAATAAAAATAAAATGGTATACAGGTGGTTTAGTTTCAATCGGTTTCCTTCTGCACGTAGAATGTAAATTGGGGTTTATTTTTCACTCGCATGTATTATTAGGCAAAGGAAAATATTTATACAGAATACTATTACGAGTTATTTTGTTAGCACTGAATGTTTACAATATAATGTTATAAAAATATGATTCAACTAATGTAAATAGTCTTTCTATTGCTAAATATTGGTTCTCGTGCGATGTTTGTTTATTTAACTTCTTTAGTAAATGCTATTTGTTCTACAACTTCTTTTAAAATAACTGTATTTAGAATATTGATTAACTTTTTTAGCTACCTAGATTTAATGATTTCAACCATTTAAAATATTCAGACACGTTCGTACATATGTATATTATGAAAAATGATTATTGCCTCGTGAACGTAACAAAATATTATTTTTCCTTTTCATATAAATATTTAATAGGATTTATGGCACAATAACAGAGTTCGTTGCACCAATAAAAAAAAAGTAAAACGTTCCCTCGGGAAAATGGTTTGAATGTAGGTCGATTGGCGCGAGATTTTAAATTTAGAACGCGGATCTCCGGCCGTCTTGATCCGTTCTCGATTACTTTCACTCAAGTTTTAAAAATAGATTCTCAATTACATAATGTTATTTTGCATGCATTATAATATTTTTATTTCATAAGTTGAATCCTAAAAACGGCTCACTGAATAGTTTCATATTGAGTTAGTTTAACAAGCATTTCATTGCTAATGAGACAGAGAAAGGTACCTATATCCAAATGTGACGTTAATATTCAAACCTCCATCTGCTAGACCCCCGTAAATGTCATCGTTTTGCGAAAAATAAATAGAACATGAGTCAGCAACTAACTTTAAAAACAAAAACTTTCATATACTTAATTTTAATGTTCTTTCGCAGTTTTGCATAGATTTACGACTATTTTTAGAAACATTTCTCTTAAATCAATATTTCTATAGTAGTCAAATATCCAATGGGGCAAATTATCGCGAGTCAAAAATCCGCCAGAGTCGCTAGTGTCGCATAAGGTCTGCCTGTCATTTTCCACCAATGGGAGACAAGCTACTGGGCTGCAATTGGTCGAGATTGACGGATAGACCTTACGTGACGTTAGCGACCCTGGCAGATTTTTGACTCACGATAGCCCCATTTTGCCCCACTGGATATTTGACTACTATCGTAATATTGATTTAAGAAAAATGTTTCTAAAGTTTCGAAAGGAGATTGAAGAAACATGAAAGATCAGCTGTCTGTTCAGTCGTCTCGAGCTAAAAATAGAGATGTCACCCATCTTGACGCGCGTCTAAATTCGACGAAAGGATTTTATTGGAGGAACGACAGATTTTTATACGGTAGATAATATTTTATCCATTCAATCAAGGCATCAATCGAAAAACCAATTATTTGACACTGGAAGTATGAAAATAAGTATATTTTTTTGAGTACTTTGTTTGGGTCGGCTGTCATTTTTACCAGATACTTATAAGTAAAGATTATTTTATCAGTAATCAATTATGGTAGCTAAACACTTTTGGGTATCCTGTCGATTGTCGAGACAAAAAATGGCCTAGAATCCAAAATTACCACGCACCAAGTTTCGTCCAAATCAGTATAGTGGTTTAGCCACTAAATCGAATAAACGTACAAAGTAACTTTTTCATTTATATAATAATACTAGCTGTCCCGGCAAACTTTGTTCTGCCATATTAAAAAAATCTGGAGAGGGCCACCCCTATCACTTAGGGGTGTGAAAAATAGATGTTGGCCGATTCTCAGACCTACCCGATATGCACACAAAATTTCATACAAATCGGTCGAACCGTTTCGGAGGAGTATGGCAACGAAAACTGTGACACGAGAATTTTATATATTAGAAGATTAAGTAGTATGATTATGAATAAAGTCACCGTTTTAACTACTTGCATACCAACCTATGTATTCATATATAGGAGATTAAATACATGAAACGAGTTAATAACACGATTATTTATTTATTTATTCATACTTCATACACATACAGTGTAAGAAGAAGAAGAATTATCCAAGACCTTCTTGCTTCCTTCTTTTTATAGTACCTAAGTACCTTTAATATTATACTAGTAATACCCCGTGGCCCAACCCAATTTTTTTCCATTTTTTATTATATTTAGAAAGCAGCCGAATCCAGCTAGTCAAGAAGTCATGAAAATAGGTTTACCCGTTCCCGAATTATAAGGATTGGAACAAACACGACTTAGTTTTATATGTTGATATGGAATATAGATATCCTACTCTATACAGTTTCACGACCGACTGTCGCCACACCAAAATCAATACGAGACCATCAAATTATCTTACAAATGTTCAGCTGAACAAGATAGTTTATCTAGTAACAATAGGTTTGGCATTCTGCCAGGATAATATACCGTGCCAAAAGGCCAGTGTTACTGGCTGTAAAGACAAATTCTGACTGCATATAAAAACACTGATCCCATGTTCGATCAATGTCGTGTTTTTGAAGTACATGACTCTGGCTAATTATAGCCTGTCAAACTTTTGGCAGTTTTGACAGCCGAATTTTGTGTAAGAAGATTCCTTGTCTTTTTAATTTTATGATGAGACTAGCTGCCCGGACAGACTTCGTTCTGTCAAAAGTAAATTCATTAAGGTAATTCCCGAGTTTAGGAACAGTTTTCTTTTTTACATGTTTTTTATATTTTTCACCTTTTAAACCTTCCCTGGACCTCCACGAACATTTCAAGATCAAAATCAGCTAAATCGGTTCAGCCGTTCTCGAGTTTTAGCGAGACTCACGAACAGCAATTGATTTTTATATATATATAGATTAAATGACGTTTCAATACCTAACGGATTCGAGCAAAGAATCCGAAACAATCCCACGACTTTGGGACGGGACCCAGGTGTTTTTAGTCGGTGGAAGTTCGACGTATAACTACGCCGTGCCCTCGGCGTGGGTTGAAGGCTTTTCACCTCTTTAAAAATGGTGCCATGGTCACGAGCTGATTGACACCATGACACCTGCAAAGGAGTTGAAGCGTCGGGAACTAAAATAAAAATATATTTTTAATATCACCGGACGCGGCAGCTGGTAGAATTATCTTGATTTGTATGTGATCGTTTTGTTATTGTTTATCTGTTGTGTACAACTGTACACATAAATAAACCTTGGTAGCCTTGTGGTTCAATGTCCGGATTCATATGCACATGGTTGCAGGTTCGAACCCAGGCAAGTACCACTGTGAGTTTTTCTAAGTTACTTTCTTAATTATTCTGAGACATCATTGACAATCAGTAAAGGAAAAAGACAAAACATCGTAAGGAAACCTGGATTCCAAAAAAGAGAATCTGATATCGCCAACCCACAGTGAGACAGCGCGGTGATCAATGCTCGTTCCTTCTCTATATGAGAAGAGGCCTATGTCCAGCAGTGGGACATTTATGGGCCGATACTATAATTCAATATCACAACGAGATATCCTTCCCTCCCGAATAGTGTTGTTCGTACTTCCGGTAGTAGTGACGAAACGTAGTCGATACCGATTTTCGTTTCGTAATATGTAGTTTCTTTATTATAAGCCTTGGCTACAAAATGTATAGGTAAACAGCCTTACCTACAGGTCTCTGTAAATACATGTCGATGTCATGTAGAATGACAAGCCGTTAAGGCAACCAGCATTAAACACATAATGACAGGTTTTCGCCAATTAACTAACCTTGCGAGACAGCCTGCTTTACATACAGTCATTATACTTTACGTAAGAATACTCAGATTATGTTAAAAAGTTAAAAATTGACCAAAACAAGCTTAAAACTTTTTTCAATTGATTTTTTTATTTACTTTTAATGATAGCTCGAAAAGCTACAATGGTATGGTTCCCCAACAGACGAAGGCCACGGGGAAGACCCAGGCGGAGATAGACGCCTTTAACAAGGAGTGGCCTCAATTGGCAAAGAGTAAAATGGAAGGAAGATATGGAGGCCTTTTCCCTGCAGTGGGATAGTTCAGGTTCTAAATAAATAAATAAAACTTTTAATGATGTACCTAAAATGCACTTACTAAAATTCTCAGACGGTTTTTTTTAAAACATTATTATATTAAAGGGAAACTCGCCAATTAACATCAACATTCCTTAAATATTTATTTAATCAGTCTATGCTAAATATGTATCTACATTATCAAAGATTAATAGATATTCTCTTATTCTTAGCGTGTCGATCAATGGCAATATGATGTTAATATTTTGTTAGACAAGTACTCGGCCACGCAGACAGTATTGTCGGTGGCGTTAAATAAACAGGATTATTTTTATGGAGTGCGTATATTCAACGAGGTAATCAGGTGCATAAAACTGAACCACTTTCCCCAAGGAACATGGGTCGAAATTATAAAATTAAAAAATGAATTTTTCATACAAAGTGACAGGTGACGTGACTTAAGTTTGTATGAAAAGTTGATTTTCAATTTTATGATTTCGACCCATGTTCTTGGGTCGTATAAGCCGACAAGTAAAAACAAACACATTGCTGTTCATTGGCGAACACTAATTTGACATTTTGACATGTCTAAGTTAGTTGTTTTGGCAAAAGATTGGCAATGGTTTAATTTTGGTTCTGTTTGCGAACAATGGAATCAGCACACCTTATTGTCTAGAATGATTTCTGAAACGTAATTTCTTTAACTGAACAATAGCTCTAAATGTTGGTTAGAAACCTTTCTCTGCCTGAACGCTTCAAAACAATGGGATGACGTAATTACAGCCAACCATTAAAACGAATGTTCTATCTAAAGTTTAGATTCTAAACGATTGCTAGTTTTGTTTGAAAAGAGATACAAATAATATGTTGTGTATAGCGCTGTCTCTTTCTATTGTTTATAAGAAAAATGAACTTTGGTGTATAAAAGTTCATTAGACACTTTTGTGTATAATGGAAAATGAACTTTTCGTACAAAGTGATAGGTCACGTGACTCATGTTTGTGTGAAAAGTTGATTTTCAATTTTAAGATTTCGACCTTAGTTTCATGGGAAAAGTTATTCAGTTGCATCTGATTACTTCGTTGAATATACGCACTCCTTTTAAATTAATCCTGTATATTTTCTTTCCTTTAAATAATACCTAAGTTATATACACTGTTGACTGCTATTACTTGATACTTCTATCGCGAGTATATTAAGTTGTCTGTGTATAAATAAATAAATGTAATACTAGTATGCAAGTAGACTATACAATAAAATTGTACAATCAATGGCTATAGCGAACCATCGGTAGAGAGAGGTGGATTGTAATACTGTCCCTTTTCAGCGAATAATAGATTATATGACACGTGCTTATTGCTCTAAGTGGTTCTACACCATTTTAATAGTGTTGCAAGAGTAATTATTTTCTTGGGTGGTCTGTAATAACTTTCGTTTTAGAAACTTTCAATAAAATAAGGATTTGAAATAAATATACAGAATTCTATCGCGGGTTTTTTTTTTTTTTTGGAACTAAAATAAAAATAAACCGCGATAGAATCCGTTTAAAAGTAGTTTTATTTCAATGTCTTATATTCGCGCAAAACAGAAAATAATGAATCCGCGTTAGATCCAACCGCGCGGACAGGCGCGTAAACCGCCTTACCGCGCGGGGTACCGCTACGAAATCCGCTTTACCGCCACCGCCTTCCGCGGCGGCGCGCGGTGCCGTGTGTTAATCGCCTAAGGGATTGAATTAATCCACAGGGACATTTATTACAATGTAGCTGTTGACAGCGGCACCGTCTGTGTCTGTTATCGCGGCAAAAAGTAGCAAGCTTAATCTAAATTAAACTTTATCAAAATCGGTACAGGAGTTTAGCCGTCCAAGCGTAACATAAATACAGAATTACTTACAATAGTAACTTTACTACTTTTTATACTCGCTGTGGCCCGCGGTTTAACCCGCTTAAGTAGGTTCAGTTCTCTGTGTTCTATTACATCTAATTCTCATCTTGTAATGAGATGGACAATGCAATGATGATGCAACAGTCTCAGAGAAAATATAAAATGGCGGAAGACGATTCTAAATTGTTTAATTTTATTATAATCTTGGTCAATTAAGGTGATCTGTTTGTTTAATCGATTTATCGCATGTTCAACTGAGGAATTATGGGCCTACTTCATTAAGGGATTTCTTTGAAGATAGTGATGTAACGATTTATCGATTCTTATTAATTGAATTGAAATAATAATACTTATGTTGTCTTTCAGTAACAATGACTTGTCAATTAAATACAAATATAAGATATAATAAAGGAAGGACTATAGCTTAGTTCGGATAGCGACTGGTGCGTGAATCAGGAGTCGCAGCTTCGAGTCCTGCCGGAGGGTTTTTTCGTCATTCTATTTGTATTTAATTTACAAATAAAGTGTTTATAATAAACCCAACGTCAATAAAACGGCCCACATTCAATATTGGTCTAGGTAACTGCAGAAAATAATTTGATATAGAATATATTTAAACAATTAAATTTTATTTGAACCTTTAAGTGTACTAATCTATACAAGACATGTAATATAAAGCTAATTAGTTTGTTAGTTTGTTTGAACACGCTAATCTCAGGAACTACAGGGTCGATTTGAAAAATTATTTCTTTGTTTGATAGACCATTTATTGAGGTATAAGCTGCCGCGTAACCGACGCCCACGCGGACGGAGCAGCGAGCAAAGGCTAGTAACAAATTATATTAACGCACAAAAACAAATAATAACTAATTACGTCGGACTTGCGATCATGTGATTGCGGGTTCGAATACCACCCATTACACTACCGACGTGATGGGTTCACGTCGGTAACACAAGCATCTTAGCTTAGCACGAGGGGTTAACGAGATTACTAGTAATGTGCGATCCACATTGCTAGTAACGTTTATTAAAAAAAAACCTACAAAATTAAGAGTAGTTTGTGGGTTTTTTTTTGTTTATAGTCTACTAGTTGAAACCTACTTTATTCCTGTAGTTCCATAAGCTATTTTCGGTGATGTTTGGTGCCCAGCGACCAGGGAATTAGCTAGTATTTTATACAAAACAACTAGCTGTTCCCCACGACTATGCCCGCGGTACCTAATTTTTTAGTAAAAATATAGCCTATGTTACTCAGAGTAAATGTAGCTTTCTAATGGTGAAAGAATTTTCGAAATCGGCACAGTAGTTTTTGAGTTTATTCACAAAAACATACACACAAAAGTACAAATCTTTCCACTTTATAATATTAGTGTAGATAAGTTCGGACCTGCATACAAAAACGTTAAACATTGTCATACGAATAAAACTTACAAAGTAGGATTAAATTATTAATTTATCTAGTTGAGCCCTGCAGTTTTACCTATGTTGATCTTAATTTTATTCACATGCATAGTTTTAAGTCGAATTAAAAATATGACATGTCAATGTTTGTTGTACTAAATACTTCAAATAGCCTTTAAGATAATATGATATTATTTGTTTCGATATTAATATGTTTTCTGCCCTGTTTCAGCAAGGTATTGGCGTGGAGCTGGTGCGCGCGCTGGACAGCCACCCGCCCAGCGTCTCCAATGTCTTCTGCGAGTGTGACTCCAAGGATGACGTCGTGAGTATTTATTTTTTGTAGAGCAATGCCGCAGTTTTCCTCGAAGGAGGCTTTCACTACTTCACTGGTTAAGTTGAAGAGACTATAAAAACGCCTTCAGCCACGAGTTATTTATTTTAATTCTTATTTCACGCATTACAAGTTTTTTTTTATATTTTTCTTACACGATAGACTAGTGTCTAGCTAGGTCTGCACACAGTTTTTTATTACTTATTTTTATTTCCTCAGAGGTTTAGTAGCTTACGATATGCTATGCTTGCTTGTATCTATTATCGCGGAAAAAGAACCCTATGTCCTTTCCTGGGGTTCAAACTGACTTTACACGACTTTATGCGACGCGACACTGCTAAGCCATGTCGTCGTGGCTCTGTTCAGCTATGGCGTCGCGACGCTTCCATTCTACGGCGTCGCGACGCTGGTAAACTATGGCGTAGCGATGCTGCTAAACTAAGGCATCGCGACGCTACAAAGCTATGGATCGCGACGCTACCAAGCTATGGATCGCAACACCTCTCAGCTATAGCGTCGTGAAGCAGCATAGCTATGGCGTCGCGACGCTTTACTGCCATACATACATACCTACATACTTACATAACATAACATACGTACATACTTATTAAACACCTCATAACAGCCAAGATGATCGAGACGAAACAATAAAAGTTATATTCCCTGGACCATGATTTCTATACACAATAATAAAACATAGAGAAATGTCCTAACATTATAATATTTCCCGACACATAGCCATAACAATACATAATGCATAATATAAATATACTCGATCCCATAAAGTGCTACCTATAATAATCTGCGCAATAACTAGGGTGACCAGGTGTCCCGTATTTTACGGATATTACTAAATTTACACAATTTTTACCGTCCCATGATTTGGGGACTTATAAGGAACAGAACAGTGTTCCATATTTTTTTGATTCGATTACATTTAATACACACAGCTGTGCATAGCGCAAACGCATGTTCAATCGTATGACGTAGAAAAGTGTTATAATGATAGCGCATAAGTAGAGAGGGAGGATAGTAATGTTCCTTAAACTTTCATTAAGAAATTTAGCAATAGGGGTTCAGTATAGGTATGAAATGTCAAAATCTATGTAGTTAGTACGTTAGTTTTTTTTTGTAGCCTATGTTAGATCCCAATGCTGGGCAAGTGTCACTGTCACGGGTAGACTGCAAGGGCGACGAAACGTCGGGAACTAAAATCAAAATAAATCATGAGAGAATCCGTTTAAAACTAGTGTTATTTCAACAATAAAATTTTATAAATATAAGGTGCGGTAAAGTTCAGGAGTGGGTGCTTGGGACGAAGTTTCGGGTTGAATCTGGGAGAGCCTGGCGAACGACTGGTGGGATGACAAGGGTGTGAATAATGATAGGTTATTTAATTGAGTACCTATGGCAAATTTTAGAAATAAAAAAAATGGATATTCATATTTAAAATACTAAGTAATTTTTCTTGGATCCAGATTTTTCAATGCAGTTGTCCTGTAAAATCGGAAATCATTTGTGGTCACCCTAGCAATAACGGTCCCATAAAACTCTCGTAAAACATACACTATTACTAAACAATTCCGATGTGACATAAAATGTTATGGGTACAGTAGCTAAAGTATTATACGTTAAGATTATACATATTTATCACGACTATTATTCTTTTAAGGGTAGGTAGTAATTGCGCTATGCATAACCATATAAGGAAGTTTTAAAAATAAGTTGTACAATACCGACCCACTGCTGGGTACAGGCTTCTTCCCATAGAGAAGGAACGAGCTTTGATTACACGCATCCCGTGAACTCAGAATCTTGAAATTTGGCACGAAGCAACGTCTCATATCGCAGATACAGGAAAAATTGTGAAAACCGTAAATTTTTAGTTACATCATAATATAATTTTAAACCTAGGTTTGTTCGGAACCCTCAGTGCGTGAGTCCATCTCGCACTTGACCGGTTTTTTTATGTCGTCTATTATTTTTTAGAGAAAATTGTTTATGTATTTGAATTTTTTTTTCTTAAAAAAACGACGCCCGCATTAAGGAATTTAATCACAATCAAAGTTTCACAAACATTCAAATCACCATGCACAAAGAACACCCAGACTTGGAATAAGCATTTGTGGTTCACACAAATGCTTGTCCCATGCGGGGATCGAACCAGCAGCACGTCGCGCACAGTGGTAATTAGCGTGGTGACCTATACCACTCGGCTATCCGTGCAGTCTATATAATATAAGCAGACTTTCTGTAGCGTCTTCTTTATAGGATACTCCTCACTATCAGACTTAAGCCGGCAATTGGGTTGACTCAAAAAAATCTCGTTAAAAAAAATACCATTGTAACTAGTATCAGTTGTAGATATGAATTATAATTCAGAGTCCCAGCCTATGATAAATGCTATTAAAAACAAGATTGGATGAATGCATTCCGTTTAACGCAATCACGACGTCCGTTGTTGCTGCGTTTACAATTGAATCGTTCCGCATCGTAAAACGAAACGCAGTTTAGTTTTATGCAATAAAAATGTAATTTAATATTGTATTGATTACTAATACCACACTAATACATTGCTTTGTTATGATGATGTAATAACTATGTAATAAGAATAGGAATAGTAGTAATAAAAGAAACTTTAATTATCTACTACAATAACGGCTAATGATCGCAAGTCAGATAGATGCCCTAGATGGCTAGGGTATCGGACTAGCGATCTTATGGTCGCGGGTTCAAATCACACACATCGCTCTATCAACGTGAACCCACTCGTAACACAAGCAGCACCTTAATCTTAAATTTGAAAATTAAATTTTCATACAAACATGTATTATTTTATTACTAGATGAAAACCCGGCTCCGCTCGGTTTAAATGTGACTCATGATACACAATGTAGGTAAATTATCTGTAGTCATCGGTTCTATAATATCGGTTCAATTGGCCAATCTCAGGTTTAAAGAAAGAACACATAACAAAGAGTTTATCATAAAAAAGGAGTTTATCATGAAAAAAGTTTCAAAAACAATATTTTCGCGAAACGTCAACGACTGAAGAAAAGTATTAAGTTTTGATGATTAACTCAATGTTGCCGGCATTTTCAGGCTACTTAGGCCCATAGATATATACCTTACAGACTACACATATATTTTATAAGTACATTTTGTGTTATTAATATAAACGTTTCGTTTTACACAGTCAAATGAGTCACAGTTCTTTGTGATGGCTACTTCTTTGGCGCGACGTACGCGATGTGTTAATTGGCGAGGCGTATATGATGCAACGGAACGTGAAAAAAGCGAAATAAATATCGCGTTCCGAAACGATTCTGGTCCCAACTATCATGCAACTGTCATACGCCCTGTCAGCACTGTAATCACTTCAAGGAGGTTGTATGATAATAAACTCCTTGAATCACTTCGAAGCAGAATTATCTGTTACGGAACGCGGCCTTATTAATTACCCAAGATGGCGACTGCGGTTTTTTGTTTGTCAGTGCCATTAGAATTTAACGAAATTCTCCATAATCCGAATTTTGCGGATATATGTTGTCGACTCGAAATCAATATTTTTTTATGTTTTGTTATTCATATAAGGTTTCGATCGAGTCTACCGTAGCCCTGAACGAAATTATTAATATAGATAAATGAGAAGTAGGAAAAATATATTGAGTGTAGATTCTACATTTTGAAATACTAAAAATATCGCATCATTACAAATTAAAGCTAAAAAAAGTTTGTAACTACAATACAACTTAAAAGCTTATCGTAGACTTTGAGTAGCACTTCCGTAGCACTCGCTACGAATCTTTAAAAAAAGTTAGAAATAGCTAAAAATATAAATAAAAAATAGCCTTTCTAAAGTCAAAAGAAGTCACTAATTAAGGGGACACCCGGATTTGAACCGGGGACCTATCGATCTGCAGTCGATTGCTCTACCACTGAGCTATATCCCCGATGAGAGACTCGTCCAAATATGGAACTATAACACTCTGTGTGTAGGAGTAAGATACGATCGTCCAATATAATTTGAGCTCTTCATTTGTTTTGAATGAACTATGTATAGCTTGTGCTATAGGCCTTGTTATACCAGCGAAGTTAGGGCATTGAACTTATTTATCTAAAAGGGAATTGTGAGAATATTGCTTTGTTTTTTTCTTTGAAAAGCTGAATAGGCATTTGCGATATCATAAATCAGTCTGAGAATGGTTCATTTTGGGTTGTTTACGTACCTAATGTTTTATAAAAAAACTAGCTGTTTCCCGCAGCTCCGCCCGCGATCTCAATTTTTTGATTGATATTTGAGATTTAAGCTATCCTATCTTTTAAGTTGGATCAAATTGCACACGGTGCGCAAATTTGTTTAAAATCGGGTCAGTAGTTTCGGAGTTCATCCCGGACAAACATCGTGACACTGGAATTATATACTAGATATAGCTTTTTTTTAAATGGTGTACCAAATTCATGACCGCTCTTTTTTAAATATCACATTAGCAATTGGCCTTGCAACTTTAACCAATATTTTTACTGACTGGAAAAAATTAAGAACAGTGGGTACTTGAATTTATTATGTACTAACATACGACTGTTATGGCAGCCAAGGCTGGAAGTCTTATGTCAGCTTTTCCAAGCTAATGAATAAAGTTTTAGGGATACATAAAAAGATGTCTTGGTAAATATTTTGAACCTAGTTTTCTGTTAGCGAAAATACATCGACCCGTTGCGAACTTTGATTGCGCAATGCAGGATAATGACGTCACCACACGAACCGTAAGACTAGATCCAAGTTACAGATATTTTTGTGGTAGTAAAGGTTTTGTTCCTTTGTGACGTACGCGGTGCACGATGTCAACGCCACGTTAGCTTCATCTCAAAACCAAATTCAAAATGTTTTTATTTCTAGTAAACCAAAACAAGGCGCTTTAGACACTCCTATGGAGCAGAACCGGCAAGAAACTGAAAGAAATAGGTTACCTTTTTAAAAATGTAGGTTTTCCAATGGATCAAATTGAATATGCGTCAATAACGCTCGGAACATGAAAGACGAAAAAAAAATCTATATATATAAAAATGAAACCCGTTTTCCGTTGTCACAACATAGCATGAAAACGGCTTGACCGATTTGGCTGATTTTGATCTTGAAATGTTTGTGGAAGTCCAGGGAAGGTTGAAAAGGTGTAAAACATAAATAATAAGTAATAAAAAAACTTCCTAAACTCGGGAATTACCTTAATTAATTTACTTTTGACAGAACGAAGTCTGTCCGGGCAGCTAGTCTATTATAAAAATGAAAACTTTCACTACGGAAGAGAACAAGAGCAATTATTTTTATTCTGAGTGATAGGCTGGGAAACCGGCGCAGCCTTAACGTCCAGTCCACCAAACCTTAACGAGACCAAAATTGCTCCTATCTCAGCACTACGACATGGAATGTCGGAGCGCTGGTATTCTGATGTGTACTCACGAAATAAACCCTAACAGGAATGTCAAGGCATGTCATGTACCTTCCAGAAATACAGACTTGGATAGAACTGTGTTTCCAAATAAACAAGCTGAATTAAAGATTTCGACTTTGCAGCCAGTGTTACAAAATAAAAGTTAATGAAAATAGCGAGAGAGAGAGTTACATGCAAACATAGACTGCACGGATAGCCGAGTGGTATAGGTCACCACGCTAATTACCACTCTGCGCGGGTTCTGCGGGTTCGATCCCCGCATGAGACAGGTATTTGTGTGATCCACAAATGCTTGTTTCAAGTCTGGGTGTTCTTTGTGCATGTGATTTGAATGTTTGTGAAACGTCCGCGACACAAGGATTAAAATTCCTTAGTACGGACGACGTTTAATAAAAAAAAAACCGGCCAAGTGCGAGTCAGACTCGCGCACCGAGGGTTCCGTACAAACCTGTAGGTATATAAGTAAAAGTTATGGTATTTTTATTGCTAAATGAAATGTAGTAAGTTTAAAATTATTAAAAATATTTTTATTATATGATATAACTAAAAATGTATACTTTTCGCAATTTTTCCTATATCTCTGCTATAAGACGTTGCTTCATACCAAATTTCAAGATTCTGAGTTCACGGGAAGTACCCTGTAGGTTTTGATTCCCTTGCGAGTGTCGAAAATTTGCGGCATAAACGGGAGTATCTTTTGATCGCGTTGACTTAGAAGTTTGATTTTTTCACAGCTCCAAGAGACCATAGACTTGAGTATTTGATATGAATTTCAGCTTGATACCTCCACGCGTTCCTGAGAAAAAAGGTCTTGACAGACAGACAGACAGACAACAAAGTGATCCTATAAGGGTTCCGTTTTTACCTTTTGAGGTACGGAACCCTAAAAACACATTTTCTTTCTCTCTTTCTCTCATAGCCAGTTTCCTTTCTAAGACCCAGTGCATGCCTATGAGCTAGAAAGGTCTTACTTCAGTCGTGTAGTCTAAAGCAACCTCGATAATTTTTTTCAGACCATCACGTGTGACTGTGAGGCTACGCCCGCCTTCCAGCTGAAGGCGTTCAGTCAACGAGGAGAGAAGGTCGAAGTGTCACATTACAGAGTCAATGTCAACAGGTAAGTGACATCGACAACAAAACCGAACTATGGTTCTGATTCTCTTGTAAGCAAACTTTGCTAAAAGAAAACCATTGCTATCTCTCACTAACATACAGTGTGAGAAAAGGACAGCAATAATTTGAAGCGGCGGAAGCCTAATGGCTAGGGCCTCGGACTTGCGTTGTGGTTGCGGGTTCGAATCCCACCCATTACACTACCGACGTGAACCCACTCGTAACATCTTAGCTTAGCACGAGGGGTTAACGAGATTACTAGTAATGTGCGATCAACATTGCTAATAATGTTTAAAAAAAAATACAACTAACATAAGAATCTCAAACTAGTTTTCGCCTCATGAGAATTGTAATCGGAAGTAATTTATTGGCAGCTCCAATTTTCATTTGTCCTTTTTTAATTAAGTACTAGAGAAAAATATGACAATAAAAGAAGTTTAGTGCGTTTTAAACAATAGTGAATAGTGTCAGAATAATTTAAAAAGTAGGTACATAATATCTTTGAAAAGATCACATTGGTAGGTTCTTGGGTTGGTTTCTGCTAGGCCACGACGTATCTTGACTTCTACATTATATGATTTATTCATTCTCTTACTCTCGAATATAATAAAAAATTAAGTAACAATTTTGAAGAATTTAGTATTACAGCGAAGAGTTACGAAAATAAAAATATATAAAAATAGGTGTATTGTTGTTTATACAACCTTATTTCTTCTACCTATATCTAAGTACCACAGAGTACATTATATATATATAAGTAAGTACATTTTGACTGGTGCCAAAACAAACCAATTTGAGGTATATATCCAAAAAAAATAGTTAACTTATTTGATTATACAATAAAAGAATCCTTCCTAAAATCAGTGATATCGAATAGGTCTGTAAACATTAATCATAATTTTAATATAATGATAGCAAAATATTACTGTTTCATACATAATTGCTCGTTTTACATTCAATTTCAGGTTCCGCGCCCGTTTGAACGTGGTGTGCGTGACGGACAAGTTGACAGGCGAGTTGAAGTGCGACGGCTGGCCAGAGGTGAAGGTAGCATTAGCGCCAGTGGGAGCTCTACGGCCCAACACCACGGAAAGCAACCTGCAACAGCTTATCAGGTAATAAGCACATCAGATAAGAATGATCACAGTTACACTAGATACAATCGTAGGCCACTATAGACAGGCAAAGTCATTTCTGATCGACCCTCAAATTTGTCACCGCCTGAACGTCTAAAAACACCTTCAACAATTTCAATTAATTTATTATCTCCTTTATTTTAAAATATACATATAAATTACATTTTTAAATATATACCTACTACAAAAAAAATATACATTTAAAAATATAAAAAACAGTCCCCAACCGGCATCGGGAACAAGGTTCAGGCTGCCGGTGGTTAGGGCTCCAGAGAGAGGAACCTCCTCACAATTAATTTTATTTTTACTCTTTTCCAGTGACATAGTGGTGAACGCTCTACGCAGCACCAACCTTCAGTTCAACCTATCCCAGTACCCCACGTGTCCCAGACTGAGGCGGCACGTGGAGACTGTGGGTCCCAGGCTGCCTCTACATTATGACTCAATGGTAAGCACCATAACAAATAAATTACAGTAGATATGATGTAAATTGCCATCAATTTAGAAAGAATTTGGGATCTGTGTTTTATACGGAACCGCAGTCATCAACCCGCTTGTCCAGCGTGGTGTCTAAGGCAACAAATACCCCATGATTGTGCGCTATAACACAAGGCTCTCGTAGGCGTGGTATAGGAAACCCCAGGACCAATGTCCTGACGGTAGCTGGGTCGGACTGGATGTGGAAGACATAGGACTGGATGTTGTGACGCAACGCGAGAGAGGCCTATCTCCAGCGATAGGCTGATAAATATAAAGATAATTTCTTATAAACCTCAAGATGGCGCTCAAGAAACGTTATATACTAATTTAATGATTCTAGGTGCACAGTTCCAAAGTGTTCTTCCCATGGAGAAGAACCGGCAAGAAACTCCATAGGTTACTCTTTTAAAAAATGATATTGTACAATATTAGACACTGATATGCGTCAATGCCGCAGTTAGCCTGCGGTAATGGAAAACATTGGATTGGATGGATGGATTGGCTGATCTGTACTTTAATAATATAATGTGTGCGCTATTAGCAATGAGGGACGTTAGAGAACAAGTCCTTCAATTGCTCCTTAAATTTTAATATCGGTAAACCCTACAGCTTTCAATTAGCCATGAGTTTCTCGCGAGAACCTACTCCAACCCTTTATGGCACAAATAGATTATTTTTAAGAGATTTTTGACTGGCCTGTTGGTCTAGTAGTTAGTGACCCTGACTGCCAAGCCGGAGGTCGGGTTCGATTCCCACCCAGGACAAATCTTTGTGTGATGAGCACGATCTTTTATTCTGTGTCTGGGTGTTATTTATCTATAATATGTATGTTTTTAGAAATATATAAGTATGTTTATCAGTTTTCTGGTTGACATAGTACACAGACTCTGCCTAGTTTGGGATCAGATGATCGTGTGTGAGGTGTCCCAAGATATTTATTTATTTATTTTATTTTATTTATTTCTGATGTTTTCAGTTGCAGCAGGACCGCCAGCTGTACACCAGCACTCCTAATTCGATGGCGGGCAGCACGAACCTGCTCGGAGACAAGAGGCTGCTCGTCAAACTCGTCAGCGCTAAGGACTTGGGAGGTCAGATCAGTTTTAAAGTTTTGGCTAAATGTTTCTTTTTGGAGATTTAGAGTGGATTTTACCGAACTTTCATTCCCCGTTCATGGCTTATACTTCAGATAATTTGATTTTTTGGCATATTAAAAACGAAAATTTTTGACGGCATTTTAAATATCCGACTTTGGTCAAATGAGGAATAACTGATTGGTTTTGAGTTAGGCATATATATTGTGCGGGTGGCATTATATCTCTATGGATATAGAGGAATAAGATAGCTCATGCTCACAGGAATAGCTCATTGTATGTATACGGTTTTCAGGTAAATCCGGGTGCATAGCACCTTACTGCGTAGTGGAGATGGATGAGCCGCCACAAAAGAACCAGACGGCCTTCAAGAAGGACACCAACAACCCGCAGTGGGAGGAACACTTCCTCTTGTAAGTTTTTATTGTAATCATATAACTTCTTAATGAAATACAAATAGAAGAGAGATTTTTTTTGCAACCTCAGGCTGGACTCGAACCCTGACTATATGCTTGAATGAAAGCAAGATATTCTTGTTTCGTTTACCTATTTGTCCAAGAGGAACAAATTTTCAAAGTGTTGTGTTTCACTTACTTAAAATATATTAATTAAAACAATATGTTAAAATGTAAGTGACAAATAGACAGTTAGTCCTGTTTGTGGGTTGTCGATTCGAATCCCATTGCAACAACGAAATGTGCTGTGAAAAGCAATGTGTGACTTACATTGCTAGTAAAAAAAAACTTATCAATACACTATATACAACATGTAACAAAACCCCTGTCAGATCCAATAAAGGCGTATTCGTGGTAGTTCATGAACCGTCTCGCATAGGCGGCTTCTTTGACACCAAACTGTAGGTAGTATGTACGTGACCTTTGAGGAGCGGTCAGTTGTACAGCTGTTGCCTTGGATCAGTTTTTATTTGTATTTAAATATTTTGACTGGGGAAAAGTTTTATTCTCCAATCCATTAAATGGCTACGTATATGTGTTCGCAGTACGATACCGAATAATATTCTCTGGGATCGGACAGGGTTTTTGTTACACGCTGTATATATTATACATTGGTCCTTTCGAGGAGCTGTGTCCGACTGACTGGTTTGTATGTTCCCAGCGACCTGTCCCCGCAGACGGCGGAGCTGCTGTTCGAGGTGTACGACCGCAGCGGCCCGCCCTCGCCTGGAGGGGGCGCGGCACAACACAGGTTAACACACTTTTTTTTTTCTTCCATTAGGGAACAGGTGACCATCCTAGCTTACTAGGATAAAACTCCAACCAATATCGCGAAAAATCCTCGAGTTATGCCCTCTTAAATGTATGGGGAAGTCTTTTTTTTTCTCTCGTTCTTTTCTTCCGTCTTATTTTTTTCTGGAAATCTTGAATGTTTGGTAAAGTTCCACTAAGTAGTGAGCGGTTTCGGCAGGTTTCTGGGGCTGGGGCTGGTGGGCATCGAGGAGCTGGTGGCAGCACCCTCGCAGCGCCAGCAGATCGCGCTGCAGACGCGACCCATGGAGGAGCACGACGTCAGCGGGACCCTCACCGTCGAGGTAACACTTATAAGATTTGGTAAAGTAACATCAGAAAACAATTTAGGAAAAATAACCTAGCTATGTAATTATTCTACGACACCATTGATAGGCGGTGAAGGAAAATCGTGAGGAAACCTAGATTCCAAATATTGGAATCTGAAATCGCCAACCCGCAATGAGCAAGCGTGGTGATCAATGCTCACTCCTTCTTTTTATGGGAAGAGGCGTGTGCCCAGCAGTGGGACGGTATTATTATGTATATTATAGTATAATGATATGCGTATCTTTGGGATCTGACCGATAAGATTCAAATTCATTTTCAATGATTTAGCCTTGTATACAATTACACGAATAGTAATTTTTGCACATTTTTTTATCTATTAACCTTGTTGAGAAACATTTTTTTTTTTTTCGGGCAATTTGACATCTGCCTTGTTTCTGAATTGGGAATTTTAACTTGAAAAAGTCTTAAACTGTACGTACAGCCATATTGTCACACGCTGTCACACGTTTGCTTAATCAGATATTTTTTTGGAGCCGTTCTTCAGGTAAATCCATTAAGACTGGAAGCCGACCTCTGTCGGCCCCAGCTAGGCAGATGTCCTCAAGTTGAAATGCTCAATTAGGAAACCTGCTCTTACTTGTGCCCAGTAGGTCATATGATTGCATATGGATGCTTGTGTTTTTCGCAACCTAATTTCTGTATCTCGCCCAGTTCCTGTTCATCGAGGGAGCAGACATCCCGGACCTGGGCTCGCGGCCGGTCAAGATCAAGGAGAGTCTCCGTACCGTCTCCCCGCACGGACACCTCACCACCACCACTAAGACCATCTTCAAACAGAACGGTAACACTCCTCGATTTGAAACTAGCTTTAAAGCTTGATATTCAGTCATTTCTAACTGGCAAAATACCGACAAGATCTTTATTCTCAGATAAAGTCAGATATGGCCATGTATCCACTTTATAAGCAATTATATAACAAGATTAATTAAGTTCCAAATAAACCCAAATCAATTTTGTTGCCCTTTGATAAAAACACTTTCATACAGTGACAGGTCACGTGACTTATGTTTATTAGAAAAATTGATTTTAAATTTTAAGATTACGACCCATGTTTCTTGGGGAAAGTTATTCAGTTTTATGCACCTGATTACCTCGTTGAATATACGCACTCCATAAAAAATAATCCTGTATGTTGTAAATTGAAATATGTACTTTTAAGTGACGTCAGTAATTTGTATATAATATTAATATAATATTTCAGGACACGACAACTCTCAACTAACAGAGTCAGCGCTTCGCGAACTAGAGCTGAGCCCAACTAACGCAGCCAACAAGTCCACGCTGATCATACACTCCGTGCAGAGGGTAAGCACTACTCTAACAACCGACCTCGCTGTGAGGCACGAGGACTCATGCCTCGACCCGAGGCCTAGTACATATTAATAGCTTCTAAATGTTCTACTGATCCTCAATAGCCTTTTAAATAAAAAATTGGTTAAATTTACGACCTGCCTTAAATCGAGGCCACGGACTTAGGCGAAGGCTTCCTAAGAAATTTTAACTGATGCCTTATGCCTTCCGTAACAAATTAAATTAAAAAATTGCATAACAGTTAGCATACGGAAGTGCATTACGACTTTATCCTTGTGCCTCACAAGACCTGGTGATAAAAAAACATGTCCTACATCCCTACATTGATTTCATTAAAATACAGATTAAGAATGTTACCCCTGCAAAATATTTTGATTTACTTTAACGTAATAATGAAATATTACTGTCGTTTTTATATCAAGTTATTTATGGGAACGATTAGACTAAAAATGTTTATTTATTTGCGAGTTATTCAAATTCTTACAAAAATAACTCAACAAATTCGACTGCATGGATAGCCGAGTGGTATAGGTCACCACGCTGATTACCACTGTGCGCGACGTGCTGCGGGTTCGATCCCCGCATGAGACAAGCATTTGTGTGATCCATAAATGCTTGTTCCAAGTCTGGGTGTTCTTTGTGCATGTGATTTGAATGTTTGTGAAACCCCCGCGATACAAGGATTAAATTCCTTAGTGCGGGCGTCGTTTTAAAAAAAAAAATATTTTTTAGTAAAAATTATGGTATTTCTATAAAAAGCTATTTCTATTTAGTATTAATAATGTTCTTGTTTTCAAAAACTTTAAAAGTGGATATGTCTCAAAAAGAATAATAAAAAAAGGATTTTCAATACACATTCACAAATAATTAGAAGATACATTATTCGGTTTTATGTAAACAAAAGTATTTTAATCTTAACGTTCCCATAGATAACATTTTCAACCCTGTAAATAGCGTGTCCCCACAATTAACGGTTTTTCGGTTTTCCTTTCCATTGCGTGCGTGTGCCGTTAACATGACAGGAACCGAAGAAATCTATCAAGGTGAGTCACAACACTAATATAACAATTAGAAACAAGCACTTTTATGTATGGCTATGTGATAGGTCCGTGTTTTAGAAATACGTCAGTTTGCATAGAATGCATGTTTCAATGGTTTAATATACGGCACTCGCCAATCTTTATGGCCGCTCTGAATGTAGCCGTCGGTACGAACTTGCGCATGGCACACTCATTCTACTACATACTCCCATACACACTACTCATACACTGTCACTATCGCGCGGGAGGCGAGGACGCTTGCGGGTGGAAGACAGCGCGCGCCTCTCCGCCCCGCGTACCCCCGCTGATACCTGATAGCGTGTTCTGCGCAGCGTCATGCGGCTAGCTTCGGAGCGGACATAAAGTTTGGCGAGAGCTGTACATGTTATGATAATTGAGAAGGACAGACAGGGAATTAGAAAGATTCATGCACAAAAAAAACAATGTGCTTGATAAAATGTACCTACTGTTGTTGAACTAAATTTGTTATACTCAAATACGATCGATTTGATAATTAAAGATGAATCAGATTTTTTAGAACTGTACTTTTTTTGTGAACTTGTACTTTTTTAAATTTTGGACTGACAACGCTTACAAAATTAAAATATCCCTGATTAGTTATTGTTGAAATATGATAGATTCATATTTAACTTAAAAATGACCTTTATAAAGTATCAAGTACATATCTTTTTGTAGGCTAGAAATATAGGTAACATAATAATTAATTAGCAGTTTGCTCAGAAAAATAATTCTATAGAATTAACTGTATAGTATGTATTTTACATGTTTTACCCGTAGCATGTGTTTATATTTTAAAAGTTATTCTGTTGCGATATAAAACAACATTACGACTCGCAATATTTAATTAAAAATTAATTTTAATTACCAACGTAACTTTTTAGTACCAACAATATAAAATATATACTATTATATTAATTCAAAATGATAAATTCGCTTTCTAAATTATACTCAATAGTAGAAAATCGTTTCAAAATAACTTTTAAACAAGTGTGCTGTGTTACCAAACTAACCCCGCAAAAATCTACCAAAAAGGTCGAATTAACCAACTCGGGGAAATTCATTGAAGTGGAGAGAGCAGAAAATGAGACAGAAAATCCTGAAAACGGTAAAATTGAATGCGAGAGTGAGCCAGCAAAGTCTTTGACGGTCACGCCTAACGCATCGCCCGGGAAAACGGTGCGAATAAAGGAAAATGGCGCGAAAGCCAATGGAGACACCGATGTGGTAAGGATATCTTTGTGGTTTTCTACTAAAATAGTAATTATTGGTTTGTGCTTGGATATAGTTTAACTTTTCCTTGTATGTATATTTTTTATAGTAAATCTATTTAATTTATAGGTGGTTGAAACTTTTATATATTGTGTGTCTTTTAATTCAAAGGCAAGTTAAAATCTTTTCGCTATTTTTATAGCTTTATAGTTTACTGATGATAATCTTCTTTATTTTATCGTAAAACAACTGTTTATTTGCACCCGCGACTTTTTTTTTTGCAAAATTTTTTTCACGTTTTAAAGTAACTTTGTAAGTTAAAACATTTTTCCTTTTTGATTCATTAAATATACCTACTGAAAATCTTGGTATAACAGATATAAGGTATAAGCAATAACACAAAATTTGTCTTTTGTCAGAAAATTGGTTTTTATGATATTTCTAAGACTTAAAATTCAAAATCGACACCTGAAACTCCATACAGTTTCAGAAAATTACACTTATTTACAATTACATTTAATAATTACAAAAAAATCTACCACTTACAAGTGAACATTATCTTAATTGTAAATTTTCTTGTTTTTCCTAGGTGCCTTCCTAGGCAAAAATCTCCCCCAACATTGAAATAAAATAAAATAATTTATTGTTACTGAGATAATTTAAGTTTTCTTAACATAAGTTTATATATAATCCTGGCATAATTCTTCCAGCAGGGCGACTACGTGCACCCGGAGCCCGCGCCGGAGCCCGCGCCGCGCAAGCGCAGGAGGGACTTCTTTGGCACTATCAAGAGAAGGTATTGGTGCTGATTCCTCTGTACGCTAACTAAACTAAATTTAAACGATTGCTAGCTTTTACTAACATAAAGCGTGAGAAAAGGACGGCAACAGATAAAAACTAACTTAGAAATGTCCAAATAGTTGCCAGCCTTGAACATCACAGTGTTAGAGCACACGTTTTTACTTGTCGTTAATTATGTATGAGATTTTTAGTCGGAACTAAATTTGACAGTTCTAATTTTTGTCTGTCCTTTTCTAAATATGTACAACTGAAAAAGATGGCGATTGACTAAAATAATGTTAGTACGTGTTTAACAGAATCGGGGCCATTGTAATTACTGCTCTATGGGATATTATAGAACCATGATATAATATGAGCTACCGGGAATAATGAAACCGCTAGGGTCGCTAGTGTCGCACAAATGAGAGACGAGCCTATGATTGGTAGAAATTGACTCATTGCGAGACTACTTCTTTTTTTTTCTTCAAAAGGCCAGTCCTGAAAAATCCTGTATTTATTTAGCTACTCAATCATAAACAATCAACTGGCTGAAGTCTAAAAGAGGTTTGTGTTTCGACATTTCTTCTCAGGGTAGCCAGTTATGATACCTATATGTAGATATAGGTATCATAATTGGCTACCCTGAAAACGTCACTATTTTAAGCTCGCTGGAGTAGTCCAGCGACCTTAAAATAGTGACGTTTTAAAGTGATCAAAAAAATCCCAATTCATCGCGCGTTTCTTGCGAGATTGGGTCCAAACCCATTTTACAGAACGACAACGGATCAGTATGATCACTGGTTCTGTGTCTGGATCTCATTTATCTATATTAAGTGTGTATTGAGAAACTTTTAAGTATAGTTATCAGTTGTCTGGTTACCATAATACAGGTGCACCTTAGTTTGGGACCAGATGGCCGTGTGTGAGTTGACCCAAGATATTTATCTTTACACCATACGTCGCTCTGACTTGACATTTTTTTAAATACCACTCTACTGACTTTTCTGTCTCACTGTAGGGTGGGTATCTCATAACTCATATCAAACGAACTTTGAACACCTACGTATAACAGTACCCACTATTATTTCCAGACTAGGCCGGTCTCGCACTCGCGGCGCGTCGCTGGAGCTCACAGACTCCGAGCTGGAGACACAGAGCCGCATCCGCAGCATCAGCGCTGAGAGGAACTCACATGGTACGCTATACAACCTTTATTACCTATTAAATTATACAGCGTGTAACAAAAACCCTGTCCGATCCCTTTTTTTTTCCGCTGGGAAAAAATGCTGTTACGCATGCCCTTCCCGTCGGGGGACGGGAGAGGGGTATGTGGGACTCCCCGGTAAAGTCGTTCCCGGTATACCCACTAAAAATACCCAGCGGCACTCCGACCTCGCCTGAGTGGAGGGGGCCTGGGAGTCTATGTCGTCCAGTCCGATCCCTAAGAGTATTATTCGGTATCGTACTGCGAACACATATACGTAGTCATTAAATGGATTTTATTTTTCCCCAGTGAAAATAATTAAATAAAAATAACAACTGATCCAAGGCAACAGCAACACTGACCGCTCCTCAAAGTTCACGTAGTACTACCTACAGTTTTGTGTCAAAAAAGCCGCCTATGCGAGACTGTTCATGAACTGTACCACGAATACGCCTTTATTCGATCGGACAGGGGTTTTGTTACATATTGTATAAATAATAATAATAAAATAATAAATCTTTATTCCCAAAAAAAAGTTTCTAAATATTACGTTATTTTATAGCTAAGGCAATGGTTATGTCCATCGAATGAAGACTGTAATTTTTAGGCCCTACTGTAGCCATTATTTCAAATACCATCATGTATTCTGTTCATTTAAAAGTCCAGCAGTCAAGCATCCGATCAGGACAAAGGCGGTAGGCAAGCCTCTTTAAAAAAAATTTAAATATAACAGTACTTGGCCGCTGTATCTTGGCGAACTTAAAAAGCGATACAAGATATTGTCGTCCCTTTCTCTCCCACCGATTATGTGAACTTGCATCTCACACAAACAGTCTTGTATCTCGTATTAGACTCGCCAAGACTCGGCGGCCGTAGTATGTACTCTGATGCTTAAATCTTAATTTGTGTGTTTCTTTTTTATGTTTAAACACCCACAAATGTGGGTAGCTAACACCCTCGATTAACATATATGCCTCTTTTTATCTCGAAACATATAAGCCGCGGGTAACACAGCGGTACCCCGCTAGTATAATAATAATTTCTGACCTTGTATCATTGTTTCCACAGACAAGGCGTTATCCGTTCCCAACAGGAATGTGTACTCGGCGGGGGCGTCGCCCGCGCAGTCCGGAGACGAATCCAGGACATCTCGGAGGTACAGCACCATTGTACTATCAGCTGTAGGGTACTAGATTAGTTCAATTGAGGATACAGCAACTGAGATTAAATAAAAACACTTTGAAAATTAAAAAGCACGACTTATCTCGCTATAATTGAATAGTGATGCCGCCGAATCGTACATTTTTTTTTCTTTTTCCAAAGTTATGGTTTTTATGACATACCATAAATCAAATCTATTATAGTGGAATAAACAATTGATTATTTTAGGCAATAGTGTTAGATGCAATGAAATGGGTTGTAGAGATCAAATAGACTGTTTCTTAAAATACGGTATTCAGCTAAATCCGTTAAGACTGGTAGTCCCCTATACAGGATTAATTTAAAAGGTGCATATATTCTACGAGGTAATCAGGTGCATAAAACTGAATAACTTTTCCCACGGTCATAGGTCGAAATCTTAAAATGGAATTAGCTTTTCATAAAAAGATAGGTCACGTGACTTATGTTTGTATGAAAAGTTGACTTTTAATTTTAAGATTTCGACCTAAGTTTCTTTGGAACTCCTTTTAAATTAATCCTGTATATCTTGGGAAAAGGTTAGGCAGATTATCTACATCAAGGGGTTATTTCAAGTTTGAATAAATTGATTTATGGTTGAAAACGAGTTTTTCTCGCATGGTCACACTTTAATATGTTTATGGGAACTTGTGGTCTCGGTTGTGGGAGCTATGGAAAATGTATGTACCTATTTGAATCTTTCTCAAAAATATTTAATATAGATTACCTACTCGTTTACTCTTCATAATAAGAAAGGGGCTTGGTGGTGTGGGAATTATATTATTATAAACCATTTAGACATTATGCAAGCAACGTATTACTCTATTATTTAGGATTATACAATATTTTCCTTCGTCGAAATGTAAAAAGGTTATTTATATAATAGATGGAATGAAAAAAATAAAAATAACTTTGTAATAACTGAATCAGCTTACTAATTGGCGAAGCCCGAATTTATCAATAATAATAAAATTAGATTTGTTTGGGCTATAATATTAAAATCGTAGAGGCATGGCAAGACTACATTATTTTTTTATTTATTCATAATATCTATAATTTAATATAACTTCACCGATATGATTAATATACACCGAATATAACTTCAGATAAAACTAACTTCACCGCTTTAGCAAAATAATGCCGTCTTGCCAAATAATTATTTTAAAACAATTAAAATTATGGCAACATCGACACTAATAAAGGATTTTTCTCTTTTTTTCATCTGTCAACACTCACATGCGCTGGGGGTAATGGCACTCTGCAATCTGGTAACACTGGTTTTTCATACTAAAATATTTTTACATTATTACATTACGCGCGTACGGAAATGCTTTATTTTATTTTTATATTCATGCTTTTGCACGGTTTTCTATTTTTTATTTATTTATTATATCCATCTTTCTTGTGATAACATCTATCCTAATTATCCATTTTCCAAAAACTATCCAATTTTATTCCATTTTCATCCACCATTGTCCTACCCAACTGGGGACACAATTAACCCTAAAAGGTCATCTCTTAGCGAAGTGTCCGGGTTCAGTACGGCTTCGGCGAGGACGTTCATCCATGAAGCATCGACCCTGGTGCTCGAGACCATCGAAGCTGGTATAAAGAAGCACTACCTGGTCCCGCTGACCATCGCCCAGCGGTCAAGATGGCGGCGAAAGGGGATCAAGCTACATATATATAATGAGCACACGTTCATTGCTAAGCATCTCAGTGGGTGAGTTAAAACTAAAACTAAAAATCCTTTTTTCAGAAATGATGACCAATACAAAACTTGATTACGAGGAAAGGTGGGCGGGGGTTTGTCGCGCTATCTAATAATTTTGTGATAGCACCGTGTGCACAAAAAATACGGGTGTAATATTTTTTATTACCTAACTGACGGACTGAATAGAATTACGTTTTCTTTACCCAGTCAACATGCCTATTACAAAGAAAACAATTCGAACAGTATCTATTACTTTCTCCACACACAATCCAGAGTGTTAAATTTACAAAAATAAAGAATACTAATACAACATGTGTGAACCCTCTGCAGTGGCACAGTGTGCGAGGTGTGCAACAAGACGATAGCGCGGCGGCTCGGCAAGCAGGGCTACGAGTGCCGCGACTGCGTGCTGCGCTGCCACAAGCACTGCCACGTCAAGGTGCCGGCCACCTGCCCCAGCTCCACCGTGCACAATATGGAGCTGTAAGTACCACACTCTACATTATACACCCACTAGTTGCGCCCAAAATGTATAGTTTGAGTAGTTACGCCCAAAATGAAAATGAAAAAAAAATGTTGTGTACTAGAAGCTCTACTCACAAGAAGGACGCAAATGATAAGTGTAACGCGTTGAAGACTTGAATAGTTGTGTTAGAAATGGAGGTGAAGATCTTACAATTATAATTATCTTATTTTAAGCGGCGGTGGCTTAATGGCTAGGGAGTCGGATTTGCGGTCATGCCGTTGCCGGTTCAAATCCCACCCATTGAACTAGATAATAACAATTTAGGAAATTAGGTCCTGCGAATTAGACGTCACATATTTGCAATAAGTATCTACTAAATATAACATAATATTTCCGTTTTTTTTAAAACTTACTCGTCTCAATTGGTATATACTAGATCATTCGTTCATTATAATTTAATAATTGTTCATATCATGATAATCACGGTAAGTTGTAAGTGATATAAAATTCATATACCTCACATTTTTATCATTTACATACATAGGTTCAGGTTGAAACACAAAACTTTTCCTAATCATAATCCAATATGAAGACATTTTGTAGTAAAAAAATGTGTAAGATGAAAATTAGTAGTTTTGACCCCTATGAGCGTATTTTCCATAGAGCCTATTTCGCCATCGTCGTAAAACTTTTTCGAAGAATGATTTTGAAATTTTGACAGTGTCTGTCAAACTTCAAATTTATTCGTCGAATAAAAGTTATCTGACGATGGTGAAAATAATAGTCAGATAACTTTTATTCGGGGGATAAAATTGGCGTTCGACAGTTTTTTATGAGACAATCGCGGAACAAAACGTAAGAGGAGGTGCCACTCGGGTATCGCTAGCGTGATATAAATAGGCAACGTGTATCAACACCGACGTCTCGGATATAATAGAACTAATAGAAATTATGCCATTTTCCTGCGATTTAAATAAGCAAAAGTTAAAAGGGGTTCAAAAATAAAATCATAAGTGCTTAAACTATTTCTGGGCATAAACAAAATGTCTTCATAGTTTTTTCTACATTATTAAAGACACTTTGATGTTTTATAGTCCTCCAATTCTGTTCGAGGACCAGTAAAGTCTCAAGGTGTGTAATTAAGGACTCGTTCCACCGCTTGGTATTTATCAATATCAAAATGAACACTGCAGACACGCTAAAGAAAATACATTTGTAAAACCAGAATTTTTGCTTTTACATTCAGCACAGTCTTGAAGTCAAGCAAACAGAAATGCGTAAATATGACGTCAGAATTAAAAAGAGAAACGTCAAAATTACGCGGGAATATGTGCTCTCTAAAAAATCCTTGCTTGAATTCAATGGACAAAATTGACGGCATTTTAACATAATTTTAAAATATATTGCATAAGGAACAATCACTTACCTAACACTTACTTCATTTCAGCCGTAGTTTTTAGTAACTTGTAATATTTAAGAAAACTATTGGATTCGTACATAAGCTACTCTTTTTTTCATTAGAAAATTAGTATATAAGCTTAAGGCGTTCGATCCTTGCATTAGATATTAGTACCTACCTTGTTTTTATTTTATCAGATTTCTTCCTTCGATACTGTTGTGTAAACATGTTACAATACTTTATTGTAATTTGCAAAGAAATCTGATAAAAGAAAAATGCATTTAACAACTTAACACGCAAAAACATAATATTTTACATTAAAGTTTGAAGCTGGCCAAAGGTTCTACATACTCTCAAACACAAAGGACCAATTCTTCGTCAAATATAATACATTCTTAAGTAAAGTGTGTCAGAGCACTCAGAGCGTCAGCCTGACGTGGCGCTATACTATGACATGTCACTGGTCTGTCCAACTCCAACTGTCTACCGCCGCGTCAGAGCGCGCAGCGTTGCGGCATACTATCGCTGTTGGCTGTTGTAGTCAGGCGCTCTGACGCACGATATGTACACCTTCTATTTAAATAAGCCTTTAGAAAATGTATGACTTTTGGTCGGCCATTATTAATATTTCATCTATGCTGTATTGCTTATATGTATTTTTATTTTCAACGCTGCCAAAGGTCCCATTCCCATAGCTTTGGAAATGGAAGGTATTTGTTTAGTTTTTATCATTTTTATTAATTAATAAAGCTGTCACTAGCTCATGATATCGGGTCTTTATATCTCATTCATTTATCTTCTGGCAAGACGTTGCCTCGATGACATTGAAATAGTAGTCTAGAAAAAAAGGTGATTTTAATTAAAAGAACTTTTCTTTGCTAAGTTGCTGATTTAAGGACCCGAAGTAATATATTCTTATTTTTGAATCTGAAAATCACACGCCTATATCTTGTCTTCTCTAATTTTTATTAAATGACTCAAGAAAGAAAAAATCACACTTTCATTTTTAAAGCTATCTGCTAGTAAAAGAATACCGTATTTTCAATTAGGTAATTATGATAATTATCATCATCTAAAGAGCTAAAGAACATCTAAAGAGCTAGCTAGAGAAAAATAATTTTGCACTACATTTAATGAATTTTGAAGTATTTTCAAACAGAAATCTATGAAACATTACGTCACAATTATCTTGCTTTGCTGTCACATTTAGCGATCACCACAGTAACTACTCATGGTACAAAACTAATTTCAATCTTTATCACAGATAGAAAATAGAAATAATATTGAAAGATGTTTAGAAAATACAATTGCGGCGACTCCTGTTATAATCACGAATAAAATATATTGTTTTAGGTATATATTTTTAATGTTAAAATATATTTTTCTAGATCCATGCTCCCTGTGCTAAGCGAATAGTCAAGCTAAGCAAGAAGACTGCAAGAAAAAAAAACAAAAAAATACAAAAAAAAACTGATAACGAGCAATTTTCACTCAGGTTCTTTAAAAATATTGAAGTTTGTAGTCCTCCTTTTAATTATTTTTAGAGTGTTTTCGCATGGAACTTTCTTTTAATTTGCATTTGATTCTTAAATGTTGTGTTTTTGTTTACTTACTTTAAAAACACGTTTTTTTTTTGCATGGAGTTTTTTCATAGTTATTTTAGCATAGCAATACTATTATAATTATTTTCGCTGAAGGAAAATGTTGCAAGAAAATTAGTTTTGCTTGATTAAAAATAATGTTACCTTGTAGATTATTTTAGAAGTTATGTCGTGTATATTTGATGTCGTTTGCATGTAACATATTATGTTTATTTATTTAGCTTTTAGATATTATCCACATTGTTATATTTTTTACAGAAGAGGTGTTACTTTGGCTGAAGTTATCAGGAATAATATTGCATAAGGAAAATAAATAATATTCCAAATAGTAGGTATAAACTTATTTACCATAACTATTCAAAACAAATGCAAATTCTTCAGCTAATTTAGCACCTCAAGATTGTTTATAGTTTTTTCTAAGTCCGCCATTTTGTTATTAAAACGTTTTTTTTTTCTCTTTTACAGGACTTACATCGCATCTCCATATACAGACAAGAACATAAGGATGTTGTGAATGTTTACAGAGCAAGCTTGCTACATGCACAAAGCATCGGTTTAAAAATCTACTTAAATTATTATAAAAAAATCTCTAAGTACAACACCTATGTACCCTGCTGACATATTATACAATATATAGGCTTTTTTACATATATTTATATGAAATGAAGTTTTAAAATTAGTGTTTAAGTGAATCGTAGGATTTCTAAGCGTCGCTGACTATTTAAAATCTTTGATATGTTACCCGCTTTGTCACGTTGGAAACTGTTTACTCAGACGAAGTGATACAAAAGATAAATCCTACCTACGCCTTGGGAAAAGCTCGCCCAAACATGGCCAAAGACTGGATACTTGAGAACAATATTTCGCAAAATATGTCGAGCTGGGATAAGAATTATGTTAGTAGTTAATTCGATATTATGAGGAAAATGGCCTAATGTAACGCTGTCGTCTGAGCAAACCAACTTTTCCTTCTTGTAAACGTTAGAATTAGTTTAGGTATCGCTAGTGCCCACCATCGAAGCCAATATTTCGAAGCAAAATATTAGATTTCATTACCACATTTTGTAAAACTGTGACGTCAGCTAACGAGAATTATACACAAAATTTTCTACCTCATTTCTTCAAAGTTACGAAAATATAAAAGAATAATATAGTTACCATTATATCTCTTTGTTTTTATTTTTATTGTTGGCAACACGAAATGTTTATTTTAAATGAAATTTGTATAACACGAAATATTTATTTTTAGTTTTAATAAATGTGCTTTTTCGCACAAAAATGTGATCTGTAATCGTCGAATGTGCAATAAGTCTAATATTTAATAAACACGCTTAGAGCTTTCAAATTTATACCTTAATATCTTAGAAATTAATATTTGGCCATAAATTGACAGTGACCACCTACAAGTTTATATAATCTATCACTGGAGATTTAGTATTCTTAAAAGGTTTAATAATTAAACTTTAGTCGATTTTTTTGATAACAACACTACAGTAACAGAATGATATAGAAGTACCTAATCATTCTCTATTTTACAAATAAGGTTGAAACCCAAACTTGTACTTACATCAAACCTAAATCTCCAGTGTTAGACATTTTCGTCATGTAAGAACGCGTATCATGAATTTTGTTTATTAGAGTGACTGACACTATTGATATTGCTACAAATATTTTGTGCCTTAATTTCCCTCCAGCAGGCCAAAGACAACTAATATAGGCCTAAGATCGGAGGTGTGGTACTAAATATACAGACACGTTACTATAACCAACAGACTATTTGACATTTATTTGATATTCGTTGATCGCTTTGATAATCTTCATTAAGAGTGTATGCTCTTTCAGTGCGCAATGGATAACGTATAAATGTCAAAAAGGCTAGATGTAGGTGATAGTAAGCCATGACTTCTTGAATGTGTTTAGTCGATTTTACTGCCAGTGCGTGCCTAAAATAATATATGTTATTTCACTCGTCATTTTTTGAGCAATGAATTTACAAGATGGTTCTAATAACGAATATACATTTTAGTTTGTAATTATATGTGTACTAGTCGATTTTCTGATAGTGTTGTTCTCCCGATTCTCGTACATAATATTTGTAGCACAAAATGTATTCTTATTTTATTAAGGAGATGGTTTATATTAAATAATACATGACAAACCGTAAGTGTATCTTTGTATTCTAAGATTGTTAACGCATAATGTTTTATGTGGATCCGTATAAAAATACTATTATTATTTATAAATGTTGCGCTATGTGTTCTATGTAATTTAATTTTTCCTCTTTTTTAATAAAATGCCTTTTTTTCAAGACTGTTTTTATTTCTACCTATAACTTCTTTGAGAAAGTTTTTCAAGCTGTTTATTTATTTATTTATTTACACACACACTTACATCTATCATAACAGGAACTTAACCTAATGCGACAGAGAAGGTAATTAAATTCTTATAGATACATAATATTCACCTAACAACACTTTCTAAAATATTCGACAATTAAACTTCTGGTACATCATAGCAAACAATCCAATATGCGGTTCTTGTGAAGTCGTTCAATGAACAGGAAAACAAATCAACATGCTCAGCGATCGCGTTAAGCGTGCGCAGCGCGCGCGACATCGGTGCTTGCTGTAATAGATTAGTGCGTGCTGTGGGCAAGCCGCGGCCGCCGCCGCCGTCCCACATACTCATCCGGCACGCACAAGCGAAGTTCTTCCAGTATTGCTGGATTATGATGTTTTCCGCGTAGAAGTTGAAATAAATAAGTAGCCAGCATTACTTCTCGTCTAGCTTCCAATTTATAATAGCCTATGACACCAAGCAAAAACAATGTTGGATATAGTAACGGATATCCTGGGTATACACTATATAATTTAGAGTAAAGAAATCTTACGAATTTGTTCTGTATTCTTTCCAACATTGTTTTGTACTTGGCTTCACTCGGACTCCAAATAGCCGCATTGCATTCCAAATGACTTTTCACTAAAGCCTCATACAATGCTTTTAAAGCTCTGACGTATATACACCGATGGGTGATAGCATGGGGGTTTCTTTCCTATAAATAAATGATGAGATGATTGTAAAAGCTAAGCTACGCAAGAATAATATAATAATATCTTGGGACAACCCACAGACAGCCATCTGAACCAAAACTAAGCAGAGCCTGTACTATGGTAATCAGACAACTGATAAACATACTTATATATCTGTTGCGGATGGGTGGAAGGATAGACCTGTCGACTCACCCTGGGACTATGTCCCACCTGTATTGATGTGCGATGTTCGTGGGTGGGTTACCCCGCTGGCTCGTCGCACACCCCACGCACCCCTGAATGCGTATGTTGACCACACTATACACCACGACCAGTCACGGCCACTTAAGAAACAAGAAAGTGTGGGACGTATTGTAGAAATGAAACACAATAAATCTTCTAAAACACAGTCTTGCTCGGAGGGTTTCGGTATCCGTTGCCCTTTCTGTGGCTCACTGGGTGACTAACTACTACTGAACTAACTAAAACTGAACTAACTACAACTGACCTAACTAAAACTGAACTAACTACAACTGACCTCGATCAACCAAACGGTACCCCTGACTAGAACTCAATCTTTACCGCGCCGAGGACCGCGTTATTTTAAACTTATTTCAATTACATTTTCACTATACCGAAACCCTTTTAGCTTCCTTTTTATTCATTTATAAACATAGAAATTTCCTTAAATTAACATATGTTTATCTTTGTGCTGTAAACTCACATATAATAAAACAATAAAACACAATTAAACATTACAACAGTAATTAATCTACCTTTCTACGAGAAATACTTGCTACATCTAGAAGTTCTTCCTCCTTTTGCTTATAGCTTCTAAACGGCTTAACCAATTACAATAATGTAAACGGATTAAGCGTTTCTGAGCTAAGTCATAGAAGATTATCACATTAGAAACAACGTAGATAACGGAATTAAAATTTACCTTTTCAAATTACGTAATTATAGATTACGTAATATTCAATATTCCAACTTCGTTCATATTTATTTCTAAATTGTTGTAATTTGTGCTAATATGTTAAATATACCCTAGTCTGAATGTTCTGCAATATACTCTAAACTAAAAACATTCAAAACATGAGTCTACAAAATATTCCGGGTTTTGTTAGCAGATTAGCCCTACCAACACTTTAACCACATGAATTCACCTACACCAAAACTGCTTGGTGTGGTTCCTTTCTCATGTTTCTAACCTTACACATAATACTTTATTGTCAAATAATAGAAACAAACTTAGTATAAACTAATTCTGACATAATGTCATAAAAAGTTATTTGTATACACATACAAAAACTTAACTAAACATTATTCATTGGGCTTGCTGCCGACATCTACAATATTCTGACGTCTGTCGCCAACAATATCTAAATACATACCTAATATAGATAAATTACACCCAGACACAGAATAAATGATCGTGCTCATCACACAAAGATTTGTCCTGGGTGGGAATCAAACCCACGATCTCCGGCTTAGCAGTCAGGATCACTAACCACTAGACCAACAGGCCAGTCAAATTATGCACTGATGCTATGTAGCGGAGCGAGTATCACCTAGTATGACCATGCCTCGCGCCTGCGCAATTTAGCTAATTCGACATAATTTATAATGGTTTTGTTAAAATCGTGATTTTCCTTTTTTACTTAACAAACACTTTATGAATCTGATTGATAATTTATCGTATAAATAAAATTTTATACCATCCAGTTGTGTATTTGTGAAGCCATAACAATATCTAATATTTATCTTATTAAAAATCACGATTTCCTCAACTGATTTCGGGAAAAAAATGCGGTCTGGCACTTATTTGGCACCGGAAATTTTGTTTGGTTTTTTATATGATAGAACTACAACATATTAATTTGAGCCAAAATGATTTTTTTTTTCATTTTTCTTCGAACTTTGATCGCGTCTGGCACGATGTTGGCACCACCCAAAGTGTCTGGCAATTCAATTTCTGTCCTAAAGAGTCGCCAAACTAGATCAGAGCATGCCTGCGGCTTACCTGCGATTAATGTGCTCGTACATTATGAGCGAATTGTGCATTATCAAGCCTTTAAAAAAAAGTGTAGAAAAAATCAAATTGATTGCTCTCCATTGTGTATGTGCAACATGTAAAATTGTTTTTATACCAAGTACAATAGTAAGAATAATAAATAAAATAATAATAAATGTGGACAACATCACATACATTGCTCCGAATCCAAAGTAAGTAGCTAAAGCACTTGTGTTATGGAATCGGAGACAACGAAGGTACCACAAACACCAGGACCCGATTCCGAACGGGGATCGAACCCGGGACCTCAGAGCTGGCGACACCTTGAAAACCGGTGTATACGCCACTCGAACACGGAGGTCGTCAAGAATTTTACCTTTAATTTAAATTCAAAGGATTAGACTATATTATTAGAAAATTAATTCATATGTAGATAAAGCCACTTAATAAATTCCTTAGTTTATGACAACCTAGCTTTTCTTGCGGGGCGTCGTTTATCGCTTCAAATTATAGCCTTCCTCAATAAGTGAACTATCTAACAGTGAAATCATTTTTCAAATAGGACCAGTAGTTCCTGAGATTTGCGCGTTCAAACAAACAAACAAACTCTTCAGCTTTATAAGTAAAAATTGGGTGAACGATTAACCAACATTATAAATAAGGATTTTTCTAAAATGTCTTCAACGTAACAGTAAAACCATTATAATAATTGATTTATCCGTTTATTGACGCCAGCGTTATGTACATTTACAACAAGCTAACTGATCGCGAAACGCCGATCACACCTTACAATACCTTTAATATACCACAAACAATCCATCACTTATCATAAACACTAATACAAGGTATAAATAAAATGTACATAAGTATCAAAAGCGAGACCTTTGCCCAGCAATGGGACAATAATCAGGTTAAAAAAAAGTATCAAAAGGTGAAAAAAACTAAGATTTAAAAGTGATGAGATAGAAAGGTGTGTAGCAAAAAATTTAGTTAAAATAGTTTTAAAACGGCAGTGTCAGGTCAAGAGTGTGTTGTAAAGATCTACTTTTAACACATCACTAAGATGAGCTGTTACTACAGTCAACAACAAAAGTTTATGAACACAAACAGATTCACTGAAAACCTGAACGTTACAATCTTATATACATATCACGTAATGACGAACATTCATTTAAGAATGAAATATAGAAAACTATTAAAGTAGACGATTATTAGGTAAAATAGGTACGTAGGCCTTTCTGTTAAATAATCTGGTTCCCTGACATGACAGCTTACTAGGATTGTCAAAATCTTTGGTTTTGATAATCAATTATATTTTTTTACGGGGTATTTTCTAACACGTTTTATTTACTCTTTACTAAAAACGTGGCAGCATGTACTTTTTGCCCCTTTGTCGTTTAGAAGTCCATCAATTTCTATCATCATCATCTACTTAGCCATTTCCCAGGGTCGGCTTCCAGCCTTACCTTAGCTGAATACCGTATTATACAGTGTCTGCCTATCTGACCCCCACAACCCATATTACCGGGTAATACAGTAAATCTAAGTCATATATGGACTTTAAATTGTGTTCTAAGTGCTACATACAAAACCGATTGTGTTCATTCACTTTTGTTGTTGACTGTACCTTTAAATAATCGACTAAACCGCTTAATAATTGCTTTATCAGATAAAGATGTAGGAAGAAAAATAAAATAAAAAAATACGATCACAAAAAAAAATATAATTCGTTACCAAAAATTCTATTTACACGATGTGACTTGAAATAATACATGATAATATAAAGTACAACACTATGGTAGCCTACACTAGCGACATTACACGATATATGAGATATTCGTCTCACAATAAATTACAGACAATTTCCTTCCAATATACATGTTGCGAGGTGTGAAAAACAATGCTATCCATGCTCTAACTTGAAAGAAGTTAGCTTATAATTGTCAAAACTTCAAGAGTGGCTATTTTATTTGTTAATTAAAAAAATCTTTGATACTTGGTAATTTTAACTGCAGTATTTTATTATACAGGAATAACTTAAAAGGATGCGGATATTCAACGAGGTAATCAGGTGCATTAAACTGAACAACTTTCCCCAAGGAACATAAGGTCGAAATCATCTTTTCATACAAACATTGACTTGTCACTTTGTATGGAAAGTTAATTTTTCATTTTAAGATTTCGATCGATGTTCCTTGGGGAAATTTGATCAGTTTTGTGCACCTGATTACCTCGTTGAATATCCGCACTCCTTTTAAAATAATCCTGTATTAATCTATAAAGTCGAATTGATAACGTGCGTGTTTATTAATGAAAGAATAATTATTAAATTGTATTTATTTATTCAGGCGTTTCGTATCTCCCCTTGTTACATTCATAAAACAAATATTGAATTTAAGCAACGATTTATTTTATATAACTTCGAATTCCATCATATATTTTTCACACCTTACAATTAGCCATCTTACATTATTAATGCACCACCAAAAATTACTAACAAAAATATGAATTTAAGTCGTTACTTTTAAACAAAATAAAAATACTGGATATTTTTCTTATTAGTCGATTTTCTAACACACGGGAACATCACTATCAATTTATACTTTCAATCCATGCGGTCGTATTTTAAGATACATTGTCTATAGGTATTCATTCTAATATTCGTTTACATTTATTTATTCAATAACAATAAAATTGTTTACATTTCAAGTCTAACCAGTTATTTTTAAGTTACTTAGTGGATTAGAAAATCGACTAAAATATCGATAGTCCTCACAGAACTATTATACAATAACAATAAGACTCCAAAATAATGTAAAACAAATCATAGTGGAGTCAATACGTTATTAAATACAGGAATCCTCGCTAAATGGCATACATCCTTCTATCTTTGACATAACTGAGACCAATAATATAATATAAAATTAGTAACCCAACTAAATTTGGTTAGTTCCTTTTAAACATTTTAATACTTAGCCTTACTTATACAATAATATATCACTACGAATTTTGTTAATGTACGATTTTCGGGAATTATTAAATATTCAGAAAAAAAAATCAAAATATTTTCCTATCGTAAATGCGATTCAGTCAATAACTAAAAATGGAATAAATACACGACTTCGAGCACCAGTTATTTTAAAACTCAAACTCAATGTATTAATGATAAGGACACGATTTTTACGTGTTGTGAGATATCTTTTTACATTCACATAATTATAGAAATTACATACATACTATTATGATTATTACATACAAAATGATAAAATTGAAAAACGGTTTTTACACATGTTTTTTTTTTTTATGTAGGCGACATGCGTACGCAAAAGCGGACTGTTCTAATGAATAAGAAATCCCAAAAGAGGAGTATACATCTACATAAAACATTCAAAAACTGTATGTCCGTATAATACATAGTAAGTCTATGAAGATTGTGTAGTTTTATACAAATAGGCCGATTACGCTCGGTCTACGATAAAAGTGTGAAAAAAAAATGTCAAAGAAATTTTCCCGCTCTTTTTAAATGTCAGAATTATAAATGTCAAACTTTACAAATGGCGTTACTGTGTTTGGGTTTGTTAAATCGAGTTAACGTTATCGAATTTCTACTCAATGTAGTTTTAATATAATTCCCAAGCAGAGCAACGTCTTTGCAAACATTCATAACATTAAATTCTACTAACTTTGTGAAGTGTCAAATTAAAAATTTTGAATTTTTATTTTTTTGCACACTAAACAAAGTTATCGAATCAAATGCGTTGGAAGAGTGAGCGGGAAAATTTAAGAAAATATATTTCTGTTACAGATGCTGGTTGACAATACATCGTTTTCACGATTAACTGTAGAACACAGCGCCATTTTGGAATCTAAAGCTGTACCAACATTTAGTTATTACAATATTCATCTACCCACTTTATTACGGCTTGGATTCATTCCACGAAGATTATGTATTTGGTTGACATATTACAGCATCGTCATAAAACACTTCTCCTCGGGAATCAGTCTAAGCATGATTGATAATTACTGTTGATAACAAAACGTAGGTAAACCTACAACTTCAAAAATCGCTCTATGTAAAACGGTTTATTTCAAAAAACGATTCGTTTGCGCTATTAAAGTTTAGCTAGGCAGTAGTTCAACAGTGGACTTGAAACTAATTTATTTGTCGATCTATAATACAATGCTAATTCTTCTGCGATTCATGAAGAATTATACATTGTTTCAATCGCAAGTAAATTATTTCTAAGCACATTATTGTTCAGTGCCTTAGCGAAACAATAAAAAACGCCAATGATTGTCATTGTCGTTGTTACGGTGGGCCAATATCTTTCCGATTGGTGGGACAGAATCGCGATGTCCAGCAAAAACATATTGGCACACGGCAACACCAACAAAGACGTCAAACGTTCCACAGCAGTATTGCCAACATTAAAAATAACGAAGCTTTAAGCTGTTAAAAATAGAAGTCGCATCGAGGACTTGTTTTAGTGTGGTTGTATGAAGTCATTTGTAATCTCCCTATAGCACAAAAAGGCAAATTAATTATAGAGAATAAGACACTCGAAATTATATTAATAATTATTGTTTTAAAAGATCTTCCTCGTTTTGTTTTGAATTAAGTTTTTACATTTCATCTCCTCTGTAACACCGCTGTCGCATTTATACTCCCGGTGTTACAAAAGAGATTTTGGAAGTTATAAGTTTCCGTTGCTCCAAAATTAATGGACCGAGATTAATGATACAGCGATAACTTTGTGATTGAGTCATCCCAAAGAAATCCCTTTATCAAGTAATTTCGTTCAATTCTCAGAGGTACAACGAGAATCTTACATATTCCATAAAACGTAAACACCTAAGGCAAAATAAATAAAGAACAAATTTTAAAACAATAGAGAGTCAACTAATTTACCAAATTAATCACAAAACATACTTAAATAGAGTAAATTTTGGAACTGAAAAGTACGGTAAAAATAATTGATAGTACAACATCGTTTATTTTGAAGAGGAAGAAAATCAAATCTAGCTTAATGTACGCCACAGGGACACGACAAACAATGATAGAGCTGAACTGTAATATTTTTATTACATTCTTTGCTCATGAGGTCGTACTTCATACACTTTCAATATGAATAATTAACATCACAGTTCGCGACTAATAGCCTAGACTCTACTGGGGGACTTAACCTAGATACCAGGGTGATAGTGACAAGGAAAGTGAAAACTTGGCGCTGTCACCATTGATATATCTAAGGTTTATTTACATTGGACTGTACATAAAGAGCCACTCGAAACCGTCGTTAATGAAGCTGTTACCAGCCGGTGTATCGAGGACTCTTGGGTGACGTCTGCGGACGTGATCAGTCTAGTCGCTGGATGTTCCCGATAGCTGAAACGTCGTGACGCAAGATGGACGCGTCGAGCAGACAGTGATTATTTACAGATGAGATGGTCGTTAAATTAATTAAAGCAATCGTTACTGATGGTGCAAAAATTAAAAAGTTTTCCCACATCTCCCTGCGCCCGTTCTGAGTCGAGTTTCAAGTCGGCTCACCGCCTCGATGGCGGGGCGTAACGAGACTGCACTGGCTAGCCGGCTTGTCTGAACACACACCATCTCCTATAGCTGTTAAAAGCGAGTTAATGTCAGTATTGGTACCCAAATAATTCTGCGATTTATTCAGCACAATTAAGAAGTTACCGACACGTGGCATTTCTCTGTGTAGGAAAAGCAGTGGTAGTGGTTTTCAACGAGCCGGGAGTCAGCCGGGACAATTCGGCCCGAGTGGAGGTAGTGCGGAAAGAACGAGATAAAGTCGTTCAGTCCGACACCTGATAGAACTACAAACTACACACAACTACCACAACACCGAACAGGTACCCCGACTCGGGTCTAACGGCTGAACTACTGGTCTAAATTGAACACCACCTTGTCTAAAAATCCAATTTAACCAGTCGCTCAGACCAACGAAATTGAAGACCCCGACGTGAAAGTCAGGAGGAGGATTGAATGAAGTACAGCGGTAGAATGCTAATCGGCAACGCAAAGAACGAAAAAAAGCTGTTTATAAGTGATGACGTATAAAAAGTTTCTGGCTACGGTCACGTTCCTCAAATACATATACAGGAAAAGTGTCTTGTTTAATTGATTTCTTCCATGTCAGCACCATGAAAGAAATCAAGAATACAAGACTAATTTTCCGTATACGTAAATGAGGCAGTCCGTACTCTTACTTTCAGGGAGCAATTCCACAGACTTAAGTAAGAGGGTGGTGTCGATCCAGTCGGGGCTTACCCGGGAATCTTTGGTATAAAGAAGCCCGTATAAGTCCCTACCACCTCGCCGGGTTCGTCGCCTCTTACGACTCGCTTGCCCGGTGACGGGGGGGAAATGTATTCTATTCCGTCCCCCCACGGATAAATGGTGCTTCGAACTTCAGCTTTTTCCTGGGAAGATGTAGATCTTGTTTTACGAAAACTTTAGGGAAGTGTGCCATCTTAATGATGTTCCAAAAAAGAAAGGTGGAATTTAAGTACAATTTCTTTTAAGTGCCAATCCAATTAATAAAGGTCCTCCAGCTGCTGGGATATATCTCTATCTTGGGCAAGGTGAAGCAATTCCACTACGCTTGCGAGTTTAGATGTTAGCACTCCAATATCGCTTGGAACTGGACTTCTGGAGACATATTTTGTTTTCTTGAAGAGGTTGGCAACTAGTTTAAATGGAATATTTTGTTTCAACTGGTGATTTGGCGCGAATGGTTATTTACACTCAGGACTTAAGTATTGATCAACATGCGTGTTATTTGTTACTTGTGGCAAATTGACGATTCTTTATTTCTCATACTGGAGCTGATCGGTATGAAAAATGGAAACTAAATCTCCTCTTAAGTTTTCAACAGATAAAGCGTCTGCTTTTTGGTTTAAATCAGCCTAGTTCATAAACAGCACCATTAACAAGTCTTTACACATGTGTAAAGAAATAGCCATGTTTTGTCTATTTTAGAAAACCAACCTCATATTTGTAAGAGTGAATTTAAGCCATTGGTCCCAATAGTCATTCGAGCAGTGCTCAAGAATGTGACATCGGTCTAACCTGGCTTTATTGCTCGACAAACATGGGCAGTTTTTATAGCCATTGGTGTTCGCTGGCTGACAATAAACGGCCAAATTTTGACCACCAGAATACTAAGACAATAGATTTGGGCATAGAGATCTAGATATTCGCATTGACCTTTCTATGGATAGACTATTCAATGTTATTTATTGAATACTTTGAAATACGTTTAAACAATGGATTTTTGTCGGTAGGGACTTCTGGATCTTACGATCAATATTTGAAAGATGGATGATTACAAATTAAATTTTTGTACCACCATTTCTATGTAAGTTATCTACTTTAAGACCATCTAACGACTACACTCCTAACAACACCGAGGGAAAAGTAATGCCGTGTCACTGCCACCCAGATTTGATTTTCTTCCGAAATTCAAAAGTTTTTTAAGATGGAATTTCAAGCCCAGAATCAAAATTTTTGTCTTTTATAAACGGAATGAAAAGAGTTCAGTCGAAGCTTATAAATATTTTTTTAGTCAGTGCAAGAACTAAGCCGTGTAGTGTTTAGAAAAACTAAGATGTCAAAAAAAAAATCGAATGTCTATTGTCGATTTAAATAATCATGAAAAAGCAATTTTACAATTTTGAATTTTCTTGACCTATTTAAGTGCAAGGACAACACTTTAGTCAGAGCACGTGCTAAGAAAGGTATATAATCTCAAGTGTTGCCATTATATTAGTCTTGATTAAGAATCTAGCCTGAAGAAGTAACCTGTGATTGAAATAACACAATACTCTTTCTATGGGATAGCCAACAAACTGGCCAGCAGCGAAAATATAATTGCCAAATACAGAAACCTCACTCATATTTGAGTCGCCGTAAATAGTCTTGTAGCGATATTTAGATATTATGAAACGTCCGAGTTAAATACGGTTTATACGGTAGGAATTTTTTGACGGGATATTTTAGTTCTTATTATTTAATTTTCTATGCATTTGCACATTTCGGTTAATTCAATGCTTTTTGAATTAACATACGTACGAAACAAAACTTTCAATATTAATTCAACGGTAATAATTTTAAAGTTTTAGAAAATGTTTTATTTCAATCACAAGCTCACATTATCTACAAGAAGTATTCTGTGTGCACAGTCAAATACACATAAGTGCTAAGACATTGACTTTGAAAACACCTTTATTTCAATGCAGTAAGGTGGATAATCATAAACCATAGTTCACTAATGTGCGACCCACTGTACGATCCGTATAATATGTAAGTATAAAGTATATTGCACTGACGGCCTCATTTAATAGTCATATAATAAGGAATGTTTTAGACAACTATGTATAATTACTTTTACTTCGTGAGTGAATACTTTTTTTGTAATTGTAATTTCGTCTCTAATACCAGTGTGTTAAGTGCAATTTGCTTTGAATCGGGCTAAAGTGAGAAGAAACGGCCACTAAAATTGTAAAGGATTTTGCACCTTATGTTGTATGGAAGACGTTCTATCGGGAAGATGTCAAGGGTGAACTGCGGTTAAATTTAACTATTTAGTATTATACACCCAGAGTTCTAAAATATTTAGGTAATGAACAGTTCAAAACTCAGTTTAAGTGTTGAAATTTAGTTTTAAGTGGCCTTAAACATATAGGATAGATAGAAATTGTACGTACGATATATAAAAGATACATAAAATTAATATTTCCTCATTTTTCAATTACGCTAGTGATGTACTTATCGATAAAAATAAATTAGTCGATTATATGTATACGATTATTAGTCGATTTTATCATTACTGCTCATTACCTAGTTCAGTTGTTTACATACATTTATTATTAGTTTACCCATAGCATATAATGTATGTTATCCTAATCTAATGCGGCGCAGCCTATTAGTCAATAAATATAGAATAATACTAATATAACTTGACCCTAATTGGATATTACAATTATATATTTTTTATTTTATTTAAAAATCACATATTAAGAATTTTACTTTTTGTTATCAGTTTTAATATGTAACATGGTGGTGTTAGAAACAAAAATTCACGGACGTGTACTTTTGTCGACTATACTTTAAATGTACATATTTTTTTGGGATTTTTTTTATATTAGTATATGAACAAGAAGTAAAATTCAAAATACTAAGTGTAATACATCCGACATCTTATCACTACGTATAATACGTATCCGAATAAATATTTTATTTAAGTATAAAATTAAAAAACACAACTGCTTTTATGCTTTCGATATTCGTGCGTTAAGTCTATGTTCTTCATTACAAATCGATACCAATTCGATTGATTTTTACAACATTTTAATCGATTACAAATCACGTTTTGTTGAGTGACGTTATAGACCGATTCTTGACTGGCAACATTTATACAAGTGTTGCCATGTATATCGTTGTTTTAACATGTTCACACTGACCCTTGGCGGGCATCCCTATATTACGTAATACGTCATTTTGATCACATTTATCCGCGCCTAACTTATGAACATATATTTTATCTTAAATAATCCCCATAAAATATTTTTAAACAAACAGTACAATTCACATTATGTACCTTAAATGCAACATTAATTAATTAATAATAAAAATATCACGAAGGTATTGTAAATAAATGTCAAAATATTGAGGCCTTAAATTAAATCCAATTCCAAAAATGTAGGTCGATAAACAATATGAGGCTTTCGCTGGTGTACAGGCTGTTACTGTAAACGAGCCTTTACTATGTATGAAATAAAGTTGAAAATCCTATTTGTCCTTTGACCATGATGGGCCAGCGTGTGGCCGGTAGTGGGCCAGTGTGTGGCCGACATTGGCCAACAATATTGTATACAATAAAATATGTGTTCATTCGGCGTCGGGGACTAGCTTCACTCGGCGCGACATGCGGCCTTACCTGCGCGCGAACTCCGCCTTCATAGCTGGAAAGAAAATTATAATACATAGAAATTTATTGGATGATATTTTCATGCAAAAAAAATGTAACTGCTATCTCAACCTGCGATGCTCAAATTAAATCAGTTAAATAAAAAAGACTAGTAGTTATTTCGATTTTAAACCATTCAAACATCCAACGACTTATTTCGTGTCTGGGTAGAGTGTGTTCGTGTATGTGTAAGTGTGCACCTGTATATGTAAGTGTATGTGAGGGTGCCTGTGTGTGTTGGAGTATGTGCCTGTGAATGTATTTGTACACGCGAGTCTGCTTACAAATGTCAGAGTGTAAGTACATTAAGCTGTATGAAGTGTGTGCATTGATTTCGTCTACATATAACTGTTTATGTAAGTGTATGTGAGGGTGCCTGTGTGTGTCGGAGTGTGTGCCTGTGACTATATTTGTGCACGCGCGTCTATTTATAAGTGTCAGAGTGTAAGTACAAAACATTTAGCTGTATGAAGTGAGTGCGTGCATTGATTACATCTACATATAAGTGTTTATGTAAGTGTATGTGAGGGTGCCTGTGTGTGTCGGAGTATGTGCCTGTGCCTGTGTGTGTCGGAGTATGTGCCTGTGCCTGTTTTTGTGCACGCGAATCTGTTGTAGTGTGATTGTTGTCAGAGTGTAAGTAGAAAACATTTAGCTGTATGGAGTGAGTGCATTGATTAAGTCTACATTGTGTCTTACCATCTAATATCTCCTTCTTCATCTGGTTGAGCTGCTGTCGCATCTCGCGCATCATTTCCTGCTTGAAGGCGTCCCACTCTGCGGCCGACACGCAGCCGCCCTCGTTACCGCCATTCACTTGCTAAATTGGAATTTATAGTCTAAATAAGAAATGTTCTAAGCCAACCAATACACAAGAAAAAGAGACGCATCCCGTTACTTCACAGAATTAATCACAATAATTTAATAAAGGCGAAAGTGAGTGTGTGTATATTTGTAACATCTTCACGCTCAAACGGCTGGACCAATTTTAATTAAATTTGATGGAAGTAGCACATTGGATTAGCAAATAGGCTTCCGATAACCACAAGTTGTCTGATAAACCGCGGGTAAAACCATAGGATGCAGCTAGTTTTTTATTTTATTATTTTATTTGTCATTTATATTCCCTGTTTTCAAAAATATTCAAAAAATGAAGAATTTTGCCTTTTTTTATTTCTGCTTGGGACAAGGCCTCTAAATTTTTTTCAAGTCTCCTGTAGTTTTGTTTTAATAATCTTATCACATATTATTCAAGTAAGTTAATTTATTTTTAACCAAAGTCGATGGTCTGACAGTAACACTCATTTCAAGTAAAGTTATTTTTAAACCACTTATTTTGAGAGAAAAAACGTTTTAAGAGGCTTGTTTTAAGAGATAATTTTTTTGATATAGCTAATTCGTAAATAACCACCGATCTCTTTTTAGCAATTTTCGATGATCTTGAAGTTAAGTTTCAGTATTTTGGGGTAGGACTTACCTTTAGTATAGTTTCTTCGCTGGCAGAACCGAATCTTTTGCGAACGGAGCGCGGGGACTGTGGCTGCTGTTGTGTAGCAGACTCAGAGTTTGCTGCAAGGGATATTGATATTAAGACTTATGTGATTAGGGTTTAATTTGGTTTAATATGTATTGCAATAGCTGTTCGCTTGAAAATAATACAGCTTTAAATAAAATAAGTTTTAATTCTAATAATTTAATAAGTCTCTTAACTCTTTCATTACCCTTCAATTGTAAATTCATAATACCTACCTACTCGTTTAAACAAAAGCCTAGATCGTTTAAAATTGTTATTTTTCTTATACTACTGTCAAAACTGTACTTGAGTCACGTGGTTGAGCAATGTCACACGCTGCCACACGCTTGATTGATCAGAGTTTGAGACGTTCTCAAATTAAAACTCTCAATTCAGAATCCTCTCAGTTCAAAATAAAGGCTTGGAGATATAAAAAAGGCCCATATTACAGGCCCTACAAAGTAATTCCACATTACAAAGTCTATATTTTTATACAAGTTTCAAAATACCAATATTTTAACCAAATTAACATCTTTGCCACTCAAAAATAATTCCTATCACCTACGAAATAAAGCACAAAAGCGTTGCGACTCACAAGCGTTGCCATTACATGCGGCAGGCATCCGGTGCGGGAGAGTCGCCGAGCGCTCCCATGTCTTCATCGGTGTGTTGTTGACCGAGTTATCCGTGGATGACTCCTGGGAAGAAAGAAAATAAGTAAATTATAGGTATTCTTGTGACAGACGATATGGCTAAGGTAGTAACTGATGGAAGAATAATATAATATATTATAATAATAATATAATAATATCTTGGGACAATCTCACACACGGCCATCTGATCCCAAACTAGGCGGAGCCTGTACTATGGCAACCAGACAACTGATAAACATACTTATATACTTCTATATACATACATATTATAGATAAATTACACCCAGACACGAACAAATGATCGTGCTCATCACACAAAGATTTGTCCTGGGTGGGAATCGAACCCACGACCTCCCGCTTAGCAGTCAGGGTCACTAACCACTAGACCAACAGGCCCGTCAAATTAAAAGAATGAAACTGACCTCTATAAAAAAATGCTAGAAATCGCTAAACCTACATTATGGTATATTTTGGGAAACTCTATGGACGCACGATCATCCGTACGTTTATGGACATCATGTAGAGCACTCGTGCTTGCTCCACCGGAAGACAGTAAGACCTTACGTCCGCTGCTGCACGTGTTCACTCACAGACCATGCGAGTTTCACGAAAGAAGTTGCCAAGGTATAGTTATTAACTTTTAGTGACGATTTAGTGGTCTGACGGTTTTTAAGAGCTGCGATATGTTCTTTGCACGCTTACTGCTGAAAAGACTCAAAGAACAGATTGCGGGTGTTAAAAACCTTCAGAGCAATAAATCGGCAATAGCAGATCATTTACTACAGCCAGACACGAACCACCAGATTCAATTCCAGCGTTGCGCAAGCTTTTTTCGCCAATCACCACTTTCACTCGAAATTAATTATATCAAGAAACATCAAAATTTAAATCGGGAAGATGTCTATAAATTGGTATCGTGATTAGTGATTTGATTTACACAACCTGGCTTTTCTGCAAAGTCGGTTCATGTGCAGAATACGGACACTGTCAGTGTGGTAGGATGGTTGGAGAACAGGGGTAGATGAAAGATCATCTGTTTCACGCACGGAACTATAACACCGCATATCCAGTCTGTCACAAAGACTAGCCTTATTAGATAAATTCATGCGTCAATTCGTGTGACGTATTGGAGAACAGGGGGTAGATGAAAGATCATCTGTTTCACGCACGGAGTTATAACACCGCATATCCAGTCAGTCACAACGTCTAGCCTTATTAGATAAATTCATGCGTCAATTCGTGTGACGTATTGGAGAACAGGGGGTAGATGAAGAATCATCTGTTTCACGCACGGAGTTATGACACCGCATATCCAGTCTGTCACAACGTCTAGCCTTATTAGAAAAAATCATGCGTCAATTCGTGTGACGTATTGGAGAACAGGGGGTAGATGAAGAATCATCAGTTTCACGCACGGAGTTATAACACCGCATATCCAGTCAGTCACAACGTCTAGCCTTATTAGAAAAAATCATGCGTCAATTCGTGTGACGTATTGGAGAACAGGGGGTAGATGAAGAATCATCAGTTTCACGCACGGAGTTATAACACCGCATATCCAGTCAGTCACAACGTCTAGCCTTATTAGAAAAAATCATGCGTCAATTCGTGTGACGTATTGGAGAACAGGGGGTAGATGAAGAATCATCAGTTTCACGCACGGAGTTATAACACCGCATATCCAGTCAGTCACAACGTCTAGCCTTATTAGAAAAAATCATGCGTCAATTCGTGTGACGTATTGGAGAACAGGGGGTAGATGAAGAATCATCAGTTTCACGCACGGAGTTATAACACCGCATATCCAGTCAGTCACAACGTCTAGCCTTATTAGAAAAAATCATGCGTCAATTCGTGTGACGTATTGGAGAACAGGGGGTAGATGAAAGATCATCTGTTTCACGCATGGAGTTATAACACCGCATATCCAGTCTGTCACAAAGTCTAGCCTTATTAGATAAATTCATGCGTCAATTCGTGTGACGTATTGGAGAACAGGGGATAGATGAAAGATCATCTATTTTACGCATGGAGCTATGACACCTCATATCCAGTCTGTCACAACGTCTAGCCTCATTAGGTAAGCATGAGAAGCGCCAGTCACCTCTCTCTGGACGGGCCTGTTGGTCTAGTGGTTAGTGACCCTGACTGCTAAGCCGGAGGTCGTGGATTCGATTCCCACCCAGGACAAATCTTTGTGTGATGAGCACGATCATTTGTTCTGTGTGGGTGTTATTTATCTATGATATGTATGTATTTAGAAATATATAAGTATGTTTATCAGTTGTCTGGTTACCATAGTACAGGCTCTGCCTAGTTTGGGATCAGATGACCGTGTGTGCGATTGTCTCAAGATATTTATTTATATATTTATTGTCTCAAGATATTTACCTCAGCCCTGTCGAGATGCGCGCGGCGGCGGGCCAGCGTGCGCGCCATCTCGTTCATCATGCAGGAGAGCGTGCCGCCGCGCGCGCCCGACGCCGACCCGCCCGACGACGACGACGAGCCCGAGTGCTCCGCGCCGCCGGGGGGCGAGGCTGCCTCCGCGCTCGCCTGACCGTTCGTCTGGGGTAAAAACAAAAATATTGAAAAAAAAATCATAAGGTGTATTGGCTATTCGTGTCTGAAATTTTACAAATTTGAAATTTTATGAAGTTGTTAATGTTTAGAAAGTAATGGAAACAAAGGGAAAAACGAAATTGGACTAAGTAACAATTTGATAAATGGGATCCATAATTATCTATAAATAGTGTTAATACAATGTGAGGTACTGAATGAGGAAATGAAAAAAATCATCGTCACAAATCTCCTTTTAACTGTCACTGCTCAAATGAAAAAATCAATTAATTTATCCAACGACTCAGGAAGTACGACTGGTGTGTATATGTGATCCCTGCACTCACCTTAGCTTGTCTCTTGAGCCTCGCCTGCTGCAGCTGGGCGGCCAGGCCGGTGGCGTCGGGCGGGGGCGCGGGCGCGGGCGGCGGCGGGGGCGGCGGCGGTGACGTCACGGGCGCGGGCGCGGCCGGGGGCGCGGCGGGGGGCGCGGGGGGCGCGGGCGGCGGCGGCGGCGGGCCCGGCGCTGCGGCTGCCGCGGCCTGCTGGTGGTATACTCACGTTCAATCGCTTAGCCGAAGCCGAGCGATTGAACGTCTAACAAAAAAAAAAGGATTTTATTCATTCATAACTCTTAATATTTACATTTCAACTGAATACTAACTAAACATCAACTGAACAGTAAATTTCATACGCTCAACAGATTTAATCTGCTTAACCACAAAACTATTTACAATACAAACCAAAAAGTTCACAATCTCTCGGGGTTGAAATGAAGATACAAATTACACAATCATACAAGATACACACAACTTAACCTATCTCCCTGTAATGCACGCCAATCAAACTATTGTAATACATGGTGATGTCGATCTTCGAGCGCCGGAACTCGAACCTTCCCGGACCGCATCCATGATACGCTGGTCTCCAGGAGAACAGATCTTAAGTCCATCCAGGTACCATGAAGACTGGTTCCAAGTCTCGTTACGATTTACGAAGGGGAGGTGTTGTTAGTTCGGAATTCCGCAGGGGTTTTTGAAACCGCTCCCATGGGGGGATAGCCACAGAATTACTTCCAGATGCCATTCGATTTGCATAAGCGCCAAATACAAAGATGTTCCTCCATCATTCGATCCACTTCCCCACGAGCGCTTGAAGGTCGAGATGATACAGCATCCACAAACCAGCTGCGGGTGTTGAAGACGCCGTGCACCATGTTTCAGCTCCTGCTATGCAGGTACTCTAAATGCTCAAAGCATTCGAGTAAGTGTCAGGCATTCATACAAATTTGCAAAATAATCCTACAGCACAACTTATATACTAACTTAACTTATGCTAAATTAACATAGACCCGACTACGAAAATTATAAGAAACGCGTAAATGAGGAACTCGAACTGAATATAATGAAATAAAGTCGCATACACACTATATAGATACGTATGTACAAATATATATCATTCTTCGCCCTTCTACCCAACCCCTTCTCCAGAGTCCTTCACTTATCCCAACGTTACCCGATATAGGAGAAAATTATTATAAATAACTTCGTAGTCGAGTGAAATAAAACCTAACCATTGGTGGTGGTTGCGGCGCGGCCGGCGGCGTCGGTGGCGCTAGTGGGCCCTGCGAGACAAACAAATAAAACATGTTAGGGAGTGATTTTAAAATTAATCTGTTTATATACTGTAATCACATGCAGTGCCTCAGAAAACACGTTAATCCGATGTTCCTGACTGTCTAAAATCTTCAAGGCCCACCGTTCTTTGGTCCCAACTATCACATTAACATTCTTTTACATCCTGGCAACCCTTACTACAGGCAACTATAGCATACGACTTTTAGGATAGGTTGTGGAAGTCAGATAGGCAGTCCTGCCATAAAATACGGTTGTCATCTGAATCTTGTAAGACTGAAAGAGGGGGTCGCCTTTCAGTCTTGGGAAGAGCCTAGGCAGATGATATTGAAATGACAAAGAAAACTTTAAAATTTCGTTTTCACTGAACTTAGATATAAATTGGGATAACTTGAATTGTTTCAGTATTGTCAACAAAGGGCGCTTTTAGAAAGTCCTGGTTACAATGAATTTTAAGTGATGTTTTAAAATAATTTCCCACCAAGTTTTGTTTTTAGTGTTGTCCACATGTTGTTTTTGGTCGGTCTTTTTGTTTGTTTGCAAGATAGTGACCCAAATCATTTCGAACCTATTTCACAGACACCTTAGGGTAGTTTAGTTCATATAATTACTTACATTGGATGGTGGCGGTAGATTTTGGTGCGGCAAGTTCTGATGCGGGGGCACGGGCGGCGGCGCGACCGGGCCTGCCGTCGCGGCCGAGAGCGTCATATTCGGTGGCATCGGTGCACTAAGGGAAATATGTTCTTATGAATTTCGACACAGAATCATCTTCATTGAACCTTTTTGTTCCATCTAGTTGAATATAAATTCAGTTAGCTAACGTTGTCAAGATTACACAAGACTTGTTTGAAAAAATTGGAAATCCATGAATGAAAAATATTTCTAGAAATGCTGCACTGTGTCATCTGTGAAAGTTTGAGTTAAAGACAGGCATCAGACTTTGGAACCCCTTGTGTTGGGTTAGGTTCCCCCTTGGGAATTCAAACCTAAATTGGTTCTAAAGCGAGGAATATTCAAAGGCATTAAATAAATAGTGTATAAAGAGTAAGTTTTTATTAATAGAGTGATATTATATTTAGATATACTCTGCTTTGAATATGTTCTTTATTTTAATTTCTGTAAATTGCAATGCCATAATAGGCAACTAAGTTATAAGAACCTATCTGTTGTTTTAGCATCCCTAAAATATGTACTACACTTAGTTCGCAATAAAGAACATGAATTTGAATTACCTATTTGTACGATGGTGTCCTGGTGTTGGTTGGCTGGGCTGATGCGGCAGTGTGTGGTGCACGCCGTGCGGTGGTGGCGCTGGTGGGGTCGGCTGTTGCGGCTACATCAAAATATATAATTTGAATGTAATAATACTGAGAGATAATGGGGAAAAATAATCCAGTAACAAATATCAATCATTCATAATGGAGGGAGTAAATTTCGACACACTTAACCAATAGCTTTACCTACTAATTATCCGTGAAAACTTTTAATTGGATCCATATTTACAGGTAATGCTTTTTTTTTTAATTTTGTATGGCTATTGGTTTTCCATGTGAAACTAAATCAAAATAAATAATAGAAAATGCTCCGTAAACAGTTCATCAAGAACGTTAATTATATCGAATCGTTATATCGATTTTTTATCGTACTTTTCATGAGGTCATTACCCGCATAATTCCAGACCTAATCTAAACTCAGACTAAACGTCGAGCCTGATCGTCTTCTGGAAAATTCGTTCATGACACTGGCATGGTAGGCGCTGTTTAGTTGTTTCCCGACCCGTGTGCAAGTGCCCACGCTGCCATACGTCCTCCGTCGTCCGCGAAACATGGAAGTGTCACGATTTCAACAAGCTATAGGAATCTACCTTAGGAATGAAAATGTCTTATAATTATATATGTGTCGAAAATTGTCCATCGGTGCACTTGTTGATGCTAGACGGTTAATATATCTATATATATAAAACTCTTCCGTTACTGACTGACTGACTGACTGACTGACAGACAACACACAGCCGAAACTACTGATCGTAAAGAGCTGAAATTTGGCATGTGTGTTTGTTGTGAGGAGTAGGCTACCACTAAGAGAGGATTTTTGGGAATTCCCCCCCAAAGGGGAGAAAATGGTGGTAAATGACAGACAACGCACAGCCGAAACTACTGATCGTAAAGAGCTGAAATTTGGCATGTGTGTTTGTTGGGAGGAGTAGGCCACCACTAAGAGAGGATTTTTGAGAATTCCCCCCCAAAGGGGAGAAAAGGGTGGTAAATGACAGACAACGCACAGCCGAAACTACTGATCGTAAAGAGCTGAAATTTGGCATGTGTGTTTGTTGGGAGGAGTAGGCTACCACTAAGAGAGGGTTTTTGGAAATTCCCCCCCAAAGGGGAGAAAAGGGTGGTAATTTAATAAACGGTGGTACACGCGGACGAAGTCGCGAGCAAAAGCTAGTATATATATATATATATATATATAAATCTTCCGTTACTGACTGACTGACTGACAGACAACGCACAGCCGAAACTACTGATCGTAAAGAGCTGAAATTTGGCATGTGTGTTTGTTGGGAGGAGTAGGCTACCACTAAGAGAGGATTTTTGGAAATTCCCCCCCAAAGGGGAGAAAAGGGTGGTCATTTAATAAACGGTGGTACACGCGGACGAAGTCGCGACCAAAAGCTTGTCCCTGTATAAAGAGTTAGCCATGAAATGAACTTCGGTCAGGACAGTATACCTGATGATGATGATGCGGCGCGTGGTACTGGCTGGGCTGCGCGAGGTACTGCGGGTGTTGTTGGTTGTGCGGCGCGTGGTACTGCGGCTGCTGGAATATCGCCGCGTCCTCCCGGGTCATCGTTCTATTGGAGGAGGATGAGAATAAGGAACGGGAAGTACAACACCAAGAGGCAATTCATACTCCAGAAGTCGATGCTCATCAAAATCCTTCAATCAAATAAATCTCCATTTAAAAAGAAAATTTTCAATAAATAAACTTTTGAAAAAAAAAATTAAACCGACTTCAAAAACCAAAACAAAACCTAAAAGGCACAAAATAGTGTAAAATAAACTTAGAACTATCTAAAATATTAATACAAAACTAGAAGTGATCTGTTTGAAGTTGGTGCCAAACTATATATACTCGTATTTGTACTAGTATTTGTAGGTATTTATTTTTTGTTGGTAGGTATTATTGTTGTTTGGCACCGACTTCAAACAGATCACTTCTAGTTTTGTATTAATATTTTAGATAGTTCTAAGTTTATTTTACACTATTTTGTGCCTTTTAGGTTTTGTTTTGGTTTTTGAAGTCGGTTTAATTTTTTTTTTCAAAAGTTTATTTATTTTTTAATTTTTTGTGTTCATAATATTTATTATAATAATACAATACAGCTCACCTTAGAAACGTTAAAAAATGTAAATGAGGGTCAATACATATTTATTATATAAAAAAAATCAACCCTTAACTCCTAAAACTCAAGGTTTCTTCCATCATCAGCTCAGTATTTACCAAAAGCCTTGAGGTGATGACTATTGGGCGTAAATACCTAAATAGGCTCAGTAAAATAATGAAACACGTTCGACATTTCTTTAAAATTTAAGGGTTTCCTTCGATTTAACTGGGATCCCATCATCAGATCCTGACTTGGTGACAATGGGACCACCTCGGGAGAATACTCTTTCGAATACAAAAAGAATTATAAAAATCGGTTCACAATTGACGGAGTAATCGGTGAACATACATAAAAAAAAAAAATAGTGACACGCCGAACATATAACCTCCTCCTTTTCGAAGTCGGTTAAAAAATGACAACTTTAAGTGTTATTTAAGTGGCGATAGCGTAATGGCTAGCTAGGGCGTCGGACTTGCGATCATGTGGTTGCCGGTTCGAATCCCACCTATTGCATTACCGCCGTGAACCCGCCTGTAATACAAGTTTTTAGCTAAGCAATACTAGAAATGTGCTAACCACATAGCTAGTAAGCTTTAAAAAAAATATTTCACTAGTAGAAGAAGGAACGTTTTAAATTAAGCCCATTATATTAATGTATGGCAAATGATGGTGCAGAAATACGAAAATTAACAAATAATCCTACTAATATTATAAATGTGAAAGTGTGGATGTTTGGATGTTTGGTACTCAATCACGCAAAAACGGCTGAACGGATTTGGATGGCATGAATGTAGCCTTTGACATGGAAAAGAACATAGGCTACCTTTTATCCCGATTCCTTAAGTATTTTTCGAGGGAAAATTGAAATGGACTTTGAAATTTGGTATTTTTCTCTATTACAGCGCAAGCTATAACACGGGTGAAAATTTTATTCTATTTTTCATTTCTTTTTGGATCCAATTCTGAAGTCCACGCAGACGAAGTTGCGGGCAGAAACTAGTCACTAATAAGTTTCTCTGGGAAGTGGCCCTTGCCCAGCAGAAGAAAGTTTGCCGGCTGATAGAATAGAATAGAATAATCTTTATTGTACACCATTAAAGTTACAGGCTGACACAGGTATCAACCTGCAATTTTTCTTCTTTCAAATGCCAATCCCAACAGGATGGGTAATGATTTGACACTGTACAGTCAAGCGCCATGAGTGTAGAAGTACCTCAAGTTGTTTGCTGACGCAATGCTTTGCGCGAACACTTTTAAAGTATCTGAACGCAAGCAATTACTGTTTATCAAATGGCAGGATATACAGTAATTATTGCTAGGAGAGATATACAACATGTAACAAAACCCCTGTCCGGTCCCCAAGACTATTATTCGGTATCGTACTGCGAACACATATACGTAGCCATTAAATGGATTGGAGATATTTTTTTTCTCAATTGAAAATAATTAAATCAAAATAAAAACTGATCTAAGGCAACAGCAACACTGACCGCTCCTCAAAGTTCATGTACTTACTACCTACAGCTTTCGTGTCAAAGAAGCCGCCTTTGCGAGACGGTTCATGAACTGTGCGAATACGCCTTTATTAGATCTGACAGGGGTTTTGTTACATGTTGTATAGAATTAGGAGAAATTACAAAAGGTAAGATGGTACGGCACTTATGGCGCTTGATGTATGAATGAGTGAAGTCCATGGTATAATGATAATACCTGTACCCCATGTCCTCGTCGTAGGTGTGTGCATTGTGCCCGTTGTACGGCACCGGTGGATTCGGCGGCTGCGGGGGTGGCGGCGCGGAATTGTTCGCTGGCTTGTTCGCTAGTATCTACGAAACAATATCCAAATTATTTTTTATAAGACACCTAGCCTCCGTAGCCAGGTGAGGTTTCCACAAGCGTTAGCAATTATGGAAATCGCTCAGATGAAATTAAATGTATGGACATGACATTCACCTCATTTCCGTCACGTGACTGAGACTTGTCACTCCCATACATTTGATCGATTCGATCAGCGTTAAATCTTGTAGAAATATCACATGGCTAGGCTGGTAACTACCAACTTTGATAAATAAAATATTGTTTAGAGAATTCAACTGTTCTATAATTACTTCAGAATTCGGAGAAATAAACCGCAGACTTACTCAAATTTTGATAACCATAATCGACACGGCATTGTCTCCACAATCGTTAGCCTTCATTTGATCGATCTTAAACCTATTGATATTGTCCACCTGCACAACGGCACTGCCAACATGTGTTCGCCTATCTACTATATAAAAATAAGTCGGGTTTTCCTTCCTGACGCTATAACTCCAGAACGCACGAACCGATTTCCACGGTTTTGCATTCGTTGGAAAGCTTCGGGCTCCGTGAGGTTTATAGTAAAGAAAATTCTCAATTACATAAAAAAAAATTTGGGCCGCGGGCGGAGCTGCCGGAAACAGCTAGTTCAAATATAATTTTCCTTCTAGAGACACAAGTTCTACATCTTGGTTATCCGCTACCTTATTTTTACTTTTAAAAGTGGGCTTCAGTACAAGTTGTCCAATCAACACGATAATGTTGTCTCGACTTACCTCTAGCGTATGCATCATGGCTCTCGCGAAACTGTCAGCATCTTCTCTACACGAGAAGTTTAGGCCGTACACATGTCTCGCGTCCCGCCATTGGTGGAATGTGGCCGTCGCTTGATTGTATTTGAGGCCTCGAACTATGCCGCAGTTGATAACCACCTACGAAGAATTTTTTATAGATATCATCATGAAAAAAATATAGAACATTGAAAGTAAAAATCTCTAATGCATAAAAAAGCAACAAGGGTTCTATCCTAACAACGATCACATATAAACAATACAAATAAAAAACACTTGTTTTTAACAAAATCCGCCATATGGTTCATCAATGACACCGTGCACCATCAATAAAGTTTAAAATAATAATCGTTAAAAACTGGTTAAGAATTCGAGAACAATATAAGCAAACGAGCGAGCAAAAAAGCTTCAAAATATCTACTTAATTAAACAACGACTAAATTTAAATATATTTTTACCGCCTCATGATGTAAACTGCAGTGATGTTATAGGTTGACATTAGGATCGACATCACCATTGTCGTAACACACGCGGATCGACAATGATGATGAAGAACCCAATATTAACTATAGATAAGCTGGCTAACGAAGACCCCTTGACACTTATTCAAAAGTTGTCAAAATACTTACCTAATTTGCTTTGATGTTAAGCGACTTTAAGCGCTAACGTTTTTCTTATTGAGCCGTGTGAATTTCGGATCAATAGGAAAAGTGCTACCGCGTAAGTTCGCTACAAATCTGTACTGAGAAAAATAATTAATGAACTATTTAGGTTTGGTATTCTAGACGACATCGCGGCAGACCGAGAAATGGACCAGTCTGTACAGTAAGAGAAACTGGCCTTTCTTTGCTTAGGAGAAAAGAGCGTCGAAAATGGAAGAGGAGACCTAAATTGAAAGAATTGGTAAAACGTTGTGACTACTTCTGACGCAATAATTATATCTATTATTGCTATAGGACAAGAGATCTTGAGAAAGGGCCAGAGAAGAAATATAGCGCTTCCTTCCTGGACAGCATTGGATTTCATATAAGTTGATAGTGAGATTAAGACTATTATTGACGAAAATAATTTGTGATGATAAGAAAATTAGAGAGGTGGCAAAGCGCTAATGGTGTAATAACAAAGTGGAACTGAATGAAATAAAAATTGCACCAAGGAACGACAAAACAACATTTTACAACCATGTATTTTCAACGGGTATGACTATAAGTATGTAAACTAATTTACAAAGATTTAATTTTGATTTACACTAAGATAACACTAACTGAAGATAGTTAAAATCAGGATGGCAAAAACGATGGACGGAAGAAGGTTAATGCAAAAAGCCATAAACATTATAAATTGTTCCCAAATCCAGGTCTGATCAGAAAAGAACTTAGTTTCGCTCTTACCTCATGATCATTAAGTTTCCTGCCGACAACTCTGAAGGTATTATGTTGGGTGTGATGGTAGATGTGGACTTTGGAGAGTCCGGAGCTGGATCCCGAGGGTACCCAGCGCTTGAGGCCATCGTCGTACACCATGACAGATGCACGGGCGCTGCTTATTGACTGCTCGCTGCAACACACGAAAAAACAAGAATATTAGTTGTGGTCATAGAAAAAAAAAGTTTAAGCGGAACCGGCTCTCCATAGCTTCCTTTTCTTTTATATCTTATAAGGAAACCGACGTCTTAACTTAGGAAAGCCTTGTTTCGCGGATAGTGTATAACATTTCAATCAAATGCACAAAGAACACCCATATCTGTCAGAAAATAATATTAGTTGAATTTAAAGAATCAAAGAAGAAGATCATTTTTATTTACAAGAAAAGTAAAAGACTGATGTCAAAGAAAGTAATTTTGGAACTTATTTTTTTATTATATAACTTACGGACTAAATAGATGCTTGCTTAAAAAATAACAAAGCTACTAGCAATGGGCACATTACTAGTATTCTTGTTAAACCCTCGTGGTAAACTAAAAGCTTGTGTTACGATTGTGTTCACATCGGAAGTGCAATGGGTGGGTTTCGAACCGATTAAAATAATGATTAATTTACATTAGAACCTAAAAGTACCTAATTATTTGGAAAATAAAGAAAAAAATTACATACAACTTTATAGCGCAGAAGAAACACGTTCGAGCCCCCTAAACAACGAGATTCCTACATAGACCAGGGCCGATAATTGTTAAAACCAAAAAAAATAATAGTAGGATGAAACTAATTAGAAAAGGAAGGGAATATGATAAAAATTAAAGAAAAAATAAATTACGGTCGATCCGAGTTCGGGAAGAGGGGGAGGGGGGGGTTTTAAGGGTAAAAAATGGTTTATCTTGATTTCCAGCAAAACTACAAGTCCTATGGAAAAAAGTCAAATGGCAAAGTTGTAGGTAATAAAAAGATCTACAACTTTTGTATTTACACTTTTTTCACATAACCTCAAAATGTATGTGAAAAATCGAATAAAACAAGTTTTTGGTTTTTTATTTTTATCTTTTTCAAAAATATTTTTTTTTTCTCGAAATTTGGTGAAAACTTACCTTTTTATGTCCCAAATACGCTGTAATTTATTTGATTAAAAATATTTATTTTTTCACCTTATTTTGAATTAATATAAAAAAAACTCCCTAATTTTCAATCGAAAATTCACCCGTCAAAATATCAGCTTTTTTCAAAAAGTATGGGGTTTTTTGTTCGTTGAAATCTCTACTTTCTGATGGTGTAAAAAAAATATACATTACTATAGTAAATGTTCTCAGAAAATGCATAATCACTATGTACAATTTCATCAAAAAAATGACATTGCTTAATTTTTTTTTCAGTTTAAAGTTTATTTATTAAATTCGAATTACATTCATGTCATAGAAAATCTCACAAAATGATTCAGATGAAATTCTGGATGAAGAACCAATGCAGACTGGAAAAAATTGAATCAAAGACATTTTTTTGATGAAATTGTACATAGTGATTATGCATTTTCTGAGAACATTTACTATAGTAATGTATATTTTTTTTACACCATCAGAAAGTAGAGATTTCAACGAACAAAAAACCCCCATACTTTTTGAAAAAAGCTGATATTTTGACGGGTGAATTTTCGATTGAAAATTAGGGTGTTTTTTTTATATTAATTCAAAATAAGGTGAAAAAATAAATATTTTCAATCAAATAAATTACAGCGTATTTGGGACATAAAAAGGTAAGTTTTCACCAAATTTAGTGAAAAAAAAAATATTTTTGAAAAAGATAAAAATAAAAAACCAAAATCTTGGTTTTTTCGATTTTTCACATACATTTTGAGGTTATGTGTAAAAAGTGTAAATACAAAAGTTGTAGATCTTTTTATTACCTACAACTTTGCCATTTGACTTTTTTCCATAGGACTTGTAGTTTTGCTGGAAATCAAGATAAACCATTTTTTACCCTTAAAACCCCCCCTCCCCCCCTTCCCGAACTCGGATCGACCGTAATTTATTTTTTCTTTAATTTTTATCATATTCCCTTCCTTTTCTAATTGGTTTCATCCTACTGTATTTTTTTTTCACTTTTTACAAATTTTGAAGGCTTCGGCCCTGGTCTAACAAGCGCTAACGTTGGCCGAAACTCAAATGTAAGCACCTGACAACGTGACTGATAAAAAATAAAGAAATTTCCATACATTTAATGGCACTATAACAATTTTATTCGTCAACGCTTGTAGAAATGACAATTATCTATGGGCTCAGTATAATATAACTACTAAAGCAACTGCAGGTTATTACACTGTCTCTAACTATAATAATTATAACTAAATAAAATACCTATTATAAACTTTTTTATTATTTTCCAATTTCAGGCGCCCCTGTTTCTTTACTACCTTATTTAAGTAAGTTTCAACTTAGAAACATCCTGTCTGTCCTTGTGGTTTACATGTAACATAAAATTCTATTCCAATAAACTATTTATAATAAAGAGGAAAATATTTTGACCGCCGAAATCCTTACCGTATAATATAGTTATTATATTTACGCCTACGACCGTCCAAAACGCGTGGGTGCTGCCCAGAACTCTCCTTTTAAATACGACAGTCTCGGTTTCTTTACGTAACGTTGGTTACGTAAATCGGATTCAAGCCTACGTAAAACATCCTACTCGTGAAACGCCCACGTTAAGGGAAATATTATATTTATTAGTAAGCTACTTAACCGTCCATTGATATGATCTGATATTGTTGAAATAAAACTTGTAGCGAAATACACAGTATCAAAATTGACGCGTAGTTATATTTTCATGTTTTTGACACCAAAGTCGAATACTGAAACATCAATCAGTTTGAAAGCAACGTTAAGTGTTACTGTCTCTGTCACTTTCAGGTGTAAAGTAACGACAGAGAGACATTTAAGAACATGTTGAATTAATTTGCGTTTTAGCATTCGGGAGATAGGTCATCTATATAATAAACTAGCTGTTTCCCGCTGCTCCGCCCGCGGTCTCATTTTTTTTAAATATTTGTGATCATTTTCATATTTATTTTTGGTTCTTTCATTTTTTTTCTTTCATCTTTCATTTTTATATGTATTTATATCCTATCTTTGTTGTAAGTTGGATCAAACTGCACACGGTGTGCAAATTTGATTATAATCGGTTCAGTAGTTTCGGAGTTCATCCCGGACAAACATCGTGACACTGGAATTATATATAATAGATATATAATTTACCTATTTAGTTTATGTATAATATGGGACTATAGACTTTAAAACCAAATAGCGTGTTATCAAGTCCAAATTTGATCGTGAATGGACCACTCAATTGATGAGCCCACTCCCCTTAGACAAAGTACATTTCTAAAAGCGTTAACGATGATAGAAATCGCTTAAATGACATCAAATGTAGGTATGGAAATTTCTCATTAATAAGTCACGTGACTTAGGACCAGTTATTTTATCCTGAGTTAACTCAACCAATGGTTAAGTATGCTACCTAATGGTTTCAAAACAGGTTTGTTCATCAATTGTTAGGCTATCAAATGTTCAAATTAAATGGAAAGTTACTTAGTTAGTTAACAATTTGTTAAACATTAATGAATAAACGCGTTCTACTGAAGTTTGAATCCATTAGTTAGCATATTTAACCATTGGTTGAGTTAACTCGGGACCGGGCCTTAGGCCTTTCATACATTTCAGCAATTCCACCAGCGATAACGATTGTATAAATGTACTGTCTAAGAGGGCTTCTTTGATTCCAGTCGTTGGGAGCATCGGCAAATCGCTATATTGACTGAATTCTGCAGTTCCCATAACTTAAATTGTTAACTAAGCAGGTGTACATACTTTATACATGTTAAATATTTATATTATTATGAATCCTACACTTATCTGAATGGCTTTGTTTTAGCTACCGTCGTCAAAGGAGTCGAGTTCGTCAGGGCCTAGTTATATAATCATATAAGGTTACTGTTTACAGCGGAAGGTGACCACGTACACATTTGCATTGCTAACCACAGGATGGCAACAAATTATCCTTGTAGAAATATAAATAAACAATGGTGCTGATTCCTCTGTACGCAAACTAAACTAAAATTAAACCATTGTTGTCTTTTACTGACATAAAGCATGAGAAAAGGACGGCAAAAGATAACAACTAACTTAGAAACGTCAAACTAGTCTTCGCCTTGAATATCAGTGTTTTTAGAGCACACGTTTTGACTCGTCGGCGAATTTGTATGAGAATTTTAGTCGGTACTTAATTTGACAGTTCTAATTTTCGTCTGTCCTTTTCTAAATATGTACGAGTGAAAAAGATAGCGATTGACTAAAATTTGTTTAGTACGTGTTTAACAGAATCGGGGCCATTGTTTAGCAATTACTGTGTACCTTATTTTACCTTTTAGAAATATTATTATGTTAAAAGTGGAATTATTAATTAGCTTACTAGCTTATTTTGAGAGACAAAATTATATTGACTGCATCATATAAGATATACTCGATTTTCTCGCGGCTGCGCCCGCGTGGGTGTCAGTTATCGCGGCAAATTATAGCCTAAGCCTTCCTTAATAAGTGGGCTATCTAACAGTGAAGATAATTTTTCAAATCGGACTAGGAGTTCCTGAGATTAGCGCGTTCAAACAAACAAAGAAACAAACTCTTCAGGTTTATAATATTTGTATAGAAATTCGTCAAAAACTTCAAATGCCATTTTACTAGGGGTTAATAAAACTTCTGTTTGCAAAACGGCCGTAGTCGACTGTTCGTGTTTCTTAAACTTGTGTTGCCCACTGTACGTAGTATCTTCTTACGCAATAGGTATACGAGATGATACGTGGGTTTGTCGATTGCCTCAGAAGGTCATCCGTAAGCCGAAACTTTTTGTTACACGACCGTCTTGTATAGGTAGTACTTAACCCGAATGCAGTTGAATTAATTGTACAGTTTACGGTGTGATTGGTACTTGGTTCTTATGTAAGATGATTGAGAAAAGGTCGTTTTACATGTTACCTTACTTGTAGTTTACCGATCATTGGCAAATAATTTTATGTTAATTACGTTGAGCCTCATTGACAAGTCATTTGACTGCACATGATAGCTTCTGTTTAAAATCATTAATTTTTAGATATTGGTAATTAAGTATTTTTAATTTCAATCTATACTAATATTATAAAGCTGAAGAGTTTGTTTGTTTGAAAGCGCTAATCTCAGGAACTACTGGGCCGATTTGAATAATTTTTTCACTGTTAAATGGCCCACTTATTGAGGAAGGCTATAGGCTATAATTTGCAACGGTAACCGATGCACACGCGAGTGGAGCCGCGAGCAACAGCTAGTTACTACATAAAACAGAGCCGGGTTTGTTACAACACTTATCACTCGAGAACGGGTGGACCGATTTTCATGATCCTTTGTTAATTCAAAACCATCCAGAATAGGGTAATAAATATTAAAAACACTGGAAAAAAAACTTAAAAAAACTGTTTACGGGAACGGGCAAAATTGTATGAAACCCCGGGATACGATGGCTAGTGACAAGTAAATTTTAATTGGTTAAATTTATTAATTATTTAAATTTTTATACAGTGTGTAACAAAAACCCTGTCCGATCCCTGAGAGTATTATTCGGTATCGTACTGCTAACACATATACGTAGCCATTAAATGGATTGGAGATTATTATTTTTCCCCAGTGAAAATAATCAAATAAAAATAAAAACTGATTCAAGGCAACAGCAACACTGACCGCTCCTCAAAGTTCACGTACCTACTACCTACAGTTTTAGGTCAAAGAAGCCGCCTGTGCGAGACGGTGCATGAACTTGCTTTGTCGCATGCCGCCAAACAAACTTACCTATAACGAAATAAACCTAGGCTACGTTATACCTTTACCTACGCGTACGGCGGCGTAGGTATCAGCTGATATTGGTTTGTGTATATTAGGCGTAGTGATCCGGATTTTATAATTGACTCTCTTTATAAAGAAACAAATAATTGAATTAATTGTAGCCCTGAAAAGGGCTTTTTTATAAAAGCGATTTGCTTTTGGCAATTTACCTACCAACTGACTGCAGATATTATTATTCATCAAAACATTCACTTATTGTTGCTGCACATTTCGGCGATCGTGTTCCACGTGTCCACCACAACACTAATGCACATTCGTCACCTTTTTACTAAATTTGCACGTACTTTTAACAGCGCACTTGTGTCCGATTTAAGACTTCGATTTCCGAATCACACACCTTTTTTTTAATACGACACTTGTTCCTCGATTTCCTCGTTGTCTTCTTCTCTCGTGGTCTTCCAGCATCCATGGCATGACTCGTACCCAAGAACACTGCGTGTGGTGACCGCGCGGTTATACAGGCGTTGAAAGGCTCACACCGACGGAACTGTCACACCTGGCGCACCTCATAATTTCTTATTATGATCTTATATCACAATATTAAAATATTCGTGATTGGAATACGATATTGTTTGCGAAACACGTCCGATCGAAAGCTATCTCCACGAAAGACTAATTCAGGGCTGCCAGTATATTAATTTCGTTTATACGGCTCAGTAAACAAAATTATACAAAATTCAGTTGCATTATACACAATTATTTTTATACCTATTTTTTTTTGCATATCATAAAAAAACACTGCTAAAACCTATTTTAAATAGTGCTACAAACAAAATTAACTGACCTGGAAGCGGCCAAAACTGGAAAAAACGATAAAAAAAAAATTACTTAGGCGAGGGCAATAAAACACGAAAATTGTATTGAGTTGAAAACTTGAAACAATAAATTCAACAACTGCAACGCTGTCACCAAGTCACACAAGTTGTGGCACTGCCGTTTCGTTAGATCATTAAACTATTTTTATTGTTTATTTATAAATAAAATGAGATAACATAAGAATTATCAAGTTGGTGAGTAAATCACCATCAGAGATGGAGACTATCTCTCATGTATAATGATAAGTTCATCCTAGACTTCCTAGATCCTAGAGTATTAGTGTTTTGCGACCCTAGAGGAGAGTTATCTTTTTTGTATCCAATTATACTAAAGGACCCCCTATACATATGAGATACAATGAACAGTCCGATTATACAGATTTTGTATCCAAATATACGATCTGGCAGCCCTGGACTAATTATAGTCGGTAGGTAACCTGGCGGCGGCGGGCCGGCGCGGCGGCGGTATCATCAAAGAGTCGGCGGCTAGTTGAAAGAGTGCCTACAACTCGGCGGTGCCTTTTGTCGGCTTTTGTAATAAAAATAAATAAAAATAAAACGCATTTTGCCATTGGGTGGTGTTGTCAGCTTACGAAAATTTCCCATATTCAGTGTTAAATCTCGCAATGATTATAAAAATAAAAAAACAATAACTTTTGGATTTAACGAGTTACAATTTTATAACATTTTTTTTTTATACGTATGTTATACCACGGATACGCCTTTATTGGATCGGACAGGGTTTTTGTTACATACTGTATAGAGGTGAAGTGATAAGGTCGACGTTTGCTTGATTGAGTGAAATAAACATACGTGTGATTTATGCCATCTATTTTACACTATGTACTTTAAAAATATTAAATGAGCGGCGGGTAGGTACACATTACATATAGCTATAGGATAGGGACTACAGAAGTTGAACGAACATACAGGAATTCCTTTTAAAAGCCGTTGACATTTCTCAAATTATATACGGTACTTTTCAGTACATTCTCGCTTAAATAACTATTATAGGTACCACCTTCTTACTAATAATATTTATTGTAAGATAGAGTAAAACAATAAAAAATCAAATGTTATAAGTTATAACTATGCAGTTTAAATAACACGATATTCATAAAACGGGGAAGTTTACACAAAAGCACTCACTGCGTTTTAATAAACGAATATCCAATACCCTTTTACGGACTGTACCTATACCTATATATGTATATAGAAATGGGAGCTGAATTCTGTTTGTCCACGTCGGACATCAAAGGGCAGGTAGGAATTGCATCCCCCCCCCCCCATATCCCCCCCGTCTGCAGACTGCAGTATGGGCTTAATTACTCGATGTCAATCACAATTAATTTGCAAGCGGCATCCATTTCAGGAGTCTGTAAATCCTTTTATCAATATTGGATGTCTGGCTATACACACATATACATTGTATATACCGGACAAAGTCTATTCAAATTTCAAAGGTAACATTTTGATATACAGTCGACTTTATTCTCGAAGCATTGAGGTTGATTTTTCGTAGTTATTATTTAAGTATGGTCAATGTTGGAGGGTGTCTGGAATACCGATATAAATGTATAAAACATATTGTGATGTTCGAAATCAATAACGAAAAGCCTCTTAACCGTTTTCTATTGTGTCTGCAAGCGTTATGTCGAATCTTTTGAACAGAAATGTAATATATTTTCGTAATAAAACACACAAATGAGGGTGTCTCTCATCTATTTATAATTTTATTTATGTACTAGCTTCCGTCCGCGACTTCGTCTGCGTGGACTTCAGAATTGGGTCCAAAGAGAAATGAAAAATTTGAATGTAATAAAAAATGGAATTAAATTTTTACCCGCTATAGCTTGCGCTGTAATAAAGAAAATTTCAATTTTTTAAGCTATCTGCCCACCTCGTAAACAATTTTCAATTGTTCAAACTACTTAAGGAATCGGGATAAATGGTAGCCTATGTTCTTTTCCATGCCAAATTTCATCCAAATCCGTTCAGCCGTTTTTGCGTGATTGAGTAACAAACATCTATGGGCGTTTCTCTGTAAACTGGGCAACTCATTGTCCCAGGCGAATTTTGTTTAAAAAAATTTAAGATCCCTATTATTTTATAGATAAACCCAAAAAATAAAGACCGTAATCTACCACTGCTCTACATTAAAAATCCATTAAAATAAACTTTATTAATTTAAAAACGTTAATATAGTTCTTAAAAACCTTTAAATTTATAATATTAGTAGGATAGTAGGATATAATAGATCTTTACAATTACTATTTTTGTCCTCCTCGGTATAGGTTTTGTTCTCCCAATTCACTTCGCTTGAGTATTTGACTCAGTAGATTCAGAGTCAGTATACGTCTACAGACTAACCTTATTTATATGTAATTGTTTGTTCGGTTACCCAATAATCAGATAATCCAAGCCATTCGATTGAGATCTCATTTCGACATGAACTCGATTCAATAAATTGCATCAGAGTAAAAGTAACTGCTACGCCTATTACGATGCATTACCGGCTTTTAGGTAGGTTATAAGTAAAAACCCCTTTAGGTAATGGGACGAGGACAAAAATCGTCCTAAAACGTGTTTATGCATGTAATAAAAATGTACTAAACTGATGATTATGATAACTTCTAAGACCTTTAACATCGACATTCCTCATATTATGTATATCTTTTATGTTTACTTGCAATGTGCGTCGCACATAACTAGTATTCTTGTTAACCCCTCGTGCTTGTGTTACAAGTGGGTTCACGTCGGTAGTTCAAGGGTGGGATTCAAATCGGCAACCACATGATCAAAACCCCGAGGCTTTGCCATTAGGCTACCACCGCTTATATTACAGTAAGTACCTTTATTACACATACACGATACAATTCCGTAGTACTCCAGTGTTGAATAGTTTGCGAGCCGACACTTTTTTTCTTAGGTTTTGATGTTTTAATAATTACATTTTAAATCCAAAGAAAAAAAAATCCATATCGCAAATACTTCCGAGTCAAAATCTTCGCTTTAATATCGATAACTATTCAAAAATATCCTGTAATAAGGTAACGACTAACAAAAGATTCATTGCTTACATAAAGATACTACTTAAATTACGCAAGACAAAAAGATAATGGTATCAAAAAAAACCAGAACTTAATTAAAATCAAGATAAAGCGGCAAATAATATCAGCAAAATCTAATAAATGAGTTACGGTATGTTCGTCGCAAGTTATATTCAGAAAAGGCTATGTCAATTTGAGCACTATTGAGTCAGTTTGAGTAAGTTGTCGGAGAGATACTAAACATTTAAATGATTGTTTTATTTTTTAAGAAATTAACCAAAACCATAGTAGCTTTGATAGTTTTAGTACTTGTTTTATATTAGCATTTTAAATAATTTCTGATCAATAAAAATTTTTGATCAAAAACTTTAAAGATTTTCTTATAGCTGGCACACTCATTATAGGTACCTTTATTTCTATTGGACAACATATCAAGCAATGGCGGACTCTAAAACACATTTAACTGTTAAAAATTACACAACCGAACCGAAGAAAACATTTTGTTCAGTGCACAAGAAGGTCCCATTAATCGCCATTTTGAAAATCGTTGCCATTTAAACGGTTGAATTGTTCGTATTTTGGAAGCCACGGAAACTACTTCAGTGCGTAGACAAAATAGGAAGGCAAAGAAAAATATAAAGCGATTTAACAACTATCGTAAAAACATCAGGGTTTATAAAAATATAACGAAGGCCTTACCCGTAATCAAGATCCATACTGGAACGTTTAAGATCATAATTAGTAACATCTATGATTAAGTAATTATATTTCATCACGTCTCTCATGTTTGACAATCTTGATATGTACAAATATTAACACTATGAAATTCAAACTTCCTATTCTTTTTCTTGATACACTGAAAGAAAGACGTTTGCGTAAGTCCTATAGTTAGAAAAAGTTATTGATAGTGAAGTTTCTAAACGAAATCTGTTAAAAGATACTGTTCAAACCGTAGTATTACAGTATTACATAAACCATGGTTTCAAGCCAACCTACAAGTATACGATTTAGACACAAGACCATTTAAATAACAATCGACAATTGACACACGTAGAATCACATCTAATAGGCATCAGGGCTCATTTTAAAAGACAAAAAACTAAGCACTTATGAATCGTAAAATCTTTCCGTGTTATGAAATAAGATGAATAATCAACCCTTATTATCAACTGGGATATTAATGCACCATTCATCACACTGCAGACCTCGAATTCTAGAAATCCCCGAACAAAGGCAAATGACTCCCCCTTCTCCAAGTCCCAAGCCCGAACCATGTCGTTGGATGCGCGCGCATATCTAGCCTATCTGCCCGGGCCTCAACACCACAAGAACTACCCTTTTGAATGCCTTTAAATGCGCCGAAGTAAACCCCTTCCCAAAAGACTTACTCGTCCACTGGAGCCGTTAGAATTTTAGAGTTCCACAAGCAATTTTAAATGAAGGACATACGATTAACACCAGACCAGCTACTGACGAAACCTCGAACAAAGGCGTGATGTTGGATGCGCGCGCATTATTAACCAAGTCTTCTCGGGTCACAAGCCGCCATTTTGAATGCTGCTAAAGGAGCTATAAGCGACGGCCTACACAAAAGACAAGTGCGCTAATGCCGTAGATTTCTCAAATATACCATATGCCACTTTGAATTAAATGTCACACAGTGAAAACTAGTTGAAACATCTACATGCACACGAATTTCAAGTCCTTTATAAAATAATATTCTAAATAAGGTGTGGTTCAAAGCAGCCACAACTACGGCAGTCATTTTACGACTGACTACCAGAAACAGGAGCTATGCGTCACTCCCTGGACAAAGACACCTTCTACTAGGATGCGCGCGCATAAGTAGCACCGACTGTAAGTTGCCATTTTGTATGCAGTAAGTGGGTCAAGATATTGTACCGCAATATTTTTATATAAACGAACGAATATAATTTTTGTTCAATGCACAATACTAAGTATTATTAGAAGCCCGACAGTAATTTAGACTGACTGACTATCATGGTTGGTTTCAAAATATCAGAAAGAGCCCGAATGCCTTACCAGAGAACAAAGACGTCTGGGATTTGGTTGCGCGCGCATACATAGCCCAGCTCTGGCCGGGCCGTGATCCGCCATTTTGAATTATGTTTCAGGAGACGCGAGCGAAGTCCACGCAAGTTAAAATCACTACACAGTCTATTCACGATTACATATATTGAGTCCCAAAATACTGCAACCAAGATAATCTGATTCAAGATCTTATTTAAAAAAAAACTGACTACTAGGAACATGATTAAATAAGCTATAATCCACCCGTCGAACAAAGGTTTCTTCCATTTGGATGCGCACACGAAGCACCGAATGTCATCCGCCATTTTGTACGAAGTAACAAATCTATTCTGAAGGAATATTCTATCACGATGTCAAATAACGCATCTAGATTTTTAAGTGTCACATTATTCTTCCATCTAAACACTCTAAACTTAAGAAAATGCCGACAGTCATTCAGAACAGCGCAAGTTCCTCCCGAAACTGAATCTTCACTGAAAAAATAGTACGAAAAACTGTAAAAATTAGGAGTCGACAACATATTTAAACTAGAATTGAAAGCAACCATTGACAGCCATAGTTAGCACTCGACGATTAGGAATAAACAAATTGCCTTACCCGTGAGTAAAAACTTCCTAAATATGTATGTAATATTCTGTATATGGTGTGGTCCAAAGCAGCCACAACGACGGCGGTCATTTCACGACTGACTACCAGAAACAGGAGCTATGCGTCACTCCCTGGACAAAGACTCCTTCCACTAGGATGCGCGCGCATAAGTAGCACCGACGGTAAGCTGCTTTTATATAAACGAACGAATATAATTTTTGTTCAATGCACAATACTAAGTATTGCTAGAAACGCGACAGAAAATTATACTGACTGACTATCATGGTTGGTTTTAAAATAGCAGGAAGTACCCAAAAGCCTTACCAGAGAACAAAGAAGTCTGGAATTTGGATGCACGCGCATACCCAGCCCAGCTCTGGCCGGACCGTGATCCGCCATTTTGAATGAAGCTTCAGGTGCTGTGCTCGCCCACGCAAGTAAAAACCGCTCCACACACGATTACTAGTTAATGAGGCACGAGATATTGTAGCAAATGTAATTCATTAAAGGACTATAAATTGTTTAAAAACTATCAAAGCTTAAGAAATATCCTAAGAGACTGCTGTTAACGGCGGTTAATACACGACTGACTACCCGATACATGGGCTTTGCTCTACCCCTCGAGGCCTCGAACAAAGGAAACTTCCATTTGGATGCGCGCGCATACTGAAGAACGGATATTAATCCGCGATTTTGTAAAAAAAATAACTGGTAGACGTCTGGAATTTGATGCGCGCGCATACCTAGCCCAGCTCTGGCCGGGCCGTGATCCGCCATTTTGAATTATGTTTCAGGGGAGTTCTATGTTACGCAAGCGAAGTCCACGCAAGTTAAAATCACTACACAGTATATTTACGATTACTAAGTTATTGAGACACAAAATACTGCAACCAATATAATCCGATTCAAGTATATAAGATACATGAGCTTTGTTCTACCCCTCGAACAAAGGAAACTTCCATTTGGATGCGCGCGCATACTGAAGACGGATTTTAATATCACTGATATTTCACTGATTAAGAAGCGTCACAAATCAATTGAAGCCACCACTGACATCCATGGTTAGTCCTTTACTACTACGAAGTACTCAAATGCCTTAGCAGAGAACAAATATATCCAAAATTAGGATGCGTGCGCATAACTCGCCCTGCTATGCCCGGGCCGTGATCCGCCATTTCGAATTATGTTTCAGGAGACGCGAGCGAAGTCCACGCAAGTTAAAATCACTACACTTATTGAGGCACGAAATACTGCAACCAATATAATCCGATTCAAGAACTTATTAAAAAAAACAATTACAACTACAAAAACTATCTAACTCGACCACTGACTGACTATCATGGTTGGTTTCAAAATATCAGGGAGCCCAAAAGCCTTACCAGAGAACAAAGAAGTCTGGGATTTGGATGCGCGCGCATACCAAGCCTAGTTCTGTCCGTGCCGTGATCCGCCATTTTGAATGAAGTTTCAGGTCCCGTACGTGACACGCAAGTTTAAACCGCTCCACACACTATTACTTAATGAGGCACGAAATATTGTAGCGAATGTAATTCATTAAAGGACTATTAATTGTTTAAATACTATCAAAGCTATGAGAAATATCCTAAGCGACTGCTGTTAATGGCGGTTAATACACGACTGACTACCCGATACATGGGCTTTGCTGTACCCGTCGAACAAAGGAAACTTCCATTTGGATGCGCGCGCATACTGCAGACGGATTTTAATCCGCCATTTTGTAAAAAATAACTGGAAGACGTCTGAAAATTGATGCGCGCGCATACCCAACCCAGCTCTGGCCGGGCCGTGGTCCGCCATTTTGAATTATGTTTCAGGGGTGTTCTATGTTACGCGAGCGAAGTCCACGCAAGTTAAAATCACTACACAGATTATTTACGATTACTAGTTATTGAGGCACAAAATACTTCAACCAATATAATCCGATTCAAGAACTCATCAAAAAACTATCTCAACTATAATAAATATCTGAGTCAATCAGTCAATCAATGACAACGGCGCTCATTACAAGATTGACTACTAGGAACATGATAACATGAGCTATGCTCCACCTGTCGAACAAATGTATCTTCCATTTGGATGCGCGCGCACACGAAGCACCGAATGTCATCCGCCATGTTGTACGAAGTAACAAATCTATTCTGAAGGAATATTCTAGCACGATGTCAAATTACGCATCTAGATTCAAATTCAAATTCAATTTTCAAATTCAAAATCATTTATTCAAATTAGGCTACCATGTAGCACTTTTTGAATGTCATCAACACAGACAGCACCCTGCTTCGCCCACCCCACCGCTTCCTAAGTGCTCTAGCCGGGGAGAAGATTTGGAGAGTCACATTATTCTTCCATCTAAACACTCTAAACGAAAGAAGATCCCGACAGTCATTAAGAACAGCGCAAGTTCCTCCCGAAGCTGAATCTTCACTGACAAAACACTACGAAAAACTGTAACAAATTAGGAGTTGACAACATATTTAAACTAGAATTGAAAGCAACCATTGACAGCCATAGTTAGTACTCGACGATTAGGAATAAACAAATTGCCTTACCCGTAAGCAAAAACTCCTAAATATGTATGTTATATTCTTAATACGGTGTGGTCCAAAGCAGCCACAACGAAGGCGGTCATTTCACGACTAACTACCAGAAACAGGAGCTATGCGTCACTCCCTGGACAAAGACTCCTTCCACTAGGATGCGCGCGCATAAGAAGCACCGACAGTAAGCTGCCATTTTGTACGCAGTAACCGGGTCATTATATTGTAACGCAATATTTTTATATAATTTTTACTCCAAAACACTTTTATAGAACTAGCATAGTTCTTGTTCAATGCACAATACTAAGTATTATTAGAAACCCGACAATAATTTAGACTGATTGACTATCATGGTTGGTTTTAAAATAGCAGAAAGTACCCAAAAGTCTTACCAGAGAACAAAGAAGTCTGGGATTTGGATGCGCGCGCATACCCAGCCCAGCTCTGGCCGGACCGTAATCCGCCATTTTGAATTATGTTCCAGGTCCCGTACGCAACACGCAAGTTAAAACCGCTCCACACATGATTACTAGTTAATAAAGCACGAAATATTATAGCAAATGTAATTCATTAAAGGACTATTATTTGTTTAAAAACTATCAAAGCTATGAGAAATATCCTAAGCGACTGCTATTAATGGCGGTTAATACATGACTGACTACTCGATACATGGGAATATTATGTCTACCCCTCGAACAAAGGAAACTTCCATTTGGATGCGCGCGCATACGTAGCCCAGCTCTGGCCGGGCCGTGATCCACCATTTTGAATGAAATTTCAGGTGCCGTGCTCGCTCACACAAGTTAAAACCGCTCCACACACGATTACTAGTTAATGAGGCACGAAATATTGTAGCAAATGTAATTCATTAAAGGACTATTAATTGTTTAAAAACTATCAAAGCCATGAGAAATATTCTAAGCGACTGCTGATAATGGCGGTTAATACACGACTGACTACCAGATACATGGGCTTTGCTGTACCCCTTGAACAAAGAAAACTTCCATTTGGATGCGCGCGCATACTGAAGTCGGATTTTGATGCGCCATTTTGTAAAAAATAACTGGTAGACGTCTAAATTTGATGCGCGCGCATACTTAGCCCAGCTAGCCAGAGACGCGAGCGAAGTCCACGCAAGTTAAAATCACTAGTAAGTACGCCATTTTGAACGATATAGGGAAGTCCACGCAAGTTAACTCAATACACAGTTAAGACTCAAATACTAGTTATTGAGAAACGAAATACTGCAACCAATACAATCCGATCAAGAATTTACTTAACAGAACTATCACAACTACAAGAAATATCTAACTCGACCACTGGAAGCGGTGGTCATTGCAAGACTAACCACAAGGAACATGAGCCATGCTCCACCCCTCGAACAAAGGAAACTTCCATTTGGATGCGCGCGCACACGAAGCACCGACTGTAATCCACCATTTTGTAAGGAACAGATGGTACATTCAAAAGAAAAGATGTATTATTATATCACTGATTTTACACTGACAAAGAAGCCTAACAAATCCAATGAGGCTACCACTGACTTCCATGGTTAGTCCTCGACTACTGGGAAGTACTCAAATGCCTTCCCAGAAAACAATGATATCCAAAATTTGGATGCGCGCGCATTACTGGCCCTACTCTGCCCGAGTCTTGATCAGCCATTTTGAACGATGTCGCGAAGTCCACGCAAGTTAAATCAATACACAGTTTAATCACGATTACTAGTTATTGAGGAACGAAATACTGCAACCAATACAATCCGATCGAGAACTTATTTAAAAAAACTATCACAACTACAAGAAATATCTAACTCGACCACTGGAAACGGTGGTCATTGCAAGACTAATCACAAGGAACATGAGCTATGCTCCACGCCTCGAACAAAGGAAACTTCCATTTGGATGCGCGCGCACACGAAGCACTGACTGTCATCCGCCATTTTGTACGAAGTAACTTGACCGATGGTCATGTGGCTCCACCCCTGAACTAAGACATCTTCCATTTTGATGCGTGCGCATCCAAAGAACCTACAGGCTATCCGCCATTTTAAGCTCAGTTCCCAGAACCCGCTCTGCTAGCAGCATTTAGATCGCTAGACTAATCACAAAAAGTGCTTACAAGAAAACAATGAACAGTTCGAACGTTTATTCGTGATTTGCTAACCATAAGTTCGTAACTACAAAACATTTTTTAGAAAAGAAGGCCAAAGAAAGCGATTTCTAATAAGCTGAAGCTATGAAGAAAGAAACAACGCTGATGATAAAAAGGATCTCAAAATGTGAGCCCTGGTACTTTTACTAGTATTTATTCATTTTAACATTACAGTTAATTCTATATTAAAATACAAAACTGTACTAAAAAGTTAATAACAAATATGTGAAAATGTTTCTATTTTTAGAGTGTCCAGCAAACATAACTTCAATAGGTATGGTACCCCCACCCTTCAAACAAAGGACTACCAACTCTTCAAGATGCGCGCGCATATCAGGCACCAACCACCGTCCGCCATTTTGATAACCATACAATGACAAAGGATTCCTTTATAATACAGCGAAATATTTCATGAATTTATCTGCTGTTTTCAAAACGTCTTTTCCTTAAACAGGTTTTAAACTGAACATATAAAAAACTAATATTCAGAATTACAATGTTTATGTAACTTTACCCACGCAAAACATATTAATCTGTCAAAAAACACAAGTAAATGAATCTTAATATTACCTTTCGAAGCAATACCTAAATAACAATATTCAACGGTGCTCCATACGTAGCAACGGAAATATCAAAAACGGAACACGAGACAAAATATTTAAAAGTAAGATGCGCGCGCACATTTGACCTTCCTAAGGAAAACCAAAAACCTCGAATTTGGAGTAGCCACTTTGCGCCATTTTAGGGGATTACAGCCATGCCCATCTAAAACTGACGTTTTGAAACCTGAATAGTCTGCAAAACCGTAGGTAATCGACAAATTAAAAAGAAACTTACCTATGTATATATGACAGAAATCTGCATTTTCGATTTCCGCGCCTACCACTTCCAGATCACCATCTTCAGTCGAAATTAACGTCTAGTACTTCAAAGTAATAGTCAATTAACCTTTTGGCTATCACGAAAAAGTAGTGACTCTTTGTTAAAAAAACAGGTTTAAAAAATTCGTGTATACCCATTTTCACGTAGAACTTTTTGAATAGAGACATCTATAGGCCGCTTAAGCTCTACCGTACTATGAAAATATTAATTTATTGATTTAGAGGCCACAAAACGGTACGAAACATTAATTAATTGTAAGCCTTATTATTCACAATCTTTGTTTATTTCCCAGAAATTGAAACGGTTGTCAATCAATACCAGAAGAGTGAATACAAAAAGCGCAACTTTCGTTACTAAAATTAACTACTAATTACAACCCGTAATCACAATCAATGTGCACTGATCAAACGACCACTGATAACCGCGGCTCGAGACCTACTACCAGCAGAAAACCATACGCTCCACCCCCTGAGCAAAGTTTTTCGAATGCGCGCGCATTCAAAAACCACCTGAAACGTCTCAGAGTCAATCGCCATTTTGGAAAAATCTCGATTAAATTATTGCGCAATCGGTGATGTGTTCCGTACGTATATTTCATCGGTTATAGTCGCGAGCCTTGGGCATTTTCTATTCTAGAACAAGATTATTTGACTTTGATTTGCGGGCAAACCACAGTAGTCGAAAAATTGAACAGATTAATATTGAATTCATTTAAAATATTAAAAAAAACATGCGTAAGCCACTGTGTATTATTTGATCATGAAATGTGATTTTTTGATTATATATACTAAAAAATAAAATCATTTAAAACCACTCGCGATTAAAAATAGACCACCAACCGACCATGGATGGAACCCCAAACGAACAAAGGCTTGTTCAATTTACATGCGCGCGCATTCCCCAGACCAAAAACTGCGAAATTTTCCCTATTTCGTAGAAAGAGATTTCGTAAATCCCCATTTTGAATTACCAACGAAAACAAACGCGCAAATTAGTTTTGCGCAAGACGCATTTTGAAAACTGTACTTAGGGCAGCTTTGAACCGATAAACAATCGCTATTACCAATTTTTCCACTCGCTAATGGTGGCCATTTTAGAAAACGTACCGAAGGCTATTTTTAGATTTGAGCAGTTGCCGTTTTTTACCAAATCGGACTAGGACTATCTGAATACATAACATAACAGTTCAGAATAATTAAAAGACTTACAGCTTAGGAAGAACAGGCTCGAAGATTTACCAGGGTTTACGAAGAACACAGAACTGCACTATAGTCAGGTTAAGTTCATATCACTACACTAAGGTTTATTGTTCAAACTTACAGAGTCACATTGTTACTAGACAGTAGAAACGACTACATGATATTATTTACGCCTACCCCAACGAACGTCTTTTAACCGTCGCGTTTGAGAATAGGTGGGATTCGGTATCGCATCAGCAGATTCAGGTTGGTTTTCAGCAGGAGTCAATCCGACATAGCTTAGATTTGGGTCAGAATCGGACTTCTTTGATCGTTTCGCAGGCGCATCTGAGATGGGGCGTTGTTTGCGTTTATTTGGATTTAATTTTAGTTTTCCGATACCTTTAATTAACGATTTTAATACGCGAGACTCCACTTTTCCCTTTTTTGATCGCTGCACTCTATTACTTGTAGAATCTTTAATTATATTTTGGTCTATATTTTCGTCTGCTTTACTAGTAGACGCTTGTGCACTGCTCGGGTCATATATTTGTACTTGAGAAGCACTTGCGTTTATTCGAAATCGCCTTGCATTAGCACAAACACTATTTAACAGATTCGCATTCGCTTTGCTTATATGGCGAACATTAACTGCAGTTACATTGACTATATTCGAATTATGGTCCGTCATTTTATAAATCTGTTACATCGGATCACTTTATGAAATAAACTAATGGTTGATGTAAATTAAATTAAAAGTTATTCAGTAATATGGTACTGTACACTCTTGCACACGAACGAATCCCGAATGTTCTGAGATAGTAGGTAATACGTGGCCCCCGGGCAAAGGTAGACCTGCGCAGCTCGGAACCCGCCACATTCAACTTATTTTCAGGACACCTCCGCCATTTTGAACACAACACAATTTTTCCATAAACAGCTTAATTCCATCAATACAATCGCCCACGCACTGATTTCTTAACAAAGACGAAGATATTTAATTATTTATAGCATCAAGCCTTGTTTAGTCTTATTTATTACCGGGTAATTAATATTGATCGTTCGTTAAGTCCACTACACAATACTTATACCTTAACGCGTATCAATTAGCCATTACATTTTTTTTATTAGCTTCAAAACTCGTTCTATGAGTAGTAGAACTGCAATCTCGTACAATATATGCAAAAAGAACCGAGTTGCTTCATGTGATAAAAATCTTTGTACCGTGAACATTTTGGAACGTCTATTTTATATTTATTTCACTATATAGCACTGTAGGACGAACCGACAACACTTTACAAACGTAAGCTCAGTATAAAGGCAGCTTGGAGACTGACTTGAGCTTATTCGAGCCCAGATATTATTGCACATGCGCGGTACAGCCACCCCTTCCTTTTCGACCTCTCGGGGTCACGCCCGCCATTTTGTAACCTCTCCTTTATAATTCGGTACTTTTCCGAAAATAATATGAAACACTCGTTTTAATTTAAAGAATCAGTATGACTCAGAAAAGCAACGCATTACTCAAATCCTATAAAAAAAAATGAACAAACCTCTGACCTCTTATAATCCTATAAACATAATTTTAAGGTATATTTCCTGCTAAATGAAGACCAACCATCACACTACTCCAATTGAAAAGCTACCTAAGTATCGGCACACCAATTTGAACACGTCTTTACTTCATCCCTTAGGACTTATCCATCCTTATCCCCCGCCGCCTAATCGTATCTCATCGTCGACCACAAACAAACGCCATTGCCTACACAAGCTTAAAACCTTTTAAAAAGACTTAAAACGATTGGTTTTAAGTCTTTTTAAAAGGTTTTAAGCTCCGACACCCCTCGAGTATTACTTATTTTGTCATTCACGGAAATCATTTTCTTATAATTGAAAACAAAAGAAGGATTCGAATGTACACAATACAATGACCTTCTAACAAAAGACCCCCAGGTTATCAATTCGATCCTCTCAAATGCGACGATGTGTACGTCACAATATGACAACCAACCAAGGTAAAAATCTTTATAAGTCTATATTAGACTCATTGTATTTTAAACATAATAATTTCGGTCGAAAATCTGGTGTGGCGCCAAACTTCCTGCCCAATACGGCCGCTACGTTAGCAACAGGTTTGCAAAGTTAAGTGCTAGTGAAAGATGTTGGCCATATGTGGGATCAGATAAACAATTGTTTAGGAAAAAAATGAACCCGGCACTTAATCAATGTGTTTAAATTAGAAAGACTTGTCCAATGCTGGAAGTCACTATATTGCTCAGATATTAATTTTAAAATTTCATTTGAGACCTTACATGTCTTATTCTAATTAATTTTAATTCGAATAAAACTTTCATTTATAACTACTTATCACCAGCATTGAACTAAATGTGAACAAAAAAAATGATACATCAAAGAAAGCTTACCCCAGCCCTCGCACTAAAATACATTTTCATAAAAAAAACGCGGGTAAAAATAAAAGATTTGAAAACCACTAGCACCACTTAACTACATACTAATATCACAGGACTTCTTTGTACCCGAAGGACGAAAAAATTTAGAATATATTAAGGCACGACTGTTATCACGGCGATCGGACACTGCACTACCTGAATTATGGCCCTCTGACAAAGTTTGGCCTAAGCTAGACGCACGGCGCATGCATCATATGATTGATTTAAATGCAACAGGGCTCAGGTATCGCGTCCTGATTTATTTATAGCATCAAGCCAGCCCCGAATGCCCGGGACGAACATGCGTACTGAAGGACTAGATTTCAGTCTAGAACTTCCGGCTGCAGCCGAGGGCCAATTAATACACAGGGGAAATCGATACAGCGGCGTCTGTTTTTATGAAGGAAGCGTCCGCCATTTTAATTTTATTACATGAGTTTGGTGTTTTTGTTTTTAACATGTTAAAATTGTTTAGAAGTAAAATATTCAGTATCATTTAATGTAAAACTTAAGTTAGAAGCTATTTTCTTTATGTTCCTTATTGTTAATAGTTGCCTATATTCTTACAAACGAAATAATCGTTGGTTATTACGATAAACATCCAATCAAAGAATCGTGATCGTAAACATTTAAGGTGTGAAAGCGTTTCGTTTGGTTTTTGTACACAACTTGTTGCTAACATTAACAAAAGAATACCAAGCTTTGGTGGGCTTTGAGTAAAAAACTGGCGCACATCCAAAATTGTATAGGCTCCTTCTACCTACCTACATTATTATGTAACTTAAAATTTTCCATGATTTTCCCCGTCTCTTACAAGGACGAACGTGAGGGAATCCTTACAAAAGTTTAACAAATTATAATTAAGCCTTATTTCGCAAAAAAATACTGTTGTCAAGGACTGGCACAAAATGTTTACTTAATTAAAACTTTAGGCAAGCTCAATAAAAATTAAATCGCAATGATCAAAGGAACTCGCTACAGCTATCGTATACGCTCTTATTACTGTTATTTTAAATTAAGTAAAACCTAAACATTTATAACTTACCACTTCTATAAAAAAATTCATTATTAACACTTATCTATAAAAAAGAATCCCTATTACCATTGATCACAGCATCTATCATCACTAATTTCACTATATTTTTTGTTATTTATGTTATTCCTAGACGGTTCTAATAATAGAAAAATATAGTTAAATACCACTGCACGGAGAGCCGAGTGGTATAGGTCACCATGCTAATTACCACAGCGCGCGACGTGTTGCGGGTTCGATCCCCGCATTTGTGCATATGATGTTATACCTAGTGAAATAAATCGGACAAGTATTTGTGTGATCCACAAATGCTTGTTCCAAGTCTGGGTGTTCTTTGTGCGTGAGATTTGAATGTTTGTGACACCCCCGTGACACAAGGATTAAATTCCATACTAAATACTTTTCTAATGTGGCGTCATTTTAAATCATGGCGTTTAACAATAACTACCAGGTTGTTAAAAGTTGTAAGGACAAAATCTGTCGGGTTAGTTAGTTTCCTACCACATCATTACAAGACCAGAAATAATTCCAAAATTCTCAGCAACCATTTGGTCCTTCGAGTCCAAAACTGGTCCTGATTAAATAGTTCTTAAACGGTTAATTTAAAAGCTATAAACACGTGTTGCTTGTTTGCTTATCAACTCTGAATACCACCTCCAATGTCACGAGGTTTAATCGGTCAGGACAAATCATTAATAATTCATGAGTTCACTCGCAATTTGATTTACTGTAGCGTAAGATAAAATTTTGCAACTACTGCTATACAAAATCCAACGAAATACTTTTAAGTAGCAATATGCGTTAATTAGACGCTATTCCTTATTTCTCAAGAAGTATACATAGTATCATCGAAAGCGTTTGATTATAACAATAAAAAGGTCAAAGTTCCATTCTATTGAAATTAAATCTGAAGTTTTATTCCTTTATTCAAATTAGGCAAATAAGTAGCATTTTTTTCTCTCGACAGCCTGTATTTCCATCTCCCTGTTTTTTCCTCTTAATATTCCTTTGATTGATAACTCCTCTTCTTACGAACAGTGGTCCAATCATTCAGTTTTTCTTCCTCTCTGTTCAGATCAGAATGAGACTTATGGTAATCCGGTTGACTTTCTGATACAGTTAAATGTTTTAACGTGGACAAAAGCTGGTTGTTATTATGTTTGTCAACCATACAAACAGCCTATCATTCTGCTAATCACAGCTCACTATTAAACACAGTAGCTTAACCTCAAGCTAATGACTGGCTACTGGAAGCGACATTAACCTGTAAACTCATAATTCATTCGCTTCAGCAAGTGAACATCATGAATAATTCATGTTGCATTCTAGTACAGTAAACCTCACGATAACATTAACAAGGACATCCGAAAATCAACCTTAGCCCATTCTAATAAGACACAGTTGATGTTTAAGTATTGTGACACATGCGGGGTCGACTGTACTTGCTATTGAACTAGAGTTATGACCCGCATTTGTTTCATGTGTTGCCTTCGTTGCTTTAATGTACACTGTTGTTATTTTTATGTAATGAAACGTTTTTACTTAGAAGCGAGCGTGGACCAAATCTTTAAAGATGCATTTTTATACTGAAGTATGATTGAATACGATTATATTAGAAAGTCACTGACAGAAACAGTTTTAGGTAATAAAACAGCGGGTTATTATCTAAGACCAAACTAAAGATAACGTGGCATAACGCAAATTACATTTCAGGAATCCCAGGTCACCAAATTTTTATGTCCTAAGGGTCAGTGGGTAGCAGAATATAAGTTTTATAAAATGTCATTGAACAAGTTCTTTACTTCAAAGTATAGATACTCGATCCATTTAACAAGTTGTTAAAGTATAGTAGGTACCTAAGCCGCAAGATTTTTACCCCTCTCTTAAGCTAACACGTAACAGCACGTTAACCGCCTTGACTTAATCGAGTTTTTTGATCCCGAGTTAACTCAACCAATGGTTAAATATGCTAACTAATGGTTTAAAACTCGTTTTTCATCAATTGTTAGTCTATCAAATAGTCAAATAAGCTGAAGAGTTAATTAATTAACCATTTGTTACAATAAATATTGATGAATAAACGCGTTCTACCAAAGTTTGAAACCATTAGTTAGTATATTTAACCATTAGTTGAGTTAACTCGGGATCAAAAAACTGGGTCTTAGTGAATAAGTCCCCTGTATTACAAAAATAACAGTAACATAATACATATCATTTATATTTGCCTAATTAGAACGATCAATACACGGCTAAGTCAAAACAATGAGAGAAAAAAAAGATTAAGTAACGATACCAAAAGAAAACTATCAGGTTACTACGCAGATAAATAAAGACTCACCCCTCATTAGATAAAATAAAACAAAACGTTAGGAAAACAAAAAAAATATTCGATACTAGGGTAAATACGCTAAATGTCGGCCCCCTTACGGGTTTTCTAACTTTGGAACGCTCTGGCTGCACCAGTTTGCAACAAAGGATAGCTTCTGTTGCGGTTTTAGACAGGTTGATAAATCTATTTTATATTTTTAGGCATAAAGTTGACTTTTCTACTAAAATAAAAAAGGATTAAGGTTTAGATGTGTTGAAGGCGAAAAAACTAGGGATGGGCCGAAATTCGTTTTACATTCGGTTTAACCGAACTTCGGCAGCTTGAACCGAACTTCGTCATTCGGCCGAATTTCGGTTAAAATGCCGAACATTCGGCACTAAATATACTGGCACTTTCATAATAGAAATTAATGAAAAACATAGTATCTGTAGTAACAGTGAAATAAAATAAGTCTGAAATACTCATAGTCATTTATTTGAATTATTAAAAGACTTGGGCCATTGAGAATGCTACTGGAGGTACTGTTACTGAGATAGGGAAACTTGTGGGCGTCTGGAGAGACTATTGTCAGTCCTTGTTCACTGACGATTCAGTTAACACCGCAACGACCTACGACGAAAACTCAGAACAAGAACCAATGCCACTGAAAGATGAGGTACGAGCAGCGATCAAACACCTTAAAGTTAACAAGGCTGTGGGTTTCGATCAGATTCCGATTGAGACGATAAAGGCTATGGGGGAGATCGGAGTAGACATGCTGCACACCATTTGTTGTCGAACATGGGTCACTGGAATTTGGCCGAACGATTGGTCCCACTCCGTATTCATCCCGCTCCATAAGAAAGGATCGACAAAAAAGTGCAGTAACTACAGACTAATTCTCTCATATCTCATGCGAGTAAAATCCTGCTTCACATTCTCAACGCGAGGCTTCAAGCTTATTTGTCCCGAGAGATCGCCTCAGAGCAAGCCGGTTTTATAAAGAGTCGAGGTACCAGAGAACAACTGCTCATTATGCGACAAATTGTGGAAAAGGCCAGGGAATTCAACATCACCCTCTACATCTGCTTCGTTGACTTCAAGAAAGCCTTCGATACGGTCAAATGGTGGAAATTGTGGTTAGTCTTGACGGAAATAGGAGTACCGCCACACCTGGTACACCTTATCACGCTTGTACGAGGATGGTACTGCTGTTGTCCGAGTCGACGATATCGACTCTGGTCACTTCAAGACACAAGCCGGCGTTAGACAGGGTTGTATATTGTCTCCCCTACTATTTAATATATACACGGAGTACATAATGCGGATAGTTCTTGAAGATTGGGATAAGGGAATATCCGTAGGAGGTCGAAAGATATCCAACCTGAGATATGCCGACGATACTACCCTCCTAGCATCAACCAGAGAGGATATCGAATTGCTTCTCCATCGACTAGAGACCACAGCGTTGGAATTCGGACTTGCAATCAATCGTAATAAGACCAAAATGATGATTGTAGATCGTGCAGTCAATAACCAGCCAGACGTCCGGAATATAGCTAGTTGTGAGGTGGTCGGGAGCTATATATATATCTGGGCTCCACTATTACCAACGCTGGAGGCTGCGAGGATGAAATTCGAAGACGTTGTGCTATGGCTAGGTCATCAGTGGAGAAACTCACGAAGATCTGGAGAGACCGCAGAATAACCAGAAACACAAAGGTTCGACTCATGAGATGCCTGGTTTTTCCAATCTTCCTATATGGAGCTGAGACATGGTCGCTGAGGATACAAGACCGTCGCAAGATTGACGCACTGGAAATGTGGTGTTGGAGACGTCTGCTCAGAATTCCGTGGACCGCACACCGTACCAACCCTTCGATCTTAAAGGAACTCAACATCAAAGAGAGATTATCGTCAACTGTGCAAATACGAATCCTCAAGTACTTCGGGCATATCACCCGAAACGAGAACTCAATGGAGCGGTTAGTGGTGCAAGGGAAAGTCGAGGGCAAAAGATCTCGCGGGCGGTCTCCTACACGGTGGACAGACCTTATAAAATCGACAACGCACTCCAGCTTAAATGAATGTTCTCACTCGGCTAAACAGCGAGCTACATGGCGACGCATCGCGCAAGCATCGGTGGCACAAGAACCGACCGAGGCATGACCACGACCACTCTGTCAAGAGTGTACGACTAGAAAGAAGAAAACTCATACGTGATAAACAAAAAACTTAAATTGGTCTTTTAAACTACCAGTCTCAAAAATCTTTGGTTACTTAATCAAACAAAACACAAAATTAAACCGCTCTTCTTACTAACCAAACCAGCCTTAGAAATCTCTCTTACCTAGTCAGAACACACTATGAAACTGGAAGATCTTAATAATGATTTAGAAATCTTTGCATAGGTAGGTACTTAACTTAATAAAAATACTAAATTATATTGGTCTCCTTAATAGTTGGTCTAAAAAAATCTTTAACCAGACAATAGCACGTGACAAGCTGGTGACGTCTTTACAAATTAATGACTAGTTGGCTAACGGCCCCGCGGGGAAGCGCGGAGTGCGGGCGGGGTACATCTAGCAATATTTGCAGCAAGTGCAAGTCACAACACGAAAAAGCGCGGCGAAATTGAACCGAAGTTCGGCCGAACTTCGGCCGAATTTTTCATTTTTACCGAATGTTCGGCCGAAGTTCGTATTCGGCACAAACCACATTCGGCCCATCCCTAGAAAAAACCCTTAAGTCGGCCGTTCGCAGCCTATGGTCGGCGGTGTTTTTCCTAAACGTCGGCCGGATATAGGGTGTTTAAAATTAAGACAGTGAAAAATATAATCAACATGATTTATTTTGGCAGGAGTATGATATGACACATTTTTTGGCAGGAGTATTTGTTTAAAAGTAACTATAATTATAACTAAGTTAAACATCACAATAAATATAATAAAAAATAATATGCAATAAAAATTACAATAAAAAAAACGGGGCTATAAGTAGGCCAGCTGCAGCAGCTGAGACGACTATCATAACAGTGATAGTTTCCTTTTTACTAACTTATGTTTAATAGATAACCAGCAAATTCCAAAAAACTTTTTTCAATTGTATCCCAAACTATTTTTAGCTATCATGAATAATATATATGTCTTCGATACTGTCAATTTCTACATCGAAACTTAACCTATTTATAATGTTAATAAATTTTTGTATTCGGTAGGTACATAACATATATTCAATTTCAAGAAAATAAGTTTGATAAATAAATTAAAAATGACTACCCACACAATCAATGAAAAAATACAAAAGTAATCAGCCTGTATAGTAGCGGTCAAATTCGAGGCTGGCCGACATTACGATATTTAATATATTTAATGTCGGCCCCTGTTGTGTGTGCCTCATTTCTCGACATTCAACTAATATCACCCCGGCCGGTATTTAGCGACTAAACGTAAAATATATTTATTTACCTATTAAGCTTTGCAAATACTCCTATTAAACCAATGGAACTGGTAGAATTGGAATTTGTAAAACAGACTGCATTTACTTTAAGTCGGCCCCGGCCGAGAATTCGGTTTTAAGCCGAAACTGGTATTCTAATGGCGGCCACCTATTTTTCATTTAAAATAATACGAAAAACTTTGAAAAAACGTTGTAAAAATATAGTAAAAATAACTTTTGAGTGATAACAAAGCTTAAAACAAAAATAAAGAAACGTCTTTCCGTTGTAATATCAATCCCCGAAGCGTGGGTATTCACATCAAGTAAGCTACTTTAACTAAGAACTTGACTCTTCAACGGCGCGATCGCTTCTGACGCTCAGTGTGCGAAGACCGGTTAACGTAATAGGATAGTGACAGTTTGTGCGTATAGAATATGAACTTAGGTTGCAATTCGAGTAGTAAAATTACCATTTCATTACCCTTGGAACGAACGCAAGATAAAAATGTGCAGACGGCCGACGATTGGGGGGGGGCCGAAGTATGGCGTATTTACCCTACGCGATATTTTCACAAACCTTTCTAATAAGAGGACCAAAATAAAAAAGTATTGAAAGATGGTATAGCATTAATTAGCTAATTGATATCCTTTTTCCCCATTGCTTGATAAACAAAGAATAAATATTTATTCTAATTATCTATACTAATAATATAAAGAGGAAAGATTTGTATGTTTGTAACGAAGAAACTAAAAAAACAATCAAAATCAAAATAATTTTATTGTAGGCATAGGTTACATGAACAGATGGTAGGATATATAAAATTACAGATCCGTTATGTCCTGCCTGTTAGGCATACAATAATTACCAATAAATAATATGTCACGCATTAACGTACCTATTGGACTTATTTCAATAATTATAATTAATAATAATACCTAAAGTCGCTATTAGTAATCACATGAAATGTGTATGTGTATAGTTTTGAGTACTGGTTAGAAAAAGGAAAAACATATTAAAACTAAAATGAGAAAAGAAGAAAAAAAAATTGTAACAGAATTAGGCCTGTGTCGATCACGATTGATCGAATCACTTTGATTCGATCACAACCCACTCGCAAGTGATCGACTCACGAATCTCAAAAACATTCGATCATAAAACCCGCTCACGGAGGACGCTGACTCGCGATACTCTATAAGTCTATACTCACAATACAACAGCGCCGTACTTTACGAATTGAATCGACACAAGTATGTTTGTCTCTTTTTATCGCATTCCGATTTGTATGTCGGTCACTTTCACGAGTCGAGTTTCCTTCGTGCGCGCTACACCAGTACAAACCTGTTTGTTTGGGTCGCGAGTGATCGATCGAAAGATTGATTGACTGACAAATCAGTTCACGGGTGGTAATCTTCATACAACAATTCCTCGCCATACGTCTATGGTATTGTCTACGGCTCAACTATAGAAGCTGACAGTTTTTTTTTTCAGTATTTTTTTTTTGCATAAAGTTTAAATAAACGCAGTCTCTTATTATTGAAACACGTTAGTCTTAGCATGATTCCTTGGACTGGTTGAAGAGCGATAGTGAAAAGAAACCTGTTTTTAAAAAATCATGCACTAATTAGGTATACACCTACCATCGTAACATAAAACACAATAACTGCCGTTATTTTTCTAATGCTAAAGGAAGTAGGTTACTAAGGTAGATAAGATATTGTTATACACATTTCCACACGAAATTTACTCAAGAAACCAGTCAATCACACGACTGAACCACGATCCGTGATAGAAGTATCGAAGTGATCGAGTGATCGAAACGATCGAATCATTTTGATTCGATCACCTTGCCAATGGGTCGCGATTGACCCGGGTTACAACAAATGATTGATCGACACAGCCCTAAACAGAATGCTCCAATTAAGAAATAGAGACAAAAAACTAACTCTTAATAAGTTTATAGTCGTTGCACGTGAAAATATGACAATCCGTTGTCAAGTATGTCAATAATGAAATAGTCCTATTTATAATTATGAATGCCTTATAACGAAAAAAAAACTTATTTGAATACGACTAGATGTAGTGCCACAGTATAATTATTATTATGGTAGTGATATCAGTAAAAAAAAACACCAAACTTTAAATTTAAATTAATCTTGAAATAAATAAACCTTAATACATTCAAAATACTTCGCCTTTAACTTTAGAGCATAAATCACGCATTTACCGACAGTACCGTCGAAAATCAGAGCCCTCATAACATTTTGTCTGGAACTAGACAGACAGGGGGAATCACCTCCTGACTGTTTGTAGTTCATAAATCAAAACACAGGTGGAGCTGTTGATAAATATCATACCTTTGAAATTTACATCATGGGCCAGATTCGTAGTTTTTTTTTTTTGTTTATTTGTTGTACTTGGAATTAAAACGAATGATTTAAAACCACGAAGCAGATATTGACGGTTTTTTGTGTAGGTATACCTACATACTAACAGTACGAATACCTGGCCCGGTGTGCGGATCTAGAACCTATTTTTTTAGTGCCTGTGCCCATTGAAATTTTTAGCAGGTATTATAACCAATCCTGAACAGACTAATCAAAGTATCCTCATCAAAACAAGGACAACCACACAAGGGCACTTACTTTCGCGTATCGTGTTGATCGTGAGTGAATTTTTTTCACGATTTCCTATTCGAATCCTTGTTGGAAGCGTGATTTAAACGCGAGTTTCCTGTACTGGAAGGATCTTGCATAATCGTGATGGTAAATAGTTACGTTTTCTAAATACACATATTATAACTGTTCACTGATAATACCTAATCATGTTTGGTAGTCTTGTATCTTAATATTTAAAATGCGAAAGTAACTCAGCCTGTGTTACGCAATCACGCCTAAACTACTGAACCGATTTTAATGAAATTTGGTACAGAGATAGTCTAGAGCTTGAGAAAGGGAATTTGCTTTTTGCCGAGTTAACCGACACCCAAGCGGGCAGAGTCGCGGGTTACAGCTAGTCTAGTTCTTAATAACGATGGTTAAAAAACATTATTGTAAAATGGAGTTACGAGAATAGATTAAAGGACAATCGAAACTGAACAACAACTATCTATATTTAAAATATATCACAGTATAACTAAAAGGGTAAAATCTGGTATTTGGCTTTTGGGAAGTTCTTAATGTTCTTATAGGCTGTCGTAAACAATTAATCCTTATCCCCTGGGAACAAGAAGAGTACTTTGACGCCATTATAAGAATAATTTGCCTTTTTTTGTACAATAACTTAAAGCGTTAGGGAAACTATGATACTAAGTATAGTGTATATAACAACTATGATAATAGCTAGAATAACTATAAGCATCGCAAACCAGGATAAAATCTGTATGAACAATTTAATTGCCACTAAAATATGTAAGTACAAAACGAATTTATCCTTTACTTCTAACAAAAACAATTTAAATTACGTTTACCAAACTTTAATCTAATTAATAATGAAAAAAGTAATACTTCAAACAAATAAAATTAAAAAGTTAACAAAAATCTCTTGAGCAAAATTAAAAATATTACGACCAAAAAATTCATAAAAACTTATTTCGACGCTGTGTCAACGACCAGTCAATATCGGCCATTGTGTGAAACCCTTCGCACTTTGAACTCTTGCACGTGGCTATGACCTTCCACCTGCCTGCCTTCCCACGGCCGTGAAGGTCAGATAGGGATGGCTGATTAGCGAGGATGTACTTACTTTAACTGTTTAGCTTTTTTAGAGACACTACTAGCAACACGAATGTGGAACACATCTATTATATATAATTCCAGTGTCACGATGTTTGTCCGGGATGAACTCCGAAACTACTGAACCGATTTTAATCATATTTGCACACCGTGTGCAGTTTGATCCAACTTGAAAGATAGGATAGCTTACATCACAAATATATAAAAAAAATTGAGACCGCGGGCAGCGCGGGAAACGGCTAGTATGTTATATGGATGAATGAATTCTTCATCGTAGACACGAATTTTTTTAAGAGATGTCTACATCGAAAGGCCTTTTTATCACGCTTTTTCTTGTATAAAAGTCCATCCAATTGGTTTATTATATTGTGTAGAGATCTTAAGTATAATATGCGTCTTGATTTAATAAATATTGTAAAAAATGTCGCAACTAATTGTTCTTAAAGCAGAGAGCCGCTTTAATCTTAAAATATTATTGAATAAGCTTTCGAAACGTTTTACAAATTATATCTTGTAATTTAAATCTAAAACTACACGTGCCACGAAACTTTATTCGAAAACTGATTACTGAACGGTTATATTCTAAGAAAATGATCTTAAAATCCTCCACCATTGTATCTAATGCTAAGACAAAAACGTAAGGCAGCAGGGTCATTCCCCTGCCGAAACAAAAACAATATAATCTACTAAATAGTTTGTTCGTAAAACAAAACCTTTTTTATAATCCTCGTGTAAAAATTACCACGTGCAACAATAAAAAAAATGGGCGGCTTGTCTTTACCTCGAAACAAAAAAGGTTGGACTACTTTAAAACAATTTTAAAGAAAATTTAGTCTATAGAAATCGGAGGAATTCGTTCACTTGTATAGTCAGCAAAAAAGTGAAAGTAGGTACCTAAATTAGAGCGAATGCATATTAAAGTTAATGTTGGGGTCAAAAGAGCTATAATGGTTGTGTATGTGAAAGATACGAATGTAACCTATTTAAATAAAGGCATTGAGAAATCAAATCATAAACAAAATTATAGAGCAAGTTCAGTTTTTTATTTAAGGTTAATATAGAGAAATGCGATGGGTTTTGGGTGGTCGTTCTGATATGAAATTAATGATGAAACACAGCCCACACGACGCACAAAATTGTGTGGGTCAAAGGCGTATTGTGCAAATGTTTAAAATAAAATTCATGCAGTAAGTACCTACTTTTAATTATTCCTTTCACTTTGTTAATATGTTAACAACAAGGACAGATCTGATTGTTACTGTTTACTACGGTTACTGTAACAAGTAAAATGTATCAAAGAGTTTATTTAAGAAATAAACTTTTTTTAATTAATGACTAATTAGTTTTCTCCTTAACACGGTTGTATAAAGCAACTATTCTATTATGTTACGAATTAATCCTTATAATTTACAAGTGATAAAAGATTATTTTTGTTTCTTGCTTGCCATTGTGTGAACTGGGTATTTTTACCACTTATCCTTATATTTCTGACTAGCTTTTGCTCGCGACTTCGTCCGCGTATACCACCGTTTATTAAATTACCACCCTTTTCTCCCCTTTGGGGAGGAATTTCCAAAAATCCTCTCTTAGTGGTAGCCTACTCCTCCCAACAAACACACATGCCAAATTTCAGCTCTTTACGATCAGTAGTTTCGGCTGTGCGTTGTCTGTCAGTCAGTCAGTCAGTAACGGAAGAGTTTTATATATATAGACTAGCTGTTTCCCGCAGCTCCGCCTGCGGTCTAAATTTTTTTTATGTAATTGAGAATTTTCTTTGCTATAAACCTCACGGAGCCCGAGGCCTTTCCAACGAATGCAAAACCGTGGAAATCGGTTCGTGCGTTCTGGAGTTATAGCGTCAGGAAAAAAAACCCGACTTATTTTTATATAGTAGATTAATTTCTTAAGTGGGTTCCAAGACACTTAAAGGGTTCCTAAAGACAGATGCTTATATTTTTGTATTCATTTCACTGTCTAGTACGAGCTTGTTCCGATAATTAAAACAATAGTAAAACTTCTATCAACACCAGGCGTACCGCACGAGTTTTACAGAGAATAAGATATTAGAAACAGTTCTTTCTCACAATAGTTTATACAAGTACTACATTATCAATCATCGTAAACCATCATCAATCTATCTTAAAACAAGAGACACAGATGACTGCTTTATCTCTAATCAGATTACGTAATATAATCATACGACACATCATTTGCGACTACAGTTTACAAGTTATATGGGCAGATAGAAAACAAATTCAATCTTTACACTAATATTATCCAGTCTGTGAGTTTTTAGGAACTAAACTCTGGAACTCTGAACCGATTTTTAAAAACCTTTCACCAGTATTCCTGAGAGCCATTGGTATGTTTGGTGATATTTTGGCTGCTTGAACTATTCGAGAAATCCTTGCCACCTGTTGCCTCAGATTTGCTCAAGTCTATCTGGTTATTTCTTCAAAAAGCCATTTCAGGAAATACCCTGCATTTATTTACTCAATATTATACAATCAATTGTCTGGACTTTAAAAGAAGCTGTAACTCCTGAGTTTGTTTCGACATACCTTCTCAGGATAGCAGTTAGGAAATCTCGTCTCCAGCGTAGAAGTGATTGTAAAAATCCTAATTGAATCATAAATAATTTGAATTTGGTAGAGCTAATTTAATATAACCTAAATAATGAACTAGACTAAATATTTATATTACAGATTCAGTAATAAGAATTTAATACCACGTTTCATTAGTTACGGCAACACTAAAGACTGGTATTTAACCCAGTCTAGAACGAAATAATGTTAACAAACTGATAATGCTATCGTTTAAAATTTGACCTAGTATGAACGATAAACAAAAATGCAGAAGTTTGTTCCGCTTTCATTGTTCAACAAGTGTACGGCGACACCGAAACTTGAGCGATAGTGACAATATTATACCGCTGTAGGCATAGGACAAGTAATATTTACTATTACAGCTTAACGATAGCGTGTTAGTGTCAACAACTGAAAACGCCTGTTGAAATGCTAACATAATATTGTTAGTTGTCACTCATCTTTAAGCTAAAATTCTATTTGATCTTGTCGACTAAACGGGAAAAATTCGATATAGCCGACCACGAAAGTAGCCCTTTCATTTTGAGATATCTTTAATAGGTTTTCCCTCCATGGACGATCTAACAAACCTTTATAATAAACTTCCTTAGTAAAGAATTTAATTGCTAAGACCCGCTAAAACTCTTATAAAGATTAAAATGGTTGAAACACTTACTGCGCCCAGTAGTCCTCCCAATTCTTCTCTTTGGTTGAACCGTATCCTCTCGGCAACGTAGCAGTCCTGGATCTTCCGTTAAGCGACGCATACGATCCCCTTTTTTCTTGTAAACTCATCAACGAATGTCTCTGTATCGGTTCTGAACGGAAAGACTGGAACGATCCTTGCGACCCCTCGTCTGATTTCAAACTGGTTTGCGAACCCTTGAATTTGCCATTTGTTTCTGGTTGAGAGTATTGTTCATCTCGATATTCCTCGCTACCGTTGCGATATTCGCCATATGTACCGTTTAAAGAGTGACTACCGGAGTCTGTTCGTGATGGGGGTGGTCTTGGAGCAGCTCTACGGTAGTCGAAGCTATCGGAGCGATTAAACGAGGAAGTTCTCTTAACCATTTTAGGTGATTCTTGAACGTTGACCAAGGATGGCATTTTGGATTCTTTTTCCAAGTCTATTTCGTGTTCCAGTTGGTTCTGAACGTTTGCCAGCATCTCCTCTAAGTCTCCTAGATCAGGATCAATGTTTAGTTTCATTCGACGCATTTTGGAATGTTTTTATACAATATCACAAAGTCACTATCACAATGTTTTTGTTCGACACTAGAATATACGTATTCGAAAGCTCAGTTTTCAGCCGTCACATGTTTTACTATACTTCGCTTTATACCTATCACACCAAACAACACTATGAGTAATAAAATTACAGCGATTTTTTTTGAATCACGAGGTATGAGTGCGGTCCCGACGAACGTGCGTACGCGTCGGGTTGCGGCGCGCGAATGACACAGTTATCAAGCTGACTGACACGCACGGTGAACCTCATCCGTTATCTTTGACTTGACATCCGATAGTGGGCAGATAAGTAAACTTAAATAAATCATTTCCGACCTTATTACTTACACACAAGTTTTAAGTTTAAGCATTTTGGCAATCAATCAAAGGGACATTGATCGATCAGATGTTTCCATGAGTTTAAATTAGCAATGTTTTCGCTATTACTGTTCGATAAGGTTTACAATTGCATAGCAAGGTTACAAGTACAATTTATTAGTTAGTGGGTTATTGTAAAACTAGTGCAGTGTATCTGGGTGGGAAAGTAGTAATTTTATAAGTTTATGTCTTTACTATTGAAGCGCAGGCGCCGGGTGAGATAAAAACTATCTGGATCGGATCGATTAACGGAACGAATTATAAGCTTCATTCTAGACCTAGTTACCGAGTTTAGTACCTACCTAGCTTTATAGAGGACCTTCTTCGGTTTTTAATGATACATTAATTTGCATGAAATTTGTGTTATATTTTAAAATGTGTTACAATATACACACATCAAAAGTGTCTAGGGATCAACATATATTTTTGCAATAACTTTTCTCCTGATTGATATTAATTAAAATTTTCTTTAAGGATTCATCGAATAAAGTGTTTTCGTTTGTCACAGTAACGATAAACCAAGTCACCTTTGCATTAATAAAGAAATTTGCCATTTTCCTAATAAAGGGATTTTTGACATTTGAACCACTAACACAAAAGTTCGAAAAAAAGACTGAAATAACAGTTTTCTTTAAAATTTTATTGGGTAACTTAAACAATTAATAATCCGTGTTTCTACCGCGAACACTAACAACACAAGAACATCGGTTTGGCATACTCAAAATGAGTTCATCCAAATCACGCTGTGGAATGGCCGCCCATGTTCGTTGCAACAACAAAAAAAGGTCTTCTTGCGACTGGATACCCTCCATATTCGGCAGAGCTCTTCTCTGTAGCATATCCCATGCATGATCAATCGGGTTCAAGTCTGGCGACTGAGCAGGCCAGGGCAGGACATTGATGTTAGCTGCGGCGAGAGTCTGTCTTACAACTCTTGCGGTGTGCGGTCGTGCATTATCATGCATTAACTGAAATAAGGGACCGATTTGCACTTGTAGAGGAACGATGACGTCTGATACAATCGTCTCAGCATAAATTTGAGCGTTGAGGTTGCTTCTGATCCAAATCAACTCAGTTCTTCCGCCGATCCAAATACCCGCCCATACCATGATGGTTCCACCACTATAAGGATGGACTTCCTGGCAGGATTTTAATCGCTGTTGGCGTCCAGGGGTTCTCCAGTGTCGTATACGTCTTGTATCCGGTCTCATACCAAAACGAGACTCATCAGAAAAGCACACGAAACGCCATTGTTCTTCTGCCCAATTTCTGTGTTCAAGAGCCCATTGATATCGAATCCTACGATTGTGCATTGCTATAGGTGGTACCCGTAGCGGTCTTCGGGAATGAAGGTTCACTTCATGCAAGCGGTTTCTGACTGTTTGGTCGCTAATTAAGTTCCCTGAAGAGTGATGAAGCCTCACGGCTAACATCATGGCGGTTATTGTTGGAGCTCTTCGAGTTAAGATTTGAATGTATCGGTCTTGTCTCCGTGTGGTGCAGCGATACCGTCCTCCATGGCGCTCAGCCACGGTACCAGTGCTTCGGTAACGTGTCCAAAGTCGACTGATAACACTCTGACTTGTATTCAGAGCTAAAGCCACAGTACGTTGCCGGGAACCAGCTTCTATCATTCCCACGGCTCTGAGCATTTCTTCCCTGCTTAAATGACGTCGCCGCTCCATAATAACGTTGGTTTTAATCAGTAGTAGGGAAACAGTAGCACTAATAATGTCTTCAATGCGTTGTATGTTTTTATAGGGAAAATATTGACAGCTGATTTTCATCTTTTACTCGAATGTGATTCACAGTTCCTGATTCGAATTATGAAATGCACCAAAAAGGATCCATATAAATTTATAAAATCATAAATTTATTACAAAGCCACATCTCAATCTCAAGAAATCCGCATAAAAATGCTTGATCCCTAGACACTTTTGATGTGTGTATTTTGTGGTATCAACAGGTCCTGCGTATCAGGCGTACAATTAATAATTTCGCTACGCCTTCATTTTAAGTACTTTAAATAAAATTTATAGGCACCTAGATAGAATTTTAAATAGCTATCGTAGCTATTTAAAATTCTTTATGTATTCTTTTGTTTTAGGAATCAATAGTTTTTACATATTTTGCCGTAGCAATGCGCACGCGTGATATATTAAGAATTGAAATAACACAGTTTTGAGTTTATCTACAGAATAAATGAGTTTTCGTTTGAAACCGTTCAGGGAACGAGGTTAAATTCATAATATTCTTCTAAAAATAACTCGCATCTCACAAGAGATGTTACCACTAAGCAACTATCACCAAAATATGTATAATGATGCCTCGATGCATATCAACACAGCATATTATGTATCGCGTGAGATGTCAGCCTAATTTATGAAACATCTGAACAATGGTAACATTGGTAACGTACGCGAATGTTTTGTGACATCATTGTAAGGTAAGCCGCGCATGATCGTTCAAATGATAAAGTACAATCACTTGAGTGTATAAAAAAAGGGAAATTGTTGCGATTTTGTAGAGAAAATATTATCAGTCTTTTCTAGCTTAAGTCGACTTGTTTCGATATTAATATAGGTATCCTTGAGTACGTCAGAAAAACAAAATAAGTTAATCTTACAACTGTTCAAGTTGACTGGGCAATTTCTGTAACTGGTTACGTTTTTTTTTTTTTAATTACATTTAAATCATGCTGACCTGAAAATAAGAATACCTAAACATTTTAATAATTGTCTTTACTTATTAGCTTGCGTATAATAAAGTAGACGGACATTGTAGTTAGAAGGTGCTTAAAACTAAAGAACTTTGCCCAAGGGACATAGGTCGAAATCTTAAAATGGTCACGTGACCTGTCACTTTGTATAAAAAGTTAATTTTCCATTTTACGATCCTTTGCTTTGCTTTCCTTGGGCAAAGTTGTTCAGTTTTGTTCACCTGATTACCTCGTTGAGTATACGCACTCCTTTTAAATTAATCCCGTATAGTCTATAATACTGAATAATTTATCTAATCAGTCCAGTAGACCCAAATAGTTCTTCAGATTAGCGCGTTCAACGAAACAAACTCTTCACCTTTATAATATTAGTATCAACTTAAAGAAGTATAATTCTTGTATCACAAGACCTGAATAGTTGCAATAACTTCCAATACGAATGCATTTAATGACTTCTACATAAGAGAAATGGGTCGTTCTTCTTTTTAGCCTACAAAAAGGTGTCTCCACCAGTCCGTGAATAAAAAAAACAAGAAAATTACCATTATTTTTTCTAAATTGTATTTCAACATGCATGTAATGTACACAACAATGGTTGTTCATGATTAAAGAACACGTATTGAATAATTTCATTATAAAAAGTACGTTACAGTGTGGTAAATCCGCGTGACAGAAGTGTATTCCATACAAATCACGGTTGTCTCCCGCTATCTCGGCTTGCGTATAATCTATAATGTTACGAAAAAAATATATGATGACACATAATGTAAAAATAACTTATAGCTCCTCAATATATTACCTATCATGTAATAACAACCATTATATTTTACCACTTTTAATAAAATATTTAAAAAATCTCAAATACTTGTCTCCTACTACCTGATGTTTTAATTTGTAAATTCTGTCACGTGGTTGTCCTTCGAAATAAGCGACGTAGCCGCTCTTTTTTGTGGCCTGTGATTGAACGTTTAGACCGCCCTCCCCCCTTGGTACGATTTCGCCTTGACATCAACAGTCAGCGCGTCAGTCGCCCGAAGGCTGAGATAGAAAGTGCGTGTGTTTATTCAGCTACCGCTTCGTCACGTAAGTAATTGATACAAAATATTATTATTGTTGTTATTTTTCGATGTCTACTTTTACATTATAAGAAATATTTTATTGTCATCGCGTAAAATATGTATTCTACGTTATCTTTGAAAGGTTATCGACTTTGCAACAAATTTTTACCCCTCCGTCACAAGACCACTCCGTCACTTATTTATTGTGACGGAGTAGTAAAGTACGTGACGGAGGGGTAAAATAAACGATATTATGTTCTATTTATGCTGAATCCGACAAATATTGAAATAGATACTAGATGTAAACACTATAGTTATGAAAGCGTTACAAATATTTTTCTATTTTATTGTATTTTTAGGTATAATTATATCCTATTTCCAGATACCATCATGGCAAAAAAGAAGGCATTAACACCAGCAGAAAGACAGCGGCGTTGTCGGGAGAAACGAAAAAATGACCCTGAGAAGGTAGCTGAAATAAAGCGCAAGGATTTAGAAAGGTACCATGCTCGAAAGAAGCTAGTGGCTGACATGATCATGCGAGAACATCGAATCAAAAAGCGAATATGGCAAGAAGCAAATAAAAAAAGAAGAGAGAAGAAAAAGATGCTTGAAGAGGTACTTTTAAACATGCCGCTCCTTCACCAATACCAGAAACCCAACCAATGACACCATCTGCAACACCGACTCCCTCTGAAGAATCTACTCGTAGTTCAAGGGGAAGAAAAAAAGTGAAAAGAGATAGAACAAAGTTATACAGGGATAGTATTAAGTTTCAAGAAAAAATAGACCAGTTAGAGAAGAAAGTTCGAAAATATAAGAAGGGATTGCACAGACAATCAATAAAAGACAGAAGCAACAACAAAGAAGAAAGGAATAGTCAGAATATGAAGAAGTACAGCATTATTATATACCCTCTGCGATTTGGGCTCACCTTCATCCAATTCTGTCGGAGTTAAAAGAAAAATACCCTGCTGTAACAACTGTTCACTTCTTCTCTGATGGGCCTGCAACCCAGTACAAGCAAAAGATGAACTTTTACCTAAAAGATGAACTTTTACCTAATGGCAAACAGATTTTTCGAAGAATACGAGTTTCGCAAAATATCTTGGAACTTCTTTGAATCAGGGCATGGAAAAGGAGCTGCTGATGGTGTTGGAGGGACGATGAAACGCCAAGCTGATGCCATAGTAGCTAGAGGAAACGATATTGCAGATGTGTTCCAATTCTTTAACGCGCTTCAAGATGCCACCAAAATTAAACTCTTCATGGTGACAGACGAAGACGTAGAAAAGGTAGCAGCAACGATTCCAAGTAACATTGTGACCCTGAAAGGAACAATGCAAGTTCACCAAATGTTTACGGAAACTCGTGGAATTTTAAACCATAGGGTATTAAGTTGTTTTTCTAATAAATTCTGTTCTTGCCACGTTCCTCAAACTTATCGGCCTCTGTCTGAAACGCAACAAGAACAAAATGCTGTGGAAGAGTTCTTATCTCACGAAAAAGAAGACGATATAATTCATGATGTGGATGATTTCACGCTGACTGATATTACGAACACAGTTGGGATGCCCCGAAAAAGTTTTTACGAAACTGTGTATTAGCCCATATGAATCATCCGATGAAGACCAGCCTTTGGCCATGCTTAAAACGAAAGATCCAAATGATCAAACTGCCGTCTGCGGTACTTCTTACCAAACACTCCAGCCAGCAGACATTCATCCAATTCTAAAGGTTCTCAAATGTGATTTCATTAATATCTAAGTTCGATCTCATGTTATTTTTTATGACAATGTTGAAGACTGATAAAGATTTATAACAAAATAAATGATTCAAGAAAAATAAACCTGTTTTATACCAAAATGCAGCTTGGTATCCCTAAGAATAACAACTCTGTCACATAAGTTACTACTCTGTCACGATGTTGTCTCCTGGTAGGAGAATTGTTTTGGTCATTTAAATATTTTGTTATGACTATTGCAACATTGCAAAATTTATATTTATTACATTGATGTTATTGCCGTCTGTGATATTCGTATTTATTTGTAAATGATATTAAAAATTGATTTATAGCAAAAACATACTTCAAATTAGCAGAAAATGTGACAGAGTGGTATAAGATCATAAATAAAATATATTTTATTAATACAAATGTATTATTTTAATATGTTTTCTAAAAGTTCCTTTAGTCAATTAACGTATTACAAAAGTAAAATTTATTTGACGAATAATATTCGATAGAAAAAAATAAAACATTTCGTGACGGAGGTGTAATTTTTTCTGTCGAATTTATCTTTCAGGTCTTGAAAATCGTACAAAAATCTGTAAAGTTCGCGGCCAACAACATTTTCAGATAGAATAGAAGTTCTGCTATCAGAATATATATGTATACTGACGAGAAAGCTTTGTATTTTTTTTTTCAAAATTGCGCGAATGTTTTATCAAATTGTAGGTTAAAAAGAAGAACGTCCCAAATACAGTATTTCATTGTTTTTATGATCGAGCCTCATAATTTATCCATAAGACGATAACACAAGCTTTCACTCATACATTCATCATACATACATTACGATTGTAATAAAACATTACACAGTAATCACATCCTTTCACTTTCTGGTCGTTAGTTAAGGTTTATTATCGGTTATACCATCATATATCAATAAATATAATTTACGCATAAAACATTGACATTTTAATAAATATTGATATAAGGTCTAATTTATCTATTATATATAATTCCAGTGTCACGATGTTTGTCCTGAATGAACTCCGAAACTACTTAACCGATTAATCAAATTTGCACACCGTTTGCAGTTTGATCCAACTTGAAAGATAGGATAGCTTACATCGCAATTATTGAAAAAAAAAATTGAGACCGCGGGCGGAGCTGCGGGAAACACCTAGTATTTTATAGAAAACAATGCTGGCAATTGGGGTTATTGCTTAGAATAACCCCTCACTTCCCGTGGGTGTCGTAAGAGGCGACTAAGGAATACAGAAACAAGGAGGGCAGCAGCGTTCTCCTAAAGAACGAATACAAAACTCCGATCACCAACCCACTTGCCCAGCATGATGACTAGGGCAATAGACACCCATTGATTGCGCACCTTAACACACGCCCCCAGTTCTCGGCAGTTCCACTGCGGTAGAGGCCCATGCCCATGCCATGTGGACCGCGATAGGCTGAGTTGATTGAGATTATTGTTATTATTGTTATATGTAAGCTATCCTATCTTTCAAGTTGGATCAACTGCACACGGTGTGCAAATTTGATTAAAATCGGTTCAGTAGTTTCGGAGTTCATCACGGACAAACATCGTGACACTGGAATTATATACAATAGAATTTCTAAGTCGTACATCGCGCGGCGAACCTTACGTCCAAGTAACATTATCAAATCGTACCATGCTCCTAATTGGCTAAGATTTGTTCGCACTCAATCTCAAGTAATTGTTCTTTATTAAGACGTTACAATTCATTCGAGACGAAAGTTAAACATTTATATTAATCACCTAGACTTTTATTATTTTATTTATTCTGCTTCAATATAAATTAGCGCTTTTTTAATTGTTAATTGGTTCTTGCATTTAAATGTCTGATTTGATCTCGGATACTTGAGCACTTAAGATAAAATTTATTAGTTTCAAATTTGTAACATCCTCAATTAATTTTATACTATTTTTGTAGTCACAAAATATGCTAACAAAAACATAAGGATACGATGAAAAATGTCTACTTAGTTAAATAAATAAATAGATGTGGACAACATCACATACATTGCTCCAAATCCAAAGTAAGTAGCTAAAGCACTTGTGTTATGGAATCAGAGACAACGAGGGTACCACAAACACCCAGACACGAGACAATGTAGATGTGGTTTTTTCACATTGGCGCTACTTGGGAGAGGTCCAGCTGTGGACCGCGATAGACTGAGGATTGAAAGATTTTACTTAGCCTAAATTAATTCCTACAAGGATTGTTCCCGATCTAGAGTAAAAACAGCACTAAAACCTACACATAACATAACGGTAGGTATATCATAAACATTAATTGTATCACAAAGAAACATTATCAGGCTAGTTCATACTAAATAGGAAGTGAATCATATACTATAGAATACTATACATATAAAATACATGTTACACATACGTCACCAACCTATTTTAATAAATATCTACTTAATAAGGATAAGGGAAGTGAATTCAAAGAAATATTATCTAATAACTAGAATTCTTAAGACAATTTTTGTATGAGTAATATTAAGATCCGTAACACTGATACTTAGTATCTAACGCGTATTGAATTCTATTGAACTGTATAGGTACTATGTGAAGGTTTATAAATTTCCTAGCTTATGCTCGCTTTATAAAAAAAATATAGCCTATGTTACTCAGGGTGAATTTAGCTTTCTAATGGGGAAAGAATTTTTGAAATCGGCACATTAGTTTATTAATTACAAACATACACACACACAAAAATCTTTCCTCTTTTTTATCACAGCAAAATACAACCAAATCTACCTTCACCGAGGCTAATGAACTTCAAAACTCTAATTATGACAAAGTCCTTACATAGGGGAGGCGATAATAAACCAAGTAGCCGAGCAATTAGTCTAAAACAAATACAAAAGATAAAGCGACTAATTATATTTTGTTTGTCGTTAGATAACGCAAGTAGGCCGTTTACTCTGTCAGGTGATAATACATTTTAAACATAACAACAATTCTGTTTGTATTCCCAAATTGTTTCACAGATTTTGATGGTCTACTGTCATGTCAGCGTAAGTTTATAATATAAATTCAACAATTAGCATTCAAACCGTGTTGTATTTTCTTATTATCGACGTGTATTAAGACGGGCCTGTTGGTCTAGTGGTTAGTGACCCGGACTGCTAAGCCAGCGGTCGTATGTTTGCGTGATGAGCACGATCATTTGGTCTGTGTCTGGGTGTTATTTATCTATAATATGTATGTACATATTTATATTATAAGTATGTTTATCAGTTGTCTGGTTGCCATAGTACAGGCTCTGCCTAGTTTGGGATCAGATTGCCGTGTGTAAATTATCCTAGGATTTTATTGTTATTGTTACCTATCATATTAAATTATGAACCAGTCTTGACAACCAAAGACACAATAAAACCTAACTGATAAAATTTATTAAGCCACACAAACAAACTCCCTCAAAAATAAACTGTGCCGCATTAATAAGAATGTAAATGTGGATGACGCGCTTCTACCTACCCCTTTAGGTAAAACAGGCGTAATAAACATATGTGCAATCTATACTAATATTATTAAGCTGAAGTTTGTTTGGTTGAACGCTAATCTCAGAAACTACTGGTCCGATTTGAGAAATTCTTCCACTGTTCGATAGTCCACTTATTGAGGAAGGCTAAAGGCTATAGTTTGCCGCGATAACCGAGGCCCACGCGGGCGGAATCGCGAGCAAAAGCTTGTACATTATATTACAGTTAGTAGTATAAAAACTTCATAATATTATCGCAACGGACGAGGCATCGAAGACGGAAGTCGATGTGGCAACGCCAGATAAGAGAGAATACGCAAATGTGATAGATTACAACGTTGTATCATTTCAACTTATTTATAAAAATATATGGGTGTAGAGGTCGTTGCAAAGATTGTTTTTAATTAAGATATAGGTCGCATCTCAAGGTTACTGATAGCAGTTTAAATTGATTGAAAGAGGATGTCAATAGACGATAATTAATCTTAAACTTTGTCTTATTTTTTATATTCTAAATAATAATAATACGCTGGGCACAGGGATCTTCCGATATAGAGATGGAACGCATTGATCTGGGTTGGCAATTTGATATATAGGGCTTAATTTTTAACCTAGTATTTTTTATATGAACTATCTTTGTTTATCTTGTATTTAAAACATATTTATTATACCCGCTTTAATTATCAATATGAATAATCCCCTACTTACATTTTCCCGTTACTTCTACTTCCTTTTAAAACATTGCCTTATTCAACAAAACTTATAAAATAAACCAAAACCGTGTTTAAAATATAAAATAATATTCTGTAGATAAAAACTGTTAAAATTAAGGAGATTTATATTTAAGAGTATCCGGACATCATAAAATTCAAATTAACTTAGGTATAATACCGGCCAATAAACGTCCCACTGCTGGGCTCAGGCCTCTTACCATATAGAGAAGGAACGAGCATTGATCACCACGCTTTGGGTTGCACAGTTGGCACGCACGGTTGGCGACTTCAGATTCAAATTTTTTGGAATCCAGGTTTCCCCACGATGTTTCCCTTCACCGTTTGTCAATGATGTCTTGGAATTATTAAGAAAGTACATATAACTTTGAAAAAGTCACATTGGTTCTTGTTCTTCATTTGTCATGTGCATGCGAATCCGGTCATTGAACCGCTAGGCCACAACGACATTTAAAGAGCCTATAATATTATACAATAGGTATAACTTAAATAATAATTGTTTATTAAAATATTTTTTGAGGAGTAGAAAATCAATAGCTGATCTGCAAAATAGGTATTAAGTCTTATATGTTTTATTACGATCGAATCAATGTTCAAAGTAAATAATACCGCGAAGATCAGACTTCATATTAACCGCAGACGCATACAGATTCCACTACGTTTGACGTCACACAGGACTGGTACCAACGGTAGCTATTGTTCAAGTAATAAACATTGAATGGTAGTCAATTGTCATCCGGTATAGCTCCACCGCCAAATGAAGTTAGAATGTGGTAGGTGACCCCGATTAACATCGCCTGATTATTAAATTATCATAACAATCAATTGCGTATATACAACATGTAACAAAACTCCTGTCCGATCCAATAAAGGCGTATTCGCGGTACAGTTCATGAACCGTCTCGCATAGGCGGCTTCTTTGACACAAAGCAAGGTAGTAAGAACGTGAACTTTGAGGAGCGGTCAGTGTTGCTGTTGCCTTGGATAAGTTTTTATTTTGATTTGATTATTTTCAATTGGAAAAAAATAATCTCCAATTCATTCAATGGCTACGTATATGTGTTCGCAGTACGATACCGAATAATACTCTTAGGGATCGGAGAGGGTTTTTGTTACATATTGTACATTGCATTAGACATTTCTTGACGCGTTCTTTTAAAATAGTTGAAGTATTATTAGGCAGAACATCTTTGCAAGAAACACAGTAATTTTTTGCTCAGTAGCACGGCACGTCAACGCTCGCTAATTGTCGTTCAATGAGAGCACGACGAGCCAGCATCCTGCCAACAGTTAACACAATTGTAAGATCCTTTACGTTACTAGTGAAGATCAAGTGCCTTTTAATATACACACGGGTTTTTAAATTGACTTGTATTAACGGTATTACCGTAACAATTGCTTTTATCAACAGTAGATACTATTTAAATACTAATGAGTGTGGTATTGATAAATATATAATTTACTCGACGCGAGTTAATTCGGAAGCCAAATTATAACATTTAAAAAAAAATATTGCCTAACTGACATACAATTGGAGTTGTACGAGCAAAGTTTAATCTCTCATCACTTCTTGTTCTTCTTTTTCCTGCCCTTGTCCCATCATCTCATCACTACGTAGTATAAAACAAAGCCGCTTCCCGCTGTCTGTCTGTCCCTATGTATGCTCAGATCTTTAAAACAACGCAACGGATTTAAGAGAGAGTGATTCAAGAGGAATTTTTATACACGCATAATATAGTGAAACACTGATAAATTTGAGGTTTCTAATGTTATGACGTAAATAAACTCATTTTGTTGTAATTTTAGTATCTGTATTGCACACATGCGAAGTCGTAGCGGGGCGCTAGACAGTAATCAACATACCACTTTGAATGAAGGTAACAAAACCCCACATACATCGTCAAATAATCACTCGCATAACAATATAGATGCACCACAATCAGTTGAACCTATAGCCAAACAAGTGAATGTCACCATCACCATGTGAGTACAGACTAATTGCCAGCCAATGGGGACACACATTCAGATTGCCTCCTTCCTGTCCGTAACACACATCCGGAGTATAATTGTGACGTTATTACAGCTAAGTAACTGACGCCAGATAAAAAAAACTCTTGCTCTTCCTACTGTTCGCTAAACTCGAATTTCTATGAAATAAAACTACTTTATAAACGGATTCTATCGAGGTTTATTTTGATTTTAGTTGTATTTGAATTAATGTAAAAATAAACCGCGATAGAATCCCTTTAAAAGTAGTTTTATTTCAATATCTAACATTCGCGTAAACCTCGAAGATCTGTTATACTGACAATGTATAAGATATAATTACAAAAAATTATATCAAAGTACCTATTGATGAAAAGGATTGAACTATGCTATCTTCCATGAGTGGACTGCAGGAATAGAAGAAGTCAACACGCCAATTCATCGCTATGGTTTTTACTGTCTATTAACTATAGTGGAACCTTTGCGATTCGATTAAGGGATAGTTTTCAATATCTACTGATTTGACATCGGAACTATTTCTTGGAAATCTTCCCTAATATCAGCCATTGGGCAATGGAGGACAGTAGTTCTTCTACTCATACATTCAATTCGTAACAAATGCACGCAAAAACAAATCTCACTCGGGGTCTGTCATTAAACTGGCAGGCATAAACAGTAATTAAAACATAATCGTTAATTAGCTCACAGTGTTAAATAGAGCAACTCGTATGAAAGTAGGATTTAATGAGCCGAAACCACTTTCGATTATGATTATATTAATTAGTGGTTATCGCTGTGCAGATGACTCGATAAGCAATTCGTTAGACCATGAAGAGTTATTGACAGTAGATGAAAAATAACCAAGAACAAAATATAGCCTAAATTAAATGTCACTTGAATTGAAGTGGCCTTTTAAGTTTAAGTAGTCTCCACAACATTGAAGCGCATCAAATGACTGAAAGACTTACGAAGTTCTTATAAGAGGAGAAATTCTCAAAAATAAGTATCGTTTCAGTATATAAGAGCTTGAAGTAGATATGTATTATGTTAAAGATAAAGTTAAACGGTAGCTTGCCTCATTGCATAATCATATTTCTAAACACAGAAAACAAACTCTTTTACAGAACGTTGAGTTTCGAGGTGGAGCTGGTCAAAAATCTATTAGACTTGGGGGAACCTCTTATCCAGCAGTGACACAAACTAGTGTTTTTAAGATTTTTGTATTTTGAAAGACATAAATAAAATAACCTTTATTGCAACCTATTAGGGCGCATAAAGACTTGACAAAATTTGACAAAAGCGCTCTGGTGGGCCAAAACAGTATGGGGAGGGGACCAATTCTAGCATTACTTTTTAAACACTTTGAAAACCAGTGCATATAGGTCAATAACGGGTTATAGATGACAGTGATGATTAGCAACTGGGTACACGATAAATTACAAATCATCCAATGAATATGGTATAAAAGCTATTGACGCCTATTGAGTTAGCGCCAAATACAATATCGGTATAGTATGACCTTGTTTCTGTTGAGATGTTTGGCTTATGACGTTTCAAAATCTCATCTAACACCCAAACTTGGAACAAAGATTAACAGATTGCGGAAATATTAAGAAAAATCATTCACTTGTCGTTTTCATTCACACTTCGACCGACCTAATAAAAGCGGACCATTTGAAGTAAAAGCGTATATTCTCATTTAATTCCCATAGCCTATAAACCTTATTCAACAAATGGTCTATTTAACATAGAAATATTTTTTCTAATTTGGTCACTAGTTCCTGAGGCTAGTGCGTTTAACCAAACAATCTAATCAGCTATATAATAATTATCAGTAAAGATAAAGCCATTTAAATTTGTATACACAGACAGTCACATAATTTTAAACTTCTCGTCTCTTTGCATTCCTGATCTCCTCAAATTGATGGCTCAATCTAGACTGGAAAATACAGGTGTTTATTTCTATCTAAGGTAACTCGAAAATTGAAAGATCAATACCCTTTTAGACTAGACATTATGTATAGAAATACATAAGACGTCTAAGCTGTTCTTTGACGGCTTTAAAGCAGATTAGAGTTCATCGAACTGATTTTAGACATTTCTAGAGAAATCTGAAAGCAACAGATATTATGGCTTCTGAGAAAAACAAAATGAAGTAGCTATTATAGAAAGATTTATACTCAGTAATATTGCGTTGTTTTTGGATTTTTATGAAATAAGTATTCCGTGACAAATAAGGACGATGTCTAATCCCATAAATGTTTGTTGAATTTCTTATGGTGACGCATGACAAGAAACTTGGGAAGGAACCTAATTGGACACACCCTATATAAAAGGAAATGACGTGTCCAGCCAAATTTCCAAAGCTGCAGTTAGTTTTTGCAATACTACTAAAAATTGTATAAATATATAATCTTGTCACCGTTAAATTTTCCGAATTGTGATGACGTCATGATATGGCTAATGCATTATGTCGCCCATGATCAGTGATGGGCAAATATTGATTCAATCTTGTCAATATTTCGTGACTCGCACAGAAATATCTTGATTTCTTAGATATTCTTTCTTTCGGTTAGACGCATCCACATCATCACACAGCTAAATTTGTACCACATAACAGCGTCTGTACTCTGTACTCCATTGTCACAAGAAACACATAAATTTACAGTTTCCCACAATCAAGACAGCTGACAATCGATTCCATGGTTGTCAGAATTCCCTCAAGATAATGGGAAGTAATCTCTTGTCTGTCAACAACCGTATGCTAAGTATGCTGAACACTAAGGCAGTTTGTATTAGCTTTAAGGTAAAGTCTTTGCGAGGTACCTACAATCCATAATTTTTCTAATAAGAGAAGTTCCTTGTTTCTGCATATCCCGATAAAACAAGAAGATAAACCTAAAAAGGAACCATTAACTTTTATTAAATTTTGACGACCTCCGTGGTCGAGTGGCGTATACACCGGTTTTCAAGGTGTCGCTAGCTCTAAGGTCCCGGGTTCGATCCCCGGACGGGTCAATGTAGAAAAAACACTTTTCTACATTGTCTCGGGTCTGGGTGTTTGTGGTACCTTCGTTGTCTCTGATTCCATAACACAAGTGCTTTAGCCACTTACATTGGATTCGGAGCAATGTATGTGATGTTGTCCACATTTATTAACGGAATTAGCTGAGATTAATGATCTCCATATCAAAATCTAAATGATTCTAAGCTGCTAAACAGTGCAGTGTATTTATTCATCGATAACTATGCAACTCGTTCGCGTATCCAAAAGAAAAGCCATGAAAGTCAGATCTTAATAAAACATTCCAATGTTCCCGTTAGTCATCCTTCGCTCCGGATAGAAATTTCAATAGCTTTTTTTCTTCTACCTAAATGGAACCAAACAATAGTTTCCCTAGTACCGGCAACTAAATCACAAAGGAGTTTGGAAAACCACCTTCCTGGATTAACAATGGATGACATCCAAACAACTACATAGAAATCCAAACATTCGAAAACAAACCTTACTGGTATGAAATAAGGGCGAGTTTGTTCGCAAATACTCTGGTTATTGACAAACTTAAGGCTCGAAACCGGATATTAGAAAAACCGGTCTTATTTCTTTGTGATAAGGGTTAATGTAGTGGTAAATGGTTTAGTTATTTCTTGCGACATCTGTAGCGTAACTGAAGTGTGCTCCATCTGGTGCATTAGAGCGGAACTAACGTTTGGTCCGAGTTTTAAACTGTTGTCTTTACAATTGAACGCAAGTCTTTTATACAAAATCAATAGCTGGCTGCATAGATTTTTAAATTTATAGAAACCACGCGACATTTCGATCAAATCAAGGCCGGAAATAACAAAAATGAGTTATATCTATAAGTAGCCTTGATTCTTTTTTTTTTACCAAAAATAATTGTTTTATTCTTTTTGGTATATTTCAAGCCACGAACTTAGTATGTATACACATAAGAAGCGGCGGTAGCCTAAAGGCTACGGCATAGGACTTGCAATCATGTAGTCGCCGGTTGGAATCCCACCCATTGCACGCCCGACGTGTCCCCACACATAACACTAGCATTTAGCTTAGCACGAGGGGTTAACAATACTAGTAAAGTGCGACCTACATTGTGTGTATATCATTTAAAAGAAGCTGGTGTATTTTAACTACCTCCTACCATTCTTACTGCAAGGATCGACAAACTGGGCAATAATTGAACACCAATCAAGATAAAGAACATTATAATAGATAAGACCTCAAACAAACAAATGAGACACCAGAGACACCATGCATGACAAACCAGTAATATGCTTAAATTGACATGAACGAAACAATCAGCACTAATTGCGTTATTCGTAACAATTGATCAACAATAACCAATAACCTTGAAATAACATTAATACAAAGACCCACAATTTCTTCAATCAATGAGTTTTAAATAATATCTTCGATTTCTGTGTATCTTGACATAGGTGTATTTTGATAAGACTGTTTTTAAAATGTTTTAAAGGGGTCGTTCATAAACAAAAAAATTATAGGGGTATAAAAAAGATAGAGGAAGCTCTTACTTACACAAACTTATATATTTAAACCTTAATCTAATAAAAATTAAAAAACAAAAAATGGTATGAATAAGTATATTCCTTGTCATAGCTGTCGCCTGGAATAGTGCCCAAAAGGCTGGTAGCATACCGCTACTGCCACGTGGCATGACAATGCCAATTCTCTGACCGAGACCAGCCAGGTGCGAAAAACAAAGGTTAAATAAAGAAGAAACCTAATCAATACTCAATACAAACATGTTTAAAAAGCTACATAACTAATTTGTAATTAGACACGCTCGTCTCTAAAACTTTAATTGAATTGTTTAAGCCTAAATAAATAAATATACAGATGATCTCATCAGACGAAATCATAAAAGACATACATAATTTTTCGAGTCCACTAACAAACAAAAGCTGTCCAAGCATCTATTTGATACCAATTTAGTATCACCATATTTAAGATCTGGGTCAATCTATTCTGATTCAAAAAGGTACTGCCCTGACATATCAGACCCAATTATGGTTGCGTCTGACTATTCATTCGAATACATCTTATTAAGTAACTACCCATCAAATCGCTAATAGTAATGTTTTAAACCATACCCACGTCCAGTCTTTTTTCCCATCTGATACACCGTGTCCCGATCACGCCGTACATTGTGAATGAACGCGAGCTATCACGTATTTCCCAAAGACAGTCATTGCACTGTACTGTGATTATATAGCACCATAAAAAATTATTACCATAAAAAACACTAGTTCATTAAACTTTCCACGATTTTATCAATTTCGCTTTTGAGACAATTTGAAGGAATATTTTTTTAATTGGTGGTATACAGTCAACAGCATAAGTAGATAATGAATTGAATTTATAATTTTTGGATTCACAACTGATCACAAATTCACATCCACAGGCAACTGTATTAGAAGTAAATGTTTGGTATAATTTACAAGAAGAAACTTTGAATCACTTCGACACCACACAGTTCTGTCGCGAACTCCGTTCATTAGTATAGAATTTCTGATTTTGATCATCTACTTTTACTGAAAACTGTATCTACCATCTATTGGGAAAAAAAATAAGAATATAACTAATAAAACACTAGAAGAAATAAAATTCTGAAGCTTGACCTCATAGTCCTAATGCAGTTCGTTTACGAAACGACGATATTGTGTAAAATTTTAAAGAGAAAGGTTTAACATATTTACGATCACCAAAAAATCAAGGTTAGAATAGAAACAATAACAAACAGAAACTCCAAATCTAAACATCCAATAGGAGCCTATTAAAATGATTATCTTCATCTTCACACGTAAATATTATTCAGCTCACAACCATATAAAGACAACTGTTCGCGTTAAACGCCAACACACGACTACCAAAATGAAACTTTCCCAGAATAAAACTCAGAATCGAAATTCAAACTACCCACATTACACAAATAAGATATACGGTGTGGGTGCCGTTTAGCGCCAGACATGTCCGTTTTAGATATTTGAATTCCCCTTTGTTATTGTGGGTCCAAGAGTTATTTATTAACATATTTATGTAAAGAGGTGAATTCATAAATTTAAAAGCTTCGCATGTCCTATAAACGTAATAACCAGTCTAACGAGTTGTCTCGCAGGAAGCAGTACAGCGGTTTAATTACCGACTAATAAACTATTTCCACCTGCTTAGTTAATGGATTCTTTGCCCTTTATAGTACACATAAATTCTTTGAAGAAAAAATGTTCACTTGTAAGGATTACAGGTGGTTTCATTACCCTTTGTATGGGATGAATACTGAAATTACAAATGAACATTCCATTCCGCATTTTTGTTCAAGTCTTGTTGTTGTACCTAGACAATAAACAATTAGAATTGACAAGATAAAATAATAGAGAACAAAAATTTTGTAATCATTCACAAGTAATCCATAGTTGCCTGCATTATTATAGTCAATAGGTCATAATGCGAATACCTCACATCTGTTTGAGTTCATTCTTCAAATATCTGTTCCATTAGTATTGCCCCAGTAGTAACTCTAATGGTGTACTATAAAGAATATTATATTATTCCCCTTGTTTTCAGTTCGTGATAAGTCGATTCAAGTACTTACTGACTGCCTAACTTCAATTCAGTTGATTTTCTCTGTCTAGTCTCCTATAAGTTCGGAATGGTTCTCCCCAAGTTCAATACTTACGTCAAATACTCTTACACCACAAACTTCTGTATTCCAAACCACTAACTCCCAGTTGAAATCAATCTTATCAAACTTAGTAGCTACCTTACTAGTATCAGTGAATTCCCTAGCATTATCTAGGTCTGTATCAAAGTCAGACAGACGGACAAAAGGATCAGGTTCGAGGTTCACTCGACCGCAAGTCACTCGGACATTGGCTTACAAACGAGGTTACAATTGTTTGTGATTTAAACCAATGTTTGCGGCCGCTTATTATTGTATTGTGTAAACTAAAAAAAGAGGAAAGATTTGATTGCTTGTTTGTTTGCATACAATAGGCTCCGAATCTACAGAACCGATTTGATAAACTGTTGGGAAGCTACACTATCCCCGGGTAACATCTATAACATAATTAAAAAAAATTAGACCGCGGGCGGAGATGCAGGAATCAGTTAGTGTTTAAATAAATAAATGTGGACAACATCACATAGATTGCTCCGAACCCAAAGTAAGTAGCTAAAGCACTTGTGTTATGGAATCAGAGACAACGAAGGTACCACAAACACCCAGACCCGAGACAATGTAGAAAAGTGTTTTTCTACATTGACCCGTTCTACATAAAACCGTCGGGGATCGAACCCAGGACCTCAGAGCTGGCGACACCTTCAAAACCGGTGTGTAGGCCACTCGACCACGGAGGTCGTCAATAAAGTCGTTATTAAGACAAATATCTCCATCTTATCTTATCTAAGCCAGTATCGTCCCTGCATGCTCCCCTGACTCTATTCCATGCATTTCATACTTGACTTACGATGGGCCAGTCCTTTCGGTAGGAGTCAAATTGGTATTTCCACCTTTTTCTTGGTCTACCGCGATGTCATCTAGCATCATGCGGGTCTCACTCTGTGGTTGTTTTAGACCACAGCTCATCTTACATACAGCAGACATCATCGGCACAATCCAAATGGACTGGTATAGTACAATTACAATCAAAATCCAAACAAATTACAACCGTGACGAGATTACAAAATGTAAAAGACAACTAACGCACCATAGAGTATAATTACAGAAGATTTCGTGGGAACAATCTTAATTGTTTGTTGTTTGGCTCTACCGTTGTTTAACATTGTTCTGCTTGTACCCACGACCGTAGCGTGAATATACCGTCCGGTGTTTTTCTTATTATCTTTTGATAGAAAAACCGAAGTAGCCGCGAAATTGTGGGTCAATGAACTTAGTTACGCAGTTGTTTTGTCTGAAGAGTTCAAATGGCCTTTCAGATTACTTTCTTGGAAATATGACACATGAATAGATTGATACTACCTTCAGTTAGACTATTTTGTATGTTATGTAACCGAAACACCACCTTTTTCCAAACTGATATTATAAAAGAAAAGATAAATATTGTATGATTGTAAAAAATTAAATAAAAAACCCTGGACCTTAGTCTTTCACGATTAGATTGCTACATTATCTGAGTAACACATGCTACATTTCTTACTACAAAAAATTGGGACGGCGGGAGAAACCGTGGCTGCCAGCTAATAATTTTATAACTAAAATTAAATAACTAGGAATTTACCAGAATTTAAAGGATAAACAATATTTCCAACACTAACAATTGTTATTTTGCTGCCAATCCCAAATAAAGAAGTCCTTATTAATTAACTAACACATAAATTACTCAAACATATCCTTATAGAATCGCTGCTATAAAATAAATTAATAACAAAAATGTTACAATATCATCAAATATACCTAATAATGGTAATCATTCAATTCCAACAACAGCGTTATCAAAAACACAATAAACTTTATATTTACGATACAAATAATATACTAGGCAATACAATCATTACTAATAGACCTATACAAATATGTTACCACAGTGCAGGTTTAAAACAGAAGGTCTAAAGTTCCAAGTCCGATAAACACCTTGTTTAAAAGTCGATTGGGATTTATAATACTGTAATGTCTATAAATGTCCTACTCCTCGTTACAAGCCTCTTCTCATGGAGAGAAGAAACGGGCATTGATCACTACGCTTGCGCATTGCAGGATGCTGATTTCAGATTCCAATATCTAAGATCCAGGACCTAACGATGTTTCTGATTCAGGCCCTTGATGATGGGATTTTAAGCAGTCCCATATTGTACATCGACAGAAAATGAAATTAGCAACTGTTCAAAGTTTGAAAATTGGCATTGCTTGATCCATGCAGTCTTAAATATTTGTCTGCCAGAGCTGCGTTGGGAATACGCAAGTGATCCCGCGGCTGTGGCTAAGGCAATGATGGGACCGGGGTGTTTTTAGTCGGTTAAAGTCCGACTTATCCCCATGCCGTGCCCTCGGCGGGGGAAGTCATAAGCTTTTCAAAAAAACCACCCCGCAAAAAAAAGGCTTAAATATTCGTGACATACGAGAATGTTTCTGTAACAAGGATAATAAAATCACAACATTTTTTTATGGCAGCCGTTACTTTACCTCAAAAAGTTAAACTAAAGGTATGTTCAAGTTAGTATGTACCATCGTGGTGATCTTTATTCTATTCCTACAAGTCATATGAACTTGACCTACTCTATAATTTTCTGTATAATGGTTCCAGTATCGCATGACAATACGCTATTTATCATTATTATGCTAACATGTTACGATTGATGGGTAGTTTAATTTAATTAAGCAATACTTTGATATGTTGGCCGTGTTCAATTAGTTTAAGGGATAAATTAGAACATAATAATTGGAGAATTCCTACACATTTTATAAAATGTTTCTTCTCAGAGGCTACATTGTTTTGCTTTTTATTTAGGTTAGTTTTACATTTGTGTTTGAAGGAGATTCCAAAGACCCTTTTCATAAGTTGACGATGATATGTCTATATTAAAAAATATTCGGAATCCCTCCAAGATAAAAATATACAAGGATAAAAAGGCATTTTGCAGGGATTTTCATTAATCTACTATCCAAAAAGAGGTGTATACTACCATAAAATACGTAAATTGAGAAACGAACAACAGTCAATATTAAACCAGAAATACCTTGATGAATCTATTATTGAACTCAAAACTGCAATCATTGCACTCCTAGTGTACGAGCTGAACAATCAAATTTCAGTCTGCACTAATTAGCCATTCAGAAAGTCAATTTGAAATGGAAAATAAACAACGCTGCGATTTCCTTTACTATAACTTTCTGAATAGTATATATATATCAGAACTGCAAATAATAGCTTTTACTTCATTGATAACTAAGTATCTAAGCTGATTTGCATGTTCAAAAACTAACTTCCATATGCTCCTGCCTGACGAATGAATAAATGTGGTCAATATAATTTTTAATCCTAGAGACTAAATTGACAAGTAAAAATGACAGATTCCAATACATAGCTTTTACGTCAGTTTAGACATTTGATCTTGTCTATTTAGTCCCCAGGATTAAAAAAAACAGAGTATAATATGTATGATTATCTAATCGCATAACTACCATATACATATATAAGAAAGAAGTATTAGTACTGTCATTTGTATTTCTGCGAACTATAATCAACAACTACGATCAAGTGGATCTGGACAGGAAAGTCTAGAGTCATACGGGGGAGACCTTTTCCCAGGGACATGGGAGACTAAAAATGTTCCAAAAGAAAACCCAATACCATTCATTCGCACTTTACAAATAAAATTGGGATAAGCCTACGTCCAGCAGTGGACCGCGATAGGCTGAGTTGAGTTTTGGAAGTAAAATTCGTGGGATCCGTAGTAAATAAACAACACAAACAATGAAACATCCCCAAGAAATTGTACACATGAAATTTACCCACTTTTTTTTTACTAATAAAAGTGCTTGCAATTGCTATCACGTTTGCAAATAGTGTTCTATCTGAACCAGAGTAAAGATCGCTTCATTTACGCCAGTAAAAGGAACTAATTAGTGTTCGCGTTGCTTTCTATAACGCGGTAGGCGCTTCTCCGCTTTTTTGCTCCTTTTTCCACTTGTATACAGGAGACGGAGAGCTATATAAATTTTTGCAATGAAGCTACCGTTGCTGGGTGCTTTTTCAGGATAATTTTGCAGAATTTGGAATTGCAGCTATTTTTGTGGCACAATATTGTTAGTTCTAAGCTAGTAGCTCTTTTCTGCAGATTTTCTTGCTAAAACACTAATACGAAGCAAGTAGCAATTTTTAACATTACAATATATGTAAATTCCCGTCCAATTGTGACGAATTGAGGAAATCAAGATTTGTTTTTTTTTTATTAAATATTCTATACTTAAACATGTATTATTATAAACACCGTGTCATTAAAATTAAAACCACATACCAATTGAATTATAACTTTGAGTTACGCTAAAACCACTAACATTAAAAATATCGGTTTTATTAACACGAGGTAACGTGAAATGGAGTTAAATGGTGAAACGGTAACGCAATTGCGCGAAGAAGTAATAATTTATGTTACATGTCTTATAATAAACGGTTTTGTTAAACTTTGGGTATGTATAATAAAATGTTTTATTTTAAACCATCTTAATCGTATTATAAAATTAAGTAAACATTTATAAAATAAATTTAAAAGCAGCTCTGAAAGCCCGCAAATCAGGTGTAACAATTCGATATTAAAAGCGCCTTGTATCAAAAAGTACTTGTACCTGTTCTTATTAAAATTACATATTATTGAAGAATCTAAATGGAGGAGACGATTCTGAATACAAACAAGTGCTCATTTTCCTTTTAAAGCTTTACCAGCCATGTGGGTCGAACATTACTATTCTTGCTAACCCTAACCTATTCTAATACCCTAACCCTGTTCTAAGCCAAATGCTTGTTTTTCGAGTGGGTTCACGAATGGGTGAGTTTCACACCGGCAACCAGAGATCGCAAGTCCGACACCCTAACCATAAGGTTACCCCCGCTTCCAAATAGATCTTTTTAACTGCTTACTTCTTGAAACTTTGTAGCAATTAGTAATACCGGAGACCGCAGAAGAAATCCTTCAAATTGTAAATGTTTTACGCTGATCTCCGATCAACGGAAGGGAGAAAAAATTCCACTGGTTTTAGTCGGCGGTCCAGAGTATAGTACCCCTTGCCGTCTAGGATGGATTATTTCCAATTCCATGAAAATTTTCCCCGGTCAAAAAAGCAAATTTGCAAAGACAAAGGCAGGTATGTTATCCCGGAAAATTATACTTATTTAAACGAGTAGATTTGAGTCTTGATATAACAACAGGAGTACAACAAAAAATGATATTACACTGTCAGTTGACAGACAATGTTATTACATGAACCATTAAAGTTCCAAGCGTTCTTTGTGAAAGATGTAAGGAATGCGATTATATTGAGTATTCGATATATTATCTCGATTATTACACTTTTCCATTGTAACGTGGTATAAGACTGTAATAATACTAGCCGCAAATCGATATCAATTCGAATCGTATTCGATTCTTGGGATTTTACTTAGAGTATGCTGTTTCATTGCTATGAAAAAAAATACCGTTCGGATATTTATTAATTTATTTCGCGGTGGAAAAATAACAATTTCGTGGTATGATCGTGATTTTGAAACACCAATCTTTACGTCAAAACGATAATACAAACGTCGTGGTGGCCTAGCGGTTCAATAACCGGATTCGCATGCACATGGTTGCAGGTTCGAAATTAGGCAAGTTGTACCAATGTGACTTTTTCAAAGTTATATGTACTTTCTTAATCATTGTAAGACATCATTGACAAACGGTGAAGGAAAACATCGTGAGGAAACCTGGATTCCAAAATATTGGAATCTGAAATCGCCAACCCGCAATGAGCAAGCGTGGTGATCAATGCTCATCCCTTCCCTACATGAGAAGGGGCCTGTGCCCAGTAGTGGGACGCTTATAGGCCGGTATTATAATCTTTAAACAACCAAAGAAGTAAGCCCAATTGATGTACGCGATATTGTATATACCCTTTAGATTCGCCGTATGTTTCACTAGCTTATATTATTTAACTCAATCTACATCAGTACCTAGATCAGAAAATATTTGTTTCATCGTCGTCAATTAGGTCATTCATCTCCTAGGAAACGGGTCGCGAGTCACTGATAATAAATGGGCGTATTTTTATTTTCTTGTACCATATTTTACATTAATATGAAACTTCAATAAAATACGTTTTGATTTTTTTTATATTATCTTATATATATCTATTATCTGAATATTAATATATTTTTTAGGTAAAAACCATATGTTTTAAAATAAAACGATTTTTAATGTGCTAGAACTGATAAACTGCTCCATTGAGTTACGAAGTATCAATACATTTTTCATAAATTAAATGGGCCACTTAGATATAAAAAAATATTTATTTCATATATATTCAGTTAGTACTACACTTATCTATTAAAATTTTAACCTTTAAACACAGCTTAATCTATAATAATCTATAAATACTCTCCTTTGAGTTACAGTTTGGTCATAGACCTACATTTTTGTTTGCTTAAAAACGTATTTTAGGACAAATTAGCCAGTAAAATCAAAGAAAATTTAAAAGAATAAACATACATATTTATTTATTTGGTATTAATTAAACGTTAAATAAGGAACATATGGAAATATCTTTACTTTCTTATCACGAAATAACTAAATGGAACGAGTAAAGCTTTGTTTACAACAAACACAATGAGTGAAATGTTACTCAGTGGACGTAACGCTTCTATGTGAGATAATAATACAAACATGAATTTATTGGGTAATTCATTATCCCTTTCCGTAAATTTTGATTTAAATTAAAGGAAAAAACTTTAATCTTCCTTTAAAACTGAACAAATTCTCTATAGAAATCGTATTACTTTGAATTTTCCTTGAATATAAACCGTTAATCAGTGGAAGATTTCGACTGTACCAAACTTACTTTCGCACTTTTCGGCTTCTCGTCACGGTATGAAAAGTGACTGATAGTTTTGACGTTTGAAGTTAGTATTGCTGCATTGAAAAATATACCTAGATTCGGTAGAAATAAATTAAATATAGTAAAAAATTGCGTAACTCAGTAGGAATTTTCCACTTAATCGAATTTGGGTTACAAGAAATAAAGTCGTATTTCGCATTATTTACGGTTGATATTTCCGTGTTAAGCGTTATGAACGTTAGCAAATATACAACTGTCATTGGATTCAGTAAAAATTTAAAGTTTTTGGCGGAAAAAATGCCGTAAAATTAAGGATTAAACCACTGTATACAATGAGTTACATAACATTTTCCTACTTTCGTCTACTTACAGAATATCATAAAAAATATAATATAAGGAAAATCTCACAATAAAAATCATATTTCGATACAAATATAAACACTTAATCTTTATTTTCTATATGCATAATAAATATTAATAATTTTCATCAACTAATTAATAGCACAAGTGACGTGACAGGTGAAAAAATGCAAGGTACAAAGAAAAAAAAATACGCCCAAATGTTAAAATTACGATGTTGATTCCTCGGATATTTCTCAATCAACTAAATATGTAGTAGAATATAAATGGTTTATAAAACTTTCGAGTCGAGAGTGCAGTCTTCATTATAATTATATATATCAGACACTCAAAAAGTTTCATATTACAAGTCTGTATCATTTCAGACAGGGACAAGATATTGAAGCTAGAGACAAATTATAGATGATAAAAAAAACGAAAAAAAAAAATATACTAATTATTTAAGCATTTTAACTCATCAAAAGTAAAAACAATACATTTCTAATGTAAACACACAAACAATATGTGCATTACATAGTTATAGCCGATGATACCTCTTAAACAAATTGGCTAATATCAATAATCCTTTCACCTCGAAAAAGCTATCGCAGTGAAAGTATCGCAATTATTGTAATTACAATAGGAAACATTATGATATGTAGAAAACCAATACTCTCGCTAATTTTCAAAATAATTTTGGTCAAAGGTCAGATAGGTATATCGAAAACTGTTTGTTCGTTGGCTATTATTTTTAAAACTGTGGTTTCATATGGAAACGAATATCAGTCAGCTAATATTCTATGAATAGTTAAAAAAGATCCGTTTTAATTTTAAGGAATTGTAGGAACTTTTAGGACGAATGCAAATTTTCAAATTTTTCAAGTCGGAAAACACAATTATTTTACTTAGTATAAAATAGGGAAAAAAAAATACATTATCAAATTGTTTGCCCGTGACCATGACGCCTACAAAGGTTTTGAAACGTCGGGAACTAAAATCAAAATAAACCGCGATAGAATCCGTTTAAAAGTAGTTTTATTTCAATGTCTAATATTCGCGTAAACCTCAGAAAACTTCATGATCAAATAACTAAATTACTCATCTATTATACAAGGTGCAGATCCGCATTTTGTCGACCTTCAAGGAGGTATATATACCCATGATTCTCGACCCGAATCTTTAATAAAATTTATAGGTACGTTTTTCTTATTAACGGAAATCGGTAAGTGTAAACCACCCGTATTAAATCGCAGTCTGTATGTTCCTAGCCTTAAAACCGCACCGCCACACACACAAACGCAATCCTTTGTTCGCTATTGTATTCAAAATTCCAAGATGGCCGGCTCACGCGCCACCACGGCGCCCGGGCGCCGCAGCACAGTCAGTGTGTATGATCATATGATGCCGCCGCCGCGTGTAGGCGTTTGCGAATTCCGGTCCTCCCGCGCTCGGTACCTATCAGTATTAAACGATGATAGACAATTACTCTAATAAAGAGATGGTCTGCAACTAGGTATGCCGTCAGTGCAGATTATTTGTGCGGGATGCGTCAAAATTTTAGTGTTCACGGAAAATCATAAGTGTGCAACAATTAGGTACCTAAATGCAAAAGTGATTAGTGCTTTCGACACTGGATAAACGAATCTTTTAGTGTTGTGCAAATCAGCGACGCCGTGCTAGACTAAGGTGTTGGAAACTTCGAATTACTCAAGGTAACAAATACCTCTGTAATTAATTTATTTGTACGTACCTACTACGTAAACATTTGATCATTAGTAAATACGTTGATATTTTTTTAAATACGCCAACAATACTAATCAGGCAGTTTTGGTAAGTCGGTAGGTACTACACGAACGTTATTTTTGCCGTACCTAAGGTCGTTAAGTAGTTAGGTACGAAGGAAATCCACTCGAACAATAACATCCACAAATAAAAACAAAATCCTTATGTAAGACATAAGAATGTTGTTTTTATTTGTAAACCTAGGACTAAATTTACCTACAATGCGCCGAGATATCATTACCTACGCAATTCATACCTACAACAGCTGAGCGCGTGTCAGCTCCTCAACTTAGATCCTATCTTCGTACGTATTCAGATCTAAGCTACAATTTCGGTTATTACATACGATTACGTGCGAGCACGATCGTGTAGATGACGTGAATTTAGTCATAGGGTAATAAAGCAAAACATATTTTATTTATCAGCTGATTACGACCGTACGTACAGCTAAATCAGAAGAAGGAGAAAAACGACCGTACTTACAGTAGGTACGTGAGAGAGACTCGTCTTAGGTAGTCGGCTTAGGTAGTGTTAGCCTTAGATGACGAACCGACAGTTCGTCGACACTCTACACTCACGCACACAGACAGCGACATGCTGCAGTGTGCTTGATTGATTCTGAAATTGGTTTCGTGTGATTCTAAAATACTATCAAATTTAAACAATTTATAATAGTAGCTGTATTCATTATTGACCAGGTACTGTGATTTATATTGATTATTTAGGCTCCTGAATGTTTTCTAAAATGCGAATCTGCACCCTGTATATAATTCCAGTGTCACGATGTTTGTCCGGGATGAACTCCGAAACTACTGAACCGATTTTAATCAAATTTGCAAACCGTTAACCGTGTGCAGTTTGATCCAACTTGAAAGATAGGATAGCTTACATCACAAATTTAATAAAAAATTGAGACCGCGGGTGGAGCAGCGGGAAACAGCTAGTATAACACACTAGTAATACAAAGTCATATAATAATATGTGTCTGCAGGAAATAATTACACATAATTATAATGTATACTTACATGTATTATATTTATAACGGATAACATTGTGGCTTTGTTATCGCCACTAACCGCATTACATTTTATTAATATCGTCTGCGTAATTCTCTGTATTGTTATAACGCGAACTTGCTAATTAACTGAGATCCCTTATTATCACACCTGCTAACCTTAAAGGTAGCACAGGTGTACATGTACAGTATATGCACGCACACGTAGATGTAAAATTTTACAAACATTTCAAATGGCTTTGAGAAAACATTGTTGAATTATCATAATACATATATCCTCAGCTACCTATAGAATTTAGGTACAAGCTGAGCTCGTAGTTCCAACCGTTTTTCTCCGTTCCCGTGAACATTATTTAGTCATTTTTCCTTTATTTTAAATGTTTATTTTGCTATTCGGGTCAGAGACAAATCCAACAAATCGCTAACCCGTTCTCGAATTTAAAGTGTTGTAACTAATCCGATTTTTTTTTAATTATAAATTTTTGTGTATATCGGGAAGACCTCTGAGAATCGGCCAACATAAATTTTTCATACCCCTAAAAGACACAGTTGATCCTCTCCAGATTTTTTTAATAAGGCAGAAGATTTAATTATTTACGAATAACTTATATAAAGTTAAACATATCTAATATGAACTTCTGTATCCAGTCCGACCCAGCTGGGGTCCGCCTGGATATGGAAGGCCGAGGACCGGGTGATGGACGGATGAAGGACTATGTCCAGCAGTGGAACGCGATAATATATCTATGGTTCATATTGCTAATTTAAAATGATAATTGTAGCATAAGTAATACCATACATAAGGAAATTATTTAGTATTCGTTATTAAAATAAACGTTTAATATGCTTATTAAATTATTTCAAGGGGTGATTTTGTCCCCATAATTAGCTAAACACACTTTCAATTTAGTAAAAAAATACATCAAAATAAAAAAACGCAACGTTGAAAACTGAGCTTTTAAAACAATTAAAAACATTTTTCGTTACCAATAAAATACAGAATCCACAGTCACTTACTACACGGACACAACAAAGAACCAGATTATTAGAAATAATTGAAATCACACTATGGAATGCATTCTATAACCATTGCAGTCACAATGGATGCCTTCAACCACACTTCTCACACGTAATTTGCACTCAATAAGAAAAGTATCAGCTGATAGGGACAAGCACATGCGCGTGCGTCTATCGCGCAACTGGAGTATCGGAGCGGGAAAATTGTAAACATCGTGTGAGAAAGAGATAGGTACATCGCGTAAGAAAAGGATAGACAGTGATTTGTTTATACCTCGTCGAAACAATGTTTGTAAGTTGCGTGTAGATTATGTTGTTATAGTGTGGTTGGAAGTTTTGTAGCTACTTTGGCGGTGGCTCTGTGAGGCAAGGCCAAAAATGAATCTCAAGTTTATTAATATAATTATGTAATAGTATTTTACGTACAGTGCATACTACATTGCAACAAAGATATTATAACTGAATCTAAACATAGAAGTCACATTTATCACCACGATTGCACACTTTGTGCTGGCATGTCAGACAATTTCACGTAGAGAGACCAGTTTGAGCTGTCTTTTGTCTGAATAAGTACACCAACTCTATTTCTTATCCTTCTCTCTATAAGTATGTTTTTCCATTCGTCCTTTTCACATCTCGTCACCTCAACCCTCACTACTCAACGACTACATTGGACGAATTACATCGAATCACAATACTTCCACCGAAAATCACAATCTTAAATAAACCCTACATAAACAACTAGAACTTTCTAGGCAATTCTCGAGTTAAACCAGCGGCACTCCGAGGGGCGCGCATAAATTTCATAACAAAAAAAATATCCTATAAAATGTAACCAACGGGGATCGAATATTAAAACTGAAAACGTGGTAACTATTCAAGAAGCGTTGCGAGCGTTTTAAAACTGTTGACACGGGGCTCACAGCTCGTTCGTTGGATTATTCGGATTTAAGTATTCAATGTTGGGACAGTTTTCAGGTTTTCAAACCGACATTTTATGAGCGTTAAATGGAGCTTTGGATGATACCGAGTTGGTTTAGTGAGATTTATTTACTTTTTTGTAATAAAAGCCTTAATTGTTAAAATATAATGAACTTTTGTCGCATTCTTTTTTATATGCATAGGGGTTTTATATCGGAACATATGCCGTAAATGGCCTTGATTTTATACTTCTTAAATAGCCTTTGTTTAAAATACAATAATTCATGGAATGCCATGACGTATTGATTGATAGTTTGATACGTGGTTGCAGATAGCCGACTGCACGGATAGCCGAGTGGTATAGGTCATTACCACTGTGCGCGACGTGCTGCGGGTTCGATCCCCGCATGGGACAAGTATTTGTGTGATCCACAGATACTTGTTCCAAGTCTGGGTGTTCTTTGTGCATGTGATTTGAATGTTTGTGAAACCCCCGCGACACAAGGATTAAATTCCTTAGTGCGGGCATCGTTTATAAAAAGAAAAAGAAAAAAAGAAGATAAGGTACATAGGGGTATACCATAAAAATATTTGTACACCAGAAATGGTAGAATATAAGATCGTATTAATTTGTGTAACACCTTTTAAACTATATTCTAACAAATAAATATTTCTTTCTTTCTTTCTTTTTTTCTTTCAAGATGCATTATTACTTCTTTTTCTTAGCCATGTCCATCAATGTAGGCATAAAACTATCCCGTGTCGTGTCTACAACAAAGCTAATCTATGGCACAAATGTTTACATCGTGCGACATGTCGCTGCCACATCCGTTATATTGAGATGAAACTGCGAGGGAGGATGTCAGTGACAGGGGAATTTATATTGTTACACCGTGTGTGTGGTTTGCGTTTGATGCGACTCGTAGACTTTGATTAGTTATATGTACTTGATCTGGTACTCTGATAGGTACGGTCAGTTGAAAAATATTTTATAAGTTTAGCGGTGCGGCAGTAGCCTTATGGCTAGAGCAACTGACTTGCGATCATGTGGGGTTTGGATGGGTGGGACCCGTAGCACTACCGACGTGAACCCACTATTTAGATTACCACGAGGGGTTAATAAGAATACTAGTAATGTGCGAACAGCATTGCTAGTACTTTAAACAACATGAATAAACATTTATAACATGTAATAACTATCATAGAAATAATGTTTATTTATAGAAGCAAGAATCTCGTTTCCTTCCCTCCTCAAAATATTCATGTTTTCTGTTTTAACCTTTATCAAGATACAATAAAAATACCTGTATTGTTCTGATACAGTAAATAACAAATACGTACGCGACAAACAGTTTAATATTATAATGAAATACCTAAAGCTCCATTGAAATGATGAACATTTCGATAACAATATAATTATCTTGGGACAATTCACACACGCGGCCACCTGGATTCCAAAATAAGCGTGTTTTATGGCAACCAGACAACACATAAACATACTTACATATTCTTATTGATTAATACCGTATACATTACTATACATGCGTTATAATTACTTGTAAATAAAATTCTAGAATAAACAGCGACTCCTGGTTCACCGTATCAGTCGCAGGTACGAGGCTAGATAGTATAGGTTTGAGGAGTATTTTGCGCTGTTTCTTCTACACAGCTAGAGCACTTAAGAAGCGGTGAAGGGTGAGCGAATCGGGATGATGTCTATTATGTTGACATTCAACAACTGAGAGACATTAATTAACCTTTTCAGTATAATAAAGGCGAAAGTGAATGTGTACGTTTTTTACATCTTTAAGCTCAAACGGCTGGATCAATATCGATAAAATTTGGTACCTAAGGTGGTAGCTGACGAACTGGATTAACACATAGGCTGCTTTTTACAATGCCGAAGAATTCAGTTATTAATCTAATAATTCGCAGGGCTCACGCTGGGCGCGTTGCTACGCTACCAAGTAAAATATTTTTTTGCAATGGCAGTGGCGTCATCTGTCGAAAATTGGTTGTACGAACTCAGAAACTTTCGTGGGCTCAAGCACAAAAACTTTGCTAAAGATCATCACATGGTTACGATAACGATTATACAACGTGTTACAAAATACCCCGTAAAAATATAATTAATTACCTATCAAAGCCAAAAATTTAGTCAAACATAGTATTTATATTTAACATGATTTTTATATATATAGATAAAGGCCTACGTATCTATTTTACCTAATAATTTTCTACTTTAATATTTTTTCTATTTATCATTCATAAATGAATGTTCGGCTTCAGGGACAGTTCAGATAGGCACAGGCAGTCGCTCCATGTAAAAATCCGGTATTCAGCTAAATCCGGTAAGACTGGAAGCCGACCCCAACATAGCTTGGAAAAAGGCTAGGCAGCAGAAGATAGAAGAAAAATGATCATAAACAAACAACTCCATGAAACGACAGCTATTTGGTATTATATCATTGCCAATATTGCCATCACGTAACTTTACAAATATTACAATAGAACAGGAATCTGCAACATTTGTCCTACGTACCAGTCGGTGCGCGACCTGCATCACAGTTGCTGAGCCGTTGCGTCATCGAGAACAATCGATGTTAGTTATGCCGTAATTGTTTCGTATCTACTATTGAATTGTAGTAATCTATATAAATAAAAAGACAAGGCCTGACTGACTGACTGACTGACTGACTGACTCATCAACGCCCAGCCCAAACCCTTGAACCTAGAAAGCTGAAATTTTGCACAGAGGTTTCCTTTATAATGTAGACAAGGAATAAGGATTTTTTGAAATTCAGCCCCTAAGTGTGTTAAATAGGGGATGAAAGTTTGTATGGAAAATCGTCATTTTTGAAGTTTAAACCATGAAACTTGGTGGTTACCATTCTGGTAAAAAAATTAAAATCGACGTGTTTCAGTATTTTTCGAATATCAATCCCTAAGGGACTTAAATAGGGGATGAAAGTTTGTATGGAAAATCGTCATTTTTGTAGTTTAAACCATAAAAATTGGTAGATAACAATTTAGTAAAAAATTAAAAATGACGTGTTTCATTATTTTTCGAAAATCGACCCCTAAGGGACTTAAATAGAGGATGAAAGTTTGTATGGAAAATCGTCATTTTTGTAGTTTAAACCATAAAAATTTGTGGTTACCATTCTGGTAAAAAATTAAAAACCACGTGTTTCAGTATTTTTCGAAATTCAACCCCTAAAGGAGTTAAAAGGGGTTGAAAGTTTGTATGGGAAGTTTGGTATTTTCAAAGATAGACACATGAAATTTCGTAAACGGGTTTCTCGATAGAAATAAATGAAGACATATTTCAGCGATTTTGAAAATCTACCCCCTAAGAGGGTAAAATAGGGGATGGAAGTTTGTAGGCATATGAATTGTGTAGTTTTCATAGATAGGCACATTAAATTTCATAGGATTATGAGTTAGAAATAAATAAGACGTATTCCCGAGATTTTAGAAATCTACCCTCAAAGGGGGTGCAATAGTGGTTGGAAGTTTTTTTAGGAAGTTCGTCATTTTCAAAGAGAGAGATAAGATTTGGTTTCATGAGATTTGGTATACGGGTTTTTGGTTAGAAATAAATGAAAACATATTTTAGCGATTTTAGAAATCTACGCCTTAAGATGGTTAAGTAGGGGTTGCAAGGTATTATATTGTGGACTTTATTTTTAAAGATAAGGCCATGCCTTTCATATACGGGTTTCTGGATCGATACAAATAAATGACCATCTAAAACATATCTTTACGATGACATCCGTGTTCGAGTTGCGTCCACAACGGTTTTCAAGGTGTCGCCAGCTCTGAGGTCCCGGGTTCGATCCCCGGACGGGTCGATGTAGAAAATCACTTTTCTACATTATGTCGAGTCTGGGTGTTAGTGGTACTTTCGTTGTTTCTGATTCCATAACACAAGAGCTTTAGCTACTTTCTTTGAATTCGGAGCAATGTATGTGATTCTTCTTCATCTTTTCGTGTCAATGATTTTCAAGTTTCGTCTGACCAAAAAGCTGCCACCATTTTAAAAGTTTATCCAAACTCAATGTATGTGATGTTTTCCACATTATCTTATTATTATCTTAACGCCATAATCTTTTATGAAAAATATAATTGCTCCTTACTTTGAAAATCACAGAATACATCTATCTATCCTTTACTACTTACTACTCTTAACTTTACGCGCGTGCGAAGCCGCGAGCAACAGCTAGTCTAGCATAAACTAACTGTACTAGTTATGTAACGATTTTGTATAAGATACAGGATTAATTTAAAAGGAGTGCGTATATTCTACGAGGTAATCAGGTGCATAAAACTGAACAACTTTCCCCAAGGAACATAGGTCGAAATCAACTTTGCATACAAAGTGACAGGTCACGTGACTTTTGCTTGTGATGAAAAGTTGATTACCTCGTTGAATATATTACTCCTTTTAAATTAATCCTGTATGCTAAAGATGCAGGAGTCTTTCAGAATCCACGGAGATAAGCACTTGAAGTCCCTCGCTTTTTTCCTTGGAAGAAGTGAGGGGTGGATATTCCACACCCACACCTCTGGAAGGGGTCCTCTGAGTATGGGTCAAGTCATCAGCTGTTCACACAGAAAAAAGAAGAGACTTCCAGAATATATAAAGTAACCACTTTAGTTTTGTAGAAACAGCTGAGGGCTGCTCAGCTGTAGACAAGTAATATTTCTACAAGCGTCAAGGCTAATCGACAAATGTATAAAATAAATAAATGTGGACAATATCACATATATTGCTCCAAATCCAAAGTAAGTAGCTAAAGCGCTTGTGTTATGGAATCAGAGACAACGAAGGTACCACAAACACCCATACCCGAGACAATGTATGTAAGTGTTTTTTTCTACATTTAACCCTTCCAGTGTTCGAACCTGGGACCTAAGAGCTTCATTCATCAGGCGAGACATTCAACACCAGTGTGTACGCCACTTTACCACGGAGGTCATGTCTATAATCTATTTCTTATATGCTATTTCTATCACCGATAACGTTTGTAAAACCGCCAATTGTTTAATCGTAGCTTGTGCTGTAGCTAGGAACCATGAGATCCACTTCATCAGTTCAAACAAGAAAAACCGCATCAAAATCAGTCCATTCCCTCAGAGGCTACGACGCTAGGCCAATGAACAGACGTACATCTATTATATTTATGTTGAATGATAACTAGAAGTAGGTACTCTTACCATTTAGCTCCTCATTTTTAAATAATGATAATTTGCTTCAATATCTACCTTATATTAACAGTAATAATTATGAATGGCGCTCCAAATCCTCGATCCTTTACTGGATTCTGATTATTCAACACGACATTAACGTTAATTATCAACATACTAAAGCTAGCAGAGAACATGAGCAATTTCATACGCACATTAGTTCACTACGAGTTTACGCCACACTAAACTAGATGGCGCTACCAGTCACTAGCGGAGTTACAACGAGCGTACTTAGCAATCTTTGAATTATGTCGGCAGATGGTAACAGATGGTTTATTTACAGTAATTATATACAAGAAGCCAGGTAAGGCGTAAAATTATTTTACGCTTAAGTTCATTTCATCAATTTGGTACCTTAAAAGTCGGAATATTGGGTTTTGCTAACCTCAAAGAAGTGTTTGCGGGGGGTAATTTTTGCAGTCCCGAAATAGTTTAGCACTTGATTGAAACTCGCTATTAACTATGAATAGAACTATATTTTCTTTTAGTTACTAAATTTGTCTATTTACTTAAATGTGGGAATATCAATTAAATTCATATCTAAAATAATATTGTTTTACTGCGTTTTTCCCAACTTATAGTGGGGGGTCAACTGATACCAATATTTCAAATAGAGTGACTGTTTATCAAAGCGCTAATTACAGTCTCCCTTATTTCTCTTTATCTTTTTTTTTTCTTTTACGAACGATGTGACTTTCAAAGATCAAGTAAACAAAACGTGATGACTGTCTCAAATCAGCGTTGTACCGACTGCTTATCATACTTTCCGAGGTACCTATCATCTACCTCTAAGGCTATTTATCATCAGAGTCAATAATCATTATTATCATCCTGCTGCCCTTATCCCAATTTCATTTGGGGTTGGTACAGCCTGTCTTCTTCTTCCACACTTCTCTATCTCACGTCATCTCAAAAGTAACATTGTCACTTTTTTTTTTTCAAGTCTTTAAATATGGGAGAATAACAATAAATTGTTTTATACGAACAAAAACAATTACAAAGTAATTAAGTAAATGAAATCGTTTCTTATTCAGTGAAAGAGAATGTCTTTTCGCTATCTCTATACAATTAAAACAACATTAAAAAGGTTATCCTAACGTAAACAGAAGCTAAGTCATTACCAACTAACGTACTAATTATAATCCGTGACCCTTATCTCTTAGAACATAAGGATGAAAATAAAACGCAATTAATTTGAAGATATAATCAAGGAAACTAGTAGAATTTAATATTGGACAGTGTTTTCTAGCTCGTAAGGTTGAAAATCGTAATTTTCGCAAAGAAATCTTAATGAAAAATGCACTTTTCACTTGCATTTCCTGTAGTCCTTATTCATATGAAGATAAGATTGATTTTAGGGGTAATTTTTTGGGTAGTTTGGAGCAGGTATTTAGGTCAACGACTCGGTAATGGGAGGACGCGGTATGTGCACAATCTGTGATATTACATCATAATTGTGTACTCAATTTGTGGCCATGTGCGTGAAGATTACTGGCTGTTAACGTTTTCAAGTACAGTCGGGAAATACAACTAGCGAGCGCCTGTATAATCTCAATGATTATCACCTTAATTTTATCATTTTGGAACTTTAAACAAGATATATTTGATAATGATGTAAAAGTCTCGTGGCACATCATGTTTTTTTTTTTTCTTGTATATTACTTTAACTAAACTGTAGCCGCAAAAAATACGTACAACAAAGGCGTATAGAAGAAAGTACTTCCTAAGTTGAGAATATTTGTACATTAAATCAGGTAATTTAGCTATGGTTTTAAAATTATTTGCAATTATTGCATCTAAGGGACGTATAAAATGTACTTGTTAAAGCTGTCTTAAATGTCTTATTTTAATTATTGCGTGTACCTAACAATTAAAGTTATTAAATCCTTCAATAATACACAAGATTACTAAAATATCATGAAACATTGTGTACGTTAAAGTTACTCACATCTACTACTACTTTATTCTTAAACATTATAATAATGCCTTCTCTTTTCATTGACATGTAAACAACAAGGACATTCAGCTTTAGTACTAAGCATTAAAAACATGGTATAAGGCAACCAACATCTAATATTTACCTCAGTTTTAAAATAGTAAAACTAAGCTACTTAGGCCCAGTTTTTTGATCCCGAGTTAACTCAACCAATGGTTAAATATGCTAACTAATGGTTTCAAAATGTGTTTTTTCATCAATTGTTTGTATATAAAATGGTCAAATAAGTTCGAGAGTTAATTTATTAACCATTTGTTACGGTAAAAATTGATGAATAAACGCGTTCTACCGAAGTATGAAACCATTAGTTAGCATATTTAACCATTGGTTGAGTTAACTCGGGATAAAAAAACTGGGCCTTAATAAACTTGACCAAGATAAATTGCAAATACCTACCCGTCTGGTCTCCAGTCTCTACTATGGTGAAGAGAAGCACTCACAAGTCAACGCACCTATTCCAGAGCGTAGGAAGTCTATGCAAAAATATCTGCGAGTCCAATAAAGACTGCATAATACAATACCGTCCGGGAATCGTACACCTAATTTCTACAGAGCTGCATTTTACGATTTTCCAAGCAGAAAATGATATACTCACAAACATGATGCCCTGATAAGATGACAACGACTTACCTGAAACAGAAAACACAGTTAAAATTGATACTTAAATATAACTGTTCACAATCTTAAATGGGCAACGGTAAATTTAAATTAAAAGTAGTAGGTACTATAGCCTCCGTTTCATTGGCAGTTGTACAATAAAACCTGTAATTGACAATTTTTAGAAGACGACGACAATGAGGGTCACGTAATGCTTGACGACATCGAGGTAGACCGTGAAAAAAGTGGATCACTTCTGGATTGATAATATCTATGAGAGACCAACTCGATGTATACCGAAAGGAATGGATCCTAGACACATCCTATTGCCATGTTCCGTCATGAAGCGTATAATATAATACCGGCCTATAAACGTTCCACTGCTGGGCACAGTCTTCTTTCCATATAGAGAAGGAATGAGCATTGATCACCAAGCTTGCTCATTGCGGGTTGGTGATTTCAGATTCCAAATTTCGCAATCCACGTTTCCTCACGACGTTTTCTTTCACAGTTTGTCAATGGTGTCATGGTTAAGAAAGTACATATAACTTTTTTGAAAAGTCACATTGGTACTTGTCTGGGTTCGAACCCGCTACTATGTGCATCCGGTCATTGAACCGCTAGGCCACCACGACATCAAGTTCATAAACCTCGGAGAAAACAGTCGAGAGCGTTTGTGTGGATAAAAGAACACCCTTGTTTCCTCTTAATATCCAAATATGAAGGTTTATTTCGCAAGACTAGACACTTTTCTTAACAAACAAAAACGTAAGACCTAGATAAAGATCCCTTGAAATTAACCATCGGCAATCCAAGCCACTTCGAAGTTTTGAAACCGCGCCAAAACGTTTAGCCGTTCATTCACGTCTGCGGCGCAACTGTGGCGCAACAATAGAAGGCTCTATAAAGAATTCACTCGTTCCGGGCAACGTTCCCAATTAGCCTGACTTAAGGTTTTGCTGGGGCTCTATAACTAGCTATTTATACCCGGCTTTACTTCGTTGTTAATTTTTTACTGGATTTTATTCTGTTTCCCTCTTTTTTTGCGATTCCGACCAATTATATTTAGTTTAATGTGACAGTGGCAGGTTCAATTGTTAGTAAAATCATTTATTTGGTACATTTAGTTTTGGTTGATACTGAAACGCAATTCGAAGGTATTCTTGATATATCAAACGAACTATTGCCCGCGGCTTAGCTCACGCGCAGGTATAAGTAAAGACATTTATCATGATAAATATAGCCTATACCAAATTAATGACGACATATTTTTTTTAAATCTGTTCAGCTATTAGTATTTGAGTTGTGTACAAACATACAAACATCTTTCTTCTTTATAATGTTCATGTAGATAACAGGGGCTACCAACCTTCTTCTAACTATTTAGTCCTTGTCTAATAGATGCTTTAATAGGACACAAATCGTTTGTAATAGTAATGAAACTACGAAATAAACTCGAGCACCCTTCACATACAACTTGCGAGATTGCCAGGAATTGGCAGTAGACTCATAGTTAAGTGAAAAACATGGAACTAAAAACAAAACAGACGTAATATGCCATGGCGTCGCGACGCTTCTCAGCTATGGCGTCGCGAAACCGCTACTCGCTAGGCTATGGCATCACGATGCCACCCAGCGTTGACGCCGCTCAGCATAGGTGTCACAAACACAATGGTTGTGCATACCACGTGTCATTACAATATCTTAAATTTAGGCAGGTGCCTAATGCGCTTAATGGTAAATCCAGCCCAATCTTCCTACCCTTGAATCACGTTCTTTGAAGATAACTCAAAATGTATATATGTATGTTTTCTAGCATAAAATTAGAACAATAAAGCTAAATTGTGGTCAAAATAATAGTCACTAAACATTTACTTGTGGTAAGATACAATTATACCTTTGCCCAGCAGTGGGACAGTAATTAGGTTAAGGAAAAAAAAAAAAAAAAAAAAAAAAAAAGATACAATTAAAGTTCCCTTTTAGATTTTAAACTATTCCAGCAATATTAATGTATGTCAAATATGTTACGCCAGACATATCACTACATCCCAATAACGTAGCCGCAGCGTAAATGATTCAAGGCAACAGAGGCGCAACCGTCGCTTATAAACTATTCAGACGCCAGGGGCAAAGTTTCCAATTACTATTGGAGGACAATAGTCTTAAGATTGTGCAAGGTGTACTATATTTTCGATTATTGATTCTGTTAAACTCTAATGCATGTGCGTACATGGGTAATATCACCCAGGTGAATTGAGTTGACAAGATTAGTGTACTTTGGAACTTGAATTATAAGTCCACTTGATTAATAAAAAGAGTAGCATTATTTCTCCTGAGTGATGTAGTTTCAAGGTGAACAGATTACACTAATTTCATCAATTCATTTCACCTTGGTGATAGCACTTTGGCGAAATGTTTTCGAGCTGAAATGAGAAGATTTTAAAATCCACTATGTTCACTTGGGTGACCCAAAAAATATCAAATAAGTATATGTACTATTCATTTTATTAAATAGCTTGATATTTTTCTTCCCGTCTGCTATGCTATGAAGTAAGCCACACAAATGGCTTATGGAAGTAAGGTAGACAGTAGTTCCATGTAAAAATATTGAAGTCACTGAATTCGATGGATTGGAAGTCGACAGTCTGGGATACTTGTCTTCGTGACGTCAAAGTATACTTTGTAGTGGGGTGTGACAACAAGGATAACGTGTACAACCCAGTAAGTATCACATATACTGCCAATATATTTATATTCAATTGACAGTGATACATTCTCAAGTGACAATACTCATAACTGTATACTTGAGTTTACTTGTAACACTTTGAATGGACCTGATAAATACTTATTCAGTGAGCACTACCACTTACTTGTGTCTAAACCAAAAGTTAAGTATTCCGCTACAATTTAAGATAGTGGCGCAACAGTGGCGCCACAATTACTAACATAATATCCACTGCGCCGCGGGCAACGTTCCCAATTACAGTTGGAGAACTCTTTGTAGCCTTGGTCTCTCTAGCACCACTCGTACGTTCCGGATTACAGTTTGAAATATAGTTTTTTGTTTGTTTGAAAGTTAAATGAATACGTGACTAAAACATTACCTATAGATACCAATAAGGAGTTATAGTCGTTAATTTTTTGATGATTTGATTATATAGACTTTTGGTAGTCGACAAATTTTGATTATTTTTCGCATACTTGTAAATTTTACATTGCATTTAACAAAATAATAATTGATAATTGCTCCACTTATAAGCAACTTGACGGGCCTGTTGGTCTAGTGGTTAGTGATCCTGACTGCTAAGCCGGAGGTCGTGGGATCGATCATTATTTTGTTCTGTGTCTGGGTGTAATTTATATAAGATATGTATGTATTTACAAATATATAAGCATGTTTATCAGTTGTCCGGTCACCACAGTACAGGCTCTGCCTAGTTTGGGACCAGATGGCCGTGTTTGAGGTGTCCCAAGATATTATTATACAGTGTGTAACAAAAACCCTGTCCGATCCCTGAGAGTATTATTCGGTATCGTACTGCTAACACATATACGTAGCCATGAAATGGATTGGAGATTATTATTTTTCCCCAGTGAAAATAATTAAATAAAAATAAAAACTGATCCAAGGCAACAGCAACACTGACCGCTCCTCAAAGTTCACGTACCTACTACCTACAGTTTTAGGTCAAAGAAGCCGCCTGTGCGAGACGGTGCATGAACTTGCTTTGTCGCATGCCGCCAAACAAACTTACCTATAACGAAATAAACCTAGGCTACGTTATACCTTTACCTACGCGTACGGCGGCGTAGGTATCAGCTGATCAGCCGGAGTCGAGCAGAGAATGCGCGAGTGATCCCACGACTCCGGCCAAGGCAGAGACTGAAAGCATTAGCTTTTCACCCCGAAAAAAAAAAAAAAAAAAAAAAAGGTATCAGCTGATATTGGTTTGTGTATATTAGGCGTAGTGATCCGGATTTTATAATTGACTCTCTTTATAAAGAAACAAATAATTGAATTAATTGTAGCCCTGAAAAGGGCTTTTTTATAAAAGCGATTTGCTTTTGGCAATTTACCTACCAACTGACTGCAGATATCATTATTCATCAAAACATTCACTTATTGTTGCTGCACATTTCGGCGATCGTGTTCCACATGTCCACCACAACACTAATGCACATTCGACACCTTTTTACTAAATTTGCACTTACTTTTAACAGCGCACTTGTGTCCGATTTAAGACTTCGATTTCCGAATCACACACCTTTTTTTTTAATACGACACTTGTTCCTCGATTTCCTCGTTGTCTTCTTCTCTCGTGGTCTTCCAGCATCCATGGCATGACTCGTACCCAAGAACACTGCATGTGGTGAACGCGCGGTTATACAGGCGTTGAAAGGCTCACTCCGACGGAACTGTCACACCTGGCGCACCTCATAATTTATTATTATGATCTTATATCAAAATATTCGTGATTGGAATACGATATTGTTTGCGAAACAATAGCGGCACGCGTTACGTGCGGACGTCCGATCGAAAGCTATCTCCACGAAAGACTAATAGTCGGTAGGTAACCTGGCGGCGGCGGGCCGGCGCGGCGGCGGTATCATCAAAGAGTCGGCGGCTAGTTGAAAGAGTGCCTACAACTCGGCGGTGCCTTTTGTCGGCTTTTGTAATAGAAATAAATAAAAATAAAACGCATTTTGCCATTGGGTGGAGTGTTGTCAGCTTACGAAAATTTCCCATATTCAGTGTTAAATCTCGCAATGATTATAAAAATAAAAAAACAATAACTTTTGGATTTAACGAGTTACAATTTTATAACATTTTTTTTTTATACGTATGTTGTACCACGGATACGCCTTTATTGGATCGGACAGGGTTTTTGTTACATACTGTATAAACTGAAGAATTTAACATCACCGTATTTATAGTTATTTCGTAACATTATTTAGATGGTGTCTGTTTACAAACAGTTAAAGATCTTTCAATTTTATGTATACAGGAGTGACGTAGACTAAGACTGGAATTTAAACTAATAAACTTCGTCATTATATAGCTAACTATTATGATATGTTTATATAAACATCCGAAATCTCTGAAAGATGATAGACACTTTTATCAGTAACTTAGTAAGTATTACACATACTTTGAAAATATATTTTCAACTCTTTTATTCTTACAAAGTAATTGGTAGCATTATAAAATATATATAACACTCGCAAACTAAATCTACACCGTCTTAATTGCTTGATCTATTTTATTCTTATCGACAGAAGAGATTTTCATTTAATCACCATGGACATTCAACACCCTAAAACTAATAAATAACATCGAACTGTAAATACCTAGTATCGTATCGCATTATACTAGTACATCCAATGTACAGGAGCGGAAATTAAGCGCTGCATCGGCGGAGAATTGAAACGACCGGGCGATGCCCCAGATACGTCCCGCCGTAAGGACTGCTACACACGACGCGACAGGATACCGATTGAGTCGCAAACACGACAAGACAGGATAACAAAAGCGTTCAAATTATTATTTTTTAAGCTTTTCTTCTTTCTTTCTTCTTTCGGTCAGAAACCCGCTTGCTCAGCGTGGTGAATAGGGCAACAAATACCCCATAATACCCCATGACTGCGCACCATAGCACACGGCCCCCAGTTCCCGGTAGTTCCACTGCGGAAGGCGGCGGATCGGGTGCGGTGACGCAACTTGGGAGAGGCCTATGTCCAGCAGTGGACCGCGATAAACTGAGTTGATTCAATTATTCAGGACATTTAAGTTTTTCGACCTTTATAGGAATCGGAGTCTACCAGTGACCATGATCACTTTAAACTGTTAAGATTCTGCAAAAAAAATATATTTTTAAAATGTGTAACAAAGACACGAACCTCAGTAAATATAAAAGCTTTCATTAAAAACTTATTTAAGAACATACAAAAACATAGAATGAATCCTACAGTCGGGTTCCAACCACCGATCACAAAGCTTCTACAAATACCAAGACAAACACTAAAACTTTTGCTGGTAAAAAAGTTTCCCAAACCATTGTACGGACAACCGCATTCAATGACAGCAATGAATTACAAAAATCGACTTTACTGCCTATAAATAAAGGCTAATAGAGTTTATAAGGTGTGAACTAAAAACTTGGGGGTAACAAAAATTGCTCGTACTTTCTTCGTGTGTGAGCAATCTTTATTTGAGGAGGACGCCCGGCGTTTTAAGAATTTTTATTTTATGGAATTGCAATTTGTTGGGAAGACGTTAAAATTGAGGAAGTTGAGCAAACTGCAATAAAGCTTAATAAAAGATTTATTTATAACCGGTAGGACCGTATAAGACGAGATTAATTTGACTTGATTTGCTCCATCTGCAAACTATAAAAAATTAAGAAAACCACGATTTAAAAAATAGAACAAACATAATGGATATATTAGCAAAGCTTAGCACCAGATCATCAGCTTTCTTATGATAGAAAACGCATGAAAAACTGACCGTTAATTTAGGAGCAAAAGAGAGACACACAGATACAATAAATCAAACTACTTTTTCAAAGAATGAAGACTATTATTTAATCCATCTGTATACTAAAATGAAAAAAAATCTATCGTGTCTGACAACCATTAATCTTGAACGAAGTATTATCTTGACAACTGTTGAGGTGTCAAAATGATTAATTTATCGTAATATACACATCTCAACAAGAAGTACTTTTGTATCGATTTTCTTTATCAGTTGGATAGGACTTGAGTGTGGTTCATTAACTAATGGACTTAAATTGGATCGATCGTTTTAACTTCCGTGTAAAATAATAATAACTAGAGGCTCAATAGTAGTCGCAAATCTACCATAATTAGTTTCAATTTCAAGTTTGAAAAAGCTTTGTGCTTCACTTATTGTGAGTATGTATCGGGTCACATTTGAGATTCAGTAAAGACAAAATCTTTGATTATGAAGCTGAAGCTTTAAATAATCTGTAATCCACTCTCAATTTGTCAAATCAAATCAAATCAAATTTTATTTGTTAAACATAGGTTGTTGTTGTAAAAATACTGGTCTTTATAAATTAGGTAGGTACGCTATGGTTTATCATAGAGACATACAAATTAGGCGATAACAATAGATATATATTATTTTATCATCCAACAATTTTTGTATATAATTTAAAATAAAATAAGGAAAATATAACTTAACACACACAACATAAAATTATACATAATTAATAAGTTAGCAAAATAATTTAATAGTTACAAAAGTTTCAAAATAAGTTGTAAAGTAATGTGGATTTATTGATCTAATGCACGTTTATGCATAATTAAAAAAAATATTATCAATCTGCAGTCCCATACAAATTAAAAGTGTGCGAAATTTCATGCTCTGTCGGCGCAATTTTCGTAAAAAGGGGTACAAAGTTTGCTTCACGCCTAAACGTATTATTTTGAAGGAGATATCAATGTGCTTTGTGCACGTTTTTTTTACGTTTATGCGATCGACAGGTTTATGACATTCGGCGTACCGATTGGTCAGCCCCAAGCTCTTAATCAATCAGAGAGACAAACGAAAACGAGCACTAGGCATTCTGACCTATAAATAACTAGCTGTTTCCCGCAGCTCCACCCGCGGTCTAAATTTTTTTTTATATAATTGAGATACAAGCTATCCTATCTTTTAAGTTGGATCAAACTGCACACGGTGTGAAAATTTAATTTAAATCGGTTAAGTAGTTTCGGAGTTCATCCCGGACAAACATCGTGACACTGGAATTATATATATAGAAGATAATAAGCATTGAGCTTTGGAACCAGGAGGCCTAGTTGTGAGCGGAGCATTGTATGCGAATAATGGGACGATCTGAAAATTGAAATAAGATGTATAATGTAACATTGGTTCAAATGTTTAGTCAAACATTTGTTGTGAATGTCACACATCTATGAAAAAATAAGTTATTGAGATCCATTACTTTATGTTTTACGGAAGTGATGATCATGAATTGATTGTAATCCTCATTATTTACAGCCCTTGCCTCATTCTTTCCTCGTTCATTCTACTAGCTTCTGCCCGCGACTTCGTCTGCGTGGACTTCAGGATTGAGTCCAAAAAGAAATGAAAAATGGAATAAAATTTTCACCCGTGTTATAGCTTGCGCTGTAATAGAGAATTTCAAAGCTGTCTGCCCACGGCTTAGCTCGTAAACAATTTTCAATTTTCCCTCGGGAACTACTTAAGGAATCGGGATAAAAGGTAGCCTATGTTCTCTTTCATGTCAAAGGCTACATGCATGCCAAATTTCATCCAAATCCGTTCAGCCGTTTTTGCGTGATTGAGTAACAAACATCTAAACATCCACACTTTCACATTTATAATATTAGTAGGATTACATTATTTGATAGTATTACACCAGTCCAACATATAAATGCAAGTTAATATGAAAATATAGAAGAAGTAGTTCATTTCAGGTTTACTAATGTATTAGGTGCGAGTTATTTTTAGCCTGTACAGATAAGCTTTCTAAGAACTCAGTCGTGAATGGCATAGGGGAATTACTAACCGTTATCAATGGTGCCATCACGGTAGCACTAACTTAATATAACCTACCTATTTGGTTAATGAAATAAATATGGGCACGGCTGGCATCACATGAAATTTTCAATGTAATGAATAGTTTCATATTTTATTATTATAATAACTTCCGTGAGACGAATTCATAATTATTTAAGGATTCAACGGTTTACTCACGCGCATTCTCGGGATCGCCCGACTAGTTTCAGACTCAAAAGGAGTCCTTAATCACGAGCTGATGCGGCGGCGGCGGTGTCGCGATCCCGAGAATGCGCGTGAGTAAACCGTTGAATCCTTAAATAATTATAGTTTCATGATATATAGACTGCCTCCTAGTGGTCGCAAGCGCGACTGCCGTGCACGAGGTCTCGGGTTCGATTCCCGGGTCGGGCGAAAAATATTTACTGGGTTTAGAAATTCTCAGTACCGCTCGGAGTCAGGAAGTGTGGCGGTGTTTACACCCCCGTGCCTCGGAAAGCACGTAAAGCAGTTGGTCCTGCGCCTGATCCCTCCCCGGTCGTGTCGGTCAACCGTCCCATCGGACTATGAGAGTGAAGGAACAGAGAGTGCACCTGTGTTTGCGCACACACTTGTGCACTATAATATCTCCTGCGTACATGGCTGATCTCACTAGAGATTGGCCGCCGAGGCCGAAATTCGGTCGGGAGATTATCATCATTATCATAGTTTCATATTTTGTTACCGTTTCACATATTTTCTCCTAAATTTAAATGCATCATCGCATGATAAATTATAATCCAAAATATTGACGTCATATGTCTGTTAACTCTTGTTATTTGAATGCAATACTATGAAATAGAATCGTCATTGTATAAAAAAAATGTTTCACAGAACATCGATTTTTTTTCCTTAACATCAACAATTATCCGTCCTTATGACATTGTGTGATTACTTTAATATTCCTGTAAGAGCGGATATCCGAACAATCCGGAACACAAATATAAGGTCCGGTCAAAATGGGCACGTCTGGTGGCGCGTGGTGTAAACAAACAAACATACAATATAGTTTGTTATTTGGAGGACTAGATTGGAGTTGTCTAAGATCATCCGTATACAAACCTCATTTATTATAGTAAGTTTATATATTTACAAGCATTTAATTGTGATTCCATTCGCTTCATGTAAAATGCGGTTTCGGCAGAATTTGGTAAGACTAGAAGCGGAACCAACATAGCTTGGGAGATGACTAGGCAGAAATTAATTTCGGTGATCAATGTTTGTGTTTGGGACCATAAGGTGAAGCTTTTTTTGGGACCTACTACTACTTTCCTATGGGATATTGGGAGTCAAAGGTTTGTGTTATTAAATACCTACCTCATATATTACGAGGTGGGGAGATCACATAAAAATTGTTTGAAACACAACACTATAATTAGTGCTTGCATTAATTGTAGCAAACAATAATTTAATGACAAACGAATTCTAGAAACTTTGATACTGAATGGTTCCACTAGTACAAAGTTAACTTAATTATATGTCTCCAATGTAAAGGAGATAAGTTTGTAGCCTTGTAGGTTTGCAAATAACGTGTGTACGTAACATCGAACGAATGTACTTAAATATTACGCTTACCAACACACATGACTAGACACTCACACATATTCATACTTTCTATTTTTTTTTTATAGACGACGCCCGCTCTAAGGATTTTGAATCCTTGTGTCGCGGGGGTTGCACAAACATTCAAATCACATGCACAAAGAACACCCAGATTTAGAACAATCACTTGTGGATCACACAAATACTTGTCCCATGCGGGGAACCCGCAGCACGTCGCGCACAGTGGTAATTAGCGTGATGACCTATACCACTCGGCTATCCGTGCAGTCTACTATATTCTACAACATATGATTTTCCGTGTGTACATTTTCAACCTATAGCTACCGATATTTTTTTACCTTTAACAATGATGTTCACTTCCCACACCCTTTAGCACCATGCTACAAGCGGTGCACATGGCCGGCTTCCCTTGAACGCACCATTACATCTCGTATTAGGTTCCTAACAGGTGTTAATTGGACCAAAACCCATCGATTAACTAATCGACGGGCCTAGTCTAGCGGTTAGTGACCCTGACTGCTGAGCCGGAGGTCGTGACTTCGATTCCCACCCAGAACATTTGTGTGATGAGCACGATCATTTGTTCTGTGTCTGGGTGTAATTTATCTTTATTATGTATGTATGCATAAATTTATAAGTATGTTTATCAGTTGTGTGCTTACCATAGTACAGGCTCTGCCTAGTTTGGGATCAGATGGCCGTGTGTGAAGTGTCCCAAGATATTATTATATTATATTATTATTATAACTTGTATTCGGAGATTGGTGTAATCTTCAACAGATTCAGAAAACCATTTGTTACTGCGAAATTTGAGACCCCATCCCCGAATACGGAACACTAATTAACTTCCACTAATTAAATACGATTTTAAATGTCTACACATCACGAGGCAGCATGAGATTCAAACTGATTGACGTTTCAGTATTCCACCGTTTGTGTCCAAAATTTGTTTCCTACATACCTATAGTGCGATATGCTGTCACCCCAATCTTCTTTCAGTTGAGGAGGCACTCAACGAAAAACGTCTTGATCGTTTATGTGGGCGGGTGTTTGTGGTACCTTCGTTGTCTCTGATTCCATAACACAAGTGCTTTAGCTACTTACTGTGGATTCGAAGCAATGTATGTGATGTTGTCCACATTTATTTATTTATGTCCTTCTCAATGTTAGTAACACTTTAAGGTGTGAAGACGCGACAGATAGACATTTAAAAAAAAAATTAAAGTTAATATGCAATTCAGCATTTGAGAGTAAATATAACTTTTTATGCAATACAAGACATCTGTAAGCTTGAATTAATTTTTCCAGTTTTTAAATTATTTCCCGATTTAACTGATTTGCCCGGCAATATTTCCCTAAGAAAATGTTAGGACTGTTATTCAATAGTAGAGAAAAAAATAAGCTCAGACAGGACTTGAACATAACACTACTGGTAAGGCGCACCAGTAACTTACTTTCAAGAGTTTCAAGGTTTTCCTTATTACTATATTTTTTCGTATTATTCCGTATTACATAACAAATATTCGATCCGATTGCGTTAGGCCCGAGTCACACCGGAATGGCAGCGGCCAGCAGCGACGCGGCGAGGACTTTCAGTGTGAAATAATTTTAAACTTTAACTACATAATGTACTTAAAAGATCAGTATCGCTTGAAAAGCTTGAAAAGGTCGCGAGGTCGCCCGCGGTGACGCGAGTGGCTGCGCGGCGACGCGAGCGGCCGCGAGAGGCCGGCAGCGGCCGGTAGCGGCCGGCAGCGACGCGGCGAGCACTTTCAGTGTGAAATAATTTTAAACTTTAACTACATAGTTAAAAGACCAGTATCGCTTGAAAAGCTTGAAAAGGTCGCGAGGCCACCCGCGGTGACGCGAGCGGCCGCGCGGCGACGCGAGCGGCCGCTACCGGCCGCTGCCATTTCGGTGTGACTCAGGCCTTAATGAGTAATCAATAAATGAATTTATTCGTCCTATTATAAAAAAAAAAGATTTTACTTCAATTAAAAGAGACTATTATTATTATTTTAAAGGTTAGGTACCAGCAATGTGGGTCGCACATTACTAGTATTCTTGTTAACCCCTCGTGCTCAGCTTTTATTATACGTTATAAGCTAATTCTTTTATTACACATAATTGCGAGATCGAACCACATAAGAACTTATCTGTTTTCACGCACCATTAGTCATCAGTGAACTAATTACATAGTTAAACGATCACAAGCTTATATTATCTTTTTTTATCTACGTGTATCATATTATTATGATTTTACTTAACCTTGATTCAAAACGTCACCGAATGCCATGAAACCGGAAAAATATGAATCAGTCTTCTAAGAATTGAAAGGTAAGTCAGGTTCGCTGACTCATCAAAATTGTAAATGCTATATCTATTACACATTGTACAAAATGAACGCAATTTTTACTTATGTGTAGGGCTACAATCTCAAAAATTTGGAAACCAGGACAGGACGTGTGTAAACCCCGGATTTTTGAGTCCAAAACCCGGACATGTCAACAGGTTTTTTTTAACATAGTTAGTTAATTAAAAAGCAGTTGTAAATGTCATAAATCACCTTTGCGGGCGGCCCAAGACTTTAATTTTTTAAACCCGGACTACAAATGAAGTCCCCCCTCCCGGACGCTCCCCGACTGCCCTTTAAACTAGGACAAATCCGGGATACCCGGACGGATGGCAACCTTACTTATGTGAGCAACAGCCGAGGCAAAATCGTCGTGCATCGAAGCGTCAAAAAATCGCGAAATCGCGCGTATTCTACGGAATTATCTCTTTTTTTTCTCGAAAGAAATATGAGGATGAAGTAAGTTAAGGGTGAACTTGCTGTAAGTATTAACCTTTAAAATTTAACTCGATGCGCTACAAATAATTAATATTAAACTAATATGAGTAAAAATCAAATGTCAGCTGTATTGGTAGTTCTGACGAAAAGCCGAGTAAAGTTTTGGAAAAAATATACAGGACCTATACGATAAGGTTTGGCATGAGACAACGATTCCAAATATGTAGGTAGAGGTACCTTCGATATATTTTTGTGTATAATAAATTACATTAAAATGTATCTATTTAGTAACATTGATAGACAGTTTGACACACGTACAATTAATGTAGACTGTATCTACCGATAAAAAAATGCCTGTCTCATTAAATGCTTTATAAATACTACAAACACACTAACATAAAAGAAACATCATAATTAAAGCACAAATCCAATTAAAAAAGCATTCGATTAACATGGAACACAATTGCTCATTATATCGAGTGGATTTACAACCCGATTAATTTAAGAAGATCTCGATTGTTAAACATGATATCGAACTCATTGTCTTCCTAATTCGTTTGGGTAGCACCGGCAAATTGTGGCACAATAACGTCCGGACGGATGAGTATATTAAATCATACGTGGTCAGGGCCCCTAACTGTAAAATGTGGGTTTAAGTTAATAAGCAAAAGCGATTTAAAGCTAATTAAAAAAATCTATAATACCCTTCATAATCAATAGATGTATGTAGGATACTTTGAATCAGTTAAAACTACTATTGGTTTTGAATAAGGCTTTCGAAACTAAAGCTGGATTTGCTAGTGACCTTTGCTTAGGCCCAACCAAAGATGATGACATGAACAAGTTTCTAACTTTACTGACATGTCAAAGACTTTCACAATTATCGTAACTTAAACTTTGCCTAATTGGGTTCTATTTACACCTATATTTTTATACATTTTACAGATATTATTAATTAAAAGCTGATATTGAATAAAAAAACAAGGACATAAATATATTTGGCAAATCATTAATAATCATTCGCTGTAAAACTTAAACGAGATATTTTTAACTTAAACAACATTCACTATTGCTTAACTATACCTGTAATAGTGTTCATCATAAGAAATATACGAAGCCCGTTTACAAACCTCAAGAAAAATTTGTTCCAGCAAAAGCACCTGATCAAGATTAACCTATATTCCCCCGCTTCCGCCTATCACTTGTCCCACACTTAATTGCCGACTCGAGCATTGAACGGTGGCAGCTAAAAAATTGGCCGAGCGTGATGTTAGCACGACGCGCCACGCTATTAGTTTAGCAATTATTTTGTATCTTCTGAATCGATTCTCGTGGTTAAAGATTTTGATTTTGATCGTAAGTCTTTTTAAGTTAAGTTATAAGATACGATGATATGGAGTTATTGTGATTCGTCTTGTGAAGAATTTGTAATTGATTATATTAGATGTTAATTTCTTGTATTTTATAAGACCCTTGAGTTTGTTTTGACATTTCTTCTAAGAGTAGCCAGTTAGGAAATTTCAAACTCCAGGGAGCTCAAAAAAGTGGCGTGAAGTGGTTGTCAAATCCTAATTGCGAAACAAATAATTTTAATCTGAATTCATAAGATTATCGTTAATACACCGACCGTTAAGTGTGAAACCTCTAAAATTTCAATTTCTACATCAGTGAGAAAACCCTATCAGATTTTTGAAATAGCAAAGTAAATGATATGAAACTCAAAAATATAGCATAAATATTACATTACATGCCTAGGACTATGCGAGACTCGTAAAATGTCAATAAAACTTTTTGCTTGGAGTATCAGGAGCAAGCGAAATGGTTCATAAAAAGCGACAAAGAACATATTCAAAAGCCATTTACATCTCGAAGACCTATACACTGTGACTGATGGGTATACCGTATGACCAATGGCAGCCATTACGGATGGTTCCCAACCAATCACGGAAGGAATTTCCTCAAAGCATCAAGAAATACCTTCATGATTGGTTCAGAAAGTGTTTACGGATATGAAATGATAAGGTAGGAATTTCGAGGTTGTAATGGAAGCCTGTGAAAGAAATCGGATTGTGATTGAAAGGAATGACGCTGATATGCGGAAAAGGGTAAAATTACCAATGGACCGGGAAAATGTAAGGGAATAACTATTTTTATCAACCCCTAACCGTTTAGGGATAATTAGAAAATTTTCACTCTATTAAAACGGGTTTTCTTGGATTTGCAGGCTTTTGCAGCGACTACTTTTACCTTGCTTATGCAAGTTAAAGTGCCGAATGTAAGCTTTCCCGAGTATCTAGACATAATATTACCGTGTGAAATACTGTGGACACGCCGCCGGTCTCAATCACAAAAATAGCAAACAAACTATCCAAAGATAATCCTTTTCAATGGTTCTACTTTCTGTTTAAATACTAAGAAACAGAATACTTGAACATAAATCAAATGAACAAAAGTGTTCGCACTTTGTTGGACATGAAAGAAAGCCTTGACGTCAAGGGTCAGTATACAAATAGGAAAAAGACGTAACCCTCTTTCGTTTGCCGCTGTCGGGCAAAGCGTTCGTCATCAGACATTGTGTTGAAATGAGTTATGATGGTTACCTTTCGAGGTATTTTTAGATATATGGGACTGTTAAAGGCGATGTTACAAAATATTTGATTCAGACTTTCTATCTTGTATAAGAGAGTAAGGAAAAAATTGTTTTTACTATTCTATCAACGCATTTTGAAAGCCAGGTCAAGTCAATGGGCGGTTTTTATTTTTCATTATAATCCATCCATTCCATATTTTTTTTTGTTTTATGAACCTATACGATTTAAAAAGATTACTTCCTTTAAAAAATCACACACCCTTCAGGGTTGCTCGTCGTTTACTTCAATAAAATCGTTTTTTTATAGGAGACGGCGCCAGATTCACAAATACAAGCCTAAATATAACTTGAATACCGTCATCGAACCCCGTTTTATTGAATCGATTCCACCCAGAGCTTATGCCTAATTTAGCAGGAACAATCGATGATAGACTATGCATAACCGCGGCGTTTCCTGTTGTATTGTCGTATTAATGTGTGGATGACACGTCCTATTGTCAATAGTTATTATATACACTATGGTACATAGATGGTCCTACTCCTAAAATAAACGTGGTATTCGTATTGTCTCATTTAAATACAGTAGTATTCAAATTTGGTTGCGATTGGTAACTGCCGTTGTTTATTTTGGGAACAGAGACTCATTTATTCAGGAAATACGGTGTTTCTATCGTTACCTGATTTTTTTACATCTTTCAATAAAGTTACGTGGGGTTTCAGTATAGATTAGAACCTTCCCTTCGCTCCCGTGGGTGTCGTAAGAGAGACAAGGAGAACGGGTTCAGCAGCGTTCTCCTAAAGAACTGGAAGTAAACTGCAGTCTTTAACCCGCTTGTCCAGCGTGGTGACTAGTACAAACAACTAGATGGCGCGCCACAGCACACTGCCTCCAAAAGGAAGACAGAGTGTTGTGGCGCAACATGGGAGAGGCCTAGGTCCTGCAGTGAACCGGGAAAGGCTGAGTTGATTGATTAATTAAAGATACACTAGAAAACTCACATACCTAATTCAGAAGAAATAAGACCGTCTGAAAATGATTGGCCTACCTGCCAACGTCAGACCTTTTTTAGGGCCGATAATTTGGCCGATTCGGACTCTGATACGATTCCTGAAAGATTATTCGTAAGACGTGTATGTTGTACTATTGCAATGAGTAGGTACGTTCTATTTTTGAACTACAAAATATCAGTCGGGTGGCACAAACGCACGTATAATAGGAACAAACAAAGAGAACAATATACCGACGTATATAATTCTCTTTGATCCTTTAAAAACAAACACAAACTTTTCAGCGTATAAGTCAGTGTAAACTTAATCTTCGACACCAGCAAATCCGCAGACCGAGTACGAGCCTGAGGCAATTTTAAGAAGCGCTGAAGATTTTTTGTTAGTCACGACTAAGCCGTGTGAACTCTTCAAAAGTTAGCGACCAAGGAACAAATTGAAAATGGCTCGCTTTAGATGAAATTTTAATTACTGTTTCTTACAGAAGAACGGCTTTCATATACAAAGTTATATTAAATACAAGAAGAATCTTTAAGAAATATGGAAGAATGTAAGGATTTTAGTTAGCGGAAAGCTATGATTTCAATCTTGTGGTAGGAAAATAGCTTCATACAAGCTTCTTCTCTTCTCTTTCTGGACTATAATATTTAAATATTCTTGCTCCCTCCACCCTTAGAATAATAACTAAGCCTCCGCCTCATCTTGAGTAACTATAAAGACAGATTTCCATCGACATCATCACTCACAATGTTTAAAATACCAACCTGTCAATTACTCTGACATTCAGGACGAAATAATCAATCAACGTTTTTAAAATAACAGAAAAAGGCAGCGGTGCACTTGATCGGAGATTGGAGTCGTCGTTTTGCAAGGAGCCCACTACCTGACCATTATTATTAAGTGCCCCAACATAGGGCTATGTTCCACTTTCTTTTATAGTTCTAGTACTATCACACTATGCCATAACAGATGCTTGAAAAATACTGAATACACACAATACACAGTCTAACTTAAAGAGCCACAAACTTCCACACATTACACGATATATACAGTAAGTACGGTACGATTGGGATGACAGCGTTTGACCCACATTCACAACCTGTATTTTTTATATACCGTACCTTAAAACAATTTGATGTAGTTGTCTTAAAAAATACTTTTTCCCAAGCTATATTGGGGTCTCGCTTCCAGTCATACCGGATTCAGCAGAATACCGTATTTTACATGAAGTGACCGCCTGTCTGAAATCTGCATCCCATTTTACTGCTACCTAGTAAAATGGGTTGTGAAGCACAGAGAAAGCATGCTATAATGTAAAGATAAAACAGTGGTAGGTACCAAAGAAACATTACTAATTATTCTTATTTTCCAATTCTCAGAAAAAAAGAACTCGTGCAATAAATTCATAACAATAATAAAAGCGGCCTGCCAGTGTTTCATATCCATAGAGGATATAGTACTCGGAAATGACAAAGATAGCAACAGATATACCTAAAAGAAAAACAATCGATGTAGACAGATCTCTAAGAAAATAAGCAATAAGGAACCTAATTAACTAGCATGAGATTTATAATGACCATTGCCTTACAAACGCCATAGGAATGCAAAATAATGACTAAACCCTGACGCATCCGAGGATGTTATAAAACGGGCAAAAAGCAATCGAAAGCTGCGTCGGAAATAACTGCGATTAATCGGAATACTAAGGGCCGATTTCACATACATGAAAGCAATCAGTTGAGCGTTATCTCGGTTCTCGCGTTTAATTCAGTTCTGTCTCAATTTTTCATCAAAATAAACTGATCGCAGTTTAGACAAAAGAATTCGACGACGGCTTCGATGTTCAAAAATTTTAACAAAACGGCTTCGAAATTTGAATCTTTTAAACTCGATCACGGTGAACTGAGTTCCTATGAATGCAGTTCAGTAATGGTGAAATCGCCTTCAAAGCATGTACATGTCGTTCAACCACTTTTTAAGGGTCCGAATTTATGTGGCAGTTGTATTTTATTTTATGGAGTAACTGTGTATTTTTTATACGGATACTGTGCACATTTCAGGACATACCTCCGAGCTCGTAAATTTTAATGGCTACGTAAACGTGTTAATCAATAAGCATGCCTATTTCCTACATAAGAATAGGAACTGAAATGGGTTTATATTAACCAATATAGCTATTATATATAATTCCAGTGTCACGATGTTTGTCCGGGATGAACTCTCAAACTACTCAACCGATTTAAATCAAATTTGCACACAGTGTGCAGTTTGATCCAACTTGAAAGATAGGATAGCTTACCAATCAATTATATAAAAAAAAATAAGACCGCGGGCGGAGCTGCGGGAAACAGCTAGTTTATCTATAATATTTATGTATTTAGAAATTTAAAAGTATGTTTATCAGTTGTCTGGATCCCAAACTAGGCAGAGCGTACAGGCTCTGCCTAGTTTGGGATCCAGATGGCCGTGTGTGAGCTTGTCCCAATTATTATGAAATCACGCTTATTAACCGACTTCCAAAAAGAAGGAGGTTCTACGTTCAACAAATCTAATTATTTGAAGTTGGTGCCAAACCAAAAAAGTTATTCGATACCGACTTCAATTGGCACGTGCAACGGCTTCAAACAAATCAGTTGCTAGCTTATTAATTGAGTAAAAAAGGTAAAAATTAAGAATTCAGTTTACTTCTTGCTTTTAAGTAAATGGTTACAGAAATGGACTTTTTGTTTGTCAATATGTCTGATAAAAGTCGCAGGGAGCCGCTGGATACAGGTCATTTCCAACAGGTCTATCTGGAAATCATTGGGGGAGGCCTATGTTCAGCAGTGGACGTCTTGTGGTTAATATGATGATGAAGAAATGTTAGTTTTACCAATTATTTACTTTTACTTCAATCAGAGTCATCTTGACTGCATGGATAGCCGAGTGGTATAGGTCACCACGCTAATTACTACTACGCGCGACGTGTTGCGGTTTCGATCCCCGCATGGGACAAGCATTTGTGGGATGCACAAATACAATTCACAAATTTGAATGTTTGTGAAACCCCCGCGACACGAGGATTAAATTCCTTTTTTAAATGAGTAGGTACCTGTCATTATCTACAACTTCGACAAGTCATGGCAATATGCCAACTTACTGCAATCTAAAGCATAATAACATGCCAATAAAGTAAATAAGTGAAAGCTGTTCTTATCTATAACCCTCGTTCGCGTCAATATTGCAATAGTACGTAAATAGCAAGCTTGACGGGTTATCTTAAGATAGCACGCAAAAGTTGACGAGGGAACGAGCGACCAAGGCTACCTAGTAATAAAATTTTCAATACAAGATTGCATCGCAATATAGCTTTGATTTAGACTTAAGTTTGAATCCCAATAATCCCATGGTTCCCAAATATCCACGCTATTATATTTAGTGAATACGATGAAGAAATATAATTATAACAAATCCAATTGATTAGATTTGACAATTTTTGAAAAAAAATATGTACCTAGTAAGAAATCGATAGATTCTTACTATAGTTACAATATCAAACAGCTTAGCCTCTGGGCTAAGTTTATTAACAATTAATTAAGTTATTTAAGTCCGCCATTGTACAATAAGTAAGTACAAAGCGTGTGGATGATAACAACAAATAAATATTAAACATATTTGTCCTAGATTAAAACTGTATAAAGGATTCATTTAAATGGAGTGCGTATATTCTACGAGGTAATCAGGTGCATAAAACTGAACAACTATTTCCAAGGAACATAGGTCAAAATCTTAAAATGGAAAATGGAATTTTCATAAATAGTGACAGGTCAGGTGACTTATGTTTGTATGAAAAGTTGATTTTTAATATTACGATTTCGACCTATATTCCTTGGGGAAAGTTGTTCAGTTTTATGCATCTGTTTACCTCGTAGGATATCCGCACACCTTTTAAAATAATCCTGTTACATATCAAAACTAATAACCACAAAACAGGAAACATTGCAACAACCTAATTTATCCAGTTAGGTACCAAAAGCCTTCTCACTAAGCAAAGCGACTATTGTACACATTGAACCACACATGGTATACTTACACACTTACACACAGCATTACATAACAAAGGCACGGCTGCACTCCGCATCACATAATATATTAAACTAGGCTAGATCTGCATCAGTACCGGCGCGCATAAAACTGTGAGCGAGGAGTTTTTTGTTACGGTTGAATAAAAGTATGGAAAATAATGGAAATTCATTCACGTAACCGAAAGTAGAAGTTAAAAGTGCCTCATGCCCATTTCCAGAATTATTTAGTTTTACATAGGATGAATTTATTCGTTTGTTTTTAATTTACACGGTTTAGGTAACTTATGACGTAATTATTTCATAACCTAATGTTACATTCACAATGTAGATCTGGTACATTGATAGAACTGATAAAATATAATATACAGATTTCAAAACTCTTGCATTTAGAAGAAACGGAGAAAATATTGGTGGAAACAGCTCCAATGCAAATAGGTGACCTAATCCCCCTCCCTACGCAAGTTACATTTCTACAAGCGTCAAGCGTCAGCGCTGATCGAATCGCTCCAATGTATCATAAAAGTGACAAGTCTAAGTCACGTGACTTATCGAAAACTGTAATTTCCCTACATTTTATGCCATTTATGCGATTTCTATCACTGTTAGCGTTTGTAGGAATGTCACTTGCCTACAGGGGGACACAATAAGTCATTTAAAATGACAAGTGTCGAGTGGCGTTCACACCGATTTACAAGATGTCGCCAGCTCTGAGGTCCCGGGTTCGATCACCGAACCGGTCAATGTAGTGTCTCGTGTGTAGTCTGTGTATTGGATCGGGGTGTTTGTGGTACCTTCGTTGTCTCTGATTCCATAAGACAAGTGCTTTAGCTACTTACTTTGGATTCGGAGCAATGTATGTGATGTTGTCCACATTTCCAGAACGCATTGTTGATTTGAATTATCAGCATTTATCCACCTTAATTAGCAAACACTAACAAACAAAAACTATTACTCCCAGCACTTTTCCCCACATATGCGCACACGCACAATGTTACAAACTATTCTACAACTTGCGGATGTTCTCATTTAAACGTTATAGTATAATCAGGCGCATTCCCGATCGCATTAGAGCAAAGGGCAATGTGATAATCAACAGGTGGGAACAAGGTCGAGAAATGGATGGGTCGGTAAACATTGTATGGCCTGGATCGTGCGATTAGTGTTAGCTTCCAGTCTGGATAAACGGACAAAAAAAGTAATCCTATAAGGGTGCCGCTTTTCCTTTTGAGGTATGGAACCCAAAAAAATACTGGAGACTTCATAATAGACCTCTTGGTAACCCATACTAATATCAATGCGAAAGTGATTTTTAAATGTTTTTCTGTTACTCTATCACGTTTAAACAGCCAAACTGATTTTGATTAAGCTGGGTATGCATTCTTAGTGTGTCGATCAATGGCAATCTATCTATCTTCTTAATATATATTATAAATCTCGTGTCACAATGTTTGTCCTCAATGGACTCCGAAACTACTGCACCGATTTTAATCAAATTTGCACACAATATGCACTTTGATCCAACTTAAAAGATAGGATAGCTTACATCTCAAATATATAAAAAAAAATGAGACCGCGGGCGGAGCTGCGGGAAACAGCTAGTTATATATTATTCCAGTGTCACGATGTTTGTCCGGGAAGAACTCCGAAACTACAGAACCGATTTTAATCAAATTTGCACACCGTGTGCAGTTTGTTCTAACTTGAAAGATAGGACAGCATATATCTCAATTACATATATAAAAAAAAAATTAAACCGCGGGCGGAGCTGCGGGTAACAGCTAGTATATTATAATTTGTCAGACCAGTAGTCGCAGACAGCTTTGTCGGTGGCGTTGTAAAGGTCTTCGCGTATGCACTAAGCTTAGATTCTAAAAAAAGACACGGCTACGTTTTACCGCGATTGACACCCAAGCGAGTGGAGCCATTGGCAAAAGCTAGTATATGATCACGATATGATATAGTATGATTTTAATACGATTATGCAACGTAACTGCAAGTTTCTGAGAACTCTAAACCTGCTCATTGCGTAGCAATAAAGTATTGTATTGCAAATCAATGATTAAAAAGCTGTTACGGTTTGCGAAATAACTTTTAAAACGTCACTTGTCATTGTAGTATTGTAATTAGATAATGAATATCATTTGATGAGTGTCAATGTATTCGTATTAGTATACACGGTTTCTTTTGTTGTGCCCTTTGACTGTTCAGCGAAAGATTTTGTCGTGAGAGCGAAATTGAATACTTCTGCTTCATTTGATATTTCTGCTGCAAAGACAAACTCGTTATTCTGTGTTTTTTTAGTCTCTCATCACCACTGGTCGGCTTCCTATATTTGTCATTTCAAAAACCCTAGCGAACCTGCCCCGGAAAAAATAGCGTATCTATTGCTAACTTGATAATATTGCCTAAAACTGCATTAATATCAGTTGAGTAGTTTAGAACATCTAAGCATATAAACAGCGGGAGCAACTTTGTTTTATATTATAAGTACTATGTAATAAAGATAAAGAATATCAAATTCCGTTCTCGTTTTCGCCGCATTTTACGCTACATTTTATGTCTAAGGTTAAATGTGGAAACTAAATTTGACTAAATCTATTAGATACCAATAGTATAAAGCTGAAGATCCTGCTTGCTTGAATGCGGTAATCTCAGAAACTACTCCTCAGATCAACGAAAACATTAGATAGCCCACTTATCGAGATCGCTATGTGTTACTTATTTCCGCGATAATCTGCGTCCATGCAAGCGGAACTAAAATTATTATATTGGATTATGAAAAATCTAAAAAGTCAGGTATAAGGGCTTTAGAAATTTCTAATCTTACTAATTATCTGTGTAATACTTAACGATTGCATTTTGTTTCATCCACCGTCCTGTTCGTTCAGCTATACGAAGGTCTGTTTAAAATTCTCATCGGGGATACGATAGGCCCCCTTTGCCGGATGCAAGGTTATACGGCCTATGCCAGATTCTTGCCGGTCAAAACTAGAATGGTGTCGTAAATAATCAATTAGACTGTGAATCGTGATGATTGCGAAAAGTTTTGGGTGATGAGTCTTGGCTTGCAGGATTCACTTAAGACTTATGTTTTACAGAATTGATTTAAGTAATATTACTTAACTCTTAAGTAATATTACTGAAATCCATTCCGTTTCCTAAAAAATAATCTTTTGTTATATTTTTAAATTTCAAAATATCGTTATGACAATGATAATAATTTTCTATTGTTCAAATAGTTATTTTGAATTGAATACACTTAAATTTTGTTTTTAAATATCAACTTCAAAAAAGCCTTTACTTGTTTTAAAAACCAATTACCTAAGTACCTAACTAAGTTATAATGAGTTCTCTCAACTGGCCAAACACTCGCACTGAACCACGAACATAGCTTAAAAAAAAGTTTCCGAACCCCTAACCTATTTTACTGTTCATTACCATAAAATTAAGTCCACCTGCCGATACTAAAGTTAAAACGTTTCAACCCTTAGATAAATTTTAATAGATAAATCCCAGTGGAAGTTGACTACAAAGTTTCGTAAGTATCAAATATTGAAGAACCTTAAAATTTAATTAAGGAATAATTTTGTAGGTATTACTTAAATGTATATTATATCTTAGAATAGTCCCGTGATTGTTAATTCAATAGAGACTAATGCGTGTCAAAAATCTGCTACGGTCGATAATGTCGCTTAAGGTCTGTCAATCAATCAAAAAAATCTGTCAATTTCGAGCTCCGAGCGGTATCGACATTTTCTGTGCAGAAAACCTTGGGATTTGAACCTGAGACCTCAGGCAGTCGCACTTGCGACCAATAGACCAACGAGACAGTTATAATACAATTACAGATCGTAGAAGAAGATCCTTCATTTTATTTCTACAGAGCACTTTTTTCAGTATCAGGTATGATTGGATTGAAACCTTCATTCTCATCTTCGTCATCATAGAACTAGTCCCGCCCCTTAGACAAGGTATATTTCTACAATCGTTATCGCTGATCGAATCGCTCAAATGTATGAAACTGACAAGTCTAAGTCACGTGACTTATCGATGAGAAATGTCATTTCCATACTTATGTCATTTAATTTATTTCTATCATCTGAAATGACGACCTCCGTGGTCGAGTGACGCACGCACCGGTTTTCAAGGTGTCGCCAGCTCTGAGGTCCCGGGTTCTATCCCCGGACGGATCAAGGTAGAAAAACACCTTTTTTCTTTTTTAACCCGGGCAAATCCTCATGGACTTCCTCCGCCCTGGGGAAGGCGGAGGGGTTCGCCGGACTCTTACCGGCTAAAGCCGCCGGAATGCTTCTCCTTTCCCTTATACTGGGGACCATGCGAAAAGTGTCAGCCCTAACAACAACTAATTTATGTAAAACAATGTTAATTGGTATTAATTGTGTTCGTCTGTGTGGAAGGAAGTTGTGTCATAATCGTAGGTATTTTGGGATGTAGTGTGTATGATAAACCGTTTAAAATTCAGGTGTAATGTTTGTTTTCAATTAAGTACAAATGAGCAAATGAGATGGTATGTACATAGATTTAACCTTGTGATAAAATATTTTTTTTTTAATCCAATGTAAGTAGCTAAAGCACTTGTGTTATGGAATCAGAGACAACGAAGGTACCACAAACACCCAGACCCGAGACAATGTAGAAAAGTGTTTTTTCTACATTGACCCGTCCGGGGATCGAACCCGGGACCTCAGAGCTAGCGACACCTTGAAAACCGGTGTGTACGCCACTCGACCACGGAGGTCGTCATACATTATTATATACATTACTAGCTGTTTCCCGCAGCTCCGCCCGCGGTCTCAATTTTTTTTTAATATATTTGAGATTTAAACTATCCTATCTCTCAAGTTGGATCGAACTGCACATGGTGTGCGAATTTTATTATAATCGGTTAAGTGGTTTAGGAGTCCATTGAGGACAAACATTGTGACACGAGATTTATTAAATATATATTAAGATTACATTATTTTGTTACGAGGTACGGATGTTAGTATAGCCTGGCAAATTCGTAACTGACACTCGGGGTCCAGGGGGCTTATTCTCTAATAACAAGGCACGACGCAGAATTTAGTTAAAAAAACCCGGGTCGTCAAATCTTTTGTGTTCTGAGAGTCAGTCGATTAGTATTAGTATATATATTTTTTAGGCCATTTCACAGATTTTGTACTTAAAAATATTGTAAGTCGTAAGAGATAAAGCGTCTATTAACCCTTCACGTTAACCGCTCAGACTTAGTAAATAAGACCCTAAGACGTCAGCTGCACGTGTATATTTGTGCTAGGTACAAGGTGTGTCGTAAAAAGCTCCTATCATGGTTAACTGCTGGACATAGGCCTCTTAGAGTAAGATCCCAGTGCCGTAAGACACAACTTATTTTCTAAAGCATATAACCTTCGGTTCTCAGTAGTCTCTTGTGTACTTTTTAATACCTGACTGTTTGTGAAGCTTGCCCGGTGACACGTGCGCAGGTACCAAGGGAGAAAGGTTACTAAAAATCAGAGTTACTTAACTTATTTTTTTATGACTGATTTTTATATATGTTTTGTAGAATATTACTCTGAAGTCATATAAGAGAAATCAGACACTTTCCATGGGCCACAACTTTTATCAGACACTTTAAAGCTCTAAGAAAAATAAATGAACTTAATTTATTTTTAAATGTCTGATATTTTTATATGTCATTAAGATAACTATTAAAATGTTATATTTAATCAGTCAGACAAATTGCAATGACCAAACATCCCCTAATCACAAAAATTACTCAACCATAAGTATGAGCGCAAGAGCACTATGCATATTATATAGGGAAAAATATTTTTTTTACGGAGCAGTTGTGTTTTAAAGAAAATAATATTTATTTTATTTTAAATATATATATATTTTTTTTTTTTAATCATCTTCATCATCATCATAGTAATCAATCCTCATCACCATCTGATATTTTATTGTTGCTAGCAACATGTTCTGTAAAAACAAAAAGATAAACGATTAAAAAACGGAACGACTGATATACTAAATTATTGTAAACCAGAAATCTAAGTACGGTACCTGGTTCTTGAAGTGATTCACTAACGAATCCGGGTAATTGGTCGGGTTATTCGTCAACTCGACACGAAATACTGGACACACGTGTGTCCAGTTGGTGAAACTCAAAATTAGTATCACTTATTATTTCGTCATCTGGACACGCCAGTTTTTTACGTGTGTCCAGATAGTGAAACTTAAATAAAATCACTTTTATGTTTTCGCCAACTGGACACACTCAGTTTTTTCGCAAGGAAAAGGTACAGTCAGGTTAATAATGGGGATTGCATGAAATGGCTGCCACACTTGTATGTTTGAAAAACCTTTACAGCTTTTATATTTTGAAATGAAACAAATATTTAACAATCAAATACATTTTTTAATACCTATAGGTATTTTCATTACAATAACGTGAAAATATCCAATATAATCTAAATATGTACTTAATAATTAAAACAATATCACTTCGAGTATCACAAAAAAATCAAATAAGGACGTACCTCAACATAATTTAACTCAGCATTCATTTTGTTTAATCCAACGTTTTTAATCTTAAAAGATACACTCGACTCCTATACAAACTTGCAAAGTTTGCATGCTTACTATAACATATTATGTAGTTGCAGTAAAGTTTGTACGAAAGTGGAACGAAACGTTAAACCTTGTGGAGCAATAGCAATACATATAGGTAGCATAAAATAATGAAATAAAATACAAAACATAATCATCAGTAGAGTATACTTATGACATAACAATACTAAAATCGATAATTTTACAAACAATAATTATTCTACATAACGCTGTAACAACATAATATATTTGACACTTTAGAAATAAAATAATTAAGGTACCTAATTATATCATAGATAATAAAGAGATCAATAAAATCAACAATAAAAAATAGAATATTATATGACAATCAAATATAAAGATATTTTGTTTACTTCAGTTTTTCGATACAGTGACCGATGCTGATTTCTCCGGATTCAAACTCTCTAACAGTTTCTGCGATCATGGTATTCATTCTAATAGTATCAATTTTTTTTCGTGATATAGGTCCGTCCATCGTGATCCGGCGCAAAAAATCTTTCATGTCTCTTTTGATTGCTACCAGAAACTTTACTTGACATTAATCTGCTTGACTGTACTTTCTCATGAATTCAAGTAAAATATGAACGTGTGTCCAGTTGGTGAAAACATAAAAGTGATTTAATTTAAGTTTCACTATCTGGACACACGTAAAAATTTGGCGTGTCCAGATGACGAAATAATAAGTGATACTAACTTTGAGTTTCACCAACTGGGCACACGTGTGTCCAGTATTTCGTGTCGAGTTGACGAATAACCCAATTGGTCACCATCAAACCAAAGATACCTATGGTTATCTTCTAACGTCCATCCATTGATTTCAGGAGTTAAAGTAGTTGGTCGTTTTTCATTTGCATTATTCCAAATGCTGGTAATATAATTAGCTCGGAGATATTGTTAAAATAATTCAGTTCTGCATGGTGGTAAATTGCTTGCATCGTAATTTTTTTTATTGAATTCTTCATTAATATCAGACACAGTATAATTATTTTTTAGAAACAGCTGAAGCCGGGCAGCATCAACGTCGCACACATTAGAAACATTATAAATATCGCAAATATCGCAAGCGGCGGTAGCCTAATGGCTAGGGCGTCGTACTTGCGATCATGTGTTTGCGGTTTCGAATCCCATCCATTACACTACCGACGTGAACCCACTCGTAACACAAGCATCTTAGCTTAGCACGAGGGGTTAACGAGATTACTAGTAATGTGCGACCCACATTGCTAGTAATCTTTTTTAAACAAAAAAAAAATTTGATTGAAAATATCTTGTAGTATGTTTTCATCGGTAAATGACTCTGGATCTCCGAATCGCATAAAAGCTCTCTGATATTCATGTTTCTTCCTCATTATATTAAATGGTCTTAGTTTACCTCTTTTAAAAAAGGCGGGATTAAAATCACATCCAGTCAATGCGTGAAATCCTGGCACCTGTCAATTCGTCATGACTAGTGATGTACAAAAATAACATTAATAATATTTAGTTACATTATTAACGCATGTATAGTGCTCTCGCGCTCATACTTATGGTTGAGTAATTTTTGTGATTAGGGGATGTTTGGTCATTGCAATTTGTCTGACTGATTAAATGTAACATTTTAATAGTTATCTTAATGACATGTAAAAATATCAGACATTTAAAAATAAATTAAGTTCATTTATTTTTCTTAGAGCTTTAAAGTGTCTGATAAAAGTTTTGGCCCATGGAAAGTGTCTGATTTCTCTTATATGACTTCAGAGTAATATTCTACAAAACATATATAAAAATCAGTCATAAAAAATAAGTTAAGTAACCCTGATTTTTAGTAACCTCTCTCACCTGGTACCTGCGCACGTGTCACCGGGCAAGCTTCAGAAACAGTCAGGTATTAAAAAGTACACAAGAGACTACTGAGAACCGAAGGTTATATGCTTTAGAAAATAAGTTGTGTCTTACGGCACTGGGATCTTGGACTATCTCCAGACATTCTGCCAGAGCTGCGTTGCGAATACGCAAGTGATCCCGCGGCTCTGGCTAAGGCAATGATGGGACCGGGGTGTTTTTAGTCGGTTAAAGTCCGACATATCCCCATGCCGTGCCCTCGGCGTGGGGAAGTCATAAGCTTTTCAGCCCGCAAAAAAAAAAAAAAAAAAAAGTCCTCTCCAGACATGAGCCACGATACCCAATCCTCCACTATTTTAACTTTAACTAAGGTACCTACAATAAATAGAGCTCCATACAATTTTTTACTCACTTAACCTTTTCCATATTAGTCTAGAATAGATAACATACCAGTTACCTGACAAAGACGATAAATAACCTTAAAAGATTTCCTAGATCCAGCATACCGACCTATGACGTCATAACCCATGTTTAACTAGATAAAAGTTGACTTAACAGACAAAGGAAACTGACTCAATCACCTATAAAACCTTATGTATCGCTATTTCTGATGTATTAAGTACTGATTTATGCATTGAAACGATATAAGACTAGATTTCTCTCATTTGTGATTAGTTTTCTTTTTACAGATAAATTAGAAGTACTTATATCGTACGGCTTTTCAAAGCAACTTGATATTAATTTAGCTTGATCTTAAAACAAATTCATGAATGGCACCAACAAGGGCATTATAATAACAATGTAAGCCAGAAATAACTTATTGAACATAATTGCCTTTAAAAAAAGCTGATTTTGGTGATAGAAAACTAAATATAGATACAATAGTAAAGCATAATATATTCAATCAGTTAAACATTTATCTTTGAGCTTCTCTAATAAAAGGTGTATTAGAGTTTAGAGTATTTTCCCCCAGGTAGCATTAAAATTATCCATCCTGTATATTCCAAAGTCATACAAGATATTTTTTAATAAATTAAAATATAATGTACAGGTCTAGTGAGTATGTCACGTAAATAGAGATACCAATGCCCAGCTGTGGGTTAACAAGAGCTGAGAATCATTATGATAATATCAATAAAATTCATTTTACTATAGTTAACTGTGGAGCTAGATATGCATAGTATGCGGTGTTATCATAACAATCAATCATTACATGCTTAGACAGTAGTAAGCTATTATCTTACATTACAATAATAATAAACCTTCTAATTATAAACAGACTGCTAACATAACTCAGTTTTAAATCAACATAATTATATTCATCATTTCCAATAAACAAAATAAGTATGGTATTGCAAGTCAACAAAATTTTTTTACCTACTTGCTCACTGAAACGCAAAACAGGCGCAAGGAATAGACGTCGATTTGCGGAAAGCAAGCCCGCGTTAACCTATACCTATACCTATATACCTACTTGCTCACTTATTGACTACTTAATGAAACTACATTAATTTCATTTGAACACAATCTAATTGTATTATCAACAATTAGATCCCTCTTCAGTCATGTTGGATTACCATCTCGTTGGACTATGTATGTGACAGAATAGAGAGTGCAACAGTGGTCGCACAAACTGGTGCACAATAATTTGGCCAGATGGCATAAGTCTGAGAGAAGCCACTGTGGCCTAAATTTGGTCAGCATGACATTTTATTTATTTATTTACAATAGTAATCAGAGTTCAGCTGATCACCAAAAATTATAAAAAAATACAGAATATATAAGCTAAGTTGACTATCAACACATGTAAGCTGTTGACAATAGTGTTCTCAACTGCAGTAAAATGGTTTTAACTATAATATTGAGCCTAAAAACTTACAACAGTGGTTGAATATGTTCATAAATATTGTTTAAAACGGTGCCTTCAACAAAACTGGTTTTCAGTGTAGGATGATCAGTTGACAGGTGTATAAAAGTGGATATATTCAATATTTTGCAATAATTTAATATCACTTCCCTCTTTCGGCTCTGTTTTACAGAGAAGGACAATTAATATGAACACAAACTTTAAAACAATAGTGTATTATTAAAAACTTCCTTATCTTCTTAATTAATTAAATTAATTTATTATATAATAATAATCATAATTAATTTTAATATTTGATTGACAAATTATGTATAAGCATTACTTATTTACCTTAAAAAGTTTGGTTTAAGCTCCTTTTTCAAGCTTTGTATTGGTAGCTTAATAATATGTTAATTTAATTGTTTACTTACATTGCCTGTACATAACACTCAATTTCAAGTAAACCTATCATAAACAATTTAATTATTTCATATCAAAAACTCATCATAGGTAATACCTACTTCCCACTAAAGTGACTTATGTATGGACAGTCTGACTCATCATAAATACTTCAGAATAAGGTGTAATAATGGTTCCATTAGTTTATTAATTAAAACAATAGTGTCAAGGCTTGGTGAGCATGCAGGTTGATTAGCACATTAATTGGAAAAGGTTTTATTCAAATAATGTGGGCCAGTGTGGGCCACTGATGTCATAGGCTTAACTTATTAAAACTGTTTAGTTATTTTTTAAGTTGTTTCTATTTTTTAAAGGTATTTGAGTCTGGTCAAGAGGTCTAAAAATTTGATTGCTTTTTACAATGTCCCATTTAAAATAAAAACTGCATATAAGATAAAAAAGTAGTTCACTCATGGATGTCAAGATCTAACTAAGTATTAAATTTGAGGTTCTGAATAACACAAATTATAATAATTTCATTCATAATTATTTTCGGAAGTAAATTCCATATCTGTGACTCAATAAAAACTTAATGAATACAGGTTTGCTATCTAAGGTTTATTTACCTGGCTTATAAAAAATAATTACTACTCTATCACATAGATAAAAATAACTGATAAGTCAAATTACGAGAACTGTATTGCATCCAAAGGATATTATTTTTACACAAATAGGCTGGGGTGTGTATTATTAGTCATATGCAGTCGTTTTGTCGGAACACCCTTCCTGGGGGTCTACACACCCCACTTCGTCGAAATATTACGCATATGGTGGTAAGGGACGTCCCTATTCGACGAACTGTGCCCCAATTTAGCAAATTACAAATAGACCAACACAAGGTCAGTGCTAAATTCCTAATGGAATTAAAAAAAAAATAACATTACTGATAGTAACCCGTGTGGGGAAAGCAACGCATAGAAAAATCAATACCAACCCGAAACGTCCCTATCTTTTATAATTGCATACAAGAATTATTAAAGAACACTCCTTTAAAGCATCTAATTACAATGTCATTCATAAACGTAAGTAATTACGATCGTAATCAACTAATCGATGAACCGTAACGACCGCACGCCCGTGCTATGTTTACGTTGTAATATCTATGAAAAAAAACAGCGTACTGACTGAAAGAAAGACCGGCGTGCAGTAAATACTTTATGGACGTAAATAGATCGACGCGTGCAGGATCTTCGTTGTAATTATTTATTTGTTTTGCTTACGAAAGCTCCGAGGAACGATGAACTCAATATACATACCTCATTTTGACGCTGTTATCCTTTGTCGTAACAAATCCGTATGCACTACTGCACAGCACGAAACAATTGTTCACTTATAAACTGCATATTCCCACAAACACAAACGTACATTTCCGTATTATCGACTGGCGTACACGTCTGGGACACTTTTGGTAGCCATTTTTGTCAAAAAACACTTTTTACGTCCCGATTCCCGATTTCGGAAAGCTGTGAGCGAGATGACGCTAGCGCCGCGCCGAGACAACGAATGAAAATAAATGGAACATTGAACCGCCGGTTGCGAATCCTACTATAATGCTGTCCGATTCACACTACCATAGCCTAAGCTAGCTTCCACCAAAAGCTTCCACGCTGTAGCTTGCGCGTAGGTATATTCTCTGCAAGGCAATCTGGCAGCTTTGTACTTCAGTATGCGAATCGGACCGCAAATTTACATTTTTCGCCCTTATTCGGTGTTCCAACCATACTTGGGCGGATAATAATCCTTCCTTACTCCCTTGCAACGCCAATCACCTCTCGGCTTTCGATAAAGTACACTTCAGACGACGCTACTGCCATCTTTTGGATTACTGTAGAATTAATAAGGTATTGAGGTATTGACGTGAAATTCACTTTTATAAGTAGCAACATTATGTCGAATGTTTTTTCAAATTTCCATTCTTCAAAACACAGTACATATTAGTAAAAAGGTAAAGGTCGGTGATGGGTGATGGAAGAATGAATTAGTTCATAGTTGTCATGCAAAAACGCTTCGTGAAAGATTCGTGAGAGGCAAGGCAATTATTTTTTTTTTTTGGCAATACCATTAACATTAGTGAAGTGAAAACTAACTAAACAAATATTTCAATCGACTATTATTATATAAGTCATCGCTTAACATGAGCTGGACCATGAATATCTTCATCGTTGATATGATTATATTTCAGGATCCCGACTCTTAGGGCGATTGTGCACTACAAGGAATTTTACTGTCCGGCAGTCCGATTTTTTACGGTCCGATATGGCAAGCCATATAATGTATATACTAGTTTGTGCACTATACGTAATTTTACCGTCCGACATTTTACTTTTCCCCATTCCGGAACGGTTTTTTCCGGTCCGAAATGACAGCAATGAAAAACGTGTTTATGCTTATGCACAACGTCTGTTTTCATGAGCGGGCGGGGCGGGCGCGGGGAAGGAGGGTGCCCTTCCCTCACCTCCTCGGCGACCTGCGCCCACGACGCACGGCTCCTTCGTTTCATTCGGATAAACCCTAAACTGAGGCGTATCATCCGAGTTAAGACGGACAAGTGCACAAGCCAATCATCCGTTTTTTTCATGCCACTTCGGACCGTAAAAAATCGGATGTTCGGACAGTAAAATTCCTTGTAGTGCACAATCGCCCTTAGTTTTACCAGACCCAGAGTTAGTAATCGTTGGAGTTATTTGAGTATTGCTTAATAAAAATGAAGAGCAGAATGATAATATCCCGACACGTTTTTTTTTTCGACACATTGATGTTTACGGAATACACAATTATCATTTTTAAACTGAATTTCTTAGTAGTCTTTAATATCATTAAATGAACGAAGATTATCTATAATACAAAGTTTTTGTGGTTGGTCGATGTTTCAAATTTAAAATTAGACATCGACTAAACAGTCATAGTTTACTAAATGATGCCCTATGATGCAGGGTTTCACTGTTGACAAATGACAACAGTTTTCGGGGAAAAAAAGTCAGCCTGTTTTTCTTTTGATAAACAGTTCCTTTTTCGAAAACACAAAAATAATGGTGGGCGCAATGCCTGTTAACTTAATACCAAAATTTTGTAACGGTACCATGGACAGTCACAACGGTAGTAATGGTACCGACGAAAGCGACATTCAAGTTCATATCGGTAGTCGTATAAAGAGTAATGATGATTTTGGTACGGTAAAGTATATTGGTGAAGTGCAAGGATATAAAAGTGTTTGGTACGGCGTAGAATGGGACGATCCTGCGAGGGGAAAGCACGATGGTTCCGTAGAAGATGTCCAGTATTTCAAGACATCGAAACCTGGAGCAGGTTCTTTCATTCGTCCTAACAAAATAGCGCCGTTCAAGACTTGTGCTGAAGCTATCAGGAAATATTACGGAGATCGTGAGGTGAGTTTCTTCAATCTCGCAATGTTTTTCTTTTATTTTATCACAACTTGATCAAGGCTAATGCATTAGGTCATTCCACCTACATAAAGACTTGGCTGAATAAGTGTTTGCGTGGGCTGAATACTTGTTTTGTATCTGTCAGTGAATCAAGGCTGTATTGGATTTTAGATAACTTGCTATAAAAACCTATTTTTTTTGTTCCTCATCATTGTTAGGAAGTTCAATATAAAACAACAAATAAATTGAACCATTAAATCTACTGTTACAAGATGCTAACAGAAGTCTTTCATCTTCAATATAATTATTTACAATGCTCTTTTAATTTTTCTCACTCCAGCATTTACTAATGGGGAAACAAATCAGTGTAAGAGTGTTTAATAGATCATAAAATTATAACAACAAAACCTAAGCATAAAGAATTAATTAAAGTATGTGCCAAGTGTTTTAAACCCTATTTTTATCTACTAATGACCTCAAAAACCCTCACTCCATAAATATATAAATTTACTTTTACTTTTTTTTTTAAGCTTAAGATAGTTTTCTTATGATCTATGAACCTGAATTTTTATTTTTCATACCTAGACCGCTCTCCAATTACTTATCACAAAACATATGAGTCATTCAGATGTAAACATACAAATGTTTTTATTAAACATTACAAACATATGAATCAAAACTTAAGAATTTCTCATGTCAACCTGTTCTGCCCATATAATAATTATGATTGATCGTGTTTTATTCAATAAACACTTATTATATGCACTGGTTAGATTATAGATATGTGAGCTTTATAATGTACTGCAGACCTGCAGTAATATTATAATGTACTGAGTATCTGGAAGTAAACATAAATTGATAATTATTTATTAAAGCTTTAAATACAAAACAATAACAAGAAATGAAATAAACTTCGTTCTTCTGCTTGGTGCTCTCTTAATCTCTTTGAGTACTTATATTTTTGCCAGTTTTTTCTAAAAAATAATGACATTTTGGAAACAGGCAACCAGAATCAATAAAAAGAAACAGGCGTCTGAAAAGGTCAATGTGATAAACTTTTGTTTTGATGTAAAATGATTTTGAAATGATTATGATTAAAAGATCAAGAAGATGAAATGATCAAGAAGCATTTTTGTAGCATACTTTAAGAATAAGCAGATTTACCTTGTAGAGCTCACTTGTGTTGAGCCAAACACTTATCTGTATATATAATAAAAAAATATTATTTAGGTATATAATAAGTAATTATGTATACTCACAACATAATATAATATAGAAAGAAATAAAATAATATAATCAATATGTGTAATAATGATAGGAATAGATAATAATTTGAAGCCCAATAGTGTGCAATTTATAAAAAAACATAGTCATGTAAATTCTACATTCAGCAGAAAATATAGGTAAGAATAATTGTTTTCTGAGGTTTAAGCGAATATTAGACATTGAAATAAAACTACTTTAAACGGATTCTATCAGGGTTTATTTTGATTTTAGTTCCCGACGTTTCAATGTGTGTCTGACCATGACACCTGCAAAGGTGTTGAAACATCAGGAACCAAAATAAAAATAAACCCTGATAGAATCCGTTTAAAGTAGTTTTATTTCAAGATTAATAATTTCGTGATGTAAACAAACCAGTCTAAGTATGTCTAATCTCTTTCTAGTATACACAAATGGGAGAAACAAGATGGAGTGTTGACAGTAACGGATTGTATCCGTAAGTTCCTTACATCTACTAATTTTTATTACAGGATGAGACGGTAGCCGCTCACCGTAGGACGGTCATCAATGAATGGAAGCGGGAGATGGGAGCACCTTTCATTGAGATGGTTGGCTTCGAGAAAATTCATCAGAAGCAGTGAGTATAATTAAAAAAAAAAAACTTTTTTTGTAATACTGGTAAATGCATAATAATAATATCTTGGGACAACTCACACACGGCCATGATCCCAAACTAGGCAGAGCCTGTACTATGGTAACCATACAACTGATAAACATACTTATATGCTTCTAAATACGTACATATTATAGATAAATTACACCCAGACAAAGAACAAATGATCGTGCTCATCACACAACCATTTGTCCTGGGTGGGAATCGAACCCACGACCTCCGGCTTAGCAGTCAGGGTCACTTACCACTAAAACAATAAAAAGAATTGAAAACCGCCTTCTACAGTTAGTCTGAGAGCAGGCTTTGATTGCTTTACGGGACTTTTGGCGAAACCTTAAATGCCTCCAGCCAGAGCTTTAGAAAAACTAACTACGTTAACAAGGTTCACTAAAACCCTCTGCGGGGTTCAGATCTCGCCGAGTCCGTTGCTAACAATCTTAATAAAGAAAACAGCAAGATTGGACTGGATATATGGACTTGTTATTGTTGCTAGTTTTGCCGGCTCGGGCCAGCTTGATCTAAGGATGGGGGGGGGGGGTTGTTTTATATATTACTATTTACTAGCTTCTGCCCGCGACTTCGTCTGCGTGGACTTCAGGATTGGGTCCAAAAAGAAATGAAAAGTGTGAAAGTAATGAAAAATGGAATAAAATTTTCACCCGTGCTATAGCTTGAGCTGTAATAGAGAAAAATACAAAATTTCAAAGCTGTCTTCCCACCGCTTAGCTCGTAAACAATTTTAAATTTTCCCTCGGGAACTACTTAAGGAGGGATAAAAGGTAGCCTATGTTCTTTTCCATGTTGAAGGCTACATGCATGGCAAATTTCATCCAAATCCGTTCCGCCGTTTTTGCATGATTGAGTAACAAGCATCCAAACATCTAAACATCCAAACATCCACACTTTCACATTTATAATATTAGTAGGTCCATATCAAAGGCTACATGCATGCCAAATTTCATCCAAATCCGTTCAGCCGTTTTAGCATGATTGAGTAACAAACATCCAAACATCCACACTTTCACATTTATAATATTAGAAGGATTACTTTGCTAAAAAGGTCTGTCTGCATTGTAGAAAATTCGACCGACTGCTTGAAGTGTGCGTGCACGATCAGAACATTGCGAAGCCGGGCGACGTGGCTGCCCTCTGCCCCAACGTGCGCAGCCTGGACGTGTCGCGCAACTTGTTCTGCAACTGGCGTGAGGTCATCCAACTATCCGCGCAGCTGCCAGACCTTAAGGAGCTCGATGTTAAGTAAGTTAAACCATATCCTCCTTGTGGCTAAGTTTAAGGTTACGGTTAGACCGCTGAAAAAGGTCAATCGCGGCTTGACCTTTGACCTTGACCTTGATATCTACTGAGATGCGCGACCATTTTTGTAAACTTATCCTAACCCACCGTGGCTCGGAAAACACTTAAAGACGTTAATTTGTCCCGACGGTTATACAGTGATCTTTGACAACAAGTCAAGTTACAATTCTGACAACAAGTCTTACTATGGTACTGTGTTACCTCGTGAAATGGGTTGTGGAGGTCAGACAGGCAGTCGCTCTACGTAAAATACGGTATTCAGCTAAATCTGGTAAGGACTGGAAGCCGACCCCAATATTGTTTGGGAAAAGTCTAGCGAGGTGATGTGTAATAATAAATGATGAACTTCCAATCTTCTTCTTCTTCCTGCCCTTATCCCATTCATATAGGGTCGGCGCAATCTTCCATTCCTCTCTATTACTCGTCACCGCGGCATTCGCTCCAAATGACAAACTTCCAATATCATACAATTTATATCTTTCCAGCAAAAACCGTATGGCGATAGACATGCCCGAAGAAACTTTAACTCAACTATCAATCAACTTTGCCAACCTCGAGAAGTTGAACATCTCTGTTTGTGATTACGAGTGGGCCGACATTGTCAGCCTATCCCATCTTTGGCCAAAACTGAACGAAATGATAGCTGCATACAACCGGATCAAGAAAATAGTTCCTCCAGCGGTCACTCTACGGACTTTAACAGTTTTAAAACTCGACGGCAACCCAATCGACTCTTGGTACGAAGTGATGAACCTTGGAATGCTGGAAAATTTGAAGGTGTTAAGTTTGAACGACTGCCAGATATTCGAGATACGGTTTAATGAGAACCCAGCTGACAAAGTGGATGTGTTTGAGAATTTGGAAGTGCTCTTCTTGAATAGGAACAAGATTAATGACGTAAGTATGAAAGATTATTCTTTTTTTAGGCGTACATTTAATCTATTCTTTAGTAGCAAGAATATTATAAGGACATGCAAATATGTCTATAAATTACGAAATCGACTGTAAACGAGCTGCTCCGAAAACCGACACCCACGCCGGTGGAGCCGCGGGCTACAACTATACTGTTTCCATTCGTTTATTTTATTTTTGACAGCTCGAGTTCTGAGTCAAATAGTGATGGCCTGATGCGTTATCGAATCGATTTTTTTTAACAAACGATTTTATTTGTGAACAAGTTTTAATCGATTTAATACATATTTTATTTGTATTTTATTTTGTTTATTACAAGTAGGTACCAAACGTTTATTTTCGTTGTAATAATTGCAATTATTTTAAATTAAAGTCTTATTTAAAAGTCACTACAATACGTATACCTTTACTCATATTCATTAATTTGCAGCAAATACATTTGATCCTAATAATAGGTACTATATAACGACTGTTTTTGTTAGCATTTAAATGTATTTTTATTTCAAAAATGATTCCGATTAAAAATATCATCACGATTATTACATAAAATTAATTCGATTTAAAACCGTTTTTGTTATCTGTGGCCATTCGTTACGAATGGCACAACTCTAAGTGGGCGTTACCCGTCAAGAAATTATCTATTTTTATTTCAAAATATTGTTCTACAGTAATGTCGTACTTTATAGGCGTGAACTGTCAAAAATAAAATAAACGAATGGAAACAGTATAGTCTATGTATATATAAAAATCAATCCCTCACGCACGTGCATCACGGCATAACGCGTGAACGGCTGGACCAATTTCGCTGATTCTTTTTTTGTCGTGTACCAGGAGAGTGTTGTTACAAAAGAAAAAATAAAAACGTTGCATGAAACATAAAAATACAAAAGAAAAATCGACCGTATTAACTTTTCAATGTAACCTTTATAGCGTTTGACATGACACCATCTGCCAGGTCAGCTAATCTTCAGGTCAATAAATCCAAAACCCAATGAAAAATTATATTCCTTATGCATTGCAGTGGCGATCTCTAAGTGAACTCAACAAGCTGAACTGTCTCAAGAAACTGTACTTCCTAAAGAATCCCATACAAGGCACAGAGGACTATGACACCGGCTCACAGATGGTCATGGCTAAGATTGAAACACTACAGGTAAATAAATAAAGGTTAAGCCGCGCTCGCCGCGGTTGGTCCGTGGATGGGTGACCCTTAGTAAATATACTGAAACCCCTCCATGCTATGGATAGCATTTAAGCCGTTGATCCCGACTGTTATTACTTAACAACTACTGACAAAGATCGACGTAGTTGTTGTTGTCTTTACAATCTGACAACCAGTCTTACCATAGGCTAAATTGGTATCCAGTAAAATAGGTTGAGATCAGATAGGCAGTCGCTCCATGTAAAAAAGAGTGTTCAGCTAAATCTGGTAAGACTATGGGCTAATAGAAACCACCTCTTCTCCGACTAGGTCTTCTATGTGGCCTTCATCAGTTGGATAACCTTTCCATTAAGGCATTCGTAATATGCACTTTCTATTTATGTTAATCTTATTTTAGTTAATATCTATGTATATAAAAATAAATCCCAATTTCCCTTGGTCACGACATCATGCGAGAACGGCTAGATCGATTTCGCTTATTCTTTTGTTGGCTTGTTTGTTATTATCAGGAGATGGTTCTTAGGAAGGAAAAATTAAAAAAAGCTTCGCAAAACATTAAAAATGAAAGAAAACTTAACGACCATATTATTTACTTTTCAAATGTAACCTTTATAGCGTTTGACATGTGTCTGTTAGTTGTGTGTCCCTGTGTCAGCTAGTCATGTTTGATGGTTAAAGTTCTTGTATATGTTTCATTGGTCTGCCTCGTTGGTCAAGCGGCCGCAAGCGCGACTGCCGTGCACGAGGTCTCGGGTTCGATTCTCGGATTACTGAGTTTAGAAATTCTCAGTACCGCTCGGAGTCAGGAAGTGTGGCGGTGTTTACACCCCCGTGCCTCGGAAAGCACGTAAAGCCGTTGGTCCTGCGCCTGATCACTCCCCGGTCGTGTCGGTCAACCGTCCCATCGGACTATGAGAGCGAAGGAACAGAGAGTGCACCTGTGTTTGCGCACACACTTGTCCACTATATCTCCTGCGTACATGCCTGATCTCACTTGATGTTGGCCGCCGAGGCCGAAATTCGGTCTGGAGATTATTATTATATGTTTCAGGAACTGAACTATTGATATTCCAGGAACTGAACGGGTCCACTATAACACGGGAGCTGCGTCGCGGCGCGGAATATGACTACATGAAGCGCTACGGAGCGGAGTGGAAGCTGGCTCAAGCTGAGCCCGCCGCACTCAGGGCCTTCAACCTCGAACACTGCCGATTCACTGATCTTATCAACAGTAAGTACATTTACACCAGAATTCTGAAACGCTTATTAACCTTGATGATCTTATTTTTTTTTTTTTTTTAAAGATTACTAGCAATGTGGGTCGCACATTACTAGTAATCTCGTTAACCCCTCGAGCTAAGCTAAAATGCTTGTGTTACGAGTGGGTTCACGTCGGTAGTGTAATGGGTGGGATTCGAACCCGCAACCACATGATCGCAAGTCCGACGCCCTAGCCACTAGGCTACCGCCGCTTCAATTGACGATGATCAGTAAATAAAATCAATAATGATTAATAAATAAATGATCTATAATTTACATGAACTGTGCGAGCTGTCGACCGCTCAACATTGCTTCGAGCAATCGGCAGCTTGCGCTGTACCGCCTAAGGGTCGAGTCACACCGGAATGGCAGCGGCCGGCAGCGACGACGCGGCGAGCACTTTCAGTGTGAAATAATTTTAAACATTAACTACATACTTAAAAGACCAGTATCGCTTGAAAAGCTTGAAAAGGTCGCGAGGCCGCCCGCGGTGACGCGAGCGGCCGCGAGAGGCCGCTGCCGGCCGCTGCCATTTCGGTGACTCGGGCCTAAGCGATGGTCAAAATTGACAGATAGACCTTTTCGAGACCTTAGCGACCCTAGCAGATTTTTGACAAGCGATAGCCACAGAACTGCTCCATGTGGGGAAGGACATTGAAGGAGCTTGAAACAGTCAATACCGACTGCTTCGATTCCTTGTACGCTTGGTCTTAGGCTTACTGTCCACTGAAGCAGAGCAAGGTTGTGCAGAGACGGAGTAGTATTAAACAATCGAGGTGTATAAAATCTCCGATCCTCTCGGAGACTGAAATCCTTTGGCAAATTTTTCTCAGTTTCTCCGCCCTGTAGCCTCGCTCTGATTTTTTAGACACGCAGCCTTAGGCTTTTGTGATACAGACAGTTACAATTGTGATCAAAACCATCCTGTAAATGTCCCACTGCTAGGCAAAGGTTTCTCATGAAAAGACATAAGTTAAATTTTACCTTGTGAAATAGGTAGGTAGTTATAAGAAAATACTAGTGATATTAAATTTTTGTTATATTATTTCACAGAATATGGAATCCCAGACGACAGCCTGTTAGTGAAACAACAGAAAAACCTTACCCTCACATCACAACTGCTAGAAATAATACTAAAAGACGAAAACGGCAAGTCATTCAAAAAGAAATTCCCAGCGTCCATGTTCGTTCAGAAGCTGGTCACACTCGCACAAAGGCTGTTCCCTAGAACTGGCTACACTGGGCCCCCAACCCTCTACATCATTGATGAACAAATGAAGGGAGCTGAAATATGTCTTGATAATGTCATGAAAGATCTGGCTTACTTCTCAGTCAAAAATGGTGACACAATCCTTGTAAAATTCAGATAATTATCTGTTAAAAAATATTTTAACAAATGGCAACACTAATCAGTATATTTTACCATCTGGCAACACAAATCAGTATGGTTGTTGAAATTTAATTGGCTCGCATTTTAATGTATTTATTTATAAATCGTATTGAGCTTTGTAAATAACGTTATGTCAAAATTGTACCTGTATTTATGATGAATATTATTTTTCTCCAAATAAATGTTCAATTATGTATTTTTATTTGATTGTTTCATTTTTGTATCTACTAATACAAACTAATCTGACTCGCTCACTGCGTCGCTGTTGAATTTAGTATTATAATTCAATATAATTGTCGTGGTTTATGGAGTTGTTGTTTTGTGGCTCACCCAAGTGTATTAAAAGGAGTAATTTAAATCTCAATATCCAATTATTTTCTATTCAAGCTATACACAATGAAATTAGGAAAATTTCGCGACTGGCTTAGATAAGATAAGTTCATGGCACTGGTATAAGGGCCGAGTCACACCGGAATGGCAGCGGCCGGCAGCGACGACGCGGCGAGCACTTTCAGTGTGAAATAATTTTAAACTTTAACTACATACTGAAAAGACCAGTATCGCTTGAAAAGGTCGCGAGGCCGCCCGCGGTGACGCGAGCGGCCGCAGTCTTGTTGGTGTTTCCGCCCGCGGCACGATACCAGGCGCGCGGGGTCTGGACGTCGAGCGAGACCGCCAGCGGCGACGCTGGCGGCCGCTGCCATTTCAGTGTGACTTGACCCTAATTCTAAATTTTCATTTTGTACACGTATAACTTAATAATTTATTGTCCATAATTGTGACTAACTATAAACCCTACAACCTGTATATACATTATGGTACGCAATAAAGAATTGAGAATTGAAACTTACATACTAATTTACTTACCCACCTAAGAAGTAGCTCATCCATTCGAATCTTTATTCTTTTTATTTATTTGATTATTCAATTTTACCCTTCTTCTTTTCGTGTCAATGATTTTCAAATTTAACCCTCAATTTTACTTTTACGAATGTTTTGGTTCTGATGATTAACTAATATTTTCTTAATGAAGTCACGTGATATCAGAAGGTGTGATAATATATTTATCCAAAACAAATACTCAATAGAAATCGTATGATATAAAACAGATGTGACCTTTATTTTACAATATTTTTATGTTGACTATTTGTTAGTACACCTGTCGCCTTGAATTGAACGGTCGTGTTGAATTTATGATTAAATCATAATAAAAAAAAATTACATATTTTGTTAGAATATCATTGCAAAAAGACTATCTATTCGGAATATTTATATTTTTGCAGTCAGAAACATTAGTGATGTGTTGTTGTTTACAGAAAAAAGCATAAAATAATTAAAAATAAAGGGCAAGGAGAACGAACCAATAGTTTAGCACTGGCCACATCCAACTCGATCGCTATTGGTAACCGTTGTGTCAACAAAATCTTTTTTGTTTACAAATGGCCACGGGTGACAAATTCAAATTTGAAACGCGTAATTGTGATATGAATAGTGATTTTTACTAATAATCTAGTTGTATAAGTGGCGTTTAATATGGGTAATTGCCTTGGAAGTATTTTTCGGCGTCGTAACGTGCGTCGCCACATTGTATTAATTCTGATAGGGTTGGATAACGCGGGAAAAACAAAAACTGTGAATAATCTGGTGGGCGAGAGGGATGATAAGGTTTTGCCGACTGTTGGTTTCAAAGCTGTGAATTTAGTGCATAAAGATACCCCTGTGACGATATATGATTTAGGCGGAGGCCCACACTTTCGTCAGATATGGTCTCAGTATTACAGCGAGGTGCACGGTGTTATATTCGTCATCGATTCAAGTGATTTTTCACGGTTGGACGAATGCAGAGCCGTGCTTGAAGAGGTGTTATCGCACGACAAAATATCAGGTATGATTTTTATTAATATTTTACTACTATCGTCATGGTAACAGTGCTAAATTACACTACGATTTACATTATGCTTAGTTAATTCATTCAAACGAAAAAATCATTTGACTAAATGCACTCATTTTTTTCTGTAGGTTCTTGTCTATGTACTTAGGTATAATTATAAGTTTTGAATCTATATAATCATAACGAAATAATTGTATTTATGTATTTATAGGTAGGTAGGTACATACCTAAGCAACTTTATTCTAGGAAACAAATTTCCCCGGATAGGCGGATGCGCAGTGTCTGTCTGCGAACCTGCCTTACTGGCACTTATTCGGCTCTTTAAATCAATAGAAAAATTGAAAAAAAAAACATGTTTTAAATTTTCAGAGGAAGACGACATATTATAAAAATAGGTAGGTAGGTACACCTAACCCAAACCTACAGTATTTGAACCTTTAAAGATACCTAACAGTTTACTGAAGAAGAGACTCAAATAATCATATTATTTGATCTACTACTGTTACCTACCTATCTTCAAAGATAGGTAGAGTAGGTACCCGGCACGTACCTAACTTGGCAAGAGTCGTTACGTTACGAGTGCATCCCATATTTTAACGTTCTTATGTACATATATGTATAAAAAAAAAAGATTTATTTTTTTTACTAGCAATGATACAGGCGAGTAATAAAACTGTGCTTTTGTTGCACATAGAATATTGTAAATACCTACGCTCTCAAATTCTCAATACTCCAAAACATTGCCAAATTACTTGCCGGCAACCATACCTACCTTCAATTATTCATATAGGTATATCATCCTCGTAAATAATCCTTATGTTCTTACCAATGTAATATAAGAAAGTAACTCTGTCTGTGTGTAACGCCTAAACTACTGAACCGATTTATGAAATTTGGCCCAGAGATAGCCAGAGCACGAGAAAGGACAGGCTACTTTTTTCCGCAATGACCGGCACCAAATAAGTACCTAGGTACCTACCTAGTCTACCTTATTACCCTCATTATTCCAATGGCCGTAACTTTTTTGTTAGTAAGCCGATTTTAATGAAACTACTACAAAATGTTATGAGAAGCTTGCCACATTATGTCAGTGCAAAGCGCATTCAAATGGCTAAATTCGTTTCTGAGATTAGCGCGCACAAACGCAGAGACAAACTGAAGCCCTGGTATTTTACGATTTTATTATATGTATAGATATAGATGTATAGAAGATATAGTTGTAAAGACTACAGATGAATCACAAGTTAAGTGTTATCAAAGATCGCTAACACGCCCAAGTTTCTTGGTCTTGTAGAGTTGTAGGTGAGTTCTAGGTTAAAGTTGAATGACCTGCATATGAAAAACCAAGATCATGAACATTGAAAAATTATTCAAAACTGAATAGAAGCAAATTGCATCATTTTTTTATTATTTAAAACATTTTCAGACATAAAATATGCACATTAATAGTAAAGTCTATTGATTTCTAGCCTACAATGTCGCAGAAAGATAAGTGCAGATTTTATAATTTCGCGTGGTTAGTTATCGCTATATGATCAACAGGTCTTCATAGCAAAATGCCTAACTAAGCAAAACGTCTGTATAGCAGATCATTTTATCCTAACGACTACCTATTTGACCTCAACCCATTTTCCTGTGTCTGTGTTTGACTGTATCCCAAAGTAGGGGCTGGTTATAAGAACTGTCTGTCAAAGATAAACTTATCACAAGCTGAGCCCAATGGCTTCACGTACTTTCTTAACTGGCATAAGTATAAAAAATAGCCGTACTGTTTTTCTAACGTCTGATTGCAGGGCAAAGCCTTCTCTGTCCCTTCTTCTCCTTCGTGTCCTTAGGGGTGGCCAAAAACATTGCTCCATCTACGGTATCGTTGGTGGCAGCAAATATGTCAATTCGGCTGCATGCTAGTGACACAGGGGACAAGATAGGAGGTGGAGCATGGTTTGTCACTCACCACACCTACACCCTGCAGTTTATTCTAGAGTTTATATTAGAGTTTCTTCTTCATAATTGCGTTCTGAAGCGGTCCCTGTCGAAGGCCTAATTGTGTACCAGTCTGGGTCTACGTTAGATATTGAGTTGATACTGTCCTTAATTAATATTCAACAAAATTATCAGGTGCTTTAAAAACAATAGATCTATTGAGAATTAAACGTAGTATTGCATCCCATGGGAAATCTATGTACACACGTAAATTAATAATGCTGATGTAACAACTCGAGTCTTTAATTAAACCTTATCGGCTTGTCCGCCTGTTGACGGTATTCAATGTAATTCCGGTTAGTAAATATTTATACAAGTAATACCGTAACGTTTATCGGAAAATCCGCTTACCGTTACTACCTATTTTTATTGTATAAATATTCTGTAGTGCAATATTAATATTAAAAAGCTAAAAGATTATGAAAATGTTTGCTTCCTCTTTTTTGTTAGTTCATTCATGCTATTACCCTTCTTTACCCGTGGACTTTCTGCGGTCCGGTGAAGATGGAAATATGCAGTACTCATATCGCGTTTCTTCATTCCTTTTTACCGTGGACCGTAAGGTGGAGGCCCTTATTATCGTGGGGTTTTGGCATAGAATAGAATATCCCCTCTCTACCCATGGGTGTCGTAAGAGGTCCTAAGGGATATAGAAACGAGGACAATGGCCAGCTGCGTTCTCCTAAAGAACTGAAAGTAGACCAACACCAACACGCTTGCCCAGCGTGGTGACTAGGGCAAACATAACACACACCCTCCAAATTGAGGACCGGGGGTTGTGGCGCAATGTCCAGCGCCGTTGGACATTGGCCGTTAGAGGCCTAGGTCCAGCAGTAGACCACGATAGCCTAAGTTGATTGAAGGTGGTAGGGTGAATGTAAACAATTTAGTCTGATCTAGTCTATTTTCCTACTCATTACTACTTCTGAATAATTTTGTTGCTGGTTCCAAGACAGTCACTCGGTTCTCAGGTACACACCGAGCGAGAGGTAAGTGCCTCGGTGGTGTTCATTTAGATCCTGAATTACATGAGTTCCAATTATTGGTGTGACTTTTCACTTGTGGTTAGTCCCATTAAAATCGTCTTTTATTTCATCTTCAATTATAGTTTGTCGATATACTTAAAGACTTGCAAAGATTACGTTGTAGGCAGGTTTCATTCAACTTTAACTCCGTCAAATTAGTCTAGAATATGTTTACATGATAGGTTCGCTAACCTACCCTTTAAAAGGCTTTCGGATTGAGGCTAACTAGAACAATGGACGCTATAGAAAATACCTTTGTCCGTTCTATATTATTTATAACAAGAATATTGACCATTTGATTATGTCGTAGCTTTGTTCAGAAATTGAACAAATGAGATCTAAAGACTGTGTGGAAAGGGTTGGATGGATCCATTCTTAATTATTATAAATCAAATGAGAGTCAACATTTTATCTACATACTTATTTATATTTAAAAAAATGAATCCTCATTTCACTTGGACACTGCAGGACGCGTGAACGCCTAGACCAATTCTTCCAATTCTTTTTTGTCTTGTTGTTGTTTATGATCAGAAGGTTTCTAAACAAAGAAAAAAATAAAAAAAGTTTCGTAAAACATTAAAAAACTAAACAAAACTTAATGTTAGCGTTTGTTGTTTCAGCTAGTAAATTATATTATAGTTTGAAATGTAAATGATATTTATCCAGAAATAGTTAACTCTGAATAAAATAAAGATAAATCACAACACAAGAACATAGGTAGAATCAATTTAATAGCCCACAACGCATTACTAATTTATAGTAAAACCGACAAACGTGACGTACCCTATAATAAAGCCTTTATGACTCTCGATTAAGTAGAAATAGACGTTATAAATACATTTAGACTTGCTTGGAAGAAATTTCCGTATGCAATATGGCCGCCACTTGTATCACTGCTTATATGCCGTTTTTTTATGTTTTATTTTGACGGTATACCATAACAGCCATAGTTTTCCAGTCATTTTTTTTCTATCACTTGTCTACCGAAAGGGTAAGTAAAGGTACAAGTTGGTAGCGGACGACATGAGGCAGCAGCAGACGACGACGTGTCGCAGGGACACTACTAGTTTCTATGTATGGCTATGAAATTACCTCGCTAGCTTCATGTCGCTAACTACGGAGGTAATTTCATAGAAATACATAGAAACCAGTAGTGTTAAGTCTACAAAGTTGTAAAACACGTCTCCACATTCTCGAGCGTGGTAAATTTTATTTCATTTTGAAGGAAATAATCAAGGACATCGAAAAATGTATAATCTGACGATTTCCAAGCCGTTTGGTTAATACGTTTATGTTTCGTGATAAACTTATACTTCTAACTAAATTCTTTTTACGAGGTCCTCGCCCTTGTTTTAATGTGCTATGCGTCACACGTTACTAAGAATTAAGTACCTAGTTATTTAGGTAGGTAAACCGATAAGATATGTTATAACAAATTTCAAGGCTGGAATAAACGTCCATAGAATAGCCCCGATTCGTCTGATGATAAAAAATATCGAACTGTAAACTATAGTTAAGTACTATTTTTTGTTGTGATGGATATATTATATATCTTCTATAATATTTAAGCGCCGTTAGCCGAATCGCTAGGGCATCGGACTTGCGATCATGTGTGTCGCGGGTACGAATCCCACTCATTGCACTACCGACGTGAACCCACTCGTAACACAAGCATTTAGCTTAGCCACGAGGTGTTCACAAGAATACTAGTAATTTGTGACCCACATTACAAGAAAACTTTTAGCCTTCAATCCATTCCACTGCTAGTCAAATCACTTCCCTATTTCTTGCAACCCTTTTTTCTTTGACCGCGTAAATAATATAAAATCCGTTATATAAAGTATGTTTCATATTATTTTCGTTAGATGACCTAAAAAAGAGAATAAAAAGTTTAAGAGTAACAAATCCCGCACTAGGGAATATTCAGATCACATGCACAAAGAACTCCCAGACTTTTTGTATCACAATCACACTCACAGGAACATTTTGTATCACATACATACTTGTCTCATGCGGGGATCGGACCCGCATCAAGTCGGGCACGGTCTTTATTATTTTATAATAAGCTTACAAGCAATGTTGATCGCACCTTACTAGTATTCTCGTACTAAGATACAGGCTTGTGTTACGAGTAGGTTCACATCTGTGATGTTGGAATGTGGATTCGAACATGATCGCAACTCCGGCGCCCTAGGTATATTAGACTACCGCCGCTTTTAATTTGTTGGCGTGGATATGACATATCGGCTATCCGTGCAGTTTTTGCTGCAATTGTTCTTTTAATAATCTTTCTTTGCTAGGTAAACCGGTCCTGGTGTTAGCTAACAAACAAGACAAGACTGGAGCCCTTGACGACATCGATGTGGTCGACAAACTTAATATAGAACCATTGGTTAATAAGTAAGTGGTATTAAAACAATCTAGTTGTATTTCTTTTTTAAAAATGACTGTCGTGATGTACGGTACCTATACCGCATGCGGGCTGGAGAAAGTATAATGGAAGGGGATCAAGGAAATACCTGAAAAAGTTATAATATGCATTTATTGATGAAAAGCTTAACAGAACGTAAGTAACAATGTCGTTGCTTTCCAGGTATAGATGTCCAACCCTAGTTGAATCGTACAGCGCTTACGCAGAACACCCCAAGACCAAAAAACCGAAAATCGACCCCGGCCTCCGGAAGGGCTACCACTGGCTACTAAACTACATCGTCCGTCGTTACGGAGACATAAATTTACGCGTACAGACAGACATACACGCCGACCTGGAAAGACGTAAGCGAATGCTCAACAAAGCTTCAAACACCAACTCCCAAACATTCACAGCTGTCAGCGACGATATCGCCACACAAACTGGCTTCGAAAACCCCAACTACGATCTCGAGAAATCGAATAAACTCGATAACGATGATATCCAGGTGGTCGTCAAGCCGATAACACACCACAATAGCGTTGATTCAACTATAACTATCGAGAGCGTTGAAGAATCCGACATGACTAGCGTCGCGAAACCCAAATTGTCACCCCTATTCGGTAGAGCAAGTAACTCTACTGTGGAAACTGTACGGATAGAATTGGAGCCTCGCAGTGAATTCAGAAAATTGTCGCCGATTGTTAGGAACAAAAGTGGTGCGAACCAGCACATCGATTTTAAGAACCGGCCCCAATCGAGCCCCACTTTCAAGAGGCGTATTAAGGTAAATAAATGTTTGATTCGATTTGAGTTGTTTGTGAAATTCTTGGTAATTCGACGAATCGATTTTTTAAATAGGCATTTTACTGATCAGATTTTCCCTTATCGATAAGAGTACAAGCCACTGTGGGTGGTGAATTAACAATTCTTACGGTATAAACAGCCCATGCCGTGGTGTTAATTGTCAAGGCAGCTGACATGGTAGCCAGAATTTTGAGTAGGATGCATTGGACTAAAAATCTTCACTCGAGAATGTTCTACTCATGAAACAAATGCGGATAACCGAACTTCTATTCTTCTCTTCTTTTTGTTCTTTTGTTCACTGACCCTCGGTTTCAACAAAAAAATATCATCAGTTGTCTTTTTGACAACTAATGTGATAGATGGCAAAAAGTCTTGCACCATATTAAGACATTATATTTGTCAGTCTTTCGAGAACAGTTATTCTGGTACCATAGGTGGAACCCCCGAGTAAGAACACGTCGCTACATGACGAGGACCTGAAACCGGACGGAGACCTGCCGGCGTACATCGGCGACCGGAACTTGACCTGGGACGGCTCGGAGAAGAAGCACCGCGTGCTTGTTAACGATGCTGAGCTCTCGCAGATGCATCGCGAGATTGTTCTGAATGAGAGAGGTTAGTGGCTAGTGGGCATTATGGATAGGTTAAGCGTCGATCTATTTATATCTACGTGATACCTGGAACAAGGAACCTGATTTCGTTTTTAACAAGACTTTAAATAATAAAGTATCTTACTATTAATTAGTTCTTGAGTGTACTTCTTACCTTTGAAGAGGTCTACCGCGATAACCTGAGCAGACTTTGATCGCTTTAAAATACTTTACAGTACTTGCATAAATTCGTATATCTTATTTGCTCTCCGAGGGTGTCGGCATGAAATTTTTGAATGTTTTCAGACTACACAAGCAAGACAGCTTATTCAGAAGTGACTCTGCAGCCGGCGACGCTGCCGCTGAGTCCGCGGCCCGCGTCCGCCTCGCAGCTGGTGCGGCGCCAGCTGGAGCTGTGCGGCCAGCACAAGCGACGCCTCAGCCTGCGCTGTGAGTATACCGGGCCCTAGCCCTGCAGCCCTACAGCAGCTGGTGCGGCGCCAGCTGGAGCTGTGCGGCCAGCACAAGCGACGCCTCAGCCTGCGCTGTGAGTATACCGGGCCCTAGCCCTGCAGCCCTACAGCAGCTGGTGCGGCGCCAGCTGGAGCTGTGCGGCCAGCACAAGCGACGCCTCAGCCTGCGCTGTGAGTATACCGGGCCCTAGCCCTGCAGCCCTACAGCAGCTGGTGCGGCGCCAGCTGGAGCTGTGCGGCCAGCACAAGCGACGCCTCAGCCTGCGCTGTGAGTATACCGGGCCCTAGCCCTGCAGCCCTACAGCAGCTGGTGCGGCGCCAGCTGGAGCTGTGCGGCCAGCACAAGCGACGCCTCAGCCTGCGCTGTGAGTATACCGGGCCCTAGCCCTGCAGCCCTACAGCAGCTGGTGCGGCGCCAGCTGGAGCTGTGCGGCCAGCACAAGCGACGCCTCAGCCTGCGCTGTGAGTATACCGGGCCCTAGCCCTGCAGCCCTACAGCAGCTGGTGCGGCGCCAGCTGGAGCTGTGCGGCCAGCACAAGCGACGCCTCAGCCTGCGCTGTGAGTATACCGGGCCCTAGCCCTGCAGCCCTACAGCAGCTGGTGCGGCGCCAGCTGGAGCTGTGCGGCCAGCACAAGCGACGCCTCAGCCTGCGCTGTGAGTATACCGGGCCCTAGCCCTGCAGCCCTACAGCAGCTGGTGCGGCGCCAGCTGGAGCTGTGCGGCCAGCACAAGCGACGCCTCAGCCTGCGCTGTGAGTATACCGGGCCCTAGCCCTGCAGCCCTACAGCAGCTGGTGCGGCGCCAGCTGGAGCTGTGCGGCCAGCACAAGCGACGCCTCAGCCTGCGCTGTGAGTATACCGGGCCCTAGCCCTGCAGCCCTACAGCAGCTGGTGCGGCGCCAGCTGGAGCTGTGCGGCCAGCACAAGCGACGCCTCAGCCTGCGCTGTGAGTATACCGGGCCCTAGCCCTGCAGCCCTACAGCAGCTGGTGCGGCGCCAGCTGGAGCTGTGCGGCCAGCACAAGCGACGCCTCAGCCTGCGCTGTGAGTATACCGGGCCCTAGCCCTGCAGCCAGCACAAGCGACGCCTAGCCCTGCAGCCAGCACAAGCGACGCCTCTGCCTGTGCTGTGAGTATACCGGGCCCTAGCCCTGCAGCCAGCACAAGCGACGCCTAGCCCTGCAGCCAGCACAAGCGACGCCTCAGCCTGTGCTGTGAGTATACCGGGCCCTAGCCCTGCAGCCAGCACAAGCGACGCCTAGCCCTGCAGCCAGCACAAGCGACGCCTAGCCCTGCAGCCAGCACAAGCGACGCCTAGCCCTGCAGCCAGCACAAGCGACGCCTAGCCCTGCAGCCAGCACAAGCGACGCCTAGCCCTGCAGCCAGCACAAGCGACGCCTAGCCCTGCAGCCAGCACAAGCGACGCCTAGCCCTGCAGCCAGCACAAGCGACGCCTAGCCCTGCAGCCTTGCTTCCCTGAATAAAGTGATTTACATGCAGCGCCTGCTTACAGACGATTCTCTGCGTTACCTTTCCCAATTAATAAGAAGGACAAAAACATTACCCTTCCTTTTGGCTTTGCCATTGTCGGGTAAAGAGGGATGTAATAAGAGCCAAGTCACACCGGAATGGCAGCGGCCGGTAGCGACGCGGCGAGCACTTTCTGTGTGAAATAATTATAAACTTTAACTACATACTTAAAAGACCAGTATCGCTTAAAAAGTTTGAAATGGTCGCGAGGCCGTTTCGGTGTGGCTCGTCAATGATCTGCCAATGACGGTTTTTGACATTGATTGCAGACATGCACCGCAACAAGACGAGTCCGGAGCGCGTGTCGATGCTCATCTACGAGCCGAAGGCGGCGCAGCGACACCTCGACAAGGGGGACTTTGAGCACTCCGCCACCATCAACTGATTACTGTAACTATACTTTATTCGCTGCTCAACTTTAAAAGCCATCTCTGGAGTCCCCACTTTACAACTGTCCATGTAATAACTTATTATACAGACAAAATAAACAATCCCCTATGCATTTTTTACCTACAAGCTAAATTTTTGCACCGGTATAGAGTGAATAGGATTTCCTACGGTCTGAAATGATGATTCGAGAATGGTTTGTTGAGAAGATTTTTTTGATAACTCATATTATTTCGGCCTTACAAAAAACGGAATATTTAAAAACTAGGTTTAAACCACAGTTTTATCGCACTTTATAAGAGGTTGAAACTGAGAATTTAGATAGAACTTCTTTTTGTAAGACCTATGTTCAGGGAATTAATTTTATAGTATGAACATTACATCATTTCACACACAGAGAATCGCACTATATAGGAAGTATCTCTCATCCATTTTTCCGGTAACTGACACCGCTTCATTAAAAACCGAAAATTTGTGACCTTGACCTCAAATTAAATACAACGCAAGGACGGGATCGATGGGGACCTTTGGCATAGTATTTATAATGGCAGTGTTCTGCCTATGCAAAAATCCAGCTTGTTGGTAAATAATGCAAACATTGACTGAATTTCTGAACTATGTAATTTTCTCGTTTCAGGTAGTTCAAGACACAACAAAGTTCAAATTACCTAGACTTATAAAGTTACAATACATTTGTATGTACAGAGGCTGTATTGCGACGTTTTAAAACTAACTTTGTTAGAGGGAGATAGACATATAATACAAATAGCGTCGTCTCTTTCATAACAGTTAAACTTTTAACACTTCATAGTACTGCCCAATGTTTTATGATAAGCTAATATTGACAGGGTATAGGCAATAGAGGTGCTCCTATTAAAATAACTTTATTGAGCGAACCCCCCCATTAGGTTAGGTTTGGTCGCAGGCGAAAGACAAGTGGAGTGGCCGGCTAAAGAAGTAGTGTAGTACTAGTTTTAAAACTGATTAGAATTAAAAAAAGGAATGACGTAAATATACATTTGACGACCTGCGTGGTCGAGTGGCGTACACGCCGGTTTTCAAGGTGTCGCCAGCTCTGAGGTCGAAATTGACCCGTCCGGGGATCGAACCCGGGACTTCAGAGCTGACGCCACCTTGAAAACCGGTGTGTATGCTACTCGACCACGGAGGTCGTCAAAAGACAATCTCCAAATATTTTGTTTGAGAATATTTTATATTCTTAAAAGATTTGTATCCGCTGATTAATGGCGACGGTGGATAGAATTGTAATTTAAAAAAATAATTAATAAGTTACAAGCCTACCGTATAAATGACATCATATAAAATGATTACAATCAATAAGAAAGGAGGTATTTTGAATGTTTGAATGATTATATTAAAAAAAAATTGGCACGTTCAAGAGACTGTAATTAGTAAAGAACTTATTTTGATGATTAATAATTAATTAATTATTGTAAGATGAATGTTTACCTGCCATTGCTCCCTGTAGGGCTATAATTAAAATAATTATAATTAAAAGTATTCCCATTGTTGATTCTTTTAGCAAAAACTAAACGCAATTTATAATTAGTTTTTTATTTTAATTAATCATTCGGGTGTTGATACTTTTGGAGAAAGGCCTCTCCAAAGTAAAGCGATAACAATCGATCCTCCGCCTTTCGAATTCAGATCCAGACTTTTTCAGTTTGATATGGATAGCAAACTTATTAACTATTTGCGTTTTAGTAGGTATTCGTGTGTAAGTCTTTCGCCTGCGAGCTCCATATGGCTTACCTACTGCCACTTGTCCCACCTCCGACGAGAAACCGACTATCGAATATTTTCTCACTCAAGAAACGGACAATAAGCGTAATGCGGCTAGCTTCAGAGCGGCCATCAATTGAAAAGTTAGTTTATTTACAAGTGAAAAATGGACAAAATTTGTTTAGTACGTGTTTAACAGAATCGGGGCCAGTTCCTGATTACAAAAATCGCATACTTGTTAAGTTCATAGCTCTACTCGCTACTCGTTTGTCGTCGGTGATGTGACAAGTGCCTAATACACTTTATAGTCATGTATAGTGAGCCTTATAGTAGGTATATATATTTAGTTATAGATAAATGCAAGATTATATCGAATATAATAGTTTAGTTTTGTATTTTGTGTACTGCAAGATAATATTCCTAATAAAAGTTATGTTATGATTTAAGTGTTTTATTTACTTACGTTTCGTATTTACCTATTGTTACACTTCGCTTGACTATAAATCCCTCATTATTCGCTTTTTACTATTCCGTAACACGCTCAGTGAACCCTGAATACAGCCGCGGAGGAGCCGCCTCCGCCGATACTCACTCGTGTCAACAATTTCGATTTGTTTTCTTTCACCAGATTAATTTAAGTACCTAATAAAAGACGCATAATTTAAAAAAATAAAAATTCTATGTGCTACATACTCCATGTAATAAAGTATGTTTGCGAATTTGTATTTCAGTTGTAATCAATCGTTCTGGCTTGATTAAGTATCAAACACCGGTACATCCGTACAAACTTTCACACAGCCATAGCACCTAGCACTTCACAGACTAACTTTTGAGCTCGCTCTGTTATTTTGGCATCTAATAACATCAATTCCTCTCAATTATCCTGTCGCAATTAAACTGTAATTGTTTGCGTTAAATATACGCCTTATGATGTTGACTGTACCTATCGATTAAGTCTTTCTTTTCTTTTAAAAAAACGACGCCCGCACTGAGGAAATTAATCCTTGTGTTGCGGGGGTTTCACAAACATTTAAATCACATGCACAAAGAACAAACACCCAGAATAGGAACAAGCATTTGTGGATCACACAAATGCTTGTCCCATGCGGGGATCGAACTCGCAGCACGTCGCGCACAGTGGTAATTAGCGTGGTGACCTATACCACTCGGATATCCGTGCAGTCAAAAGTAGACAAATAAAAATCCATATAAAGTGTACAATTGTTTATTTCCATAATGTTTTTATAATTATTATTTGTAATATTTATGTTGTTATGGCAGTGTGTCGTGGTAACATATCTCGGATCATTTAACTTACATTACCTACGTACAGGTGACAACCCGCGACGTTGCTCGTTATTTAAACATTGCACTAAAAGGAAGACAATTTATATGCATAGAATAATAAAACAAATTATTATTCAATGTACTTAACGATATAAAATAAATAAATATATCAAAATTTACAAACATCGATTTAGTTACTATATACAATTTTAATGAAATTACAAAAATTTGGCAAATTTCAAAATTATTTCAATATAATTACAAACCGTACTAAACCACAACAAATAAATGTTGTCACGTGGCTAATATTCCACAAATATAGTATTTTTTACTTCCAATAAGACTTAAATTCCACTAAAACGATAATTTTAAAGGACATCATTGTTTGTTTAATAAATTGAGTATGGTTACATAATACTAAAAACTATTGTCAATAGAAATTTGCAGAACATATTCATGCAAAACCAATTACATAATTCTAAACACCCCATACTAATAAAAACTGCTCTTAAAAAATAATTTACTTAATGAATGAAAACCCTCAAAATAATCTTACAAAATTGTTAGTCCTATACTCATAACTAAAAACCAATGGCAGTTTTGATTTTAGTAAAGTCGCTTTTACATTATGTTAATTTGCACAAAAATAAAGAATAACTTATTACAATTACTAAACCACAACACAGCATTATCAATTAAAAAGCTACAACATTTACGTTCTAAACCAGTGATACTCGAAACTATTTGCATTTTATATGTTCATGTTTCGTACGTAAATGACGAAATAAAAAAAACTTTAAAAATGGGTGGCCCAATTCAAAAAATCACTAAGTCCTAAAAGTGACATTTGAGATATTCACAGTTTTATGTTTTAAATGCCAGCTGAAATAACATGCGTTGATTAAAAAAAACAATTTAAATATATGATATAGCGCAAACTAAGTAGTTTTATTAATTGAAAGAATCAAAACGATATATGTAACGGGAGTCTCTTAATAAAATATCAAAAAATTTGGACTTATTTCTAATCCCTGGACTTAGTGATACTACAGTGATAAATGGCACTTAGAGATATTTCCCGAGAATCTTGAATAGACCATTCGAAAGGGAATGAAAAACTGAATTAACCAGTGTTGCTATCTCGAAACCGTTAAAAATGGACTTAGTGATTTCATGAATTGGATCACCCAAATATATAAATATTATTTCCATAGTCATTTTATTCTCAAGAATGATGAAAAGTTTTGAGCATCACCAGTTCACATGAGAAACCGAAGGATTATTAAAAAGTTCGACTAGATATTAACAATTAATAATATAGGAATTACTGTTAACCAAAATAATAAAAATACGATTAAAATAAAAATATAAAAATTGTACTTAAAGAAAATAGTAATCTTATTGAAACGAACGTATATTATTAACACAGTGCGTACACCGCGGGCCACTAGTTTACAAATAAGAACTACCGCTAGACAATCACCCACTAGGGTCGCTAGTGTCCCATTTGAAGTATCTATCGATGTTCGTTCGTAATCTAACGAAATTAATCTCTTTTCCCTTTAAATTTATAATAATAATAACACAGTTATTTCGAGTAACAAGACTCATTATAGAAACAATATTTCGTACTACAACCCTTTGGCCAGGCAACCTTTGACCGGCAACCATTGACCAGAAGGGCTCGTCAATATAAGGAAATGGCAACATTTTAATCAATTTAACCTTAACAAATTTATCTCTGTCATCAAAGGCTCCATTGTAAGTGCAGATCCTAGAGGGTTTAAACTATTTTTTTTTAGAAAATTTTCTTACAATTGACAAAAGCGATCCTAGCCGATTTCTTTCTAACCGTAGCCCGCTTTGATTTTATATTGAGATCACTAAAAAATCTATGTACTTACACTAATAAATGCTATATGTATGTACAGATTTACAAAAGAGAGCCTCTTATAAGGAAAAAAATAATAAATATATAAAAAAAGTTATAATGAGCATTCAGAAAGACTTTAAAATTTAATATACGTCATCTTTGACTCTATTGAGCAAGACATTCACTAAATAATTTTACAGACAGTCTTGCAACAGGTTAGGGTATTCGCATAATGTTTGTATATAGGTAATATTTTAAACCTTTTATAATTTTTTTTCACAGGGAATTAAATAGAAATTTTAACATAATGTAGACATTTTTTTGAATATTGATTTTTTTTTGAATATTGACTAAATATGCGCTTCCCTTAATTAATTTATCGTTAAATCCTTCAAATATACATTAAAAACATTCGTTATACCCTAGATAATAGTTCATGTAACTATTGATATAATTTATACAATTTGTTTTGAGTTGTTACAAGAAATTGTAGCAAGGAAAGATTTCACACTTCTGTTGTACATAAGAAAAATTAAACTATCTAATAAAATATATACCTATTTAAAATCGTCAAATCGTAAAAGAATTGTTTTTGTTATCGGTCTTACTTATTTTACGATATAAAACAAATTTGAAAACAGATTTATCAAATATCAGAATATTGAGACACCACAAAATGTTAGTACATTAGTAATTGTTATATACAGAATTTCACTAAATTGGACACAGTTAAACTGTCGCTTCTTTATGTATTGAAATTAAGCACGCTAGCCATAAGTTTCTACCATTGATATAGAAAAAAAAAACAAGGTGGACAGTGAATGTCTCAAATACGTCCTCCAACAATTACCACAGAACTTCAAAGTTTCGCATGACAATAACAACTGTATGCCAAGCAGATAAGGTCGAGAAAATGTTCGTTTAACCATGTGTAATTGAAGACAGACTGTGTAGGTGTATCTATGGTTTTTTTTTTTTCTAAATCTATGGTAAATTCCATTAAATATATCTGCAATTACTCATAATATACAATAATTTATAGATAGCTTCGTTTTGACAACAGCGCCACCTGCCGATTTCAATAATTATAAGTTACAATAGGGGATTGATCCCGTATGAATGGGATAAGGGCAGGACGAAGAATAGGGGATTGATCCCCTTTTTTGAAAAGGTTGAATCCGAATTTTTAATTGATCAATTAAATCTGCCAAATCAACTGATCTAGTCTGTGATCAAAAGACTAACCACAGGGCTGATATGAGGTTTGTCAGGTAATTTACTAATTTAAGTTGTTTTGAAACAGGAAACATTTCAATTATCATATGATGAGTAATAGACCGATATATGATATACTATAGGTGCTTAACATTGAAAAAAAGATGCCACAGTTTAAATACATTTGGTTGAATAAATAAATGCAAGATTAAACTACATGTACAAAGAATATCAATGTTATTTTGTCAGTCTTAATTCTGGTTTAATACATTACAAATAGATACAAGAGGAATGTGACTTAAAGAAATGCAAAATAGTCAAGTAACCATTATTATCTTAAGGTGCTGCTTCACTGCGGCCCAGGCGGAGGACCCCATGTGGTGTAAATGCGTAGCGTGTCCGTGGGTGTAATGGATGTTATCACTACCATTTTAAAACATAGCGAAGATTGAGACACGTGTAGCCACTCCGTGGGCCGCAATAGTGCAGCGTCTTTAAGCGCTGGGCAGACGGTTGACAGTTTGTCTACGGTCAGACATGACCGCTAGCAGCATATGGTTGTCGCGAACAAATTGACTGCGGCAACCAATATTCAAGCGCTGCGGAAAACCTAGTCATCGCTTAGACTTAAAAATAAATTTTAAGATATAATAAAGTATTTTACCTATTGTGCAACCTGTATATATTATTTACAAAAACTGTTTCATTGTTATTGGAAAATCAACTTTATTTCGTCATGATTGTAATATTTGACTTAATACGGAGGTTACAGCATATTTTGATATTGTCTAGCGGTTAGTGACCCTGACTGCTAAACTAGAAGTCGTGTGTGGAACTGAGAACCCACAAATCTTAGTGTGACGAGGATGACCATTTGTTGGGTCTCTGGGTGTAATTTATCTTTAATATGTATGTATGAAGAGGTATCAGTACGTTTATCAGTTGTCTTGTTGCCGTAATACAGGCTCAGCCTAGTTTGGGATCAGATGGACATGTGTGTTATCAAAAGATATTATTATAGATAGACATTGCAGAACGTCTTAAAATTAACTTGCATTTGAATATTTAGTGGTGAATGAGATAATCTTCCCACGATAAATAAATAATGATATTTTGTGCACATTTTGATATTTGAAAGTTTTAAATGAATAACGATTTGACTTACCTATACTTAACATAGAAATGACTAACCTGATAAAATAATGGCAATAACTAGTCGGTAGATTAAATAATGGCAAGGGTATAGAAATACTATCATTTATTTATAATTAACATCACTATAGTTGTTACGTTACACCCGTTAGTTATAACGCGTTTTAACTAGTTATTAGCATATTCGACCGTAGAACGGAATGATAGTGCTGAACTATGCATAATGTCTAAGCGGCGGTAGCCTTATGGCTAGGACGTCGGACTTGCAATCTTGTGGTTGCCGGTTCGAACCCCAACTATTGTACTACCGACATGAACCCAGTCGTTACACGGTTTCACTAGAGTACTAGTAACATGCTACCCCCCACTAAGCTAGAACGCTGTTTTTTTAAACAAATGTTTTGTAATTTCAACGATTATTACTTATTAAATATAGGAACTGAGTAGACGTCAGAAAAACTGTCTGTCCAGTTACAAATAACCGCTCTTGACTACTGGTTGCCCTAGACAAGTTGTCCGCGGCAACCAGTGGTTATGAGTGGTCATATGGTATAGACCGTGAACTGTATCCATTGTCTGCTTAGTACTTATACAAGTGACATTTCTACAAGCTTTAACGATGATAGAAATCGCTTAAAATACATTAAAACGTGTGTGAAATATATATATTTTCACGTGTCTTAGACTTGTCAGTTCCATACATTTGAGCGATTCGATCAACGTTAATGTTTTTTTTTGTATCGATGCTAACTCGGCTTAATTGGTACTTTGTTCAAGTCGTCTTTAGAAAATAACGAGTTAAAACGTGTTAGAACTAAATGGGGGATTTTTTACTATAAAGTTTTATTATACTTTAATTTTGTTTAATTTACAGTGTATAGATAACATCCGTATGGTATGTAATCATTATTATAATAATAGGTACTGCTGTTGAAGAAATTGGCACATGGTTATGTAAAAATAACTCGTAATTTATGGATATAATTTTTTAATTGCCGGAAATGTTTGAGAATTTTTTTTTTGTTCAACGTTGGGTTGGTTCGTTTTGTTAAACTGATTAACTAAAGTAACAAGTTGCTATAAAGGTATTTACACGATCGTAACAAAATCTTAAAATAAATTTAATATCTGATAAAATTAAAAGAAAATGCTGAAATTACTATCTGATCTATGGTTGCCCCTATTAGAAATCATTATTATGTTCAAGTTTAGGTTGATAGAATACAAGGACAAATTGGTTATAAAATCAGTGAATATTTTTTTCCTCACAACAGCAGTACATTAATACACGGTATTTTACCTAGAACTTTGTCTGATAGAGTCGTCATCAGCAAAACTAGCTCTATTCCTTCTTTCGCAGCGTTTCTGATGCTGCCTTATGAACGCGCTCAGACGGTTCAACAGAAACTGTTTATCATGCCCTTCTAACACCAACTGGTTCTTAAGAACTGTCACCATATGTCTGTTGGCCGCTGCCACAGCCCAATAGTAATACAAGAAGAATAATAGAACCGCGAAAGCTGGTACGGCGAAAGTAGAAGTCCCCATTCGGAAAATAAATTCCCTTACCAAGAACGGAAAGCCATCGAAAGTCTCCACAACGAATTCCCATACGTTATTATAGCCCCTGTAGGGTCCGCAACTGATTGACGGAAGTATTTCAGCGACTGAATAAGCTACGGGAGCAATGGACACAATAAACCCTAGCAAAAGAACCGACATGAACAGAGATTTGGACTTCGACGCTTTATAAACGACCGGAGAAGGCGTACAGTTGATCAGACAAGTGAACTTTTTTATGTAAAATATTAAGAAGTAGAACACTGTTCCGATGATAGGGAGGAAAGGACAGAAGAACGATCCCATCCAGATTATAGTTTGAGTGTAAACAATGTCTAAAACGTGTTTCGGTAAATAAAAGTCTTGTTCGCCTATAATTTTGATGCAGCGACTAGAGGTATGTCTCGCTAGAAACGCTCTCGGAAGATTTATAAAGAACGTGGTCACGAACTGAACAGCGAAGTCAGTTAGAATCAACTTGTACAATTGTTGACCGACGTAAGTCTCCCAACATTCTAATTTGGATGAGTCCTCGTTAGTTAGGGAACAAACGAAGCCATTATTCCTCACATATATGTACATTTGGCTCAATAACACGGCTAAAGATGAAAGTCGCAGCAACACTGTTCGCAACAACATTATTATAAGCACATGCGCTGGAGTGTAACTCTCGATCTGTATTAAATAACTAAATATTTCCGGTACGATTAAATTTAAAAATACTATACATAAGAAAGGTAGGAATTCTAGTAACGTGACCTCAAATTGTTTCATCACGTAGTTCATGCCGCCTTCTTTATATAAACCTAGGGTTAGCTTCTCAACTTTAGTGTTCGTGTAGTTACCGCTCTCGTGTAGTATGGTTTGAGTCTGAGGTTGCATGTTTTCGTTGTTTAACCTGTCAGTAGAAAAGTTGAACGCGAAATATATAAGAAGACCGGAGCCTATCAGTATCGCGAGAACTATGAGGTTGATCAAGAAACGTTTGAAGTATATAAATATTTGTGACTCTCTGGTCCTGAGCTGCCTTTCCTCGATCAACCTTTCTTCCTCAAGGTAACCTTTGATCTCGTTATGTAAAGCTTTGTGTTTGATCTTGGCAGACTTATCGTTATGTATACAAAAGTCCCAGCCGCCGAAAACTAAATTACAATATTTATAAAATTGTCCCTCGTTCTCTACAAGTCTTTCTTTGAAGCCTTTCGCTGCCGTTTTGACTATAGCAATTAATGAGAGAAGTACCCAAGATATGGCAACGAGAATATAAGCCATGGGCATGTTAAAATAAAGTTGGTTTTCCAGTAAATCATTAACATAATACTCGTATATTTGGTCGGAGTAGACGCCGTAGAAGAGGATGGTTCGTTCCATGAACCCTGTTCCTTGGATGATGTCGAGAAACACGTTTGTATCCGTTTCGTTTTTCGAGAGGTAAAAGTTCGAGCAGCAGACTGTTGAGTTTGGTTCGAAGTCGTCACAATCGTACTGTGCTTCGTTGAGTAGAGTTTTGGGGAGGATCATGAATAGAATGATGAGTATTGATATGGAGACGTTGAGGAACAGAAGCCACCTGAGGAAGAGGAAGTATGATACGACTCCAGTTCCGAACTTGCCTTCGATCTCTCTCATGGGGGACTGCCATAGCTCCAGCTTGCCGACCACTTCAGAGAAGCGGATTCTGAAGCGGTGCCAAACTTTGCGCTGTCGCCATTGCAGTTGTTCGAGACCTTGCAGACGTAGCTTTGTCGCATTCTGTGGAAATATAGTTGATAATAAGAAATCATTTCATAACAGATAAGGAAACTTACACAATGCATTCTAATCAAAGGCGATGAATAGGGAGACGGTTAAAAGTTACTTCAGTAGAAGATTTTGTCACGATACGTTTTCGGACTTGGTAGCATGAATACAAAAATTGAACTGCCAGCGTATTTGAATTTCGGCACTCTCGTTTTGGCCTATTTTTTGTGGCTTGTGCTATATCTAGATGTCATACTCAATTTTTTGGCCATTGCCATTTCAAGGAAATGGAACAATCTGTCCATACAGAAATTACAACTGAAAGACGCATGACCATAGGTTCTTTTGAATCGGCGCATGACGGTAGCCTAATGGCTAGGGCGTCGTCTTATCACCATATGGTTGCCGGTTCGAAACCCAGCCATAGCACTACTTACATGAGCCCAATCGTAACACAAGCACGACAAGCCAACAATAAATCTAGTAATAGACGAACAACATTGTGAGCTTTAAAAAAAAATTGGTTGCCGCGATCATCTTGTCTATGGCAACCAATGGTATATAAAACCAAGTGAACAGTAAGAAATAACTTTGAATTCTTATTTTGTGTACCGTCGCTCAATTTTGAGTGGCGGTAAAGTTTAATCCTATTTTTACTTTAAGATTTCAGTAGCGGCGATGAGAATGACTTAAAGTCAAGTATGATTATCCAGTATTACCTGTAGCCTTTCTTTCAGCTCTCTCTTTTGGTTCATAGGAACCGGCATAGCCTTGATCTGCATTATTTCCTCCCATGTCCTTTCTTCGTTGGATAGGTTCTCTGAAATAGTTATTTTTAAGATGTAACTAAGTTTAATTCTAAAGTGAAAATAATTGTGGCAAGACTTTTATGACAATAGATTTTTCTTTTGTAAATTCTAGGAGGATTACAAGGAGCCTGAATTTTTATTATTAAAAAAAGAAAATACCTAAAATAGACAAAAATACTTTTTAGACCAGTCATAGCTCTAATACAGTACAATTATTTTAAAAAGCACAAAAACAAATCATTTGAGAACTACTTAAGAAATCGGGATAAAAGGTAGCCTATGTTCTTTTCCATGTCAAAGGCTACATGCATGCTAAATTTCATCCAAATCCGTTTAGCCGTTTTTGCGTGATTGAGTAACAAACATCCAAACATCCACACTTTCACATTTATAATATTAGTAGGATTAGGTCTTTTGTGAAATTAGTGTTGGAATTACCTGACAGGTCGGGAAGCATGGAGAGGTGTATGTCTCGGCTCTGCGTTGTTCTTGCATACGTTGACTGGCGACGTTCATTCTGAGATCGAGCGCGCTTCACTGTTGTCGCTGCAAACAATCACTCATTCGTCTTTATTTATATTAATAATAATCTCCAGACCGAATTTCGGCCTCGGCGGCCAATATCAAGTGAGATCAGTCATGTACGCAGGAGATATTATAGTGCACAAGTATGTGCGCAAACACAAGTGCACTCTCTGTTCCTACACTCTCATAGTCCTCAGGGACGGTTGACCGACACAACCAACGGCTTTACGTGCTATCCGAGGCACGGGGGTGTAAATACCGCCACACTTCCCGATTCCGAGCGGTACTGAGAATTTCTAAACATTATTTATATTATGAAAGCGGTTTCAGAATAGCATTTATTCTGCGCGTATACTGTGGTTTTTCAAACGCGCTTCCACTATTTTATTATGCGTTGCTTCTTGCGTTTTCACTAAGTCTAATATGTACTCGCTCGTGCATATAAGATCTTATATTTGCATTAACACTGAAGTAAATAAAACCGCAGCTGTTTATTGCAGCTGGTTATACTCTATGTCCAAACGAAACATAACCTGGCTTAACACAGACTATAGTTCAAGAATCCCGGGTCGCCGGTCTTTTTTGTGGTCTGTGAGTCACCGGGTCACGCCGGGTAGTGTTAGTATAAGTTTTAGACCATTTGACAGATTTTTTACTTAAACATATAGTAAGTCGAAAGAGATATAGCCTCTCTTAACCCTACACGTAACAGCACGTTAACCGTTTGGACTTACTGAATAGGTTATGGTTTAGGTTAGGTTATTACTTCATTTATCGGAGTTTAATAACATCTTTGGTATATATTTGAAGCGGCGGTAGCCTAATGGCTAGGGCGTCGGACTTGCGATCATATGGTTGCGGGTTCGAATCCCACCCATTACACTACCGACGTGACCCACTCGTAACACAAGCATCCTAACTTAGCACGAGGGGTTAACGAGATTACTAGTAATGTGCGACCAACATAGCTAGAAATCTTTAAAAAATAATAAAAAATAAAGTGGACTCACTGTTCCTGGCCTGTTTGGAAGGCAGCAAGGTGGCCAGCTTGGCAGCATCAGCCCTTTGGAGGTTATCGAACAGCTCCTGCTCGCCTCCAGGGTACAGCTCTTGGTAGAACTCTCCACCAGCCTCCTCCCATCCCTCCTGCTTCTTCGACCGCGCCTTGTTCTTCGAGTTACCTCCTGACATGGTTCACAGCATCTGGAATTGCAGTTATGACTTTTTAATATCGGGAACGTTTTAAGAAGACGGTAGGAATGTATCGATTATTAGCCGGGTTTTTCTGGTCACTTATTATAGTCCATGTTATATTGTAAATAAATAAATGTGGACAACATCACATACATTGCTCCGAACCCAAAGTAAGTAACTAAAGCATTTGAATATTTATTATATATTTATAAATATATTTGAGTTATTTAGTTATATTTAATTCAATTAATTTTCGAAATCAATTTCAATGCATCTACCACACCTTTCTTCATCACCCTAAGGTCGACTGGCAGAGAATGCCTTCTGGCATTAAGTCCACCTATGTACACTGTGCATAAAGTATTAAATAAAAATAAATAAAGCACTTGTGTTATGGAATCAGAGACAACGAAGGTACCACAAACACCCAGACCTGAGTCAATGTAGAAAAGTGTTCTTCTACCGTGACCCATCCGGGGATCGAAACCGGGACCTCAGAGCTGGCGACACCTTGAAAACCGGTGTGTACTCCACTCGACCACGGAGGTCGTCAAACGGAAAGCTAAAAGGACGCGGACCGGATGTCCACGCGTCCGTTCTCGGAAGGAGTGAGGGTTGGGGACTCTATACCCACCCTTCTAGAGGTCCAGTAAAGACCGAAGCCTGCTGATGCCGCGCAGATCATGTTTAAGTGATCCCGCGGCTCCAGTAAAGGCAAGGACGGGACCGGGGTGTTTTTAGTCGTTGCAAGTCCGACATATCCCCTCGCTAAGTCTTCAGCGTGGTTTCAAGATATTAGCTTTTCCCTCGAATTTTTCAACAGAATTTGACATTGATATTGACTTTAGAATATAACATGTACTATAAATAGTGATCAGAAAAACCCGGCTAATAATCGATACATGATAAAATACATATCTCAATATCTATAAAAATAATGATAAGCGTGAGTTCATTAACTGATCATGATATAAGATTATTACTATTTATTTATTATTACGTTTTAATATTTTTATTAACATTTGTATTTACTAAAAGGAATTTATTACAGCGCCACCTACTGGGATCATTAATTAATCCAGAGGTTCCACAAACACACAACACAATTATCAAAATCTGTCCAGCTGTTTAAGATGATAAGATGGATGTCAACCAATATAGAAATTAGTTCTTTTGTATGTGTTATTGTGTTACACTGTAATCCTCTTAAAAAGGATTTTGTTGTTGATACTATGAAAAAAGGGGGTTGGGATGAAAAAGATTCCAGTTTCCCTCATTTTTTTTCTTTCACTACCCTCATACAGAGTAGTAAGGCAAGTATACTTGATTGCTCACAAACACGTATACAATTTATATTTACTATCTTTGATAGCAAAATCATTTACTAGATGGAGTACTAAACTTTGTTAATTATAGCAAGTACCACACTTAACAGATCATTCACTTGTTTAAAGTGGTTCTTACTTAAAAATTAAGTAGTACTCATATTTTAGAAGGATTGGCAATAGTACTTTATTGTCATTTGAGAATATCAACATAATATATTTCATTACAATTCTAAAACAATTAGTTTTTCTTGAAAGCAAAAAGGTTTTTAAATTATATTTCTATATGTGTCTAGGTTCACATTGAATTGTTTCAAATATATCTAATTTAGAATTTTGTGTGCATATTGGGTAGGTCTGAGAATCGGCCAACATCTATTTTCATATTATTATAATAACTTCCGTGAGACGAATTCATAATTATTTAAGGAACCGCCGCCGCCGCGTCAGCTCATGATTAAGGAGTCCTATTGAGTCTGAAACTAGTCGGGCGATCCCGAGAATGCGCGTGAGTAAACCGTTGAATCCTTAAATAATCTATTTTCATACCCTTAAGTGATAGGGGTGGCTCTCTCCAGAATTTTTATATTGCAGAACTACATTTTGCTGGGTCAGCTAGTAGTTGTATAGGTATATTAAATGCTGTACATTAAACTTTTCACACATTTTTAATACCTTCTGCAAAAAACATACACTTTGATATGTTTATGTTCAAATTAATAGTTAATAACTTAATACACTTGTTAAGGAAACAACAAACTTAACCAATTTTGGTTTGCAGTGGTTGATATACAACTGAGTGAATAACTGGGGCTATACATACTTTTTTATAAGAATGAAATTCTCAGCTGATATGTTGCAGAACAATTTCTAAATTAAAAAAATATGCAGGGCCCAGGGCCCAGGCCATATGAACCCAATTATTGGCCTACTTAAATGTAACGGAGAGTAAACAGTTGTGTCATATTCAATACAATATGTTAGTTACTCATTTTATACCAGGAAGTCCTGATAAGTATGTATATGTAGAATGGGCTTAGATCATTTGGTTGGTTGGTTTGTTTTCCAGGGCCGTTTCCGCACTTAGCCTCTTGATTGGGCCATTGTGCGTTTATTGGGCTTAGGTCATATATTTTAAAATATTTTTATTGTACCAACAGAAGTATTTTTGAAGGTATTTTTTTATTTAGAACCCCTTTTCATTATTAATCTCTCTAATCACCGCTAATGAGACACAATTGATTTTTTATTGTAATGCGGCGACCGGTCGCCGCTCGGGGACGAATAGGTTATAGATACTTATGATTGTTATTGTCTTGCTATCATCATCTCGGCCTGTCCTCATTTCTATTTTCAACTCTTTTATTACAAACATAAAGGTATAGGTAATATATAACATTTCTACAATTGAATTCATATAAGTACCATTGTTTTCTATGAGATTCTTTTAGGAATTTCTCTAGTTGGTACTGACAATAAATTGTCAATAGGTATGTATAGATTAATAAAACCTCTATGTCTATTCTTCAAAGAATAAATGTAATGGGCATAATTAAAAACAATTTTTTCCTTGGAAATGTCTAGGTAACAATGCAATATTTTTTTTTAATTTTAATTACAGTGACTATAAATTATGTACAGTCAACAATCTAAAAAAAGTTCAAGGTTTTTATGAGAAAAAAGACGTATTTTTTTGCAATGACTCCACTGCTTTGTCATGACAGCAAACTTATTTATTAATTTGTTGTTATATTACCTATTATAAAAAAATTGTGTTTTAAGAAGAGGCCAAAAAGAGGAAAAAAGCAATATGATATTTGGAATAACCAATTTTAATGTAATTACCTGATCTCAATGCAAACAATATTATTAAATAATAAAATATATAATATTTGAGCCACAATTTACACAATGGTCTTTCACTTTCACTAAGTTATAATCGTCTACTACTTATCCACGACCAATAATTACAATTAGGACGATAAGATAATAAAACAAAACATCTATTGCATTGGTCATACACATTATAATAGCTTTTGATTCATCATGCAAGATGAAATTAATAAAAGCAGGGATCTCCACATTGATTAATTATATCTTTGGAACACTAAGCATAAACACATTTCTATTTTCTTTTTTTCAAAATAAGGGCAAACCCAAAGGGTACTGTTGGGACACTCACCGTATAACATAAACAATAGATAAATATCCCACTATCTCTTCTGAGATGACACTTTTCACGTAACTGACATTGTTCCGTGTTACATACTTTTGATCTCTGTAATACGAATTAAAATGCGTTAGTGATAATATATAAGAAATAGGCGGTCGAGATCAAAATAGTCTAGACGATGAATTTACAACGCAAGGAGTGGTACTGACTGAACTGTTCAACTGTCCAACCAAATCCTTTCCGAGTCTGACTGTATGCATTCGTTCTGAAACTGACGTCAATTTTTATCTGTCATTATATTTATAGAGAAAATCTGTTTAGATATGTTATTATTACGGCATTGGAATGGAAACACTTGCTCAATATAATTGATGTCATTGTAAATTAACTATAATTTCGATGAATAAATAAGCATGTCGTACCTATACCAAAAACATTTTGACGCCTTACGTGATGCGGAATGTTCACTTAATTACAGTAATCTGTCACTCACACCAGTAATTAATCCTTTTCAATTGTTTATGTTTTTAACACTCACATGTTGATTATGTAATGTTCTGATAAAATTTAGATTACCAAGATCTCAGCTATCCGTTACGCAGAAACATTTTTAATTCAACAATAAACAATAGGAGACCTTATCGATCACCCTCTATAAATGGAACGAGTACGCCGCATTGGGTCCGAATGAGATTTTATCAATACTCCCTCACAAAACCTAACGACGTTTTTCTGAGGAAACGAACAGTCACGGAGCCGATAAAAACACTAAATTGATATCCGTAGTCGGCAAAAACCCGACAACCATCCACCGCCGATACTCGCGTAAACAAATTTCAGAGGAAATTTTCTTCATGCAATATCCGGTGCGGCTCATGATTGGCGGATTTTCGCGGTATTTCTACGGTCAACGAATCACGACGGGCCACCTGTAGATACAGCCAATTGGAGGTGTCTGACGTGAGCACTGATCCTAATTGAGCCAATGCAATATCCGGTGGGCGATGCGACTACATCCTGCGCGAAAAGCCCGGGAACGGTCCGGGACGATACTACACCTGCGCAGCATCCCTACAGACGCCGCTCCAAGATCACATCTCACGAAAAGTAATGATTATTTCTGTCCGCGGGCGTTTAGTTCCGCATACTCTCGCTGTGGCGCTGTGCTCGGGAGTCCGACCGCGAATACGTACCTCGTTATATGGATTTTAAAACGTATTAACAGTATTGTAAATTGATAAATTGCGTGTAATAATAAATTTAGTGAAATATTAATTTATGGTGCGCGACTGTGTATAGAAATATATGTGTTAGATATACGTCAGGGCGTATCGCGATGTCGGTGAGCCCAGTCCGTGTCGTCCATTAGAAACCATTTTCCAGGGGCATAGAGAGGGTGTGCGTACTAAAACGGAATTTTCCCCAGTGAGAAAGATTAGTCTATAGTTTAGATGTAGCGGGACAAATGTGTGTTGTTGCAACATGTATCCGTGCACGAGTGTATCGACCGAGCCCCAACCTCGGCTGGCTGTTTTCCAGAGGCGCGTTGTGCGCGTCGTGTGCGCTCGCCCGACCACACACGCTTAACGAGATAATCACGGACAAATCTGCACTGAACTCTAGTTTAAACTATTGTTATGAGTGTTACCACGCAGAATGCACGCTTCACCGTCGACCGCTCTCCGCGGCCATATAATCTAAATCAAAATTAGATCGCTAAATGGCGTTTTGGAAGTTTCTCTTTATCCTGTTCGTGGTTGCCGTTGTTGTCGGCGACCATGAGATCGAGAAGGAAGACAAAACGAAGAAAGCCATGGCGGCGGAGAACCAAAAGTACAGAAGCGCTAACCCGGGCAAGGAGCGGGGTTCCTTCCACAAGCTGAGCGCGCTGATGAATCGGACGGACGACCGGAGGCAAAGCCGGCGTGGGGAAAAGCACAACGTGGACAAGGTGCTCCGCCTCAGCAAGAAATACAACGACATGATGAACGACAACGAGGGAGCCATCGCTATCAACCACAAATCTAGCTACGACAACGACACAGTCTCTCTCACAGATAAAATGAAAATCCTTCGGCCCAACGGACCGATGTACGAGGCCGTCAACAAGTACTCGTACGTCCCACAGGCGACGGGGGTCTACTGTAGCTTCGAAAACAACGGGACTGACTCAGGGGACATGTGTATGTGGCAGTGGAACTCAACAGTGTCGAGCCACGGACTTGGTTTCAAGGTTGTGACGGCTGCTGATGTGGTGGCAATGAACCAGACCACAAGAGGAATGAAGTTTTCCGGACCTGCGGCGGATGGTGACGGGAATGTTGGAGGTGGGTCCTATATGCCCTACTTTTTCTTTCTTCAATTGTTTATCACTTGACATGATGTCCTCGTTTCCCTTTTAGAGAACCAATCATACGTCTTGATATTAGATTTGACGAATTACATTTGGAGCTATCGAAACCGGGGTATATTTGTCCTCATTTTTAAGGGAACCATTGTTTTCTTGCAGTACATTCAACTAAAGTTAACTCGATTCTAAATATTACTAGCGGTATCCCTCGTTTTCACCCGCGTCCCCATTCTCACATCTTCCTTTAGTCAATTTTCCATTGTTTTTACTACGTATTCTGTTATTCGGGACGGAGATGAATGCAATAAATCAAGCATTATGAAAATTGGCCCCTCTGTTCTCGAGTTATAAGTGTTGTAACAAACCCGAATTCGGTTTATAAATATGTATAGAATAGCTGCCCGGACAGACTTCGTTTTGTCAAAAGTAAATTAATTAAGTAAGGTAATTCCCGAGTTTAGGAACAGGTTTTTTTTTTACTTATTATTTATGTTTTACATCTTTTAAACCTTCCCTGGACTTCCACAAACATTTCAAGATCAAAATCAGCTAAATCGGTTCAGCCGTTCTTGAGTTTTAGCGAGACTAACGAACAGCAATTGATTTTTATAAATATGTATAGATTATATTATTATTACTCATCTCTCTTCTATCTCGGGATATCTTCAGCGATGAAGATACCCTTTGAAAGGCTTACGTGGGGACACAGGCTTTGATGAGAACTTTAATAATCTAAGTAGTGGTGGGTCGTTCTACCAAGGACTATTCACGCCTGGTCTATGGGAAAAAGGTTTTATTATTATCAGGTCATGGTATCCCACCTGAAACAAGGTCCCTCTCTATTAAGAGCAAACGTGGAACAGTCCTTTTTAAAGAAATCGAGGTCATCTCGCCATCCCTAATAGAAGTATTCCCAAAGAAGAAAAAATAAGAGCGCGTATTTATAGATTCTATGCTATATTTACCTACTTTTACGCAGCTTATTTTGGAGCCGGTTTTTATTGTTTTGGACAAATATAACTCCTTAGGGGACTGAAACCCCTTGGAAGCTATTGTTAGCCTTCGATAAAAACGTGGCATGAGTACTATGAAATTAATTAATAATATTATGACTTTCGGCGTTGACTATTATGTACGTAAGTTTTGATACTGAAATAATAACATGGAAGAAAAAAAATAGTAAAACGTAGATTTTTATGTCTTGGGTTAATTTACACTAGCAGTCTAATTTTCCCGGTAAAAAGTCGGCGGGAAATATATTTCCATAATTTCCGTATTAGGAGGATTCCGCATTGTTCGCAGTATTGATAAATAATTGTTGCGACTGTACTTTTATCTAATCTACGCAATTAATTGTCATATAAAACAAAACAGGATTTAAAGTTTGAATGAAAATCTAATCAGACGTTGTTTGACTGATAACTGTATAAGATTACCTATTTAAGGTATTGAGTAGGTACTTATTCCTAATACTAAGTTTTTCATTGACTGGCCTGTTGGTCTAGTGGTTAGTGACCCTGACTGCTAAACCGGAGGTCGTGGGTTCGATCCCCACCCACGACAAATCTTTGTGTGATGAGCATAATTCTGTGTCTGGGTGATATTTTTCTATAATAAGTATGTATTCAGAAATATATAAGTACGTTTATCAGTTGTCTGGTTGCCATGATACACGTTCTGCCTAGTTTGGGGTCAGATGGCCGTGTGTGAGCTGTCCCAAGAAAATATTATATTATTACGAGAATTTTATATACAGGGTGAAATTAAATAAATGCGACAAAAAAAATGGGAGCTTCAGTTTCAGTAACATAGCAATTATAAACTGTTTTTTCTACAATCTAAATTGTTAAAAAAAATTACGCGATCATCGTTTTCAAAAGGTCCATTGATGTTATTATCATTATTTAAGTACGAATTATCGGTATTCCGGCAAAATATTTAATATGCAAAATAAATAAGAAAAATTAAATAGAAAAATTAAACCCACTACACGAAAATGGTAGTACGCGAAATTCTTTGATACTTTAATTATTTTAACGCTTTTCGTAACACTGATCAATTATTTTATTAATTAATTAAAAAATTATTATTTTAATTTTACATTTGATATTTTCTACATTTTCTTGACAACACATATTATTGTATATTTAAATTTGTCGCATCTATTCAATTTCACCCTGTATTAGATTATTCATGGATTATTAAGTTCCACTTATCTATGCTTGTATGGATGGGTTACCATTCGGAAATTTTACTGATATTAGTGTCATAATATATTACGACCGCGATATTTTAAAGATGCCACTGCTGGGCAAATACCTTTACTTAAATACAACGAAGACGAGATCAATGTTCTACATTGATCAACACTGGATTTATTTACTGCATACCTATATACAACTTTTTATCCCGATAAAATCCGAAAAAAAACTTACCCCAGTACCTATTGTACCAGTAGACCGTTGCTTACCCCGAGGGGCGCGGCAATTTGTAGAATTAAGATGAATGCGTGAGTTTTTTTAAAGTAAGTTACGCTACAATCCGTCAATTAAATCGTTATTCAATGAGCGCCTCTGGCGGTAACGCGGGAAACTTATAACGAAAATTACACAATATTTACGCTTGTTTGCCTACCTGCCTTTATTTTCATTTCAAAGAAAAACCGACTTTGTATAAATGTGTAAAAAGTTGTTAATCGTTAGTTTTCTTTTAATTTCATTCAGTGAATGTAACAATTTTATTATAAACGAGGTTTATTTTGTTTACGTCTAGAAGCCATTTACAGATAATATTTTGCAAATGGTCTACTGTTTATTATTTGCAAATTGTCAAAAAGAAAACCGGCCAAGTGCGAGACGGACTCGCGCACAGAGAGTTCCGTACAAACCTAAGTTTATAATTACAATGATTAAAAATATTTTTATTATAAAATGTAATTAAAAAATTACGGTTTTAGCAAATGCTTGGTTCCCTTGCGAGTGTCGAAAATTTGCGGAAATTTGCGGCGTACACGGCTATATCTATAGCTAGATAGAGCTTAATATAATAAGCGGCGGTAGCGTAACGTCTAGGACACTTTTTTTATTTTTAATGATTACTAGCAAGTAGCAATGTTCGTCGCACATTACTAGTAATCTCGATAACCCCTCGTACTAAGCTAAGATGATTGTGTTACGACTGACGCCCGACTTGCGATAATGTGGTTTCCGATCCGAATCCCAAGCATTGCACTACCGACGTGAACCCTGGTGAATTAACCTAAGCACACAAGATTACTAGCATGTGAGAACATGGAGCAGAAATACAGTAGTAATAAAAGTAAGTCCCTGAATAAGACAAATTTAGTTTCAGCTCTTAATTTTTGCCGTATAAGGATTGTTAGCAACGCACTAAGTCGAGATCCAAACCCCGCAGGGGATGCTCTTGGTGCAACCTGTCACAGTGTCACTCGATCAGCTAACAGGCCGAAGGAGACGGATGCGTCGTCCCATGCGTCTCTTCTCAGAAGGCCTTTTACACCCACACCTAGAAGGAGTCGGCCAGGACTGGGGCCAGCCGGAATCGAGCAGAGAATGCGCGAGTGATCCCACGACTCCGGCCAAGGCAGAGACGGGACCGGGGTGTTTTAGGTCGGTGAAAGTCCGACATATCTAGTATAATATATATATAATATATAATTATAATAGTCCGTCGCGCCCTCGGCGTGGGTTGAAAGCATAAGCATTTCATCCCGGAAAAAAAGTGGCTGCTCTTGGAGAACTTTGCTAACGTATTTAGTTTTTGAATAGTTCTGACTGGAGGGCCATATGGTTTCGCCAAAAGACCGGTGAAGAGCTCAGGCTAACTGCGGTAGACAGAATAAAAAAAACAGAAAATACAGCGTGCAACTTACATTGTAAGCAAGATTTGAAATAAAAAATCAAGAATGTTTAGATGACGAACTCCGTGGTCGAGTGGCGTACACACCGGTTTTTAAGGTGTCGTTAGCTCTGAAGTCCCGAGCTCAATCCCCGGACAGGTCAATGTAAGAAATCACTATTCTACATTGTCTCGGGTCTGGGTGTTTGTGATACCTTCGTTGTCTCTGATTCCATAACACAAGTGCTGTAGCTACTTAATTTCGATTCAGAGCAATGTATGTTGTTCATATTTATTTATTTATTTATAGTTATCGGTGAATTTATTAAAAGCGTGTTAATGGAGCAATCTAGCAAAAAGAATGTATTAACTTCTGAATCTAGATTTCTTTGCATGTCCTATTTAGTGCATAAAATCTATGACTGGATCAAAAGGTCAGGGGTTGGTTGCGTAATCAATTTGAGTTGCTCTACAAGTAGGCGTTTTAAGATGCAATCACTAACTTCTAGTTGGAACTCCTTGCCTTTTACTTATCCTACTACTTAATATTATAAATGCTTAGCAGCCTGCCTGGACTTGGGTCCAAAATAAATGAAAAAAATATGAAAAGAATAAAAAAGAGAAAAATACAAAATTTTAAAGCTGTCTGCAGGCGGGTTAACTTGTAAACAATTTTCAATTTTCCCTCGGGAACTACTTAAGGAATCGGGATAAAAGGTAGCCTATATGTTCATTTCCATGTCAAAGGCTACATGCATGCCAAATTTCATCCAAATCTGTTCGGCCGCTTTTGCATGATTGAGTAACAAACATCCAAACTTTCACATTTATAATATTAGTAGGATAAAGTTAGTCAAGCAAGATGTGTGGTTGGTACATTTTCACGGGCTTATGAACAGAAATAAATTCTGTAAGCGTTAAGTTTTATGCCAATAGTATACTTGAGTCTTTCTAGAACAGTCCAGATTGGATCTATAAGGGTATAAAAATACGAAGAAGCTCTTTTCCTATACTTTCATAGCTCATGAGTGGACGAAAAATCTGGAGAGAGATCATTCGCAGGACTAACAGCTTAACGTGCTTTTTACTGCACACACCGCACTCAAAACGATTTGAGAGTTCCGTACATCGAAAGGAAAATTCTTACCTCTAAGCCAGATAGCCAGAAAACAAATGGATCCTCCATTTGTTTTCTGGCTGCCAAGACCCTTTATCTCGTGAACGCGTAAAGTTATCAAGTTGAAATTAAAACCTTATACTCAGCTCCTGAAAGCTGTGAAAAAATGAAACTTGTGACAAAAGAAAAACGTAGATAGATTTCGATAATTTATCTACTTCAATTGATCTAGAACCTATAAATACCTATTGAATATTTGGCACTTAATAAGTATGACTGGATGGGTATATAAGCAGAGGGAGACCGAAAAAGAGATGGATGGATTGTGTGAAAGATGATATGAGAAAGAAAAGAGTGGATGCCGCGATGACGAGTAATAGAGGGGAATGGAAGGAAACTACGCATTGTGCCGACCCCATATAAATGGGATAAGGGCAGGAAGAAGAAAAAGAATATTTGCCACTTCATATCGTCTTATACTTCAATTACAAAAAGAAAAGCTGAAAAAAAATAGTTTGATACCAGAATCATTTAACCTATTTCTACTACTATTACTTACCAGTAAAATTCGGAATTCGACGAGTTCGACTCGCATTTATCCGGTTTTCTTACTGAAGCGAATGGTTAGTACGTAACATGTGTTAGAGTCCTCTGTAAGATAGGTACACGAGTTCCTTCCCACGCGTTTCGCAAAGGCCAAAGGTGACGGTATATCAGTGTTTGGCAACCTGTTACGCCAAACAACGATTCCGTTTACAGGACCTTTTATAGGGAATTGGTAACAATGATCATGATACATTTTTGAAGTATTAACTTGAAAACTATAGCGTTGCATGATTTTAATAAAATTACGTCACGGGATTTAACGCGAACTCATGCATTTACCTTTTAAGGCTTGACGTTTCGGCCGGGTGACACTGGCCGTGGCGTAATTTTATTAAAATTTTTGAAGTATTTTTTAAATCATCATGTTTTTTGTAAATAGTTTTACCGATAGGATACTTTTTAATTCGACAAACAATGCATTCTGTGATTTTTACGATTTCGTATCACAAAAGGAAAAGAAACCTTAGAGGATCTTGTTGTCCATCTGTCTGTCTGTCCGTCCGTCCGGACAACGCGGCAAGCCCGTCTCGGGGACGCGAGGAGGCATCAGTATTCTAAATTAACGAAAAAAAAAGATGAAGCCGTTTATATCGTAAAAAACGTACCTATGTTTCGATACTCACCAGGGAATCAAAATTATTTAGGTAGGTACGTCCCATTGACATAAAATTTGAAATATAGCAAGTAACTAGCTTCTGCCCGCGACTTCGTCTGCCTGGACTTCAGAATTGGGTCCAAAAAGAAATGAAAAATTGAATAAAACATTCACCCGTGTGAATATTACCCGTGTAAAAATTTTCACCTTGCGCTGTAAGTTGTTGCGCTGTTAATTAGAGAAAAATACCAAATTTCAAAGCTGTCTGCCCACGGCTTAGCTCGGAAACAATTTTAAATTTTCCCTCGGGAACTACCTAGGAATCAGGATAAAATGTAGCCTATGTTCTTTTCCATGTAAAAGGCTACATGCATGCCAAATTTTATTATCCAAATCCGTTCACCCGTTTTTGCGTGATTGAGTAACAAACATCCAAGAAACATATAAAAACATCCTAACATCCACACTTTCACATTTATAATATTAGTAGGATAAAATATAAGTTTATTTCTGGACTAACTGCATGCATAAACGTCTTGCAACAAGCCGGTATATCACACCTCATTCTAGTCCTTTGTGAAACGTGTGATAATAAAGGAACATTATGCCCACATAAAAAGGTTTTAACCATTTTGACACAAGTCCCGGTGAAACAAACATTATAACGGTAGACGTGAAAATAGAGTATTCATAAGAGACTTGTATTCATTCTACTCTTGTTTATTTTTAGCATTTCCACATCAATACAATTAACTAACAGACGCGGACTTAGCTTCAAGTTACACAGTCATTGCTGCATTCTTTACAATTTATGCTAAAACACGTTTTTGTTGAAGTGGTCTGCAATCAATGTTTGACATGCAATAAATGTGGACAACATCACATACATTGTTCCGAGTTCAAAGTAAGTAGCTACAGCACTTGTATTTTGGAATCAGAGACAACGAAGTTACCACAAACACCCAGACCCGAGACCCGTGTTTTTCTACATTGACCCGTCCGGGGATCGAACCCGGGACCTCAGAGCTGGCGACACCTAGAAAACCGGTGTGTACGCCACTCGAACACGGAGGTCATCGAAGTAGAATAGAATAGAATTTTATTTGCTCGAAATATAGTTATAACAGCTCTTATAAATGAATCCAGTTCTTAAACACTTCGCCTACTTAGTTCGGCATGCAAATAAAAATCCTTAAAAAAATACTTAGGACGAATACTGAAACTTCCATCAGTTTGAAGCCGTAATAAAAGTATAATGATGTGCCTGTCACTATAAGGTGGAAAGCAGCGGCAGATAGGCATTTAAGAACATGTTATTTAGTTAGTTAATAAATAGTTATAATTAATAAAATATTTGTGTTCTTTGTGCATGTGATTTGAATGTTTGTGAAACCCCCGCGACACAAGGATTAAATTTCTTAGTGCGGGCGTCGATTAAAAAAAAAATGCGTGTTAGTATGCGGATGTAAGTTCCGCCACAACACTCAGTCCACTATTTGGGGGCTGTGTGTTGTGGTAGCTTAACATTAAGGCTTTTGCCTTGTTCACCACGCTGGACAAGCGGGTTGGTGACCGCAGGTTACTTTCAGTTCCTTGGAAGAACGCTGCTGCCCATTCTCCTTGTTTCTATAAATATCTTACGACACCCACGGGGAGAGAGGGGAGGCTCTATTCTATGCTGTAACGTCACGACAGTTTAAAATTAAGTATTAATCTTACTAATATTATAAATGTGAAAGTGTGGATGTTTGGATGTTAAGATGTTCAGATGTTTGGATGTTTAGATGTTTGGGCGTTTGTTACTCAATCATGCATTAAACGGCTCAACGGATTTGGATGAAATTTGGCATGCATGTAGCCTTTGACATGGAAAAGAACATAGGCTACATTTTATCCCGATTCCTTGAGTAGTTCCCGAGGGAAAATTGAAAATTGCTTAAGAGCTAAGCCGTGGGCAGTCAGCTTTGAAATTTGGTATTTTTCTCTATTACAGCGCAAGCTTTAACACGGGTGAAAATTTTATTCAACTTTTCATTACTTTCAAATTTTGCAAATTTATTTTTGGACCCAATTCTGAAGTCCACACACGAAGTCGCGGGCAGAAGCTAGTGTTAGATAAAATTGTGTAAATTACAATAATGGTAGCTAACAAGGACATGCAAAGAGTATAGTTGAGTGTAGATGTATCTGGATCATAAATATAGTTCGATGGGTTCCTATCTGTTATCATTGAGTCCCCTCCGTGCCTCGGGAAGCACTTTAGCCGTCACACAACCGTCATACGTGATCAAGACTACCGTTGACAATACAGTTCGTATAAACAATGTTACCAAAGGATATTATAACCAGTGAATTGGGTTGTGGAGGCCAGATAGCAGTCGCTCTTTATTGAAGACTCGTGTTCTTTTCGGCTTAGTTCAGTGGACCGAATATGAGGACAACCAATAAGGTCACGTTTTACCATTTGAGTACGAAGTACTTACAATTATAATGTAAACAAAATATTAAACGCAGAAGCGCTGTGGCCGGTCTGGCCCCAGGAAACGGAGCCACGGTGGCTTTTAAAAAAATGAGGTTATGTAAATTAAATTCCCTCAAAAAACCAGAGCTAAAAAAACTAAAATAAATCAATATTTGTTTATGGTTATGAATATAAAATTACAGTATAATAAGGCACTAGCCTACATAGTGGACACACGGAAATAGGTACTAAGTACTTGAAAAACGCAGACGCAGACGAAGTGGTTGCAGGTACCCTGACAAGCCTGGCAAGTACCGATGTCACTTTTTCAAAGTTACATGTACCTACTTTCTTAATCATTCTAAGACATCGTTGACAAACGGTAAAACAATTGGAATCTGAAATCGTCAAACCGCAATGAGCAAGCGTGGTGATCAGTGCATCCCCTCTTCATAATATGGGAAGAGGCCTGTGCCCAGCAGTGGGACGCTTATGGGCGGGTATTATTATGTACCGCAAGGTATAGTTACAATGTTTATGCTAGGACGGACCGCTAGTTAGAAATAATCTTATTATTTGTATTACTGTTGTGGTTAGGCCATTTGACGTAGGTAATCCAGTGTTACCGATCTCATACACTTTATTTGAAAGTATTTAAAACTCACTGTCATTTAAATTAGCATGTATGTATGACGTAGTTACGTATGTTATAACGCGACATCGTCTGGCATATTTTAAAAGGATGTGACCTACTAAACTATTTTCGGTTGACCGTACCATTCGCTACGTCCAGACTTCAGAGATTGTAAGATCAAACTGTTATTACGTTTCGTATGTTTTCTTATCCTCCAAATATTATATCCTCAAAATTCATAATTATCCTCTGCCTCTGCCTAGCCTTTTCCCAAGCTATGTTGGGGTCGGCTTCCAGTCTTACCGGATTTAGCTGAATACCGTATTTTACATAGAGCGACTTAAAATTCATAATTATCGACAAGTTTAATTATGCATTCTAAATAATCCAAACTGATTTAGTAGTTTTGAGATTTCTTGATTCTTGATTCCTCTGTACGCAAACTAAACTAAATTTAAACCATTGGTATCTTTTAGTAACATAAAGCGTAAGAAAAGGACGACAACAGAAAACAACTAACTTAGAAATGTCAATGTAGTTTTCGCCTTGAACATCACAGTGTTGTTCTATCACATTTTAACTTGTCGGCAACTTTATATGAGAATTTTAGTCGGAACTAAATTTGACAGCTTTTTCCCAAACTATATTGGGGTTACCTTCCAGATTTACGTCATGTAAAGTTCGGTGTTCAGCTAAATCTAATGAGTCTTTTTAGATTTAGCTGGATGACATTTGACATGAAGCGACTGCCTAACTGACCTCCACAACCCATTAGACTAGAAGAGGTACCAAAGTATCCCATAATAAGACTGGTTGTCAGAATTGTAATGATTTCACGACTGTCAAACATCCACTGTATGACAGTCGGGACCAACGGCTTAATGTGCTTTCCGAGGCACGGAAGTTTTTCAGTTGGGTTCGAGTATTCTGTCCTCTGTTTTAAAAAGTGCATCTCAAAATATATCTTCAGGGTTTACATGTCGCTTTGTTAAGGCTATTCTTTGTTGTGTAAGAGGATTGTCTATGGAACTAAAGGTAAAACGTACCTTTGTGGATTAGATTTTACATGGACGATTTAAAACTTCATGTTTTCCTTGCAACTTGACCTGATATACATATATACAATACTTTTTAATACTAGTTGAGTATGGTCAATATAACATGAGGTTAAATTGACCTTAAATTATCCAATATTGTTAATTTAACCTCGTGTGATAACTCAGAGTTAAGTTTAACGTGCAAGTGACCGTAAACGTTATGAATGCGAAGGTAACTCTGTCTGTATGTTACGCAATTATGCCTAAACTACTGAACCGGTTCAAATAAAACTTGGTACAGGAATAGTCTAGAGCCTCAGAAAGGACATAGGCTACTTTTGCCGCGATAACCAACACCCACGCGGGCGGAGTCGCGGACAACACATACATATATTGACAGGCCTGTTGGTCTAGTTGTTAGTGACCCTGACTGCTAAGCCGGAGGTCGTGGGTTCGATTTCTCACCCAGGACAAATGTTTGTGTGATGAGCACGATCATTTGTTCTGTGTCTGGGTGTTATTTATCTATAATATGTATGTATTTATAAATATATAAGTATGTTTATCAGTTGTCTGGTTGCCATAGTACAGGCTCTGCCTAGTTTGGGATCAGACAGCAGAGTGTGAGCTTGTCCCAAGATATTATTATTTATTATTATTATATACTAGATGAAAACCCGGCTCCGCTCGGTTGAAATGTGACTCATGATACACAATGTAGGTGAATATTAAAGGTAAGCAAGCCATAGATTCGTATAGCTTCGTTCATTGTGTTTAATAAATATAGTAAATAAAAACTGTAATAGTTATAACACAAATAATTTTTATTTTTTACACACAAATAATAATAATATTTTCGCGAAACAACAACGACTGAAGAAAAGTTTTAAGTTTTGTTAAGATTCACTCAATGTTTCCGGCAAGACGTTTCGTTTTACACAGCCAAATGAGTCACAGTTCTTTGTGATGGATACTTCTTTGGCGCGACGCACGCGACGTGTTGATTGGCAAGGCGTATATAGAGCTAGTATGCAACGGAACGTGAAAAAAGCGAAATAAATATTCTTGAACTATTATTTCAAACGCGTTCCGAAACGATTCTGGTCCCAACTATCATGCAACTGTCATACGCCTTATCAGCACTGTAATCACTTCAAGGAGGTTGTATGATAATAAACTCCTTGAATCACTTTGAGCAGAATTATCTGTTACGGAACGCGGCCTTATAACTACCCAAGATGGCGACTGCGGTTTGTTTGTCAGTGCCATTAGAATTTAACAAAATTCTCCTTAATATGAATTTTGCGGATATATGTTGTCGACTCGAAATCAATATTTTTTTATGTTTTGTTATTCATATAAGGTTTTGATCGAGTCTACCGTAGCCCTGAACGAAATTATTAATATAGATAAGCTATGTATGAATTCGTCTGTTGGTTGATGTGCGATGTCCGTGGCTTTTTACTGCATTCAAAATTCCATCTTAACAAAGTCTCCAATTATACTTAACCATGAGATAGGTTGAGTATGGGTTGAGCTGTGTCACACGCTGTCACACGACTGAGACGTTCTCAAGCTGAAAAGTTCAATTTAGAATCCAGCTGTACTACATCTATAAAACAAGTCGTTATAGTTTGACATGCGCATTGCAACATTATTACAACTAGCTTCTGCCCGCGACTTCGTCTGCGTGGACTTCAGAATTGGGTCTAAAAAGAAATGAAAAATGTGAAAGCAATGAAAAAGGAACAAAAAATTTCACCCGTGTTATAGGTAGCTTGCGCTGTAATAGAGAAAAATACCAAATTTATAAGATGTCTGCCCACTACTTAGCTCGTAAACAATTTTCAATTTTCCCTCGGGAACTACTAAAGAAATCGGGATAAAAGGTAACCTATGTTCTTTTCTATGTCAAAGGCTACATGCATGCCAAATTTCATCCAAATCCGTTCAGCCGTTTTTGCGTGATTGAACAACAAACATCCAAACATCTAAACATCCAAACATCCACACTTTCACATTTATAATATTATAGTAGGATAATTACAATAAATAAAATGAGTCGAATCCCTCTCTGTCTGACGTCACAGATTCCGCCATTTTCTAAGTAATTATTTTAGTTGCAACGTCGAGACTGTCTATAATTAGATTAAGCTGTTTGCTCCTTCATTAGACGTTTACTTACTATATTCTTAGTACAGTGAATAAAATACAGATGCATTCAGCATTTACGTATGTTGAAATAGATAAAACTGTACAATCTTTACCATATTATAAATGTGAATGTAAGTTTGTTATGCTTTCACGCAAAAACTACTTAACCGATCATCATGATACTTTGTACACATATTCTTGGAGGTATTAGACGATGAACGTATGGACGATGTCATAAATGAAACAATGATTTTTGCTATACTAAGTTTAAGTTCCAAATAATTCAAAACTAACTTAGTAGTACCTTATTCTCTAATTTATTTATTATCCTATAAACATACACATAAAAAGTGAAGTCGAAGTAGTTTCACTAGTTTAAATATCGTGATTTTTATCGATATTTGAACAACAGAATTAACAAAAGTTTTTTCATAATTTAGTACCTATCAAACGTATGCCAAACAAAGAAAAATAATATATTTCTATAAAGAAAAAAAAAAGAAAAAGGTAGGCGGTGCTTATCACAACGTTTTCTGCAATTTTAAAATAGCCGGCAGACGTTGTTTCTATATTTTGTTGTCTATAGTTATAGTCCGGGAGGTAGCGTTGCATTTTGGGTAGTAATTTTACGCCGATTGCTTGCCATCTTTTAGTATAGACCTCGAACGACTTATAACTGAACCAAGCGTCAGCTCGCGCACCCGCGGTGGGTATGGAAACGGGGGGTTACGAAAGTGGTAAAAAAAATTTAAAAAAAAACTTATAGTACGCCGGCTAAAATTGTTTTCAAAAACAGTTGTCATCATACTGAGCTGAAAAAATTTCGTCAGCTGCATCGTGGAGGGGGGATTATGCATCAGCTGCTCGCATGAACTTGTAAGAAAACACGCAAAATAAAGTTATAGTACGCCGGATGAAATTGAGCTCCGTGATTGTTTAAATAATCAAAAGTACGAAAACAACAATCAGCTGCGTGTATAGCGGTGGAAAGATCGTCAGCTGACGCAGTAAAGGTGCAGATTATTCTAGCAATGCACAGAATCTTTCATGATATATTTTTGCCTTATTTTTTTTTCAACAAAATGGATAATATTAAATGATATCGAACATGAATGATATCCATGAAATATGATATCATATAATTTTAAAATAAAATTTACACAAAATAAAATGAAGGGCGATATAAAATTAAAAAATCCAAATATAGAGAACTTGAAATTTAGAGAAGTTATTCGTTGTCGATGGTATCGCTATCGGAATCGTTCACTGATAAATCATCATCTGAACTGTCCTGCAGGAAATCGTTCTCTTCATCTTGATCCTGTTCTTGAGCTCGATTCTCTTCACCATCATCTGGAAATGAGCATGTTAATCATAAAAATTAAGCTACCCGAAATATTCAAGCTCAGAGAAAGTGCCACCGATAAAAATTCCATATCGCCACTATTTTCGCTGCTATCCGTTATACTGGTGACTGATGGGGGTACTTGATCTCCCTCGAACCATTTTAAAACATATTTCTCTTGTTGTTCTTCCTATCCCCAGTCCGTGGGAGATAACTGAGAAGGGTCTCGAAGCATGGCTCCAAAGGTGCGCTACGAACGAAGTGCGCAGTAAATGCTGGTGTAGTTCACGTAGTGGCACTTTAGCACTTTTCAGAGACAGATTATTTTTCTGTCAAATCTCCAATATGGGCGCACATTTTTCTATTGTTGTTTCGGAAAAAAAGTATTAATTTCTCTTTTTTTTGCCACAGAACACACAAAACGAATTGCCGACGTATTAGGTATTTAGACTTGCGTCCGTTCGACTGACTAGGAGAACCGAAACTGATTGTGTACGACAAAAATCCAGACGGACAGGCAGATGCTGCTTTGAAATTTTAGGGGGAGAGGCTTGGGAGCCCGAAGGTCGTGTTATGGGTTCGAGCAAGGCCAGAATCTATCTCGAAATATGTGTTCAAAAGGAAACAGCATAATAGCAATGCTCCGAAATTTTAAATCTCGACTGGGTCAGCTGACGGTTTTTCCACCGCTACACAAGCAGCTGATTGTTGTTTTCGTACTCGCAATATTTTGAAGAATCACGTAGTTAAATTTCATCCGGCGTAATATGACTTTATTTCAGGTTTTTTTTTACAACTTCATGCGAGCAGCTGACGCATTATCCCCCCTCTACGATGCAGCTGACGATTTTTTTCGTGCTCAGTATGACGTCAATTATTTATGAAAAAAGTTTCAGCAAGCGTACTATTACTTAAGTATTATTATTTTTTTACCTCTTTCGCAGCCTCCCACATCCGCACCCACCGCTACTTGAGCAGCTGACGGTCGGTTTACTTGTTAGTCATATAAGATCAACTATCGATGTTAATATCAGCCGGCTTACTATGACTTTTGCATTTGCAACGCTACCTCCCGGACTATTATAGGACCATAGACGACGACGACGGTAATGTATTTTTAGCCAGAGACAAAACAATGACCCGCGCAGACAGGGCGGTAAACGCTTTTATACCTCGGTTTCTGACTTTCTGCAATAAAATGACACTTCACTCTAATATCATACTACCTACGCCATTCTTTAGGTTTCAAGTAGGTAATAATTGTATTTTTTTAATTTTAATCGTAAATATGTGTCCCACAGCTGGGCAAAGGTCTGCCCAAATTCGCTCCAAGTTCTTTTGTCTAGAGCCGCTCTACCAAGCCCAAATTTGACTTGATATGGTATACGCGAATATTAGAACTTGGAATAAAACTAAACGGATTCTAATGCGGATATCGCGGATCTTAAATAATACCAACCAATAAATGTCCCACTGTTGGGCTCAGAACTCTTCCCATATAGAGGAGAAAGCATCAATCTTAAATATATATTCCTAAGTATTTAATGATTCAAAATGACTGTATAGTCTGTCATTGAATGGGCACCATACATTTGTCGGTTTTTATTACTTTCTTTTTGCAACTGTCATTTTTAATCACCGACTTGACGCAAATAACCCCTTTGTACGCGATCGTGTTACAATTAGGCCACATTCAGCCACTTAATGTTTTATTAGGTACCCAAATTGATCGCCCGCCCACCGGCCGACAGATGTCCCTTCGTCACTATACAGAAAACTATCAGAATTCCCACTACGCAATGTCCTTGAAAAACAAATATTATTGTAATTAAGTAAAACTTCTTCCTACGTATAACTTCGGTTGTCGTTAAGTTATTATAATTATGACTACCAGTTTTACTGAAGGATACTGTATTACCCACTGAAAATGTTGATAGATTATCCTTAAAACATACTGTATTTATTTGAAACCGGTGTATTGAAAACCAAATCTTATGAAAAGACTGGACAGAATAATAAATAATAATAAATGTGGACAACATACATTTGTGCTAAAGAATCAGAGACAAAATTTCCACAATCACCGGTGATGAGAACTGGTCAAGAAAACCGGAGTGCAGTGTGCGCTACTCGACACCACGGAGGTCTTTTAATGATATATAATTTATTTACAGTTAATACATTATACATCATTAAAAGACCTCCATCGTGCTAATCTAAGCTTGTGTTACGATAGGGTTCACGTCGGTAATGCAATTGGGGAAACCGAAAACATGGTCACAAGTTCGACGCTCTCGCTATTACGCTATCTTCGTTTTATTGATCAATTGATTTGCCTTTCAAAAACCGACTGTAAGTGCATACTTATACAACCTTATTTTTAGTGTTAGTAATCGATATACGTGTTAAATATTTCATGTAATTTAAATCTAATACGAATTTAAAAAATGTATGATGAAACCTTACAAATTGTTTTCTGGGGCTTACGCGAATGTTAGACATTGAAGTAAAACTACTTTTAAACGGATTCTATCGCGGTTTATTTTGATTTTAGTTCCCGGCAAACTAACTAAGTTACATGCTTGTTGTATCGGTTCGTTGTTCGCGTAAATGCATTTCACGGCGTTTACTGCATGTTTCTAATAAAAAATAACATAGAGAAAAAGAAGATAGATTCTGAACAAACTATTTTCTAGCTTCGTATACAACATGTAACAAAACCCCTGTCAAATGATCAAATCCAATAAAGGCGTATGCGTGGTACAGTTCATGAACCGTCTCGCATAGGCGGCTTCTTTGACACAAAGCTGTAGGTAGTAAGTACGTGAACTTTGAGGAGCGGTCAGTGTTGCTGTTGCCTTGGATCAGTTTTTATTTTTATATATATATTTTCACTGGGGAAAAATAATAATCTCGAATCCATTTAATGGCTACGTATATGTGTTCGCAGTACGATACCGAATAATACTCTCAAGGATCGGACAGGGGTTTTGTTACATGTTGTATATGTATAGTAAAAATAAGGTTGGATATGCTGCCTGTATTCATCAACACAGTGACAAGTGCAAGAGGGGAGTCAGTCAGACTCACTTGTTGATCTATTTTGCTCAGCATTTACATTTGAACTACGGCTGTACGAACTCGACCCTCGCCGCGCCATTACGCCCACGCACAGCGTTCAGCTGTTGAACATTGCGGGATGCGAAACAAAAATTGAATGAAATTCCTCGTATCTTTAACTTGATTGTGTTAGGAATTACAAAAAGCAAATAAAAGATAAATCATGATCATATTTAGAATGTAACTTTTGTGTGATAAATATATTTGATCTAACAATGTGAAGTTCAGCGAAGGATAATTTTAAAAATAAATTCTATTGATAGAAGGAATTATTCATAGAATAATAAATATGATACACATACTATTCACAACTCTTTATTAAAAGCTTCATTTGACCTTTTATTTAATTTGTTTAGATTTTTCTACGATGCTACGGGTTTATTTTAAAAGAAGTGCTTTAGTACAGCTATTACTCAATAATAATAATCTTAGGACATCTCACACAAAGATTTGTCTTGGGTGGGAATCAAACCCACGACGTTCGGTTTGCTAAGTCAGGCTTCCCACTAAACCAACAAGCCAGTCAATTAAATGTGATAGATTTAATTGACTGGCTTGTTGGTTTAGTGGGAAGCCTGACATTTGAAATTTGCATTCTATTAGATATTTGTACTAAATAAATCCCCAGTTACCAGATAAGTATAGATGATAATTATTACTAATGAATTTGTTTGCTGATGTTCATTGATTGCATCCCACACACACTTACTACACATGGAAATTAAAGCTTGACCTTTTCACTCGCCCTCTTGGGTTCTGCAAACATGTAACCAAGAATATGGCGACGGATTGTGAACTAGTTTTTTTTAATATGTTCAGCTGTCAGTTGCGTTTTGTTATACCATTTTTGACAAATGAATCGCTGACCTATATTTTGACTGAGTTGTGTTTTGTTATTCTATGTCAATTGCGTTATGTTATACCTCGTTTTGTGCCACGTCCCACGGGAACGGGATGAAAAGTCCAACCTATGTCCTTCTCCTGGTTCTTAGCTACCTCCCTACCAATTTTCAGGCAAATCGGTTCAGTCATTTTTGAGTTATAATATTAAATAGTGTAACTAACACGACTTTATTTTATATATATAGACAATATATATACATACTTCAATGACAACACCAACCAATTAATATAATTAAGATCTGCATATCCGCCCATTGAGAGCTGAAACCGCCCACGGCAGCTCGTAATCGTAATTCGTAGCGGTAGGTTCACTTTACATAAATCATATTAATATATCTTGCCGCCCACAGCTGGGGTATACAAGACAGCAGCTAAAAACAGTCATTCTTGTACTTTAGCGCCAAACGTTAATTGCATTCATTTATTTAGAAATACTAACTTCTGCCCGCGACTTCATCTGCGTGGACTTCAGAATTAGGTCCAAAAATAAATGAAAAATGTGAAAGTAATGGAAAATTTAATAAAATGTTTACCCATGTTATAGCTTGCGCTGTAATAGAGAAAAATACCAAATCTCAAAGCTGTCTGCCCACGGCTTAGCTCGTAAAAAATTTTCAATTTTCCCTCGAGAACTACTTAAGGAATCGGGATAAAAGGTAGCCATGTTCTCTTCCATGTCAAAGGCTACATGCATGCCAAGTTCAGCCGTTTTTGCGTGATTGTGCAACAAACATCCAAACATCTAAACATCCACACTTTCACATATATAATATTATAGTAGGATAAGTAAAACAGTTGACTACACGGATAGTCGAGTGCTATAGGTCACCACGCTAACTACCACTGTGCGCGACGTGCTGCGGGCTCGATTCCCGTATGGGACAAGCATTTAATTTTGTGTGATCCACAGATACTTGTTCCAAGTCTGGGTGTTCTTTGTGCATGTGATTTGAATGTTTGTGAAACCCCCGCGACACACATGTTTTTTTTATTATCACTGTAAAAAAAGTTTGTCCTTATAAATTTATTGAATAAAACATAAATAAGTATAGGGAAAAGACAAACAGATAGGACATTAAATTTTTCAAAGTAACATAACTATAGCAATCAATCCGAGAAGTATTAATAATACAAAGTGTTACAAAAATACCAACTCAACATAAAATGAGTATACAATAAACAATATTATAACATTAATTCGATATGGTACTTCTGTGCATTTCTCTGTGAGGTGCCCGCCCCCAAGCGCGTCCATTCCAACCATTACCGGGCACGTGTTAAGCTCGTAAACGCACAATTTACAACAAATAACATCATATTTGGCTAATTCTATAATACAGTTAAATGGAAACATGATGTTTCGCTTTTCCATTTGCCGGCAATATGGCGTTTAGAGTACATTTCTGCTGATTTTAAATTTTAAGATTTCGACTCGTGTTTAGTGGGAAAAGTTGTTCAGTTTTATGCACCTGATTACCTCGTACAATATACGCACTCCTTTTAAATAAATCCTGTATGAACTATTGTATAAATTTATATATTCTATTATAGTATTTATTTCGACGACCTCCGTGGTCGAGTGGCGTACACACCGGTTTTCAAGGTGTCGTCAGCTCTGAGGTCCCGGGTTCGATCCCCGGACGGGTCAATATAGAAAAACACTTTTCTACATTGCCTCGGGTCTGGGTGTTTGTGGTACCTTCGTTGTCTCTGGATTCCATAACATAAGTGCTTTAGCTACTTACTTTGGATTCGGAGCAATGTATGTGATGTTGTCCACATTTATTTATTTATTTTTAAAATGTTTGAAGGTTTATAACCCTTTTTTGATTGATCGCGCAAATCTCAGGAACTACTGGGCCGATTTGAAAAATTATTTCACTGTTTCAAAACGCGTTTTTTCATCAATTGTTTGTCTAGCAAATGATCAAATAAGTTGGAGAGTTAATAAATTAACCATTTGTTAGAATAAAATTAATGGATAAACGCGTTCTACTGAAGTTTGAAACCATTAACATATTTAACCATTGGTTGAGTTAACTCGAAATAAAAAAACTGGTCCTAAGTGAACTTCCATTATTGTGTTGGTTTTGACTGAGTCCCGTTTTTGTTTCAGGTCATTTTCTGTATCTGGCGGTGGATCCCACCATGGAGAATATGGTCATCAAATCACCGCCTTTCAGAGGACTTTCCGAGTTTTGTACGGTACGTATCTTAATTAAATTCTATAACAAATCATCTTGTTATCTTGTCCTTGGTGCCCTAACACCTGCACGCTGGACGATTTAATAAAGGCTACTGATAATGCAGTTCTCGTAGCAACATTCTGGGCTGACACAATATCGACAGGCCTGTTGGTCTAGTGGTTAGTGACCCTGACTGCTAAGCCGGAGGTCGTGGGTTCGATTCCCACCCAGGACAAATCTTTGTGTGATGAGCACGATCATTTGTTCTGTGTCTGGGTGTTATTTATCTATAATATGTATGTATTTAGAAATATATAAGTATGTTTATCAGTTGTCTGGTTACCATAGTACAGGCTCTGCCTAGTTTGGGATCAGATGACCGTGTGTGAGATTGTCCCAAGATATTTAATATGATTGCCATCGACACGATAAGAAGAAGAAGACAAATCATCTTTAATGAAGAAGTTATGGGTTGTCAATAGAGCAGTTGGCCCTTCATCCTCTGGCCAAACCTGAAAAGGGGTCACACATATATCTATTCACCACTAAATACCTATAGCGTAATATTATATAGGTTCTTGTTTGTCGACAGTTTGAAGCCAAATTTCACCAAAGCAAGATGCAGAACGCGAGCATAAAGCTGGTATCTGAGTCCACTATGACGGAGGTGCAGTGGATAGTGCAAGAGGTCACGGGGGATAACTTCGAAATGTAAGTATTTATTTATACATTTATACTGGATTTTGTTAGCGATCCGCTCGCATGTTTCAACTCTTGAGCTCAATAATATCTATACAAATATAAAGCTGAGGAGTTTGTTTGTTTGGTTGAAAGCGCCAATCTCAGAAACTACTGGTCCGGTTCGAAAAATTATTTTAGTGTTAGCTGGGCCATGTATTGAGGAAGGCCACTTTTAGCCGCGATAACCGAGCAATAGAAGTTTCGTTTATAAAGCTGAAGATATAGATATTTTATGTGGCAAGAGTATTAACACCCTCTCCAATATCAGGGAGATCTCCTATCTCAATACTGTCGATGGAATCTGCAAGTCTTGTATAAAATAATCGTCTAAGACATCTTCCTGGCCTAGAGGATCTAGAAGAGGTCTAGTTTAATAAACAGCCAAAGTTACTTATAGTTAAATAATACGAGAGTGGACTGTAATCTCAAGCGACGCGGAACTTGAAGCGATGTTAGCCTAATGGCTAGGGCGTCGGACTTGCGATCATGTAATTGCCGGTTCGAATCCCATCCATTGCAGTACCTATGTGAACCCACTTGTACCAAAAGCATACAGATTAGGATGAGGGGTTTACAAGAATAAGAGTAATGTGAGACTCAGATTGCTAGTAAGCTTTAATAAAAAAAAAACTATCCCATCGCGCCTAAAAAAAAGAAAAGTATGCTGTTTGCCAACCTTCGTCATTTGTAGAAGCAGTAAAAGAAGAAAAAAGTTCCCGATAGTTATATTTCTAATTAATAAATCTCCTTTTCGTGAGCAGAGGTGACTGCCAACCTTTGTCATTCGGAGACGCATTAAAAAAAGTGAAAGCAATTCCCGCTATATTTCTGCCCGCGACTTCGTTTGCGTGGACTTCAGAATTGGGTCCAAAAAGAAATGAAAAATGTGAAAGTAATGAAAACTGGAATGAAATTTTCACCCGTGTTATAGCTTGCGCTGTAATAGAGAATATACCAAATTTATAAGTTGTCCCCATAGTATAAGTGGTGCCCACGGCTTAGCTCGTAAACAATTTTAAATTTTCCCTTGGAAACTACTTAAGGAATCGGGATAAAAGCCTATGTTCTTTTCCATGTCAAAGGCTACATGCATGCCATATTTCATCCAAATCCGTTAAGCCGTTTTTACGTGATTGAGTAACAAACATCCACACTGTCACATTTATAATATTAGTAGGATAAATTAATCTTCTTTTCGTTCCAGTTGGCACACCATGCGGTTCATGATTGGTCAGATCCGTCAGGAAGTCCGCATCATCATGGAGATCAGTCGTCCGAGCTACGTGAGCCTCACACAGACGCTGCCCCATATCGCCATCGATAACATCCGGATGCTAGACTGTGTGCCAGAACCCGTCTATGGGAATGGAACCTGTGTACCTGGCCTCCTCAACTGTAAGATTATGAACGTAAGTTGTTTATGTCAATGTCTGATAAGTATAAGCCCGAAGCATCAAAAGCAGGGGAAGAATGACAATTCTTTTTTTTATGAGGCTTTATTCATGGTGAAATGCTCGACTGCACGGATAGCCGAGTGGTATAGGTCACCGCGCTAATGACCACTGTGCACGACGTGCTGCGGGTTCGATCCCCGCATGGGGCAAGCATTTGTGTGATCCACAGATACTTGTTCCAAGTCTGGGTGTTCTTTGTGCATGTGATTTGAATGTTTGTGAAAACCCCGCGACACAAGGATTAAATTCCTTAGTGCGGGAGTCGTAATAAAAAAAGAAAAAGAAAGAAGAAAGAAATAAAAAAGGTATTACCATGACTGCCGAGTCCTTGAAGGTCTTCTTAGCGAGTCGATCAATGGCAAAGTTAGGATTTTTCGGACTAAGTAGTAGTCAGCCACGCCGACAGCTAATGGCTAACTAACTAGCTAAGCTAGCTGGCTAGCTAACTAATGGCTAGGGCGTCGGACTTGCGATCATATGGTTGCGGGTTCGAATCTCACCTATTACACTACCGACGTGAACCCACTCGTAAGACAAGCATCTTAGCTTAGCACGAGGGGTTAAAGAGATTACTATAAATGTGCGATCCACATTGCCAGTAATACTTAAAGAAAAAAAAATGGCTTATACAGGTCCTCGCGTGTACAGGAGGAAGGTACACGCTGAGAAGGTCATCAAGCCATGGTTTGGGGAGAGAAACCACACTCACAAGGCTTGTTTGTTCTGTGTCTTTGAAGATGCTACCGTAACTGTCGGAGATGACAATATTAACAATACTGATTGCTCATTGTTAGAGGCGTTACTCTGCCTTGATGTTGACGTTGTACACACGAGTACTATAGTGTGTCCAACGCTAATAGCCTTATATACAATAAGAGGTTTAAACCACAGATTAGACTAAAAACCCGCAGTTAAAGTACCGCTTTTTTGTATAAGTTCGTTAATGTTTTTTTTGGTAAATAGCACTCCTGGATTAGACGCGACACTTATTCACTTACTTATATAAGATACTTTTAGCTATGACCTGTAATCAAACCATGTTTCTGAATGTTTTTAATTTCACAATCTTCACATTACAGATTGACTCGTGCATCAAGCTACAACAAGTTTGTGATCTGGTGAAGGATTGTGATAATGGAAGCGACGAAAACCAAGGCTGTGGTGAGTTTCAATTCCTTAATTAAAAACGCATTTTGACTAAACTTCAACGTATAGAAAACGAAAATAAGATAACCTTATAAGAAAACCCAAGTAAATGCGTTTTATGCTTTTCAGAGAGAAAGTTAGAATTATGAATAATTGTACTTTATTCTGAGGATGGGGAGAATATTTATTTATTTGCTGAGAATGTAGTTAGTTACAATATGGTGGTTATAATAATATTAAAGATATCCTTGTACATTCCACCATTTTGGCATGCTACCTGATGGAAATCAACATTAAACATAAATATTGAGAAATAACTAAAATTTATCATAATAATAGAAAATCCAATACGGAGTAGTAACTCTTATTTAATGATAGGACAGTTAATTTCTTTTTGAAATTTGGTACTATTACACTATTTTATTGTTAACAAAATCGAAAACTTTCGACATACTTATCTGTACATACAGGATTATTTTAAAAGGAGTGCCTATATTAAACAAGGTCATCAGGTGCATAAAACTGAACAACTTTTCCCAAGGGACATAGATCGAAAAAACTTTTCATACAGTGACAGCTCACGTGACACACGTCATGTTCGAATGAATCCTACTAATATGATAGGATGATGATGAGGATGTTTGGATGTTTAGATGTTTGGATGTTTGTTGCTCAATCACGCAAAAACGGCGGAACGGATTTGGATGAAATTTGGTATGCATGTAGCCTTTGCCGTGAAAAGGAACATAGGCTACCTTTTATTCCGATTCCTTAAGTAGCTCCCGAGGGAAAATTGAAAATTGTGTACGAGCTTAAGCCATGGGCTGACAGCTTAGAAATTTGGTATTTTTCTCTATTACAGCGCAAGCTATAACACGGGTAAAATATTATTCAATTTTTCATTACTTTCACTTTTTTTATTTCCTTTTGGACCCAATTCTGAAGTCCACGCCGACGAAGTCGCGGGAAGAACCTAGTTTATTTATATAATGAACTTAATTCAGTACAGCGTTTAGCCAATTATGCTGAATTAGATATGAAAATATAATCTGAATAGAAATGAAGAGATGATTTTCAATTTCAAGATTCGAGACCTATGTTTCTTGATAAAAGTTGTTCAGTTTTATGCACCTGATTACCTCGTAAAATAAACGCAGTCCTTTTAAAATAATCCTGTATAGCACATATAGGCGTTTTAAAACTAGTATCAGCATTCGACATAATAAAAAAAATAGTAAACAGATCAAAAATTGCCATATTTACTCTATCAATAAAACTATTACTCCTTTTTGGTAATAACTAATCTTGGCCAAAAGGATAACTTCATATATACCTTCTGCAAAAGTTGATACAAATCAAGCTAGCATCTAGGTTTTTTTCAGTGGTTTTCGAATGTTTTGTTACAGACAAAATGCCGTTTGGATCATACTGTAACTTTGAGCAGGACGATTGTGGATTCGAAAATGTACCACAGTGAGTATTATTTTTCATATGTTTAACTTTAAATATAATTTACGATGTAAATAAAGGAAGAGCTTGACCGATAACGAAGGTTCAAAAACGTTCGACGTAGTAGGTCCGTGGATGGGTGACCATTTTAACATACCATTTAAATATAGCTAACCTCCTCCGTGCCAAGGAAAGCACGTAAAGCCGTTGGCTCCAACAATCATATAGTGATCTTAGACAGTCCTTGAGTCATTACAATTCTGACAACCGGTCTTACTACGGGATACGGTATTCAGACCCCAACATAGCTTGGGAAAAGGCTAGGCAGAAGCTATACGAATAATTAAATAAAAAAAGTAAGTAAGTAACTTCAAATGGACTACATTAAAAAAAATGTTTGTAAAGTACAAAAATCTACCACTCTACAATTAATTCAACCGCTTTTACAGGCCGATTCTCCAATGGACACGCCACAACGGACCAACACCAACGGACAAAACTGGTCCCAATTATGACCACACCTGTGGTCCCATTATGCCATATGAAACCATGATGGTCCCTCCGCCTCCGTTGTTTCCTGCCCACATGAACTATACAATGACACAATGCGTAGGATATTATTTCTTTGTGAATATGAATGTAACTGGTCCAAATAAGAAGAAAGCAGACTTTGCGTCAACAGCAGTCATGAGAACGGTGGTTTTCAATCCGCCGCCGAGAGTTCATGGGAATATTACGTCGAGATATTATAATTGTTGCATGGTAAGTTCTGTTAAGTGATAAGTTCTGATAGTTAACAAGGGATGTATAAATGGGTTATGGAGGTCAGGTAGGCTCCATATAAAATACTGGTAGTCACCAGAACCCGATGAGACTGGACTCCTAAATATTTGAAGAAGCAGCAGATGATTAATCTTGTTGACATCTTCAGAAGTACTTTTTGAACGTCACATGGGCCAACTTCTGAGCGCATCAACTGGAAATAAAAAAGTACCGTCGACTTGAACAACAGGTCTTTAGAAGGCAGCAACTTGTCATGATTTTTTCTTTAACAAAAGACGTTGCCTAGCAACCCATGCAGAAATAACAACCTTATTTTTCTATATCCATAGATTCGGTTCTACTACCAACAGAACGGTCGTAACTACGGGTCCCTCAGCGTGAATGTGGTGGAACTGACCAATAGGGGGAACATAACTACTTCTGTGTGGTTCTCTACTAAAAACAGAGGGGAAGTCTGGTATAGAGCTTCGATTTTCTTACCGAATATTACTCGAAGGTAAGAAATTGACACTTCAAGGTCCTTTTTATTACGGATTAGTTCTGAATTTGGTACTAAACATAGGACAAGCCTTATACTCATGCCCGGTTGTGGATTGTAGTCAATTATGAGATCGGGTTATTTTGCAATTTATTATTATCTTAAAACACCATAAAACTCTTTTAATTCTGGACACAATTTTTCCTTTGAGTACCTCTGAAATCTATGTCTAGACTTGCACTATCATTGGATAGTGGCGAGGCGTGTAAATAGCCTGACCAAAAAAAGGTTAGGGGTTTTAGGACCCTCCAATATGGCGGTTTACACAAATCGTAATTGAGTCCTGACTGATGAATTCTCATGAGACACCAATACCCACTACAACTATTTGCAGTAATAAAGCCCACGTACCTCGTGAATCCAGGGACCTCACTCAGAACAGGAAGACCTTGAGAAGATGCCTCGTTCCAGGGCGCGTGGTGGCTGTGCGGGCTGCCGGCCGGCGAGCTAAATCTTGATTCATCCACCGGTGGGCTGGTTGAAAGTCGTGAAATCAATACTGCACTATAAATGTTCAAAGTCTCACAGCAGCAGGTTCACTTATTCCACGAGAATCCTCAGATTTTCAACATATAGGGATTTTTATAGCGGAGCGGTACAAATTCGACACAATGCGAATGGCGGCAGGAACGGAACTCTCGCGCTAAGCGGGCGCCCTCTGTCAGTCATTTTGCGAGCATCTCCAGGAACACTCGATACCAACCAATGGGCGCTGCGGTAGTAGATATTGGCGCACGGAATCATCAGTATGGACTCAATTGTATTACTTTTTTTATAAAAATAACGAAATAATGTTTTAAGGTGCGGGAAAAGTAACTAATTGAATTTATTTATTATTTTAATAAAAATCTACTTTGAGAAAAGGCATTGACCAGATAGTAAGTATTCCAAATCTGGTTTAAAAAAATTCAACCTTTTTTCCAGGTACTTCTTAGAGTTTAAAACTCGTATGGGCATGCGGATTTACTCGGACTCAGCTATAGATGACTTCTCTATGGCCCCCGAATGTTTCGGGATCAACATGGATCCCGGGGAGTTAGGGGACTATAATTATTATGATCCTGTATTTGAGGAAAAGACCACGCCGCATCCCGCCTTCGTGGAAAAACCTGGTGAGATTTTTTATGTCGATCTGTGATAGGTTTTGAAATAAACTGTGTCAATAGGAACGATAATGATGAGCTATAAAAAGGAAAATTTAACTGTATAAATTTTTTCCTCTTGGAGTAATCAGCAAATATAATTTACAACATGTACTTCTTTTTGTCGCGAGACAAAGCGAGGTACTTTTTCTCAAAAACTGACCCTTTGATCATGGCGCGACATCAATAAGGTGTTGAAGAACACTGCTGCCCATTCTCCTTGATTCCATAACCCTTATTCGCCGCATACGACACCCACGGGGAGAAAGGGGAGTTTCAATTATATGCCGAAACCCACGGCGTAACAAACTACGATCTCGAGACTACGTTTAAAAAGAGGTTTTATTTCAATGCTCCCGACCAATCACAGCCCGGATCCATTCAAGCCTAACTCCTGAAGGGAATTTCGTGGAGCGGGATGAAGGCAGCAGTCGACGGACGAACACCGCGTAGGCTCTAACACTCGCGTAAACCTCAGAAAGACATTTAGTAAAGTATTATTAAAATCGTTTTTCCCAGTGTATCGCTTCACAACTTGCGGCGCTACGGGCCGCTACGGGCCGAACCAGACGATGTGTGACGCGGCGTACAACAGCACGCCGCTCGCCGTCAGCGTCGTGCACAGCCCTCCCTACCAGGGGATACAGCTGTGGGAGGTGCCGGCCGAGGGCTTGTACACGTAAGTACTCATGAACAATACCTTAGGCCTTTAAGTAATCTACAGTTAATTAAAAGAAAATTTTTATATATATTTTCAAATATACACACATCAAAAGTGTCTAGGGATCAAGCATTTTTATGCGGATTTCTTGAGATTGAGATGTGGCTTTGTAATAAATTTATGATTTTATAAATTTATATGGATCCTTTTTGGTGCATTTCATAATTCGAATCAGGAACTGTGAATCAAATTCGAGTAAAAGATGAAAATCAGCTGTCAATATTTTCCCTATAAAAACATACAACGCATTGAAGACATTATTAGTGCTACTGTTTCCCTACTACTGATTAAAACCAACGTTATTATGGAGCGGCGACGTCATTTAAGCAGGGAAGAAATGCTCAGAGCCGTGGGAATGATAGAAGCTGGTTCCCGGCAACGTACTGTGTCTTTAGCTCTGAATACAAGTCAGAGTGTTATCAGTCGACTTTGGACACGTTACCGAAGCACTGGTACCGTGGCTGAGCGCCATGGAGGACGGTATCGCTGCACCACACGGAGACAAGACCGATACATTCAAATCTTAACTCGAAGAGCTCCAACAATAACCGCCATGATGTTAGCCGTGAGGCTTTATCACTCTTCAGGGAACTTAATTAGCGACCAAACAGTCAGAAACCGCTTGCATTAAGTGAACCTTCATTCCCAAAGACCGCTACGGGTACCACCTATAGCAATGCACAATCGTAGGATTCGATATCAATGGGCTCTTGAACACAGAAATTGGGCAGAAGAACAATGGCGTTTCGTGTGCTTTTCTGATGAGTCTCGTTTTGGTATGAGACCGGATACAAGACGTATACGACACTGGAGAACCCCTGGACGCCAACAGCGATTAAAATCCTGCCAGGAAGTCCATCCTTATAGTGGTGGAACCATCATGGTATGGGCGGGTATTTGGATCGGCGGAAGAACTGAGTTGATTTGGATCAGAAGCAACCTCAACGCTCAAATTTATGCTGAGACGATTGTATCAGACGTCATCGTTCCTCTACAAGTGCAAATCGGTCCCTTATTTCAGTTAATGCATGATAATGCACGACCGCACACCGCAAGAGTTGTAAGACAGACTCTCGCCGCAGCTAACATCAATGTCCTGCCCTGGCCTGCTCAGTCGCCAGACTTGAACCCGATTGAGCATGCATGGGATATGCTACAGAGAAGAGCTCTGCCGAATATGGAGGGTATCCAGTCGCAAGAAGACCTTTTTTTGTTGTTGCAACGAACATGGGCGGCCATTCCACAGCGTGATTTGGATGAACTCATTTTGAGTATGCCAAACCGATGTTCTTGTGTTGTTAGTGTTCGCGGTAGAAACACGGATTATTAATTGTTTAAGTTACCCAATAAAATTTTAAAGAAAACTGTTATTTCAGTCTTTTTTTCGAACTTTTGTGTTAGTGGTTCAAATGTCAAAAATCCCTTTATTAGGAAAATGGCAAATTTCTTTATTAATGCAAAGGTGACTTGGTTTATCGTTACTGTGACAAACGAAAACACTTTATTCGATGAATCCTTAAAGAAAATTTTAATTAATATCAATCAGGAGAAAAGTTATTGCAAAAATATATGTTGATCCCTAGACACTTTTGATGTGTGTAATTATATATCCATGCATAGAGAAGTATTGGCACATCGAGTAAAATCTACTACTGACCTAGGGCACGTTTTGGAAATGCTTGAATATTTTCGTGATAGATCAATGTGACTTGAAATTAAGACAGGCCTATTCCGAAACTAGTCTTACGTTAAAACAAGGAATTATTCAATTTGGTGCAGTTGCTGTCAAGTTTCGTCATTTAAAAGATAGATTTTATTCCAGAAAATAATGTAAGAAAACATAAGATATTATGAAAGTCTTTAACATATTTTAAACTTTATGACGAACTTTCCTGCACATGTAGTACCTAACAGATGTCGAAGTTGCCATAGTTATATAAAAATCATATTTACTTATATTCAATTTCATTGATAAATGAATGATCTAGCTAGACAGACTAACAACAAATTGATCCTATAAGGGTTCCGTCCTTCCTTTTGAGGTACGGAACTTTAAGCAGGTCACATTTATGTAAACTGTGTGTCCCCGCAGTCTGATCGCGCGCGGCGCGAGCGGCGGGCTGGGCTCGGCGTGGGCGGGCGCGTCGCACGCGGCGCAGGTGCGCGCGCTGGTGGAGCTGCACAAGAGCGAGCGCGTGTACGTGCTGGTCGGCCAGCAGGGGATCAACGCTTGTAAGAAGGTAACGACTGCAGTGTATAACTAACCAAATAAAAAAAATATACTGATGCTGATTCCCTTGTACGCAATCTAAACCAAATTTAAACTATTGCTATCTTTATTATAATTTATATTACAGCGTGAGAAAAGGACGGCAACAGATAACAACAAACTAAGAAATGTGAAACTAGTTTTCGCCTTATAATAACCATGTTTTTAGTGCTTGTCGTTAAATTTGTATGAGAATTTTAGTCGAACTAAAATTTGACCGCAGTTTCAGTTCTTTAGAAGACGCTGCTGCCTTGTTTCTATATCCCTTAATTGCCTCTTGCGAGAGATTGCGGGGGTGTTTCTATTCTATGCCGAAACCTCACGGCACACCTCCTATTATGCAACTGCATTTGAAGTACCGAAATAATTAAAAGATTCGTACTTATCTAAAATAAACTAGACTTGCCTTACAAAACACAGTAGAGATTTGTATAGCCTTAATTTCTATATTCCCCCCCTCCCTTTAAAACCCAGCCATGCCTACCCAAATAACCTGTATGTCTATCTACCTTCGTCCAGACTCTATCAGCTCAAGAGGGTCAGAGCGAGTGTTCCCGGCCGATCAACGAGAGCCGCCCGGTATTCGCGAGCAGAACGCACGAGGTGCGGAACACGCACGTCACTGATGGTGGGGGAGGCGGAGGGGGCGCTACTTATGTCTTCCTGGTAAGTGCTTCTAGAATGTTCTCTATAGATAGTACTGAGAAAATTTGGAATCTTTTGCCTTTTCCCATGCTATATTGGGAGTGACTTCCAGTTTTACCGGATTCAGCTAAATGCCGTGTTTCACATGGAGTGACAGCCTATCTGACATGCAAAACCCAATTCTGGGATACCGATCCCAAGGTGAGACTGGTTGTCAGAATAGTAATGACTTAATTATCGATCAATCCATACTACTAACACGTACCTAGCCACGTGCCCATGTGAAAATTGATGACACAGGTTTAAAAATACATTTCAAGTGTACCTCGGAATGACGCAAGGATTGTAGCAACCCTTTACATTCAAGCAGTCTGTAGGTCTGCAGTGAAATTAAAGTGGAAGCTAACCCCTAATATTGTTTGGGAAAAGGGAAGATTAACGCGTCTTTAGAATTTCGTTGGCATTCCAGAAGGACTCTAAAAAACGCATTTGAGAAAATTACTCTAGCAAGCAAAAAAAAACCGTTCAATCAATGTCAAAAAGGGGAACAATTTATTTTACGAGCTTGCAGAAATAATCCTACCTTTCTTTCCAGTTGGATAAAGACGGCCAAGCCTTCCCTTTGCTAGTGGCGGGTGGTGGGGGTGGGATATCGGTCGGCAGTTTTCGAGATGACGGATCCCAGCATGCGAGGCCTCTGACTAACGCGACCCCTGAGTCCGGGTATATGTATGGGGAGCCGGGAAAGACTTCAGGTAAGATAATTGTGAGGTGTTTTTGTAATCACAATATATTTTTTGGGGGATCCCATGGTATCGTTTTTCTTGTATGTAATAAGGGAGTAATTTGTCACGTATATTATGTCTTTATACAGGATTAATTTAAAAGGAGTGCGGATATTCAACGAGGTAATCGTTGGTATGAGGTATTCATAGGTCGAAATCTTAAAATTGAAAATCCTGTTTTCATACAAACATAAGTCATATGATCTGTCACTTTGTATGAAAAGTTCATTTTCCATTGTAAGATTTCGACATATGTTCTTTGGGAGAAGTTGTTCAGTTTTATGCATCTGATTAGCTTGTTGAATAAACGCACGCCTTTTAAATTAATCCTGTATATTTTTTGGGAGTTAAAACTTTGCAATGATGTTATTCATTCTTTTGTTTATAATGTGGATGTACAACTATTTCTTTTAGTCATGACATTTTGCTATTGATTTGATTGATGATTATTTTGCTTGAAAGACTGTTTATGATTCATATCTGTTTGTTTAATACTTATACACATATTATGTAGTCAAAGGGTTTCCTGATTTTTTTTTTAATTGCTCGCTTAGTTTTCAAGGCGGATAAGAACACAATTATAAAGACTAGTCAGAACGGGTTTTGCATAGATTGAAGATTTTACTGAGAGTCTGAAACTAGTTGGATCCCGATGTAGTCAAAAACTAGTCAGATAAGAGTTAATACCAGAACCAATCAGTTACGTTTTTACGTAGTTTGAAACTAGAAATTAGGATACCGATCCAGTCTAAAACTAGTCGGATACCGGTCCATTCCGAAACTAGTCGAATACCGGTCCATTCCGAAACTAGTCAACGAAAATCCCGAATTATACCCCAGTTTAGTGTTTTGTATTAAGCAGTACGTATGTACCAGGCGCGGGCGGCGGCTGGGTGTCGCGCGCGGGCCCGCACACGCCGGGCTTCGAGCTGGTGCGCGGCGCCGCGCTGCACGAGGGCGGCGCGGGGGGGCGCGCGTGCGCCGGCCGCGCGCACGGCGGCTTCGGCGGCGGCGGCGGCGGCTGTCTGCGCGGCGGCGGCGGCGGCGGCTGGCTCGGTGACTGCTTCACTTTTCAGCACATTGTTGGTCACAGAACACTTTCTAGGCCAGCTTTTGGTGGTACCTATTGGTGGTGAACTACTGACAATTGAGGTGACTGAGGCATGCTGCAAGTTCACTGCTGTACATTCGTAGGACTTATATTTTTCCAAGCGTAAATTTTCAGTGTCGTCATTTATTACCTCTTCAGAACGAGTGTAAGTAACAAAAAAATCCTTTACTCTACAGGGTTAGTAGTAATTTTGTTAAATCTTTTTTGAAAAAATAGTGTATCATTCACACTTATTTTTAAAATTCTCTTAAAATTATTTCCTGGTTATATAATTCATGGTAATTTGCAAACTGCATAAGGGAAGTCTTTATTGATGAATTGGGATATATTCCGTCAGGTGGCAATACCAACGAGGGTGCTGGGGCTCATGGTGGGGGCGGCTGGTCGTACATAGCGGCGCGAGCCGTGCGGGACTACAGTGAGGCTTCTATCGCACCCCATATAGGGCCAGGGGAGCTGCTGGTGTTGCCCGCTATACACGTGAGTAGCAATCAACAAAATTAGAAAATCTTAACTAATAGGAACCTTTCTAAGAAATAAATCTGTAAATTATACATCTTGTAAGCTTTCACTACCTGCCAGTCAAACTGTCAGTTCTATCTAGTCCCATTTCTAGGCCCTCTTCTCATATAGAGAGAATCCGCAAATGATGGAATGTAAATAAATAGTATAATAATGAACTCCTGAATGAATTGAACGCAGGACTGCGACTGTGACTACCGTTGTGTGGCGCTGAACGAGTACCGCAGCGAGGTGAAGTGCTACTGCCCCGCCACTTGGACCACCGACGCTCATGATCCTACCAAGTGTATTCGTAAGTAGAAAAAACTTCAACAGTTTTAGGAAAGATTGATTAGATGGTATAGATAGGTGAACGAAGCTCACATTCGTAAAATAAAAGAGCCGGTTCAAGTAAATGATATATTTCCGTAAACTCATATAAATAAATAAGTACAAAACAAGCTTGTGAAAAACGAACCACATCAAAAAACAATTGAATTGACATCATGACATTACATTTTGAAAACCAAAAAGTATTTATTTGTAAATAATATTCCTGAACAGTAAACTCAACTCAAAAACTTAGCATTTAGCCAGCAAGATTATGCATTCGGTTAGCTGCATAAAATTAAGTAACATATAACCCTTTTTCTATATAAATGATTATATTGCTTTTTTAATATTATGTTTCTTACCCAGTAATTTTTTTGCTGTACATGCGATGGTTTACTGACTGAAGCAGCTGATAATCAAAATCATCACTAATATATCGTAAAGTCGGGCTATTTGGAAACTACTGGGCTAATATGAAATTAGTCAAATAATAATAAAGTTATTATTTTCCTGTAGAGAAAAAATAGTTCCAAAAAGTTATTTGGTTTGCTGTATTTAACTGTCGTCCCTAAAACCAAGTACATAATGTATATAATTGACTGTTTCTTCACAGTTGACGATGCCTGGCCTCGAACTCCATGGGTGGTAATCATCGTGTTGTCTGTCGCCGTGTTCGTCTGCGCTTTAGCTGTTCTGTGCGTCTGTCTGTACCTATGTAAGTATATTCTTAGACCTATATAAAAATATAACCCTTGGACGAATCAACCCACTGTAAAATTTCCCAACATTTTACTTTTTACAATATTCAACTGTTAAATACAGCTGGTCTTCCAAAAGTATCTGTCAGCGCTAGAAATCAAATAAGACTCTTTATATTTGAATTGTTCATTGAACCATAAAATAATATTTTGCAATAATATTTATTTCCAAGGAGCATACTATTAGAACAGCTTGCATGTTCACTGTTCGTCAGATATTTTTTTCTAATATTACAGGTTGTTTAAAAAAAAGTCTCACATTACTTAACTGTTGATAATCATTACCACTTTTTACTACTACTTTACTATAATATTATTATATAATTTATTTCTTACATTACTACTTTATCTTTGACAGACAACACTTATCAACGCAGAAAAGAAGCAGAACAGCAACAAAAGCGTGTTCTAGAACAAGACATGCAGCTCCAACGTCTGCGCAGCGCGCCCGGCGGCAACGACAACATAACGATGGCGTTTAACCCGCACTACGGCAGCGAGAGCATCTTACCGCAAGGCATCGACGTGAGGGGACTACCGCAAGTGTCACGGGAGAGTCTGAAACTAGTCAAGTAAGTATGAAACTATTTTTGATAATAGATGGCGTTAGTAGAAATATCTTGAAATAGATAAATTAAACCTTAATGTAGCACAGACTTAAGATATTGGAGGTAGAGTAAAGAGTTCAGAGTAAGCGGAAAACAAGATAATTCTGTTGATTTACCGAATTTGTTACACTCTCCATTCATAACAAGTAGACATCAATCAATCAATCGATCATTTTATTTGCAAGCAATGTGGTACATTTAGGTGTTACAATATTGCAAAATCCTCACATCACACATACTTCACCGATTTTTTTTTTAAATTCCTGTGTTCCCCACAGCACGAAACACTTTGAAATAATTAATATAGGTAGCCTACTGTTTTGAAATATCTAAAAAAGGAAGCCAGTCATATTTTTTTTTGTCATTTAAAAATCAAACAGGACAGAAAACTCCTGCAACTTTAAAGGCGCTGTCTAATTTTCTTATTTTGTCAGCTTTAATTCCGGATCTACTCTTCCTGTCCATATAATCTAGGATAATGCAATCAATTGTATTTAAACTATAAAAAAAAAATCTTGTTTTAAATATAGTTCGAGTCGAAAATTTCCTATTATAATTGATTTAATCGACGATACATTATGTCAAGTATTTCTTCCGTTTGCCCCAGGGCTCTCGGCCAGGGTGCGTTTGGAGAAGTGTACCAGGGGCTGTACCGGCACCGAACCGGCGACACGCTGGAGATGCCGGTCGCCGTCAAGACGCTGCCGGAGCTCTCCACCGGCCAGGCAGAGTCCGACTTCTTGATGGAAGCAGCTATCATGGCCAAGTTCAGTCATCCGAATATCGTGCATCTGATTGGCGTGTGCTTTGATCGACATCCGAGGTTCGCAAAACTTTGTTATCTGCATTTATGTTAAGTTATTAAAAAAGGACGACCTCCGTGGTCGAGTGGCGTACACACCGGTTTTCAAGGTGACGTCAGCTCTGAGGTCCCAGGTTCGATCCCTGGGCGGGTCAATATAGAAAAACACTTTTCTACATTGCCTCGGGTCTGGGTGTTTGTGGTACCTTCGTTGTCTCTGGATTCCATAACACAAGTGCTTTAGCTACTTACTTTGGATTCGGAGCAATGTATGTGATGTTGTCCACTTAATCTAAATCTAATCTAAAAATCTATTAAAAGGATTTTAATATTTCTGTGCCTTTCATCCAAATCTGAGGAACTGTTCAGGCGAGATTGAATACAAATATCTATCCAAATTTTTACATTTAAAAAATTAGTTAGATAAAACCTTTAGCCAACACGCCTCTGGATTTCCACCCACCAGGTTCATAGTCCTGGAACTGCTAGCTGGTGGCGACCTGAAGAACTTCCTCCGTGAAAGCAGACCGAAGCCGGAGCGAGCCAGCGCCCTCACCATGAAGGACCTGCTGCTGTGCTCCATCGACGTCTGCAAGGGATGCCGGTATCTTGAAAGCAAGAGGTTCATCCATAGGTAGGTTGTGTTACAGTACTTAAGAGCGTCCAACTCGCGCGGACTGGCAATGTCTTATTGCTAGAAATTGTTCGTGTCTGTTCCTAAAATAGATGGTACGTAAATTAATAATGAGTGTACCCATTATCCACCACTCTCCTTGCAGGTTTGACATTAGAAAAAAACTACTAGGATTCTATCGCGGTTTATTTTGATTTTAGTTCCCAACGTTTCGACGCCTTTGCCGGTGTCATGGTCAAGGGGAGTCTGCCCATCTATCTAACTATGTCTAACATTCGCGTGAACCTCAGAAAACAATACTGTTTGACATCGAAAGACACAATTTTTCGTGTTTTTCGGTCCCAATGTCTACATCCCTCCCGAATTTCATCCTCGTATCTTTTATCCATATCAAGAATCATAAAGCTTTGGGGTGTCTCTAGCCACGTATCGTCTGACTTTTTCCGTACCTGCCAGGGACATAGCGGCCCGCAACTGCCTGCTGACGTCACGCGGGCCGGGCCGCGTCGTGAAGATCGCGGACTTCGGCATGGCGCGCGACATCTACCGCTCCGACTACTACAAGAAGGGCGGGAAAGCCATGCTGCCGATAAAGTGGATGCCTCCAGAAGCTTACATTGACGGCGTGTTTACGATCAAAACTGATGTCTGGTAAGTGGGGAAAAATAAGTAATTAATGTTTTTACAGGTTTTGGAGAGATTTTGTTTTAAATTATGCATCTTTCACGGTTTCGTGATATACACGGGCTCTATATAGGCGGACTGCCTTTCAACTGCATTCCGACTGCACATTTTTAGTTTGAATGCATTTAATACAACAGCAATAAAACCGTACCAGCACGTCGATTCTGTAAAATTAAATCAACAACTCGCATCTCACATCGCTATTCACTCTCACTTCGCATAAGTTTCAAATTTCGAATGCGAAGTGAGCGTCGAAGTGACCAGGGAATTACCTTACTGAATGCCACTTCTACTACTACTACACACTACTTATCACTTATCATAATACGTCATCTCATACTTTATCCGTCTAAATCTCACGGTTTATTTAGTTCAACTCGCTGACACGCTCGTTAGTGCATCAACCGAGTTTTTAGAATGCCAATCAAGAAACTTACAGCGGATTCAGATTCGAAGTTTAGAACGAGGTCTTACAGAATCAACAGGCAGGCTGGAAAACCCTCATAATAATATTACATTTAAGGTACGTCACAAAAAAGGGACACATATTGCTTTACTTGAATAATTATGATCCCAGGTCATTCGGCGTGCTGCTGTGGGAGGTTTTCTCTCTGGGCGTGATGCCTTACACAGGCTGTGCTAACAGGGAGGTCATGGAGATGGTGTCCGGAGGAGGTCGGCTAGAGAAACCTTATGGTAAGTTCATTTCAGCAACTCAAGGCTTTGTAGGTGTTGACTGGTTACCAGGATACGGAAATCCGTTGGACATATCCCACGGATTTTCGTTGGTGGTAACTTAGACTTATGTAACTTCCCCACCCAATCATCTGCCTGGCTTTTTCCCAATCTATGTTGGGATTGGCTTCCAGTCATGCTGGATTTATCCGAGTATCGTATTTTACATGGAGCGACTGTGTGTATCTACGTGAAGCATACAGAGATATTGTATTTAATACAATATGATTTCTGCTGTCTAAAATTAATATGACAAGATGCCAAAAAAAATATTTTTATTAGAAATAGCAGAAAAGAATGTGCGATTTTGTTTTTTAAAGCAACGAATATCAACAATAATAATACCGGCCTGTAAATGTCCCACTGCTGGGCACAGGCCTCTTCTCATATCTACTATAGAAGGAATGAACATTGATCACCACACTGGCTCACTGCAGGGCGATTACAGATTGCAATTTTTGGAATCTAGGTTTTCATCATTGATCCTGTTTTAATATAAAGTATATTTTTGATGATGGGCAAACACAAATAATATATTATTTTACTATACAGGATGTCCACAAGAAATCTACAGGCTAATGTGTGAATGTTGGAACCCGACGCCCAGCGAACGACCTTCTTTCGCCCACATGTACGAACGAATGCAGCGGTTCATCCAGGTAGGGATACGAGCCTAGAATAATATAATAAAAATACTTAAACATAACGAAACCTTAACATAGCTGTCCCGCCTGTAGGCAGTAGTTAAACAATGGAAATAGTCGTATGAGTTTGGGTCACTGTGGTGAAGACATTTGACAGACAAGAACTTGCTTTACCGGATCTAGCTGCTACGAGGGGTGCCTCGTAGCAGCTTAGCAGGTGGTGACCTGCACTCTCCAGGACTTGATGGAGGCCAACGAGCATGCCATCATCATCAGACACGTAAAGAAGAAAAAGAATATAAATAGTTATGGACGTTCTTAGAAATCTTTTTCCTTTACTTTCAACTTAAAAATGGTCAGATCTATTTAAATTGAATGAAGCCTGAATATTGAATACTGGCTTGAACTTGCGACTCTGCTGTTTTTTTGGAAAACTTGGCATAAGTCGTTTTACATTATATTTTTGACCTGGTTGTAATCTTCATGTTCCACTTCCTGGTGAAGCCACAGGAGTATGCTGGACCTCCACTGGCTAAAATTACCGAAGTGCTCCTCCCTTCCTTTCCACCGGGAACCAGGCAAGAACGCATTTTGGAACACAACCTCAACAAGCCATATTTTTGCTGGAGCGTTCCATACGGGAGGCTTCTGTTCAGCAGTGCACGTCTGATGATGATGATGATGATGATTACTCTTTATGTCTATATCCTCTTTACGGCACAAAAGCTTGAAGAACGAATTTACAGAGACTCTTTGGTCGGGTAATATTTAGATCCAGCCCACTCTTGCTCTCCACTCTCAGATTGTTCTATATCTCTGGCTTCTCTGGCTGGAGGCCCTTTAGGTTTCGCCAAATGTCCGAAACAATAAAAGCCTACGCTCAGGCTAACTTCAGTAGACCTCATAAAAAAAAACTATTGGTGATCGGGAGTGGTGTTGCCACTGTCTATAATTTTTACCTATTATTTGTAAGTTTTATAAAGAAATATTAATGAGTTTAAAATAATTTATATCAAACAGGACCCAGCGATAGTAAGCGCGCCTCTACCAATAGTACGTTCCCTACTACCGCCACACACGGAGGTCCAGACCAACGCTAACGGCCCACAGGTAAGTTATAATGACGTTTTATACTAAACACCAATCAGGAGGCGTTGTTCTTGATATAATACCATATTCTACCAGAATGGTAGTTTTTGGTAGAAATTGGTAGAAAATTGTAAAAGGTGGAAATATGATGATATAAATCACTATTTATTGTGTAGTTTGTGAAAGATAAATATTACTTCTTATTTTTTCATTGTGTAAATATTACATTGTCAATAGTATAAGTTTCCTACACACTGTAGTTTAATTTAATATTGAGTTAAATACTTTACTAACACACTTTTCAAGATACATAAATACTAATTAAGTTTAATAATAACTTCGGTTTTTTTACTATTCATTACTTTTACACAGTAATTTGCCACATAGAAAAGTATGTTGTCTTCTTGCAATTAATTTTTTTATTTTTATTTATATTAAACGACTTATAAATCGACGATTAATAAATCAGAACAACGCCTCTAAAATAATTTTACAAAAATACTCTAATACAAACTTCCCCCATCTGCGCCCTAATAAAAATCAAATAAAAAATCCAAAACAACTAATTTGTAACAACATTTTTCTCTTTTTTCCCAATGTTTTCGCTCTGGCTACTAGAAGCAAGTAAATGGATTTTTTTTTATTAAACAAATACATTACATTAATTTTTTATTCGATGTTAGAAGACCCGAAAGCCCGTGCTTTTAAAATCGCATGTAAACTAAGTTTTTGTTTTTCAATCTACCTGCATTCCTGAATGAAGTCGCGTAGATTTAGATCCCTACTTGTAGCTAGAAAGAGATTCATTGGAATGTGAAAAAAACATTAATCGCATGATCACGACACAAATACTGGATACTAATAACATATCCACTGATATTTTTTCCTACTAGCGATAGAATTTTGAACATAACGGCCATTTTTATAAAAAGTCCGCAGATGAGATAAAAAAATTGACTGTCAATTTTAAATCTCTAGTAGAAAAAACGGAAAGTTTATAAAAAATGGCAGTTAATTTGCCAAATTCCTGTCTCTGGTTGAGAAAAAACTCTAATAGATTATTAATGCCAGCCATCTTGTTTTTTTCTAACCCGCCATCTTGATTCCATTTCAAAGAGTCTCTAATAACGGTTTCAGAAACTTATGTGTTTACTTGCCTAGTAGCTATAGCGGAAATCTATTACCTATATCTATTTCTTTTACTACCTTTGTCCCTGCTACTGGGTTTTGTAAATTAACTATTAATAGTATTGAAATTAATTAGTTTGTTTGAAGACCTATTTTTACGAAACACAGTAGTATGCACGCTTAGAAATCAAAGTGAAACACAGGGAGATTATTAGTCGACAAATTGTCCTTAGAAGAGATTTCCACGATCTTTTTGAAGGTGTTCCCCCATAAGTTCAATTAAGATACGGCCTACTATTTAAATTATTCCAACAATTAAAAAGTTTTTTCCATAAAAGCAATTTCATATTTTTACCTATATATAAATCCAAGACTTTGAGCTGGATTCGTCTTTTTAGTCATCTTAAAGACCATCACTACCGGAATATTTTTACCACAGAACCTCATATTTCTGCATTTGGCTTTTGCCTCTGAGTCCTTAATACTTTAAAAATAGTTTCAAAGGATATCCCTTGTCTAATTTTTTTACTGAGGCAAGCACCTGCCTTTTACTACACTTTCTACCGAAGCCTCCTTCTTTTTAGATTAGTCGATAGTCAGTTTTTATACCTGCCCAAAACGTTGCCAAATTGATGGATCTTTAGCGATTCAACCAATACGCTTCCTTCTAGTTTGTTGGGAATCCAGAAACCCAAGCTCATTTTAAGAGAAGTTCTCTCATTTTAAGAAGCCCATAAAATCTGTCGAAAAAGATCATGGAATTCATAGTTAGTATGAAATCTCCTTGTGCGATCGTGTGCGTGTACTGAGCGTGGCATGTTGGCAGCGAGCGCCGGCGTGCGACTACCTCGTCCCGATGTCGCCGCAGGACAACCCGACGGCGAACAATAGGTAACGCCTTTTTATACCCTGAGGATACTGGCAGGATATTAGTCACATGGTTTGTGAAAAACCTAGGTCTTCTGCCTAGCCTTTTCCCAAGCTATGTTGGGGTCGGCTTCCAATCTTACCGGATTTAGCTGAATACCGTATTTTACATGGAGCGACTGCCTATCTGACCTCCACAACCTATTGCTAGGTAATATAGTATTCCATCATAGTGAAAAACCTAGGTATAAAGAAATTGTGATTAAAAGACTCCTTAGTGAAAATAGAAGTCGACACTACCAGTTCAAAGAAGAAATACTTGCTGGTAAAATCAAATCTTTGGGTACCGGTAATAAAATACAAGTCAAGATACAATTAAGTATATTCCTTGGTGAAAATCATTTAACGGCTTAAAAATAGACAGATAAATTTGCGATTTACGAAAATTAAATCGAGATAGTGTCACTGTTAGCGGATAAAGAAATAATAAAGAAATCATAAGTTGAGGATTACTGGATCCTGAAAATCTAAAGCTATCATACAAACATTTTTTTTTTAAATTGGATGCCAAGTAGTTAGGTACAACGATATCTACAACTGAAACAAAAACAAAAGGAATTCGGGATAGGATTAATCCCGTTATGAACTATATCTTGAAGTGATGACACCAATAGTTTTTCGATCCTTCTTAATTCTATATCATTGATTAACCTACCAGTATCCTCTCGTACTAATTACTCAGCTACTTCTAAATCTAACCTATATGTGGCACCTCCTTCACAGATCGATGTCGTGTAATCTATAGTAACAAAATCTTTTAACTGTCACATTTTAGTCAAAATTGTCTCAAAATACCTTACAAATAGTTTTCGTACAAGTAATTGATCTCTACTAGCTCTATTGATGGCCACCGTAATTATTTCTATAATTAATGGTTTTTAAATAGGGCCTTCTTTTTTAACGAATAATTTTTTAACCTTGTCAGTTTGTAACGTTATTTTCTGGAATCTAATCACAATGACAGTAGTTGATAATAGTAGAGTACATAAAAATCTGTTAGTAAACCAGAAATGTTTTCGGATTTTATATCCCGAAAATGTCATAGATTTGGGTCTTGGGAAAATTTTGACTTCAAACAAATCAGTAACAAAGTATGGAACTGCTTTAGACAGACTGAGCAGTGGCAGCATGCGCCGATTTCCTTACCAACAAACATTCTCCAATAAAAATAAATTATATAAATCAATCAATAAATAATTCTCTAAAATTGACGATTTTCTTTAAATGTTTCTTATTTTGTCAGTTGCTTTGATAAAAAATATTAATGTTAGAAACTATGCCTATAGAAAAACAATGATAGAATATAAAACTTTAATTGTAAAATCTGATACCTTATAATAATATCTTGGGACAATCACTGATCAAGATTTACTATTTTAAATTGTTGCTTCAAACAAGTTAAACTATATAATTATACTAGCCACAGAAAGAAGAGACCACTATTTCTAAATGGAATATTAGAAGCAAAGTATGTTAAAAATGTGTACTGTATTCTAAGACACCATTGATAAACGGTGAATGAAAACATGGTGAGGAAATCTGGATACCAAAAAAGGTTATCTGAAATCACCAACCCGCAATGAGCAAGCGTGGTGATCAATGCTCATACTTCTCTATAAGGAAAGAGGCCTGTGCACAGCAGTTGGACATTTATAGGCCGGTATTAAAATCAATAATAAATAATTATACAAAATATAAGTACATAGTTAGACATTTTGCAATAAATCGTCAAACTTATTATCAAAGCAACAGGACAAATTGTCACTTCAAAAAGCTTCTTAATCTTGCACAATGAATGTCTAGCCACCTTACCTACAAGAAGTCCATTCCGAACCATTGTTATAGCCCAACGGAACCGCTGGTACATCATAGCATATCGCCAACGGTGGCACAGGAACCAGACACGGAGGATTTACCATATCCACCTCCTGTGAAAGGTAATTTACATTTAAATAAAAATAGGAAAATAACCGCCATTTTAGCTGTCATTTTCCATGTGGCAGTTGACAGGCGGCCATTGTTATTCCTACCTTTATTTAGATTACCTACGTTTTTTAACACGTTAACTGCGCTATGGGAATCACCGAAACTGTTTTTTGAAGTTACTAAACACAAGTTTGCCCCTTTTGATTTTATTCAGGGCACTGACTAAAAATACCTAATTAATCATAAGATGCTGTATCCCAGTAAACGTGTTCCTACTTTTTTGTAAGTTAAGTATTTTAAGGATTTGATATCATCTTAAAGGTAAATAAAACAATTTGACAACAATAAACCCTTGTGATGTATGCAAAATTGAATGCCCCCACCAACTTGCAAGCATGTAGGATGTATCAAATATCAACCTATGTATAGTAATTCCCACCGGTCACGACACAATGCATCGTGTATTTTTACCTATAGGTATCTATGTACAAATTGTTCTACACATTATCAAAAAATTATCTTATTATCTAAAGCAATTAATGACTCATTTTTATCGACACGTCAATACTTTATCATACGATCAGTACGATTAAAATGGCATATCAGGCCGTATCATATTTTGATCAACGAAAAATGGTAAATCAATCTCTTGCAAGTTCGGAAACAACAGTCTCTCCGTCCCTTGATCAAGCTGGCCCGAGCCGTCAAACTAGCAATAAAAACAGCCTTCTTTTGTTGTTTGCCTTTATTAAAATTGTCAGCAACGTAAACTATTAAGTCGAGGTCCAAATTCCACTGAGGGTGGTCTTATTGTACGTTACTGACGTAGTTAGTTATTCTATAGCTCTGGTTGGAGACCCTTATGGTTTTGCCAAAAGTGCTGTGAAGCGGTCAAACATTCAAGCTAATTGAGGTACAATACCAGAATTGAACTGGATGTCGGAAACACGATCAAGTCAAGACAGTTGCGGCATAACACAAGTGTTAGTGTCGTAAGCGCAATTTTCGAGAAGCCTATGGCCAATACCTTTAATGAATCTACTCAAGGGATGTTTAATTTTTCAATATTCAATGTATTTTTTAAAAACCTTAATATTAATATGGGTTGCACATTACTAGTATTTTTGTTAGCTCGTAGTGCTAAGCTAAATGCGTGTAAAACGACTGGGTTTTTGTCGGCAATGAAATTCGTGGATTTCCGGCAATCACATGATTGCAAGTCCGACGCTTTAGCCAAAGATTACCGCTAAAATTACGTCTGAACTGATCGATGGTTATTTTAAGGTTGTATGGTATGCTCACCTGTTGTATTTTTAACAGCATCACAAGGCTATGGCAACTTACCAACTGTCCTACGAAGCAGCGGAAGCTTAACAAGGCGCGATGTCTCCGCCTCCGTCGCAGAGACAAAGACAAGCACAAAGTTTCTGCAGTCTAACTCTACGGACAGGTAATGTATATTTACTGCACGGATAGTCGAGTGGTATAGGTCACCACGCTAATTACCACTGTGCGCGACGTGCTGCGGGCTCGATCCCCGCATGGGACAAGCATTTGTGTGATCCACAAATGCTTGTTCCAAGTCTGGGTGTTCTTTGTGCATGTGATTTGAATGTTTGTAAAACCCCCGCGACACAAGGATTAAATTCCTTAGTGCGGGCGTCGTTTGTTATATATAAAAAAAAAAACTGAAATGACTGCCTCGTTGGTCTATGGGTCGGAAGCGAAACTGCAGTACACGAGGTCTCGGGTTCGATTCCCGGATCGGGCGAAAAATATTTACTGAGTTTAGAAATTCTCAGTACCGCTCGGAATTAGGAAGTGTGGCGTTATTGACACCCTCGTGCCTCGGAAAGCACGTAAAGCCCTTGGCCCGTCCCATCGGACTATGAGAGTGAAGAAACAGAGATGAGAGAGTGCACTTGTTTTTGTACAAGCACTTGTGGACTATAATATCTCCTGCATATATGGCTGATCTCACTTGAGAAATCAGATTCAATTTTTGAAATCCAAGTTTCCTCACTATGTATTCCTTTGCCGATTGTCAATGATGTCTTAGAATAATTAAGAAAGTATGTTATATAAATTTGTCAGATTCACATTGGTACATACCTGTACAGGGTTCGAACCTGTAACCTCGTGCATATAAATCCGTTCATTGAACCGCAAAAACACCACGACAATTTTAAAGTAAAAGCTCCATCTAACACCAAACTTTTCCCAGAAAAACAAGAAGGAATACTATAATAGAAGATAATGAATAATGACTTCTGTACCAGGTTGCTTAGCTCAGTGGAGGGTCCATCAGTGGACGACGAGATAGTTTCGGATGCCGACGACAAGCCCGTCATATGGGAAACCTCGTTTACGGAGCCGCCGCGCAAGACAACGCCGCGACAGAGCATCGACAATGGACCAGCCGTGAGTAATCTTGTTTCTATGTTTCTAGAAAATTGTTAGAAGATCAGTCATGGATCTTGGAGGCTGCTTTTCTGTTACATTTATTGAAATAAATTAGGTTTTATATTTTTATAAAGAACAAAGAAACATTAACATGCACATTTTTTGTGGCTACTGTTGCAACTCAAACGCAAAATAGTCGTTTTTTAAAAGACGCTTTGTTATTCAATTATTCCATTATAAGTTTTTTGATATTCAACTTGTGTTTTGCAGTATGATCTTATTAGCAATAACATCTTTCTTACAGGTCGAAAAACTGATTAGCATTACCCCAACCTCACCGAAACCGCCTGAAAACGTTTTATCGAAAGCCATAGAAGCAAATGTGATAGACAAAACGAACCATAAGAACGCACTCGTACCGGACCGGAAAACTGCACCAATCGCTTCCCCAGATCCACCACGAATAAACGCATGGGCCAATGAAATAATTAGATACCCACCGAAACCAAAACCTCTATGCCTAGACGCGGCACAACTCGAGCAAAACCTAAACGCACTAAAAAAAAATAGCGGATCTGTCAACTTGACAACCATGAACATTTTGCCGCCATACATAAACGTAGTGACGCCAAACAAGTTGTCGGAATCGAAAACGATTCAAATCGATCCGAAAAAGGCAGTTATTGACGATTTACCGAAAGAAGTTGAACCAAAAGAGGAAAAGGGGAAGTTAAAACAGTCGAATTCAGCGGCTAGCTTGCTCAACGGACCGATGACTGACGTGCCGTACGCGGACAGTGACAACGCGTCTTCGAGCTCCAGTAGCATCCAGTGCAAGAAGTTTGACGATATGAATATAGTGATCAAACAGGGTAGCAATGGCGAGTTCGTCGGGGACTCCGAAATTAGCTGTTAAATGCTTCGAACACAGGTTGTGTATGCACTGTGCCACCGTGACACTAAGTGAAATGTTACTTATTATTAGTTGTAAATAAAAAGAAATGGACTTTATCGTGATAGTAATAATAAAATATTTATTTTGACATTTGTATTTTTATCGATACGTGTATAAAGTGTTTCTTTCGTTAAGGAGAGTAGTTTATTTGACGAGGTGGCTTCCTAATTGCTTTTAGTCATAGTTTATTGTTGCTCAATTAGCTCAATGTTTTGCAAAAATATATTACCTAGATGAAATAAAACAATTAGTTTTTCTACTTAGATATTTTATCGGAAAATCAGTTGTGTAATTTTAAATGAAATTTTTGTAAATACTGGGCTTCATAGCTATTTTTTTATACGATTTGGTATTTCTAATTTTTGCCAATGTTGAGGATATTACGACTATTACGTAAACGGTACATTTGGTCTCAAATATTTGTACAATCGTTTGCGATTTAGACCCAATTTTACACGAATTTAAACAAATTTATACACAAAATACATTCGTTTCAAAATTTGAGATCGAATGCGATCAAATGTGGAACTTACATATTTCGAAAAACAAACGCACAGGCCAATACATTGCTTCTAAAAATATAATAATATAAATTAACGTAAGGCCACGTAACGAATTAATGTTCTTTTTTGTTAAATTTTCAGGGCTTTTCGTTGAATTTTATAAAGAAAAGATTTATAAAAAATATCCTACAAACTTACGAAAATCGTAACGTTTTTTCTGTATTTTACAAGAAATTAAATGACGGAAGGCCCTCTCATTCCTAGAATAATTAGGTACTTAGTAGTATTGCTTAAAATGTTTGTAAATAATATAAAAAGTGTAGAGTTTGTGTACATCCGCCCTTATAACATAAAGTACGAGATATAAATATTACGTTTCACGTAGATCTATGTAAAATATATGGAATATGTATTTTGTTTGTAAAAAAGTTTATGTGATGTTAAATAAGAAGATTCGTAATTTTTTTCATTTAGTGTTACCGCATTGTTAGATCAGACATATATTAATATACACTTAGTGAATATAAAAAAAAATAGTTTTTATTATATATGTATGAAATTAAAAATGTGTTAATCCACATGAATGCTTTAATTACTGTAAGATAGAGTAAGATAAGGGTTTTTTTTCAGTCTTAGTAGTGCCATTTTTTTATTTACTGCCTACCTACTTCACGTGCATTTAGTTTTGTTTTAGGCATGAAATGACAGGGTATCATGGTAAATTTCCTTTTTTCGTAAAACATGAAACTCTTGTAAGCCAAAGAAAATTTTATTGTGCCAAATAATGTTTGAATAAATAAATATTTTATGTCTGCAACACCGGATTTATAGGTCAGTGGGGCTTTAAAATGTGACCAATTTCCATGAGTTATTGTTTACAGATTTTAAATTAAGAAGAATTCAAATAAATCGCTACATATTGTAAAATGACAGTTGACCGCTTGAAAAACGGTGCAAGTCGTAAAACTGAACTACAAATTATTTAAAATGTTTCCTTATAGCGAAAAATGTGGACGAAAGTATACCTTTTGTTTGTACTAGGTATACAAAATTAAATGTAACCTACTTTAACGTAGGTACTATCGAATATTTTACATAGTTTTAAATATAAATAATAATGTATAAAAATTATAATGTACAGTTACAAAAACATTTATTTGAAATTGTATTTTTCTGTGCAGTTATACATATTGTAACATAAAGATTTTTGTGTAATTGCTCAATGTTTTAAGTTTGCCATATTTTAGCAGTACCTACCCTTTTTTCATGTTATTTTTTTAATCTATTTTAGAGTAAAAAACCCTGTTGATAATTTGATGAACTATTCAAATTAAAAAAGTCAATCACAGTCGAATCGACTTTAAATTAATAAAAAACAAAAATATTTTTTGACGAATAACGTTTTATCGTCACTGACCTTGCTCAATTTAGAAATTACTTTTGATCTAGATTTGAATCTATTTAAACCTTTTTTTAATAAAAATGTGTAATGTGGTTGTGAAGTAAGTATAGTTACGGATGGAAAAAAGAAAGACAAGTCAAGAGTTCCTTTTTATTGAAAAAAAAAATCGAGTGACTATGAAATGTTATTCTTCAACCTTTTAGGTTTTAAAGTAAGTTTAAAACAACGAAAATGGAATAATATTACATGAAACGGACGTTCTTATTTTATTTACAAAATGTGTATTTAATTTATTGTATCCTCTTGTATTAAGTACCTAATGTATTGCTAAAATAATTAGTAATGGCACTTTATATATTATATGATATATAAAATACGAATCAAAATGTAAAATTTATAAAATAACAATAAAACAAAAAAGTGTAATTGATATTCAAAAATAAAATCATTATTAATAAATGTATAAGTTGTTTGATTTATACTTGAATTGTATAATATCTTTCCCGGGTAGGAGGCGGTTATCTCGGAAAAATACCCTATTTCCTTACTTCGAATCTAAGCTTACCCTACAAATTGGTCAGCATTTTAACCTTGAAACAGATAGTTACTTGCGGCATTTTTTGTGGACCTATAGAGAACGATTCCAGGATTCACTGTTTGTTATAGACAATTATCTCAAAGGCATGCAGCGTTTTTGACGAAAGCTAGCTTATTTTTTTGTTCTAACATTAATAATTCTATCGAAACCAAATCTAGAAGCTATTTTATGCCTGAGTGTCATAATAGCGTATGGCTCTAAGGGAAAAAAATACTTAAATACCTTCCCTGTCCCGTCAGAAGACACAATAGTTAAACAATGGAAATGTTCATATGTGACACGGGACAGTGAAAGGGTTAAAATACGCGACGTGCCTCGCCGAGGCCATAATGTAACGTCGGTTGTGGTTTATTCTGCTTCTTCTTCTGTCTCTAATTAATGAAGGTCGGACACTTACCAGCTGCTGGAATCTATCTCAATATTTTGGAAGGTGGAACAGTTTAATTAAACTCGTCTTCGCCCCGCGACTTTGCCCGTCATAATTATTTTGCTACCTAATGCGAATGATAAGAGCCGGTCCACACGGCACGTTGCGTTGCGTTGCGTCGTCGCAACACAAATATTTCGACACATAGCCGGAAACACAGGCGCTACGCCATCGCAGCTTTACTACGACGCAGTCTTAACGTTTCGTCGGCGCAGCGGACGCTCAGTTGCGGCAAGCATTTTTCGTGTATCCTCCCAATCAACGCACAAGCAAGCGCTGCCGCTCGACGTCGCAATGAGAACATAGGGTCCCGCTTCGTCTCGGGGGTTGCTGTCCGTCATGTGTGCGTTGCATCGACGCATGAACATGTGAACACTTTGGTTATTTGTATGTAATAACAACGCAACGGCAGCGCTGCATTGACGCAACGATGACGCAACGCGCCGTGTGGACCGGCTCTAAGAGAGGGTATTAAGCCTGGGGCGTTTATTTCGGACTAGCGCTAGTCCGCGATTTCACTCTCGTAAGTTTTCCCCCTTACCGTTAGTTTTCAATTGTTTTTCATATTTACACTGCAATTCGGGACGATGAATCCAAAAAAGTAAAGATGATAAAAATTGGGATGTGGATTGGGACATGTGGGAGTTGAAATGACGCACGTGTTTGGGGGGAGGGTGAAATTACAAATATGTGGGGGTGGGCGAAAAAAACCGGGTTGCACTCCGGGAGTGCCGGCAGAAGTGAAAACTAGCAAATAAAATAACATTAATAGATGCACTTTGTTCAATTTCCATATTTTAAACACTTAATATACACGAATTTTACAAGTACAACACACAGTCAGTCGAGCCATCAGCAGTCACCATCCGTGGATGTGCGTAGCAGGCTGTAGTACAAACACACACGCACACTCGCGCAAGTGCCCTGCGCCGCTTTTTTACCCATCCCAAAGTGCATAACGCCGCTAAAGAAGTTTTCTCTTCAAAAAATGACACTGGCACCCATTGACATTTTTTTCTATGCGGAAAACGGATGACATCTCATAGTCGCGAGAGCGTCCTGCGCGTCTTAGGTATTTTTGATCATAGTGTCAGGGGTCATGTGACTGATCAAAATACCTAAGAAAATACCTAAGTGGTAAGCTAAATATTTGTTTGTGTAGGTACTTGTTACACGTCTGTAGTGCAACGGGTGGGATTCGAACCCGCGACCTCATCATTGTAAGTCCGAATGCGCTGTAAGAACGTATTCGAGCGTCTTGTCACCGGTACCTTATTGCCGTGGCTGGGAAAGTTTCATCCTGTTATGTTCAATGACCTAAATAATAGGCCTGTAGGCCCTGTAGCCCTATATTTATATATATACGCTTACGTGCGATGAACCCAAGGATTGCACTAAGTAACAAGGAAAGATTAAAAATAAAGCAGACAACATAATTTTAAACTTTTTGTTTATTCGTTTCCTATTTAAATAATATTTTTACAAAACTCTAAACATCAATTATGTTTTACAAATCTTAACGCTCCTAGCGTTTATGGTACAATTATCGCGCTCATTTAAATAAAGCCAGGCTTACTATTTATAGTAAATTACTACTCAAAATTGAGTTAACAAACTTACAATTTTAACACAGCGATCGCCATTTTGATTTAAGGGTTCATAAAACCAGTGGCCAACTCTGTGTTAATGTTGCAAGTGTTAATAAATCTTATAATTAGATAAATAATATTCCAGCAGACTTGTTTGAGTTAGAATTTATAACACTCTTTACATAAAAATATTTAAACACTAAAACAGAAATGATATTAAGTACCTTTTTAGAGACAATTGTAATTGTATTAAAAGATACAGATTTGTTATATTTTTATGTAAAGAGACTAAGCGGTATCATAAAATTATGCTTAAATCTTTATTATGTTTGTCTTTAGCCTGGCAAAACTTAACAATGCAATTATTAGGACGTATTTTCACAGCAATTATTAAAAAAATAGCAAAAAATACTGCGTTCAGCTACTAGTGTAATCTGGAAACTTTATACACACAAAAATAATAATTTGTTCAGTAAAATTGAGTATTCAAACGTAAACATACTCAATTAATACAAAAATGACAAAAGAATATATTGTTCTCCATTGTGTAATGTAGATAATATAATGTGATGTGGTATTGCACTATAGAAAAACTACTACAACTAAAAAGTTTCAATACTAATAAATAACATCGATGTATGAATGATATGAGCAATATAAAGATTTTTTTATAATAATATCTACATTTTTCTAATGGACAATAAGAAAAGAATACATACACTTTTAGTGGTAAATAATAAAGCCAATTCTTAATATACTGCAGGCATTATTAATTAAATCACATTTAATTATTATTTAATATTTTATCCTAATTAATTCTTAATTTAACAAGAAAATAATATTTTACAAAGAGAATCAAGAAGTTCTTTAGTATAAAATATAATAATTAAAAAAAGCGATGCGCTCATTTACATAAAGGGTTTCATTTTGTGCGGTATAACCTAAAAATTGTAAAAAATTGCATCGCTCCCAAATTATGAACATTAGATCGTCAAATTATAAAAAAAAAAAGACTTTTTTAATCATTCGACAACATTAAAAAATCAAGAGGTTATTTTCTGTATTTGGCGGGAAAATCATATTTATTTGAAATGTCAATTTAACGTGCAGAAAGTAAATTCTGTTTTGATTTGGATTTTAATCATTTTGACTGCATTGCATACGATTGCATAACATAAATAATGTTTTCATTAAGTATAATCAATAATATATTTTTGTTGTTTTATTTTTGTAATTTAATAAATATTTTAATCAAGGAATAAACAAAAATAAACAGTTTTTTTAAGTTCATTTCTAATTTAAAAGTAGCAATTAAACTTGCATACTTAATTTAGTTATTTTAAAGTATATTTTTATTTCATGTTTTAAATTATTTTACGGTGTTTTTTGATTTAGTTATCAACTAATTTATGGAATTCCATAATTTTATATTTTTTAGAAAAACTCCAAATACAGATCGTTCCTCGTAAGTGTTGCAATATCGAAAAGTTGTCGAATAAAAATAAACGAAGGCTACTAGTCTAAAAACTGTACTTGATTTTGTAAACTTTACGATATTATAACACGCTCACTTCACAACGGTCGACTAACCGCAGACTAAATAACAATTAGAAAATTTTCTGCTCTTACCACGCGTACCACTAATCTCGTTAGTATCGGTACAAAATCGATTAACGTTACCAATTACTATGAACACACTGCGCTGTATCAAATTTGTATCGATACAAAATCGACTAACAAAAATCAAGAGATCATTTGACAGTTAAACTAATTTGACGTTAGTCGATTAGTAGGAAATTTGACACTTGTATCGATACAAAATCTACAAGACTAGTCTAACTCAATACAAACGCGGTTATCACAAGTCGTGTCGACATTATCGTTAGAAGTCGTTATCACTAGACGCGTCATAGGCCTCGCTGATCTGGTCCGGGGGCGTGGGGCGGAGCCCTGGGTACGCCAACACCGGGCCGTGGAAAGATTGCGAGCGGAGCACACTGCTGAAAACATTGTAAACTTATATTAAAAATACGGAAAACTTATTAAAAAGATACTAAATTTATTATTTCATTTGTAATTGTTTTTTCTTTACTTTAATTTGCTGTAAATAATTTGAAGCTATAAAAACATACGAAAAGTTAGTACACAAATGTTAAAATTAAATTATAATTGCAAATAGAGAATACTTTCATGTTTTTTTTTATTTGATAGAAACCACTTCGGTGAATTGTCAATAGAGCGACATTGGTTGAAATCATTCAATATTAAAAAAATAATTGGTATCTTGTATTAATTGCAGAATTGCTGAATATTGATTGCACACATTCTAATGGTGTTTGTGCAAGTGTATGTGATATTGGGCTTTTAAACTCCACTACAGAATAATAAAGAAAAAATATATAAAATGGAGTAAAAGCTTTACATTCCAAAGTTAATCGAACAATATAATTATTTTTATTTATTTGTATTATAATTTGGAATTAATCTTAAACTCCACTTCTAAAACGTGTGTTAAATATTCAAAAAAATAACTATTAAAATAACACAAAAGCTTTCATTTACGTGTGCTCTAATTATTAGGTTAGTGGTTAGCTTCAGATATAATAGGGTAGTAACATTGGGGTCCCAATAAGCATCCATAAAAATTGTCATTAAATTATGATATATACACTTGCAAAGATCCATTGCCAGACAGCCAATAGAATTTGCCATTGGTAATAAAATCCAGAACAGTTCAAGCAAAGACAAGCAGGAATCTTGATTTGTCGTAAGATACACACATAGATAAAAAAAACAGAAAGAAAATCTTATACAATAACAAATATATACTTCATAATAATATATAATCATTTAAAACTAAGAAAAAGCAGCGTATCGTGTAAAAGCCCCCTAAAGCATTAAAAAAGAACACCAAGAACCAGGGCATAGTGTCAGCAAAATTTTGACAGCTGTCAATTCGAAACCGCGGTCGCCACAGCTGTCAGTTTGACAATTAACTAACCTTACACGTCAAGATGGCGGGCCACGTGTCACTTACACGGAATTGCATGCATTTTGAGATTTGTCACGCTCTAAAATTTACAACAAATTATGTTTTAATTTTATTATTTACTAAAGCTAACATTAATACTAAAAAGAAAGGAAATGTTAAATAAGATATTTACAACTAAAATGTATAATTAGTATTACTTAAATATCAACTAAACGTTTAAATTATATAGCAAAAAAAATATGATAAATTCCTAACCATTGTCTTACTCATTTGTTAAGTCATGATACCACAAACATCCTCATTATTAACATTTTTTTAGTTTTTAACTCATTTTAAAATCCCCAAAACCATACATTAGTAATCCTTCTTGTAAAAATATCGGGGGCTATCGCGTGTCGAAAATCCGCTAGGGTCGCTACTGTCGCTTAAGGTCTATCTGGCAATTTCGACCAATTGCTGGCCAGTACCAGCTACTGCTTGTCTCTCATTGGTGGAGAATGACAGATAAACCTTATGCGACACTAGCGACCCTAGCAGATTTTTGATACGCGATAGCCGTCTTTTCTTTTTTTATGGGAAACTGCTATTAGCGATTGCTGCCAGTGTCGTGTAGTGATTTCAAAGTTATTTTTGAACCTCAGGAGCTGTTTTACGTCACCCAAAAAACGTTTTTTCCCCCCTACCCTTACAGAACTACCCCCAAACTTTTCTTGCCCATTCAAGGATCCAAAATAGCTACGTATCTATTAACTACGTAACATCAATTTTTTATTTATTTAAACTTTATGCACAGTTATAAAAATAAAGTAATATGGCGGACTTAATGCCTTAAGCATTCTCTACAAGTCATTATCTTCGTAACATTTAAGATTCGATATTGAAAGAATGGGCCAGAGGTTGGCCTTCCAATGGGACCCAAAAAAGGCCAAATAATACATCTCCTAGCCGGTAAACAGTTTGAATACTGTGTTCAACTGTCCTTTGCCCGTTAAAAAGTTCTAGTTATAACATGGTGACCTCACCTGGCGGTCTTTGACGGTGTCTTGTTGGTCTTGCCGAGAGCGGCTGCCTTCCTCGGGTCGTACGAAGCTCTTCGTTTCCACTTCTCTAATTCTTGCTTCTTTTGTTCTGGGAAATGGATAATTTTAAGTGAATACAATATTTATTTATTTAATTTTCCATGCACAGTGTACATAAGCCATCTTAATGATAAAGGTATTCTCTGCCAGTTTTATACTACAGGATAATAATATGCAATCCCAGAAATGGCAAAGATATTTTCGGTTTCATAAGCGAGCTCGCCGAGAGTATTTTTTTCTTTTTTGGACCCTATAATAAGTCCAATAAAAAGTGACATTAATTAGAACCACAACTACAGGATTATTTTAAAAGGAGTGCGTATATTCTACGAGGTAATCAGATGCATAACCTGTATCTGTTCCATTGTTTAATAGCTGCTTGAAGTAATTTTAGGGTCAGGTACTTGAGATGCAGTCCGGTGGATTATACAGGATTATTTTAAAAGGACTGCGTGATATTCAACGAGGTAATAAGGTGCATAAAACTGAACAACTTTCCCCAAGGAACATATATAGGTCGAAATCTTAAAATGGAAAATGAAATTTTCATAGTCAGACAGGTCACGTGACTTACATTTGGATGAAAAGATGATTTTTTATTTTAAGATTTCGACCAATATTCCTTGAGAAACGTTGTTCAGTTTTATGCACCTGATTACCTCGTTGAATATCACGCAGTCCTTTTAAAATAATCCTGTATAATCCACCGGACTGCATCTCAAGTACCTGACCCTAAAATTACTTCAAGCAGCTATTAAACAATGGAACAGATACAGGTTAAAACTCACCCATTTCATAATGCTGAGCGCTTCCCTTACTGACGGGTTTGTCTGGCAGTACGCCGACGTACGTCTTGCTGGGGTCCCGCCTCAAGAAGATCTTGGGCGACTGCTCGTTCTTGTACTTGGATATGTCGAGGTAACGCGGTTGGATCGTCGGCTTCCGCTGGCTTATGGAGGTGGTTGACGATGACATGGAGTAGTCACCGCTGTACCTATAATAATGGATGTTTAGGCTTGAATCTGTTTATAACAATACATACGCAACACAGGGTCTGCCTTATCTGTGTGAGTCAATGTGTTGTTTCAAGAGCTGGTATAGGTATAAGCGCTGGTTCAAGAGCTGGTGCGATGTATGTCGCATAATTCAAGTTACGAAAAGTCTTTTAATATAAATTCTACAAATAATACACATTATTTTCTCTCTCTGTAAGAACTATGTAAAAATCGTCCAGAGAATTTGGAAAAAAAAATTGCAACCGTAAAGGCTGAATATTCTACTGACCTCTGTTTGGCCTGCGCAGGCGCACCCCTCTTCCCTCCCTGATGTCGCATCACGACCGGCGCACTCTCCGTCCCGCTCTCGCCCTCCGTGTCACTAGTCCCAGTTGTCAACGAGTTCTTCTCATGGCTAAATATCGACGAATTCCTGGGACTACTCCCATTCGTCGTAGAATTAGTATCGCTATCGAGAATGAACGTTTTTCTTTTATCTGTGGCAGAATCTTCCCTTGTCTTTGTCAAAAAGTCTATGTTCTCTTTGGTTGGCGTGATATCGTCTATGATGAATGTTTTTCTTTTTTCTGCGTCGCGACGTTTTTTGTCTGCGTGGCTAAGTTGGTTGACCTGTAAAATGTATTGTATTTTATTTTTATTTCAAACTGCGATCAACTTAAATTTTAAGAGCTCTGACAACAATAACTAATTTGCTATAATAAAAAAAACTGTAAATTATGTCATTTATCGAAATCGATTAAGAATTACAACTCAAAAATTCTTTTGAGTTGTAATTTCCTATCACTGCGTAAAATCGACTAAACCAGCGATTAACCATAAAAAATCGACTGAGCCTCACCTGGAAATTAGTAACATAGTCCCTTGACAGCACCACATCATTAGTCATGGCTTGCTTCCTCAAATTACTATAGTCTTTCGGCCTAAGATCCAGTATGTCTGAATGCGTAGATGTGATCATTGGGTCTACTGGGAGGGTTATCAACAGCTGATCATCTTCTGTTTCCTCTGATGAGTAGTCCAGGGTCAAGTCAGCCATGTTCGTCGTGTGGAACGATTGAGAGCGATGGACGGGGGATGAGTGGCTGGAAATAATTTAAAAGTGAAAATGTTATCCGATTTATGTGTAAGGTATATTTTTTTTTTTAAACGACGCCCGCACTAAGGAATTTAATCCTTGTGTTGCGGGGGTTTCACATACATTCAAATCACATGCACAAAGAACACCCAGACTTGGAACAAGCATTTGTTGACACAAATACTTGTCCCGTGCGGGGATCGAACCCGCAGCACGTCGCGTACAATGGTAATTAGCATGGTGACCACTCGGCTATTCGTGCAGTCAAACTTGGTAGCAATGTGAGTTTGACATGACTAGGTATTCTTGTTTTATAACCCCTCGCATCTTAGCACGAGCATTTACAGTAGTGCAATGGGTGGGTTTTTAAAGCTTTTTACCAAAGTGGGTCGCACATTACTGGAAATCTTGTTAACCCATCGAGCTAAGCTAGATGCTTGTGTTACGAGTGGGAAGTGCAATGGATGGGTTTCGAACCGTCAACCACGTGATCGCAAGTTCGACGCCCCAGTCATTAGGAACTGCGGCTTCAAAAAATTTTTATTTTCCTCACCTTGGCGAGCTAAGATCATCTTTATTACAATCCTGTCGCTTAGCCATCTGCTGTCGTCGCCGCCCCTCCTGCGCCGCTTTCATAGGATCATACGAGGCCCTCTTCTTCCAATTCGAGAACTCCACCTCCTTGGTGGCCAGAGCTGATGAGGAACGGTGCTGGCTCGGCTTCTTTTGTCCTGGAGATTTCAGATTACTTGGTAAATTGGAAATATTTATTTCAAACTATTTTTAAAAGAGATTGTTTTCGAACCGCGTACTTAGAAAACGGTTGCCATAGAAACTTTCATGTCTCGTAGGTACCGACAATTTGGTAAGAAAACTCTCTGCTCGCCTCTGATAGTATGGATATTGCATAAAGCTATAAAAATAGCAATGTTCAAAGATCATTCTTCAAGTCCAAGTCCAAGGCCATCGCTTGGCCAATTTTCGTTAAAATTTGTTCAACCATTTAGTCATAAAAACGAGAAAGAAAAATGTCTTTAAATTTTAAAACTAGTTTTTGTCTGTGCCTTGCTCGCGCTTCGGTGATCGCTAATGAGCTATCAAAAAATTAGAGATTTTTTCAAAATCGGTTCAATATTTCCTGAGATTGGTGCGTCCAACCAAACAAACATTCAAACAAACTCTTCAGCTTAATAAAATTACTTGCGAATATCCTTCGTAAAAACAGCTAAGTAACAATATTATTATGACGACTGCAAAAAGATCGGAACAAATTTAGTGACCGAATTATTATTGTGTCATTCGATAGTTATACCGATGATGGTGTAACAAAATCGATTACACCATTGATTCGATACTGTTTCGATTCATGGTATTGGCCGATGGCCATGTGAGACTTATGATGCTATTAAATCGTTAAATTTTATTTTTTTAGTTGAGAACAGATTAGATTCTCTCTTAATCATACGTCCAATGGACAAGATCAATGGCAATCGTGACTTTAACTATTTTTTTTGTATTATTTTGTTACCTATACTTAGTTAAAATATAGTTTCATAGTATTCATAATATTCATTTTATATTATTTATTTTCCATACAAATTGTAAAAGCGCAAATCCTATGCGCAATCAAAAGAATCGAACCCAAGAAAGTTCTTTAAAAATAAAAACAGACATTTACATCCTACTTAAATAGAACATTTAAGAAAGGAAATAGTATTGTCTACGCTACTGCGACAAAATAATCACAATTCACAATCTATAACCTCAAAAACAATCTGTCAAAATTAAAAGGTAATTTGGCGCCAAATTGCATTCCAATTCCGAATCCAATTCACAATGGCCGCTGTTGCAAGCGTGTTCAATCGGTAAATACTATTTAGACAATTTTCAAGGATAACTTGAATCTTTATTAGCAATTTATAAATTGTAGTCTTACTTGAGAAATTCTTTGATTTGAATGAAGGTTTTGAACCTTTTAAAGCTTTTAGTTTCATTTCCTTAAACTTTTGTAAGCCCAAAGGCGCTGCCCCACTACGGCGTGCGCGGTGCCCGAACACGTCCATGTGTGTCGTGTTTTATGCGTAGCGTGTCCGTGGGTGCAGTAGATGTTATTATAGTGTAGATGTAGTGATCATATGCTCGAAACTAGCATGCTCTTTCATTGATAATTTAACTTAATAAGCGTACCATTTTTTAACTAACTAGCAATAGCTTACGAGCATGCTTTCAAGCAAGTTTCGTGCATGAGTATTTGTACCATGACAAACGTGCGTAGCGTCTGCGTGCACCGTTGTGGATAAGACAGTTTATCTTATATTCTCGTGTAAGTGTTTGTTATGATACAAAGCTCCTCCGACGGCTTGACAGATTCAGAAAGTATGTATATCTAGTAGGTCTGTGAATATGAGGAAAACTATTTTTCACACCCCTAAGTGACAGGGGTGGCCCTCTCCAGATTTTTTTAATATGGCAGAACTATATTTCCCGGGTCAGCTAGTATTTCTATAGACGAATAAATAGTGGTTTTAACATAATTATGTCGGATTGTATTTCTAACAGTGACTCGATGACCGAAATAAGATTTGATTCACGTACAGGTTATATGAGCGTGTAAGATCACAAAAAACTTTGCATTTATTTCGTTCGATCTAAATTAATAGTAGAACTTCTGTTACTTTGTTTGTATTCGTAACTTTCGACTGACATCGGTCATCGTTATCTTGCCTAAGCGATTATTGCCGTCAGCAATCGTAACCTACTTGCAAACAAAAGATTTTGTCACGAACCTTTGTCTAGATTCTTAGGCTGGGACACTTCCCGCGTAGAAGACCTAGATTTAGTCAGTCTTGTTAACGTCGTCGGCCGTGGCTCCGCTGACCTTCTGCTTTGATGATTGGCTGGCTTGGATCTCTCCTCTCTCACGATTGGCTGCTCAGAAACCCGAGGGCTCACTAACCGCTCCTTATTGGTCACTCGGACAGAATTCCTAACCAATCCCGGTCCGAACTTTCGATGCATTTCGGGTGTATTCGGACATCTCCGTGGCGAATTTGCTGGCGCAACCGATTTCAAATCTGGAGAATCGAGCCTACCTCTCAACTGTCTCTTATATCTACAATCTTGAGATTTTTCGTAAGATCCGTTGTCGGATTCATCTGAATAGTCTTTATACTCTTCAGAGTGGCCGCTAGATCTTCTTGAAGTTATTCTCGGTTCGATGTAGTTATTGTTCTTATTGACAGTGTTAAATGAACTCGATCGTCTAATCGATGATCCGAATCCAATTGTATTCGCTTTATATTTGAGACCGTCGCTGAAAACTCTTTGGTGGCTCTTCTTATCTCCCTGGCAACGTGTTTGTTCGATACGAGGGTATTTCGACTCTAAGGCGTTGTTTTTCAGGACCGTCTTAAGGCACACGGTTGGATTCGCGTTACTAATATCGGTCGCGTCCATATTTCTTATATCAAACGATCTGTTCCGCGCGTGTGTTTTTCTGTGTGGAGACACAATACTTTCAACGATGTACTGAGGACGATTCGACAGTGTTTTATCATCAGAACTGTTGCTTAAAAGTCCCCTATCGGAACACGGACTATTCATATTCGAATCGTATCTTGTCTTGTGATGCTTTTCCGTATCTAAGGACCTAGACGCAGAGTTTAAGAGGATTTTTGTGCTTTCGGGTAGTTTTGTAGAGCCAGTGATGACGTAATGGCCCGGACTTCTAAGTGGACTGCTGTCATTTGAAGTATCTTTTCTTCTGAGACGGTAGTTTAGTGAGTTGGATCGGCTGAGCTGAGAGATCGGGAGGCGGGTGATGGCGGTCTTCTCGCTGATCAAACTGGAGGTTAGTTGGGAGGGAATGTTGCTGAAGTTATTCGTTCTAGACGACTGGAGCTTCGCTTGTAAGTTGGTGATAGCGTTCTGCGTTTTCAGAAGGTAAGATTCCGTTTCTTGAGCTGGGATTAAGTCCTGGAACAAGAGACACAGTAATTTAGTTACTCATATTTTGAAATACAGAAGTTTACTTCACTTTTGTTTTAATATTAAGTAAATGCGAAGATTTTGTGATAATCTAGTCAGATAAATATGCGGGTCCATAAATCGCACAACACAGAGATAATTGGAGGAAGAAAGGGAAGACTAAACAGCAGTGAAATGTAATATACGCTCACAAAAAAAATATAGGTACAAAATTCTTGCATATGATATTACCTACTTTATTTTAGTTTAGTTTTTTGACAATTTTGTGGACGTTAAAAAACAGAATGAACCAACGTTAGCCCACACTATTGTTGAATATCTTCTACCAGACGCAATTACTGTATCATTGTAAAATAGAATAGAATATATTTATTTCTAATAATAGTTAGATCTGCATGTTTTGCCATTAATGGCGTACAATAACAAACATGTTTTTTGGTCTAGAAAAAAGAAATAATGTTTTTAAATGACTACATTTAAAAACATTTATAAATATCTTTATTATAAAATAAAAGTCTCTAGCATAAAACTTAGCTAACTATTACATATGTATGTATGCAAATATGAATTATTGTGACCATGATAAGCCCACGCTAAATTCCATACACATTAAGAGCAGGTTTCGCCATGTTTGTATGTGATGGCTTGATGTATGAGTATTTTATGTATGTCACACTTGTACACTTTCAAATGTGATTAGTTTTGCAATGTTTTTCAAAGAAATGTTGGCCTTGGAAAAAGTATATTCGTAGTACATTGTCAGATACAGATGTAGGTTGTGGTGGGGTATCGTAACTTGTCGTGATAATAATAGTTTAAACATTTTTTTTTATGCATTTTTTTTAAACTTGATTTGTCTAAACTTTTAATAAATATAAAATTCACAAACTTGACTAGCTATCTATTAAACTAAACTATAATAAGTTTATAAATTTTTTGAACATAAGCATCATTGATGCAGTTTATTGGGTGTGTCCAGTAGTAAATAGGTCAATGTTTTTTTTTATCGGTAAAATAAATAAAAACATTTTAAAACAAGATAAGATTGTTCAAAAATTCTGTCACTTTTAACTTTGTCTTGTTTAACTTTAATTTCGACAAAATTAATGCAAATATGTTACTAAATAATATATTCGTCACATACATTGACCGCTTTACATAAAAAAAAGTGCGGAAAAAAAACACGATTGACGAAAAATCTATTTAAGAATAAAATATTCATAAAAGAATCGGTTTTATTTTTAACAGTATATCTTTCCGGTTTTCGATTCGTACGACGATTCAGAACGAGAGTATTTTGACAATTCTTTACGTAACAACCAAAATCTATGTGTTGCATTCTGCATTGCGTTTCTTACGTCATTTGGTCAGTGCACAAACTACTAAGGAGATACTTCGGTCAGTGATACGATCCAGTATCAAGCGACCTACTTAATATTGTGTTATTTTCGTAAGGTAGGTCGCAACAAACATTTATATTAAGTTTCCTTTATTTAAAGCTGAGGAATTTTATATAAAAAGCTGTGAATATAGGTGAGTAGGAATGTCGAAATATTCTAACACAACGACCATTAAAAAAAAAGTTTACTGGTTACATGAGTCGCACATTACTAGTATTATTGTTAACCCCCCGTACTAACTTAAAGTCTGTTTCTGCATTTGTCAATTTAGTCTCCAGGGTTAAAAATAGACTATAGCTTAGGAAGGTTAACAATTTCTCTATCACCGCTTAAATAATTTCTGCTGATATTTAGGTAAACCATAAATTATAAATTATTTTGTAAAAATGTAAAAAAAAATCAGTGTTAGTAGGTAATTTTAATGACGGTCGAAAAAAATACATCAAGTCGACAACCTCCCGAAATTTCCGAATCCTACTGAAAGGCATATCACACACAACTTTTTTCCGCTGGTAATCTGATTAGTTGGTCAAAAGAGCAATAAAAGTGCCAAACAATCGCAACTCTTGATTTCGAGTTTTGACAGATGAACCGTTTTCATTTTCATCGGTCTTTCCGCTGCCACAAATTCACAAATTATTTACTTGTTTTAAATAGTTTCGAACGTTTAAGTTGGGTTAAATATGCAAATTAGCGAATTAGTTTTATAACGACTTCATAATAACTAGAGAAGTACCTATGTGTTAATTCTCTATTTCCGGCCAGATGCCAATAAAACGATCTCAAACTCTACATAATTTATGGTATTAGGCAACATAGTTAACTTCTTAGGTTATGTAAAGCGCTCACGACCATTGCATAAACAAGACGTGATGCCCATTATACAAGACATCACTCTATAAAACTATAATTAAGAGGAATTAGATACATTTTATTTGTTTAAAAACAACATAGTGAATAAGAAAGAGAAAATTGGGCAAAGTACCTACCTAATTTTTGTCTATGGTAATAAAAATTTGAGAATCGAACTTACAAAAATGACAATTTGTAAATAATTTTTAATTTATCAAATTGGAAAAATAATTACGCTTGTTTGTTTTTCATCTCCTTTTTCAAATTAAAATTAAATTAAATATTTGTTTATTATTAGGTATAAGTACACCCATAGTTACACCAGTTACACGTATTACATTTTTATTATTTCTAACTTACCTATGCATTTTTAAATTTTGAAAACTTGTTCTACTTAAATAAACATTTTTATACACGGCCGCTAGCTTTTTTGTAATAAATGTTCCACTGTCATACACGGCACCCATTAAATTGTAGAACATAGAAATATGGCCAATTATGTTTCACAAGAGAAAAGGTCTTTGACCTACCGCAGTTACATTGTTATAATGAACAACCAGCCTGTCTCTCAATGCAAAATCCATCGGCAAAAATAATATATTACTTATTCTCCAGCCAACGCCATTTTTCCATATCAGAGATGAGATATGGACATTTTCAACTTACTTATGGATCTTAGGGCTGAGTTTTCCATCGTCAAATAACTTTAATCGAGGAATTATTTCGAAATGTTGACAGTTGTTTCATAACAAAACGGTCAAATGTCAATTTTATTCCTCCCATAAAAGTTATCTGACGATGGAAAAATCAGCTCTCACCTATAACGAAATAATTGTCAAATAATTGTTTTTACTGGAAAACTGTATAATGTATAGTTAATCAATATATTTTTCATAAACGAATCAAAAAAGCTATTTTTTACTGAACTTTTAATACCACCATAGAGCATAGATGTTTCTTCCGCAACGCGACACGAGGCTGAATAATATGAAAACATTTTTTTAAAGTGAAAGTCATACGCGATGGTATGCATCGGCTATACAACCTCATTCGATTAAATCATAGATATATATTGTGAAATTAAATCAGAGTGTTTTCCTTTACCTGAAATGTGATATTTATGATTATTATTTTCTACAATTTTCTTGATATAATATTATTAAAAACAGTTATATTATTATTGGTTGTCGGTGAGATTATTTACAGCAACGAGAGTATTCCATGGGATGTAATATTAATCAGTAATAATTTAATATTTTTATATCTGCAATGGTATAACCATTTCTTTTGTAAACAATATTATTTTATATTTTATGTAATATATGAACAGTAAACTAATTGAACCTTTTTCAATAACACCGATGAATATAATCTAGTCTAGATTTTAACATCTAAAATTATAGTTAGTAGCGAAACTAGCAGAGAAGTATATTATTAAAATATCTAATGTTATGATTATGCACACTTGTGACCCAATTTCATCAAGGATTTTAAACCTATCTCGCTCGTATTACGAATGCAAGATAAACTTTACACAATATTACATTATCATTGCATATTAAGCGCATCCCACATTGCTTTTAACAAGTTATCTTATCTCTTAAAATGGAGTGATAAAAAACTAGTACAGTTTAAAATAAAATAACCATAGAGAATTGACTAAGAATAGAACAACAGAACAGCGTCCTTAACTATTAATAAAAACATAACACATTGTCTATGATATTGCAAATTTCTAACTCGATTGTAAAAAAAGCAAAATTAGTCGCCAAGTATCGCTACACATGTTCGGGAAACCAAAATAAAATGTATCTTGCCCTTTTTATTAAACCTGTTGTAAAAGGCAGATTTTTTCATCGTCAAATAAACTCGAGGATAAATTTTAAATATTGACATAAATTTTGTTTCATACAAAACCGTCAAACTTCAATTTTATTCATCGAATAAGTTACCTATCTCAGGAAATGTCTGGGGATGGAAAAACCAGCCCTAAATATACTAAATAATTTAGAAACCGTTTACTTTCCATTTATATCGCGTTCTGTTTCTGTTTTCGGTTTAGGAATGTCTGTCAGTCTGTTTTATGTTACAGACTTGCGATTGAGTCATATTCGGCGCTAATGTTGTGTCGAATAAACATTTACCGGCAGCGTAGCTTTAAATATTTTGTAGTAAATAGGTTATTTATGTTAAAAGATTTGATTTTATCCTAGCTGTCTGAGGTCTCTAGGGCCGGTAGTCTCGACATTCTTTTGGTTATAAGTGCATACTCTAACGCTCTAAGGCCGCTAAGGTCATAAGGTCATAATTTCGGGATTCAGTTCATTGAGATACCTACTAATAACAATAAATAGGTTCGATATATTTTACTTTATCTGATTATAATACGTTATTGCTATCCATGTGGAGACTGCAGGCCTAACTAAGCCAAGCCATTTGATAATACTCGGAACATGTTGTTTAGCCCGGTGAAGCAGTAAAAGCAGCTCTCAAGGCTAACTGAGGCAGATCTCTTGAATTTAAAATGAAAAAATCAGTAGGTACATGGGTTGTAAGTTTCAGGACTGCAGTTGTTCCATGTAAAATACTATAATTCAGCTGAAACCTATGCCTCTTGTGACTGTAAGTCAACCCCAACACAATCTTCTGTAGGCTTCCAGTCTAACCGGATTTTAGCTGAATACTATATTTTACATGGAGCGACTGCCTATCTGACTTTCACAACCCATTTTACTGGGTAATACAGTATCTCATACACAATAAGGAAGAAAAATACACAGTGTAATTTTATTTAAGTTTTTTTATTCAATCGTATGATTCAGTAAACCTGGAAGGCGGTATAATATATACTACTTAGCTTAGGGGTCCTAAAAAGCAGAAGCAGTCTCCTTTTTTTGCACATTTCAAAGAGAGTCCCTCACCTTGTGTTTGAAAAATTAAAGCAACTAAAACAATTTCAGTGTTTTACCTCAAGTTACAGTTATCTAGTTTAGTAAGACAACGACCGGTCAAACTTTCACTTAACCTTGAGCCGTGCCTAAAACTGACGTCCGTTGACAATAACACGGTTACTGATTTAGTTACCATACTTGCAGCCGGCCATTTTTGGATTAGCCAACCTGTCACTCTATCTAACAGAAGTGGCCAAATATCTCTAATACAGAAATAATAAGTGTTGTTCTAGCGGCAAAGAAAGGAATGTCTGCTGTCTGAGGGTGAATCTCTCAGCAAAAGCTTATCATTTCTCGCTTATTCTTCTTTTCTCTCTTAAACTCAAAAGTCCTTGCTCTTTTTTTTATTTGGCAAACTGCTGTTATATAGTAGATACTACAGTCATGATCTGTTTTGACAGACGTCTCATCATGATCCTACACACCATGTGAAAATGGGCCTGCCTGCCTATCACAGTTCTTTTGGGACAGCTTACTGACTGTACACATTAAATAACAAATAGTAATAGTTAGTGGTATGGTAATATAAAAATAAGGTCTCCTAACCCGAAAAAGAAACAAATTTCGATCAAAATGCTTTTGTTTTCAGTAAACAACATATCACAGGTATTAATTTACATTTCTTTATGGCTTTTTATTAAGGCAATAACAAAAACGACTGCTTTATAAACACTTTAATTCCTATTTTATTGACTACTTTTAGGTTAGTAATCGTAAATCAACGAGTCGATTTACTAATGAATTATCGCATCATTACCTTATACGATTTTTTTTATTACATTTATGTTACTCCCGCGTTTTTATTGCCCCAATACAAAGTTATGTATATACGCCTGACCATTTTTAAAACTAAACAAGTTAATTAATAAGATTTTCAGAACACAACAGTTTATTAATCGATTGTCCAAAACTCGATTTCAATCGATATATTTAATCGTTACACGAAATCGCGTATCTTGCAAGTTATGGTTTACAAATAAAGCAATGACCACATTGTGATGTCATTTTGCATACATGAGTCAGCATCTGATTCACATCTCTTGACCAAAACCGGCATGTCATTTAAGATACTTTTGTGCTTATTTGAACTTGGCCTTCTATGTTATGTCATGCATGTGCCTGATAGTTTATTTTTAAATTCTTAATAGTACCCATCTCTGACTAAATGTGATTGATATTCTTGAATTACTATAGGCAATATAGAAATCGAAACCGATTCATAAAACGAATATTATATGACGTAAGTAAAGACGCGCGGGTGTTTTATTTTGACTGTTTGACATATTAAAACGCGGGAAATCCATGGCATATTTGACAAATTGCTTTTTTAACACATTTTTCCAAGTAAATAATGTAAAACATTATTTAAAAGAGACAAAGGGTCCGCGGTAGACTAGTGACAATGAACGGATGTGACGTCAGCGGCAGGTGCAGGTAACATTAGATCGCCCCTTCGCCGCAAATGGATGAAGTTACAAGTTGAAGGCGTTTTAAATAACAATTGTGGCGAAATATGAACAGGTGAAGAAAAATATTGTGTTTTATCATGGGAAGCTAGAGTTTAAACTTATTCTTACCTATTATTTTTATTGGCTTCAAGTTAAGCAAGCCAACATGAAATTTGATTAAAGCAACGTATAATTGAATAATATAATACCGGCCTAGAAATGTCCCACTGCTGGGCACAGGCCTCTTCCAATATAGAGAAGGAAACAGCATTGATCATTGAGCATTGATCGATTTCAGATTCCAATTTTTGGAATTCAGGTTTCCTCGCGATGTTATCCTTCACCGTTAATGGTATCAGAATAATTAAGAAAGTATGTACATATAACTTTGAAAAAGTCACATTGGTACTTGCCCGGGTTCGAACCTGCAGCCATGTGCATACGAATCCGGTCATTGAACCGCCAGGCCACCACGACGTTTACGTATAATTTATGTCACTAAAAATATTTCAGTCAGATGGACTGACTCATCACATACAGGTGGAAAAGTCACAATAACAAGATTGCAATAATCCTACTAATATTATAAATGTAAAAGTGTGGATGTTTGGATGTTTGTTACTCAATCACGCAAAAACGGCTGAACGGATTTGGATGAAATTTAGCATGATGTAGCCTTTGACATGGAAAAGAGCATAGGCTACCTTTTATCCCGATTCCTTAAGTAGTTCCCGAGGGAAAATTGAAAACGGTGTCCGAGCTAAGCCGTGGGCAGCCAGCATCGAAAATTTGTATTTTTCTCTATTGCAGCGCAAGCTATAACACGGGTGAAAATTTTATTCCATTTTTAATTACTTTCACATTTTTCATTTCTTTTTTGGACCCGATTCTGAAGTCCACGCAGACGAAGTCGCGGGCAGAAGCTAGTTATTTTATAAGCCATGGCCCTTATGTTAATCCACTACTAGAAAAAATAAGCTTCCTTTCCCAAACGTTACTTAAAACTGTTTTGCAATGCCTTTGCATACCTACAGGTCCTGATGTAAGGATAAGTCTAACATATTGAAATCATCGCCTACCAATGCACATGCAATTGTTTCACATTATATGTAAAGACGTTCAAACTTGCGAAAAGTGCAAATTAAGTATTGGAGGTATGCTTATTCATAACTATAAATGTACTTTCCCGCATAGTATTAAAAGGCTTATACTATAAAAGCTTTTAAAGTAGCAATCATTCCTGCCCCCCTATACAAGGTACATTTCTACAATCGCTATCGCTGATCGAATCGCTCAAATGTATGAAAGTGACAAGTCTAAGTCACGTGACTTATCGAAGAGAATTATTGTCATTTCCATACAAATGTCATTCAAGCGATTTCTATCATCTTTAAAGCCTGTAGGAATGTACTTTGTCTAAGGGATATTTGGGCTAGCTAATGCTGAAAGAAATTGTTCAAATCGGACCAGTAGTTCCTACGTTTAGCGTGTGCAACCAAAAAACTCTTCAGCTTTTTATTATTAAAAAGATTTTTTGCACGAAAAACAAATGTAAAATGAAACAAAGTTTAACATAATAGACGTGTTTAACAGCTAAGTGGGCGAGTCTGACCTTATTTCATATAAAAATATGCGCGCCATATTGTTATAGTGATCTAGAATATTCACGAATATGGGTCAAATAAAACATATGATTCCACTAAACTAATCTAGTCAATTAGGCGATTTTGTTACATTATGGTAGAAGATGCAATATTTTTTGTATATGGCAGCTGACGGACAAAATAAAAAAAAAGCGCCAGCAAATCTTTTTTTTTTTGTATACAGGATTAATTTAAAAGGAGTGTTTATATTCAACGAGGTAATCAGGTGCATATAACTGTACAACTTTCCCCAAGGATCGTTTGTCGAAATCTTAAAATAGAAAATGATCTTTTCATACAAACATAAGTCACGTGACCTGTCAGTTTGTATGAAATGTTCATTTACTATTTTAATTGTACTGTATTTTATAGATTAGAGAATAGATCATACGCTAGTTTTACACCCCTTAGTGATAGTGAGGCCGTCTCCAGAATCAGAATAATACAAAACATTGTTTGCCGGGTTATCTTGTTATAGAATATAAACTACAGTATATTATATTCTGGTCCCTTGTAAGGTCAGTGACTGTTCGCAAAAAGGTTTTAAAAAACTTCAACGACTCAATGAAGTCAGATTAGAACGAGCGCAGACCTACGCTCCTACGCTGTCTGCTAAAGAATTTAATTTAAACTAATTACTCGTTTTTACAAAGGACGAACAAAAATAAAAGTATCTTTCTATTTATAGAACCCAAAAGGTTATTTATACATAGAAACGCACCTTTTCTTGTATAATGGGATGATATCTTGACGGATGTTCATTTCTATCCAAATAATAATGTGATAAAAAGGGAAAAGGAAATAAATTGACTGATTCTGTGCCACTTCTCCTATCGCGGGCCTGCTGCTAGAGATTTCTTATGAAACAAGCAAAGCATTTGTACATTTTTTGTCTTTTATAAACATACGTATTATATTCTTCGAATTAGATACAGTGAATTCAAGTTAAGGAGTGGGGGCTCGCCACGTCACTTGTGGCTACTATTTTCGCCTACATATGACGTCACAAGCCCTCACTCCTGAACTTTAAAGTTCCTAAACTTTTTTTTTTCTTTAACCCATATTTTATATTATTGTTTTGAAAGAAGAAAAAATAAGTATCAACATTTTGTTTTCTGAGGTTGACGCGAATGTTAGACATTGAAATAAAACTACTTTTAAACGGATTCTATCGCGGTTCATTTTGATTTTAATTCCCGACGTTTCGACGCTTTTGCAGGTGTCATGGTCACGGGCCGACAGCGATATAATCCGTTAAAAAGTAGTTTTATTTCAACGTCTTACATTCGCGTAAACCTCAGAAAACAAAATGTTGATACTTATTTTTTCAATATCATTTTTTTTTTAATATGTAACTTACTTCATTCATATTCCGCATCCCTACTTAAACTAGAAGGCGCCGATCTTTAGCTTAAAGTTGTCAAGTTTTACTCTATAAGCCCATTCCTTGCACCACTATCTGTCACAACTAAACGCGTCCACGCCAAGCTACCTCGTATTGTCAATTCGTGTCAAACACCATCACGATCGACTTCCGTCACGTCTAACTGACACTTGACAAACTTTATTATGGTAAGATAGCCTTGTAAGGGATTAGCTTGGTTTAGATCCAAAGAAAGTATAGTCTATGACCCGTATACGGCCTTGTAAACTCACCGTAAAGCTGATAGTAACCAAATATTTTCAACTGGAGAATCTTTACACAGGCCTTGAATATAGTTACAGGCTTTCATGTCTTTTGTAACTACAGATAACTTCAGAAGACGAGGCCCTGTGAAAGGCTCGCGTGGGGACAAAGGTCCACGCAGTGGCCTTGTTAAGAGTCTAATATGGTACCTATGGGGCACCTTAATCAATCAACTCAGGCTATCGCGATCCACTGCTGGATTTAGGCCTCTCACAACTCTCGGTCTTCTATTTTGGGGCCGTGTGTTGGGTACGCCATCGCTAAGGTGTTTGCTCTAGTCACCACGCTGGGCAAGCTCATTCTTATAGTTTCTTTATACCTTACGACTTACGACACTCACGGCGAGAGGGCTGAAGGTTCTATTCTATGCTGAATGGGGCCATTCACCCCTATTATACCTATGGAAGAACAGACATGAACGGCCTAAGACACCTAGCTACAGGACTATTTTTAGTCATGTTGTTAAAACTGGGCTGTTGATATGAATGTGTTATCTAGATTGAAATAAAATTCGAAAAACTGTGTCATATTCTATAACCTTCTTTAGTTTCATCTCTGTTTCATATTAAAAGCTTATTATTATTTATTTCCTCTATTATAAAGGAAATACAGGTTTTCGCGTGCCGTTTTATTTAAATAATAAATGACTAAGATGTCTGAAATAAGAAAACAGCTAACTGGGTGCACTAAGATTCTCGTATCTTCCGGTCACAATACAGCATAAAACTATTTATGTCTAGCAAGGAATGCACCAAGGATTACTCAACCAGAAATATAGAACTCTCGAGACGAAAAAGTTGCTAGCTGTTTCCCGCTGCACCGCTCGCTTGACTGTCCGCTATTGTGGGTCCACACGATACAGACTTCTATAAAATTCCTGTCTGTGCAGATTAGACAGTACAGACAAAATAATGTCGATGCGATCCAAAAGTCGGAGTACCTATGCAAGTCTGCGTATTTATCTTAGCTAAATTTTTAGAAGACTGAAACTAGAAAAATTAAAATCTGAAGTAATGAAAAGTTTGTACAGACATTCTATCCAAATGTTTGCGTAAAATTATTTAATCAGACTTCATAGTATGTACATACATCTGTTCGAACAAGTCTGAATCATGTGGACCCACCATATCGCAAGAAGAAGTAGGTGTCCTTTCTTGGGATCTAGCTTTAACCATACCAAGTTTCATCAAATTGGATTAATCGGTTTAGTCACAACAGTGTAACAAATAGAGTTACTATAGCATTTACAATATTTGTTTCTTTATACTGTGACATTAGTTTGATTAGTGACCTGTTAAAGAGATATTGAAATTAACATTTGTATAAAACGAAGTATTCGCCGATTTCAGCGACTTTAGAAAGAGAGTTTAATAAGCGTGAGTTTATTGAGGTAAAACAATTTTATTTTGATTCGGATTTCGTATCGATATTACGCTTTCGAAATACAATAACGATAAAAAACTTAGGTTTAAAAAAATATCTGTACAAATCTGTTAATTGATAACGAAACATAAAATTCTTAGGAAATAGATCTTAGCTAGACTGAATAGTTTTAAACAGACTTTCGCCACTACATACACACACACACACCGGATGTACCCGAAAGGGTAGTATATATATCCAAAAGACGTGAAGAGTTCATATGGTATAGAGTTGGTTTTCAAAAAAATTAGGGTTAAATTAATTGATATCCATTTTTGCACATCAATTTTCCCAAACCCAATATTCATAACAAGCGTGTCGCCGCGTTACAGGAGTTAATATAGTATTGCCGTACTCGCAAAATGTTATGATACGGTCTGCTGGTTATGATTTCGAAATATAAAATTAAAAATATTTCATCCCTTTTCGATGGAAATAACCTTCCAGTAACACGTGTATAAAAAAAGTCAAATAATTATCACATAAACAAGTTATAACAACTATTAGGCCCGGTAACATTGGTCGCAAACTCTTTTATCAATGGTCGAATACGAAAATTTGTCTGAAGCCCGCCAGTGTACCGTCAAGGCTTCAAACATTTTTAATCTCTATAAAAAGTAACAACTTTCGACTGACCAAAGCAAGTACTCATTCAGCCTTGACCAAGTCATTAGCCAAAAATTAAATTAACGTATTATAACCATCCTTCGCTCGAGGTCATGTGGCCATACCCTAATGTTGCATGTAAATGGCAACACATGTTTCATATTGAATTTCGAACGTACTAAATTAAAAATAAAAGGCTTGGTGAATAATTCTAGATTCAAAAAGTAGTAGTTTTAATCGTAGTAGTGTAACATTTAAATCCAAAACTTCTATATAATGTTAAAAAGTCTACAGATAATTTTTCATTCCAATTATTAACATTATTTACAATAAGAACTTGGCTGTGGGGTTTCGGTATAGAATAGAGTTCCCTCTCTACCCGTGGGTGTCGTAAGAAGCGACTAAGGGATATAGAAACAAAGAGAATAAGCAGCAGCGTTCTCACTAAGAACGAATACAAAACTGCGGTCACTAGACTAGGGCAACTAGAACCCCATGACTACACACCATAACACACTGCCCCCACTGAACAATTAGAAGCCAAATGTCTTAATTAGATAAAAGAGTTAAAGAAAAACATTCATATTTATCTTGATTATTGCGGATGTGATTGTGATATGATTATTTGCATCAAACGAAATGAATAGGCCAATCTGCTGCATATCAACATTCACGTATCATTACTCTTGTTTGTCAATAAGTTTACGTAATCTACTCGGATTACTATCATAAACTGTTGCAAAAACACTGTTGCACTTTATTTCATAAATCATTTTATATTCACAGGAAGTTCATTACTGCTGACCACGTGGTCAGTGACTTTACTTAAAAAAAATATTGCACTAAGTGTGTACAAAAGCCAATATAAATATAATTTAAAAAAAATGTAATCGGATGCTTTTTAAAAAACAGCTACAATGACGATTGGCAATTGACCACATTACATTGCGTGTTAAGTTACATAATTTGAACATTAAGTGTATATGAAAGCAGTAATCTCAAGAAAGCAGACCAGCATATTATTGTGTTATTTAAAATGTAAAAAATCTCTTAAAAAGAAAATGTTTAAAAAAAATCGACTAAGTTCACTGTGCCTTTGGTATCGATTTTTTTAGCGTAATTGGCAGTTACACGTCAAACCTCTAGCGAAGCTATGAATCATCTAGTATTCATTATTAAAGTAGTCACAGAAGTATAACGGTATTTTAAACTTTAAAAGGAGGCGACTATTTTTTAAATAAGTGTAAATCTGTGTACTGTATTATTTGCTTAACGGGTTTTTAAGCGCTTGAAGCAATAATTGGCTTTAAGCGTTAAGTGTTTATTAATTCATGATCATTATTTAATTGACAAAAATTGTGCAACCGAGAAGTTTTTAGATTAAAAAAAGATGCTATTAAATTTATTCCAATTTCTAAGTATTTCTTACCGTCGATGAAACACCGGAATTTTCGTCAAAAATTGCATTTCTATAATTCGAATCCATTCTATTACGTCCTAAAATATTCCGTCATTATTTTCCATCCTAAATTGAGCAAATCCTCAAACTTAATGCCCATTAGTATTTTCAGTTTTAAACCTCGGTGAAATTGTGTTATTACATTTACTACAGCGACTGTACATTAAAAGATAATTATTTAGATAAAGCATTACAGAAATTACGGAAGCGTAAAGCAAGGCGTGACGGTTGTGGATTTATACAACTTTCCTTTGCTCTTTTACACATGTCAAGTAAAATTTTCACTACTATGGTTAAAAAAAACAATCTGTCAGTGTCACTTGTTATTTTAAATGATAGATATCAACTGGCGGTTGTTCAAGAGACTTGTTGTTTTTTCATTGAGAATAATGTCGTTTAGCGAAACTTAATGGTCGCCTGCAGTCGACGCCATAATAACCAAGATTATATTATATTATTTCAGTTTATTATTGTATTAGTCATACTAGTCATGTTTATTGTGATAACTTCCGTACTTACTCATCTCCTTGAAACGTTTGGAAACCTTGCAAATAAATTTCGTCTGTCGTGGGTGGGAACCCGTTTAACTGATAAAATCTAATTAACATAGGCTTAGAAAAACAATATTAAGTACCTACATTAAACTCAAAACCTCCTTTTAATAACCGTTACTTACTTATTTATTTATGCCCGCTTAAAACTCCTTGTAACGGTAAATAAACATTTGATTTATCAATGACAATATAAACAGAGGTTGCAGTAAAAAGCGGTTTCTAAACGCAACAAAAAATAACTCCCACGTCCCTGATCTATGCTGAATAACAGAACTGCAGCGATAAAACTACTTACTTCCGGATTTTTGCAATTTATACCTTATTTGCAAGAGTGTAAAGATGTTTACAAACTGACATGTGTTAAATGTACCTTAAAATCATTAAATCCTCTGTGATGCTTTATTCAATTGTCTCATTTAATCTGAAGATAAAATAACTGTACCACGGTATTGTTAAATATTGTCAACATAAAAAGTGTCACATTACTAGTGACACTTTAACCTTTTTTATAAAAAGCAACGAATTTCGCGCGGTCCAAAATTAAATTCAAAATGTTAAATGTTAAATTCCATTTTCAATTCGTAAACATCGCGATGCCGCGCCTCGAGATTTGGCATGCTTTTCCTAAATCGACTTTATTGGGATCGTACTAATGACCATTTTGCTTTAATAAAATGGTATATGACATCAACTTGTACAACGAACCACTCCTTTGCGCTTTCAACTTGTTTTATTTTAATTAAGTATGAATATTTTTATTTCGGTATTGTATTTTGTCAATAGGTAGGATGAATCATTGTACAGTTCAATAATAGTGAATAGAAAAGACGTTAGGAATTTGTACAGCTCGAAATTAATTTGTTCTTAAAATATAGACACAAATAGCTAAGTAGCTAGATTTTATGATAAATTAACATGGCCAGTAAAATGAGGGTGCCGACCGCGTCTACTATTTCGCCTTTTGATAGCTATGATGTTTTTTTTTAATAATTTACTCCTATTTATTTTATTTTAATTCTGGAACTGGTTTTAGATTGTTTTTTAGCTTGGTTATATTACCTTTTGCTTAATAAACGAAGTGGATAGTTTTTCATTTTACTTTGTTTTACATAAAGACGTATCAACCAAAAGCAAACTGCGATGTTGCTACGGCACATTTGGCAACACATTTCACGACACATTAAATTTACGTTTATTAGAACTAAATTATTATTCTAAGATCTTTCGAAATAATTCCGTCAGTTTCCACGATTACATTAGGGCTTAATTTAATGGATTCAGAGAAAGACAGATCACACGACTGCTTTCCTACGAATACTGTCCGTTGTTTGAAATTTACTGTTATCTTTCCAGGATTGCAGATCAGGCTAAAGCATGTTACATTTCGCCAGCATTTTATTTCAAGTTGTGCCACGCGGATTTTAAAACTCCCGATACTAATTATAAGTATTTTTATTAATATATGTTTTTCAATATTTAGATCTTTCCGAAATTTTTACTGTTTTTCGCGGTTTTCCCGGAAAAATTGTTCCCGGATACCATCCGTTATTCCCGTCGTTGGATAGAAGGCGTCGAGCCCTATCTGCCGACACCACTCACGTGGTGCTCCGACCACCAGGAAAACGTGAAAAATTTAGTTTCTTTGATTTAGGGTTGATTTTTCCATAGTCAGCTTTATTCGTTAAATAATTTAAAAATTTTGACCGTTGTTTCATACAAAAGCTGTCAAACAACAATTTTATGCTTCGAGTAAAAGTTCTAGGGATGGAAAAATCAACCCTGATTAGTATTTCTGCTATTCGGGAGGATACAAATCCAAGATAAAAATTGCTTTAAGACCATGAAAATCAGCAATAAAGTAGCAATCTGTCAATGTAATATATTTTTAAATCCGATGAATAGGTTGAACGAATAAATTAAAAACCTGGTTTTAATTACATAACGGTTTTTATAAATAGTTTTATTTAAATTTAAATATGAATAAAATCCCAAGTCACATAAAATAATTATTAAATAGAAAATTAATATTATCTCTATCCAATTTTAATCCAATTAGAAATGGTTACATAAACCTCCAGACTAAATTAAAATACAAATATCATTTTAACAACAGAATATCAATACGAGTTATAACAATAGATTGGTTACAGTAAAGAATAAATTTAAATTACAATTTTGATAATAACACGGTATTTTTAATAATAATTGAACTATCATATTTAGAAGTAACTGCTCAAGTTATACTTTGGCGAAAAGATGATACTTAAATTCTCCAAATGGATAATCTTTAGATGAGCATCTTAACACTAGCTGTGGCCCGCGGTTTCATCCTTGTAAGTCCTCTGTTTTTAATATTTATTATTTATTCTGTTTTTAATATTTAATATGTGTTAATTGTGTTGTTTTTAAGACTAGGGTTCAGAACCGGGAAATCCCGGAACCGAAAAACCCGGGATTTCCCGGTTCTTTAATAGTAGTCAAAGAACCGGTTTTCAATGAAAAATAAACCGGGATATACGGTATTTTCGGGAAATAACGAATCATGTTAACTATCATTTGTTATTTTAATATTACAAAAGTGACGAAAAATAGAACACGAAATTTCAAAAACAGTCAGTCAGTCAGTCTAGATAATGACTGACTTCATTCTTGATCAAAATGTTAAAATCGAGATGGCACTCTTTGAAAATGGAGGTGATCGTGGGCGTTATTTAACAAAAGCTTACGAACACCTTCTCACAATTCCACCTACTAGCGTGGAGCCAGAGAGAATTTTCTCCTCAGCTGGCCTTTTTTGTAACAAAATTAGATCTCGTTTAGGTGATGCAACTTTAGATGCATTGATCTTTTTGAAGACACATTACCAAGAGAACAAGAAAGTTTAATTATAAAAACCAAAATGGAGATACTATTTAGTAGAATCAGCCTACGATATACGTTGATTACCTTTATTCAAAGGCTATGTACTTGTACCTGTGATTTTTATTGTAATTGTTATATTTGTATATTTAATTTTATTTGAAACAACAATAAGAAATGTTAACTTAATTTACGACGTTTTAAAAATAATTTTGACTGATTAAGATAGAGACATACTGATTTTATTATAATATAAGAGAAGTTTAAAAGCTGCTTTAAATTTTGAAAAATGTTTGTGTACAACTTTATCAAAAGTGAATTTATAACTGTATTTTAACGTGTTAAAGCAATTAATGCTTATCTTGTCATGCCAAAATGCGCAATATGTGTTAAACAATATTTTTCTAAGCCTTTGTATTTATTTTTGACTATATTTACCTCAAAAATTCTTAAAAGAAAAAATCCCGAATATACCGAAAATCCCGGGAAATCCCGGTTCTGATTAGAACCGGTACCGAAAATCCCGGTTTTTTTATCTATACCGGTTCTCGATACCCTATTCGAGACGGAGACGAATCTAACAAATCAAGGATCATTAAAATCTGTCTACCCGTTATCGATTAAGTAATAAGTGTTGTTACAAACCCGACTTTAATTTACTTATAAAAAATAATAACATTTATATATCTTCTACTGCCTTACAAATGGTCACCCATCCACGGACCAACCGCGGCGAGCGCGGCTTAACCTTTATTATCGGTCAAACTGTACGGCTTGCACTTAGCCACGACTGCCACGAGCCTCTCCCCTCAATAACATTTATACATAGTTTCAATAAATAAATGCTGATACGTCAATATGATGACAACTGTCGTATTTTTGTACTTCACAAATACATACTATTGAATGCCATGCACTGAGTTCATGTGCTACAATATTTACAGGTTTCGCCTCATAGTAATCTTATGGTACTTACTTGGCATAGAAAACAGTAAGTGGAGTTGCCAAAATACAACATCAATACTATATTGGATGTTATCCAAAGACATTTACATATAGCAATGAAAACTATTGTAAATTATTGTACTTCCAAAAATAATAAATAACAAAAATTTAATTAAATATCTAAATTTTATGGCTCTGTAGTAACTACATAGGTGTACCGTAATTATAAAAAAATTATGTTTCAAAAACGTACAATAACTGCAATAAGTTCAATAATAACTGTTGGCACGTGCAAAAGGTACTTACTAATTATGACCCATGACTGAACATAATATCAATTAAACATAAACTATTATTTTAGCATGGTTTATCTAAGAATAGATAAGATCGTAGGCGTTTTAATCCAAAAAGGGACAATAATAAAATACTCAATATAAAAATTAATCTTTAAAATATTCATATTTGTAGGAGGTTTAGAAATAAGGCACTGATATTAGTACTTAAGTTACTGTATTAAACTGAGTAATTATACAAAAGGTTTTCTTATAACAAAAAACGCATCCGCCATTACAAACAAAAACCAAAGAGAGTGAGACGCCGGAAGCGGCAATAATTTGAACTACTCCGGTTGCGTTCCAATTCTACCAATATTTCTTACATCCTCCCCGGAACGCAATCCCATATTAGTGACACAATACATATGCTTTTCTACAGTAGTTCCCTTGGTTAAAATATCTGATACATTTTCACAACCCTTAACATAACAAAACTTTAAGTTATTATTTATTACATGATCTTTAATAAAATGGTATCGAATATCTATATGCTTCGAGCGAGGTAAGTAGCAATCATTCGCCGATAACTTGATGGCGCTCTGGTTGTCGCAGTATATGAGCTGTGTGTCAGTGCCGCGACCAACTTCAGCCTGCAGCTGCCGTAGCCAGAGAGCTTCCTGCGCCGCGCTCCCCATGGCCATGTACTCCGCCTCTGCTGTGGACAAGGCGATGGTCTGCTGTTTGCGGGAACACCACGATATAGCGCCTCCCTGAAACAGGAAAATATAACCGGTGCACGATTTCCGGTCACGAGCATCACTTGCCCAGTCCGCGTCACAGTAGCCCGTGATTTTTCTGTTACCATTCTTGGTGTATGTAAGTTTGTAGTCTTTAGTCCCTTGCAGGTACCTCATGACTCTTTTTATTGCACTCCAGTGCTCAGACCTCGGTTCTTTATTGTATCTGCTTAGAGCATTGACAACATATGATATGTCAGGTCTGGTTCCTTGAGCAAGGTAAAGAAGACTTCCAATAGCCTGTTGGTACGGGCAGTCCATTTCAACTTCAGTATTTTCATTAAATTTTTGTCCAACTTCTACAGGTGTCTTGATAGATTTGCATTCAGACATATTGAATCTTAATAATATTTCTTTGATATATTTTTCTTGATCCAGCATTATAGAATCCTTTGTTCGGGTAATATTGAGGCCCAAACATTGGCTCACCTCTCCTAGATCCTTCATATTTAATTTCTGCTGTAGTTTTTCCTTTATATTATTAATCACACTTCTTTGTGAACAGAATAATAAAATATCATCAACCCAGGTGGCAATATAAACTCCAATGTTGATGTTAAAATAAATACAAGGGTCAGTTTTAGATTGTTGAATACCTATTTCCTTTAAGGTTGTGCTTAACTTTGTATTCCACAATCTACTGGCCTGTTTTAAACCATATATTGATTTATTTAGATGACATACCTCATCACCCTTTTCATACATTTCAGGCTGTACCATGTAAATATGTGTGTCTATAGATCCTTGTAGGAATGCAGAAACTGCGTCCATCTGATATATATACAAGTCTTGCTGTGCAGCTAGAGCAAAAACATATCTGATGGATGTCCATCTTACCACAGGAGAGTATACCTCTTGGAAATCCACACCCTTCTTTTGTGCGTAACCCTTTATGACTAGTCTAGCTTTATACTGAATAACCTCACCTTGTTGGTTGGTTTTCCTTTTAAACACCCACTTGTTGGGTAAAGCAATTTTCCCAGGGGGCAGTTTCACAAGATTCCAGGTCTCATTCTCCATTAAAGAATTCATCTCAGCATCCATGGCTTGTTTCCATTTATAAGCTTCTGTGGAAGACAATGCCTCTTCTACTGTCTGAGGATCAGATAAACTAGTATATAAACAGAGCATACCTTTCTTATCATCTTTGTTACGTGGTCTCAGTGTGATGTTACTAGTTCCTTGGTCCTGAACTGTAATATGCTTCGGTAGGTGATATGTCTCATCAGAATCAGGATCATTAGTTGTGTCAATCTCATACTCACTACCACTGTCATTCCCAGCTTCTTCCACACTAGGTTTACAGTCCACAGGTTGAGAGGAAGAAGCGGCTTCCAACTCTTTTGACTGGTCATCAGACTTTGACTCCTCTGACAATCCCAATTTGTCTTCCTCAGTTGAACGCACTGAAATCAAAAATTCTTCACACAGACCAGGTTTTTCAAAAAATATAACATCTCTACTCTTCATTATCTGATGTGTTTTAGGATGCATGACACGGTATCCCTTTGTTCTCTCACAATAACCCACAAATATCATTTTTTCCGATTTCTTGTCCCACTTTTGTCTTCTCTCCTTAGGCACATGCACCATCGCTTCGGAACCGAATATTCTCATATTAGATAATTCTGGTTTGCGACCTGTCCACATTTCATACGGAGTGGTATTGTTAAGTGCTTTGGTGGGGGACCGATTTATAATATAGGCAGCTGTGGCAACGGCTTCAGCCCAAACAGGTTTCTCTAAATTTGCGTTAGATATCATACATCTAGCTTTTTCTACAAGTGTTCTGTTCATTCGTTCCGACAATCCATTCTGCTGCGGGGTATATGGTGCTGAAGTCTGATGTATAATTCCACAATTAGCTAAGTATCTCTCAAAATTGCTGTTGCAGTATTCTTTTCCATTGTCTGTCCTTAAGATTTTAATTTTTGAATCAAGTTGATTCTCTACATATCTTTTATAATCTTTAAATATATCTAAAATACTTAGCTTATCTTTTGTGAAATATACATGCACCATCCTAGTATAATCATCTATGAAATTAACAAAGTATCGCATACCTCCATAAGATGCATTCTCCATTGGTCCACACAGGTCCGAGTGTATTAATTCTAATGGTTTTGTTGCTCTGGTGCCAACTTGCTTAAAAGGCAGCCTTGCCTGCTTACCCTCACAACAGCTTGAACATACCTTACTTGTTTATTTTGATCTAACTCCACCCCGTCAGCATAATTTGGTAACTTTTGTAGATCTGAAACATTTAAATGTGCCATTCGAAGATGCCACAGTCTTATATTATTAGTACTTACAAGACTGGAAGCTAAATGAACAGTTTCCTCCTTTGACTGCATATCCAGAACATAAAGTTTATTATTCAGCGTAGCTGAGCATATGAACTTTCCATTTGCATCATTGACATTGCAACCTTTTTCATTGAAGATCACTCTGTACCCATTCTTTGTAATAGTGCTCACTGACATTAAATTGGCTGCAAGTCCAGGTACATATAACACATTTTTCAGCTGTATTGAACCTCCTTGTGAAATGTTCAGACTTATTTCACCTGTACCTTTTACAGACAGCGGCTCACTGTTAGCAACTGTTATACTCTTAACAGATGGTGCTCTTAGATTGTACATCCATTCTTTATTGCCACACATATGCATGGATGCTCCGGAATCTACATACCATTGTTTCTTAATATCACCGTCAGTTGCTGAAAATGCTGCAGCAAAACTGGAATTCTCTGGCTTATGTGACTCTCCTTTTCCTTTTCCTGTACAGTATTTTGCAAAATGGCCATAGCCATTGCAGTTGTAACACCGGGGACCCTTGGTTGGCTTCGATTTACGTGTATTAAACTTTCCCTTCTTAGAATGTGAGTAAAGTGCATTATTTGTATCTGTAGAAACTATCTCTTGTAAAAGCTTGGTCTTAATAAAGTCTGCGCTGATTGTGACTCCTGAATTTTCGAGTCCCATTATCATAGGTTTGTACTGATCAGGTAGACCGGCCAACATTAAAGTACCCAGCCACTCGTCATTAACATCAAAGTCAATGTTACGTAATTTATGTGCTGCGTTCATGATTTTACTCACATACTCCTCGATGCCACTGCTAGACTCTAGCGAGGTGTTGATTAGTTCTTTGAGTAAACTCACTTTTCTGGTGAGTCCGTTGTCATCGAATGCTTTGTGTAAATTGGTCCATACATCCTTCGCGGTCTTACAATCCTGTATGTGTACATAATTTTGAGAATTTACTAATAGGATCAGTTTGGACTTGGCCAAGACATCCTTTGCCGGGTCAACTTCTTGTCCTTTCTTGGGTTCTACACAATTCCATAAGCCCTCGTGTTCGAGATACGTTCTTGCGGTGAATTTCCAGGTGGCAAAATTGTCACGGCCGTTCAATTTTTCCAGATTGAACATGTGCGAATGCGAATTCATCATGGCCACGTTCTTTTGTTCAACAACCTCACAGTACTCAACACGTTTTCTTCCGGAGAAACTTCGTACTTTCTGATATTACTTTATTTCTCAACCACGCTCTGCTACCATGTAGGAGGTTTAGAAATAAGGCACTGATATTAGTACTTAAGTTACTGTATTAAACTGAGTAATTATACAAAAGGTTTTCTTATAACAAAAAACGCATCCGCCATTACAAACAAAAACCAAAGAGAGTGAGACGCCGGAAGCGGCAATAATTTGAACTACTCCGGTTGCGTTCCAATTCTACCAATATTTCTTACAATATTGTATCCGCATGAAAATCTTCAATAATGCTAAAATTAAGTCTACTGTTATTCAATGCACAAATACTGTCTGATTCATAATAGCATTTGTTTATAACCAAGCTGTTATCACAATACGTAATACGTTGATAACATCTTGATAAAATTAAAATGGCCGCCGCCGCCGTGAAGCTTCCTACACACTTCACGGTTTTGTACTATTTTCTGTTTATATCAATCTTATTTATCTAACAATTCATTCATACCGAATTTTGTAGGAAAAAAAATTGTAGGAACTAAGTCATTATAATTCCGACAGCCAGTCCCACGATGAGATATTTTATTTCGGCGGAAAATGGGTTGTGCAGGTCAGATAGGCAGGCGCTCTATGTTAAATGCAATATTCAACTACATCCGGTAAGACTGGTAGCCGACCCCAACATATCTTGGTGAAAGAAAACATGTAACAGAGTACGAAGGTACCTTGCTTATTCCAAAATATAAACATATCAGATTTTAAGTATTAGGCGGATTTTATCTTTTATTCAAGGAATAAAATTTACGTTCGACAGTTTTTGTATGAAACATTATTTTACCGTACGTAGTACCTACATTATAACTCAATGATTATACCTAGATTAACACTAACAGACGTTAGAAAAATCAGCCTGCTGCCAATACAGTGAACACAGGATCAATATAATATGCTGTCAAATTAAACGTCACTTTTTGTGAATAAACAAAAGCTAAATAAGTGCTTATTTAGTATAAACTAATCACAAACGGTGACGTACTACTATTAGTACTACTAATCACAGTTCCTGACGTTAGACAAAATAATAATTATTAACAATGTTTCACGTTGATTAAGTATAATTTAATTATCATCTCCGAAACTAGAAGTTAGATAATGTTATATTTCTATGATCTCAAAATTCCCCTTTTTTGTAGAAAACATAAAAGCAATTCAATCTCAATTTATAGTACTTACTTTTTAACGCCAACATACCGGTGTTGCCAACACTTAAATTATTTATTCTTTATTCCCAGTCCACTCGAATCTTCCTAAATATGCATGCGACACTTCAAAAGCACATGGTACTGAAAAACAAGCTTTGTTTCTCGTGAAATAGAGTTGTAAATCCAATTTCTGGTATTACATGTTAATTCAAGATAAGTGATGTCTACTTGTTAACTTGAATAAGTCCTAACAATGATAAGTTAAAAATAAAATGGAATGGGAATTAGACCATCCGTCCTTTTTGCAAAAGAAATGAACTTTGCACGCACGTGAGCGGTTCTCACATTTATTTGCAAACTCGGTATTTGTGAATAGTACACCTTGGAAATGTACGATTGATGCCACAAAAACTTGAAATTATCATTTCGAAATCTTCCAAAACGTGCTTACACCAAAACCAGCCTTCCATAAGAAAAATCTTTAAAGCAGAACAAAAAGTTCCGTCTTGTAGTTCTACAGCTTAGAATATAGTAGAGTAATCTAGAAAGAAGCTTGTTCAAAGAAATTATCTCTTCAACTTCATTACATAGTTATTTGTTTAGACTTAAATATAGAAATAACAATCCTTTGTATTATTCTACAAACTAATAAATATAACAAAGTAATCGATAACCGGTAAACAATGAAATAAAACGTTTTAAAACAATGACAATATTTAATGCGGCTATGCATTTTAATTGTTATTTATTTGCATTGTACAGGACAATGACTCGGATACTATAGAATTTATTGTCTTATCTCCTATTAATACGAACGTTGAATTGTATACGTAAAGTCCGTTTCACGAAAGAAGTCCCACGGCAATAAATGGAACTAAGTATGACAATAATGAAATACCCAAAATGCGGGGAATGATTTACCCCTCCATATAATGTGTTCACTTAAGGCTCAGATCCAGGTATAAAAATACATTTTAGGGGAATGTACAACATTAGAGGTTAGCAAAATTCTGTAGCATGACTTGACACTAGCGCCGCGTCTGTGGGACTGCTTTCGTGAAACGGACTTTAGTATAGCCATTAAACCCATAACACTAAAAAAATATTTCTTAAGGATAATAATGATGCGTATTTTTTATATTCAGTCATTTCGTTGTCATTGCTGCATGCATAACAATCTTAGTAAAAAGAGCCTATTAAATGTTCAATGTAAAGTAAACTTTACAGTGCTGATTTTTCAACCAACTGATACATTTTCATAGAAAACCTGTCAAACGTAAATTTTATTCTTCGATCAAAACTTATCTTGTATGGCGATGTAAAAATCCGCAATCAATAAAATAACACAATAAAAAAATCTACATTTAAAAAATGGAACATATGTAATCCATTTTGCTTTTTAAATATCTTGAAAATGGTAAAGGAAAGCTCCATAATGCCACAAAGACAGACACTTGATACTCAATAGTACTTAAACCTCTCTCATTAAGCCTTGAATGAAACTAGCCTGTCTGTAAGAAACTTTTTCTTTTAAATGGATTTAAATATTTGAAGCTTTGAAGATTAACGCCCAGATAGTACTGTAAATAAAAATAGGAATGATTCGAAGTGACTGGAATGATTTTGAATGAATGAATTAGAATTTCGGTTAGACACGCCCAAAGATCACAATTTAGTTGTTTTAATTAAAAAAATTAGCAGGTATACATTGGCGGGCAAAATTAATTTATGCCGATTATAACCGTTAGAGAAATTAAATACGATTGGCTAACATTAAATTGGGTATTCATTTAATATTAGAAATCTATGGCAATTTCGTACCTAATAATAATTGTAGAACTGAAACCTGAAAATGTAGATAAAAAGAAACAACACAGTCAATGCGACCCAAAAGTAATACCTAATGGTTGTAATTTCAACGAGATAAACGAATGCCTGTGTGTTCAATTTTTGTATTATAATACCTTTGTTTGATTATTCTAAAGGGCCCCGATCAAGCAGTTTGATTGAAGCTTTACGTGCTTGTCAAGCAATCTAAGTACTTGATGAAGTTCTTGATTGATGACGGGCTTGATAAAAATGTGAACCTTCAAAAGTAAGTTCGTCAAGCATGCTTCATCGTTAAACAGGGCGCTAAAACTTGCTGGGATGTCGTCTTTTCCTATACTGAGAAGAAATGCTAAACCGAACTAATTTGCTTATTATCAATCAATCCCACCAAGCTTACTGTTAATCCCCATGGATAATTCAAAGCGTCCACGTTAAATCCAAGAAGGTTAAATGATTAATTCGTGTCATGCATTCACAATGTTTGTTTCGCATTCCAAACCGAAGCGTAATGGCGGCGCGCGGGAAAATCGTGCAGTTGCAATTTTAATGTTTCGAATCCCATCCACAGATTGTTTGTTACGAAATTGCTTTAATAATTTAGATTATGCAATGTTTATTGTATGAGTAAAAGGTAATATTGCATTATCTAATGTTGGAATACATGTGAATGTGTTGTATTTAAATAGGTGCTTGGTCTACAATCCGTCAGACATAATTAACTTTCAGTGACTTAAATTACAAGTTTTGGATTTAAATCTACATAATTCGAAAGATATTTTAAGTAATGATTTAGGGCTGATTCTTATATTGTCAGATAACTTTATTCGAGATATAATTTTAAAATATTGACAGTTGTTTCATGCAATAACCGCCCAACGTCATTTTTATTCCTCGAATAAAAGTTATCTGGCGACGTAAAAATCAGCGCTTACATATTTTAGTTTTATTACCATTAAGGTGATACCTCCGATGTGGCCCGCGAAATTCAAATTTTCATGTGTTTTTTGCAATTTGCTTATCAGTGACAAGTTGTAATTTGATCAAAATATGATTCGCGACAGTAACAAATATAACTTCAAATATAAGAATAATTAAAACGTTCGCTCCATTCGCTCGCACAAAGAATAATTGAAAATGATTTAGATTTCGGAAATTTTACTAACTTTGAATTAATCTTTGTGAGAATGAATGGAGCACATGTTATGATCATTTTTATATTTAAAATTATACTTGTTATTGACGCGAATCGAATTTTGATCAAGTTACAACTTGTCACTGATAAGCAAATTGCAAAAAACACATGAAAATTTGAATTTCGCGGGCCACATCGGAGGTATCACCTTAAGTACCAATTTCAATGGCTCCGTTGTACTATATTTTATGCATTAAATATTTATTTTCCTGGTGCTTATTCACTAAAATAAACTAGGTTGAGCTTTGTACATGCTAAATGACAATACGCAGTATAAATGTAACAATTTCCTTATAATCCTTCAGAGGTAGTCTGGAAATTTATACATTATCTATAATATTATTTTTAATAGACCTTATACTTACTTATTATACTTATTTATTCTTCACTATACTAGATAGTTTTGCCTATTAGATACATACCATAGATGTAAATTTTAGAAAGGAAGAACGAATGATTGCAGTTATGATGGACTTACGAGGCTTACCGCAGACCACAAATATTATCACATACATACACTCAAATTTCACTAACAAGATAACACGGTTAACTGCACATCACTAACATCGAATTACGAAAATAAACCTTAAAGTTTACAAAATAAAGGCGCTGTCAATGTCAAAGTGTGACTGATGTCCGACCTACCGTACTATGACATCATAAATACCACTGGTCGAAATGCGCTTGGCTTTGCGTTGCTTTAAAAAAAAAATGCGTGAATGAACTTCGAAGTTGAATATAACCTGTCTCTATTGTCTGATGACTGTTTCTATAACCTAATAGTGGTTTTCTCACCGGGACATAGATATTGTGAGTGTGGAACTTTGATTAGTATAGAGTGACAGTTGTGACTGTTCTTTTGAACTTTTTTATTAAAACTTTCAGTTATATCAGCAGTTGCTTTACGTAAAGTAGGTACTATTAATATTCCGCTTTATCCGATTAAATAAAACACTAAAAACGAAGATTAATAATACAGATAAGACGAGCTCTTTTACAGTTATAAAACAACAGAGCCAAATTACCTATGCTTTTAATTGTCGATTAAAAAATCAGATTTTGACATGATTTTGACAGTGGGAAGTGTTCTATTGAAAGATATTTTAAATGCTTAAAGCACAGTTGAGAACAACAGCTCAGATATCTAAACAAAACAATAAAGCCTTCATTTCGCATGATCTAGTAAACCTAGATATTTTCAAACTATTGCGATTGCTATCTGAACTGTAAAAGTTCTACCACACTGGCCGAAAACGCCGCGCGTTTTTAATACTGCGGCAAAATGAACAAAGACAATCTTTGGTTGAAGTACGGAATAGAAAATACGGGTTATGATGCAGTTGAATTTATTCATCTGTAAGTTAATTATTGATTGATAGGTTCTGCTGACTGTCATGTAGTTCATAATTTTATTAATAAATTGGATTGGATTCATAGATTCGCCTTCTTCTTTTCCCTGCCCTTATCCCATTCATATGGGGTCGGCGCAATGCGTACTTTCCTACCATTCCTCTCTATAGTAGGGGAGCCCACGATGCTAAATGGGGATTTACTCGAGCGTCATAGAGACTTATTAGGTTGCAAAGCTTAGATGATAAAAAGAAAAAAATGTTATATAATAATACCTTTTCATCGGTGGGGGAAGCGGCTATAGATTTTTAAATATGTAAAAAAAAATTGTTACGTGGACATACTCGAGCGCGTCAGATGTTGATACCATCAATGTCCTACGTATTTTAAATAATGTACGTATGTTAATCTGATCATTTGCATGATGCGGGTGGCTGTACGCAAGGGTTAAAAATGAAAAAAAAAAAAATTTAATCGAGCGCGTCAGATTTTCTAAGGGGGTGTTAAGTGCACCAAAAAAAAAGCTCTCATTCAATAATCTGACGATTTCGATCTGACGCAAACTCGCGGCAATCATTATAATGTGCAAAAAAAATTCGCCATTTTGAAATACTCAAGCGCGTCAGATTAAAATATATATGGTTCATCTTTATGTTCTAGACGTGCTGTCTCATAATCTGACGATTATCTAAAGGGATTCGCCTAATCTGACGAAAAAATATATTTTTTCTTTCAATTTTTTAAATCATTGAACTTAATTAATTGAAAAGCTCAGGAAATAGCATGCAAATAAATAAGTGTATGTTATTTAAGTAGAATACTTGTATTTATATGAAAACAATTAAAAAAAAATGCCAAAAAAAAATATTTTTTTATAATTAATTAATAAATTAATCATCATCTTCATCAGTAGAATTATCTTCCTCTTCTGGCTCGAATTCATCTGGCTCATATTAAATGTTTATAAACTTTAAGTCACATTACTAATATTAAATTAAGAAAATAAGTCGAAACGTTGGAAACACGTTGATAAATAATACGCCACGAACGAGTCTCTGTGATCAGCTGTGATGATGTCGTGGCAGTAAAATCCAGAGTGGGGACGGAGTGAGAGAGTAATAGATTGAGAAAAAGTGAGAGAGGAGTAAAAACGCGGAAAGGGAAATAATAATATAGGCATCACCCAGCTGCACGCATTAAACTTTATCGACGATTTTTTATTATTTCGGCTTGCGGAAATCGTCAGATTATATATTTTTCGTTATCCTTAAATTATTTCCTTCAAAATAAAAAAAAATTTGGCTACGCTCGAGAATGTCGAGATGACGTTTTTTTTTTACAACTTTGCTGCCCTCCCCTTTCTTTACGTCACTCTCAAATTGTCAGATTAGTGGAATATACACTTTTTATCATGTAATTAACTCACCCTTCCTTAATCTGACGCGCTCGAGAATTTCTAATGATCAATTTTTTTTTACTAATCTGATCCTTAATCCTTCACTGGCGGCCTTATATATGGGGCTCATATTTGGTGGAGGTACTTAACCGGATACAAGGTATCGCCCTGTATATTAATCTGCCGCGCTTTAGTAAATCCCGAAATCCCCTCTTGGGCTCCCCTACTACTATTACTCGTCATCGCGGCATCCACTCCTTTCTTTCTCATATTATCTTTCACACAATCCATCCATCTCTTTTTCGGTCTCCCTCTGCTTATATACCCATCCACAGTCATACTTATAACTTGTTTAATTATGTGACTTTCATCCCTCCTCATAACATGTCCATACCACGACAAACGCTTACCTCTCACCTTTTTATTCAAAGGCGCTACTTTCAAGCTTCCTCTAATATAATCATTTCTTATCCTATCTAATCTCATTCATAGATTCACCTATTAACCTCAAACACTTGTATATATGGCGCGATCCCTATCTATTTATTTAATTACTAATTAATTTTGATTATAATTATTTTGGTAAATGAGACAGCGTGCTGCTGTGGAGTTTGTTGCGCCGTTTCTTCTCCACAGCTAAAGCACTTAGGAAGCGTTGAAGGGCGGGCGAATCAGGGTGATATCTGTGTATACGATGATATTCAAAAAGTGCTACATAGTAGCCTAATTTGAAATACTTGTTTTAATTTGGTTAAATTCATTTTTGAAAGTTCGACTTTACATAGCCACAGTGAATTGCATGCCAATGTTGCAACGGCTAAAAAAAGCGACCTAGCAGTGTATTAATAAATCCTCTCTCAATCACAAAGTGTTATGGATGATCAGAAATACTGTAATACCTATTTTGTGAAACATTTATTTACGTTAGACGGTAAACGCCCAAGTAGTTATCGTAAGCAAACAGTCTAAACAATCAAGTGCCGTATAAATTGGTAAAAAGATGTTACTTCATTGCTTTGTGATGCTTATTTTTTTTTTTCGGAAACCTAACAGCTAGGAATATATGAAGTTGGCAAAAAGGCTGTTAGGCTGAAGTGGGATTGAACGGGACACATGCATGATGATCTTTGGGCGAAGGTCTCTACGCAATGGGAGTTAACAGACGGACGGCGCCGCCGAGGCCGGCCCAGGAGGAGGGGGAGCGATGATAATAATATTAATGTATTATGTAATTGAAATGAATTCGACAAAACCAATGATTTGTATTTCTCATACGAGTATATGTATGTAAATTTGAATTTGTACGCTCTAATGAAAAACATAGATGGACACGCTAAACTATCATCAACATCCCATGTACTTACCTATGCTTACAAATAAACAATTTTGAATTTCATTTATTCGCCATAAGTGTTGTACAATGAAGGTGTTGAAAAAATTTGCTTCGTACGCTGGGTTAACAAGAATATTAGTATGTGATGCGAGACCCGCAAGCTAGTAAGTAACCTTTAAATAATATTTTTTTACAAAGCGCAGTAGAACAACGTGTGGAGATGTCTTAACTTTATCTTTGATCAATCTTCCCATGGATGCGCAGACAATTAACTATTCTATGACATAATTCATGAGATAAGCGTAAAATAGTAATTATGTGGTGCTCCGTCCTGCATGTTTTATGTAAGATTTTTGTTTATTGTTTTTTACCAACCTACTTAATAACTGACTCATTGTTAAAGGCCAAACTCTAACATTTTGGCCCAGTTTTTTGATCCCGAGTTAACTCAACTTATGGTTAAATATGCTAACGAATGGTTTCAAACTTCGGTTGAACACAATCAAATATCAATTTTTACTCTAACAAATGGTTAAATAATTAACTCTCCAACTAATTTTATAGGCTGACAATTGATGAAAAAACGCGTTTTGAAACCATTAGTTAGCATTTTTAACCATTACCTGAGTTAACTCGGTATCAAAAAACTGGGCCTTATTATTAATCAACTTTATTTTTTCAAAGGAAAAGGTGCTTAATGTAGGGATATTTTTTTAACTCCACTGATACATTAGAGATCAAACCAATGGGTATGTACCAAGTCTAAGGTCCCGAGTTGTTTAAACTGCGAATATTTTTGTTGTCAATTGAATTCTTTAAACACAGCATCAGGGATTTTTTTCATCACAGAGCGGATTTTTATTTACTGTTTAAAAAAGCAACTATAATCATTTTATTTATGTACCCTATTGCTTATACTTATATCAAGTCTTTCTTTTATACATATAGTACATCTAATAATGTAGGCATAAAATAAAATAAATTATTTATATAGGTAACAAAATCAAATATTAGGAAGTAAACAGTAAATCAAAAACCCGCGTCATAAATCAGCACCATTTTTAAATCTGACATTCAACTGTCATAGGAACTTTTTTAATTTTTACAAGACAAGGCGACGGCGCTTGAGTCATAGACGAGATCGTTGCCCCCGACTCCCGCGCAGCCAACATGCCGAGGGATAACTTCCGGTAAGCTTTACACAGTTTATTTAACTGTATGATTTACGAGGTATTGTCGTAACTTTAATTTTTTAAAGTTAATTTTATGGTGTAGTAAACATTTATTATTTTTGGTTTAGTTAACTTTTTTGGGTGGGCCCTAACTTATTATATCCTTTATCTTTTCTAGCATTATCAAAAGCATATAATCTTTTGGTAGGCCCTTTGGCTTTTAAATTATGTAGGTAAGTATGTATATATATCATCAAATGTTGAGCCCACGGGAGACATATTTCGTACTTTATTAAAGTAACTACGCCAATGACTAAAATTATCCTTCGTCTACCTGGACAGGTTTTAAACATATAAGTACTTACCAATTTTTTTTTTTCTAAAATTACATAAATAATAATGAATTTTGACATATTAATACCCAACAGTTATATTTCCAAATATTTTTCTTTGACAGTAATTTCATTAAACTACCGCCGAAAGTCGTAAACCGTTTTATCGCTAACCGCAGTTTGAAAGGTGAAAGTCCCATCAAAATTGGTTCACTGATTCCATAACTTGCAAAAATAACTGCGTGCAAAAATATTTCAAACGGAGTTTCTAATTATATCGCTACGCAGTATCGCGACGGGTAAGTTATTGCCTTTTTAATAACAGAATTCATTTAGATCGCCATCTTGGTTTTATTTTTTATAGATAGAATCTGTAATTTATGGTTCGTAATGACAACGTATTGTAACAAACCAGGATGATTTTTAATTCTTTAATTATGTTTAAGCAATGCTAAAGCTTTTAAGGTGATACGTGAAGTAGATCGTATTTGCCTTTATTTTTCCTCCACGTTTAATCTTTTTTCCTTCTTATTCAATGTTATCATTGTAATTTAATAGAAGGTACATTAACACCGCATCTGAATGAGATATATAACCATATTGTTAAAATTTTCTTTAATTTACCAAAAGACTAAAATTTAATTCTTCAGTTGCCACCATGCCAATCATTAGCAATAACTACCAGCTTTTTCATTTAAAAAAATAGTACCTTTATGTTTCGATACATTACTCTCAATATGAACTTCCATTCTTCAAGGATAGCAGGCAGGGCGAAGAATCATGAATAGTATTATAAGCTCACATTTCTGAGTCACGCGTTAAGCAATTCTCAACAATGGTTGCCATCCAAATACCTATTACGACACTTTATGTTTCGCATTCCATTGCATTTCTAAATGTCACTATGATTGTAAACTTTGTATAAATAGATCGATGGATTGTGAAATTTTTGTTTTCATTCAGTCACTGTTTACAACTATTATATCACGTCCGAACCTTAAAACAACTTTTTAATACCATTTTTTGTGGTTTAGCTAAACGAATATGACTTAGTTGTAGGTCAAGTATTACTGTACTATTCGAAATATTAGTTTTTTTTAATAACCTGATAATTAGTGTCCTAAGTGCCGTATTAAAGAAAAATTTTCAACCTTGAATAAATTTATTTCTTTTTCGAAATGATTTAACGAATAATAAAGTAAAATTAGCGCTCCATTCTGATTCTGAAATTATTCTACTTTTGTTAACGCAACAAAGCAAATGACTAAAGCAATAAACATTCAGCCTAGGTGCAGACATTCGTGTTAATGTCAAACAAACAATTAGAAAGCAATGACATGCAGAATTAATTACATCGTATCAGTGAAATAGGTCTTGTCTCTTGGCTATCTTTCCACGAAGGCTTTGCTTAGAATAAACTTAGCTTACTGATAAACACGTACACACATCGAATGTCCACGACTCCACGAACAAGTTTATAATGCTAATAAATTTGCTTCCAACCTCTATTTTAAGAAACTATTGGTTTATTCATCATTCAGACATTATGGGTCGTTATTATTGTAGTTTAATTCAACCGATGAATGCTTTTGGTTCTTCCAAAGTAGATACTTCGCCATCACAAATATTTATGTATAATAACTTTCTCCTGAGCGACACCATTCCGATTAACCTTTAGTTCTCGCGAAACAAAATAACACATTTCAAAGTGAAGAATTTAGAAATAAAACAAAAATATCGGCAAACCACAATCATCGTGATTCACTGACTACCGTAATATCGCCATTTTGTTGGAGGTATGCGCGCCATTTTTCCCGCGCGAAAGCTTGACAGGTGAATCACGTACATTTGTAAGGGTTGGCAATCAATTTTAAAAACTCTAAAATCAAAGTTACTGACACAGAAAATACTATAAATGTTTGAACTCTAGTTGAATAATTTTATTATAATTACTAGCTGTTGCCCGCGGCTTCGCTCGCGCGTAAAGTAAAGAGTAGTATTAAAGGTAGATGTATTCTGTGATTTTCAAAGTAAGGAGAATGTATAAAATTTTTCATCTAATATTATGGCGTTAAAATAATAATAAAAGTAAAGTAAGTAGCAAAAGTGTTATGGAATCGGAGTCAAAAAGGTACCATAAACACCCAGACTCCAGACTATGTATAAAAGTGATTTTCTACATGGACCCGTCCGGGGATCGAACCTGGAACCTTAGAGCTGGCGACACCTTAAAAACCGGAGTGAACGCCACTCGACCACGGGAGTCGTCATTATAGATATGTCTTAGATGGTCATTATCTTATCTATTTATCTTTTCATCTGTCTATCTTTGAGAATACTGAACTTCACATACCAACTATTTCAGCCCTTATTTCACCCCCTTAGAGGGTAGATTTCTAAAATCTCGGAAATACATCTTATTTATTTCTAACTAATAACCCTTGTTTGAAATTGAATGTGTCTATCTTTGAAAACGACACAATTCATATGCCTACAAACTTCCAACCCCTTTTTCACCCTCTTAGGGGGATGATTTTTAAAATGGCTGAAATACATCTTTATTTATTTCTATTCAGAAACCCGTATACGATATTTCATGTGTCTATCATTGAAAATACCGAACTTCCCATACAAACTTTCAACCCCTATTTCACCCCCTTAGGGGATAGATTTCCAAAAGAAAAGTAGCCTTCCTCAATAAGTGGACTATCTAACAGTGAAAGAATTTTTCAAATCGAACCCGTACTTCCTGAGTTTAGCGCGTTCAAACAAACAAACTCTTCAGCTTTATAATATATAATATAATAATATATAATATATATAAAGTATAGATAAATAATTATAGTATCTTAGCCGTGTCACAGATTAATAAATAGTTACTTGGCCGTGTGCAGCGCCCCTTATTGAACTCCACTGCGGGTGACGTAACCTACGACAAACTTATTATTTGCGGTTGGTACAGTATTCGGGTCTAAGGATCGAACCGCAAAATTAAGTTTGTTTTTTTTTGTATATACTTTTCCGGGATAAAAACTACCCAGTGTGGTGCCCAGGATATTAAAGAACAATTATACCAAGTTTCATCGAAATCGAATCGGTAGTTTTTGCGTGATGCCTGAACAAACAGACAGACAGACAGACAGACAGACAGACAGACAGACAAAAATTTTTTTAATCACATTTTTGGGTTCGGTGTCGGTCTAGTAACACACCCCGCCATTATTTTTTTTGATATTTTCAATGTACAGAATTTTCACTTCTACAGATTTATTATAAGTATAGATAGTTACTTGCTATTTAAGCCTTTTTTTTTTTTAAGCTGACAAAAAAATTGTGTTGCACATTAGTAATATTCCTGTTAATCCCTCGTACTAAGCTAAATGCTTGTGTTACGAGTGGGTTGGGTTCACATCGGTAGTATAATAGGGTGGGATTCGAAACCGCGACCACATGATCACAAGTCCGATACCCTAGCCATTAGGCTACCGCCGCTTCAACTACTACAAGAAAACTTTGTGAAAAGTATTTTTTTGAGGCCATGTGATACTTCTTTAATTTTCACTTAATCTAGAACCCTAAAAAATCCTTTCTTAATTCTTTGACAAAAATGCTCGCACTTGGTTAAATCTTTATAATTTTAGGTTCTACGTGAATCTTCACGATAAGATATAAAAATATTTCATATGACAGTTAACGTCGCGGTTATCAGATATAGTTATCAACATTAATACGGAGCTTGTATAAAAATGAAAGTGACCGGTTTAGTAAACGTCGACGCGTGCGCACGCGTTGTGCGGTACGATTCATAACATATGGCCGCGTGGATAAAACAATGTAATTTAAACCTTTATTATGATGGCTGACTGCGGATTGGTTAAGAGTAAAGCCTGTAGCAATTTACTGAAAGATCGTTGTCCAGGAATAAATGTCAAATGTTTTTGTTATTTTAGGAACTTAGTTCAAAATTTTTTTCCTTGTTTTATATCAGATACATTTCCAAAACACACTAAATAAATAAATCCCAATGATATTATCACAAAACCATCTTATACTGGTGACCAAGTGAAAACCTTCACATTAAAGTCTGAGCCAACTCTGAATAAAGTTAAAATGATTAATTATAAATAGCAATTAGTCTTCCGGAAATAATATAATATTATTATGAATGCAAAAAGTTCTAAAGTTCTAAAAATCTGTATAGTCAACATTATGAATACTGGCCACACTTTGATAGTCAGTAGTCACATAACCTTTACACTCTTAGTAATAAATGTTTTTCCAAACGTGAAGATACAATGTGATTTGGATACTTCCTAATAATTATGACATCACAAAGATTTTCAAGATGATAAAAAGTGCATTGATATTTCCTTGCATAAACACCTGAGTTATAATATATGACGCGGAATTACATTCTGACATTAGATAAGAGTCAGCGCATTATTTATTAAAACTCGTTAATTAATTTACTTCTGCTAGAGTAAATGCCGTAAATAAAAGGCATACGTAAAATAGGCTTTGCGGAAGTCCATAGTTTTCATTGTCTAGTTATATTACAGGTTTTAACGACCAAACGTTTAAACACTTTTTCATGCATTTATACAGGTCTAACACAAGTATAGTATTAAAAGAATTCAACTTTTTATAAGTTATGACACCTGTCTTCGTTGTTGTGACTATTTGTAAACGTTTATTTGATAGTAAGTATTGACTGTTATATTAGAAATCGGTATAAACAAGGATGCAGTCATGAGTACTTAGCATGTCATAATTCACAAAATTCAAGGACAAATTAGTATGTATCTTCTAAGTATTGTTGCCAAAAATTAAGTAAATAGGTATACGAACATAGTAATAGCACACTAAGTATAATATTAAACATGGAAACAAAAAGCCTCTAACTTATTCTTGTTTTATTATTATATCAAGCTAAGCTAATTTGCAGCTGTTTCTGCCAGTGCCGTGTATTTACGACATAAGTGCATTGATTAAATTACTTTAAAAACATATTCATTTCCTACAATCCACTTTACCGTTTGACTTATAAATGACATTGACAGCTCTAAACTTTGCCGCGCATATTGACAACCCTAACACGTTTTTTTCGCGAAGACAGAACGCTACGGCGATGCTATTCAGCCAAGCCATTGTTCGTATTCGATATCACTCCGATTTCCAGGCGATAATTATAGTGATACTATGAGACCAATTTATTATTGTAGCATGTAATTACACTGGATTACTTTTTGATGATGAAATTGCTAATTTTTGTTATGGTTTATTATTGTTTAACTTTGACGCTGCAGTGCGAAACGGGGTTGTGACGACACCAAAATTAATTGGCCTCATTACATGTAGACTAATTAATAAGCCAGTCTTGATCTTGACATAACCTAGTTGCCTTTTTAGCCTTTTGACCGTAAAAGTAAACAATAGGTCTTTTGTATCTGTGCCCCGTCTATCGTTTAGCTAAACAATTTATCAAGTATCAACGACTTACCAATAAAATGTTTTTTTTTTTATCTAACCATCTCATCAGCCTAGCCTTTTACTAAACTATGTTGGGGTCGGTATCCAGTCTTACCGGATGTGGCTGAATACAGTATTTTACATGAAGCTACTGCCTGCCTGACCTCCACAGCCCCTTTTGCTGAGTAACACAGTATCTCATAGTAAGACTGGTTGTCAACGATTATCAATGATCAGTCGCCACCAACAGTCGTGACCACTGGCTTACCGTGTTTTCCAATGTACGGTGGGATCTCGGTAAGTTTACAAATGGTCACCCTTCCACTGATCAACAGCGGCGAGCGCGGCTTAGCCGTAACACATAAACTTAGCCACGAACCCTCTCTCTTTTTCATCTAACTAGATATTTATGTTAATTAACTTTGGAACTCAAAAAAAATAACTTAGTAATTCAACTATATTAAGAAATTGTCTATGCTATTCCTCTATCTAAAAATACTGTGCAGGGATTAGGTGCAGGGTATACTTTCTTAACGTTGGCACACTATTTACAATGTCCGATAGCCTTTCAAGGAGGCTAAGTTAGAATTTAATTCTCTGTTCTCCTTCAAATCGTTTCATCATTCTTTGTCTTAAACCGTACACTACTCCTAAATAAAATCAAAATGGTTTCCCACTTCCAAAATCAAATTAAAAAAATACTCAATTTGATTTCGATAAATTTTTAGTAACATTCCCAACACTACCTCGCCTAGCGACAGCTCAAACTCGACTATTTATATCAAACGACACACAACAAAGCTTCCTTGTTTAGTCACGATTTAAAACAAAATGTACGAGAACGTAGCGAGTTGGGCGTAAATCGACTAAAGGACTTTTGGTACTATAATTTCTACTTTAAAAATGAAAATATTTTCTGTAATTATAGTTAAGAAATACTCAATATACTTTTATTTAACAGAAATTATCAAATAGCAAACAGATTGTATTTGTCGTCTTGAAATGCACATTCTGTAATAGCCAATTTCGAAGCTTATAATTCTTACATACACTTACACAAAAACGAGCTGTGAAGGATGTTAATCTATACTTGAAAACTAATAAAGAAATTAATATCCAAGGTACTTGCATTGCAGCAGTTTGGTTAATTCCAAGACCATCAAACTTAAAAAAGGCAATTTTATACTTACTCTTTCCTTACGAGCCACTAGTTAACGTTTCGGCTGTCGTTTGAAGCGAAAAATATATATAATTCTCTCAGAAAACAGATTGGACATGTAATTATAGTGTAGTGAGTGAAATCACGTGCTTTCCACTTGGTTCCAGTCTAAATGCTCAGCTTGCTTGCATAATTAAATAAAACATGGTTGTTCAACTAACATGCGCTTAAATACAAGATGGCGACTACTGAAACTGTCATTTCCCGCCGAATGTAAAGAAAACTTCAGCATGTTCTTTAGTCTTTCGACGCTAAATACACCGAAAAGATACAGAGACAGCAAAAGTTTTAACGAGGAAATAATACTAAGCAGCGTTGGAGGCTGAATCTCTGCCATGTTACTGTCAAATTCAGTCAGATCCTGACTAAGCGCTTTTTTCGCTGAAACATCCAATAAAATTGTAAGAATTTATTTTGAACAGGGTGCGTTTTTAGTAAGCGCTAAAAGGCGCTTGTTCTGCTGGAATAAACCATCATTTTGTATGAATCTGTTTTGTACCTTTGTCTTGTTGGTCAGGGTTCGTCAAACACTGAGCTACCGCTCATGACGTCATTACGCGATTGGCTCGTTTGATAAAACTGATTAATATATTTTACCGTTTTCCGAAATAGTTTAATGCACCGTTAAACTTGCTTTCATTCTTAATTTGTTCTTGAAAGTTCATCCTGTTTGCACTTTTCACATTGACGAACGGACAAGTAGAGAAATAAGTTTTAAACTTAATGTTATCAGGCTTGGCTTGGAGTTACTGTTACCATGAATGATAAAATATTATAACACCTCTTATCTAGTCCTGTATACTTAATGCTCACCTATCTGACCCGGTGGCAATATCTGGAACTGATATTATTTAACTAATTTCATTATGTTTACATAGATAGCTTAATTGTAAAATAATCGGAAATTAAGATATAATTTACTCTCTTTACACTTGGGTTAGGGCATTATTTTTACCTTAAAAACCACAAAAATGCTATTACTTTGAAACACTTAAATTCAATAACAACACAAGTTTTTTGCACCATATGATGTCATATAATTATTCTAAAACTTCCAGTCTTTTAATCCTATCGTCTATGTTTGACAGTCAGAAGTTTCAAATTTTCTAACAGTTCTCTAGTTCTACATATTATAACTAAGTCTAATATCGCCGAATCGACTGGTAAATGTAAAAAGGAGTTCAGAATTCAGATATCCAATATTAATTTGATGCGAATGGGAGCCGACACTAATACATTTTAGGAAAAGTCTGCGCTAAAATCTATAAGATAAACAGTAACTACCGACTTCTGAAATAAGTATAACCGTGATTATTGTAATGTGGGAGGCCACCTCACATTCTGAGAACATCTTGGATCATATGATTATTCATCTCAGTAAATTACGTCATACGATGATTGCGATTTAAGCAAACACCTGCGAAAACCTGCTCTTATGGTATCCAAGGACGTCATAAGCCACGCAAAATATATAGATATAGAATGTGTCCAAAATGGGAATTAAAAATCAGAGAGGAAAATAGATACGTTTATGATTTTTTTCAATTTGGATTCAGGACACTGATAACTTTCGTATGCGTGCGCTTCTTCTACGATATACGAATAAGGACTGATAAAACCCCATAAAAACAGTATGTGATTTAATCAGACCTTATCAGTTAGACAGACAGGCAGCAAAATATTTGTCCGATCATTCACAAACTAATTATTATCTGCATATAACGGAACTGCTCATTTCTAAGAATCCAAATTCAAAACCTATTCAACTGAATTAGCTTCCTAAGCACCCCAGCTGTGGAGAAGAAACGGCCCAACAATCTCCCCAGTAGACGCCTACAACACATATACACATACCTACTAGTTTCATGATACGAGCTGAAATCGAAGCAAACAAAAGTTACCTACAACATATTAACATAAACGATACGTTGCCCTCAATAAGCTGAGATAAAATAACTGACGGTTATAACAAAACAATAATATTTATATTCACATCCTAATGTGATAACATTGTTTATGTTATAATTAATAGTAAGTATAGTAACTAATTACCGCCATTAAGTAATAAGCACGTGCAGTCAGGGTCAAAACGATTACTATATACATTTCTTTAAAAAAAATACATGTGAGTATGTTTCGTATGGTAATTTTTTGCCATCTCCAATATTGTTACTTTTTCTCCAGGTGGCATAAAAAAATCCACTCTGTATTCATAATCTATTCATTACTTTAGTAAAATATAATAAATATAAAAAGAAAACTTAAAAAATAAGTACATACCTTCGTATACCTACAACGACTAGAACTAACTACAACAATGTACTGAAGAAAGAAAATTATATTACCTTTGCAAAGAAAAAAATTTTTACCTTTCTGAAGAAAAAAAATATGTCATGTTCCTTTGTGAAAAATGAAAAAAAAATGTACCTTTGTGAAGAGCGAAATAAAATTCATTTTCATTTTCAGCTACATTCAGAAACAGTTTTATTACATAATATACTTTTAAACCGCATAACGCCTATCCGGCTGTAATAGAAATTTATAGAACTTGTAATTTTACTGGGTCCTGCTTAAATAACTAACTATATTTGCCAATGTATGTTGGGAACCAGGGATATGCGCACGAATAAATTATTTATTCAGTAGTTCTCCGACCGTTTTCTATTTCCGCTACATACGTTCTTAAAGCCTTGTTTATGGTAATTTTTTTATACAGAATTAATTAATAAGGAGTGCGTATACTCTACGAGAAAATCATCTTTTCATACAAACATAAGTCACGTGACCTGTCACTTTGTATGAAAAGATATTTTTCCATTTTAAGATTTCGATCTATGTTCCTTTGGGAAAGTTGCTCAGTTTTATGCACCTGATGACCTCGTTGAATATACGCACTCCTTTTAAATTAATCCTGTATATTTTAGAATTTAAAACGAGTCTCAAAATACCTTTATCTATAAGTTACGCATAAATTAATAACACCTAGATAGATAATCTTCATTCAAGCGCGTAGCTAATAGTGAATCAAAATAGATTGCTGATACCTGCTTTCGACATCGTCAACATATTTATTGCATTGTGACAATCCATTCACTACTTAAACCGCCATTAAACTTAAAATTAAGGTAATCACAGAAATATAAATAACGGACTTACCAACGTGCAACGTGTTGATATGACACAGTTCGAAGCGCGTACTTAGTTTTCAAAAAAATAAAATATGGCAAAGGTAAGGCGCCTTAAAGTTCAGGAGAGAGGGCCTGTGACGTCATAAGTAGACGAAAATAGTATCCACAAGTGACGTGGCAAGCCCCCACTCCGTAACTTAAATGATATTATATTAATATGTGTTTAATATTTTTTCATTACCTAAAATCGGGACATTGGAAAAAAAATCCGCGTGCCTATTGTATTCTTCAGTTGCGAATCATGCAAGGCCCGTCATAAAAGAAAGTTCTTGTCAGTTTTGGCCCAATATTCTTTCGTGCAGGATACACCGCAATATTGAATAACAATTAAACATGCTTTCGATTTGTAAATTAGCTATTACGTTTCCGCATCTATCAGATAGCATTACAATCGGATTTTTATAATCAATAAAGTTCCTTTTACATATGGAAATAACAACAAGGCAACAAGTTCCTATTAAATGGGGTATAATATTCTATTTTTATGGCAGCACCGGTTCATTTCCAAAATGGCCGCTGCGATGTTATAAAAACTTAATCGGTTAAAATCTCATCAAGTCATTAGTTGTTCTATATTTATTGGTCGCTATATTAAAACGTTATTAATTGATTTTACTACTATTTTACGACTATTTTAGTTAAATGTATTTAATTTCAATGTGGTATTGACATTTCATTCTGGTTATCAATTCCTACGTGTTTATGAGCTATTAATGTTAGGCAATGGTAATGAAATATTATGCCAAACATTCTGACCATAGACAATATTAGTTTGTTTCACTTTGGCCATGTCTTCGCCAACCACCAAATTATTCAGCCACATTTATGTGACCTACATTGTTTAGCTTTTCAGACCTGCTCTGTTTTGGTGCCAATAAAGATTTTATTTCCTCTGACTTCAAGATGACACTTAACTTCAAGATGTACTTAAAGTACTCTATCCTTATAAGTCTCGCTTCATAACACTATAGAGACAGACAACATTAGGCTTGACTTGAAAACTTGAGTTGTGTGAATCTATTTCTAAATGTATTATCGGCGAAGATTCACCATTCTACAGAGCTATCCTTCAAATCAATGTCAATTACTATCTACATTAAACCATAAGCTATTTAAAAACAAACAAACCGTCTGAAAACAGACCGCGACCTTGATTGTTTATAAATAGATAAAACTGCGCTCAAATCCAACGAGAAAGAGAGAGTTTATTTGAAAAAACATTACATTGCTGATAGATTTCGATACGTTTCACTCTTGACCGTTTATTGGGACGAAATTTGATAAAATCCAGTTTGAGGATGTGGATGCCTAGAATAAAAGGCTAGGTTAGTAATGTCTAAGGAAATATAATAAACACAAGATGGCTTTTAACTGTTCACACACGAAGCGATGCAAGTCTTCGATACCCGAGAAATTGAATCTCAAACGACGCGTGCCAATGTACGAACGTCTAATGCTTGTGTTGTGGTAGCTGCTTAGATATAGTTTTTTTTAATCCTGGAGAATAAATAGACAAGTGCAAATGTCTAAACTGACTGTAATCCGTTAGTGTTAAATGTCATTTTGACATTTGCACTTGTCAATTTAGTGTTTAGGGTTAAAAAACAGACTAGAGTATCGGAGATATGCGTCGCTTCGTGTACGAACGGGCTTAGTGATTAAAGTTGATTATACTAAGTTCTACAAATCGTACGAAAAATTACAAGAAATAATAAGTAGTGTTTGACGGTAGTTTATTAATGGCATAGCTACAGGTGGTTTTCCCAATCAGACATAGCATATTACAAATTCTGTCACATCCGCATCTCTCGAGAAAACCATTTATGGATAGGTGATTTATAACGAGTTGCAGTAATTTTTCTTTTGTTAGGTGTCAATATTGTTTATTTAAAGTAATAATGTTTCCCGGAATATTGCGCAAAAGTGTTGACTTTATAAGACGATTCAATTACAATGTTACACGGAAAATTTGACCACGGAGATACAATTACATCGTTTGAAGGAATATTCAAATTTCGAACCGATATAAGCTTCTTTTTTTTGCGCAATAAAAGTAATTGATACCAGCATCTTTGATTCATTAAACTTTTTTTTAGTGTTGTTACTTTTTATACAAATCGACTTTTCGACGATTCTTTTAGTAAGAAAACGATTATCGTGCTAAATAATCTGAAAAAGCATACTTATTACATAATTATAATTTATTACAGACTAAGTAGGTATATGTATAAAATTAATTATAATACCTAGTTGTGTAAGTGTGCACCATTAATCATAATATGCATTCATTAGTTAAATTCTTTTAGCGAAATTAAAACGGTTCAATGTCTTGTGAAATGCAATGCAATGTCATTACAACAAATAAAACATTTATGTCCAAATAAAACGATTTAGTTCACATTTCCGTAAAAGTTTTCGCCTTGAAACGCGGCCATTTTTTATTTATTTTACAATGACTGATTAAATTAGTGACCGAATAGAATACAGAATTTTGTATTTTTTAGTAAAGTTTTTGTTCCTGTACCAATTAATGTAGAGACATTATATTTTTATCAGTTTTTAGAACATATGTTTATTTTGTGCAAGAGACTAAGTCTAAAATGATCGAAAAAATAAAATCTCTAAGTAAAATAAACCATTTCTTTTGGATCATATTTAGAAATTTTAAATCACTTGTTTCATGTTATGAATTGTGATGTTTCAATAAGCTTCAAAATGATCAACTTGGCTCTGAAATAAGCTGCAAATCATACAATGCAACTACAAACCAACTAAATAATACAGAGGTGTCTATAAAATGAGAAGAAAAAAACACAGGGACCTCGCACAGCCATATCACTTCTATAACCAACATAAAATGACCTCTTAATCAACATATTAACATTGAAACTTACCGGAGTCCTTCTAGACAGTAGAGTACCGACGGGGCTGGGTATTTTGGTCGGAGTACCCGCATGAGGGCTGCGAGCTGTCGACAAAAATTTACTGTTATAACTAATGTCAAACTAGAATTAAATTATGTAAGTGTGTCAGTGGTAACAAGGATTTATGAAAATCTACTGGTTTGAAATAAAAGCATTGATGAAGAAATGAGTTGATAAATTTCAAACTGCCATAAGTCCACTTCATGTAAAATTTGGTAAATTAACGTTTTTAGTTACACATTAGTGATAAGGAATATTGTACTAACAGTGCCTTACAGTGTTGACTATGGACTGTCTTAGTATTTAATGAACAATTTAACAATAACATTCATAGATACTTTGAAAAATATAAAAATAGTTTGGACTCATTGCTAATTGGTATGCCCTGTATATATACATGACTTATGTTATATTGATAAATATTGATATGAAAATACAAAACTTTCGGGGAGACTGACGCCATATTGACAAGTTTGACGTTTTGTGATTGGTCGCAATGGAGATGTGAGAATTTGAAATAATTTCTTTGTTGACTTACTAGCATTTGAAATAAACTGACAAATTTAACCGTTTTATTCAAGTTAATGCCTGTGACTTATGAGCTTTTGAAGTGAGCTGTTAAACATAAATTTAAAGGTGAAAACAACTAAATCAAAAAGTCAAATTTTGTTGTAGGTGGACTTATGGCAGTTTGATATTCATCAACTCAAATATTAGAACTATATCGTGATGGTTACTTCGTCTGTATGTTATTATGATGATAATTACCACCTAATACCTTAATACCTGCCCCCCTGGACAGACATTTGATTGACATTTTTACAAGTGTTTCTCATGTAGGGAAGTGAAATGACATATCGAAAACAAATATATTTCTTATTTCTGCAAGAATTGTAATTTTTATTCATTTATTATAGCAATTTCTGTCATTAATAATAATAATAATAATATCTTGGGACAATCTCACACACGGCCATCTGATCCCAAACTAGGCAGAGCCTGTATTATGGCAACCAGACAACTGATAAACATACTTATATATTTCTAAATACATACATATTATAGATAAATAACACCCAGACACAGAACAAATGATCGTGCATTGTTAATTTATTATGGAAATGTAACTTGATAACTTTTAATCTTAAGTTTAAAAATTGAATCCTGTATACACAATGACCATCCACGAAAATATTACTAAACTGGAACTATTATTCTAATATCAATTAAAATTATTATTGAGTCTTTTCCAATTAAAGTCTCTTATTCGAAACTTAAACCTAACATTCTAATAAACCTTTAAAAAATAGAAAAGAAAAAATCCTAAATCAAATCTGGAACTAAAGTTTTATTTTTCAAAACGGCGGCCAAATTTCCCACCGATTCTTACGTCTTGTTCTCAGTTCGTCTTTCAATTAGTTTCACCTTTGTCCTTTGACATTAAATACCTTGGCATCAAAGTTCTGACAATCTATAAAGTGTTTGCTCAAAACTTCGAGGTCTTTGTAAATCTATTAAATATTGACTTAATATTAAAGTTTAAGCATCTTGAATTGGTTGTTGCTTCAATAAAAGTAAATACGAGTTATGATGAAAATAATAACATAATTAACATTTTTTTAGCAGTGGAGTCGACCTGCTCGACAAAGACAGAAGCTGCCGAAATATAATATCTTGGGACAATCTCACACACGGTCATCTGATCCCAAACTAGGCAGAGCCTGTACTATGGTAACCAGACAACTTATAAACATACTTATATATTTCTAAATACATACATATTATAGATAAATAACACCCAGACACAGAACAAATGATCATGCTCATCACACAAAGATTTGTCCTGGATGGGAATCGAACCCACGACCTCCGGCTTAGCAGTCAGGGTCACTAACTACTAGACCAACAGGCCCGTCAATAATATCTTACTAGGATATATAATAATCCAGTTGTATTATCATTTTTGTTACTTTTTGGAACGAAATCTAGAGGTGAGAGATAACTTGTGAGACGTCAATTAGTTTAAAGCCTCTGTTAAGTCTCATGTTGCCTCTGTCACTATAGATAGATATTTAAGAGCGTTTTAAAATTAATTTGCGTTTCAGTATGCGGAGATTCGACTGTTACCTAACTCAAATTACCATTGTGAAATGTTCAATACATCGAAAATCAATGCTAACACTTATAATTTCATTTCTATGTGTGTAGCAGGTATGAATCAAGCAATTGACAAGGGGAATAGAAGTGTATTTAAAACTACCCTCAGTTTAGCAGACCCTACTTCCTGGAATAACAGAAAACGATTCCGAGTTTAAAGGTAGTTCGTTAGTGCAAGCTCCCTTTCCTGCGAATTAAACTAACCAATCAATGGGGCCTATTGCGTGGTAAAAATCCGCTAGGGGCGCTAGTGTCGCATATAGTCTATCTGTATATTTCGACCAATTGCAGGCCAGTAGCTTGTCTCTCATTGGTGAAGAATGACAGATAAACCTTATGCGACACTAGCGACCCCAGCGGTTTTTTGACACGTAATAACCCCCATTGGTTAAACAGTAAACTAGTTCAGTTTTATTTTGTATTTCTGAGTATTTGTAATGGCCCTAGCAACTATTCGTTGCATCATTAGCTTGACCGTAACGTGGTATATTACCATAATGGCCGTGAAGCCGGCTTCATTTGTGTGGCTAGTTATGCAAAACTATTTGTTTGTTGTAACAATATTTTTGTTTAAGTATTAGTCAATAGTTTGTATAGTTTTCAACTTAAGAGTAACTTTAAAATATATGGTTAGTTATAACTCCAGCCGTTAACTCCAAGATGTTATCCAGTGCATCTTCTTATTAAAAATTAGGACAAACAAACTCTTAGGAAACCCATCACAGTTAAAATAATCAGTTTTCCATAGATGTCAAAAAAATATTTTTTTGAATTGATTGACAGCTAAAAGCATAGTAAACTAAAACAATCCTAAATAAGGTTATTATAAAAACAATGATGTTGAAAAAGGTTAAAATGCAAAAGTAATTTCAAAAGGTTATCGGCTTAAATTCCTCGAATCAAACGAAACATTCAATTCTTGCGTGGAAACCTATTTCAGACAAGAAATTTCACCTTTTGACCAGAAAGCTCAGAATTCAACTCAAATGAGACTGCACATCAACATTGAATCGTACTCCGCCACGTCTGCCTATCTGTTCGAAACTACTGCACCGATTTTCATGATCTTTTCACTAATGGATAGAGTGGTTCTCGAGGAAGGTTTTAAGTATAAATGTATCAAGACTTTGTATACATTAGCTAACTGACATCCACGCGAGCGAAACCGCGGGTACCAGCTAGTTGAGGTTATAATTGAACGATAAGGTTATAATCGACACAAGTCAAACCTCATGTTAAGGCTCTATATGATTGGCTGTTATTATTATCTAGAAGTACCACCACCAGTGAATTTAATCCCTTTCGCGGGGGACTTCACAAACATTCAAATCATACACAAATAGGTACTCTTGTGGAACTAAGCAGTTATTCTTGCATGGTAATGTATAAATGGCACATAAAACCCTCTAGCTTTGATCTCCACCGCTTGCACGCTACCTACGCGATTACAGATAAAAGCTCAAGATATTATCGCTTTTTCTTCCGATGCTACGTTTTACTGGGAAATTTTATAGTAAAAGAATCCTTTTTTCAATTAAAAAACCATTTATTAAATACTTCGACAGCAACACCTATATGTAATGGAATCAGACAAGATCTGAAAAGGGTAGAATCAAATAACCAGGTAATAGAAAAAAGCAGGTTCCATTTTTAAATTGCATTACGGCGCTCCCGCCAATATTGGGTTTCAAATAGCGACTTCGTTTAAAAGGGACAAAATGGCCGCCTGCATAGGTGAGGGCCACGGAAACTAAGTTATTCAGCCTTGTTGCGACCTTTGTGGCATTTGAAATATACGAAACTTTTATTCAGTGTTATTTAAGAACACTTATCTTGGTTTCCGTGTGTGTAATATGGAAGTAAATAACTATAATAATAAAGGTTTTCGCCAAATATAACTATTGGTGTAAGTTTAAATGGCATAAAAACAGTTTGTCAAGATAATATTAATGGCTACAATAATTATTTAATAAAAAACCAACCACATAAAGACTAAACGAGACATTGCGAATTACAAGATTCTGAAACTATGGGTTATGTTATGTAGCTGTCAAATGAATATCACCACTTTTTCTAAAGGCAACTGACCCCTATGCATCGTATTCGTCATCATCTGCCTAGCCTTTTCCCAAGCTATGTTGGGGTCGGCTACCAGTCTTAACAGATTCACCTGAATACCGTATTTGACATAGAGCGACTGCCTATCTGATCTCCATAACCCATTTCTGGTATTTCAGTATCCCATACTAAGACTGCCAGAAAATCATGATTTAACCACTGTCAAGGATTACAGCATGACAATTGGGACCAATGGCTTAACGCGCTTTCCGAGGCATGGATTCGTATTATTCCATAATCATGAAGAAATTATAAACAAAAATGCTACTCTAACACATTCGGCGCCAACTAATAAAATAAACATACACATCAAAGCTTTTTATTATTTGTTTTCAAACGCCCATCTAAAACTTTTGACGGCTTGTGTATACTATGATAATTATTACAAGTTCAAACAAAAGTGAAAGAATGTTGTTTGAGGCGTTTTTTTATCCCATTGATATAGGAAACAATCCAAGATGCAGAGTAGTCCTCAGAAGATGAAATTCAGGCATTTCAAATCTCGCATCGCTAAAGCAACTTTATGCCATGCGGACAAGAATTTGCGAAAAAATATGTTTGTTCCAAAACTGTAACCACCTAATTAAAGCCAGTTTTAACTTTTGTTCGAGACCGATAACTAGGATTTTTTGTATCAAAGTTCTGAACAGACTATTTTCAGGTTTCGAAAAAGTAAAAAAAAAACAGTAAATCTTTACAACCATGTTCCTCCACTTCCCAGAAAATAATCAAATTATACTTGCGAAAACCAAAAATAAGTTTGTATGCTTAACTTAAAATTTTTCAACTGCATTCAAGAACAAAGAAATTCTCGATGTTAATCTCGACGAAGGACCACAATAAATAAGGTCAATGGAACTTAATTGTGACACAAACGACCATTGATTAGTTCACGCCCTTAGCCAGCCCTAGGTTCAACGTTCGAAGTTATTAACATTTTTATAGTTCACTGTTCGTAATCTCTCCTAGAGGCTTGATATGATTCCCATTAAAAAAAACCTGTAGAATAATGCTAAAATAACCTAGAATCTATGAAAGATATTAAATAATAATTCTGAACAAAATATCTAAAAACGCATTTAGTGCACTGTTATCATTCAAGATTTATTTAGTGATTATATGTATGTTATATGGACTATATTTTATCATGATGATTAACATAAATCACGGTCAGCATTATTTTTGAACTAAACTAGCTGTTGTCCGCGCCACCACATAAATTAGCCTATGACAATTCTTGGGATCCAAGCTACCCCATACCAAGTTTCGGTCGCAAAAGCTTGAAAGACACATACAAGTTACATTAGTATAGATAGTATCAAATGGATAAGGCAAGGACAAGAAAGACGACCAAAAATATTGTTCCTTGTTCATCATTACATTCATCTGAAAAAATATAGAAAAAGTAACTAAGTAAATAAGACCCAACTAAAGCTAACATTTTATAACAGAACGTGAAACATTCAAGCGGTATTCAAAAATCTTTTGTTCTCAGTTCATTGTTCGCTCGTATATCCATTCGTATGGGGAACACAAGTCATAAATATTTCACGACTTCAAACTAATGGGAACGAACTTTGAGGTATTTCAACTTGTTGAAGACATCGACAGAACGATTAAGATTAATAGGACCACATAAAAAACTGAGTTGTGGATATAGTTTGTTTGGGACAAACATGAGGTTTGTTTAACACTCTTGATATTTTTAGATTCATATGATACGTTTTAGAAACATAATTCGGTTTGCGCGCCCTTTTAAAAGCTTCAATAACTAACAACAGTAATTCTAAGAACTTTTGGGCTAACTTCAATGTGTGTATTAAAAAGAAAAAAGAACCTTCAGAGTAGTCTAGACTAAGAAAGAACGAGTCCCAGGAGGACTGTTGAAAAAATCTTAACTATTCGTTAACTTAATGATAACTACTGGGAGTGTGAGTCCTCAACGAAATGTTCCTTTACAATAATCTCTAAACTTTAAACTTTTATGGAAAGATGGAGGAATTTTAGTTGATAACTTTTTAGAACCCTTTTAAGATTGTCAGAATTCTGTTATATTATAAAGGTAATTTAAAACTTTCGAGACCGATTTCTAAAACACAAGCTTAGTATCGAAACTTTAAGTAAATAAGTATCGAAATCTCATTTCAGCTATTTTGGGATTATCGACTATTTAAGGGTGTGGGTTGAGTTTGTCTTACGACCGCACAGGATTGTAAAGACAAAGTTCATCCCCGAATATTAAACCTTAGACCTGATCAAGCCACGAAGTTTGCTACCACCATTCTTATTGACTTGCCAATCTCTTTATTACGTCAAACTAACTCAAAGACACAAAATTTTAAAAAAATATGGCCTTTTGGATTGTCGCCGTCGGAATAAGTCGGAAGCTTATACTTGTATCATATATACTTAAGTAGGATCTTAAAAGGAGTTTATTGAGCTTTAATCCCAATACATAGCCCTAAGAGAAAGTAGTGGAATAATATTCATAAAAATCTGTTATTTACGGCTATTGGTCATCAGTCAATGACTATTGCTCCAATAGTAATTTTATAGTGCATGCTCAATATCCATTATCATTACTCTTATCAACACTCGTTTCCTGTTCTCAAAGACTAGATGTCTTCGTCTTATCTCGCGCTTTAGAAACTTAAGCACGTACAAAATCCGTCACATAGGATCTCAAGTCGTTATGTAGTATACAACACAGCCTCTACACAAAACACTACCATTACATTTTTCGCTCTGTTTACCTCAAATGTCAAAATTGTTGCATAGTAAAAGTATGCTCAATTTAGTAATTTGGTGAAATCTTTAGACAGACCTAAGAATAGCATGGTTTTGTGACGTTTTAATTTTTTTTTATATTCTGATTGGATATGCACCGAGGTGAATATGAACTACCTGGTTCCATAATAAAATTATACTTATCTATTAATTCAATTGACTTTTCTTTTCACTACATTACTTTAAATTTTCAATTAAAATGGGGAAAAGGGGCTCGTAGCTAAGTGCAAGGCGTACGGTTTGACCGATAGTAAAGGGTAAGCCGCGCTCGCCGCGGTCGATGCCTGGATGGATAACCATTAATTACCCCTCCGTGCCTTGGAAAGCACGCTAAAACGTTGGTCTCGACTGTCATAAAGTAACCTTTGACAGTCGTTACGTCATTACAATTCTGATTTAACTTACTATGGGATACTGTGTTTCTCATTAAATGCCCCAGTTAAATGGGTTCTGGAGGTCAGATAGGCAGTCGCTCTATGTAAAAAACGGTATTCAGCTATATCCGACCCCAATATAGCCTGGGAAAAGGCTAGTATAGAAATAATCCCTGTTTTGATTTGACGTTTCTAACTTAGGGTAGTCGCTAGTCAGGTAGGTAATGTCGGCAGCAGTGAGCTCAGTTAAAAAAATCGGGTTTCAGAATCAAAAATTACATTTAATTTGTTCAAGTGCATAGCGTTCCATAGGTTAGTATGTGCTCTTTTGGAACCTAAGGTAATGACGTGTATGAGTTATAGCCTGATCACGAACCCTGAAATATCGAAAATGGAACCAAATCTTTTACTGCGCCTTTGGGAAACTTGCTTCACATGTGCGTAATTTAAAAATTTGTTAAATCTCCTTCTATATTTTAAAGTATTTTCCATCGATGATATTATACGCAGTCATTTGCATATCACAACAACCTTATCTGTAGTTACACAGAATCTTAATAGTGCATTATGATAACACAGATAAGCACTAATAAATAGCCGGTCGATACGGTCAGATTCACAGGAAAACTTTCGGGTTTATTCATTAAACATACTTACGGCTGTTTCCTGAATGTGGAATTCCAACTTGACCAATTCTCAAAAGGTACTAAGGCCACGCAATTGGACAAGCAATGACACACGATATCACAGGATTGGTTGATCAGAATTTGAGACGTTCTCAAGTAGAAGTTCTTAATTCAGAAACCGGCTGCTAAAGACATAAAATGATAGACCTGTTTTAGCTGACATGGCCAATGTTATGAGGATTTGTCATCTATTATGGATACCTAGATTCATGACAAGCGTAACAATATTTGAGGTGACAGTACTGTGGCTTTGGGTTATCCAGAAACCTTTTACTAAAGTCTGGTATACCTCCGGGATTCCTCTGGTTTTCCCCCGAAGGATAAGATTGTTGTCAATAAATATATCAGGAAACTTATAAATTGGAATGGAAAAAAAAAAACTGTCATTATGTTGATTATTTATTAATTACTGTTCACTAAGTATCTTCTGTTAATACGAATGTAAGACAATAGGACGTTTGTCATTAGAAATGGTGTAAGAAACAGTTTTATCGCGAGTGAAACCCTAATTAGAAGATAATCATTACTTTTCTTCACATAACTGGTTTATTTAAACGTAGCAAACAGTTATGTGAGTTTTTAAAAGCTTATTAATTTCTTGTTATTCTTTTACTACTGACTTACAAGTAAAGAAAAACATCTAACGTAGTTTGAGGGTCGACATTTCTTATCTGTCTACCCTGAGAAGAAATGGCGAATCAAACTCAATTTCTTTTGAGGTCCAGATTATTATTCACGAGTAGTATAAACAAATTCAGGACAATACTTTTGAGGAAAGAACCTGATTGATCTGAGCAAGCCTGTGCCAGCAGGCGGCAAGCATGCCTCGAATTATTATGAACCCTACCCATACACAATGGATACTTAACTTTAATGGCCTTTTTCAAATATCTATCTCACATTTCCGAGTCAGTACTTGACATGCCAACATAAAATAGCCTTTTAGTATTCATAAAATAGATTATTATTTAGACTTAACCTACTGAGTACATCCTATGTATCGTATTGATCGGCTAGGAAGCCTGGTTTGGTAGGGATAATAGCTCTGCAGACAGTTATTTGTAAATGTTACGTGCTTCATGTTGCAAGCTTTATTGACGTGGCTAACGTTGGGCCATTCAATTAATGGATCATGTACACAGTGGCCTTCGATGGCCAATATGCGTATACATGAGGTACTTAAAGTATGGATATTCGATTTAATTTTTAGTACATATATTTATTAACGGCTATAAATGTTGTGAATGTGAATGGATATAAATGGTTTTTTTTATTAGGTCTACCGTAGTTATCCTGAGCGCAGGATTTCATAGCTTCACCTGACTTTGGACGTGAAAGTTTAGGGTCTTGAATTGTTTAGAGCCTCTAAAATATTAACAACTAGCTGTGCCCCGCGATATACTCGCGTAAGTTGTCCCCGTTAGGTACACATATTTTTTTATCCATTTTCCATTGTTTTTAATATTCATTCAGCAATTCCGGACAGAGGCGAAACCAAAGAATCAAGGATCATGAATATTGTCCACCCGTTCTCGAGTTGTAAGTGTTGTAACAAACCCGAATTTGTTTTATTTTAGACCTTGTTGTTCACTAAAAGACATTACTTCCCTTCATTAAAAATATATATTTAGATTGCCTCAAAGACAGGGATGGCACTCTTTGGCCAAGCCCTACGTTCAGCTGTGGATGGTGATAGGCTGATAGGATGAAGATGCTGCCTCAATATACCAGATCTTTCCAAATATAATGTTAATAACAATCAGTATCCAATTTTTTACTTTATTTCATAACGGTATTATAAAGCAAAAGATTTACATAAAAAGAATGTAATCTAGGTCTTCGATATCGGAAACGGAAGCTTCGTATAACAGTAATCTACAAAAATAATTTAATATATTAGAATGGGAAAGAAACATGCAAACAGTTTAGATAATATTATCAACATCCGCGATATTAGTTGTTTTGGAGATGCGACATTTAAAGTTGCATTTTATTTGGTAGTTCCTGCAGTAGAACGTTAAGTCCTCAAAATAAAACTATGTAATTTGGCATTGTGATAAAAAGTACTTTTTAAATGGATTTTGATTTTAGTTCCCGACGTCTCAATTTTGCAGGTGTCATGATGACGGGCTTATTGAGGTAGTATTTGTTTTGACATAGATTGATGCTCGTTCTTCCTTCATATTTATTTCTTATTATTAAATATTTGTGTTGTGTTACCATTCCGAATAATTATATTACTATTACTGTGTTTTTGTTATCCGGTCTACCGTAATTTGCTTTACTCCTTAGATCAAGACAAGGACTTAGAGGACTTGGAGGGATTAGAACAAGGATCTCTTCGTGTGTGAGTCTACCTAGTACTTGGGTCGTTATGAGTCTCTAAGGCAAATTTCAAGCTAATTTTAAAAACAAATGATGTTTCCACCAGACAATTATTGTATGCAAACAAGAAATGACTAAGTATCTCGGATATAGACAACACAGGAAAACTAGCGATTTGAAACGTCATTTAAAAATCGTTAAGTTTGAAATACATAGATTCGCTCGCGCCTCCGTCTGTGTAGCTGTCAATTATGGCACTAACAAGTAGCCTATGGTCTTGGGGTTCAAGATGATCCTGTACGAAATGTTATCAAAATCTGTTCAGGTATTTAGCCGTGCAGGCGGAAGAAACAAACAAACTGAGTTACTTTCGTGTTTATATTATTGTACATAAAGTATATTGTTATTGTAAGCTAATGTTTCTTAATGAGGAAGCAATGTTTACTATTTTTTATAACACGTTAATCATTTGTAAATAATTTGTTTTGTTAGTTTGTTCTTTTACGCTAAGAAATGCTAATTGCATACCGGTTGTATGACTTTATAATCGTGTGCCCAGCGGTTTCACTCACTTATATCCTTCCTCGAGAATTGGATTATTAAATGCTAAAAGATTTTTTTGTAACGACTGGTAGTTTCATAGATTAGAGCGCACAAACAAAAAAACTTTGACAAAATCTTTTTTTTAAGTTCTTTTATATGTTTTTTTGTAAAATATTTTACATAATAAAAACAAAGTCGGGTTTATAACAACACTTATAACTCGAGTACAGGAGGACAGATTTTTATGAACCTCAACTTTTTGGATTCGTTCGATTCGAATAACCATTGAAAATTTACTGGACGGTGAAACCGCGGGCCACAGTATTAATAATAACGTTTAATACAAAATCACCTAAAAATTTGTTATTAACAATATACGCTTACATACTAGTGTTAGTTACGTTTATTCTAAGCTGCGTGAGACTCGTCGATCCCAGGGAATGTCTACTTGACTGCGTGCAGTCGTATCCACCGCCCCAAAATAGAAGAGTTTCACCAATCAGCCAACGTTCTAAGAATGGTGTTGGGGCTGGCCCGAACACGGCGTAGCAAAGCCGCAAAAGTGCAAATCTCTTGCACACTACAAAAAAGCAGCACTCCTATCAAAATCCAGAACGCGTTTTTATAATCAAAGAAAAAAATACTTACGCTTAGCTTGTTGTCTAGGACTCAATGGCGGCCTATCCTCGATAACAGTCACCTCTTTAGTCAGAGTATTATTATTATACTTCTTAACACTCTCAGCCCAGTCCTGAATCCATGTTTTATCCCCCTTGCACCGATTGAGGCTCAAATAAGACAGCTTTCCAACTACCTGTTCCGGAGTAATATCAGAAGAAACCCCACTGTCTTCACGAAGAGCTTTTTGAGCGTTCTTTAAAGCACTGCTCTCGAATTTAGCGTCTTCTAGAGCTAATTTATTACTTGGTAGCGAGACAGGTACGGAGGATTCTCTACACAGCCTGTGAATGTAATCAGTTTGGTCTATTTCTGATTTGGTTAAACTACATCTGCGTTTAACTGGCTCAATTTTTGGGGGAGATTTGGAACTTAAAACTCCTGATGTTGTCACCGAGGTGAAACTACCAACGTCAGCATCCTCTTCAAGCTTTGGAGGTGGTTTAGCAAAGGTTTTCTCCGTGATAGTCCTCACTCTATTCTTTATCTTTTCGAGGTAGCTCCGAGTAGATTTGATCTGTTTTGATGTTTGTGCTGCCAAATCATTCTCAGTAGGGGATTCGTAACAACAGGAGATTTCTAATACATTTTTATCCTGTGATACTTTTGGTATTTCAAAGGTTTGGTTTAATAATGGACTACGGAGACCAATGTCTCGTCTAGGCTCTTTTGTTATAACTCTTTGAGTGCTTGGGAAGTCGAAAACCAGTTCTGGGTCTCTTTCATTGCCTCGTTTTTTAAGTGTATCTTCGATGACACTTGTTAATGACTCTGTACCAAAACTTCTGTCGATACTCATCCTAGCTTTTTGTTCTTCAGTATAATTATCCCCTTCAATGGTGTATGTCCCAGTAGAGGAATTATTAGATTCTCTATCAACCTCATCATCTAAGTAAACCGGTTCTTTAGACATACACTTCCTAAATAAATCAGGGGTTTCTGAAGAAGCCCTACTTTTACGAATCAAAGGACTTTTGGAGTGCTCTGGTGTGGATAGACCATTGTCTGGGGTAAGTATATCCAACTCAGGACTTGATATATCAGTTAACATGACTCCCTCAGGGCTCTGGTCCACAATATCCCCCATAGTATGCCTGTTAATATTACCATAGCTAGGTGTTCTGTGCACTTCCCTTGTATAGGAAGTATTCTTCAAGGGAAGGTTCAATCCCTGACGGGACATAAAGTTATCACTCCTAGACATAATATTATCAACTATAGGACTTTTGGACGTGCGTTTTGGCAGGACAGCTTCAGTACTAGGGGCTTTTATGTGTCTATTTATTATAGGGCTGGTTATGTGCGTTATATTTTGTGCTAATGGACTGTTTCTGAGCTTAACTGATCCGGATAGGCCGCTGTCTTCCTGGTCTGAAGAGAAGTAGCCTTCGGAATTGTAGCCTTGAGCCTTGCGGGGGAGCTTGGCGCTCATCGGCGGCCGTTGTAGCGTTGGACTCGGCCTTGTAACACTCGCAGACATGGACTGGACCCTCTGGTGACGAGCCTGCGATTTCTTCGCCAACTCCTCGAGTTTACGGGTGTCGACAGGCTTTGTTTCTCCAAAATCAATGGTAAACGCCATCGGATGTGATTTTGGGGTACTAGTCTCGGATTTTTCATCTTGACAAGCCTCCGACTCATCGTTTTTCAAACTGTGGCTCTCCGACGAAGACTTCGATATGGTTTGGTCCAGCGTTGCGTCCTGCCCGTCAGACAGAGGGCTAGACACGTCCCCCTCAACACTAACACTCATGTTTTCAAGGTATCACGCAGAATAAAAGTGACATCATATTTACGATCCAACTATAAACATCCTTCACACATCACTTTAGAAACGAAATATCAAGGCAATAACCGCACATAGCATCGAATTTTGAAATGATAAAAGATTACTTTCGAAAAGTGGAACGAGAGCACAAATAACAAAAAATTGCGAGCTCCACCTACTACATTCGCGATCGCGAGCGAACACGAACTATGAACGGCGAAAGACTCCGAATTCTCGATAATGTCAAACGTGACAGGTGCTAGTGACGTCCGACACCAAACTGGGAAGGTATGTAAGTTCGATTGTTTTATCGATTTGGCAACACGGACACAACCATTGTGCAAGACTGCAATATCAATGACCTTATTTACTGAATTGGTTGTTTGACACCTTGAATTATAATTGATTAATAAGCCCTAGGAATATCCAAAGATACTTCTATCATTAAACACAACTTCATCCCTAATTCATACGGAATTTAGTTAAAACTATAATAATCTAAGAATAAAACCTGAGATAAAACATACATAAAATATTTTTTACCTGCGTCAACATTACAACTCTTACGTTACGTTCGACGCTTTTTATGTTTTACAAATTAAATGTAGAACTGTTTTATTTCATTCCTAATTAATTTTACAACAGTTTCATCATCATAAATAAGTTGCATATAATAAAAATATATAGCTAAAATATTGTTTTCATAGCCTTAAACTATCAACATTTATTTTTTAACAGAAAAGCCGAACGAGGTCACAAATCATCACGTGGTGATAATTTCAAGTGGTCTGTATTCTGTAACGGAACGTCAACTGTCAGTTCGGAATGAACCATGGCAGAGGCGGCGTTTTCCGATGATGGGAAATATTATTCTGCCATCACACAGGATGGTAGATTAAGGATATGGGACACAGAAACTAATGTACTCAAACAGGAGTACACGCCAGACTTACATTTAACCGCACCGCCTTCTTGTTTGCAATGGATTTCGGCCACACTGTCAGCGGTAAGTTTAACACGTGGTTTATAAATATATTAGTTAAACAATACCTTTCCCGCGACTTTCACTGTAATTATAACCTATAACAGCCGGCCAACCCCTCAATTTTAGTATTAAATCTAATTAAATGGCCACTTAAAGATATAGAAGAGTTTGTTTTGACTTCTTAACCCCATATTTACTAGAATTTTGGTATATTGTTTATTAATTCATTCTTAATTTAACTTACCCTTAGCTGGCTTTATTATAAACTTAAAGTATATCTATAATATCTCTGCATCTTTAAATAATAACTATCACAAAGTTTAACCTCAACATGTTGTAATCATTATATTTTCGTAACCTTGATGGACTTCCGACTAATTCAAAGCTCATTCGTACGTCACTATTTATTTCATTTAGCCTTCGTGAAAGTAGTAACTTACTACAATACAAGATATTCTTTTTCAGGTTTCACCACAAAAAGGATCAAAACGGAAAAGTATATCCGAGGAAACACATTGCATAGCCCTTGGTACAAAAAATGGGAAGATCCTCATATACTCTGTAGCACAAGCAAAAGTTGAGACTGTATTAACAGATGAAAATACTAGTAGTAGTATAACTACATTGGATTGGCACAGAAAATATGGCTTATACAGTTGTAATAAGGAGAATTATATTTACGAATGGGATTTAAACAGTTCATCAATTAGATATAAGTATAATATAAACTATGATAATAAGAATAAAACTGGGAATAATGTTAGTGCCATCAAAATTGTACCGCATAATCAGGTGAGTGGGTATTAGTATTATTAGTAGCATTTTATCTCCACTTTTTCTGAACACAGATTCTCAGATCCATTTACTACACAACCTTATTATGAATACATACTTAAACTGAGATAAGTATCCAATATTTACATGTACAGAATGTCTATACATAATATCAAAATGGTATAAAACTCTCAAAGTTACATACTTATAAAATCTGTTATTAATTACAAGTGTTACTCATGCATAATAAAATAAAACTAATAAAATTTTATAAATGTGGTTGTAGACATAGCCATGTTGCTACTCCATCACCTTTAGACGCTAATCAATCAACACGCGCTGTTGTGGTCCACTGCTGGTTGTAGGCCTCTTCCAAGTTGCCACCCCATCCTCCGCCTTCCGAATCCAGTCCCACACAGCTACCATTTTCAAGTCATTGTTCCATCTACACTGATACTGTTGTGTATTAATATTGTAGGTACATTCAAATCTTGTTGACAAATAAGAATTAATCAAGTACCTTCGATTCACTTACGTATATAACCGTAATATGTTCTGTCTAAGCCGAATCATTGTTTTATTGGACATAATAGATACACTATAGACACCAACATCCATTCAATCTGCGAACTACTTTTACATTATTTTATATTATTCTAGAGCACAAACGCCAAATTCCTGGTGGCAGCGTCATATCAGGCGCGGGTTTGGCGACTACACGATGGTGACGCGACGGTTGTCAAGAACTTGGGGCACAACGCAGCACCCACTGCGGTCCTCGCTGTCGCCACCGTCAATGATATCTGCTGGCTTATTGAGGGTTCACAGTGAGTAGCTAAATTATGTATTCTAGTAGTAAATCTCTTTGCCCAGCTTTTTGTTATCAAAAAGCTGGGCTAGAGGCTGGGAAAAAAAATATGCTGTCCTTTCTATATAAGAATAGGTCTTAGCCCAGCAGTGGCATAGTTACAGGCTAATATAAGTCTTAATTAGTGTAATTAAAAATGAATTTTTAGTTTGTTGTGTTTTGATATGAAGATCTTTGTTTTTTTAATACAAGATAATTTTAATAACATAAAACTTTTTTTTTTTATATAATGCACGAAAGGATTATTCGCGCGCAATCACACAAAGATTTGTTCTGAGTGAGAATCGAACCCAAGACCTACGGCTTAGCAGTCCGGGTCACTAACCACAAGACCAACAGGCCCGTTAAAAACTAACTGATAACATAAACGCACTAACACCCACCTTTTTTGTCAGAAACGAACGCCTCCTCTCATTCTGGGATGTAACAATCACCGAAGATCACTTACCCCAGCTTAACGGTGAAGAAACTCCTCACAAACGACAAAGGAGGAAGTCGTTTAGTAAATCCATTACCACCGGCACGCAGACCTACAACTTTGTCCTGGAAGATGCTCCGAGGATCCTGGATGTGGAGTTGAAGGAGGTGGATGGGGCAACCAGGTTACGGCTAGCAGCGGCAACGAGGAGCGGTGTAGTGCATTATTATGGACACATGTTGAATGGGTGAGTTTAAATAGTCTTCCAATGGCTAGGGCGTCGGACTTGCAATATCGAATCCCAACCATAGCCCTACCAACGTGACTAAAGAATTTAGCTTAGCACGAGGGGTTATCTGGAATATTAGTAATGTGCGAATCGCATTACTTACTAATAAACCTTTTTTTAATTAAAAAACGTTAATTATACATGTGGACAACATCACAGACATTGCTCCGAATCCAAAGTAAGTAGCTAAAGCACTTGCGTTATGGAATTAGAGACAACAAAGGAAACACAAACACACAGTCTCGAAAAAAGTGGGTTTTTTCTTGACCCATCCGGGGATCAAACCGGGGACCTCACTGGCGATAACTTGAAAACCGGTACGCCAATCGACTACGGTGGTCGTCACTATATACATACATATTTATCTTTTTCCGTCTAGTCTTATACTATTTTCAAACCATATTATTTGCATCCAGGTCATCATCCAAGCCGATCAAACCCTCCGTCACCATCCAAGTGTCAAGCGGTGAAGCCCGCCCCCTGCCCCTGCACTGCTGCAGACTGCCGCCCTCAGGAGATCTACTGTTAGGATACTGGAATGGACCCATCATGACCTTTGAGAGAGTGGTAAGTTAAAGACTGGGCCCCGATTCTGTTAAACACGTACTAAACAAATTTTAGTCCATCGCCATCTTTTTCACCTGTACATATTTAGTAAAGGACAGAAGAAAATTTGAACTGTCAAATTTAGTTCCGACTAAAATTCTCATACAAAATTGACGACAAGTAAAAACATGTGCTCTAAAAACACTGTGATATTGAAGGCGAAAACTAGTATGACATTTCTAAGTTATATGTTATCTGTTGCCGTCCTTTTCTCTCGCTTTATGTTAGTAAAAGACAGCAATGGTTTAAATTTAGTTTAGCTTGAGTACAGAGGAATTAGCATCACTGTCTTTTATATTTATCTAAAGTATGAAACTGTTTCAATAATGCTTGGTAAATTATGTTCTTTGGTATGACAGAGAGATTTGATTTTAATCTGCTGTTATTAATAATAATACCAGCCTATAAATGTCCCACTGCTGGGCACAAGCCTCTTCCTATATAGGGAAGGATGAGCATTGATCACCATGCTTGCTTATTGCAGGTTTCTTGCTATTAATATTTTAATTTATTTATCAAGTAGTGGTACTAGATAAGTACACAAGTTTTGACGGGCCTGTTGGTCTAGTGGTTAGTGACCCTGACTGCTAAGCCGGAGGTCGTGGGTTCGATTCCCACCCAGGACAAACGTTTGTGTGATGAGCATGATCATTTGTTCTGTGTCTGGGTGTTATTAATCTATAATATGTATGTATGTATTTAGAAATATATAAGTATATTTATCAGTTGTCTGGTTGCCATAGTACAGGCTCTGCCTAGTTAGGGATCAGATGGCCGTGTGTGAGCTGTCCCAAGATATTATATTATTACTAGCTGTTTCCCGCCCGCGGTCTCAATTTTTTTTAATATTTGTGATGTAAGCTATCCTATATTTCAAGTTGGATCAAACTGCACACGGTGTGCAAATTTGATTAAAATCGGTTCAGTAGTTTCGGAGTTCATCCCCGACAAACATCATGACACTGGAATTATATATAATATCGATTGATGCCAAAAAGTACACGGTGCTAGTTTTTCGCATTTTAGCCCATTCGATTCCCGGTCCGCAAAGCGTATTTTCAAACATCAATTTAATGCAGATTTATTTCTTTTAAAAAATAAAAGAATGTTTTCTTTGAGTCTAATTTGCTATTCTTCAGTATTGAGAGTACTTTCTCTCTTTCTTTCTGGTGGCAATAAAAAATCCATCCTGTTTATCATAATATAACCTACGACCTACTCTCAGACCTACCAAATAGACAAACGAAAAAAAAAACATAAAAGTCTGCGAGCCTGATATTTAAAGAAGAAAACAGTTTTAATATAATTGCAAGGAGTTTTGACAACCTTGTTTATTTAATTGTTAAATAACCTCTATGGAGGAGGATCTGGAGGATAGTAAATCGTACTAAAACAACGAAATTTGGTCGTCATGGCAACTACCTACTTACCAATTTACCAAGGTTACCGCATTGTTTATTAGTTTTTAATGTCAATAATCGCGATGTTAATATTATGATAAAAATTAAACAAAAAAACATTTCAAATTGGACCAAATTGTGAATCTAAACCATCCTCGAATCCACCTGAAGACACACAGCAAATTTCATTATAATCGGTCCAGCCGTCTAGGAGGAGTTCAGTGACATACACACTCACAGAAGAATTATATATATAAATAAAGATTATACATATTATATTTCCTTAAATTATAAAAACACAAATAGATTTATTAACTTAAATTTATGATGTATTACAGCTTTTTTTAATTAGTAGACAGATGTAGATTTTTCTACAATTTGTACAGATTACTTAACTATTATATGTAAATAAATAATACCTGTGATTAAATAATCCTTTATGCAGTTTGAATATCAATTGTGAATTAAACCCCAGACAATAAAATCATCTACACCATTCAATTCCAGACGCCCGACCTTAAATCAAAGACACAGATTCTAATCAGAGGCGAGACAAAGGAACCGAAAAAGAAAAATAAACAAAGCAACGAGGTTAACAAAGTGAGAACGGAACATGACTCGAAGCAGGTCACCTACGTGGAGCCCATGGGAGGAGTCGTCAGGAAGCGGGCAACGCCGGGCGATACGGTTAGTTTGTCCAATATTTATTGACTAGTTACACCCGTGGTTTATATCAGATAACTCTTTATTTGCGTTAAAAAGTAGCCTTTGTTAAAAATCCAAGGTGTCACCTACCTCTATACCAAATTTTAGCAAAATAGGTCCACCCGTTTGAGCGTGACGAAGTAACAAACATTATTAGTCTAATTCCGATATTTTTTAATTGTTTATTTTGCATGCTGATATAAGTAGGCGAAATATATAACCTGTAATAAATTGTAAGACCTGCGGACGTACCATGACGTTTAAAGTATTATTGTTCCATTCTTATTCCAGTTTGGGAAAGAGATGGCGCTACATAACCTTTATAACTCTGTCTCTAATCTCTCTCTAATAAGAATGGATGGAATGGCCGCTGTACAACTCCATTTTAAGCAAATCATTTTTATTCTATTCTAAGACCTATATCTAGAGCAAATGCCCATGAATCCCGTATTTGTACCTTCATGCAGTTTAATTAAGTGAATATGCTTTACGCAGGTGGAAGTACCGATGGAGGCTCGTCTGGCGAACTTGGCGTTAGATGTGAAGGGGCGCGCCAAGACCGCCGTCAGCCAAAACCTTACAAAACTGCTGATGCAGGGATTACACTCCAAGGACAAAGGGTGAGGAACTTGTAGATAATACTAGCTCTTTATTTCAGATAGAAATAAAATCCATAAAATATAAACAACAATGTTTTACAAAGTTGTTGTTTTGGTATTGGTAAGGATCAAAGTGTTGTGGTTTGTCAGAGGAATGTGTTTTACAGTGGCCTTAATATAGGTTCTAATATTTATAGTAATAATACTCACTACAGATAGGTATTGGGACGCCAGCGTGCTATTTGTCTATGGCGTCACAACGCCGCTAATTAATAGCTACGCCGATTTATAAAGATCTGCGATGCCACTTAGTTATAGCTGGCGTCGTGACGCCGCTTAGTTATAGCGTTCGGACGCCGAATAACTATGGCGTCGAGACGCCTATAAAGTATGGCGTCGAGACGCCTATAAAGTATGGCGTCGAGACGCCTATAAAGTATGGCGTCGAAACTCCGACAAGCTATGGCGTAGCGACGCCAAATACGTCCAGCGCTGCTGGGTTCAACACAGCGCGCATCGCCGGTAGCTGTGGCATACTTCATAGCTTGTCTACCATTTGTTTTCGCCGCTTACTGCTACCAAAGGTACCCCCTGCGTGGTTCGGATTCGTCTATCTGGTGGGAGGCCTACCAACGCTGCATCTTCCGGTTCGTGGTAAACACTCGAGAAACTTTTGCCCATCGGTTATCAGTTCTTAGAACGATGTGGCCTTTCCATTGCCGTTTTAAGTAAAATAAATAAATGTAAAGTTAACAATTATTTGTTCCAGAATTATCCTCACGGTTCTTCAGAAGGACGACCCTTTAGTAGCTCTCCGGACAGTCAGCAATCTACCTGCAGACTATGTACCGCCGTTATTGGAACAGCTAGCTGATATGGCCACTAGAAAGACGAGCCAGTGAGTAAAAAAATACATGTTATAATATTAATTCTTCTGAAACTATTCATTAAGGTACGGGTACTGTATGTTTTCAATGTCCGTTTTTTAGATAGTGAAAACATTGTTATATTTGGTCTTTTCACTGATTAGAATTTTCGTGGTTTTAGGTTAAAACTATCTCCCTCTGACCCTCGCCCAGTGTAGAAGGGGTAAATTAAATGTAAATTTCCGATTATTTAATACTTTTGATACAAAATGAAATTCTATCCTCTGCCTACCAGGTCAGATAAGTGTGTCTATAAATAGCGATAGGATCTGTCTAATATTGTGTGAAAGATGAGAAAGAAAGAATTGGATGCCGCGATGACGAGAAATAGAGATGAATGGAAGGAAATAACTCATTGCGCCGACTCCATATTGGGATAAGGGCAGGGAGATGTTGATAAGGATTTGTTTAAAATGCTGTGTTATTGTTGAACAGATGTGCGGCGGTATGCACGTGGCTGTCGGCGGTGGTGCGGTGCCACTCCGCGCTGCTGCTCGCCACCATGGGCTCACGGTCCTCCGACCATCTCACACAGCTGCTAGCTATATTCACCAACAGGTAACATTATTTATTTACTTTCTAAGAATAACTCTCATCATTTTTTCATAACGCGCTTGAAGTAGTATAACTTGAAGCGGCGGTAGCCTAATGGCAAGGGCGTCGGACTGGCGATCGTGTGGTTGCGGGTTCGAATCCCACCCATTACACTACCGACGTGAACCCACTCGTAACATAAGCATCTTAGCTTAGCACGAGGGGTTAACGAGATTACTAGTAATGTGCGACCCACATTGCTAGTAATCTTTTTTTAAAGAAAAAAAAAAAACTATAGAAAACATATTTGCTTTTTCTATGTAGAAGTCTTTCTTGCTCAACATACCAAATCTCTCAAAGTTGAGTTAAGCTTGCCGCTGTACATCAAATGTCTATTTAATTGTTTTTGTAAATATTATCGTGTATACCATAAAGAATAAAATATTTGCTGTTTTATCAGCAGCCAGAATAAGTAGTTTCTATACAACTCTTTAGTTCATATACAACTCAAGAGATGGGCTGGATGAATAGTAGATTGTTTATATAATCCGTTTTAATAAATAAATTCGTTTATTCAACAGACGGTCGCACCTATGTCAGTTACTAAACCTAAAAGGCAGACTAGATCTCACCATATCCCAGAGGAGTTCGGCAGACATCGCTCTTAACGAACAGGAACCAGTGCTAAATTATAATGGTGAGTTATACAACTTATACTTACCAATAATAATAACACAAGTAGCGGCACGAAACTTTAGCGCTGACCGTTATTGCGCAGTAAAAAGTAAGGTACATGTGGGGCGTGCGTAGCTCCAATTGGCTCTCCACCCAGGACTCATGCGCAGTTATCCCCTGACTTATGTGCCGCTACTTGTAAAAATAAGTAACATCTTGCTTAAAAAACTCGGAGAAAAAAAAATCGGTATTATTTGTCTTTTTCTTAGAAATCTAAGTGACAAAAAATCGTATCACTACAGTTTTAACGAAATATGTACCGGAGACAATTAAGAATGTATAGTTAGTTGGGTAACACTCGTTTAAAACGTGGACCGCATGTCTGGGGTACAGTCAACTGCAAAAGTAGATAATGGATTGAGTTAATTACTTTTGGAAGTCAAAACTGATCACGACTTCAAGGCAACAATAAGTAATTTGGTTTAATTTACAATCAATCAAATCACTCCGTTCATTAGTATTGTATTTCTGATTTTGTTCATCTACTGTGCTGTTGACTGTACTTCGAATTGTAAAAATTAAAACTAACTTCTTGTCTTTAAGAAGAATGTCACTGTCACAGTCGTGAATTTAAAATTTGACTGTATCATTGAGTTATTGTAGCAAAACAGCTTGATAATAGCTACTTTCAACTATCATAGGTTAGGTTATATTTACAGTATGTTTTATTGGTTGTTATCTTGCAGACTCTTCATCAGACGAGATGGAGGCGGAGGCGTACCAGTCGGACAGCGGCGCGTCGTGGGGTGACGACAAGTTTGAGAGCGACAAAAGTGTATCGGACAAAAGTGGATCAGAAGAAGAGGAGTCTGACGGAGATTGACCTTATACAATAAATAGTTCGATTTCATATTTCTGCGTGTTATTTATACCCTATACAACCCTATTATTCGCTTCTAACGGCCGGAATCAATATTCTATCTATCGATGAATTTGGCTACTGGAGATAGAATTTTGACATCATTATTTTGTATGGAGCTTATGTCAAATAATAATCTTTATATAGTAGCCCAAAGACATTGTACACAGTATAATTACACAGTAGAATACATTACAATGTCTTTGATAGTAGCCTAATTGATTGACAGATAGATAAGCTGTACGGTTTGACCGAAAGATTGGGAAAAGGCTAGGCCAGATAAAACCTTATTTTTAGTATAGACACATACAGGGTTATAGAGCGTGAACGTGTATGGATATAGAGGAAGGCGACGACGAAAGAAACGGATGGATCGAGTGAAATATGATCTGAACATAAAATGTTGCTTGTGAAATGACGTCAGATGGCGGTGGATGGTAGAAGACTCCAGAATTGGGATAAGGGCAGTAGGATGATGACCTAAGCGGATATATTTTTAATAACTCCAGACTGTTCCCTCTGCAGGCCAGCCCAGCAAAGGCCTATTCTTTCGATTTTCCTCTGTCAAGTAGTTACCAATCGAGGGCTTTGACGGCGATAAACTGCGTTGTTCGCTCTCTGAGCCGGAGCAAGTAACATTACCCGCATCTCGTAAAATTTGCATTGTGTTGTGTCATGTTGAAGCAATCGTTCTCTAGTGGCTTTGATTTTATTGTACAAGTTCACTTGCCGTTGCCCGCGATCCCCATTATTTTCAGGAAAGAAATAAAGCTTGTTGACTTTGTAATAATGAGTTCGAAATCGGAGCAGTACCTAGTTTGTGTTTACTCATTACAAACATTTGTATAAATAAGGTGAAAGTCTGCCCTAACAAGATTTTATGAAAATACTAGACATAGTTTTTTATGTTTTACATAAATAAAACAAAAGCTTGTCATTCGCACCATCATTATATTTCATTCAACACTTAACTATTAACATACTCCATTTGTATGTGAACTTACATCTAATACTTTATAATCAACTTATAAAAGACTTTAATTGTGTTTAGTTAGGGAATGAGGTCTCACTGTCATTATACACAAAATTGAGTCATAGACAACAGTGTTACCAGTTTTTTACTAACTTTATGAAAACCTTCATGAAATTAAAATCAAGACACTTAAAACTTATAGTCAACTTATTATACTCTATATCTTATGCTTTTTTCGAGGGTGGTCTGAAGATTCCTACAACAACGGCGTGGTCTCGCTCGTAGGGCTCCAAAGTCAACTGTTCCTGTGGTTTTAACTTGTCTGCTTGTAATTTCTTTACTTCTGACGCGAACACAGCTTCTGGTTGTGCCGTTGAGTCTATACATGAGGCCTGCAAAGATGAATTTAAGATTAAATATGGAATTAAAAGAAGTACAAGTTTATTTGTAGTAGATATGTCTCAGTGAGAGAGTTCAATTTTCAACATGAAAAATTTAGCGTTTTTTTATCATCACAGGAAAATTATCTTACAAATAAATGTCTTATTAATTGTGAATAATCATTATTTTTTTGTTCTGTTATTGCAATTGATTATTAAAGAATATTCAAAAGAACTTGTTTCTTTGCTTTAACTTAAATGGTGCCTATTTCTAATTTAAAATTAGGTGTCTTAAAGCCGAATACTGAACACTTTTAAATGTAAATTTAAATGTACTTTTGAGAATGTATTGAAGTTAATTAGCGTTTCTATTTGGGGGTTATGTTAAAATTAATGTAAAAAAAAAACTAACGTCCAAATGGCTGTATTAACTCACCTTAATAGATATAACAAAGTGCCCGCCATTCTTCAGGAAGTGTTGGGCGTTTAAGCTGACTATCCTAGCCTGGTCAGGCTGTGCAACATCAGCGAATATGCAGTCAACCATACCAACCAGCATTCTGTGAAGAAAAGAGAGAATACAGTCGCTTGTTTACCGTAAGAGGAGTTGGTAAGAGTTGGGGTGAAATCAGAGAGAGAGTTCAATGTTTATCAACATGAAAGATTTAGTTCGTCGTAGTCATCATTATAAGTTTCAGGTAGTACATAAAAAATGGTATCCTTGATTTTACTTTTGTGAAATTAGAAAATTGTTTTGAATCAGAAACTAAATCGATTGCAATGATTTTATCACCAGAATAGATTTTAAATTTTGTTTAGGCTTTATTTACATGCCAATACTTGACAAGTGAGTGGGTTTTGGAATATACTAAAAATAAAGATATATACTTTCACATTTCATGAACAAAAAGTTTTACTGTCTCATTATTTACTGTTTGTCATAATACAAAGTATTGTTAACATATGCCAAGTTTTTTTTGGACAAATTTCTACAACTTAATACAGCCTAAATTTTCGAGCTGAAGAGAATCACATACCTGTATTTAAGCGGATGTCTCGCATCTTCAATAATAGGAATAATGTTGGTCCTCTTCTTAGCTACGTTAATAAGGTCTCTGCCTGATCTGTGTGAGAACTCGACGGCATACACTAGTCCTTCCTGTGAACGTTATACAATACATTAGCATTGGGTTCAGGGTGATGAAGAGATTGAATGTTTGATTGTGAGGTCATCAGAAGTGGGTATGTGGACATAGTCTTCATGAATAGGTCTAGATTAGAGGGACCACGATCATCATTTAGAACATAAGACCAGAATTTCTTTTTTATAAAATATTAGTAGGAAATATTTACAATGACATGTAAATTACAAAGTATAAAATAATTACATTTAAGCCATTATTCACAACAGAACACAATAACTATTTGTCATGTATTGAATGTTTCAATTGTCAGATTTGCGAAAAAGAACAAATTTTTAAACTAAATCATAACCTACTTAAAAAATACATAAAAATATGCAACATTGTAAAAATGGAGGTTTATTTTCACAATTGTATGCATGACATATACATACAATTGTGATAATGAATGCATATTCTCATTCCATTCATCTCTTACCTAACAAAAACACCTATAACGCATAACCACCTACTGCAAAACATATTTAACAATAACTTACAGGTCCAACAACATCGGAGACATGACTGACAGTGGTGCCGCTCGCAGCACCAAGGTACAGCACCCTGGATCCCGGAGGCATGTGTATAGCATCCACTCCGCCCATGATAGCCGCAGCCAACTTCGACCGGAAAGGATTCCATACTCTGTATTCCACCTTTTCTCCGTCAGTCTGCAAATTAATGTTTAATTAGTATACCGTGGTGGTTGGAGTGGTGTGTGGTTGGCAGGTTTGGCAATCAGAAGTGGGTATGTGGACATAGTCTTCATGAATAGGTCTAGATTAGAGGGACCACGATCATCATTTTAGATTGTCGAAATATTTTTATTAGAATTAATCTGTTCAAGAAAATTCAAATTCTGTCTTTTTCTTTTAACTTAGGTTTTTATTGTTGCTATAGTAAAAAAAATTATTTGATTTACTATGTTAATTTTAAATATTAGGCTTCATGAGTGAAATTTAAAGACGCAATAGCAAAGATTTGTTATTATAACAAAAATAATTAACCATTATATTTCATAAAAATCTTCATTTCTATTTTTTTTAAATACATTATATTATAATTAATTCCTAGTTTCTTCTTCTGTCTTCACTTTCCTACAGTAAAAATCAAATAAAATACAAACCTCCACAGATATTCTCTTCTCTCCATACACTTCTGATCCTGGCACCAAATTCTTAGTGACTAGGGCATCTTCTTTGCCTCTAGCAATGAATACTCCAGGGTGTCTATGATAACAAATATTAATGGTTAGAAAGAGGTGAATAACAATAAATATAAAATGTTATTAAAAAGTGTGATCAGTAGTAACATTTGGCTTCAAGCATTCGCATTCAGAAGAACGAAAGTTATATAATAACATCATTTCAATTTCTGAAATAAACTACTTATGATTATTATGTTTCCAGAAGTCAAGATTATAAAGAATGGTATGTAGGTACTATTTGATTGTTTATATAGCTAGAAATTCTTTATGAATCAATTTATTTAGGGCGAGATCAAACAAGCGTAATTTTGCGAGTCTTGAGTCGCTGAAATTCGACCCGAGCAAGCAATTCAACTTAGCACAAGGGGTTAACAAGAATACTAGTAATGTGCGACCTATATCTAAGTTCTTTAAAAAAAAATGTTTATACTATACTAGTCTTTAAAACTTATAACTAAGTAAACCAGCTGGATTACTCAGTTAACTTACCTATGAGGTTCGATAATAACTTGCTTGCCGCCCTTGAAACCACCGCCAGCGCCTCCCCGGCCTCGTCCACCGCCGCCGCGGCCTCGACCTAACACAATATTGATTTTTGTACCAAGGTAATGGAAGACCCAATATTCTGGTGTAACTGTGGCCATCAGAAGTGGGTATGTGGACATAGTCTTCATGAATAGGTCTAGATTAGAGGGACCACGATCATCACAGAAGTGAAAAGATTTTTTATTGCTGTTTGAGTACTGATAAGTTTTAACTAGGGTAAGAGGCTGATACTAAATACTTTAGTATTAAGCTATCAACACATTTTGTTTAAAGAGTGCTTGTTAGCCGATTGTGATACTTTTAACATCTTATCTCACAAGCTACATTTTACGTTATATGTATTCACATTAATATACATAAATACATACAATTTTACTGCAATGATTTTAATATATTCAAAACTTGAAGGTCTTATCTATGGGTGATAAGCTGAATAATAATTTAATTAAAACGTGTTTAATTTTCGTCTCCAAAGATGTTCAAAAGCTATTTTTTAATATAATTTTACAAAATACTTACACAACTTTAATTTAAAGGTTTATGTTATACTTTGGATGTTCGGCACTGACGAAAGAACACTTTCATTCGATTCTAGCCCTAGTTCTAACAAAATTCAATATCTCATGAATTAAATAATTATACTGTGTACATACCACCACCCCCGCGGCCGCCGCCAAAGCCCCGTCCTCCGCCGCCGCCGCCCCTTTTCTCGAACTTGCCGGCGCCGCCGAAGCCCCCTCTGCCACCGCCGCCGCCTCGGCCGCCACCGAAGCCTCCTCGGCCTCCGCCACCGCGACCGCCACGGAAACCTCCGCCACCACCGCCGCCGCGACCTCCGTTAAATTCTGAAATTAAATAAAGGTCAAAAGATGATATAAAAATTTAGAGATATTAAAAGGTAAGAGTAAGTGCTAGACACTTGACGATTTAACACAATATGAAAAAGACTAATTGCCATGAGTTTAATTTCAATAGTATAAACAATGCCAATATAGTACCTATTTATTCTATTAAAATAATTTTACTCACAAAAGTTAATGAACTGTACTAATTAAATCTAGTTCAGTTTACAAGACAGATATTTTTAGTTTAACTAATATTTCCATCTAGGTCAAGCAAAAGACATAATAATACTTTGATAAATAAACATAATTATTAATTTCATGAATGTTGCAATCACTACGTCTGAAGAACAGCTAAATCTTTAAATTTAAATCAATTCAAAACTACTGCCAGATGGTATTTTAGTTCGGAACAAAAAAAAAATTGGTAATAATATTGCAGTCTCAACATTTCAAACTGTTTCTGATTATAGCAATGTTGAAACGTTCATGCAAGATGAAAACTAGATAAATAAACAATTATTGTATTTGTTTGAACGGCTCACCAGAAAAATACATATAAATACATTCATATGAAGGATGATCAGAATGATTTTCATTCTGATGCCTTTTTATTTCATTCTGATGCATGTTTATCTTTCTGAACATCTTTTAAATAATCAATTATTATTAAAATTGCAAAATTTATTAAGAAAATACCACTAACTAAGATTTGTATGCAAGGTAACTTAACCAAAAATTTTCATTCCTGAACAAAATTAAATGCAAATTGGGACTCAGATAATCTAGACAGGATATAGTGTTGCCCTATCTCGATGCAATCAGGACTACCTTCAAAATATGCAACATAAATGTTGTAGTCTGTAGATACCTAGATATTTACGATAACCACGTGGTGATGTTTGGATTGCGGAATAGCCAACAAGTGTTTCATAAACACCTTGCAAAACTTACGTTACTTTCAATAAATATAGACCACATGCCACATTAATACGTTGACAATGACAAATATAAACATTTAGCTTGGAAATATAACAATATTAGCGATGGAAAACGCATGGGATGGTGACCACGCGTGGTTGCAGCGTGGTGACCAAATTAACAACATTGGTCTTGAAATTCGTCATTCTGACAAATATATAACTGGGAAATTAGGCATAAATGTAAAATACTATATAAAGATAGCATTTTATAAGCTGGACAATCAAATAAATGGTGTTTGGTTATGCTAAGGGGGTACAACATAACCTAAAAAATCACACGTGGAAATACATCGAATATCTGACTTAAATTAAATTTAATCAGAAAAACAATAGCGCTTCTAGTTTCCTTCACAAAGATATAACAAAACGTCATGTGATATATAACAGAAAAGATAAAGTACCGCATGCGGCTACCATGATACAAATGAAAAGTATCGAATTTAACAAAGATTTAACTTACCAGGCTTGCCCATTTTGGATACACTACTTCGTGATATAATATCCTACTTTAAAAACTATAAACTTTCGCTATCTAAACACAAATATAAAGGGTAATTTCTTCATAAACGGCGCGGAGCCATCACGCCGCGCAGCCGTCTCCGGAAATGATGCCATTTTAAATGAACAATGTTGCTGCTCTTCTAAATAAAACTAATGAAAAAAAAACCCACAGAGTTGCCACTTTTGAGTAAATCATAAAATTTCTTTCTACCATTATTTTTGCAGTTTGGGAAATTATACATGCTCGAAATAAGCATGATCATTGCACGAAAGCATGCTTGTAATGAGCAAATTATGCTGCGTACACACCGACCCAGCAAATGCCAACGATTGGGTTTCGCTGGCCTTCTTTGGTTCTGTCTGGACGGTTTGGCGAACGCCGACGATCGTTCGTTGGAGTGTGCCAGCGTTCCTAAGCGTGGTGGTATCATCAAAGGAATTGAGCCGACGTAGATCTAACTCAGCGTGGACATCGGCCAAAAGCCAACGAACGAACGCTCAGTTGTAGTGGGATAGCATTGCGTGTAGAGTTAAGCACTAATTATGGAATCAAGCAAAGTGGAGTGAAGTAATTATGAAATGTCTTTGTTGTTCGATCTAAACAGTAAAACCGTGTTTTTATCGTCATAGGTAATTATTTCGTCGTTCGTCGTTCGACGTATTCGAGCCGTAATCAAGTACCAACTATCGTTTGATCAACGTTTGTTGTTTGTTCTCAAAGTCAACGAGCGTGTATAGCCAACGCTGATTAAACATCGTTGACGATCGTTAGGCCGGTGTGTACGCAGCATAAAGTAAGTGTGCACAAACTTTTACTTGAAAATGCCATACTTGTTTCGAGTATGCTTATAAGCACGCTAGTTTCGAGCATGTGTTTCTGTACATTTGAATAAATCATCTACTATATCCAGTGACACGATGTTAGTCCGGGATGAACTCCGAAACTACTTATCCAATTTTACTCAAATTTGTGCAGTTTGATCCAACTTGAAAAATAGGATAGCCTGCATCTCAATTATATTAAAAAAAAATACACCGCGGGCGGAGCTGCGGGAAACAGCTAGTAATTGTATAATTTTTAAAAGTAATTAATTCGTGGAACTTGTCGTGGCCCACAGTTGGGCAAAGGTTCTCCAAGCCTCAAGGCCACAAATAATGCGTCCAAAACAAAATTGATTGACGTGGTCGTATCGCATCCTTTCCATTTATCTACACTTCAATATTGTTATCTTCTTAGATATTTATCGAAATGTTAATATAAAATCGCAATACGTTTTTTGTTATTCGTTCTCAATCCGACATAACCTAAATTCCTTATTAATTAAAATTTAAAATTAGAACAAGTTTGTGATACTTTTACATATTTTGTTGTTATTTTATTTGAGACTTATAAATTGTTGTAGGTACTGGTAATATTAATTTATGGTTTGACATAATTATGAATTATTAACTTACATAACTTTTGTAATATCATAACAGCCTTGAATTTGGTCTAAAGAACTAACAATTTGTGTAATGTAATAATTTAACAGACGATAATATCGCAATTACCTCACGCCTAGAGTAATTATATTGTTCTGTGATATAATTATTTGCTCTTGTTAAATTTTTACTTTGGTTTGATTTTGACACATCTTAATCAGGATGTACCTTTATTGTTTAATGTTCCTGGCAACGGAAGTCATGTTTGTTAAAATTTTATTTTATGTTTTAGATTTTTGAAAATTATCTGAAATCTATTTATTAGTCCACTTAAATTTAATCACTTGAACCCACTTGCATAATATCATCCTTAGATAAAGAAATTGCTTAACGTAACTTTAATTCCTGTATACAAAACCAATTACCTACTGACTAGACACACTTATTTATAATTTAAGTGCACTAGACACTTACACTTAATAATAATTTATTTAAGATTGGGCAAGGCAACAATGGAATCCAGTAACTACAATCAACTCAAACTCGAAGATTTCAAATGGGTAAATGAGCCTGAAAAATGGAATGTCACCGGTAATATTCTTGAAGTAACGACCAACGAGAACACAGATTACTGGCAGGGTACCTACTACAACTTTCATCATAATTCTGGACATGTTTATGGTGTGGAAATAAAAGACGATTTTACTTTTACGGTAAGACATAGTGCTGTATATTTACTCTAGTTTATACCTACGCTAAGTTTGATGGGTGTTTTGTTTGTTACGTTGTGACTCCCAAATTGCTGAGCCAATTTCGAGATTTTTTTACTAAAGAGAGAATGTTCCAAAAACTAATGTTTGAGAAATTAAATTAAATCATTTGCAAGCCGTCTGCCTCTCAAGGCTTCTATTATTGGTAATGCATGTAGAGTAGTAGAGAATGAGATGAATCCCGCATATTATTCGTTATGATTAAGTTTTCTTTAGAACATTAGGTATGTAGGTACCTACATATATTGTATCTAACATCTTTGATTCGGTTTCAGGCATGTATTGAAGGAGAGTTTACTAATCTGTACGATCAAGCTGGTCTTATGATTTACTTGGATGAAAAAAACTGGCTGAAAGCTGGCATAGAGTACAATGACGGGCAGCCAATGATCAGCAGCGTGCTCACAAACGAAGTCTCTGATTGGGCGACAGGTATATCTTTGTCTATGGATCAGATAAAAAAAATGATATTTTTTTTAAACTTGCGTAACTACACTGACTTAGTGACTTGACTCGACAGCATTATAACTTAGTTCATAATTTTGAAACAAAATTACCGTTTTAACGTTCCCCGTAAATTTCGTAATATATAATATTTACTGGGAGTTTCTCAGTGGACGATTCGTCGTATCACCGTATCTAGAAATGGTACTTAGTTCAAGTTTTTTTTTCAGGTATATTTACAGGAAATCCAAGGAAATTTTACCTTCGAGTGACAAGGAAAGGCGATGTGATATGCATCAAGTATTCTATGGACAATAAACTGTGGATTCTACTCAGATTGTGTCCCATGAAATTCAATGACAAGCCATGTTTCATTGGGCCAATGTGCTGTACGCCATTACGGAAAGGCCTTAATGCTAAGTTCAGTGGTATATCTGTAACTGTGCCAGAAGAAGATATATTGCATTCAAATTAAATATCTTTATTGTGACACATTAACTAATAAAAAGCAGAACCGTCTTTAAAAAAAACTTACGCGAACAATTATTTTTAAATTGTACAATATCAGAGATTATTTTAATTATGACGTATAATTTTTATTACTATTGTTTACAGTTACCATTTTTTTATAATTCATATGTAATGGTGTAGGTATAAGGGCTAAGTAATAAATAAAACAATAATATTATAAAATATTTTTATTTGAGCGGTACACGATCCGCTATAATTTCTCAATAACTACAAAATTCCTAACTAAAGGAATGTACAGAGGTAACACAACACATTTACATAATAACATCGTATTGTGTTCGACACATTTTACTGTACATAATTGACCATGAAAGCCATTTTTTATACAGTAAAAGACATTCATAGTCAATTACATAGGTACACAGACCAAAGTCCAAAAAAATATTGACGGATCTTGCGTTCGGTAGGCAAATATGTAGGTATGTTAATTTAATAAACCTACTTGTATATTTCCTTTATATCCGATGAGAAAAGGAGGTTTTCTGTAGCCTGGCAAATTGGTTTAAAATACTCCGATGATCAGCACGGGTGGCGGGTTACGATATGACAGCGACGAATGACGTTACGTTACCCTTTCGCGCGTACGTATTACCAATCCCACTACTTAAGGTTAGGTACCCCGTCGCCCGCTTATGGTAGTTTCACGTTCCAATTTGCCAAGCTATAGTCGACGTGTATATTTCACACATAACTTTCTAAATACACTTATTACAACAAGGATCTTGGTACTTGGGTTTATTGACCCCTAACACGAGATAATTATTTTCATAGATACCTACATTAAAATTAAACCTAAACATTAATTAAAAACTAAAAAATGCTATTATTTAACCCTAAGGTGTCCATTCCAACATATTTACGCGTAACCAAATTTAAATTAATTAATTTAATAACCGTATCATCATACAAAAAGAACGAAAATAAAAATCCCGCGGAAATTATATTGAAAATCAAAATGGCGGCGCCATTTCACTCAAAGACAACAAAGTTCTTTTTTATGTAATGATCTTATTTTAAACTGCCACGTTAACGTCGCATTTTTTGAGATCGGACGTTTTGATCGACAACTCACGCGTAAATGTGCGTATAAATATTTTATTGTTTATTATGAGTCAAGTAGAGTTATTACACAAAAGTTGGGTCGATATTTATTGACGAATATCGAATTTGGACAAGTTACATAAATAAGTAATTTTTGACGTGATAATGCAGGCTGCTCGCACGAAGAAATGTCACGTTCCGCCTGAGCCGACAGTGCAAGCGAGAGCGCGGAACAAGCGATGGAGAGGCACGATCGGCCTAAGCGTTCGGCTTGTGACTCATCTATCTCTTTTCCATTTCGTCGGATCCGTTCGAGTAGAAGAGAGACAGTATGTAATTTTCATCAATGTTTTCATATTATGACGTTATCACGTTAAAAATTATAGTCCGCAACTTTACAGCCAATATTTTTTTTAACTGAAGAATTCTTTAAGCTAATAAAAGTATTTAAATCAAACTTACAGTTTACAGTAACGGTTTACACAGTTACAGTTAGTACTGCGAAGTTAGTGTTTTTATTGACTGTCAGACAAAAAAAAATTAGACACATATTTTTGTGTATGTTTCTTTCACAAACAAATATGAAGATACTGCGAAAGGAAGTGTCGCGTGACGTCACTTTTTAGCAATTTAAAGACGTGACGTCAAAAGCCACTTCTGAACTTTATAGCACTTAAACTCAAATTTTTAAGAAATTAAATAATACGTGTTCAATGTTTTTTAGTATCTAATTTGACCAGGCGTAATGCTTTTTACATAAAAAAGTCTTAAGTATAATCTCTACTTGTCCCAAATAAACTAATTAGGAGTCAATACAATTAATATTCCAACTTATACAATACAATTACATGGCGAAACTAAAACTATATCACATTTCAAACACCTCATACATTATACAAAATGTTGATTTAATTTCAAAATTATTTTTAATAGCTAATTCCCGCCCCTGGCTTCACTCGCCTTGATCTTGCCCCAAGGCTAGTAACGTGAAGTTAAATAAGCTTATAACCTTCCTACCTTAATAGATATAAATTTGAATTTGTTTTTTCACTCCATCTGGTAGTGTCAGAGAAAAAAAGCCTTTTATTTAAATAAAAACGCTTTTGCTAAATTTAAAAAATATTTAGTAAAGTGGTCGATGGTCTTAAAGAATCGCTAAAAAAGGATTTTATATTTTTATTTCTAATCTTCACAGTCTTAGATATTATTAGAAATTAAATCAACATCTGTATACCCCAAATATTTATGAAAATATTGCAACAATTGCTCAACATACTTCACAAGCGTTGTACAAACGAAGAAGCAAACAACAAGTCAAAAACTATTGACCATAGACAAACAGTCAATCAAATTAAAATAAATATTACTTAGCGTTGTTCCTAGATGTCTGTCAGAATATTTTCAAAATCAACTAAGTATTAGTATCTTACTTACAATCAACTGAAAACCTAAAGCGATTGATAGAAACAATATTTGATTTACTACAATTATATAATTTCACAACATTTATATACTTATTTATACCGTATAGCTCGCTTGATCACCAATTTAACCATACAATAATTTATTTGGTTGTATAAATTTTGACAAGTATAACAATCACAGGAAACCATACAATATTGGTGACTCTTTCGCCTTTATTTTAAGGGTATAAGGTTTATTTTCGAGTTACCAGTAGTGTGAGGTCCACCGTATACTACCTACATTAGTAGAACTTCAAACTTGCCATTATCATACGTGTGTTTAGTTGTGCTATCTAAACTGGCATTTATATTGTGAGCTGTAGAGTGGATTTTTAAACACCAGATTTAATAGGAGTCATCATGTTTTGCTAAACTAAACACTACTGCTAACAACATAAAATACCAATTTACATTAGCACTAATTCTAAAAACCCAGTACAAAACCGATGAAATACTTCCATTAATACAAACTCTTGATTTCCGAAGGCTCCCGGACGAAACGTTTCTCATTGGACAAAGCTCACGTCACGCGATCAACCTGCGTTCTGATTGGCTGTAGCGTCGTGACGTCATTTACCACGTTACTTCTATATAATAACTTAACTGCTCTGTGGATCAGAGTCAACCGGCTCTTGTTTGATAGAGACCTGCATTTGTGGGACAGAAGGCAGAGCAGGGGCGATTTTGGACCTCTCCAAATTATATATCTGTAAAAACAAAACATAGTTTTTAAGAACTGATTGTAACAGTTATAGTGAATCTTCTAAAATATAAAACTGAATCACCAAATGTGTTGCTAAGCACATAACTTTCGAACGACTGCACCAAATTGGATGATTCTTTATTTACATTGTTTGTTAGTGTCAAGACAAGGTATTTTATAAATAACTAGCTTCTGCCCACGACTTCGTCTGCGTGGATTTCAGAATGGGGTCCAAAAAGAAATTAAAAATGTGGAAGTAATGAAAAATTGAAATAAAATTTTCACCTGTGTGTATAGCTTGCGCTGTAATAGAGAAAAATACCAACTTTCAAAGCTGTCTCCCACGGCTAGTCTCGTAAATAATTTTAATTTTTCCCTCGGGAACTACTTAAGTAATCAGGATAAAAGGTAGCCTATGTTCTTTTCCATGTCAAAGGTTACATGCATGCCAAATGTCATCCAAATCCGTTTAGCCGTTTTTGCGTGCTTGAGTAACAAACATCCAAACATCCACACTTTCACATTTATAATATTAGTAGGATACGCGATGTAACATTTCGGGGTTCCCCCTCTTCGTCTGTCTTCTTTCTCTGTTTTGGTTTGTAATATGTTTATAACTTTATATTGTTGTTATCATCACAGCCGTTGTGCATCCACTGCTGGATATAGACCTTATGCATAGATATCAACTTCTTTACCGCTTCTTGAAAAGCTGTTCCTTATCAGGACTAATTACCTTCATGAACAGCGGCGTGGAGAGCTGCGCGACGCTGGTGGCGTGGCTGTACGAGTCCTCGTCGCTCGGCTCGCAAACCTTCAGCTTCGGACACCGCTTCTTGGACAGCTGTTCTTCATCAGAGTCTGAGGGTGGTGGCCGGATCTGAAGAATAAGAAGAAGTCTATAAGACAAACAAATTCTCACCCTAAAAGCAGCCAGCGTCTCCGTTTCATCACATGTAAAAAAAAATACATTCTTCTTGTACCAATATCTTTTCTTTGTTTTTTTTTTAAGTTTACTAGCTATGTGGGTCGCACATTACTAGTAATCTCGCTAACCCCTCGTGCTAAGCTAAGATGCTTGTGTAACGAGTGGGTTCACGTCGGTAGTGACTAGTGTAATGGGTGAGATTCGAACCCGCAACCACCGATTCTAATCCCTCTCATTAAACTACCGACGTGAACCCACTCGTAACAAAAGCATCTTAGCTTAGCAGAGGGGTTACCGAGATTACTAGTAATGTGCGACCCACATTGCTAAAGCTTTTTATAGAAAAGAAAACATTAATTTGAAAAGAAGTTTAAAGACAGTTAAGAAGTTAAGATTGGTAATTGCGAAGGTGTTTTAGTACCTTAGAGTGAAAATCATAAGTATGGCGAACGAAGGGATTGGTAAACATAAAATCCCACGGTAGTAAGATACAACTTAATATGGGGCCAGATAGTGTAGTTTTTGTATTTGAGAAATGTTGGTCATACCTTTCTTGGACGGCCCGGTCCACGCTTTTTAGGTGGCACCGGTAGCGGCGAAGGCGACCTCGCCTGGAAAATAAATAATAATCACATTAAATGAGGATAACTTAAAATTTGTCAAGATTGTTTTTATTAAAACCAAAACTATTTACGTACGAAAGTTATATCGCGCCAAATCTTTGTAAACTGATTATGTGGCGAACAAAGCAAAGGAGATCGGGCAAAAAATTTATAGACTTGCCTAGAAATCAATTACATGCGAAATATCATTCGAAAGGTTTTTTTAAGTACTTAAATTATTGTTATGGCGGGATATCAACCAAATCGTTGTGTGGAAAAAGTTATGACACAAATGCCCGTCCTCCTCTGTACAGCAAACCAATGCCTGATTAAAAATTAAAAACCCAGCCTATCAAAAAAACTAGAATTGATAAAAACGATCCTATATCTAAAACGAAAAGATTATTAGGGTAACTTACTCTTCGTTTCCTAACTGGCCTGCTTCCATCAGCTGACCTAGTAGTCATCGCTAATCTCGACTCCTGACTCTTCTGCGAGCTGGTCGTCACATCAGTCTCCTCTTTAGCCAAGATCCCACTCATCCGATCCTTAAAATATGTATCCTCAGCCACTTTTAGTGCCTCGAAACATTTGTGTCCCTGTAAAGCGTACCGAATGATTTTCAGGACCTCAATTCGGCACAGTAATCTCGTATCATCGTTCATTTTCTTGAATAGAGGGATCAAGGAATTCATGAACAGTTTGTCATCATCGAAATGGTCTTCAGGGAGAATGGAGTTGGCATCTATTTTGATTTCTAATGAGTTTGGTGTGTCAATGCAGGTGGCCTGATTCCCTTTGTCCTGAGTTTCTGGTTTGTCGTCTTGTTTCGTTTTGAGGTCCAAAGGCTTTTCCATTGTTTCGTTCTTTATTTTTGGGATGTCTTCAGGCGGCGGATGCTGCGGCGAGTTTGAGATTTCAGAGAATGACTCGTATTTGTCTTGGGAGTATCTTGGTTTTCTGTAACGAGAAAATGTAATAAGAATTTTGGTGTGTTCTTACTCGAATTTGACTGCAAAATGCATACGTACTTTGGAAAACAATCAATGGTCTAGGGAAGTGCGAGGGTATATTTGATTTTGTAATAAAACGATTTAAATGGATTCGATCGCGGTTTTTATTTCTATGTAATTCCCAACGTTTCGAAGCTTTTGCAAGAGTCATGGTCAGAGGTGTACACATCATTAGTTCTTCTTTACATATTTATGGAAATGTTCTTAAAAATAATACAGCGTTTTTTGGGCATCACTTAGGAGGAATCTTAAGAGGAGAATTTTCTACTAACTTGTTCTGCAAAGCCTTTAATAGAAAGGACATTTGCTGGTGGTACTGGTAGCGGCGGCTGCCGGGCGGGCACTGCTCCGGAAGGATGCACTTCCCCTGCCTGTACGTCTTTGTGTACGAGTCGCGGATCGAACGCCATCGCTTCTGGACTTCTTTACCTGGCGGCAATGAAACATCTCGTTAAAATTTGATTGGATTATCACATAAAATGATCTAATGTAAGCCCCTATCGTCTCACTGCAAGTCATAGGCCTCTCCATCCCATTACCACGTATTTCTATCCCGAGTTAGAATAGGTCAGTCCTTTCGGCTTGACCGCAAAGTCGTCTGGATGTAACTCGAAGAAAAAAATTGACGTTTGACAGTCTTTGTTTGAAGCAACTGTCACATTTACAAAATTATTCCTCGAATAAAGTTGATGTTGGAAAATCGGCCCCTCAGTGTTTGTTTTAGCAGGTAGTTCATATCACGGTAATGTAACGGATAAATATATTATTTAAGCGAGTGATGTTTTTTATTTTATTCATGATGTTTTTCGATTAAAATTGCAGGTTTTTTAAGCCCCTAAAAATAACTCGAAAAAATTCTACCCCTTTTAACACCAACAACTTAAATTTAGGGGGAAATTTTCACACTTGGCAACACTGCCAAGACACGCGTTGACGGCCTCAAGATTCCTCAACCACAAATATTGACTCGAAATAACAAAACAAACGCTGTTTATCAAATATTTATTGGTTGGATACATCAACACCGCTGTGCTAAATTTTGTACGTATCTCCATTGGTTTGGAAGAAAACAAGTCGAATGTGTAAGTGGTACCTACATTAGCGTTGGATTCTGTAGGTTTATTTCCGAGTAAAGCGCATTGAAAATGTTTAATTGTTGTTTTTAACTAACTTTTTATATCCTAAGAAGGGAAATTTGACGGTGATTGTATATGTTAACAGTAGTAATATTACATAGCATGTCATTAATTAAGAAAACAGACACACAATATTATATGTCAAACGTACAATAATAATAAGACAAATTTGTCTTTTCTGTGTATTTAAATTAGGGGCGTTCATAAAATACGTGAGATGTTTAAGGGGGGGAGGGGGTCGAGTCAAATCTCATCTAATCTTACGTTGGAGAGAGGGGGGGTCTCGGCAAATATCACGCAATTATTTTCTGATAGAAACAAAAAAAATATACTATTTTGGTCCATTTAATCCAGATTGTACATGCTTAAGTTAAATTTTTATTACACACCTAAATAAACTCTCAGCAATATTGATTACTAGTCTTAACTAATCGTAAATAAAAGCACGAAACAATTTTTTTTTGTTACAATAACAATCCAACGCGTTTACGTAAGAAACCCACATTTTGAAAAATCTCACGTGAGATTGGGGGATGGGGGATGGGGGAGGGGGTTGAATAAAATCTTAATTTAAAACAAAAAACAAAAAAACACCTCACCTAATTTATGGACGATCACTTTCACTAATTTAATGGAACTGACAAACCAATCATGTGACACATTGAAATGATCAAATGACGTCACAAATTTCTAACATAACAAAACGATTCCTTCTACAAAGTCTACGGAACCCTAAAAACCGATACATAGATAAAAGTACATTACGATAATTCGATAAGACGAAACATTTTAAAGTCAAAGCTGGCGAGGTCGGCACAAGTCAAGTTGAAGGCCGAGATATACGCCACGTATTGTTTTGTAACACGTCAGTAATGTAGGCGAAAATAAACCATATAGACCTTGAAATAAAGTTAATGTTATATAACATGAGGCTGTAATTCCCTCTGGGGATATGCTGGGCCTATCACTCCTCATAAATAGAATGATTGCAATAGGAATGATATTACTCTATGTCACTTAGTATTTTTTTCCAAACACATGACTCGTATTTTTTTTAGAAAGAACTTTTTTTAGAGAATTTAGGGTAAAAAGAATTCCCTCGTCCCGATACAAGGAGTAAATTAAATCTCAAGTTCCGATTATTTTATATTTAAACAAAACAAAATGCAATTGATAAAATAATATTAGTTCAAGAATTGGTCACCTTTATTTGAAATGTCAAATGACGTCACATTTATAAGCATCACTGCGAACAATTTTAGAATTTCCTCACGATGATTTCCTTTGCCATTATTTAATAGCGTCTTAGAAGAACTGAGAGGGTACTTTGAAAGAGTCATATTGATTGACTGGCATCGTATTTGCCTTGTGTATATAAATCCGGTCAATGAACCGCAAGGCCATCACGACCATTAAATAAGTGTTACTGATGTTTGGTACCATCTGTTCATTATTAGCTTTCATATGTTAAGTGTGAGCACTTGCGCTAAGAAAATGGCCATCATTATTGTGCTCTTGCGATGATGCGATGCGTCTGACAAAAATGATTACGCGACCGTGCGATGCGTCCGACAAAGATGATTACGCGACCGTGCGATGCGTCCGACAAAAATGATTACCCGACCGTGCGATGCGTCCGACGAAAATGGTTATTTCGAAATTGATTGTTCGTCCTATTGAGGGTCACGCGATCAACTTTTTCATTGCAGGATGAAATTGCATCGCATCACCGTACGTGCGATGACAATAGGAGTTTTAAAATATAAAGATATAATTACAATAGTACTGTTATTCTATCTAAGTATATAATATTCAGGTTTCGTATACTAAGTAAAAAAAAATTAAAGGACCGAATCCTCAGGAGATTAAATCATCAGAATTCCCTGCAAAAGACTCAGATGCAACTCATGCAACTTTCCTAAACAAGACCCAAGTCAAATATCAAACTGCTTCGCTACAGGGTATTTCCTAATGCCCAAAATTAATAATATATCCATAAATGGTCTAAAGTAGGTACTAAAGATATAAGGTTATTTAAAATGTATCTCTTGTAGGGAAAACCTTATAAACTCATACCTACAGAACCATTTAAATTCTGACGTACAAGAATAACCCAATACATGGCTGTCAAATGTTCCACCTACAATCCAACGACTAAATAAACTAGTACCTAATATGTAGATGTTTAGTTGTATTTTATTTCGTAATTTATAATCAACCGCAGAATGTATCGAGAAGTTTCGCTATAAAATATAATTGAAGGACATTTGAAAACAAGACGTGTAGAGTATAATATAGCGTGTTAATTTCATTATTATTTATTTAAATACAAAAATACACAGTCACGTAGGTATATTCTGTGGTCCGGTGGCTCTTCGGTCACACGGAAATACCGACTATGAAATTTGTTTTAATTTTATTATTTTAAGGGCAGTGAGGTCGACCTCAGCGAAGGTGGTGTGACGATTTAGTCAGTTATGCGGGGCGCTCGTGGCCAGAAATCGCACAAAATAGAGAGGTTTGGAGGGAGAAAGGGGAGGCCTTTGCCCAGCAGTGGGAACTACTTAAGCCTTAAAAAAAAAAAAAAGAAAAGGGCAGTGGGAGCTGCAGGGCTGGCTTGTGCGCCACGATAAAGTTTCATAGTGGAATTTTATCGAATCTACTCGGCAAAATATCTTCGTTGTAACGTTTTCTCTTCAGTTATAACATGGCTGCCTATGGCACAGGTTAGTTCTAACGAGACGCGCAATCTAGCCATGCCATGGGCCGAAGACAAAACAATATTTTGATGTGTAAGACTTGGACTTTTGTTTGGACTTAGATAATAATCCCCTAAGTCTGGTTTTTATAGAAATTCTGCTTTATTATTGGCAGTTGTATCATATTTTCTACTGCCAGTCTATTTTTATGCATATGCATCTTGACATGCTCTAAAATAATTTTTTTTCTCGGGCTGTCTGCACCCTCCGATCTTTGTTTTAAGTATGGTTGGATGCAATAAGTTGGAGACAAGAAGGGCGATGGCTCTTGCTACGTATATGTTTAAACTATTGCGTGGTAAGATGTCGAACTGCCCGACAACTATGTACTTCGGCGGCGGAGGCCGCGACTATTAGGTGCCGTTTGGCAGGACAAATTTGTTAGGAAAGGCCCCTATAACGCATGCTTTACATAATACATATATACTCAATGAAGTGGCAGACTGCATAGATATTTTTACCTGCTCAATGAGTGGATTCGCAAGAATCGCAATGCATATAATATGTTTTAAATATTAAGGTGACCACACTGTCGCATTAGGTCTAACCTGTAAAAATAAATTTAAATCTTTTTGAATACTTATGCTAAATACGAGATTTTGTTTAGGTTATTACGGTACGAATTTTGTTGCCGTGCATTTTTCTGCAATAGATTTTGTATAATTTTATGCATTTATTACTGTGCTCTTCGTGCGAAACCGGGACAGTTCCACTAGTAAAAAAAAACTATCAAGTATCATTCTATATGATACAAAATGTATTAATTAATTTCATAAATATCAGTTGCTAAATAAATTCTCGTAGCTACTTGCTTAAAATATGTATACACGGGCAGCGGAATGAATAATTTAGCAATAAATATTTAGATTATAATGTAGAGTAGGTTAGTTTCTACAAGTTAAATATGTTTTAATATAGTTGCACTGTGAGAATTTTTTTTCAATGAAATTCGCGAAGCTGTATGGAGAAACCTGTTATAAAGTTCTGCAGTCGTATAATATTATTTTTATAATATTTTTTTTTTCTCTAAAAGATTACTAGCAATGTGGGTCTCACATTACTAGTAAACTTGTTAACCCCTCGTGCTAAGCTAAGATGCTTGTGTTACGAGTGGGTTCACGTCGGTAGTTAAATGGGTGGGATTCGAACCTGCAACCACATGATCGCAAGTCCGACGCCCTAGCCATTAGGCTACCGCCGCTTTTTTTATATACCTAGTTTGTTACTCTACCGCTGTATCTTGGCGAGTCTAAAAAGCGATGCAAGATACTGTCGTCTCTCTCTCACCCACCGTTTATGTGTACTTGCATCTCACGCAAACTGTCTTGTATCTCTTTTCATATTCGCCAAGATTCGTCGGCGTATTGTAAATCGTCATGTTTTCTTTACAAGAATAGTACCTACCTACATAAATATTTTGCCAAATGTGTCGATTGATTGTGTCACTGTTTATCAAGCAACTTCTTAGCTTAACTTGTAGTTTGAATGATAGTTTCTCATTGGAATTCAAAGCCCAAAACACACACAAGCATTTAGCTTAGCACGAGGGGTTAACAACAATACTAGTAATGTGTGACCCACTTTGCTAGTAATCTTTAAAAGAAAAATGACATTACATCTTCTAAAGCTAAACCTCAAAAAGGCCACTATCACGGTATCTGGTTAATGGCTACGTTTAATAATAATAATTCATTCAGTATAATAATATAATCTTAATAAATATCTAAAGCTATGAAAACAAAACGCTTAGGTAAATTTTTATCTTAATGTATTAAAACAACAACATGGCGTCTATGCGGGTAATCATTATTCTAATTTTAATTAAATTGATAAGACCACAGTCAAAAACAGAACATTCAAAACAAAATAATAGTTTGGTAAAGTTGTCAGCACTGAGCGCAGTGGGTGCAACATGACGTAACGCGAGCAGGTGTATTTTGTTATTATGTTGGCTATAACATTAGCTATCGCTTACTATCGCACGATACCTCACATACTTATCTATACGATAAAATAAAATAATTGTAATACTCGATTATAACGAAATACGTTATTTTATGGTTAGATATTTATTTAAACACGAACGTTAGATTCAACCTTGTTTATTTGGCGCGAGATTTCACACTCGTTAAATTACTTGCTTTAGCTTCCTATAAATTGGGCCACTCAATTGTTTTATTAGTAAAGGCGTGTTTCGCGGTATTAAGGTTAAGTGTCACGGTGTTATAGAAACAATTGACACTGTTTTGTATTTGTACTTCCCAAGTTGCATTACCTTTCTGACCAATGCCCAGGCTTGTATTTTTTCATATTACTATTCTATAAAAATATCACAATAACAGCGCGCTTGTTTAAAAAAAAAATGATCATGAATATTTACCTACCGTTTATTTAAAATGATTTGAATTCTACTATAATTTTCAAAGGTTTTCGTAAAATGCTATAATTTTAAAGTTTATTATTTTTCTATAATAAGCCTGAACTACACCACACTAGGGAAGAATCGTCTCTTTCTCGTAACCAGCTTTACACGCGATGAATAAAAAATTAAAAGTAAACATTATTTATTTATTTAGTCCGTAAGTTAGATACTAAAAAATATTAGATTCTTTTTCCAAAACAATAAAATTTGACAAAGATAAGGCGCGTTAAAGTTCAGGAGCGAGTGACGTGACGTGTGACGTCATAAGTAGGCGAAAATAGTAGCCAAAAATGACGTGGCGAGCGTCTTTACTCAAGCGTTATGAAAAAGAAAAAAACACGTGTCTAAATTTTTTTTCAGTACTTATAAACCGCCAAGAAAAAAATTGTCCGCATGTATATGAATTTGTTTTCTTAAAGAAAATCGTTCACTTCTGGCTGAACGAGTATTTCAATTGGACATTAACATTTTAGTACCTACCACATAGTATAAAAAACTTACAAATATTATTGTAGGAAAGGACTCTTAATCAAAATCAAACGAAGGCCTCCCGTAGGCGTGTTGTGAAATGTGAGTCGCTTATAATTACTTTAAATAACTACTGACTCATTTGTATGGGTTCAACATCACGTTATTTTATTTCAACTTTTTAAACACTCCAAATTTTTTGTATTATTACCTACTGATGTTAAAACTGTTGGATTGCCCAAAGAGTCCACTTTTCTGTTTTTTAAGGAATTTTATCCTTGTGTCGCGGGGGTTTCACAAACATTCAAATCACATGCACAAAGAACACCCAGACTTGAATCAAGCATTTGTGGATCACACAATAGTACAGACTTGCATCATGAAAACGATGCAACAGTTAATTTGGCCAGATACCGAGCGCGGCGGTCTCATTAAAAGTTCAGATCGACTTGAAAATAAGATGTCGGAGATTCAAGGCATAATCTGATTCATGTTCTTAATATACCTCTCCGTCTTGCGAAGGTTGGCAGCCAGCTCTTGCTATGGCGTCATAATGGAGAAATGATTTTACAGAAGTACTTGCAGCTCCATTCAGTGCAGTGCAAAAATTTCTCCGCCCTACTCTTTTTTTCAATTTTATCCATCATGATCATAATTATCTCATTCGTGTAAAGTGCATAGACGTGCAATTTTTTGATCCGACTCAGCTTTGATAATGCATAGAGGCATAGTCGTTATTTTCGTCAATGACGTACAATATAATTTACCTACAACTTTACCATTTATTTCATGCGCGCATTGAAGATGTCATTTTAAGTCATGACTCAGATACATGTCTTGTGCAACCATGCCAACCATTTCTACATTGAAATGCTTTATTAACTAAGACGATAGGGTGCGGATTAGCTACAAAAAATAAAAATTTATTTAGTCCGTGAAATGGATGATAAAAAAATACATCTTATATTTTTTTTATCGAAAAACCGGAATTAAAAAAATGTTTCGCACCCCTATAGAATATCTATAAAGTGGAATGGAAATTCTGAGTGGGTTAAGTCGAGTTGACTCACCAGCACGGGTTACGGGTCAAGATCAAATTAGCGGAAAAAATATTGCTTTTATCTTAATGTATATAAATCTCGTGTCACAATGTTTGTCCTCAATGGACTCCTAAACCACTTAACCGATTATAATAAAATTCGCACACCATGTGCAGTTCGATCCAACTTTAGAGATAGGATAGTTTAAATCTCAATTTAAAAAAAAAAAATCGGAACCGCGGGCGGAGCTGCGGGAAACAGCTAGTTATACTATATAATACAAGTTGAACACTTTTGGAACAAATGGTATAGAGAAGATTTGTTTTTGTGCTCATGTTATTGGGGATTTCTGTTACATCTTAATACTATCATATCTTTCGTTGTAAATTAATCAAAATCAGAATTGTAATTATTCCCCATTCACTCCCCTTTTTTATGTCTCTTCACTGTTTGCAATCCCCTTTAGTTGACATTTAGAAAATTACGTTAAGGACGCGTTCTCCTTGATGATCGGTCAAATTGGCAAGAGGAGAGTTGCGTATAATGGCCACTAGGCAGCACTGAGCTTAAGTTATTTTGGCACGCTTCAGTATGACGTCAGCATGCATTATAGACCAAGACCCGAGGGACATACTTTTAGCAAATAATAATCTATCGAGCCATAAAATGCAGTTTTCACCAATGGATAAAGTGATTGAACAGGAAGATTTTTTGAAGTGAAATCTTCTTTAGCTGCGATGTGCACTTTTTGGGTTGGGTTAAAAAATTAAAACTCGCGTCAGGACACGTGAACCTTATCGAAAATTCCTAAGACGCGGCGCAGGGCGCTACGGCGGTGTGAGATGTCATCAGTTACTATGTATGTCAATGGGTGTCGGTTTCATATTTTTTATTATATTTTATTATTCAGGTAAGGTTTCGATCGAGTCTATCGTACTCCTTGACGATATACTTTTATAACATCACAATAAGCACACGTGCGGAGTAAGTTTTAAAATTGCTTATTTAAAATTTATAGAGGTGTATTTTACCACATAAATGATAGTACTTTTATACTGATAATTAAAGCAATTCGTGCGAAATTATTCCCTAAACATTTTAAAAAATATCAAAAATGTACAACGTTATTGTTCAATTTTTCACTTCTGCCGGCAATCTCGGAGTGCAACCCGTTGTTTTTTTTTGTATAGGCCTTTATTACTGTGCTATCCCTGTATTACACTACTGTGGGCAGGATTGCTAGTGTAATATAATATAATTGGTAGAAAGCAGAGTTAATGTGTTACTTGATGTGGTAGGTAAGTGTTGTTATCAAATAAATATAATATCATTTAAAAAAAAATGTTTGTTTGTATGTGTCTTCGTGAGTATGTAAATTTGTAATATTACTACACCATTTAAAAGTACTTCAAATTACGGTTTTATTTTGTCTGACCCTAACAATAGCGAACACGAGCCAATTTTAATTAAATTTTATATGTAATGGCACCTTCCAAATGTATTAAAATCGATTAATCTCACTATACATTTAAATGAAAAAAAAAAATTTCTGCAATTGGCATAATATTATGATGACTTTTACATGACATATATTATTATATGAATTATATTAATTTGTGAGCTCACTGGAGTCGACAATGAGAGGAGATTTAAGAATAGTTGGAAAATCCAAAGTGCACGCCTCATAATCTCATTCATTACAATAAAATTGAGATTATTTGTAAATAATAATTAAACTACATCGAATTATACCGTGAAAAGTAATAGGCTTCTATTCCTCAAAATACTGAAGCCTATAAAAAAAACCAACTCGATAAGTGAAGTATTTCGCTCGTTATCGTGACCACAAGATACGGGATCCGTACATAAGACACACGGACGTCCAAGTCAGAACTTTTTAAACAATTTTTTAATTAGTTTAAATAATGAAAAGAGATTTAAAAATATCATGAGTGTTAAAAATAGTGTTTTTTCTCAACATTTGTCTATTTGTATTCACTTATAAAAGCAATAAAGAATAAAAATAGTGATATTTTAAGTTCGAGAATCACTCGGTGTGCGTAAACTGACAGTAATACCCACCTCAACGCTTCGCTTTTGAGGCGTGCAAAAAAAAACTAGAAATGACAGAAGTATTATATGTGTGCAAACGCAAAATATGTCAAGTTTGTATAATAGGTAGGTACTTATAAGGTGCAGTTAGTATTATGAGACTATCCGGAGAAAACCGGAGTGACCGACATAGCTTGCAGAGTTAGTAAGCTGAAGTGGCAGTGGGCTGATCATGTCTGTCGAAGAACTGATGGCTGTTGGAGCTGAAAAGTCTTTGAGTGAAGACCGCGAATCGGCAAATGTAGTGTAGGACGCCCATCAGCTAGATGGACTAATAACCTGAAAAAGGTAGCCGGGTCCGACTAGATGCGGAAGGCAGAGGACCGGGTGTTATGGCGCAACTTGGGAGAGGCCTATGTCCAGCAGTGGACCGCGATAGGCTGAGTTGATTGATTGATTTAAGCAAGTACTCTAAATACTGGAGATAGCAAATTATGGTCAAAGGAATTATGCCTTTATTTAATTAAAAGCAATAATTCTACATTCATTATATTTTGAAATTATGCGTTGAATACAATGCGGAAAATGAGCACCTTGTACTTTTATGGGATTAATCATGAAGTTCTATCACGAAATTCTATCTTACAAAAAAGTAAATTAATTGAAAAAAACCAGTCAAATATGAATTAGGATTCTATTTTTTTTCAAAATCTATGCGTTTCCGCAATACCAGATGTCGTGTGTGCATTATCCTGGCTAAGACTTACGTAAAAAAAACGCGCAAATCGAAACGAAAAGTTTACAGTTGGATAGTCTGGTTCATGTTTGAAGCAGCGAACTCTTTAATGATACCAATTTTTATTGCCTAGAGAGTTTTCAAGGTCCTGAGTAACTTACCTTTCGATATAATAATAATATGTACGAAAGTCAATGCCAGTAATATTTCTAATATATCTGTGCACTTGCTATTTTGATATGTTTCTTTACCTAACTTTAACTCCACTATCTTCCTTTTTCAAAAAAAATATATAGTGTTCGGTAACTGGTCGGCCTATAAAGTTTTAATTTGAAAACAATATTAGTCACAATCTTTCCCCGGATCTCGAGCTACACATAAGACAAAAATTTTGAAATGAATATAAATAAATTACGTCCTCGATTTACTTTTATCCAAATTATGTTCGAAGAAGCTATAAAGTAATAATGGTTCACAGTTTAATTCATTTCTTTTGAAATTATTTACATAACTGCAGACGACAATGTGCGAAAAAATTTGACATAAGCCCTACCTCGATGACGTCCCGCAGGACACTGACAACTCTGACAAATGGCTCGTTTATCGAAATTTCATCGAAAATCACATAAAATGCTCGATATTTTAATTACGGACGTTTAGAAATTGGAATCATCATTGAGAACCCTCCCAAAATGAATTATCTACTAGTTGGTACTAATTTTAAAAGAAATGGAGTATTGATACTCGTATAAAACGAGATTTAGCTTGCGAGTCGACTTTATTTTCGGATTTTTTTTTCATCGATAAAATTGTATTTAATCGTGTTTCCATCCAGTGAAATCCCTTAGGAAAAGATGTACCTTTTACATATATTTTTATCAAATCATGAAATCGGTTCAATAATATGCAAAAACGGCTTCCGCGGGTCCGTAATAGAAAAATGTGTGAAAATTTTAGTTTCAGTTTGTATTTTTTCTGCGACTATTTGTGACACTTTTACATAATTTGTTCTCCCAGATTTAGAATAAACTATATCTGCCTACTTACAGTATTTTTAGAAATCCTTAAATATGTAATTTGTAGAACAAAAAATGTACCGAAACACAACCTAGTATCGTAAAAAATTTTGAAAATGGCAACGGAAGATCGTTTTTACTATATAAAAAACTTTAAATCTTCATAATGTTTTTCCCAGCGTTTGAAGATAAAGAACCAATCTATACGTGTGAGTTATTAGTTATATTTGATTTGATTTAGTTTAGTCACAATATGTACCGAAAAACAGCATAATTTTGACAGAATTGAGAACGCGTCCTTAACATCTCATAGAATGGCGACGATCGCCGGTTGTCAACAAATTGGACCGACCGGTTTGCAGATGACTGTTTTTAAAAAACTTAACCTTATCATGAAGGGCACAGGAAAAGCAGTTCTAACAAATCATTTATACATATATTTATTGTACCTAATTTAATGCCTTTTCGTCCTGTGGAATACAAAGGAGTCCGGAAAATAGGAATAAAATAGAAAATTTTCTAATTTTTGGTAGAAGCCATAGATTATTGTCTGCACGGATAGCCGAGTGGTATAGGTCACCACGCTAATTACCACTGTGCGCGACGTGCTGCGGGTTCGATCCCCGCATGGGACAAGCATTTGTGTGATCCACAGATACTTGTTCCAAGTCTGGGTGTTCTTTGTGCATGTGATTTGAATGTTTGTGAAACCTCCGCGACACAAGGATTAGATTCCTTAGTGCGGGCGTCGTTTTTTTTTAAAGAAGGTAAAAATAACACAGAAGTTTGAGAAATAAATAAGAACTGCTACTTATATCTGTGGTAGAGGCCTACCCTGTAGTGGGTTACAAATACAAGTTAGCAGATACAAAAACCTGTATCTACAATCTAATTACAGATATCGATTTGAGGTAGATACACTTAGTGAATTTTTTGCATTTTATGTTATATTTTTTTTTCAACATTAACCGTGGTTTGGGTAAAACACAAGAATATGGGCAAGTCATAAAATCTTCAGCGCGTAAAACTTACAATTACATTTTTACAAACCTATTGCTGTTACTGTTAGATTGAGTGAGATAGTATCTACTTGTTATATTCCTTTCATCAAGAAACATACTTAGCACGCAATATTAAAAGCAAATACCATTTTTATAGTTCCGATAAAATTCTGTATGAACGTATTCATACAGAGATATCGACTAAAAACTAGAATATTTCAGTTGTAACGGTAAAACCGGTTTTTACTGGATACAGAAATGGCGAACCGACATAATTAATAAACTCAATGTTGTTTTTAAATTAGTTCATTGATTGACCTTCTGCTTAATTGCAATATTATTATTGTTTTTCTTACAAAAATCCATTTAGGTAGGTACCTACCTATGTTTATTTTTTATGCATTTGCAAGGATGACGCGGTCGGTAACAGCCATGACGGTTTTCCGACGTTTCGAATAAAGAATAATAACTTTTTATTTTAATAAATATAAATGCTATTGTATTTTTCGCTCATTAATTTTCCGGGTAGGAACGTCGAATTTAAATATGTCCATAATTATAAATGTTTAAATAAATAGTTAACAGGTAAGTACTTACCTACCTACTAGTTAAATAAGAGGCATGTACATTGTACCTATACATGTATTTAGCAAAGCAAGCTATCCTTATTCACACAAATCCGTATAATCAGACCTAGCAGTTGAAAACAATTAGTCATTGGCAATCAGGTCGATGTTTGACCTTGACCCAGGTTACTTTGAAGGATAAAGTCTAGCACTCATACAAGTGCAGGTAAACTGTTGGCAAAGGAAACCGTACCTTACATAAACGACTTTCTCTTTCCTTCCAACTTTTTTCAATATATTTTCTATATCTTATAAGTTCGTATATTTTTGTTTTGGATATAGGTCCTCCTTGTGCCCCTAAAGACATATTTCACCATAGTCAGAAAACTTTTATTCGAGGAATAAAATTGACGTTTGATATTTTCTGTATGAAAGAACTGTCAAAATTTCAAAATTCTTCCTCGAATAAAGTTATCTATTTATTGTGTTTTTAGGAATTAGAATACTATTTTAAAAATACGATTCTTACCAAGCTTTTTGTCTTATTTCTGGAAGCCGACCCCAACATAGCTTGGGAAAAGGCTGAAGAAGACAGCATTTGGAAAGAGTGGATAGAAAGGTAAACTTTAAAACTTCGGCCTAACGTTCTAGACTAGTCTTATACTTCGGGCTGAGGTGGTTATATAACAAATTATGTAATAGTTTCATCGTGCAGAAATTATCTTCACTAAGACTGTACTTGAGACTATCCTACGAAGCGTTTCGAGGGTGTCTGGGAACTTTCTTTTTCCTTTTTCTTTTAAGTTTTCTTTTACATGCATTCTGAATAGTTAAATAAATAAATTACACATTAAATCTGGCAATATAGTATTTATTTACATATTGAGGTTTAGGCCCTGGGACATTTCTAGGCGGAAATTATTATTATGTATTTTATCTCTTTGTTTTTCATTAGTTTGTCGAAATAAAAGTGACAGATAACTTATTTTAATTGATAGATATTAGAATTGATATCAGATTAAATCGGACAGTCATTCAAATACCAGAAGTAGGAGAAAGTAATATTTCTTGTTTTAATTTTTACAATTATTTTACGAAATTTCAAAAATATGTATAATTTATTTATACAAATATTTGAATACAATGCCCGCAAAAACTATTGAAAATGTAGACAGTGGGTTAAAAATATTTTTTTACAGTAGAAATATAATACACAGTACAGTAGTAACTATTAAAGGGAGAGAAGTACCAACTCATTCGAAGTACTTATTTAAGTCCTATTAAATTATATAAACACAAATAGGTATGTAACAACTACACAGCTGGTAAGTAATCTCCACAAAGAATAGGGTATAACAATCACGGCACGTGTAAAGTAATATAAGCGAAAAGCGACTTTTCCGTTGGTTTGATTGAATTTCAATAATATTTTGTTGTCAAGCCAACCTTAGAAAACTCACACCACTCAATCAAAACCATAAAACATGCTATACTGATCGAAACATTGACTTCGCGTCAAAAACAATAATTACGTTATTTCAGAATACTTTGATAAATAAATGAATAAAATAAATAAATGTGGACAACATCACATACGTTGCTCTGAATCCAAAGTAAGTACCTATCTAAACCACTTGTGTTATGCAATCAGAGACAACGAAGGTACCACAAACACCCAGACCCGAGACAATGTAGAAAAGTGTTTTTCTACCTTGACCCGTCCGGGGATCGCACCCGGGACCTCAGAGATCTGGCGACACCTTGAAAGCCGGTGTGTACGCTACTCGACCACAGAGGTCGACGATCATAAGTGTTTAGTATTTACGTATTGTATCAAAGGCGAAGGAATTTGTATAAACTAATTGTTAAGGTATTGACTCCCAAACATTCAAACATGAAAATGAAAACACCCATAGGATTTTGCAATATAATATATATCATTCTGCAATATTTTTATACGATTTTATTAATATAAAATTTTATTCGTTTGTCAAATATATAAGTTAAATAAATCAGGTTTTTTTTTGTAAGAATATATCTATTAACTGAATAGCAACCATTCGTGATAAGAATAAATTTTCGCAATAATGAAATGTCGCAACTATGGATTTGGTGAAATAGAAAAAAAAAACAGTTTTTTTCATGCAATTTCTGTCAGGACGTATGTCCATTGTTAAAAAATTCTGGTTATTTACATAACACAAGCTATTTAAATTTTTTATTTAGTTTTCATTAGTTATTTTATTGTTCTGGCATCGTAAACACAAAGACGGATCGCTTCATTGCTTGTAATTCTTATTTCCAAGGTTTTCTTAACTGGCCAATCTAAAAATATTATTGAAATACGTAAATGCATTTGTTTTGTTCTTTCTTAGCAACATACAAGTAACCTGTATTTCACGTAATATTTTTTGTCGATTTTGTAATTTTTTATTGACTTAAAAACTTCAAGGATTGTTGATTTATATTTAATTAACATTATGATTTTGATTGGTTGAAGTATGGAGATGAACTGGACGCCTTTAAAAAGGAGTGGTCCCAATTAGAGTACGATAGAGAGAAAAAAAAAGGGGATTACTTTGCTCCAGTTCGAGCACAAAATAAAAATTACTAATGAATAAATATTTGAAATACAAGCCACCACTGAATATAACCATTTTGTTTACAGTTCTAATCTACTGCAAGACTGCCATTTTCAAGCTTATTCATTAAGAAAATATGATATAGTATCACATACCAACTGTCGTTTCAAATTTCGCGAGATAAGCCATTTTATCTTTAATTATTAATTGACGGAGAAATAAAATATTGCTACAGTAGAGAACACGTCACTGGTTATTTCAAATCGTATTAACAGAATCAGGTTTGTTACAACATTTAAAACTCCAGAACGGGTGGACTGTTTTTCATGAACCTTGATTCACCTTTCACCTCACGAACCTTTTTTCAACCGAACTCAATTCAAATCAGTTCGGTTGAAAAAAAACACTGCAAAATTTACAAAAAAAAACATGGATTCAACGGAAACGGGGACAACTAACGCGGATGAAACCGCGGGCACAGCTACTGATAACTAAATACTACCCTCCAGCTACGTTCGTCTTCACCCAATTAAAAAATTGCTTACATTAATAAACACATTTATACATAGTAAGTTATATACAACATGTAACAAAACCCCTGTCAGATCCAATAAAGGCGTATTCGTGGTAGTTCATGAACCGTCTCGCATAGGCGGCTTCTTTGACACCAAACTGTAGGTAGTAAGTACGTGACCTTTGAGGAGCGGTCAGTTGTTCAGCTGTTGCCTTGGATCAGTTTTTATTTGTATTTAAATATTTTGACTGGGGAAAAATTTTATTCTCCAATCCATTAAATGGCTACGTATATGTGTTCGCAGTACGATACCAAATAATACTCTCAGGGATCGGACAGGGTTTTTGTTACACGCTGTATATTGTTATGGTAAAAAATGCTTTGTGGAACTACTAACTGTAAAAATATTATGTAACGGCAAGGAAAAATACTTGGAAAGTCAAACGAGAGCTACACGTGGAACCCACGTAGAGTACTTAGATTGAAGAGCAAAGCGTTCTAGAATTTTCTTATTGTGAGACGTTGTTATTGCTTGAAATTCACCCGTTTATGTATTTCATAGACGTACGGTAGAGAATTTGTATTCTTATAAAATTCAACAACAGTTTTTAACACAATAGTACAATAATCAGTAAATAAACAAAACGATTTACTAAGATTCTTTTTTCATCAAAAATGCAGCTGAACTGATGACTATTTTGATTAGTCTTAACGGCTGCTTTAAACTGATTGACGATTCAGTATTTGGCTATTAGACTTGCAGAAATCTCAAACGACTTACTCGGTAGTCAAATATTCATTGTAATATTAGATATACCTTAAAAGTGCATAAAAACAAGTAAAACTATTACATTCATCAGGAAAAATAGATAGACAAGATAGATAATGGTGCTAATTCAGCTGTACGCTCGACTAACTTAAACTAGCACTAAAATTTTCTAATTTTAAGTTTAAGTACTTAGTTCAAAACGCTATTATCGTTGTATCGTTGTAACTAAAATTAGGAAGTGTTCTGACAGCACTTAAATCGATTTTGACATTTCTTAAATTGAATACATGGGGCTACCAGTGCAAGAAAACGAAAAATTAAAGAGTGAATGAAAAAGAATGAACAATATGGAAAATATGAAAAAATCTAATTAAAATAGCACTGATTTAATACAGTTTCATGAAAAAAGTGAATACACATTTTTAATGAACCTGTATAAATAATTAAGGTATTTCAAAATAAATACATTCGATTTAAAATAGTTTTAAACAAATATCGAACAATGTTACAAATTAGTAGAATCGTAAAATCAATAATAATTGAAGTTGTTAAGTTCCGAAAAAGTTACAAATCATAATATTTATTTAAATATTTAGGTACTACTGATATTTTTGACAAGAGTATTTATAGGTACCTAAATATTATAAATTAAATTTGTTCTGAAATAATTTTGAACATGTCTTGAATAGGAAAAAAACAACGATTATAGCATTGATCATACAAAAATAAAACATCAATTGATCATGATAAAAATGATTAAAAGTGAATTAAAACAAATCAAGAAAAATATCACTGTGGTATTGTAATTTGATCCATCAAATTAAATACTTTATTAAATTGGTTATTTTATTAAAGACGCATAATAAGTGGCTGTGTGACTGTTTTAAAACTATTTAAAAATACATTGTAATGTATAGTTTTTTTTTTCGTTGGCTTTCGTTTCGCTTATTAAAATTTATCATCGAACAGTTATTTATTGTATTGTGTTCATCTAGTAGAAGACCCAAAGGCGTTTATGCTATAGTAGTGTAAGGTTTTATTCATTTTAATCTAAATCTTGTAATATTTTATTAATTATTCATTCACAAAAGTTAGAACTTTTGTGGCCAAATATATATATAACTGAAATCTCACTAGGCTTGCGCTAGCAACACTAGTAGTGTTAATAATTTTTTCGCGGGACTGTTTTGGGAGGGTTAAACTACAGAAAAGTTGTAAGTTCGAGTAGTTCTCAGAAATTAAATAATTTTGTAACGCGAGAGTACTGTATACGGAAAGCAATTGCATGAATGAATAAATAATTTGATTTAATAATAAATAAGTTGTACAAGTCACCCTGGTGTTGTTATTCCTGAAATATCTGTATTCAATTATTCGCAGACATCGATGAAATGAATAATATCTTAATTAATTTCAGCGATTTCTATCTATTTAATTAATTCTTTAATTCATTCCTGAAATGAATAAAAAAAAATTGCTTATAAAGTACCACTATTAAAAATTTGAATCGGTGACTTACTAGTTTTGCTAAATGTAGATAACTCCAAAGCAATCTTCATGAATCATACAAACACGCATTAAATTATGTAAATACTACCTTTCCGAAGAATCAACAATAGCAGCATCCACATAATTATCCATATTTATAAATAAAACTCGACAAATTACACGAAAACCGTCTTAATTCTTACCTCCTAATTTTAAGTGACACCTCTGGAGGTGCCGTCTAATTTTAGTCTTTTTTAAGTTGACGTTCCTTATTTTAGGTGTAAAAAGTGACCTGCGGAATGCCGTTTATGACATTTCGACTAAATTAAGTTACTAAATGGGTTTTAGTCCTGTCAACTTAAAATTAGTTTAGTTGGGTGTTTTCTGAATAGCAAACCTAGTTTGACAGTACTAAAACTAATTTTAGTCTTAGTTTAGTGCATTTTGTGTCGGCTGAATTAGCACCAGTATCCAATCCATAAATCTACACAATAAAGATCTATTATATATAATTCCAGTGTCATGATATTTGTCCGGGATAAATTCCGAAAGTGCCGAACCGATGTTAATCAAATTTGCACACCGTGTGCAGTTTGATCCAACTTGAAAGATAGGATAGCTTATATTAATCACAAATATTAAAAAAAAAAATGGAGACTCCGGGCGAAGCAGCGGGGAACAGCTAGTGTTCTATAGGATTTAATGAAAGCAACTGTCTGGAAATAAAATAGTTCTTAAGTTTGAAACAAACAATATTATATCCGATCGGTAAACACAAAATGGAAGGAGCACGAAAGGACGAAATGTATAGAAACAGGAATGAAGATAGATGCAAACGTTTATTAAAAATCAATACGAAGCAACTGGTAGCGAATAGACGGTTCTAATACAGTGAAACGCTTTTAAAGATCAGAACTAAATTAAATTAGGGACATGGATTTGCGGTAGCGCTTTGGACACCTTTTATGGCTTAGAATATGTTTAAAACCATACTTTGTCATTAATTAAGAGACCTGTTTTCGGAAAGTACTGATGATTTGGACTTACTGGAATTTTTAGTCTGAATCCAGAGAAAGAAGTAGGAGAAAATTAACTTGTTTATCCCCTTAGCTGTAAGAATCTGCATTTGCCTAATTCTATGTTGATTGCAGCATTTAAGTAAACATAATATCTTCTATTTAACAGATCAGAGCGTAAAAGAATGATCTAGAAATAATCTAAAACGTGAAATCATTGAAATTAACTGTACCACTAGATAACGAGTCACGATCTATAATTTAACGGTCTCTACTCACAATAATGTTCAACGAATATTAGTCTTAACGCTTTGTATTTAAATAATCCATTGTTTGATTCGAACACAGAAAAGAAATCTTGAAATCGATATTGTGTAATTCGATTAATCGATATCGTAGCTACGCACCTTTCAAAACAATAAGATTCAACATGGCCGCCTGACAAATCATAAAATAGTAAAGGTATAACATGATAAAAATCTATGATATTAAATATTCCGCATTAGATAAATAATTTTATGTAATGTCCTAAACACTAGTTCATAAAACTAAATTCATACAAGCGATGCAGAAGCAGCTATTCTATTTAAATTTTTATTCCCACAGAAAGACTGATAAACATATTCATTTTTTTAACCTGGATGATAGCGGGAATTTCGTTTCCGCGGGAAACCATTAAACAATAGACGAGGAAGTAAAATTTACCGTTTGAAACATGACACAGATAATTTGATTAGCAGCTTATGAGCCACAGATAATATATCTCTCAAAGGGTCTTCGCTAAGGTAATGTTAGTGTCTTGCTAACTAGGCTGTAATAACAGTATTCGGACAACTTTAAACGAGTCTCTCAATCAACTAAAATTATGATTTACGAAGTTCTAAACTTAGTAAATTACGTATTATTGCTAGGTTTAATAGGATTTTAATGTTTTATTACATTTATTTATTGTCAATGAAAAGAGAAAATATTTAACAAGGACTTTATCTTAATTGATTAGAGATAATTTCTTTAATGACCCCGTAATCTTTTTCTAGAACCATCAAGGTTAACATTTTATTCATCTTGAGTTTTTGCCGATAAAAATTCCAAGTTACGCGAATGTTAACCGAAATCTGATGATCCTTAGACTGAGATTAAGACTGCTGATCCTAAGATCGCTGTAAAATCCTGTAACTTTACTATTATAAGGTTGCCATGACTATTTAAAACTTGTACATAGTTAAAACGTGTGTCTTCAAGGCGAGACTGCCCCATGAGACTTAGCAATCAATAATAAACTGTAGGGCAGCCTAGAACCTAGAATGCCGTTCATATATTTATAGAATATATGAGTTATAAACTGAAATTTATTTGCTGTTTGTTATCTGAGAATTATCTTGATCACGCTTCTAAATATAAAAGAGCGAAGAAAAATAACAATAATAAATAAATACTTATAAATGGCAGCTACACCAATTTTTCTTTATCATTCCAACAAAATTTGAACTTGAAGTTTTAAGATAAACCAAAGACAGTAAATATCTTTGCATAACAAGTATTTTAATCTTAGTCTAACAAGAGCAACAACTAAATATTGATAACATTTCAATATCCATTTCAGTATTCTCATTCAATTTTAGTTAAAGTACGTAGAAAACCCGCAATGGACACTGATCGACGTTCACTGGAAATTACATTAGTAATATCATATTTGTAATACATCGACGGTTTATTGAAAATGGTTTCAATATGTACTGTATTAATGCCGCATTGGATGCCGAATGAATTGAATTATCAAATTATGGGTCGTCATAAAATCTGTTGTGGTTTTAAGAGCTATTTTACTGTTACTTTATTTTACTTACATACCGCTGCCGTGCAATGACGTTTCCAAGGAAGGAAACGTTTTAATAACTTTTCTAATACTATATAATATTCCAAGTTCCAACTAAGCAACAAGATCTTCACTTATAAAATTCATAGAAATAAATTTACACAAATACATTCTAAAGTCTGATAAATTCGATTAAGTGACGCATATAAATGTCAACGGCATTTTTAAATATGTAAGAAACCTTTTCAGCGTACGGTTCGAACGAGGGAATGTCTGAAATTAGCACGAATACCCTTTAGTGGGCGAGGGGAAGGGAGGGGTGGAGGGGGACGGACAGCTCGCATTATCAAATGCATTGGACATAAGTACCTACCTACGTACGTACACCGAATATTCAACTGACACAAATATTGTTTGTATAATCAATTGAATCTAAACATTGATATCATTATGTGATTATTTAATAAATACCAGCATTAGGTATTATCTAGATTATTTAACGAGGAAAAAATACCAATACTTAATTTTTATTGCCGTAGTTAAAGTTTCGAAAAAAAAATACCTGGTTAGTTCATATCATAATAAACAATAAAAATTAAATGAATAAAAAGACTCACTCATTTTCTTTTTCATCGCCGGATACTGTTAACTAATAAAATCTTGAATAATTCAAACAAGAATTTGCCACAGAGTCACTGCAATACAATTTATGAAACCGTCACTAAAAGTAAAAAGAAAGGAAAATCGCAATCAAATGGCGCCGTCCACAGTAGAATTTAATTCCTCGAATTTTATCCTCTTATTTTTATCATATTTAATTTCACTTGACAATCAATAATTTAAAAGCAAAAATTAAGAGAATCACCAAAATGGAACGCGACACGACACTGGCACAATACACGAGTCACGAAATTCGAAAAATAAAACTCGATGACATTAAAAACCGCGGCAAATATGGCGTAATTATTAAATTTTATTTTGTGCTGCCATTTGAATGGAGCGTTATTACGGGCGTTCGATAAAGAATCTTACGTTCGAATAATAAGCGCGTCGCGACTGCCGAGTGCCGCCGAACTAGTCTGCCGTTAATATGAGCCTTCGGCCTGCGAAACGCTCCGTGCCTCATACAACCATTTCAAAAGTATATAAATAACCTCCCGTTCTCCGTTCCGTCCCGCATTTAAAGTAAATTAATTGAAATATTTTCTGTGTCAGTCTATTTGCTGGTGAATTAGTGACAATATACCAACATAATAAGAATAATTTGTGTTTAAATAAATTTGATGATTCAGTATGATTGAGGAAAGGTGTAAGTGTGTAGTGGACGATGTTTTTAAAACAATGAGTGCATTGAATACGTAGGTACAATGTTTATATTCTTTTTTTTTTTTTCAGACTCGATCAATAGCTAGGTTTCTTGGCAAAGATTATATGAATAGTATTTTTATACTAAGTAATTTAGAGAATAATAAAAAAAATAATTGGCCAATGTCAACGGCAAAAAATACATAGTAGGTACTGTATGTACCTGCCAGAGCTGCGTTGGGAATACGCAAGTGATCCCGCGGCTCTGGCTAAGGTAATGACGGGACCGGGGTGTTTTTAGTCGGTTAAAGTCCGACATATCCCCATGCCGTGCCCTCGGCGTGGGGAAGTCATAAGCTTTTCACCCCGCAAAAAAAAAAAAAAAAAAAAAAAAAAGGTACTGTATGTACCTACTATATGAATTATGCATTAAAAAATACTAAACGTATATAACAATTTTTTATTGATTCAACATCTCTGAAATTTATCCTATTTGTGTTTTATGTCATCAGATTTTCCACAACCGATGCAATTTTATACATAGGTTGGCAACACAGGCCAGTTGAATATTGATTGAATTAAGTTGTGAACAGACGTACAAAGAGGTACGCCAACAACGTTCCTATTTCGACCGTATAAACGAAAACATTATTTGTCAGTGATAACAGTATGAATAATAATTCGCTAATAGATACGTTTTGCGAATTTAGAATATTATAAAAAGTAGTTTATTTTTCTATATTACGAGTAGATATTCAATTTACAAAATAAATTTTAAAATAACAATACCACCGTACACTACCCCAATTTTCCTTCTCTATAAAAATGATAATGACAATGAAGTTAGTTATGTACATTTTATATTTATGTATTTGAATTGCGAGCGCATTTTTCCTCTTTGTACAAAAATATACAATTCAACATAACTACTTAAATATTTTAATATTTTTAATTAAATAACTTCCGACAGAATCAATCTTTCAAGAAAAGCACGGACAGCTGCCATTTTAGTTCGTCACATACCAGTTTTGATACGTTCATTAAAACTAAGTAGGTACCTAGGTACTTACTTCTTGCATTATTTTTGCAATTTATTCTAATAGCCAGTGAAGGATTCGTGTTTGTTTTTTCGTGGGTATTAATTAAGCGAATAAATGGTGTTTTATTTAGATTTTCTAAGCTTTTCTGAGTGTATTTAAGCCTCAGATTGTAGAGAATACGGACAATAACCTGTTATGAAAGCAAAAAGTTATCAAGTCCGTCAGAAAGATAAAAAAAATGTTACGTGCTTTATCAAAATAAAAATAAATACTAAGTTAGGCAAATTTAATATGATTTGAAAAAGGTTGCTACTTTTGCTAAGTCATACTTGAAAAATAAAATATGATATCAACGAAATTGCAAATCAATGCATCGTCAGTAAGTTTCAAAAAACGTAAATAAATACAAAAAAAACAAATCTGATATTTTTATATCTATACTCCATTTAAAATATGTAGCATTAGACAGATGTTAAAAAAGGTTATTTATAATGCACACTTTGTTGCAAAAGTACAATAAACTTGTTACAGTTACGATTGACGCCTATAAATTAAAATCTATTTACATACCAGCTGTCACACTTATTTGTAATCATGTTAACCATTTTTCATAACAAATTATGTGGCTTTCATTTATTATAATATTTCATTCCAATCTAAAATGGCAGTGTCAATGCTAAAAAGCTAAAAGAAGCAGTGATGAACAATACTGGAACGTTTTTCGTTTTACTATTTTCCTACCATTATTTGTTTATTTATTATATATTTATTATTTTATTATGACTAAATCCTATGATGAACACGAAGAAGTTTCACTATAGTGTGTTGTAAGTTGTTATTTTAATTAAAATATTGTTCTAAAAATTACTTTTATTTTAATCTTATTAAATCTAAGTCATCATGACATGATTGGTTGTCTCATTCATTGTTTTGTGTAAGTTTGTAATGTGTGATGAAGATATTGTTATAAATAAAGCGTAATTAATAAAAAAAGTTTTATTTCGTTTATTTAAGTACTTAAAACAATTTCTTTGAAATAAAATGTTTTCGATTCCTGCTTCTGCGAGCCTCTTTTTTCTAATGCTATAATAAATGGAGTATAGGTCTGTAGCAGTTATTTTTTCAGGTACCTAACTGGATTTTAAGAAGTGGGACTTGAAAAATTTCATGAAAAATTTCAAGAATAATCAAGATGTTAAAAGAAGGCAGCCAGACTTAAAGTGTCTTATATCTAGAATTTCAAGAAACATGTCAGTGAATAAATAAATAAGTTATTAGATATTTATGGAGATACATTGTTGTTAGAATAGTTACTGGTTTTATGTAATTCGCAGTGCAATGTTTATATCACTTTTATAAGTTCCTAGCTGACCCGGCAAACGTTGTTATGCCATATTAAAAAATCTGGAGAGGGCCATCCCTATCAGTTAGCAGGGCTATGAAAATGTCGGCCGATTCTTAGACCTACCCGATATGCACACAAAATTTCGTACAAATCGGTCCAGCTGTATAGGAGGAGTTTGGTAACAAACATCGCGACACGAGAATCTATACTTATATTTGATAGCTGAAGAGTTTGTTTGTTTGTTTGTTTGAACGCGCTTATCTCAGGAACTACTGGACAGAATTGAAAAATTCTTTCACTGGTAGATAGCCTACTTATTAAGGAAGGCTACAGGTTATAATTTGCCGCGGTAACCGACGCCCATGAGGGCGGAGCCGCGAGCAAAAGCTAATTTTATATACCTATTAGAGATAAGTACTTAACTTAGAACATGGTTCTTTCGGCCGAATACTGAAACGTCGATCAGTTTTAAGTCGGTGTTAAGTCTTATCCTGTCTCTGTCACTTTAAGGTGTAAAGTAGCGACGGACAGACATTTAAGAACATCTTAAAGTAAATTTGCGTTCAGTACTTTTTTTCTTTTTAAATAAGATGTGGGTCGCACATTACTATTAATTTCGTTAACCCCTCGTGCTAAGCTAAGATGCTTGTGTTGTATTGGACTGTTAGCCATCCATCAGTTATTATTGTAGTATAAAAGGAAGTAAGTACCTACGTATCCCCTATTTTTTTATTCCCTAGACTTCCTCAAGCACAGATTAACTATTTCTCAACTTTAATTATTACAATAAATAAAAAACAACACTGAGTAAATAAAAAATTTGAAGCGAAATACGACCTATCTTTTAACCTCTAAATATTTAATTGCGGTTTCTTCTATTTCGACACTATTCATTCAAAATTTACTGGTAACCGGTTTCGGCCACGGTATATACCTACCTATGTTAATTAAAGATGACTGGTAAAATGGGTTGTTGTACATTCGTCACAAAGTAAATTCGCCACGATAAAAAGTATGTGTAAACTCGTCACAACTCTATTTTAATGAAAGAAAATCCGCCATATTGTTTATTTCCGTACCGACAGCAGAAAAATCAAACAATAAAAAATAAAACGTTATTTCTTTATTTTTCATAATAACAGAAATTCACTTAAAAATCAATGTTCTGGTTTTGTGCGTGTTTAAGCCTTGACGGCACCGTGACCTGCGTGACACACCTAATCTTAAATAAACATGTTTTGCAAGTGGCTGGCATTGCATTTTTTTGGTAATTTACGTATGTTACAATTCTTTAAAATGCTGCATAAAAGAAAGTTTTTTTAGAACTTCAGCCAGGGACATGTTATCGTAATTGTCCAAAATATTTTTCAATTCTTTGTCATATGCAATAGATCGACGTGTTCTCCTAACTAATCAATAACTTTGTTTTCTAACAGTACTTTATGCAAAAAATATGTACCTATGCAGACTTGTGACGAATTTACACATATTTTTTATGCATGTGACGAAAAAACTTTCAATGTATGGAGATTACAAAATGTGACGAATTTACTTTATGACCAATGTACAACAACCCGGTAAAATTTGTAGTTATCATTACTTGATCGTGAAGAGGTAACAAACATATACATACAATTACACACTCACAAAACTTCGCTTTTTTTTTTGTAAAATATTTTGTAAAATAATTATAATTTTGGGACAACTCACACACGGCTATCTGATCCCTAACTAGGCAGAGCCTGTGGTAACCAGACAATTGATAAACATACTTTTATATTTCTTAATACGTACATAATAATAGATAAATAACACCTCAACACAGAACAAAATTAAATGATCGTGCTCATCACACAATCATTCATCCTGGGTGGAAATCAAACCCACTGCCTGTTACACTCCGGTTTAACAGGCAGGGTCACTAACCAACCAGCCGGAGTCGAGCAGAGAATGCGCGAGTGATCCCACGACTCCGGCCAAGGCAGAGACGGGACTGGGGTGTTTTTGGTCGGTGAAAGTCCGACATATCAACATGTCGCGCCCTCGGAGTGGGTTGAAAGCATAAGCATTTCACCCCGAAAAAAAAAAAGAAAAAAAAAAGGGGGTCACTAACCAATAGACCATCAGGCCAGAATTATAGAAATAATTTCAAAGCGACCCTAATACTAGGCGTGCCTTTTAAGTTCTGTCGTTTCCATATTTCCCGGCAATTTTGAATTTGGAACTGTTCTATATTCGAATGTGTTTATATTTTGAATCTCAACACAGTTAAAAGTATTAGGATTAATGCTATTGTTTAGTCACAGCGTCGATTAGAATCTGTCAGGTTACGTACGAAAATGAATCTTTCTAAGGAAAATGTACGTGCAATAATTTTCTACAACTTTAAAAGAGGCCTAACACGGCTTCAGTGTTTTGAAGAGCTAACATCTGTGTTCAGTGATGAAGCCCCATGTCTGCGGACTGTCGAACGCTGGTATTTAGAATTCCAGCGTGGACACACTAGTGTTAGTGACAAATCTCGCGAAGGACGCCCAAAATCCGCCTTCACTGAAGATAATATCATTGCTGTGAGACAACTAATTCTCGAAGATCGTCATGTGACGTATCGAGAGATAGAGGCTCTATTAGGCATCTCAGGGACAACCATTCAGAAGATCTTGCATGAAGCGCTTGGTGTGAGAAAGCTAGTTTGCCGTTGGATACCGCATCTGCTTTCCGACGATCACAAGGCGGCCCGCGTCAGATGGTGTAAGAAATCTCTGCAAAGGTTCAACCGAGGAGAGTCAAATCACGTCTACGACATCATCAGTGGTGATGAATCTTGGATCTATGCCTACGACCCTGATTCCAAACAACAATCTACAATCTGGGTCTTTCAAGACGAGCCTAAGCCGACTAAAGTTGTTCGTTCTCGAAGCACTTCAAAGAAGATGGTGGCCACGTTCGTTGGAAAAACCGGCCATGTTGCGACTATTGCACTTGAAGATCGTAGAACGGTTAACGCAGAGTGGTATACCACAGTTTGTTTACCACAAGTCATCGCCGAACTTCGAAAATCGAACTCAAAGCGACGCATCATCCTGCACCACGACAACGCAAGCTCACACAGCGCTCGACAAACGATTGAGTATTTGAAGCAGGAAAAAGTAGAAATTCTTGACCATCCTCCATACAGTCCTGACCTAAGCCCTAACGATTTCTTTACATTTCCTAAAATTAAAAAAAGTCTTCGTGGTCAAAGGTTCCAGTCCGGTGAAGAAGCAGTCGACGCTTTCAAGTCAGCCATTTTGAACACCCCCAATTTAGAGTGGAATAAATGTTATAATAACTGGTTTGAGCGAATGGAAAAGTGTATTAAGCTACGTGGTGAATACTTTGAAAAACAATAAAAAGTACTATAAGGTTCTAGTTGTGTTTTATTCTTCAAACGACAAAACTTAAAAGGCATGCCACGTATTATAGCTTGGGAAAAGGCTAGGCAGCTATGCAGAAGATATAAAAATAATTTAAAATCTCGAACTATCCAATAAGATAACTTAAATACGCAGCTAAACGAGATCATGACTCATTCTATTTTTTGTCTATTAAAATATTTGAATACCCACGCATCATGCGCATAAAGGACGCATAAAAAAAACGAAATACGCAATGAAAGGAAACATCGTGAGGAAAAACAAATGAAATATAAATAATATAATTATTATTTAAGTCGATATTATCGATTAAGTAATGGAAAACCAAATTAATTGATAGTACATAATTTAGACTAGAGTACATACTTGTAAATTGTAATACCACCAATGTTTAAAAATAAACCATTCTAGACTATGGTTCCGCAGTTCCGCTCGCACAGCCACAGTTTTTAGTCGTAAAAACTTAAGATACATAATCCGCCAATAAATAGAATAAATATTATGTAAATTGGTTTACTTTTTCTAGAGTGGATACATAATAAATGAACCGTCACTGATAAAAAGATGTTACGTTTTGAAGTCAGTGTTGCCATGTTGCAAACAATGATAATTTGAAAAAAACATTTGATAGTTTATTTTTCACGATTTTTTTAACCTAATTATTGTCCTACTGCTGGGCAAAGGTCTCCCCCACGTGGTTCCAGACCTATCGGTCTTGAGCCACTTGACGCCAATCACTTAAGAAGCGATCGATGTCATCCCGCCACCGTCTCCTCGGCCTTTTTTTTTTTTTTTTTTTTTTTTTTGCATGCCTTCCCGTCGGCGGACGGGAGAGGGGTATGTGGGACTCCCCGGTAAAGTCGTTCCCGGTATACCCACTAAAAATACCCAGCGGCACTCCGACCTCGCCTGAGTGGAGGGGGCCTGGGAGTCTATGTCGTCCAGTCCCCCACCGGCGACTACCCGCCTTACGGCAGGCCCCTCACGCCCCCCACCCCCAGTAGGGACTGCCTCGTTTGCGAGCTCCGACATTAGGAACCCACTCAGTGGCTATTTTAGCCAGCCTATCTGGAGTCATGCGGCTAACGTGACCAGCCCAGCTCCATTTAACTTTGGCTGCTTATTTCACGTAAAAGAAAAAAACAAACGCTAATTGTTTTAATACGAAGTCAGTCACTTGTTTCGTCCTACTTTCCATTTTACCTTCCTTTTTCGGACTTAAATATCGACCACAACAAGTTTTCGTACTCCAGTACAGTCGTATGTAAATAATGACGTTGTGACGTCACTGCGCGCGCGCATGTTAGCCGGCACGTCGTCGTGTTAACGAGCCCACTTCTGCGTACAGTGAATCATGGTGTTTGTCACTTTAATTTAAGTATTTGATATCTTTAATATAAGTATCTTATGTTCTTCGGACATGACCCCGTCTAATAGTCTAAAAACATCTACATGATATTTTTATTACTAGCTTTTACTCGCCGCTTCGCCCGCGTGGGCTTCGGTTACTGCGGCACATTATATTTATAACCTATAGCATTCCTCAATAAGTTGGCTATCTAACAGTGAAAGAATTTTTCAAATCGGTAAAAAATAAATAAACTCTTCAGCTTTATAATTTAAAAATAAAAATAAAAGATTATTCTTTGGATAGTTCAGCCTAAGAATTATGCTACATAAATAAGAGGCTTTCGAAAAAAGAAATAAATAAAATGACCTTATGTTTAGTAACATCTTACTAACCAACAATATTTTTAAACCGAACTATGTAAAAAATAATCATGTTTTCGTAAGAGACCTTCTGACGTAATTAGTAAATTACCTTTACATAATCGCTGAGTAAAAATACAGCCAAAAATTCTTACCTGTAACAAAGAAAGTACAAATAAATGAGTGTATAAGTCACGTGACCGGTCACTATGTACGAAAAGTTTAAAAAAAGTTTTAAATTTTCCATTCCTTGTAAGATTTCGACCTATGTTCCTTGGGGAAAGTTGTTTAATTTTTTGCACCTGATTACCTCGTTGAATATACGCACTTCTTTTAAATTAATACTGTATTGTTATCCTATACAATACTATTGCGTATCACGGTATAGATTCGAATGAAAAAGCCTTAGCAAACTGCGTCTTGACAATTTCAGACTAGTCTAGATTGCGACACTAATTCCTTTCACCGCTAGCCAATAGCATCTTAGATCAACTTAGAAAGTATATGACATTGGAAAAGCTACACTTTAATGAATTATTAACCCACAGATTACATAAAAATATAATATACACAAAAAATGTGGAAGATAATTTGGATAATGCTTCAAATTAGGCCGTTTGTGCGGCACTATTAGGTGGTTGAAGGGTAAAAGGGCCCAGAATGAACTGTTTGCTTGGGAAAATATCTGCCAGGAAATGTTATAATTATACTAGCTTCTGCCCGCGACTTCGTCTGCGTGGACTTCAGAAATGGGTCTAAAAAGAAATGAAAAATGTGAAAGTAATGTAAAATGGAATAAAATTTTCACCCGTATTATAGCTTAGCTTGCGCTGTAATAGAGACAAATACCAAAGCTCACGGCTTAGCCCGTAAACAATTATTAATTTTCTCTCGGGAACAACGTGAGGAATCGGGATAAAAAGCCTATGTTCTTTTCAATATCAAGGGCTACATGCATGCCAAATTTCATCCAAATCCGTTCAGACGTTTTTGCGTGATTGAGTAACAAGCATCCAAACATCCACACTTTCACATTTATAATATTAGTAGGATTAGCAACCTCGAACGGACACCAAGTAGGGGGTTCCGTTTTTTTTCTTCTGAGGTGCGGGAAAAAGCTTATGCTGCCGTCTAGAGATTTCTGTTTTCTAGTTCTTTCGAAAACTAGTTTGCTCAATGTAGCCATTGGTGTGGTGTAGCCTTTAACTAATACGAAGATAAGTTAGTACAACAAAGTCCACATATGGCTATTTAGGTTACTTATCGTTAGATAACAACTATCATAGTTATGACAGTTATGTAATCTGCGAGATTAGCGAAATGTCCGAAGTTGCGTCTGAAAATTGTTGTTTTCAAATATGTCAAAAAATTTCATATTTATTCGAATGATAGGATAAAATTTTGGTAAAATTCACCCTTATCCCCGAATAGTGAAACGCTACTTAACTTTAACGTTCTTAAATGTCTATCTGTCTACTTTACAGTTCCAGAAACATGAGAACGGCGGCTTCAAACTGATTGACGTTTCAGTATTCGGCCAGGGACTTATAACTTTTATGTATGGATTATGAATTATAATATCACAAGTAGGTCGAAGAAAATTACTTTCAAAGATTTCTTTGAAAGATTAGTATAGTAACCTTACTCATTTGGGTAAGGTTGCTAAGCAACCTTTAAGGATTAATTAGGATGTTAATTAGTATGGAGTTTCTTGCCGGTTCTTCTCCATAGGAATGACACTTTGGAACCGCACACCTAGAGTCAGTAGTTTTTAAAGTTAAAGTTTCTAAAGCGCCTATTTTAGATTTAGATTTTAGGAATCTATTCTTTGTAGTCTCAATTTACACATACAAAGAACTATTTATTGATTCCCCATCGTCAGATAATCTTTATTCGAGGAATAAAATCGACGTTTGATAGTTCTTGTATGAAACAACTGTCAAAATTCTAAAATTATTCCTCGATTAACGCTATCTGGCGATTAAAAATCAGTCCTTAAACAACAACATCATAATTAATACCTTATTTACTTAAATAGGAACACTTGAATCTGCAAGTCCATTACATTCTATTTTTTCGAGGAACCTCTTAAAGCGTACAAAGACCACTTGAAACCAGTTTCAGAATAATATGAATAAACTCATTAAAACATATTTTTAGTATATTTACGTGTTATCTTATTACCCGACTGTACCGCAGAGGTAAGTTATGTTTCGTCACGTGAACCATATTGGAAGAAAATCTTTCTGTTACGCTTTCATGGCAATCGCTAATCCGATTGGATACTTGTATGATTCCATGTACATAATGAATTTTAGGCCATTTTTTTCAGTTCATAAAATACATAGGAGTAATTAAAAAAATATTCGAAACCATTTATTTTTATCATTTTGGGAAATCGACTAAATATTTTTGGTTTGTCTTTGTTTTATTTATTTTATTATTAGACCTATTACGATGTATTTCTTACAAGCTAAGTATTCAGTCCATAAGATAATATGTACGTGTTTCAAGCAACAACCGCACAGCTGCAGCTGCGTTCGAATTTCAATGCCTCATAACAATTTAAACTATTGTTACTTTATTTACTACTTCATAACGCAAATATCTTTACCAACAAGCAGTCAATAACATAATTTATTAAGAAATATTTCATAATAGCCATAATAAACATGTCATAATAAACAACCAAAAAAAAAATGTCCTTGAATTTAAAACGATTATTCATCAAAGAATTTGTAAATCGACTAACACTGGTCATCATTACATACCTACGATACCTCCTAAAAATAAAAAAAGACAATTTGAAAATGGAATCCGCACATGAGTCATTTGCAACGCTTGTGAAGTTGTGAGAATGGCCGCTTGGCCGCCATTATGAATAGACACTACACATTACACTCACATACAAGGTAGGTACTTATTTGATACCATTTGAGTGGTAATAAACTAATAACAAACGGGAATGTGCTTGCCGTAAACTAAATTATGATAGCGATATATTTCATTTCATGTTGTTGTAAGATTTTAAATAAGTAGGTACGTTTATTAAACCAATTATTACAGATGTTCTGACTTTATATTCGCAGCAAATTATATCCTGTAATTTAGTAGTTATGTGTAGAAAATAAAACCCTTTACTAAACATCGCTGATGCAAATTAATATACATATGCATAAATAACCCGAATGTTTTTTTATAAAAATGTAGCTACCTACTCAAGTATTATGATAAACAAATATTATCATAACAGAGACGATAATGAGTTTAGTACATAAATAATGACTTGCTGCGTTTTCCGTAACGTTAACAGAAATAAGATATCGTTTGAATAAAAAATCTATATTGTAGTTCGGTTTTAAATAACTAATAAAATTTATATTTATAATAATCCTACTATCCTTCTAATATTATAAATGTGAAAGTGTGGATGTTTGTTACTCAATCACGCAAAAACGGCTGAACGGATTTGGATGAAATTTGGCATGCATGTAGCCTTTGACATGGAAAAGAACATAGGCTATCCCGATTCCTTAAGTAGTTCCCGAGGGAAATTTAAAATTGTTAACGAGCTAAGCCTTGGGCAGACAGCTTTGTAATTTGGTATTTTTCTCTATTACAGCGCAAGTTATAACATGGGTGAAAATTTTTCATTACTTTCACATTTTTCATTTCTTTTTTGACTCAATTCTGAAATCCACTCAGACGAAGTCGCGGGCGGAAGCTAGTAATAAAATAAAGGGTTCAAGACTTTATTTTCACAGTTACTTCTACAACAATCTTATTGGCGCCCACACAGGGGCAAAAACCCAGCAACAACTACTCAATAAACAACATTCAATCAAAAATACAGCAGAAAACAATAAACGAACACAAACTCCATACAAATAGTTACAGCAAACTGATCTGCTAACTACTCTCGCAAGTAGGTGGTACTAAGTGCGGCAGCTGGGGCTAGATAAGGCCCCGTATCCACCAAAGCAGAGGATAGGAGAAGAGAGATGAGTTTTGAATAACCAATCAGATTTCGTTATATCCACATCTCTGCTCCATCAGCTTTGGAGGAAATTGATCAAGAAGAGAGGAGGAGATAATAATAATAATATCTTGGGACAAGCTCACACACGGCCATCTGATCCCAAACTAGGCAGAGCCTGTACAGTGGCAACCAGAAAACTGATAAACATACTTATATATTTCTAAATACATACATATTATAGACTAGCTTCTGCCCGCAACTTCGTACGCGGATCCTGTTGCTTATGCCAGCGACAACAGGGTCGTCAAAATAAAAGATCTGAAACGTCTGATGTCAAATTCTCAGAGCCCGGGGACGGGAAAACAACGTGTTGCGCGAGACGATTCGAGACCCTCCAGTTCTTTCATTTTTGTAAGATAGCAGGAAATGCCCATCAGAACTTTTGCTCACGATCAGCGGTCAGTCGCGCATCATATTCTTCACTGGTCTTTAGAGACCTGGATGTAGATACGTAAATACGATGAGAATGCAGGCGTGCTTCGCGATCCGAAGAGGTTTCCACGGAGCGAGTTGCAGCCTGATCTTTTCGAACAGCATCAAGTCTCTCTTGACGCTCTTCGGTAGATTCTTGGGATCTTATGATCCTCAATCCTTTTTATTATTTAGCCTATTTAGCTCCTTTGGAACATAGGGAAAGATTTGACCTCTTTCATCATGGTTATAGTTTTATTGTGAAGATACCTGATCAATTAAAATCTAAGTGACTGCAAAGTAAATTAAACGCTCAAATAAAATAAGCCTGAAGGTCTGGTTTAAGTCCAAGAGCAGCGCTGCAAGACTTCAAGACACTGTGAGCTCATATTGCGTAGGTCGGAACACAAACGATTAAAATTAAAAGTAAAATTAAAACTAAATTTAATTATAAAATCATGAAGGTAGAACGAGCAACATATCTTGTTAAGACGAATACCATCTCAGTCTGCCCGTGACCATGACACCTGCAAAGGTGTTGAAACGTCGGGAACTAAAATCAAAATAAACCGCGATAGAATCCGTTTAAAGTAGTTTTATTTTAAACGTAGAAATGTTAATTCTATAACATTGCATATATTCTTAGCCTCTGCCCGGAGCCTGAGATCCTATTGGTTAATATTGATCCGTTTCTCCGCTTCGGTGGACAGGCAGCTTAAGTACGGTCTGCCAAAAAGTGCACACTAGCCGCGTTTTAATAGCATGCGGTAAATTTGACCACGTAGCTTACGCAGCAATAGTGTTCAATTAACTGGGCTTGCTTAATATATATTGATTTATACAGTTTATTACTAGCTGCAATGGCTAATCTCAATAGATTTGTCGTGTTCTTTGTGAATGACAAAGAATACCCCCGCGAGTCCCGCGACATAGGGATTAAATTCTTTAAATTCCTAACAGGAAAATTATTTTATTATCCGGTAGCCGAGCACCTAAATACAGAAAGCGATTTTAATGTATTGTCAGCGCAAATTAAAGTACCACTACACACACTAATCCACGAATTATTGAAATAGAGAAATGTGATCATCAGCTTTGAGTAGGTCACGGCTGGACATAAGCCCATAAACAAAAAAACTCCCTGAAACGCCTCTCAGGACTATGTATACCTTTTGCATTTATTATTTCAACTACTCATCTATTAATAATATTTTAGTATACCTAAAAGCTATATAAACAATGAAAAAGATAAAAATACAGTTCGTTATACGCAGCATTGTCGTACACTAAGTACTTAGGTATCTGCATTATGACGTCACATTCCCTAGGAGTTACGTATTCATATTGTTTCTGACAAGCAGATTTTATTTACTAACAAAGGTATCTTTATCTAAACTTATATAAAGAAGACAAACTAGTCATCCAAATACTGTCTAATGAATTTAATGTTAGTGATAACAAAACTTTAGGGGTTTTGTAAAAAAAAAACAATGCGGGAAACACCCCGTACTTGATATAGATAAATATTTTATTTTTTTTACTTCCCAAATTAATATATCAATTCTAAAAAAGTATATTCTACGTCATTCAATTATTTTATTTTACATTCATAATTATTAAATGATTCAAACGTATTCATTATTCGCGGCAATGCAGAAACGTTGCTTTGCGTGTTGTTTTTAGTTCCACACTCTCGTAACAGATGGCGTTACTAGTCGTTTCCCGACATACACGTAGAACTTTACATAATTTCGTTTTCTTGCAGCTATTTATTCATTTACATTAAAAATGATTATTTATTTGTAATGTTTAAGTTATTAATATTGGCGTACAGGATAATAAGGCGTGATTTTGTAATAATTTTCTTTATTAAAGTATAATATAAGGTAAAGAATACTATTAGGTACAATACGTGACTGGGAAAGTGAATAAGCATGAGTTAAAACCTGATCACTTTACTCACCGCTCTATATATGATTACTTTAGTGAAACTTAACACGCGGTGGTGGACAGGCCTTAAATCAGCTAAAAATGAACGCTTTTATAATAATATCTTGAGACTTCACACACACAGTTTTCAGATCCCAAACTAGGCAGAGCCTGTACTATGGCATCCAGACAACTGATAAACATACTTATATATTTTAAATATATGCTTAACATAGATAAAATGAGCGCTTCTTCTCTCTAATCTCCATAGAGGTCCAGGCGGAAACGCATTTGCAAACAACAGCGATAACTATGCCTACCCCAGCAAAATAATTGAAAATCATCTTTTCATAGTCACAGGTCACGTGACTTATGTTTGGATGAAAAGGTGATTTTCAATTTTAAGATTTCGACCTGTTTCTTGGGAAAAGTTATTTAGTTTAATGCACCTGATTACCTCGTTGAATATACGCACTCCTTTTAATTTAATCCTGTAGAAGTTAGTGTAGTATTTACACGTTCGCTCATCGTACAGGAAAACCTGTTTTTTGTTATCTCTTCTCTGTACCGATAACGAATCCGCTTTTACACAGATCGGAAACCACATTCGGTAATATAGTATTATAAAAACAAATAAATCTTTCGTGACGTATGTTTAAATCTGATGTATAAACTATCATCCTTATAGCGATAGCGACCGAATAAATAAACTAAAATATCACAAAAAAAAAGCTAGCAATCAAAGATAGTTGAACCTCGAACTACGTCATCAAATACCCATAGACAATAGTTGCTGAAGTAACTCTGTCTGTCTGTATGTTATGAAATCATGCTTAAAATACCGAAGCGATTGTAATGAAATTTGGTACAAAGGCTGAGAAAGGACATATATAAGCTACTTTTTGCCGCGATGCGGGCGGATTCGCGGGTTACTGCTAGTATTGGACATAAACGCATTGTTAACTTATTTCCGAATATAATTTATCTGATTAGGTACGTATCATAGTCTTAGAATAATACAAAATCAAAATAATATTCAACAAATTATTTTTATCAAACGTTAAATTCCATATTTCAAAAACATACGCGTACGTAACAATAATATCGGCCTGTTTAATTAAAATAATAATGTCCCACTGCTTTGAAAGGCCTCTTCTCTTAGAGAAGGAACAAGAAATGATCACCACACTTGGGGCACCTTGAGGGTTGGAGATTTCAGGTAAAACATTAGAAGAAGTTTAGTATAGCCCCAATAAATTATAACAATGCATAATAAATGCTAAAGATATAATAAAAAGTGAGTGAGCAGGTACCTCTATAAAATCTAATCAATATTACTAGTACAGTGTGAATACATTTAACAACAACACGGACTGCGAACAATGAATGAATAGGTTATTTACAGATTACACTGACCCCAAAAGATTTAACTGCATTATATGCTGAACTAAACCATACTATAAAAAAAATCTATAGTTAAATTATTACAGGTACTTTAAAAAGTTGAAAATTCTAATGATAGTACATTTCCAAAATTTTATTCCTATAGGGTAGAACCGGCAAAAATATCAATGTTCCTTTAATAAATTATACAGATAGAATTATGCAAATAAATATTTATTTTTTATTAAGCGATTTTATTTTAGGTTTTATGAAAACTAAATTACCTAATATTTTAACGCGCTTAATCTGGTCCATCATAGCGAAGGACATACCTAAATGCGTGGAAAAGAGAGAGGGAGACCTTTGTCCTGCAGTAGATAGACAGACAATACGATCTTAGATTAGGTTTCATTAGAAGCTCTAAAATTGTTATGATATGTTGTGAAATGTAAGACATCTAATATATTTTTAAGAGTTTTTTATAGAGTTCTTAAATGGACTAATGTCATGAAAAATGGTGGCAGGGTCGGACTGGATGCGGAAGGCGGAGGACTGGGTGCTGTGACGCAACTTGGGTGAAGCCTATGTCCAGCAGTGGACCGCGATAGACTGAGTTCATTGATTGACATCAGAAATTGTTTAATGATTATTAAGTTAATTTATTTATATCAACTACTAATTTTCTCGCGTCTCCACCCGCGTAGATTTATTTTGGGTATTGTACAGCATGTTCTATAAAAGAAAGTTCTTACATATTTTATTACAGATGTCAACGGATGTGAAATATACTAGGAACTTCCGCGATTACGGATCTGACGGTGGAGTCATCACTTGATAACGTCTAGATTGTTATCGACATAGTAAAATACAATGACACATATTTGAGGAATTCTCAAGTTTTCTCGCTTGGTTACTTTTTTAGACAGTTACATCCAACGTAACATAATAATGATATTAATGTTTAACGGTTTACTCACGCGCATTCTAGGGATGAACCGACTAGTTTAAAATCAAAATCAAAAAGTTTTTATTTCTTACAAACCTCAAGAAGGCGCTCAAGAAACGTTATATACCTACTAATCTAATGATTCTAGGTGCACGGTTCCAAAGTGTCCTTGTTTGTTTCCATTTCAATAGAACTCCTATGATATAAATAATGGTGTACCAAAGAGTTCATATCCAGTAAAAGGATCTTGCTTTCAGATAGACTTTCGCTCCATGAGCAATACTGGAAGCCAACACCAAGGCATATGAGAAAATGCAGAAAATATTTTAATGACACATCCAGCCATAACATGCTTGTTTTTGAAGTCGGCTCAACGATATACGCAAAATTTCTCTACACGCAGCATTGTTACGCAAATTCGTTTCAAGGCCATGATTATATTGGAGGTAATAACAAATCTATTAAGAAAACGTTGTATAGATTGTATTAGCTACGAATAAAAATAAAGTATTCAGACAATAATTATTTGCACTGGGCGTCAAAACTTGCCAACTTTTGATGCAGTGTATAAAATTAAAAAAAATATATAACAATAGTATTCCGAACAAACTCAAAACAAGCATGTTATATTGTTGTCTGAATATAACTTGGCCAAGATCTAATTAGCAGTCATTATATTGCCATTCCACTCCTGACGTTTTATCAATATCAAAAAGTAAGTTAGAAGAAAGCTCACAAAGACAAAATGTCGAACAGAAAAATAACCACAAGAGCATTTATTATTTTGATCGTGTAATAAGGAAAGATCATTCATAAGCACAAAAAAGAAAAAATCTTAGATTATCACTGGATAATCCCAAATTAACAATTGGGCATATGACAACATGTTTTTATTTTAAATATCAAAAATATACTAAAAACTATGTTGAATCCTAAAAACGACACACTAATAACTTTCATATTGAGCGAGTTACAAGCATTCCAGTATAGCTAAATAAACAGAGAGAGGTATATCAAAATGTGACGTCAAATTTCATAACTCCATACTAATCTGCGGTTGCCCCGTACAACATCGTTTTGCGAAAAAGAGACATACGTCATCAACTAACTTTAAAACCATTTAAAGCTTTTTAATTCGCGTATAAATTAATTAATAATGTTTTTCACAGTTTTGCTTAAATTTACAGATATAATTAGAAAAAAAAAATCATACTTAAACCTTTCGATAGTAGTCAAGTACCCAATTTTTATTCTGTACTATTATTAACCCACTGCTCACATTCTTCGTTATACTAGAATTATTTTCTTAATCATTTTCCTTAATTACCTGATAAAGTCGGTATGTGACTCAGTCCACTGCCAACCTGACAGTAAGTTCAAGATCACGGCTATATCTGAGAACCGGTGTATTGTAGGGATTATAACTAACAATACCATTATACGATTTGGTTGAAGCAGAATTTCTGGGAAATCCATGGATAATCCATAAAAAATGTGACCGTGTCTGCAAAACTTGAAAATTAGTCGAAATGTATGAGATTAACGATGTATTTCAATACACGGAAGATATTGTTCTCATTTCTGTTAGTTTTTTTTTTTTGTATTTTTATCCACACTTAGTTGTGGGTGTTGAGACGATAAATAGTTCTGAATCTTATAATATTTATAACTAATAATTATCTCCTTTGAATAAAAGAATTATAAAAGAAATAAAAATAATTTCCGACTAAGTATTTTTATTACATGCATTTAGCTATATGCATCTAATAAAAAACATCTATTAAATATTATTCTGTGCATACAAAATTGTATACATTTTCGCATTATTTCGTCATCTTGCGTCACGTCAACCCTAAAAAGGTTCTTACTTATGCGAACTTTATTTGCGTCAGAACCCAGCCTACGTAATAGGTATCCCGGATGTAAACCCTAAAAAGGTTATTGTAATTTTTAAATGAGAATTATTTACTTTTTTTTCCAATTTTACTATTTCATTTTATTTGTTTATTCAATATTTACACAGAAATATTTAATTAAAAAACACTCTTAATACTAAACTATATTAATTAGACAAAACTAAAACTAAAAAATAGCATAAAAAAACTCATTAATATAATTAATATAGTTTAGTATTAAGAGAATTATTTACTAATCGTAATTAGGTCAAAATAATTACAATTATATAATTAATTATCCTAGGATTCTATAACCCTCACCAAACAATTTGTTAAACTATCTACTTCATAAGGTAACAAATAAAACCTAAACAGAGGGCAAATTCTATAGGGAGATGTTATAAAGAAATTCAATGCCTCATAATTTTATTTGGCATTTTTTTTGTGACTAAGATATTCGAATACGAATCCTCAATATTAGTGTTTTAATGAATTTAAACCGCTTCAAAAATATTTGGTTTAATTTTAGTAGAACTTGAATTGATCTAACGTTAGCACCAGTCAGGCGCACAGTTATCACTAACTGCTACCGAAGGTTATATCACTGCAATACGAAATGGGTCGCGGTAACGTTGACGTTTTGTGATGTAATACGATCTAAACTAAACTATATCTTAACACCTCGCTCAAAGAAAATCTAGAATTCTTTAAAATGATAATTAAAAACACAATAACGTTTCAATGTAAGTACCTACGTATTTTGATGCACAAGGTAGCATGTTCGAACCCTTTACAGGGAAATACCAATGTGACGTTTTAAAGATTACTAGCAATGTGGGTCGCACATTACTAGTAATCTCGTTAACCCCTCGTGCTAAGCTAAGATGCTTGTGTTACGAGTGGGTTCACGTCGGTAGTAGGATTCGAACCCGCAACCATATGATCGCAAGTCCGACGCCCTAGCCATTAGGCTACCGCCGCTTTAAGACACTCTTAATAAAATTATTCGAAAACAATCGATGAAGAAATCTGAATTAAAAAAAAAAGAATCTGAAATCCGGCATTGAGCAAGCATGGCGAATAATGTTTTTATTCCTTCTTTATGTGAGGAGAGACTTGTCTATTTTAAGTCCAAACATAATATGCACAAACGGCTAAGATATCAAGCTATACAAGTTCAGTTTATGCTAACCTCGCAGTGTACGGAAATCGTATACAATGCGAGATCAGCTTATACTGAACATGTATAGGTTAATGTGTAGCCGTGTGTATAAATAATAAATAAATGATGGAAGAAAAAAAAATGATTCCTTTACGTATGCGACCAGCTTTCTGTCCCTGTGAATAGGTTGGTATTTTATTATTAATTAAGTAAATTAATATTACTCAATAAATACATCCTGAACCATCTATAACAAGAGTAACTAGACATTATAAAACGTATTACAAATATAAGACAAGCAAATCGAACGTTACATAATAATGTCGCAAATTGGTTCGCAATGATTCAGTAGAAATTCACTTTACAATCAAAATGAATGGATCGAACAATGATGTGTCACGGCTTAAATAAATGGTTAGCAGACTGACATTAATTATAAATCTATCTTGTATCAGGAATTTAGTGTGATTTGTTTAAAAATTTGTCGCACTGTGGTCCCAAAATGCCGATTCTCCCCTTTCCCTTGTAAATATATTTTTACTAGCTTCTGCCCGCGACTTCGTCTGCGTGGACTTCAGAATTGGGTCCAAAAAGAAATAAAAAATGTGAAAGTATTGTAAAATGGAATAAAGTTTCACCCGTGTTATAAATAGCTTGCGCTGTAATAGAGAGAGAAGAATACCAAATTTCAAAGTTGTCTGCCCACGGCTTAGCTCGGAGACAATTTTCAATTTTCCCTCGGGAACTACTTGAGGAATCAGGATTGAGGATACTACTTTCTTTTCCATGTCAAAGGCTACATGCATGCCAAATTTCATCCAAATCCGTTTAGCCGTTTTTGCGTGATTGAGTAACAAACATCCACACTGTCACATTTATAATATTAGTAGGATGTAGGAACTTTGATTACAAAGATTAGCATATAACATATAATAAGGAATGTTTTAAGTTGTGATGGTAATCATTCGACGAACGCGCAACGTCATGGAGCTTACGCCTGCCGCTAATAAACAATCCGCTTGAGTAACTAATGTCGTATCAGGTGATTCAGGTGTCATTCTAAACCAATGATAGACAAGTTACAGTGCGATTCAACCTTAATGACGACTATGAAGTGAGTTACACACTGCGCAGTAGTCGCCCCGCACTCCTGGTGCATGAATTTGTTACTGCGCAGCGACCCGCCTCATGTTCACATCCGCCATTAAGTTTGAAGCGCACTGTACTACGCCTACTGCTAGTCTAAAATCCGCTAGGGTCACTAGTGTGGCAGTAGATGTATCTGTCATTTTCCACTTATGAGAGACAACCAACTGGCCTGCGATTGGTGGAAATTAAGATAGACTAGATTGAGACTAGCGGATTTTGGTCAAGGGGTAACCTTCATTCAGAAATCAAGTTAAAGCTAAACACTAATTAAACCTTATTGCTTTGACGTAAAGACTATAATTATGTTAGCATCAGAACGGATCTATAGTCTGTAAATAAAATCCTTATAGATCTAATCCAAACATTTCCATTGATATCGGTTTAGAAGATGGATATAGGAATCGAAAATCACGTTAATATTCAAGGTAAGCGGATCAAGGTTAAACGCAAGTGTGGGTAGATATGCCTCGACCCACGCAAAAATTTACTCACATATTCGAAACATAATGCTAAATTAGTGAAAGATATAATATAAAGATAGAATCTTAGATGCAGATGTGGTATTACTCCCCAAACAATGGAACACCTGTTATCTTGTCCTTCGTGCCCTAACACCTGAAAGCTGGACGATTTAATGAAGGCTACTGATAATGCAGTTCTCGTAGCAAAATTCTGGGCTGACACAATATTTGAGCTTTTTTAAGATTGCCATCGACACGATAAGAAGAAGTGAAAGATGATAAATTATTAGTCAGTGAATGAGACAGTAAAAAATATGATTTTTGAGGTTCACGCGAGACCATAGATTGGATAATACTTACTACGTAAGTAAGTCATATAAACAAAACGTATTTTTTAACGGATACTATCGCGGTTTATTTTGATTTTAGTTCCCGTTCAGTTCAGTCTACACGTGACCATGGCACCTGCAAAGGCGTCGAAACGTCGGGAACTAAAATCAATCGTTCGAAGTTCAATCCGTTTAGAAAGTAGTTTTATTTCAGTGAAAATAAATTATTTGATTACCTCGTTACACGTTTTTAATTAATTGTTTCTTATTTTAGAAAGTCATTTCATTTCATTTCATATTTCATTTCATTTCATTTCAAAGAATGCCTCACACTCATTGATGTAATTAATCAATTAATAAGTAATTATTACTAGTTATGTCCCTTGATATCAGCGTTTCTTATTTCTTGAGAAATTCTTAACATTAATCGTTTAGGATAAGCACTTCTTTTGTATTATTATTATTTGTTATCATAGAAATGAGTCAACCCAACAGTATTTAGGTAGAGACTACAGAAATACAAATTATTCTTTCTTTTATCTATGGTAGAGGTAAAAAAATCAAATATCCATCTATGATATCACCGCTTATTAATGAATATTGACAGCGCTTTTATTACACTGGAGTAAGGGTAATTACATCATTTGTTATCAAATCGATAAGGGAGTATCTTTAAAACGAAAAGATTAAAAAAAAAAAGACTGTCATAATTATGACACATTTTCTTGTCATTTATATGGACCTAATAAACTGGGTTCCCTGTAAAATGATCAGATATTCAGCTGAATATGGCAAGACCCATTCGATCCCAAAATAGCTTGGAAAAGGTTATCTAGAAGTATGGCACTAACATTATTAATTCTAAATAAATAGATAAAAGAACCATAGTTCTTTACTTGGGAAAATACGCAACTGCGAATTTATTCGCATTCGCGGAAACGCACGACGCAGTCAATCGGACACTGCTATTAAACCTTTTAACCCACAATTTTATTTTGCCAAACAGTATATTTTAATAGAAAATACAGTTCATAACATTTAGGAATTAATTGCATTCAGAAAAGCAGTCAATCAAGTTTAATACAACAAGGAGTTAATAGTAAAAGTTGTTACTAAAACGTACAAGTACCAACGGCTAAGATGACGTCACATGTACCTGCTAGCAAATAAACATATTTATCTTTCTTGATCTTGAATGCATTGAAAAGAGAATGCTCATTATTTTTTTTATATTGTTCGACTGTTCTAGTTTAATCGATTTTACCCTTTTCTAATACAGTAATTAGAAAAAATGATAGGTATATTTATAATAACTAAAAAAAAATTTTTTTTAAGTACCTACGTTCAATTTTAAATAGGCTAAGGTCTTGCGCCAAATATTTTTTTTTTCTTTTTAATAACATGAGTTTAATTAATATTTCATCAGATTTTTAATTTGTCATTGCTTCAACGGTTTTCGACTCATAGAAATATGTGACGAAACTATATTCAATATGAATGGAGTTTTTATAGCATCATTTTATTATGAATCACTAACGAAGAAGAAATCTGTTATGACTTGCAAGACACTATCAAGGAAAATTCATAATTACTTTTTCCCTGTTTCTTCAAAAACGGGAATTCCGGATCCGTCGACATTTATGGAATTAATAAAATGGAAAAACTGCTAATCATTATTATAAAAAAAAAACTACTTTTATCCGCATCCATACGCTGCAAAAATTATGCATAGTAATCACTTAATTGTAGACTATGAACTTAATTACACTTTAAATAAGATTCAAACCGGTTTGAAAATTATTAAATAAGATATTTTAGTCTATTACGAGCCGCCATCTTGTTTGTCATATTATCTTTATTGCGTACGACGTGTACCTATATTGAAAGCGAGAGATTCCACATTTGAAAAATAAATAAAAATATTGCAGATACATACTTAATTACTAGCTTAGTAATTTTTCTACCTACTTATTTGAAATATGGATAACGCCAATTTAAAACAATTAAATAAGGAGTATTATAATTTAAAACGATTTGAGCTCTTTTAAAAACAAGACGAGACGACCGAGAGACCGTCGATAAGCATAGAACACATAGCGATCGTGCACAATATTTCCGTACGTTCGCATTACATTGCCGGCTGAGCTCACTGGTGCATCTAATGAAGGTCTTGTTAGCACGGCAATGGACTGTTATCAGCTAGTTCGCAATTGTCGAGTGTGATACTGGTTGGTTATGAATAAACGGGTGCGGGCCGGCCCCTTGCGTCGATTGAGTCACGAACGAACGCCGCACTGTTTCCTACCACTGCATTATTTTACTATAATTCCGTTCGTGCCGTGTTCATTGTTAACGATATACATTGCTTTGTCGCTACAAGTTTTTGTTCCACTGACAGCTCGTAAGAGGTAATGTACTGTGAATATAATAGCGATTTCGTTTAAATAAAGTAGAATATTATGGCGGCTGCGACACGTCTTCGTGGACTCGACCGTTGAGTATTTTTTCTGTATTCACAGGAGACTGGCCGGTGTTTTATTCTTTATTATGATGAAATAGACGCTCTAGGTGACAGGTGGGGATTTAAAAAACACATGAGACATAGACAATGGAAATTATGAATTTAGAACAACGAATGCGTAAATATGTGGCACAAACAAACAAAGATGGTGGGTTTGAAATATTTTTAAATCTAATGTCGTCCGTAAACATTTATCTGTGAACTGCCATGATTTTTTTTTATTAAGTACCTAACTCGTGGACATTCTCTAATTGTATCAGCGATTGATACGGGCAAACGCAACCCTGTTTAATATTGTGAATTTGCAAGTTGTTTAACAGTTGAGCGTCTAATTACTCATTTATAATATATGTACCTACCTAGTATAATTGTATTAAAATGAACATCAAGACATGACATTGAAGGAATGACCGCAAATATACTTTACACGCATGTTCGAGAAAATGGCGGCCGCATTAATTTTTATATAGGTACCTACCAACACTATCAACTGTAAAAATTAAACTACTTAGTTCCGATATCCTTTTAAAATATTCAAAATTATTAGGAAAAATATATTTAGCATTGATCAGAGACCAATAAAAATAAATATACTTAAACAAATTATATTATGTTGCATAACGTTTTGTAATAACGCAGGCAATCACTACTTATTTATGTTAGATAAACTAATTTTAGTCCATCGGTATCTTTTTCACTTGCACATATTTAGAAAAGGAAAGACAAAAATTAGTACTGTCAAATTTATTTGTGACTAAAATTCTCATAAAAGTTTGCAGACAAGTAAAAACGTGTGCTCTAAAAACTCTGTGATTATTAAGGCGAAAACTAGTTTGATTTTTCTTAGAGAGTTGTTATCTGTTTCCATTCTTGCCTCATGCTTTATGTTAATAAAAGACAGCAATAGTTTAAATTTAGTTTAGCTTGCGTACAGAGGAATCAGCACCATTGTAGAACTAAATTAAGAAAACCTTTTGTAAATTTTCTTGTAAATTTAGAAAACCTATGATTTGCAAAAAAAATATTGTAATCTATGTGCCATTGAAGAGAATCCATTTTTAGATTGGACTATAGTTAAAATTATGATAACATTTACACAGTTCCTACGATTGACATTGGCTTTCGTTGGGTTAAAAATATAAAACTTGCTGCAGTATTGACCTAAATACAAATTACCGATATCTTAGGGGCACAATGGTTAATAAATATTTGAAACAATAACACGAAGTATTTTTTTTATTTAAACGACAAGTTTGAAAGAAAAATGGAAGCCGTTGTCGTTATTCTTAAGTCAAATTTGACAGCATTTTTTCACATATGGCCGTGGCCATAAATCCTTTTTTTTTTTTCGATAATATTTTTCTTTTTATAAATAAATTGGATTATCCACCAATAAAATTACAAACACACGACGTGACATAAGTTAGTGCTTGCTAATGGTAAGTTGATGACACTCGCGCAAGTCGCAACTGACAACTCAATACTGCGTCAACTGCGTGACGTAAAATCAGTGCGTTTTTTTTTTACAAAATTCTTGTCATAGGTACGCAAGTTTATTATGCGTGTTAAGTGGAATCTTGGGAAAAAATAAATTAGTTTTGTTCCGATACAAGGAATATAGTAAACAATTATTTGTGTTTTTATTTATATTCACAGGAAAATAAAGTTAAAAAAATATTATTTACCAAGAATTAGGAGTTTATTTAAAAACCATGATCCGTTTTTTTTTTACAATTACAGTGCCTACATTTAATCTTCTTTTAAACATTTAATTGTAGAATTAATGCAATAGGTTCACTTCCGTATTTGGTATTAATACGATAGCACCGCGTTGGTGCATTGCGTTTGTCGATAATTCTACATTGTCAATTCTTGTATAAATAAGATTATACTTTTAACAATCAAATAAATTAACCTGCGTATATTATGCATTTCTTGTCTTCAAGCTATTTTAATTAAATACAGTGACTTTAAAACCAAATTTTAACCCGAAAATTCGTACACAATTATTTTATTTAGCATTTATCAATATTAATTAGCTAACTAAGTACCTACTTAATCGATAATAATTAATTAATTATTAATTATAATGTCCGTCCTAATAGCTTCTCAAAAATACTATATTGATGACATCATGCTACCTATCTGTCTGTGCCTATCTTTATAGGAAGGTACCCTAGTTAATAATAATTACGACTCATCACAATTCACCTTCAGAAGAAAACCAAACCCGACGAAAGTACTTTTTTTTTCCACTTTCAAATTCAAATAGTATTTTTAATATTTTTTTAAATCAATGACAACAAACACCCAATATAAAAGTAAGGTAGATGTTGTCTATGGACGAATAAAAATAGATGATTATTTTTCTCTAAAGACCTTGAGAATGACGATCTAAATTTTAAATAGTTCGCTAATTACATGTATTTAACGCTCTTAATACGTTTTGAAGTTTGTTTATTGTTATTAAACAGAATAATATTTTCGTTCTACTCATTGGAATAGGTACGTAAAGTATTGAAAAGGCTGCTGATAATATTATCTTGGCCTTGGCCCAGCGGTGGGATTACCAGAGCAACAGGTGAATAATGATGGTGATAATAAGGGTTAAGTGGTATGATTTTCGGTTATATTAATTTAAAAATAAATTTAAAATAAGTTAATTCAAAACTATTGTTACGTCATAATTACTTGAATAAAAAAAGAAAAAGGTAACCTAAAATAAATGACGTAGACGCGTAGACTCAATAAAACGAAATGTGGCCATTTTAGGGCTTATATTTAAAAGCATAGGGAGGGTTCTATTTTTTCAATAAATATGTTTTGCAAAGTAACAGTATTATTACCTCACTAATTACCTATAGCAATATTATAAGTACGAAATATACTTCTTAAATACAAAATAATTACTAGCCACATATTGGTATTTTTTTAACAATTTGACTTATAATTATAATAATATTTGAATAATTATTTACCCTATAACCCGCAACAGGTAATTGATTTAATTTAAATATAAATAATAATTCGCATTTTCATTATTTAAATATTTCCAATAGGACCTTGGTGCTAGATTTTTCAATTAATAATAATCAAAATAAGTAAGAATCTACAACAAGTATGGCCGCTAAAAAGTGCACGTGATTATAAAATAGGTATTCGCTTGTATTGATGACGACATTACTAAAATACGTGTTATGAACTACTTAAAACTGTGTAGATACCATTATAAAATATTTCTAGTTTTTTTTTACACTATAATTGTATATTAATCTTGATTTAGTAGAGATAATCAAGTAGGTAGTACTTAATCGTTTCATTAAGGGTGCAAAGTTAGTCCCCGAGTCCACCCTGTGATTAAAATCACATCTGCCCCGGAAAAAGGTGGCTAGCTTCTTGTAAAATAGTTTTTTTAAGTCCTAAGGTATTGCACCTATTTCCATTATTCGTAAGAGACTATTAGCATTAGACTGCAATTGCCCATCCCCCTTGTTATCAGTAAATTAAGTAAAGGTGAAGGATGAGAGTTGATTATTCTTTGCCCAACTAGTAAGGTATTATCTAAATGACGCAGTTAATGTTGCTAAGCACACTCGTCGTGTACGAGTGCCTTATAAAAATAAAACGTTGATAGCGGAAAATATTGATGACAAATTTTTATATTTCGAAACATCCTGCTATGTAAAAAATGTTGTCAAAATAACCGCAAAATATGGCGTCACAAAATTTAGATAAAAAATATTAATAAAATATACACCACGTGGTAAATAAATTGGTACGTTAATTCGAACTAGGTACATTTCGAAAGCATTCGAACGTTCAAACAAAGAGCACGCAACTTGAACGCGACAATTACAAGGCGACCAGTTGTTGTGGTCGCGAGTGCGGCTCGCGCGCCGTCGTCGAGCCCGCCTCCGTACATCGGGCGGTTCATAATAACGTCACTGAACATACCGGCCGCAAACTTCTCCGTGTGCCCGAGCGCAAGCCAGCCGGGCACGACACAGTCGCAGACTTCCTCCCAGCAGCGCGCCTTCTCCGCCCTGTCTCCATAGTTAGGATCATTGGTGTCGAACAGGCAAGGCCTCTTCTTCACCTCAGTGATGATCAAACTACTTTTGATCCCGTCCCCGTCTTTAGTTCTGACCATGTCTAAATTAATAAAAAAATCGCGCGCCGTGACGTTATTTCGTATCGCGTGCGGATGTTAGGTGCGGACGCAATGTATACGCGAGCGGTATGCGCGTCTCAATGCCCGCGTGAAACTGGCGGGTCGGTGCGGCTGGGTGCCGGCCGCGCGGCGCATCGGCGGGCAACATGGCGGCCAGACGGCGGGGAAACAAAATAGGAGCGAGCGTGAGGCCGTTTGCGATATCGCCTTCCTCCGTTCCTCGCGCTAATAAATAAATAAGATGCAACGTATCCTTACTGTTCTATATACTATACACACGGCGACGACATTTAGGTAACAGTAACAGGTATTGTTGCATTGCATTTTTATAGCGACGCAGCACACCGCCATACCTAATAAATTTTATACCTACCAGTTATGTACTTAAGTTGGTAAATATGTAGATATGATACAAAATGTCGGATCTATTGTGATACAAGTCGGAGTTTGCATCGTTACGTAAGTTCAGTCGCGGTGCGTATCTTTGGCAGTCAGGCATGGTGCCTAGGTAGAGCGCGTGTAGTATTTGTATTATCTACTTTATTATCCATCATATTCGTTTAGTTTTTTTTTCTAGAGTAGAGCACGCGGTTTTCTTGATGGTCAATGAACAATGCTGTTCATAGACTACTGCAAAAATAAAGTTAATAATCTTCGAAATGAAATTAACTTTGCTCTATTTCTAAAGGCCCATAATTTGAGTCTTTAACTCTTATTTTTCCGTACTTATGTTACCTATATTTTATGCGGAAATTTCAATGAGGCCAATCAGATTTTAACTGTGACGACCTTATTTTTTTTAGTTTTGACTTGCAATAGGCGACCTTGTGGCTAACATTTAGTTAATCTTACTTAGGTACAGTGCTTAATTATACTCAATTTAATTACAAATTAGTCTTGAAATAAAAGACTTCGTACTTTTTGGAAACTTGCTTAAAAAAATATTTTCCCTTTTTGGGTTCAACAAATATCTGTTGTGAATTACGTGAAATAGTTAATAAAAAAACAAGATTCATTAACGTTAAGTAGGTAATTGAACTAATTATTGGGGCTAATGTGTTAACTTGTTTCGTACGCAAGGATGCAGCCCGTAGGTACTGCTAAAAAATAATGGAAAAATTTAGCGTTAAACGCAGTCGATTAGTTAAATAAATATTTGCTTTGCGCGTTGACGTGGCCTGCGCTGCATTCGACGCAGAATGGTAGAAGCAGCACTACCAATCGTAAAGAGACATCAATGTGACAATTGTAAAGTCCATTTTTTATTCTAAATTAAATCTTGTACATCCTACTAATCCTACTAATATTATAAATGTGAAAGTGTGGATGTTTGTTACTCAATTACACCAAAACGGCTGAACGGATTTGAATGAAATTTAACATGCATGTAGCCTTTGACATGGAAAATAACATAGGCTACCTTTTATCCCGATTCCTTAAGGTTCCTGAGGGAAAATTGAAAATCGTTTACGAGCTAAGCCGTGACAGCTTTGAAATTTGGTATTTTTTTCCATTACAGCTCACGGGTGAAAATTTTATTCCATTTTTCATTACTTTCACATTTCTTGGACCCAATTCTGAAGTCCACGCAAACGAAGTCGCGGGCAGAAGCTAGTTATTAATATACTATGATCGATATGAATGATCTTAAAAACATTTTGACTGCTGGTCTCATTTCGCTTAAAATGCAAGAGGCAATTTTAAACATGACGTATATGACATAATTTAATTTGTGATTTTACAAAAAGCAAGATATTTCTCCGCCTAAGCTTCTTTCGTCTCAGCCCCCCTAGCCAAGTGACGTTTCTACAAGCGATATCGCTGATCGAATCGCTCAAATGTATGGAAGTGACAAGTCTGAGTCACGTGACTTATCGAAATCAAATGTCATTTCCATACATTTAATGTCATTTAAGCGATTTCTACCATAGTTAACGCTTGTAGAAATGTTATTTGGCTAGGGGGGCTGTTGTATATAAAAAAAAAGGAATCCATTTTTTTTTGTTAAAATCTGAAATTGGGATGACTGAATGGAAAGGGTTCCAGGCTTGATCCTAAACGATAGGTTCAGCGGAAAAATAAACAGCCAAGTAACCGAAATCAGTTATTATCGCTATCTACTTATTTGTCCATGACAATGATCGCCTTAATTAATTTATATAGATAAGCGAATATTTTAATATTATTTTTAAGATTAGGTACTAAAATAAATAGCAAGCCTACTTTCCTAATCTTTTAACATTGTTGACAATAAGAATATTACAACAGTATTATGGAATTTTATAAACTAAAAAAATTTGCTCCCGTTTAGGTCAATCAAAAACATAAACACTTATTTTTACAAATTGTTTTTTTTACAAATATTATCATAATCTTCCAGCCTTTTACCGGCGCGGCGGTCGGCGCCATTTGTATTTTTCTTCCATTCCTCTCTATTACTCGTCATACTCCTTTCGTTCTCATAATTATCATCTTTCACATAATCTATGCAAAGATGAAGCGTCTTAAATTTCAGAATAACGACAGTGTGGAGTCACACGAATTTTCCATTCATAGTGAATGGAGTTTTTTTTATTTACTTTATACTTTTTCGTTTACAAGACGAAAAAAAAATACGTGACCAATATTTTTAGTTTACTATACCATTTAATTCAAAGACCTTGAATCGAATTTTATTGACGTGGTGGCCTAGCGGATTAATGCACGGGATTATGTGCACAAGTTTGCAGGTTCGAACCCATACAGGCAAGTTCCGTGGCGTTTTTAAAGATTAAGTCCTTTTTTTATTATTCCAAGACATCATAGACAATCGGTGAAGAAAAACATCGTGAAGAAATCTGGATTCCAAAAATTATAATCTTAAATCTCCAACCCGTAATGTGCAAGCGTGGTAATTAATCCCTCCCTTTCTCTATATCAGGCCTGTGCTCAGCAGTGGGACATTTATAGGCGGGTAATTGCCCCATCCAATCCCAAAACAATTTGCGTCTCACAACCCCTCATACCATTCTGCGACACAAAGAAGCGGCTTAGTAATATTTTAGTATTAAGGCCTCTAACAATTTTTTTTTCATAGTCAAAGACTTCCAGACGCTTAAAAGATCGGGGAGCTACGATGCCAAAGCGATACAGCTCCCTAGATAAGCAACATTTCTACAAGCATCAATGCTATTCGAATTGCTCAAATGTATGGAAGTGACAAGTCTGTCACGTGACTTATAGAAAACCCAGTTATATTCGCGATTTCTATGATTGTTAACGCTTATGGAAAAGTCACTTGTCTTTAAGTTGAAGCAAATACATGGAAACATTCCGGTGAAGCAGTACGTCTGCGATCCGGATACGGGCGGTAGACCTTATTTATAGGAAAAAAGTTGCACTGATATACAAAAACAAACCTAAGTATTAAACTTTGAACCTTGAAACCTCATAATCTGGAGTTAAAAGTCAAATACCTACTATTATTATTATTTTTTTACCCGACTTCGCGACGCAAAGAAGTGGAAATGTGTTTATCCGCATATGCATGTATGGTAGCACTATACAGGATCTATTATTCGACAGCCAAAATGGATCCTGACTGTTCAGTCGTTATGTTCAATTATTATAATATATTTTATTTTATTATTTTTTAATTATTTTTACACATTATCGCATGTGTTAGCGAATATTTGTAATAAAATACAAATTGTAGAAAGAAATATTTTATTTTCTTCAACAGTGTTCATTCAATAATTTAATATATTATATAATTCTAGACGACTAGACTATATCGAAAAGCTTATTTTTTTCTTTCACTATTTTATGATGAAAAAAAAAACTGACTGCGTTGAAAGTGAACGAAACTACGGTACCTATTTCGTTCACTTTTAACGCAGTCTGATTTATTTTATTTTATTTAATATCCCATTAGTTGTAAGGTTGTATAACGTTGAGAAAATGAGCACTAATGTAAACATTAAATTCTAACAAATAAATGATATACGTTTTTGGATTTTCCTTTCTGGAACAGTATAATGAATAGGTAATGCAGGTCTATTATTAACTCTTTTAATCTGATTCTTATTTATTGTACCTATATCGTTTAGTCTATGATATAGTTTTTGCAATCTGGCGATTTGAGTAAGTTGTTGCCCCACATATTTTTATAGTGTCACTGGTGGTATTGTTGTGTGTCGGGTTGTGCAGCTCCCTCGAAAATGGTTGAGCTGCATGAGAGCTATTCGAGGCATGCTTGCCATCTGTTGGTACAGGCTTGCTCAGGTCGATATGGTTCTTTCTTAAAAAGGCCAGTCCAGGAAAGACCCTGCATTTATTTACTCAATATTATTTAAATTGTATACATATCACCATTTTTAAAAGAGTAACCTATGGAGTTTCTTGCCGGTTCTTCTCCATAGGAATGACACCTTGGAACCGAGCAACTAGCGTCATTAACGTTTTGAAAGTACCTGTAAAGGTCTACTCGAAAATAAATATATTTCATTTCAATGTGCCTGTAAATTTCAAATTGTTGCCTATTATGTACGTAACAGTACTTGTTTGCTTCCTGTCTCTATAGGTACTAATGTGATATGCTACACGTGCCGCGACTCTCACTAAGCTTTATTCCGAGAACTTTTACACGTGTATATTCCATAGTACCTACATATTGTGTATGATAGTGACCTGTCTATACAGGGTGAAATTGAATAAATGCGACAAAAAAAAATGGAAGCTTCAGTTTCAGTAACATAGCAATTATAAACAGTTTTTTCTACAATCTAAATCGTTAAAAAAAATTACGCGATTATCGTTTTCAAAAGGTCCATTGATGTTATTATCTTTATTTAAGTACGAATTATCGGTATTCCAGCAAAATATTTAATATGCAACATAAATAAGAAAAATTAAATCGTGCCCACTACACGAAAATGGTAGTACGCGAAATACTTTAATTATTTTAACGCTTTTCGTAAGAATGATCAATTATTTTTTAATTTTACATTTGATATTTTCTACATTTTTTTGACAACACGTATTATTGTATATTTAAATTTGTCGCATCTATTCAATTTCACCCTGTATAGATGTTTCATTTTTGTATGGAGTTTTGGCTAGAACTTGTGATCTTCTAATCTATAAATAGCCTATTTTATACACAATTTATGGCAGCCAGACTTGACAAGCCTGTTGATCTGGTTAGGGACTCTGACTGCTAAATCAGAGGCCTTGGGTTCTATTCCCACCCAGGATAAATCTTTGTGTGATGAGCAAGATTATTTGTTCCGTCTGGCTGTATTTAAGATATGTATGTTTATCAGTTGTCTGGTTACCATAGTACAGGTACTGCCTAGTTAGGGATCAGATGGCCGTGTGCGAGCTGTCCCAAGATATTATAGTAGGTATATATTCATTCTTAATGTTATCTATAATTATCGAAGCCAAGCTTAATAATTGATATGTCTGTAAGACTGCCAGGAATTAATTGGCTTGTACTTATGCATCCGTTTTGAGGGGGTGGGGTAATTTCTAGTTACAGCTTACAGCAATATCGTGTGTCAAAGAGCTATGTAGCATACATTCAGATTACCTATAAAGGGGTTTCGGACCGCCTGGCTATGTACAAATAGTACCTACCTACAGACCGAACGACCATTATATGAAACTAGCTGAGACCCGCGCTTTCACTCGCGTAAGGAGCTCCCGTTCCTGATTTCCATTCAATCACGCAGTTTTCAAACATAAAATGTACCTAAACAAAATACTTTTTTATTATTTTTTTAATAAAAACCTTGTCCAGACGATAACTAACACAATAAAAAAGAATCATCCAATTTGGTGTAGTCGTTCGAAAGTTATGCGTTATCGTAAGTTATGATTCAGTTTTATATTATAGAAGAGTCACGCTTTCCGCGGTCGGATCATGGATGTTAACATTTTTAAAAAGTTTAGCCTCTGTGCTTGTAAGTTAACGAAAAGCGATTGGTCTTAGCACGGTCTGGTCGACATGACTGAAGAGTTTTTGGTCATGTCGTCCGTCCCATCGGAGTAAGAGAGTGCTACTGAGTTGAACTGACTGTTACTGAGGGCCACACACAATTAAACTGATAAATCATTTGCCGAGGAGTTGCTGTGACCGAAAATCAGTCCGGACTCACCTGAGGAAGTGAGGACATTATACTTCAGGACACTTTACGTAATGAACTAAGGTCACGTGGTATTTATGTTATAGCCGACCAACAGGCAAAACTATGTCTGAAAGTTAGTTTTTTTAAAGGGTTGCTGCACATTTATATCATCAAGCGAAATGAGAAGCAAATGAGAGCCTACGTCCTACGTGCTATATTCATTATAGTGTACTTACATACATAGATACAATACTTAAGTACTTCAGTACAGAAATCAAACTAAAGTTTTCTCAAAATTATGATAAGTGTAAGGTATAAGACAAGTGATCGTATATATAAACAGAAAAATAAAACAGGTATCCTTAATCAATTTTTGAGTCAAACGACGTTTCTTCTCAGGCTACCTATTCAGTCAAGGAAATGTCGCTTCCAGCGAGTTTGAAAAAAGTTATGTATGAAATTGATTGTACATACACTTTAATTGATTAATAATTAAATGCTGATTAATAAACGATTTCATTTCAATGAATGTGGCTCAAAAATACACCAAATCTCAATTAGTTAAATAACCAAATGTTCTTCTCTTCATATTCACTGAAAACCAAGCAAATCTTACCTTTCAATAGTCATGCGATGTATCAGCCTGTATAGGTGTTCTTCGTCGGTGACTCGCGATGTGCTGAGTCCATTGCTTACGAGATGAAAACCTACGACAAATACATATAATGTATATACAAAATACTGAAACGCAATATTTATTAAAAATTACGAATAAGACAAAGTATATAACCCATTGATCACAGCCCAGAATACTGTTCTGTGCACAAGCCTGAAATGCACAGCCAATACAAATGCCTATTCACGAAATTGACGTACAATAACAGCTTATTGACGGTTCTTGTAGGTACTACAATCGTGTGACCTAATCGTATTCCAAAAGATGTTGAATAAACTGGATCAGAATACAAAAGACTTATATTACATAACTCGTGTCATCACAATACATTCTTAGGGCGCATACCCATACTCGCCAGCAAAATTTCTAATAAAAATTGCCCTCAAGCTACTTGGATTAAATTAAATGACTGCATATTATTATAATCAAGTTAAACAATCCTAAACATACCTTTCATCACATTGATCACACTCAAGAAGCCCTTCTCTGTGCACAAACTTGACATGTGCAACTAGAGTCGACGCTCTTGTGAAGCTCTTATTGCACACGTGACACAAATGTGGTCGGACGCCGGAGTGGGAACGGAGATGTGTGCTTAGACTGCAAAAAAAACAGACAAAATTACACAAACATCCATGTTATAATTAGACTACAACCTACAACATCTTATTCTTCTCTTTGTGTATAGTTATTACTGTGCTACACGTGCGAAGCAAGGGCGGGTCCACTAGTGTGTAATTAATATTTTTTTATTTTGATTTTATAGGTATTACGGTGTATTTTAAGACAGCTATATTTACGACCTCCGTGGACGAGAGGTCGCTAGCTCTGAGGTCCAGGGTTCGATCAACGAGTCAATTTGGAAAAACACTTTCCTACATAGTCTCGGGTCTGGTTGTTTGTGGTACCTTTGTAGTCTCTGACTCAATAACATAAGTGCTTTAGCTACTTAGATATGATCAGGAGCAATTTATGTGATGTTGTCCACATTTATTTATCTAATAAGCCTATTAAAAGATACTAACTTAGTCCTCTCGCTCAAAGTCTTGCTGCAAATATGACACGTCACTGTCTTCCCAGTGTGCACAGCTGAATGCCGCGCCAACAAGTATTGTGCACAGAAACGAGCGCCGCACTGCTCACATATGTACGTTCTCTCTGCACAGTGCACTTTTCGTATATGCGCCTTTAAGAGTTTTATTGTTGAAAATGCGCTACCACAGTTTGACTGGAACAAATAATGAGATATAATTATGTCTAATCTTATTTTAACATAAGTATATCTTTACTTTTAGGTATATGACAAATTTTAAAGTGTCTTAAAATGTGCAATTAAGTGTAGTGATCATGCCTGTAATTGGTATACATATGTTAGTTTTTTAGCTAAGATCATTTATATACAGTGTGTAACAAAAACCCTGTCCGATCCCTGACAGTATTATTCGGTATCGTACTGTGAACACATATACGTAGCCATTAAATGGATTGGAGATTATTATTTTTCCCCAGTGAAAATAATTAAATAAAAATAAAAACTGATCCAAGGCAACAGCAACACTGACCGCTCCTCAAAGTTCACGTACCTACTACCTACAGTTTTAGGTCAAAGAAGCCGCCTGTGCGAGACGGTGCATGAACTTGCTTTGTCGCATGCCGCCAAACAAACTTACCTATAACGAAATAAACCTAGGCTACGTTATACCTTTACCTACGCGTACGGCGTAGGTATCAGCTGATTTGGTTTGTGTATATTAGGCGTAGTGATCCGGATTTTATAATTGACTCTCTTTATAAAGAAACAAATAATTGAATTAATTGTAGCCCTGAAAAGAGCTTTTTTATAAAAGCGATTTGCTTTTGGCAATTTACCTACCAACTGACTGCAGATATCATTATTCATCAAAACATTCACTTATTGTTGCTGCACATTTCGGCGATCGTGTTCCACATGTCCACCACAACACTAATGCACATTCGTCACCTTTTTACTAAATTTGCACGTACTTTTAACAGCGCACTTGTGTCCGATTTAAGACTTCGATTTCCGAATCACACACCTTTTTTTTTAATACGACACTTGTTCCTCGATTTCCTCGTTGTCTTCTTCTCTCGTGGTCTTCCAGCATCCATGGCATGACTCGTACCCAAGAACACTGCATGTGGTGAACGCGCGGTTATACAGGCGTTGAAAGGCTCACTCCGACGGGACTGTCACACCTGGCGCACCTCATAATTTCTTATTATGATCTTATATCACAATATTAAAATATTCGTGATTGGAATACGATATTGTTTGCGAAACAATAGCGGCACGCGTTACGTACGGAGTTACGGACGCGGGACGTCCGATCGAAAGCTATCTCCACGAAAGACTAATAGTCGGTAGGTAACCTGGCGGCGGCGGGCCGGCGCGGCGGCGGTATCATCAAAGAGTCGGCGGCTAGTTGAAAGAGTGCCTACAACTCGGCGGTGCCTTTTGTCGGCTTTTGTAATAAAAATAAATAAAAATAAAACGCATTTTGCCATTGGGTGGAGTGTTGTCAGCTTACGAAAATTTCCCATATTCAGTGTTAAATCTCGCAATGATTATAAAAATAAAAAAACAATAACTTTTGGATTTAACGAGTTACAATTTTATAACATTTTTTTTTTATACGTATGTTGTACCACGGATACGCCTTTATTGGATCGGACAGGGTTTTTGTTACATACTGTATATATACAATGTTGGATGTATATGTTGGATAACCATTTTGATAAATAAATAAATGGGGTCTGTGCAGTGCTCAACAATCTGCTCGGGGCCCAGACTCCCAAATACTTAATTAATTAATTAGCTTGTCTTATAAAGTTAGTGGCAATTTATATGTTTCCACTGCTCTTATTGCTATATTTAAGATATATTATAACAAACATGAACATATTTATGGAAGACATGTTAGTCATATGGTGCAATTTAATTAATATCCTAGTAAGAAAATATAAATGTTATCTAAAAATGTGATAAAACTCATTTTAAATAGCTACATAATTACCTTGTAAAAAATTTAACCCACTTATTTTATACCTAAAAGTGAAAAAAAAATCAGCCCGGTAGTTCCTGAGATAAGCGCATTCAAAGAAACAGACTCATCAGCTTTATAAAATAAAAAGTATAGATATTGACAAACCTGCGGGCAAATTAAATTAGACAAATCCTCAATATTGATGTGATATTTTTTATACTTCTTTCCAGATCTCATCTGCACCATAACATTGTCTTTAAAAATAAACTCCTCTTCATTATCATGACCTAAGGAATTGAGAAAGAGAAATAAAAGAGGTGGTAAACACTGTACAGTACTGTCAAAAAACCATAGCCAAGACAATTCCAAATATTATTATAATAACTTCCGTGAGACGAATTCATAATTATTTAAGGATTCAACGGTTTACTCACGCGCATTCTCGGGAACGCCCGACTAGTTTCAGACTCAATAGGAGTCTGAGAATGCGCGTGAGTAAACCGTTGAATCCTTAAATAATTAATTCCAAATATGTACATAAAGTACCATAAACTTATCTGAATGGTGACCACTTTCTGTTGTTGGATTTTTATTTCAACTCAATATAATTTTCGTGTAAAAATAATGTCTTCAAGTGTACAAGTAGTAAATTATATCTTAACCTCCGATTCTTTTATAAAGAAGCTATACAAAATGAAGTTAGTAAAATAATAATAGTTCTTCATAGTCAGTTGTCCAAAGAGGTTGCCACATTTCCAAGTTTGTCTACCTGATCAGATAAGTTTTTGGCCATATACCAACATTCTATAAGCAGGGAATACAAAATAAAGCTACATTTGTCAAAAACATGCTAATGTTAGAATTGTCTATTAATTATAATGCTTATAATTTGACACATACCACTTGATGGATTCTTATTTGAAATGTTGCTTAAAGGATCAGCAAATACAATGCTATCCACTCTACAGTATCGAGATTCAGGGACTTCATTGTTAAGTCCGCTTAAAGGCTAAAATAAAAAATGTTTTTTTAGATTAGTGCAAAAGGATAATAACAATTTTTTCCTAGGCCTTTATGAAAAATCCACTGATATTCCTTATATACAACTGTAAATACTAGTTGTATACAAGTATATTACTCGAATAGTAGAATAATATAGGTATAATATGAAAGACATAGTTAAGAAAATGAAAATTGAAACTCCACTTACATCCTCCGTAGGTTCGAAGTCAATATTTTCACTAATACTGCACTCATCACTCTTATCTTGGGATGAAAAAGTGAAATTAACACATAAAGGTTCCATTCTTTTAAAAATTATTCTAGGTTTCATTTATCTTTTCTGATTTAAATGAATTCTTATTAGCACAATGATCGATCACTAAACTTGATGAAACTAGGCAATGTCACTCACTTGATCACTTCTGCTATTGACATGGTAGAACTTTGACAATTCGGCATAATGTTACCTTTATCGTTAACACATTTACTTCTCTCGGAAATGAGAGATGATAAAAAATATAAAATAACAAACAGCTTATTTGTTTTAGTTCACAACAAACATGAAACAACAAACTTGAATGAAAATTCACAAGATCCTTCTCTTTCTAAAGCAATTAGGCTGTGATGGTAAAGTTTTTTACTAACTTTTTCAACATCACCAGAAAACTAAATTTTAAAATATTTCTACGATGGTCTACATATTTTTCTAAGCTGGCGAGATTCTGACTCGTATTGATTTTTTGTATATTACCGTTTCGTTCTACACATTCATAAGTTTATATCCATTGAACAAAATAATATTTAATTAATTAAATTAAAACAGTTATTGTTCAATTTCAGATTTCACAGAAAAACGTTGTTTCTTTTAATAGTTATGAGACCATTCTGAAGTCTACTTTAATTTTAATCATAGAATTCAAAGCTTCAAACAAAAAAACGAAACGTTTCTTGTAAAGATTTTTGATTTACTGATTTGATTTCATCGTGTATTTAGTTTCAGAACCACAGAACAGCAAGCAATCAAGATAGATAGAAGTTTGAAGTGTATTATTTCAAGAACGGCATTTCTAATTTGCTTTATGATATTTAGCTGCAGCTCACGCATTCTCATCTCAGAATATTTATAATTTATCAGTGTATGTTTTGTTTATTTCGTCAAAATGGTTGTAGTATCACCAACATTTTCGGTGCCGGTAGAAGGCATTCTAATGCAATTGCCTTCAGTTCAACTGATTGTGAATAATGATGTAGACTTGGGAACAGCGACTCTGTACATCACCGAGAAGTAAGTAAAACATTCTATTACCCTCTACGTAAGTAGATCAAGAAATAAATAACAGGAATGTTTGTATTGTGACAGATGGGACAACACGTTTTCTTGAAAAAACATTCTTCTCAAAATGACCATAAAAACGTACTTTCTTTACATTTCTGCTATTCCAATGACTAGTAATGGTATTTGTATTCTTATTGAGGGATAGGATACTTCATTGCGTGTTTAGCAATCAGAAAATTTATAAAACATGGCTAACACAATATGGAACTTAAAAATGCGAAGTCTTATTTTCAAAATAGCATTCCGACTTAGAGTTTCGATGATCTCTTTTTTCAGAAAATAGCCTCTTTCACTGAGACAGTACCTACTCTAGATGTATTTAAGTGTACAAGTATGTTAATAAAAACATTAATCCAAAGTTTTTGATGAAATCTTAATCTGGATTTAGAGACTGAAAAATCTATAGCATCTTAACACCCTATTTGAGTTCAACTAATAGGCATTTAATAACTTACTTAGAAACAGGCATAGATCTTATAAATAATAATAAGCGATGGCAAACAATTGATTGTTTAGCAATCAGCATTGTAAACAAAATAATGTAGGTGCACAAAGAAAAATCTTGAAGGAGACATATCAAATGAAAATAAACTTTAAGACATTCTTAAATTTCCATCTGCCTCTACTTTTCATTCTAAAGTGTTAGAGGTATCATGAGACTTAATTGTCACTTAAAATTTATTCATGTTTAAGTATTCGGCCTATGATATGAAATTCTATGAACCATGGCTAAAATAACCTACTCATGGTGTCTTTGGAGATCCAATAGGATATCTTTAAGAACTAGATAAATATGTTATACTAGCTGCCCGGACAGACTTCGTTCTGTCAAAAGTAAATTAATTAAAGCAATTCCCGAGTTTAGGAACAGTTTTTTTTTACTTATTATTTATGTTTTACACCTTTTAAACCTTCCCTGGACTTCCACAAACATTTCAAGATCAAAATCAGCCAAATCGGTCAAGCCGTTTTCATGCTAAGTCGTGACAACGGAAAACGGGTTTCATTTTTATATATATATAGATAACCCAAAATGGTTGTTCATTTTATGTATGTTATTTCTTTCACTCATTTGAAACCCGATAATACCTATAGCCAAAGTAGCATGCAAATACATACATACATATGCAATATAAACAAAACCCTTCTATTGGCAGTCAGGAAATAAATCACTCAGCACTCAGTACTAACCGAACCATATTCATAATTTCATCACAAGTTAAAATGTTTACCGCCCAACGAAGTGGGCACGGGTCAGCTAGTATGTTATATAACCCAAAATGGTTGTTCATGTTATGTCCGTATGATTTGGTCTAATCAATACTGCTGTGCTGTTGTGTGCAGTGCTATACTCAGGCAACAATTAGCTCTTAGATTATTTAAAACTAGCTTTTGCTCGCGGCTCCGCCTGCGTGGGCGCCGGTTATCGCCTTCGTCAATAAGTGGGCTATGTAACAGTGACAGAATTTTTCTAACCGGACCAGTCATTCCTGACCCTGACCTGACCCATTTTGAAAAGAGTAACCTATGGAGTTTTTTGCCGGTTCTTCTCCATAGGAATGACACCTTGGAACCGAGCAACTAGCGTCATTAACATTTTAGAAGTACCTGTAAAGGTCTACTCGAAATAAAAATATTTTTGATTTTGAGTTTAGCGTGTTCAAAATAACAAACTCCTCAGCTTTATAATATTAGTAAGATAAGAAACTAAGTATAACATGCAAGCTCCTTCATCACCACACTGCTCATTAATTAACTTTACTATCATTCCTTGCATATCACTTACAAGCAATTAAAATTTGGGTTCATATAGTTGTACATTAAACTATGTCTTTGCACAGCATATTGTTGAAAATTATAAAATAAGCACTTATAAATCTCAGCTAAGCATAATAAAAAAAAAAAAATATAAGGTATGAGCTAAAATGCTTTGAGTTGTTGATTTAAAATGAACATGATGGTATTTATACAACAGCCACATAAAGACCAAATTCTCGGAGGAATGAATATAACAATAAGCAGATGTGGAACAAACACCAAAAGTATTTTTTTATATTAAAGCTATAATTTACAATAGAGGGGCTCGTGGCTAAGTGTGAGCTGTACGGTTTTACCGATATTAAGGTTAAGCCGCGCTCGCCGCGGTTGGCCCGTGGTTGGGTGACCATTTGTAAACATACCGAGACCCCGCCGTGCTTTGGAAAGCACGTTAAACCGTTGGTCTCGACTGTAATACGTTGATCTTTGACAGTCGTTAAGTCATTACAATTCTGACAACCAGTCTTACTATGGGATACTGTATTACTCAGTATTACCCAGTAAAATGGGTTGTGGAGGTCAGATAGGCAGTTGCTCCATGTAAAATATAGTATTCAGCTAAATCCGGTAAGACTGGAAGCCGACCCCAACATGGCCTGTCAAAAGGCTAGGCAGAAGAAAAGCTCACAAATTTACAATGATGTATGTGGCTGGTAGATTGGAAATGCTGCTGCTGGAGCCATGAAGATGTTGCATAAGCATTCCCACAGCTCCGGCAAAGGCAAGGATGGTGCTGGGATGATTTTGGTTGATGTTCTCTGTCATATCCCCACACTGTTCACCTGGGGTTGGCGTAGTTTGAAGTAATTAGCTTATTACACCACCAAAAAGTTAATATGGTGGATCATGACATGTGTATATCTGGGTAATATAGAGACTTCCAACACCAGAGTTCCAGCAGATACATTAATGATCTTTTAAATTGCTCACTCCTGAGTAACAATAGTAAATATCAAAAGGTCACCAGAGGGGCTTGTGATATCTATAATATAAAAATGAAACCCGTTTTCCGTTGTCACGACATAGCATGAAAACGGCTTGACCGATTTGGCTGATTTTGATCTTGAAATGTTTGTGGAAGTCCAGGGAAGGTTTAAAAGGTGTAAAACATAAATAATAAGTAAAAAAAAAACTGTTCCTAAACTCGGGAATTACCTTCATTAATTTACTTTTGACAGAACGAAGTCTGTCCGGGCAGCTAGTTTTCAGATAAATTTTAAAGGTCAAAGGTTAGAACTCAGAAATTCACCTTTAACCTTTAAATGAAAATGTTGGTGTGAAAAAGTTCTGAGCCACAATTAAAACAATCAATATATTACATTTGTTAAAAAATATAAATGGCCACTGTATAAAAAAGTGTATTACATAATATAAAATTTTCAAAGGTCAAAGGTTGAAACTCAGAAAGTCACCTTTGACCTTAATTGAAAATAGTAAATCAATTTGATTCGAACGCGAGTGTTAACAATTTCGCCGTAGTCTTTTATACATAATTCCAGAAAATAGTAGCTAAAAATCAAAATGGCTGCTGAAAGGTCATAATGGAAGGTTTGAGAAATCTTTCAGGGATAGTTCGCGTAAGACGTTTAATGGAGTTTCGAGTAGCCATGGAAAAGCACTTGCGCAGTTGCGTTTTCCTTTTATTGATTTGTTCGGCGCAACAGGTCGGCAAGTTGCAGCTAAGTACATAACAATGACATCTTTGCTGAATGATGTTTGAATGTAGACATACCTTTTTCGCATGTCATGTTTTCGAAACGGTAATTCTTATTTTAAGTTGAAAACAATATTAAGGATATAAGGGTCGGTATTTTGCAAAAACAATGCGATCAAAGTTATTTAATCTTTCGATATTAGGCCGCGGATGGAGATCTCTATGTCTCGGTAAATCGAAGCCGCTGGTTCTATTTTTATCTCTCGACTTCTTTCTCTCTACAAATTCTAAAGACGTTGGTCCTATGTATATAAAATAAAAAAATATATAAATAAAATATTCTTTATTTCAGACAACTATTACAGTCCATAGTAGAAAATAAAATTAAAAATGAATAGACTGAATAACTTACTCCACACTAATCAAATCACCCTCTTAATTAGCGCCCTCCAAAGAGGCGACGAGATTCTATTAGATATCGTCAGCAGGATTTTATTGCGGCTGCCACGCACTCTGTGGATTTGGGATACTATCTTTTTTCGCAAGATGGCATGAAAGCCGTCAGTATGATAAACTGCGAACATCCCTGATGCTCTGCATAGATAGTATCGTCGTTTTGGCTGGTCTATATTACCGCCAGTATTTAGTGCTGTTGTATTCATGGACAAAATTGCATTTTTTTTAAAGATTATTAGCAATGTGGGTCGCACATTACTAGTATTTTTGTTAACCCCTCGTGCTAAGCCAAATGCTTGTGTTACGAATGGGTTCACGTCGGTAGTGCAATGGGAGGGATTCGAACCTGCAACCAAATGATTGCAAGTCCGACGCCCTAGCCATTAGGCTACTGTCCCTTAGTGACTAGCATCATATGTCTAATGCGTAGTTCTCCAATACCTTTTGAATTCGCCGTAACCGACATTTACAACAATTGTTTATTTTCGATGAATGTTAAAGATATCGTTTTTAATTACTTTATGGAGTTCAAAGCTTACACTGCGCGGCATGCAGAGGATTTGATCCCCGCACGGACAAATATTCGTAAACTAATGGAAACGTAGGTCAGTATTATAACTAACATTGGAGTCTAAGAACACGAAAACACTTGTTGGGGGAAATAAATTTCACAGTAATTAATTAACTATAATTTGGAACCATTTTTTTTATTGTCACTTTAAATGTCTTTATATTTAATTATATTCGTTATCGTCTTCTCCACCACAGCTTCGCACGAAAACTACACAAAATGTCTTGAAAACGTCCCTAAATAAACTGCAATTTATTTGAACCTAAAGATACGCGGCGACATGCCTAACATTTTTTTTTTTAAAGGAAATCGACCCTGTTTCGTCGTATTTCTATAGATATATACATATAGGCGCTTACTACTGTAAACTGCTTACGCTATTATATTCAACATAATTGTGCTATTTACCTTAATATTAGAGCGGCAACATTTCCTCTCGCCCTGAGACATTCTACATTCTTAATTGCTGGACTGTATAAGATCTAACCGTTTTGTTTAGCAACGTGGTATGGGGCGGCGGCACCGGCAAGCACGGAGGCCCCTCCTCCACCGTGACCCTCATGTACCCCGCCATCTCGCTGCACGCCATCCAGCGGGACCCCGGCCCGGGACTTATCCTCGTCATCAATCATGAACTCAGGTATTACATATTTATTATTTGACGAGATAATTTTTTACGTGTTCGTGCCTATGTGTGAACTGTACGGTTTGACCTATAGCAAGAAAGAAAGAACATTTAATTTGGACACAGCACAGAGACACAATTACAATAAACAACATAAACAAAAAAAAATATAAAAAAAAACAAAACTGACTTTCCACGACTGACCCAAATGGGTTTCTAGATCAGCGTAATGTCATACAGGTAAATTGATACCCGTGTTTGATACGCTGGTTTTCATCTGCCACCGCAGCTGGCATATAGCAAAGGTTAAGCCGCGCTCGTCGTGGCAGGTCTGTGGATGGGTGACTGTAAACATGCGGAGACCCCTCCGTGCCTCGGAAAGCACGTTAAACTGTTGGTCCCGACTGACATGCAGTACTCTCGTCACGCATTCACCAGCTATCTCCCCAAGTTAAGCGTGTGTAAAGTATTACTTCAGCAACCTCATCTGTATACATAAATAAAAATGAAAAGCCAAATATGTGCGCATAGCATAACTTCTGATCAACTGATCCAAATTGGATATTTTTCCTGGGTTCGTTATTGTCAGGCCAATACCTCTTAGACTTGTAGATATGTACCTTGTCTAAGGTTTGTATGCTTTAAAATGTTTTACATGAACGCGACCTATTTACGCGGGAGAAAGCGAAAGACAGCTACTTTATAATATTTTAGTGAAGTATATTACAATTAAATAAGTATTACAATAATGTTGTGACGTGTACAGCTTACCAGAGCTGACGCAGCAGGGCGGCGGCGATGCGGGCCAGGATATTGATGATGAGTACGATGCTGATGAGGAGCCCATGACCAAGCTAAGGTAATAGCTTGTTTTATTTACTTCTATTTAAGTACAAACAGAAAGGGAAAAAAAATACTTCCGAAAGTACCCGAACCCGTGACTACTGGTTAAAACGCACAAGTGTTTTTGCATTTACTTGTTAGCAAAAAGACCTTTTTTTTATTTATAAATCCTGTTTCTAAAAGAGTCTCTTGCCGGTTCTTTTCTGAGAGAATGACACATTGGAACCGCGCACGATTAATATATTAACGTTTCTTGAGTAAATATTTCTTTATAATTTTATATCAAAACTTGTGTAGGTTCATCCCGGCTGATGAGAACGACCTGGAAGCGTTGTTCCTGGCCATGAACCAGGGCCAGGCCCTCCACCCGGATCCCGCGGACGAGGTGGACGAAGACGACTACCTCGACGGTGAGGAGTTTGATGAAGGTAACAACTTGTTTAATTATATCGCCACGCATAACCCCACACTAACGTTGTTAACCCCTACATGTTTTTTTCCTCATATTTTTATTTAAAATTACTCCTAAAAGTATTTTGATTGTCACAAAACATTTCTTTGATTTAGTGCCCGTGTCGTTCGTAGCCCATAAGATTATACCATCTTCAGTTTTTAATTCGTTACCCAATAGCTAATAATTACTATAGGTACCTACAAATTAAAAAAATTTGAAAATCGGTCCACTATTGACGGAGATATCGGAGCAAATGCAAAAAATCATACAGCCAAACATAGAACCTTCTCCTTTTGGAAGTCGGTTAAAAAGAGATTCAAGAGTGTTTTTTGAGATTTAATCGTAATATGTGCATATTTCTAATTGTTTTTCCTCCATATCTATAATTTTAGTAAGTTTCCCTCACCGCCTCTCTTTCCAGGTGACGATGCCTTTGAGGATGCAGAAGAGGTCCACATATCCCCTGAGGATGCAGCCGCCCGCCTGCGTCACATGCACATCGACCAGGAGAACGGCGAGCCGCGACAGAACGCTGACGAACGTGACGATGGACGCCAAGTTCCAGATGGTATGTTGAACAGCATCATCACACATCAGAAGGGCTTGTGGCTAAGTCTAAGCCGTACGGTTTCACTAATAATATAGGTTAAGCCGCGCTCGCCGCTATGTTTAACAAAAGGTTAAGTAGTTAACTCTCGCAACTTATTTGACTATTTGATAGACTAACCATCGATGAAAAACCGTTATACCGAAATTTGAAATTATCAGGCCCAGTTTTTTTATCACGAGTTAACTCATCCAATGGTTAAATATCTCTTAAATCTGGTTAAATTTTAAATTTCGGTAGAACGCGTTTATTCATCAATTTTTATTATAACAAATGGTTAATTAATTAACTCTCCAACTTATTTGACCATTTGATAGACTAAAAATTGATGAAAAAACGCGTTTTGAGAGCATTAGTTAGCATATTTAACCATTGGTTGTGTTAACTCGGGATCCAAAAACTAGGCCTTAGCCAAAAGTCCCCGGGTTTATTATTAATTCGGTTATTTTTTTCACAGAAAACGATGACATGTCGGAGATCCAATGATTGTTGATGTCGGCGTTGTACCTCTCCGCTCTCATCATGCTCCAGTGCTCGCTCTTTTTTACTAATGTTCAAATACCTGACATGACGCCCATCACCATGATCTTAGGATACTTTAACCTTGATTTTTTTATGTGCAACAAAACTCTCCCAACAGAACTCATGTAAATTTACACTTTCTACGAATCCCTTGCCCATAGTTACATGATTAAATTGTATATATGATGGTGTAGTCACAATTAAAATTGAATTAAGTTTTGAGTCTATTTTCTTGATTTACCACCTAAAAAACACGAATGCTATTGCGTGGTAGTACTAGTGCAATTCGTGTCGTTGTCGAAAAAAAATATTTTTTCTTTTCTTTTAAGAAACGACGCCCGCACTTAGGAATTATTTCTTGTGTCGCGGGGGTTTCACAAACATTCAAATCACATGCACAAAGAACACCCAGACTTGGAACAAGCGTTTGTGGATCACACAAATGCTTGTCCCATGCGGTGATCGAACCCGCAACACGTCGCGCACAGTGATAATTAGCGTGGTTACCTATACCATTCGGCTATCTGTGCTATCATATCTGTGAATAAGTAACTTATGGGCATTGGGGCATTTCGATTTAAATTTTTCCTTCCTTCCACTTCAATTGCGAAGAGAGGAACGCAGCTGATGAAGGCGTCCCATCATAAGGACATTCTAAGCCATATCTTAGAATTTTATTACTAAAATCACTGATAAATGACAAAATGTAATAAAGTAAGGTTTTTAGGTCGATGTTGATATTTAACCACAATAAAATAAAAGTGGTTAGTCAGTGTTTTAGCATATTAGTGAGAGTAATAATATTATTGTTTTATTTAAAAACATCTATATTACATCTAAGAAAATTGACCCATATCTGATGGGCAGTATGATAGACCCCGTGAACGGTCAAACATTTGGTAATATATGATAGAATTATCACTTAATATTGATAATTGTTTACATTTACTTTTTCGATTTGTTTCAACTTCTGTGTATGCTTTGATTTGGGACCTCATGTATTGCCATTTATAGTCTAAATTATCGTGAATGTTAAATGTATTGTCACATGAAGTTGTATTAAATATGTTACCGTAATGAAAGTATTTGAAACAGTTTTTCGAATTCAATTAAAATCTCAATTTCTTAATGTGTTCCATGGTTCTGATTCTGTAGTTTAAGAAGTTTTTAACATAACATAATACTTATTATGTATGTATTACTATTGTTCTGCATTTCATATATAAATTTGGAGATGATGTTGATTTTTATATTATAAAATATATATTTGTATAAAGGCATTATGCACTTAGCCGCCTAAGTGACCGTCATTCTGTTCAAAACTACAATATACAAATATTTTTATATGTCCATACTCAAATCATTTGTGAAGAAAAGTTCCTATTAAAACATTTTTTACTTCAATTTGACAGTCAAATGATTTAGTTAACTATTGTTCTAGTTTAGATCTCGACTTGCAGTATCTGTAAAGACTTTCATTTTGTCTTTGAAAATATTTCCACTAGGTTAACGACCTAGAGAGCGTCTCCGAAAATATAATATCAGTCTATTGCTGTTCTACTGTGAGGCTTATACCATCTCAGAGTGATTTGACAATAATCACTGGCAAATAGATATATTATTAACATATGAAGAGAAATCCAAAATTTACGCGAATTTAGCCATATTCTATCGCAGTCTGTAGTCATCAATGCTCGATCCTCCATAATATGAGAAACCTTTGCCATGCAGTAGAACTGTTTCGACTGGTATCATAATTCCAAACAAATTTAGACTTTATGAACGTTGTTTTTCGAGATTTTCGTTACATTATTGGTATTATTTATCTATTGTAACTTTATCGGTGACATGGATATAGATTAATTTAGATTTAACATTTTATATGTTTATTGTCGATGTCTCTCGGTGTTAAAAGTAACTAAGTAATATTACCAATGCGTACTACGATTGATTTAAAAATAAAAGCTATGGATTCGCAGTTAAAATAATGGTGTATAAAATAATATGTATTAGCAATAGACATGTATGTAATTATGTATTTAAAATATAAATGACCTGGAAGAGAGGCTATTTTTATATATTATCATCTGTATATATTAGTGAGCTATGTCCATAGCGAGAAAATGTATGGGTAAATAGGAGGTAAAGCTCGAATATTTTCTAAAATGTAGTATCTGATGTCAATTTGTAAAGTTTCATAAGGCCTGTTGTTCATGCCCTATGGCTGTAAATACCTAACCTATGTCATGTGTAGAAAATTATGTATATAATCCTGCACAAATATTTATTATTTTGTACAATAAATATGACGGAAGATATTAAATTATTATTTTGTAATATGAAATATTACAAATATATATTTCAAATATTTTAAGTTGTCTATAGATCAATCGTGGTACGCTTTTCTCAGTAGCCACAAGGCAGTAATTGTCGTTAGAATTAAATACGCTCAAATGCAAGTAGCGTAGTATTTGTAATCCAAATGTGTAGTTACTGCATCCTAAATAAACAACCATATCGTAAAATACGTGTTTTATTTATCGTTTGTCGTTCATCTTAAACTACAATATTTTAACCCACAACCCAAACAAAATTTTGATTGTTGATGAATTTTATAATGTGAATCAAATAGGACTAGTTTTATGAAACATGCAGCAGAATTTCTTAACTCACAAAATAACTTTCCTTTGGCCTCACCCTGAGAGGGTGAAATAGGGGTTGGAATATTGTATGCGTAGTTCATCTATTGAGATTCATGAAATTTCTTAAACGAGTTTCTGGTTAGAAATAAATAAACACGTAATTCACCGATTTTGAAAACCACCCCTCTAGAGGGTGAAATAGGGGTTAGAAGTTTGTATGGGGAGTTTCGAACGTTTATTCATGTTTTTCACCAATTGGTAGAGTGATTTAAAAGGACTGTTTTTGAAACAATATTTTGGTGGACTCTTCTTTTTTATTTGTGGATGTGAAATGTTGAGTTTCAAAAAATAAAACGCAAATGTTACACTACTATTTTATTAGGAAAACACAATACATTATAATTCATCTTTATTTTAACAATTAAGAAATATAGCGTCGTGTGAAAGAACCAGTACATTTTGTACTTTTAGAATCATGCACGAAAAACGTTACTATAAAATAATAAAAAAAACTTTTTCAACATAACGTTTACTTAATGATTTCAATGTTACTACAATACTTATCTATTCTCCCGAAATATTGTTATTTTTGTACCAGTCTAAGGACACGAATACAACAATCGACAATTCGCTTATAATTATTTATTTATATCAAATATTTTATTATCTAGCAACCTCAACACTATTTTATGGCGACGCAAGTCGCTAAAAGGATACTATTTTACATCGAAGGCGAGAGTACGCGTTTTGACACAGACTTGTTTTGTTCGTATGCAAGCATTACTCCCAAAGGTAATAAAATATAATTTAATGGTCAATTGAAACCAAAACATTTGTGCTCGAACTTGTTGCTTCTTATTCAGTCATGAGCGAATAATTTAAACTAAAAACTTAAATTAATTTATAATTTATCATTCCGTTTATTGTGATAAATACAACTATGCATCTAGTTAATTTAAGACACAATAGCGGCCGCTGCATCGGGTGTTATACACTCCTAGTGAATACAGGGACAGCTCAAATCAACCTTATACTAAAAAACGTTTTTGATGTCAATCAATTTCAAATTCTACATTTCTTAAACATATTTCTGCTTGATACGATCAAAACGAAGCATATCAAACTTAACATAACGACTCTCGTACAGTAACCGTTGTTTTATTCGAAGTTGAATAATCTGTGTAACATAATTTTGGAGTAAACTTGGCAAAAACAAAATAGTTTCGTATTATTTGAAATTGTCTTAAACTTTTATAATTAATTGTACAACGGATCTTTAAAATCTAATATTACTTATTGGTGTGTGAGTTACTCATGAAATGTATTTAACGATGTTTTATATACAAAATACTACTACTGCTTACTATTTTATAACTTTATAATATCGGATAAAATGTTTGAAAGGGCAAGAGTTTAACAATATATTAAAATGCAAGTAATTACTATAAAAGCGTGAAAAATCAAGTGAATTTTAGGTGAAGGAGAAAATAAATATTATTTTATATTTTCATCTTTATTCATCAAAACATAATATTAAATTAATAATAACACAACCTTACGACCACTGTAGAAGAGAAAATGTCCCTTAGAATCTCCCAAACACCGTCAAATACATAACATAAGGCAAAAAGTGTATGTAACAGATCAACTCCGAATATATATTCCATATCATTGCAACAAATACATTGTATATACAACAATACGAACAAATCAGTACATTAGTGTTGGTACCACTCGATACTCTAGTGTCAAAAAGTACCAAAATGGTACTTCAGTCAATTTATACGTTGGGGTTTAATGACAGACGCAATAAGATTATTGTATCAAACAGACTGTGGTTTGATTGTGAGCTAAGCATTTAAAAAAGAACTACAGTAGGATATTCACACATTTCAAATGTCGTTAGGTTTATCGTTAAAAAGCTGACATGAATAAGCGTCGCTTAGCACATACTTCGGTTTAACATGAACCTGGCAACCTATAAATCTAACTACATAGAGACAGAAACAATTTAGCCACAGCATTAGGAGCTACCGCGTATCAAACTTCCGCTAGAGGCGGTATTTTGCATAAGGTCTATTTGTCAATTCCGACCAATCACAGGCCATTTAGCTTGTCTCTCATTGGTGGAGAATGACAGATACACCTGATGCGACACTAGCGACCCTAGCGGAATTTTGATACGCGGTAGCTTCCATTGCTAAGTCATGTTTACTTTGCTTGGGAAATTTCTATAAGCGTTAACGCATATAGAAATGGCTTTCATGACATTAAATGTATGGACATTACATTAATTTTCAATAACTTCACGTGATTTAGACTTGTCTCTTCCATACATTTTAGATTTCGATCAGCATTAACACATTTGGGAATTTCACTTGTTTATGAGGGCAAATACGGACCAACATGAAAGCAGACCGGTTTTAAGCCTAAAACCACGTTAAAAGTTAATATTGTTGTACTAGAGATTGTCTTTGCATTTTTGTATAAATACCAGATATTTTAGATATTATTTGAAAAATATAACCACAGTCTAGCGTGGGCATCTCAAAAGAGATACAAAGGCACAAACAATGCCAGTGTAGGCTAAATACAAATCTAAGTGCTTTGGCCGAGTTAAATAAACTGTTGGAGTACACTTCGCCTTAACATTACTTCCCAAATCTTACACTCGTTGAGAAATAATGCGATATCAAGGAGCCAAAATACTTAAGCAGAACTTAGTTTTAAAAGAGTGTTGTCTATTTGTCGTTATACACCTTAAGGTATAGAGACGTTATGACTTAAAGGATTTACAAGTTTTGCTGAAGTAGTCAGCCAAGTTAAACTCAGCCAAAAAAAGTATAAAGGCGGCTGTATAAGTCTACTTAACTTTATTATGAAATATATAAAATAAATATAGCGTAAAAATGCATGAAGACTGAGGGTGTTGGGGTTAAAAAAACTGACATTGAAATAATCAAATCCTTGCCTTAATACGTAAGTATTATTCTAGATCACAAGATTACCTTACACCCATGAACTATCTGTTGAACATAATGACTGTTCTCTCGCGAGGATATCGAAATTGTCGAATTTCTATATTTTCGTTTGAGTATTTTCGTCAGTGTTTTCAACAGACATTAAGTCTCGAAAAGGGTCATGACGCAGAAATTCACTTTCGTAAAATGTTTTCGTGAAAAATTTGCTCAATTTCGCACAAAGTCGTTTTCGCAAAATGTCACAAGATGATTAAAATTTTAAGTACATATAAACGATAAGTTATGTGAATTCGACTGATGAATTGCTTGTATATTTTTAATAACCCGATTCTGTAATGTTACTATTGGGTCCCTCAAATTTAATTTCTCCATTTCTTCCTAAGAAAATGGGTTGAACGACATTCTCCGAAATTGACCAAATTTTTCACGATAACATTTTGCGAACATGTCGTTCTACGTCAGAACCTCGAAAAGACCAAGATATGTTTCAAACGCCTGCCAGCAACCAACGAATAAACCAACTATGTACTGTCCAACGGTCACAAGACATTTACCATCACGCGGTAGTAGTTAGAGGATTGGCTGTAGGTATAACTTCGACTGTTTTGGTCTCAACGACTTCTGGGGTCCCGTTAACTTCGGTCCGGTCCGTCATCTCTACGTCGGGTTTGTCTTGGTCCGGGACCGGCTCGCTGTCCGTAGTCCCCTGGCTGGACGTGTCCGTGGTCTCAGGCTTGGAGTCGGTCTGTGTGTTTTCTTGCTCGGTCTGATCTGTGTCTGTTTGTTCGTCTGCTGATTTTGTTTCTGTCTCTGGCTCGTCTTTCTTTTCTTGTGTGTTGTCTGGAATATAAATGTTTGTTTTGACTTCAAAATCACAATTAACAACATTTCTTGGAGTGCTTCTGATATAAAACGCTTCTTTCAAACTATATTAAGTTAATAAGAGATATAGCTTCAGAGAGCATCAAGTTCCACGCTTAGCCGCTTTGCTATAAGTAAGGAAAGGTGACAAAACCATTTATTCAGTAGTAAATTCTTCAAAACACACAAAAAAGACACTTAGGCTGAATACTGAAACGTCAATCAGTTAGAAGCAGCCGTTAAGTCTCATGCTGTCTCTGGCACTGTAAGGTGTAAAGTAGCGACAGATAAACATTTAATACGAATTAGACGGGCCTGTTGGTCTAGTGGTTAGTGACTCTGACTGCTAAGCCGGAGGTCGTGGGTTCGATTCCCACCCAGGACAAATCTTTGTGTGATGAGCACGATCATTTTTTCTGTGTCTGGGTGTTATTTATCTATAATATGTATGTATTTAGAAATATATAAGTATGTTTATCAGTTGTCTGGTTACCATAATACAGGCTCTGCCTAGTTTGGGATCAGATGACCGTGTGTGAGATTGTCCCAAGATATTTATTTATTTTAATAACGAGTTAAAGTTAATTTGCGTTTCAGTATTCGAGCGAAATCCAATCAAAATTAAGTAATAATATTAATATAGGTATTCTATATAAAATATAAAAAAAATAAAAAACTACAAAAGAAGTGGTACAAAAGGCGGCCTTATTGCACACGGCAATTTCTTCTAGGCAACCTTTTTCTTTAAGGTTAATAGATATGTATTAAATAAATAGGAATAGTACAATTATTATTCTCTCTAGTACCTCTTTCTCTACAAGAAATAAATCCTTTTGCCTAGTAAGTAGCAGTATCGTACACTAGTCTTGTTTACATCTTCTTTACAATTTCATTCTGTTTGTATAATTAACTGAACTCACCAGTTTCATCAACTTCCATAGGAGTCTCTTTCTTTTCATCACCATTCACCTTCTGTAAATTAATACCATTTTGATTTTAATTAAATTTTAATGGCCAGAGTTTTGTTATAATTATCTTAAATTATCATTCATTCTTGGTACACCTTGTTAAGAGATTTTCACTGTTTTTTTAGCTAAATTAGTACCTATTTATGAGTTTGTTAGTATTTGGAAGTAATATTTATGTAATCTTTCTTTTAAATAAAACTTCCTTGTTATAAATGGTCTGAATATGATCACTTATAACTTAATAAATAAATGTATTATTAGTATGTAAACAATAAATCATTCAAAGAATAACTTTACTACAAATACCTACCTGTTTCAATTATAACTTGGCATTCCAATCAACCTTTTATTAATTATAACATAAACTAACTAACTTACATAAAACTAAAAAAAAAAAATACATTACTAAAATAAAAACTAAAAAAAAAATACTGAACTAAAACTAACTAAACATAAAATGGGACAACACAAAAATAAAACTAAAATAAAATGTTGCCAACACCGCTTGCAGAATCTACTCTCTGCCTTCACCTCTACATAATCTATGGTATATTTGTATGTGTTGCATTTAAGAAAAAAAACCGACAATTCCCCATTCAGACATACAAAATTATATCCCAAAAAACAAATTCTCTCTTATTATTCAGTTTCAAAGATAAGTGCAAGTTAAATATAAGGGATGCTTGCTTTAGTTTTTGCAAGCAACAAAACCAGGCAGTAAGCTTTTGAAATTTGAAATAGAAAAGGCTTTCTGAATACGGGAATTTGTATATGGGACAAAAAAATATTGGAAAAATGCAATTAAAACCAAATCATGCAAAAAAACGTGACACAATTTTGATTCCAACATCTACAATCGTCTAAATGAATTATGAATACCCATTATTTAGAGAATTGGTCTCTACCTGTCTACCCTGCAATTAGACAAATGATCCTTTTATATCTGCCAAGTTAAAAAAATCTTCATTACTAAGTCCATTGTAGAAGGGGTTTAAAAAAAAATCTTACGACAATCCGAGTCGAACATTACTAATCTAGTATTCTTGTTAACCCCTCGGGTTAAGCTAATTGTTTGTGTTACGAGTGCATTCACGTTGGTAGTGCCATGGTTGCAAGCGACAACCATATGATTGCAAGGCCGACGCCCTAGACAGTCTAACCAGTCCCCGTAGCCAAGAGGTATTTCTACAAGCGTTAAAGATGATAGCAATCGGTTAAATGACATTAAATGTATGGAAGTGACAAGTCTAAGACGAAAACAAATGTCATTTCCATACATTTAACGCTTGTAGAAATGTCACTTCGCTAGGGGGCAGCATTTTTTTTTTAATATTACTTGTGGGCCGCACATTACTAGTAATCTCGTTAACCCCTCGTGCTAAGCTAAGATGCTTGTGTTACGAGTGGGTTCACGTCGGTAGTGTAATGGGTGGGATTCGAACCCGCAACCTCATGATCGCAAGTCCGACGCCTTAGCCATTAGGCGGTAGCCTAATGTCTCATTAGCCTGCTTTCGCGCGATCTCTGGCTATATTACTATTATAATACCATTATTAACCCCAGTCAGGCCATATTCAAAAATGCAACACACACAAGTCAAGAAATACAATGTAACAACGATTAAGAACCTAATTCCGTCGTGCCTTTTTTCTGGAGTTCTTAACGACGCTGGTAGACGATGACGCCGGAGTGCGCCTTTTCTTATTACCCTATAGTTTACAAGTATAATGTAAAAAAAAAGTAAAGAAAACATTTCCCAGCTGAAATAAAGGGTACAAGACAAATACTAGCGTTAAATAAAAAAGTCTTGAAATTTTAAAGGTTGCTTATTCATCTGCCTGGCCTTTTCCCAAGCTATATTGGGGTCGGCTTCTAGTTTTACCGGATTTAGCTGAATACCACTCTCCTTCAAAACCCATTTTACTGAGTCAATCAAAAAATCAAAATCAATATGTTTTTATTTCTAGTAAACCTCAAATAGGCGCTTTAGAAACGTTAACTTTAAAAATTAATGACTTTAGGTGCCATAGTATCCCATAGTAAGACTGGTAAGTTTGATAATGACATAACGACTGTCAAAGATCGAGTATAACAGTCGGGACCAACAGCTTAACGTGCTTTCCGAGGCAAGGAGGGCTTGACAATGGTCACCCGTCCGCGGGCCCAACGTGGCGAGTGCGGCTTAACTTTTTAAGTCGGTCAAATCTTGCAATTCACCGCAAGCCCGTCAAGGTTGCTTATTGCGAATGTAAACGATTGTTAAACATAAAAATTGGAGGAAAAAATGCCTGGTTTGAGATCAGATGACCTTGTGTGAGTTGTCCCGGGATAAAATTAATATTTTACCTGTGGCTTAGCTTCTTCCGCGACGTCGCTGGGCTGAGCACTAGACGTGGAGGAGATCTCTCCCTCCTGTTCGCTCTTCTGCCGTTTGGGCGGACTGACCTCTTCCTCTTCAGACTCGTTCTGCGAGTCTCCCTTCTGTTCTGAAGTCTCGCTCTCAGGAGGTGGCGATGCCTCTTTTTGGGATGAAGAGTCCTCCTGTGATTGTTTTTTTAGAATTAATTTAGTTTTTTTTTTCCTACTCCTATTAACTGTTTCTTATTAATGACCTCAGAGTTAGACATAAACCAGAAGAAGTAGTATTCAATATAGGGAATAACTTATAATCTTGTGTTGAAAAATTTATTAACTGTTAGAAGCAGTTGCGTTAAAATGTGGTGAAAACGGTTGCTAGGGGTTAACCCCTAACAACTGTTAACAGAGGTAAAATATTTCATTTTGTTGCATGATATACATTTTATTAATATATGTATTTAAGAGACCCTGGCGGCAGTGAGCGTGTCGGCGGCGGGCGCGGGCGTGGCGGCGGCGGTGGGCTCGGCGGCGTCGGTCGTATCTGTATTGTAATGTGTGTACCTGCAGCAGCACGGTGTGCTGTCCGCCGGCGGAGACCCTGGCGGCAGTGAGCGTGTCGGCGGCGGGCGCGGGCGTGGCGGCGGCGGTGGGCTCGGCGGCGTCGGTCGTATCTGTATTGTAATGTGTGTACCTGCAGCAGCACGGTGTGCTGTCCGCCGGCGGAGACCCTGGCGGCAGTGAGCGTGTCGGCGGCGGGCGCGGGCGTGGCGGCGGCGGTGGGCTCGGCGGCGTCGGTCGTATCTGTATTGTAATGTGTGTACCTGCAGCAGCACGGTGTGCTGTCCGCCGGCGGAGACCCTGGCGGCAGTGAGCGTGTCGGCGGCGGGCGCGGGCGTGGCGGCGGCGGTGGGCTCGGCGGCGTCGGTCGTATCTGTATTGTAATGTGTGTACCTGCAGCAGCACGGTGTGCTGTCCGCCGGCGGAGACCCTGGCGGCAGTGAGCGTGTCGGCGGCGGGCGCGGGCGTGGCGGCGGCGGTGGGCTCGGCGGCGTCGGTCGTATCTGTATTGTAATGTGTGTACCTGCAGCAGCACGGTGTGCTGTCCGCCGGCGGAGACCCTGGCGGCAGTGAGCGTGTCGGCGGCGGGCGCGGGCGTGGCGGCGGCGGTGGGCTCGGCGGCGTCGGTCGTATCTGTATTGTAATGTGTGTACCTGCAGCAGCACGGTGTGCTGTCCGCCGGCGGAGACCCTGGCGGCAGTGAGCGTGTCGGCGGCGGGCGCGGGCGTGGCGGCGGCGGTGGGCTCGGCGGCGTCGGTCGTATCTGTATTGTAATGTGTGTACCTGCAGCAGCACGGTGTGCTGTCCGCCGGCGGAGACCCTGGCGGCAGTGAGCGTGTCGGCGGCGGGCGCGGGCGTGGCGGCGGCGGTGGGCTCGGCGGCGTCGGTCGTATCTGTATTGTAATGTGTGTACCTGCAGCAGCACGGTGTGCTGTCCGCCGGCGGAGACCCTGGCGGCAGTGAGCGTGTCGGCGGCGGGCGCGGGCGTGGCGGCGGCGGTGGGCTCGGCGGCGTCGGTCGTATCTGTATTGTAATGTGTGTACCTGCAGCAGCACGGTGTGCTGTCCGCCGGCGGAGACCCTGGCGGCAGTGAGCGTGTCGGCGGCGGGCGCGGGCGTGGCGGCGGCGGTGGGCTCGGCGGCGTCGGTCGTATCTGTATTGTAATGTGTGTACCTGCAGCAGCACGGTGTGCTGTCCGCCGGCGGAGACCCTGGCGGCAGTGAGCGTGTCGGCGGCGGGCGCGGGCGTGGCGGCGGCGGTGGGCTCGGCGGCGTCGGTCGTATCTGTATTGTAATGTGTGTACCTGCAGCAGCACGGTGTGCTGTCCGCCGGCGGAGACCCTGGCGGCAGTGAGCGTGTCGGCGGCGGGCGCGGGCGTGGCGGCGGCGGTGGGCTCGGCGGCGTCGGCGCTGGCGCCGGTGCCCAGCTGACCCTCCGACCCCATGCCCCACGACAGCACCTCGCCTGCACGCACCACACAATCATTATTTATTACTTCATTACAACATAAGACCGATCACATTCACTCATATGATTCTAGCTGGTCCCCGCGACTCCGCTCACGGTACCTTAATTTTTTCTATACTAATATTATAAAGCTGAAGAGTTTGTTTGTTTGTTTGAACGCGCTAATCTCAGAAAGTACTGGTCCGATTTGAAAAATTCTTTCACTGTTAGATAGCCTATTTATTGAGGAAGGCTATAGGCTACTTTTCTTTTGGAAATCTATCCCCTAAGGGGGTATAGGGGGTGAAATAGGGGTTGAAAGTTTGTATAGGAAGTTCGGTATTTTCAATGATAGACACATGAAATTTGGTATACGAGTTTCTGGATAGAAATGAATAAAGATGTATTTCAGCGATTTTAAAAAGCATCCCCCTAAGAGGGTGAATTAGGGGTTGGAAGTTTGTAGGTATATTAATTGTGTCGTTTTCAAAGATTTATTTTCATACAAGGGTTATCAGTTAGAAATAAATAAGACGTGTATCCGAGATTTTAGAAATCTACCCTCTAAGGGGGTGAAATAGGGGTTGAAAGTTTGTATGGGAAGTTCGGTATTTTCAATGATAGACACATGAAATTTTGTATACGGTTTTCTGGATAGAAATAAATAAAGACGTATTTCAGCGATTTTAAAAAGCATCCCCCTAAGAGGGTGAAATAGGGGTTGGAAGTTTGTAGGTATATGAATTGTGTCGTTTTCAAAGATTTATTTTCATACAAGGGTTATCCGTTAGAAATAAATAAGACGTGTTTCCGAGATTTTAGAAATCTACCCTCTAAGGGGGTGAAATAGGGGTTGAAAGTTTGTATGGGAAGTTCGGTATTTTCAATGATAGACACATGAAATTTGGTATACGAGTTTCTGGATAGAAATGAATAAAGATGTATTTCAGCGATTTTAAAAAGCATCCCCCTAAGAGGGTGAAATAGGGGTTGGAAGTTTGTAGGTATATGAATTGTGTCGTTTTCAAAGATTTATTTTCATACAAGGGTAATCAGTTAGAAATAAATAAGACATGTTTCCGAGATTTTAGAAATCTACCCTCTAAGGGGTGAAATAGGGGCTGAAATAGTTGGTATGCGAAGTTCGGTATTCTCAAAGATAGACGGATGAAAAGATAAGTAGATAAGATAATGACCATCTAAGACATATCTTGTATAATGACGACTCCCGTGGTCGAGTGGCGTTCACTCCGGTTTTTAAGGTGTCGCCAGCTCTAAAGTCCCAGGTTCGATCCCCGGACGGGTCCATGTAGAAAATCACTTTTCTACATTGTCTTGAGTCTGGGTGTTTATGGTATCTTCGTTATCTCCGATTCCAGAACACAAATGCTTTTGCTACTTACTATACTTACTATAATCATTATTTTAACGCCACTTTGAAAATCACAGAATACATCCATCCATCACCTTTAATACTATTCTTTACGCACGAGCGAAGCCGCGGGCAACAGCTAGTTTAGTAATAAATATAGCCTATGTTACTCAGGGTGAATACAGTTTTCTAATGGTGAAAGAAAAGATTTTTTTAAAATCAGCTCAGTAGTTTTTGAGTTTACTCATTACAAACATACACATACACAAAAATACAAATCTTTACTCTTTATAAAATTAATTTTGTACGCACACATGGAACAGTAGACAGCATTTTATTATCGCAGCAAAAGCCTATTGCCTTCCTCAGTAAATAGATTGTCTCACATTGAATGATGATTCATTACAAAATTTTCAAATCAAACCTGGTATTACTGAGTTAAACAAAAATCTCTTCAGCTTTTCAATACTATTCTAGATAACCATAATACAAGAGCTTATTGCTAACTAACTACACCCAACGGTGTTACCAGCGGTTTATCAAATGACTTATTTTTTTCGGGATAAAAATACCCTGTAATAATGTAATAATAACTAGATTCAAGAGTGTCAACTAAACGTAACGAAGCAGGAATTATTTTGTACATTGACCTATCATTACTTTTTTCTCTCGCTCCTATGTAATTAGGATACATCCAACTCACACTGATGCAAAAAATTCTTCTTACTACACAACCGCACTTTCCCTCAATACTAAAATATCAAAATTGGTCCAGCCTGTACAGAGAAGTTAACAAACACACACTAATAAAATTTCTATTCTATATGGTAACTAGGCTTTTGCTCGCGACTTCGTCCGCGTGGAGTAATGACTTTCAATTTACCACCCTTTTCTTCCCTTTGGGGGGGAATTTCCAAAAATCCTCTCTTAGTGGTAGCCTACTCCTCCCAACAAACACACATGCCAAATTTCAGCTCTTTACGATCAGTAGTTTCGGCTGTGCGTTGTCAGTCAGTCAGTCAGTCAGTAACGGAAGAGTTTTATATATATAGATTACTCACCCGAATCAGTGACAGCAAAGGAATTGCTTGTGCCGGCAGCTATGCAAATAACTTTCTTGTTTTGTAGTTTGGGGATCGGCTCCAGAACCTCTGCGTCGCCGGCACGGTCGCCCAGACCCAATCTGTTCACAAATACATTATATATTTTATTACAATGACTTCAAAATCATACATTTTTAAGTTAATCTATTTTTTTTGTGTCTGTCTTCTTTCTCAAACATCATGGAGGCACGGATGAGATAGAAGCCGGCCTGCATTCTCTCACTCTCTATACAGTTTTCCCCATTTCTTTTTTCGTATTATTTGTTTCTCGATCGTAGCAGTCACTGATAATTATAAGCGTCATCATATTTTAATTTTTCAGTGCAACTCCCATATTAATTTTATTCTCATAGTGAATTGATTAATTAATTATTTTTCAGTGCTAATAGGTCTGAAAATCGGAAAACATCTATGTGTACCCATTGTTGCATGCAATATTAAAATGACAAGAAATACCTATCTTCTTTTTGGTAATAAATGCAAATGTTCCTTTTAACTAATAATTTTTATATAACACCTATTTTTCATACAAGTGTTAGGGGCCTTCCGTATATTTTTTTAATATGACAGAACAAAATTTACTGTGTCAGCTCGTTATCTAAAAAATCGGCAAAAAGCCCCTTGAATATTTATTTTATTTTATTGTTTTCTAGTATTTGTTGATAGAGCGACAACTGAAACACATTATCTGTGAGAGCAACAACTGTCTCACTATACGGTTCACGAGATTGAGCCTGGTTGGACATCGAAGTCCTAGTAATGGCGTCCCGTTTTACCACTTTTTTTTTTTTTTTGCGGGGTGAAAAGCATATGACTTCCCCACGCCGAGGGCACGGCATGGGGATATGTCGGACTTTAACCGACTAAAAACACCCCGGTCCCGTCATTGCCTTAGCCAGAGCCGCGGGATCACTTGCGTATTCCCAACGCAGCTCTGGCAGGCCTTGGTCCTCGAAGAACCCCTTCCAGAGGGGTGGATGTAAAATGTCCACCCCTCACTACATCCGAGGGCGAACGCGTCGGACTTCCCGTTCGCATCCTCCGTGGCCTGTCAGCTGATCGGATGACGAGTTGCCCTCCTCGTCACCCGCAGGCCCGACCTCAAGGTGGTCTGAGGTCGTTCATCCCCCCGTTTTACCCCTAGGGAACCATTATTTATAATGTACACCACACTGTTCAATGCGAAATAGAAAGACGAAACGAAGAGAGAGAGAGAGAGAGAGAGAGAGAGAGAGAGAGAGAGAGAGAGAGAGAGAGAGAGAGAGAGAGACAGACAGAGAACCATGCGCACGCCGCACGGCTTACAACAGTTACAACTATAGCAAAAAGTGTCGTTACAACTTTTCGTCTTAATTTTTTCCGTCTAGCCTTTCGCAACGCGCGATAACAATAACTTCGTTCCAAAAATATTTAAGTGTTGTTACCTTCCATACTCGCAGCGTCCGATAGCATACACCTGTCCGTTAGCATCGAGTGCTATGGAGTGGTGTTGTCCGCAGGCCACACTCGTCCACGTCGTGTTGTGGCTGGAGAACGCGTCGCACTCCGTCGGCGAGAATAACGCTGTTTTACGCTTTTCGCCTGTTATACCTGAAGGAAATAGAAATTATACAGGATTATTTTAAAAGAAGTGCGTTTATTCAACGAGTTAATCATCATCAGGTGCTTCAAACTGAACCACTATCCCCAAGGAACATAGGACGAAATCTTAAAATGGAAAAAAAAAAAACATTCCTACAAACTGACAGGTCACGTGACTTATGTTTGTATGAAAAGTTGATTTTTAATTTTTCGTATATTAAGGGTCAGTTCAAACCGAGAGGCGACGCGAACATTTAAAAGAGCGATTCAAAATATAACTTTATTTTAATGAGATAAGATGCACATTTCGTTGTGAGAATTGAGAATACGCTGCGCCGCGTCAACGAATGTGTATCTTTAAGTGAAGAAAATAAAGTAATATCTTGTATCGCGCAGAACGCAGAGTGTAAGTTTACCAAGTTGTCCGTAGTTGTTGAGTCCCCAGGCGAACATCTTGTCGTTGGTGTCGAGGATGAAGGTGGCGTGGTAGCCCGCCCACACGCGCGCCGCTCCCGCCTTCAGCGTCACCTTCGACGGCACCAGCAGCGCGCCTATGGGAAACATCACACATTACCCTTATTTTCTTATTTTCGTTAAGGCTGCCTTCCAATTGAGATGTGCTAGATAGCTATTGGAAATGTCTTTCAGCACATCAGGACTGGGAAAATAAAAGATTTAGGGATAAAACAGAAGAAATCTAGGGATTAAAAATTAAAAAAAATTAGGTCTGCAAATAAAAATGAGAAATTTAATTGTTTTATGTCTTAACTAGCTTTTGCTGGCGACTCCGCCCTCTTGGGTTCAGGTATCACAGTCTTCCTCGATTGAGCTATCTAATAAGGAAATAATTTTTCAGTGTTAAACTTTGTTCGTTCAAACAAACTAATAATATTTTAAATTAAAGGATCGCTACCGTAACAGTATTCTGCGTTCCAGAACACAAATAATAGACATGGCTCAAAAGCTGCTCATTTAAAATGGGACTGGCCTGGACATGTCTGCCGCATGCCAAAAGACCAATGGGCTCGAATAGCTCAGGATTGGCGCCCTCCAACATCGAAACGGGTGCGCGGCAGACCACGGATAAGATGGGGGGATGAACTAGATGCCTTCCTGGGGAATTGGCAAGAAGAGGCTAGGCACCGGGATCGCTGGAGGGAATGGAGGGAGGCTTTTGCCCAGCAGTGGGACAGTACAAGCTAACTATAATAATAAATAATAATAAGAATTGATTAGATCAATTACTCAAGTGATCCCCACCAAATAAATTCTTATGTTAACACCTTCCCTGTCCCGTCAGAAGACACAATAGCTAAACAATGGAAATGTTCATATGTGACTCACGGGACAGTGAAAGAGTTAACTTACTTTCGGCGTATGCCAAAGAGCTATGGAGCGCAATATCCTTGGAGTTCGATTGCCAGATCAGATAAAGAACACAATACGTCGCTATAAGACTCAAATTACGTTGCTGAAAGACTGCCAAATTGTAGTGGGACTGGGTTGGAGTTGTGCCGAATGCTAGCGGAAATGTATAAGCCACAACAGTATGGTCAACAGACAAAGGCCACATGGAAGACCCAGTCAGGGATGGACGGGAACTGGATGTCTTTAACAAGGACTGGCGTCAATTGATTTAAGCGGCGGCAATCTAATGGCTAGGGCGTCGGACTTGCAATCATATGGTTGCGGGTTCAAATCCCACCCATTACACTACCGACGTGAACCCACTCATAACAAGCATCTTAGCTTAGTACGAGGGGTTAACAAGAACACTTTTATAATCCACATTGCTAAAAAGAAAAAAAAAAAAAGAGGGGATGGCGGAGGGAGCTAAGGAAGGCCTTTGCCCCACAGTGGACCAGTTCGGTTCAAAATAAAATAATAATGAAATAACTTACTGAAACCTTGTCTTGCGTCCCTGGAGGCCGAGCGTTGCGACAGTCTGCCGAGCTGGCCTTGCTCGCCGCAACCCATCGTGTATACAGCTCCTGATGTCTACAATAATATAATAGTGATATTACATATTGGAACAATTCACGGATGGAGTCTTCATCATGGAAGTAAAACAACTGATAAAGCTCATGTTTGTAATTACATACATATATTTATCAATCAAAAATTTGTCCAAAAGTGAGGCCTTGTGACGTCATAACTAGGCGAAAATAGTTTTTTTTTTATTTTGATCATGTTCTCCCAACTCGGAATGACAGTTGCATTGACCACGTGATCCTAAAGTCAAATAAACCAGCTATAACCTTTGTTCTTGACTCTCTAATTACTGACCATGCTCGTAGTTTTTTGTAATACAAATTTAGATATCCCTAAATCACGCTCGTCGTGTAGACGTTAATGCTTGCGTTTTGGATATTGAGAAACTTGTTTTTGCCCCCGTTCTGAAATGTCAAGATTCTGAAACTGCTGCATCTATTATGGTCAAACTTGTTTCCTCAGTAGTTGAAAAAATAGTCGTGATTCTGTTGTCTCGAACCGAAGGCGCATAATTAAGCCATGGACCACACCTGGGCTCCTTAAGTGTATTCGGAATCGCGATAAAATGTATCTCAAATTGAAGAAAGATGCTAATAATGATATTCTGAAAATAACCTATAAACGATACAAAATTTTTCGCAACAATCTATTAAAGAAAGTAAAACGGGAATACGAACGACATGAATTTGAAAATAATCGTAAGAACCCGAAAGCTACGTAGAATCTCATTAAAACTATCTCCAATCTCCATAAGAGTAAGGCCTCTGCCGGTGAATTGTTATCCTTAACTCCAGATTCGACTCAATCACTTGACTCTGTCAATGACTTTTTCGCAAACGTGGGAACAAAACTGGCATCCAAAATCCATAACTCTCCAAACTATAATCTTATCAGGACTTACTCTGGCACTTCAGATATCCAGCCTAACTCAATGGTTATTTTGAGCACAGATAACGAAGAGTTAGACATTGTTATCCGTGGTTTAAGATTATCCAGTGCTACGGGTTGGGACGGTATCCCCGCAACTGTAATATACAGTGCTCGTAGCACTCTGGTTCCGATTATCTGCCACGTCTTTAACCTTGCCCTTACAACTGGAACATTCCCTAAGGTGATCAAAAAGGCTGTCGTGCACCCAATTTACAAGAGTGGGGACAGAGACAGTATCAACAACTACAGACCCATATCAGTACTAACTATTCTAGCTAAGCTCCTCAAAAAAATATTAAACAAGCGTCTGCTGGATTACATTAACTCACAAAATATACTTGCTACTAATAGATATGGATTCAGATCAGGCAGAAGTACAGAGGATGCGATATTAGAATTAATAGGTACAGTATATGAAAATCTTAACAACAAAGATAAATGCTTAGCTATCTTTCTTGATCTTTCTAAAGCTTTTGACACTGTCTCCGTCCCCCTGCTGCTCAGTAAATTGGAAAGGATTGGTGTAAGAGGCTTACCGCTTTGTTTGTTTGAGAGTTATCTCAGTGGACGCTCTCAAATTGTCAGCATAAATAATAACTTCAGTAAGGAAGCATCCATCAGCTACGGAGTTCCGCAAGGCAGTGTCTTGGGACCCACCCTTTTTCTGGTGTACATAAACGACCTCTGTAAACTTGAACTAAGATACTCCAAACTGCTCGCTACTTACGCCGATGACACTGTTATCCTGGTTCATGGCTGTGACTGGAACGAGGTGCGGACTCACGCAGAGTCAGCCTTGCTAGCTACTATGCAATGGCTCACACAGAACTTGCTCACCCTAAACCTTGATAAAACCAAATTCATCACTTTCAGTCCAAGGAAAGCTTCACAACCAGCACCAGCTTTCCGCCTGACTGCTCACGTATGTCGTACAGTGAGAACTGCCCCATGCTGCCGTGCGTGGTGGGTGAGGTGGGTGTGGTACGTACGGTGAGCACGACGAGATGGTCCCCGCCGGAGGCGACGTGTGCGGCGGGCTCGGGCAGCGGCACGCGCTCGGGCGCCGCGCACGCCTTGCCCAGCACCAGCCCCATGCTGCCGTGCGTGGTGGGTGAGGTGGGTGTGGTACGTACGGTGAGCACGACGAGATGGTCCCCGCCGGAGGCGACGTGTGCGGCGGGCTCGGGCAGCGGCACGCGCTCGGGCGCCGCGCACGCCTTGCCCAGCACCAGCCCCATGCTGCCGTGCGTGGTGGGTGAGGTGGGTGTGGTACGTACGGTGAGCACGACGAGATGGTCCCCGCCGGAGGCGACGTGTGCGGCGGGCTCGGGCAGCGGCACGCGCTCGGGCGCCGCGCACGCCTTGCCCGCGCGCCCGCGCAGCACCAGCCCCATGCTGCCGTGCGAGTCCTGCACACACACAACGCTTCACTTATACACACTATTAGCTTCTGTCTGCAAGCACTCCAGAATTGAGTCTAAAGTTCCGCTCGTTAAATTTTTTAATATTTCCGTGGGAACTATTTGTGAAATAACACCAAACTCAGAACAAATGATCATGCTCATCGCAAAAAGTTTAGTCCTGGTTGGGAATGGAAGCCGGTGGGGTCTAGCAGTGAGGGTGAGTAGTGGCGTACCCGGAAGGCGCCCCAGGCGTACACGTGTCCGTTGTGCAGCAGCGCGGCGGAGTGCGAGTCGCCGGCGCTCACGGCCACGGCCCGGCCCGGCAGCGGGACGCCGCGCGGGGTACCTTCGTCGCTGTCGCCCGACGTCGGCCGCCCGAGCGCGCCCTCGTCGTTACACCCGAACGTCCACACCTGGCGGGACCAAACAATGTTATTGTAGAATTACTAATATCCAAAGGTTGTCTGAAATATATCTCTTTTAGTGATAAGACCGCCAGCCATTGTATCCTTTCGTTGCTATGTATATAAAAAAAATATATGTGTACAATAAAGAACATTCCATTAAAATAAAAAATAGGCATTCTAATGATTTTTTAATGTAAACTTTAACTTATAAAAAATTTAATGGATCCATTGTATCGAAAAAAAAACCTTGAAAATACAAACATCCTTATTACACATTATATTTTTAAGTTAACAGGGTACAGAAAAATCTAAATAAAGAATTCTAATAAGCAATTTAGGTCTAAACCAGTTAGGTACAATTCTAGCTTAGACTTGAAAATACATCTTACAAAATTGTCTAAACTAGAATTATACCTAACCAGCTCAGACCTTGCAGTACTTCTTCCAAAATATACAGTTTACTATAATTCTGTGTGGACACTTACCTTTCCACTGCTGTCAAGAGCTATTGTATGCATGCCACCTGCATGCACATCAACTATTTTGTCACCTAATGCTGTCACATATTTGAATCTGAAACAATCACAAACTCAAATAAGTACCTACTTGAAATCTATTTTTTTATCAATTTTCTTATTAATCTGACATGAATAATTAAATAATAATTGTCGGAATAATAAGGATTTTTTTTCCAAAAGCAAATATTTTATCTTATTTTCAAATACCAATATAATTAAAAAAATATTAAGAAAATGTTTAAAACTTCAAAAATCTTGGGTCTCATTTAATAAACCCGAATATTGAGAGAGAGATGAGAGAGACCCTAGATGCTGTAGATATAAATTATTCTACAATCTTTGATGAATTATTCAATTTCATAGATTTGAACTTTTTGACCAAAATTCATACGAAAGTGTAGACTTACTTTGTAGTCTCTATAACATCTTCTCCGAGTCCCAACTGGCCGACATCTCCTTGTCCGCATGTCAGCACACGCCCCCTCTTCTTGGGAGCAGTCGGGATCTCCAACTGAATTGCTGCACCAACATAACAAACATAATTATATTATTGTATGAATTTTTTCATATTTTGAAGTAGGTATTATGTGTCGTAAGTAGTAAGCCTTATAGTTTAAATTTAAGTACTTAATACAATTATGTTTTGTATTGTATTTGTGAAGGTATGTTCCACGAAAGATGAGACTGAAGCATAATGTGAACCAGACCCTTTAATACAAATCAAGCCCATCTTGTTCGATTTAAAAAAGTATACAGGATTATTTTAAAAGGAGTGCGGATATCCTACAAGGTAATCAGGTGCATAAAACTGAACTACTTTTCCCAAAGAACATAGTTCGAAATCTTTAAAATAAAAGTCAACTTTTCACACAAACATAAGTCACGTGACCTGTCACTTAGTATGAAAATTTCATTTTCTTTTAAGATTTCGAACTATTTTCCTTGGAGAACGTTGTTCGGTTATATGCACCTGATTACCTCGTAGGATACGCACTCCTTTTAAAATAATCCTGTTGTCATAATATGTCTCTTATATTTTTTTTAATATGCTGAAAATTATTTTGGCGTAGCAACTGCTAAACATTTTTCAAAGCCTGAGAACAATGCAGGTCAATTTATTTTAAGTCTATAATATCCGATAATGTACATAGTTACAGTAAACCATCTGTTGATTAATTACACAAAAATAGGTTTCTGTCACCTTCAATGTGTTGGAAGTAATTAATAATAATAAAAACTTATAATTTTCTCATTTACATAAGAATTTCCATAAACACTTACTTTTAAATTTATCGAACTTTTTTTATTTTGGGTGTTGGTAAATTATATTTATTACATACTAACTGTAATCTGCGACTCTGCTCGCATGGGTGTCGGTTATAGCGGCACAAAGAAGCCTATAATGTTATATTTCAAGATTTAAACTATCTATGTACCAAATTACATTAAGATCGGTTCAGTAACTTAGGCGTTATCGCGAAACACACAAACAGACAGAGTTACTTTCGCATTTATAATATAGGTAAGGATTACCTTTACCTTATCTAACTTATCATGGGTACTTCTTGTTTACTATTAGACGTATACCTGAACTGAATTCGAGGGTATTACCGCCTTACCTATTTATTCACCTACCATTTATCATCTTATTATTCAACCAAAAACAATTTAACTGGAATATTCCAGTGGTTGTATGCATAACAAAACACTTAAATTCTATTGGAATAGAGGTGCGGACTAGGTATGAAAAGTGTAATATACTCTTTAGTACGTAAGTTAGATGCTAAAAAAATAATAAGACATAAGTCTTAATAAAAAAATTTGAAAGATAAAGCGCGATAAAGTTCAAGTGTGAGGGATTGTGACGTCATAAGTAGGCAAAAATAGTAGCCACAAGTGACGTGGCGAGCCCCCACTTCTTGACTTAAATTTGATATTTTTAAGTAGATATTCGTTCCGTTCGTTTCGCAAAAAATACGTGTCGAATATATTTTCACTGTCTAAAAACGGGACATTGAAAATAAAGATATCGAAGCCCATTGGATGAAATTTTCAAAATCACACGTTTGGGAACATATTGAGGACATAATAATATATACAGTGAACATTGATTTTTACACCCAAGACCTAATGCTTAGTGAGTGATAAGCCTGACACAATCTACAGTGATAGCGTTCTAGTTCGTATATATCATTCAGTCTAATAAATTATGTCAGTAAAAAAATGGCTTACATCACTGTTTATTTTCAGCGTGTATCAGACTAAATACAAATAGAACTATGATTTAAAACCTAAAAAATTTGTATAGATTGACCTTTTCAGTCTATCCTTGTTTACTTAATTTGCACAATATTTTAGCAAGTTTGTAGGAGTTTCGGGCATTGAGGTAACAATTTTATTATAGATTGATACTAGTTCTCGAAATGACAGATACACAAATTATGTCACTGCTATAAACTGCATTGTCACTTTATTTCAAACTATGGAAACATTTGAGGAAAAAATAGTTTCATTTGGGATGTTGTTGTCAATGACAATAATTTAATTTTTCCATAGTTCTAGAATAGTAACAACTTTATCAATTCAATGACGTGTAATAGGAATTAAAATTTATTTGTTTTTTATTGTAGGAACTTAAAGAATGGTGTTTAAATATCTTGTCTTGTCTATCTATATGAGAGAAGGCCTTTGCCCACCAGTGGGACAATATAATAACAAGTCAATATTTTACACACACCACACTGCCTGCACCCAGGCTCAGTGTTAGACCTCTTCAAAAATCCACACAGCTATAAACGCCCCGCACTAATGAATTTAATCCTTGTGTTGCGGGGGTTTCACAAATATTCAAATCACATGCACAAAGAACACCCAGACTTGGAACAAGCATTTGTTGATAACACAAATGCTTGTCTCATGCGGAGAATGCGGGGATCGAACCCGCAACACGTCGCGCACAGTGGTAATTAGCGTGGTGACCTATAGCACTCGGCTATCCGTGCAGTCACTATCTATAAAAACTAAATTGAATCCTATAAGAGATGTATTTGTGAATGACTGTGCAAATTGATAGCAATCCTTGCGAAATCTAGGCACTATCAATATAATTTGAGGTCATACTTATCAAATGTGATGACACAAATAATATAAAAATATGACATAATACATTTGTAACATATACTTGTCGGTTCAGAATATAAGTCTGATTTTTATCTAAGTTGTTGACATGATTGATAAATACCTGCTATCAATTGAGTGGTTATTTAAAGGTTAATAAGGAACAGTTAATTGATGTTTTCACTTAATATTATGGTTGATGCTCAATTTGTTTTGAACCTGATCCAGGACCTCAGTTTGACACTAGTCGAACAAACCATATAATGGGTTATGTCTCAAGATAACAATATTATTATAATAACTTCCGTGAGACGAATTCATAATTATTTAAGGATTCAACGGTTTACTCACGCGCATTTTCGGGATCGCTCGACTATTTATTCGACTCGCGACACCGCCGCCGCCGCGTCAGCTCATGATTAAGGACTCCTATTGAGTCTGAAACTAGTCGGGCGATCCCGAAAAGGCGCGTGAGTAAACCGTTGAATCCTTAAATAATCAAGATAACAAATTTAATATTTCTTGCTTGATTATTTTTGTTATTAGTAGTGTTCTTGCTCTAATTTTGAGTAAATAAATTACAGTACTAGGAAAAAAGTGTTTTAATTATGTCATAATTATTTATTTTATTCAATAAATATAAGTGAACCAACTCAGACATGTGCGTAAACATTATGCTTTACAAGATAATGTCATAACAAGGTAATCTCAGTTATTCTATAAATGAGGTTCAAGGCCAGTGTTGCCAGATCTCATGTATAAATTTGCCAAGTTACTATTTTTGGATTTAAATCTAAAACAAAATTGGTTCAATTTTTAGCAAAATAAAAAATTACCATACCTGATGTGTTTCTTTCTTATCGGAAGGAAAATAATTTCTAGAGGTAATAAAAAAAACGCATTTCTACCTCAGTGAGGTAATAATTTCATTAGCAGCATTATAATGGAATTTATTAATAACCTTTAAAATGTATAACTATATTAGCAATGATCTATAAGGTCTTGGTATTTATTTATATATGGTGTGACTAGAAACCAACTTATAATATCTTACTTATAAAATTACAAAATCAGGACAAGTGAAATTTTTTATCAGTGCTTAATTTATACTCCATCAAGGTTCCTAATTAAATAAGGTGGCAAATAGACCAAAACTTATTTCAATATATATATTAAGTGGTAGTCATGTTGCATTAATATTTAAAACATTAATTATAATTTTAAATGAATAAGTTGAGGTTTGGACCAATTAATTCATCATCAATAATCTCCCTGCCCTTATCCCCTTCATATGCGCAATGCATATTTTCCTTCCATTCATCTCTATTATCCATTATCATCCACTAATTTCTTTCTTCTTCATTGGATCAATTTATTTATACAAATTATTCTTCCCTAACTGTAACTTGGATTAGTTTGTTTCACAATGAATGAACGAAATGTAATAGAAAAAGTTTTGATAGCTGATGACTGGGTTAAATTTAGGTTGGCAACAAGTTGTTGAGATGAAGGTTAAATATGATTGGATGTTATTCTAAATTACTATCTGTATGGTGGCTAATGGAAGATTAATGGCTTGCTATAATCTCGTTAGCTTATTTTATAATAAACTAGTGATAAATACAATCACACAAGCGTTTGTTTAATTTAAATGAATTTATGATGGTTTTTTTTAGCCATATACGCTAATTTAGGTGAAAAGTACTTTAGTAAATAATATGGAGCGTCATTCGAACCAACTAACCTCAAAAAAAGTTCATTCGTATGCGATACTTACATAACCAACGCGATATTTACGCATAAACATGCTCTTTTAATCGCTAAACATAGCCACCCAATTCTCATTTCATGTACAGTTACGTTGAAAACACAAAAAAAGGTATTTGATGGCGAGAGTTCGCGCCTTTCGTTTCCCGCCTTCGCGTTTGACAGGTCATTGACATAGGCAAAAATGTAAAGAAAACAATTGCAAAATGCCTGGAAACTCACCTCCACGTTTTTTCTTGTTTTTGGGCACCGTCGGGGCCGCTGTGGCGGACGATTTAGACGCTGCACGTTTAACGCCTCGCGCCGCCGGCATAATGCCTGCAATATTGCAACCAACGCGTCAATAAACACGGCACACAGCGCGGCAAAACACCCCGACTTGATGGCTTCGCTCCGATGACGTTTTAACTACTTTTGTAATCGCATTAACGCCTTATTTCCACATTGGCTGCATCTGCATCAATTACAAGGCTGCGGCCTCATAGATTTATGCAAAGCGCAGATAGGTTATATTATGCATTTGTATAGGCACTGCACAGGGAACCAAACAACGCGTCCGTACCATACGGCGACGCGTGGGACGACACCAGTATTATTTACTTACTGTTTTATGATAAATTTCTAAGCGACACCACGAATTAATTTGCGAATATCACTTCAGAATAAGAGATGACGTATTAATTTTAACACAGTACGAATCTCGTACATCTCCCTCCGCTCGCTTCGCTTGGCCCGAGTGACGTAATCACGTGAATCGGATTCAGTCACACAATCGGAATGTCATATTTCGAATGATACGATACCGAATAAAAGTTAGCTGAAATATTTTTATATAGTCGGAAAACTAGCAGTAAAATTTTATAAGTAATTTTAAAACAATCTTGGAGTCCTTATTTTATTAAAAATTTATGTTTGAAAACATAAAACCGTTTAAATAATGGAATCGATTTATCATATCGATTTAAAACTATACGCATGTCCTCACTAGGTACCATAAACAAAAATATCGAATAAGTTTTTAACATAATTATCAGAATTAGAAATGGCAACCTTGTCATTTGTAATTTACATTAGGTTCAGTACACTTATATATTTTCTATATTTTTATTCACACATATCTTAGATCAAGAACTCTTACATTACAATCCTGACACATTTAGTACTTTTGTTTTCAACGAGTTAAAGAATACCGGTCATGATATAAACTTAGAAGTTACTACTGGGTCACTGAGATACCAGAATGACATTATAATTTTAGTTTAACTTGCAATATTTGTTGCGAATTTATGACTGTGACGCTGCCCTTTATTAATTATGAGGTAAAGTTGGATAAAAAATAATGTTACCCACTAAAGCGTAGTGACATAACTCTATTTTATTATTGAGAACAGAGTCTCATGTCGATTCAGATTTTTTATTCAAAACAATTGACCAATTTGACCATTCGGGCAATGGTGGATGTAAGCCGCCATTTTTTCTCGATAGGTGGCGCATCATCAACATGGCCACTGAAAGCTGTCAAATTTATCAAAGAAGTAACATTCTCTCATTTTTTCATAAATTTTTCATGTCAAAAAATCAAGTACGAATGATCATTTGAAGTTGATCTCCCATCAAGGTCTGTTTTTAACCAGTTATCCTTTCTCATCAGTTTTTTTTATTCATCTTATGATTGACATATATTTGACGACTAACAACTAACAACTTTAATGACGCTAGTGACATCTGCAAAAAGCTTTGCGTTTGCATCTCATTATGGAAATGTTTACAAATCACAATAGACTTCTACATTGTCTATGGTCCGGCCATCCGGTGATCCGGTCGCCAATCTTGCTATAAATAATTTAATGGGGGCTTTTAGGTCCAAACATTGTTCCCTTACCCAAACAGTCTAATTTGTCCGACCAAACACTTGAATTTGATAAGAATAGATAAAAACAAATGAAATAATTATATTAAATCTTCAAGGGGGTAAGGTAACTAAGTTGTAAACATGTGTATTTTAAGTCTCTACAGACCTCCCACAATGTTCTTTATTTTCCGTCGAGCAGCGAGTAGCGACTTAAATCAAAATGTACGCACGAATCACGAATCATCACGATAATTATTTTGTTTGTTCGTTTTGACGTCAAACTTACGTCACTGAGCTCCTCACCTTGTTTGCAACGAAGCGTAACAGATGGCGCTGGCGTCGCTGTTGCAAACAAAAATACTAAAAGACTCGTTGAGTTGTGAACTGTTTGATTTTGTAATTTACGTGCATAACATAGAATATAATTTAAGTGGTACTAAACACATAATTTAGGTTGCTGCCTGTTTTATTTCTGAGTACCTAGGGAGTACCTAGGGTAGTTGACTGCTGCTTTCCATCCAGTGTAGGCCCAAGCTTTTTCTTAGCCAACAGATGTAAACTCTATTTTTAGTACACCATCATCAACTCCACCGAAGGAACTGACTACGTTTTGGGCTGGTTCGATATAAAAAAGAAACCATCCACTCGAACAGAAGAAGATCAACTGGACCGGTTACTAGCGATGTAAAACAATCTTGTAGTAAAGATCCACAAAAAAGCATGGTTAGCCTGCAAGTCGGTAAAAAGGCTATATTGTAAACGATTTTTTTATGTAGGTACCTAGGTATCTAGTTGTCATATAATAAAAATCACTAAAAATACCTAGGTTGAAACTGAAGTGCGAACCTGTTTTACAAGAAGTTAAAAGTAATTAAATATTGATCCCATTGTATAAATCTGTCGTCAGAACCATTTAAATGGTTTGTAATTCACATAACTTTTAATGTTGTGTAAAATGTTCTTGGCGAAAACAAAATAGCTATATGTTATGTTTTTTTTTTTTTACGCGCCATTAGAAAACTGATGTTGGTAATTTATATACGAAAAAGATATCTCGTAATTTCACTTTATGTAGGTACAAAGCGTACCACTTAAGTATACCATAGCGTTTACTCTGAATGATAAGGCTATATGGCAATATGCTATACCTAGTCTCATCATATATTAATATGGACTTTGGTTTTGTAGGGCTTAGGCAATTCATTTCAAATCTTAGAATAAAAATGGCGTATGACAGATTTTGTTTTCAAATATTTCAAAAATTCCGTATATTTGGAGTATATACCATAAACGGAGAATAAAAAAAAAATGTATAATCCCCCCTTGCTGAGGTAAGAAAGGTTTACCATGAATACCATTGGAGATGAACCTCACTCGCCCCGGTTGGTACGTGGATGCATGCCCATTGGTAACATATCGAGACCACTCGTGCCTCGGCAAGCACGTTATGCCTTTGGTCTCGACTATCATACGGTAATCTTAGCGTCACAGTTCTGACGACGAGTCTTACTACAGGATACTGTATTACCCACAAATGGGTTGTAGAGGGTGTATAGGCAGTCGCTCTGTAAAATACGGTATTCAGCTAAATCCGGTAAAACTGGAAATCGACCCCCACATAGCTTAGGAAAAGGCTAGGCAGAAAAAAATGTGTTTCAGTTGTTTTGAAAGACTAATTTTGTTCATCAACTTTTGTTGGCGATTGTACTTTGGTATCATACTGGTACCATACTGGTACCTACCATGATTTCTGTCTGCACCTAACAATCCTTTTATCCAAATACTTGTTGATCCAATATAAATGCAAATGATACGATTACAAGGTGTATTTTACATAATTTGAGTGCCAACTGTAATGTCTGTGCCATGTCGTGCCTGGGACCATGGTTTCCAATCATTAGAGTAACTTCGCTGTTGCACATGAATATATGAAATAACAAGCTTCTGCCTGCGACTTCGTCTGCGTGGACTTCAGAATTGGGTCCAAAGAAATGAAAAATGTGAAAGATAATATGAAATATGGAACAAAATTTTCACCCGTGTTATAGCTTGCACTGTAATAGAGAAAAATACCAAATTTCAAAGCTGGCTACCCACGGCTTAGCTCGTACACAATTTTGAATTTTCCATTGGAAACTAATTAAGGAATCGGGATAAAAGGTAGCCTATGTTCTTTTCTATGTCAAAGGCTACATGCATACCAAATTTCATCCAAATCCGTTCAGCCGTTTTTGCGTGATTGAGTAACAAACATCTAAACATCCATACTTTCAAATATGTAGTGATTATGTATAGACGTGCTACCCTTGTGAGGTGATGACCTCATTTTTGTCATACATCCTACTAATAAATGTGAAAGTGTCGATGTTTGGATGTCTGATCCAAACATCGACACTTTCACATTTATTATATTAGTAGGATGTATGACAAAAATGAGGTTATCACCTCACAAGGGTAGCACGTCTATACATAATCACTACATATTATAAACCAAAAAATCCGCCTCGTCTGTTTGTTTGTTCGCGATAAACTCAAAAACGACTGCACCGATTATCGTGCTGTTTTCACCAATGGATAGAGTGGGTCTCGAGGAAGGTTTTAGTAGGTATATAATGTGTTAAGTTTTAGTATACAATGGCTAACCGCGAACATCCATAAAGCCACTTTGTTTGAACGCGTTAGTCTCACTACTACTGGTCCGTTTTGAAAAATTCTTTCAATGTTAGATAACCCATGTATCGAGGAAGGCTAGTTATTCGTATTCTTGTTAACCCCTGTTATGTATCACATACTTTTAAATCACTTCGACACAACACAGTTCTGTCGCGAACTCCGTTGATTAGTATTGGATTTCTGATTTTGATCATCTACTTTTGCTCTTGACTGTACCAGTGATAATATTATACTTATAACTCGTGATGGCCTAGCGGTCAATGAAAAAAATTGTGTACACATGGTGGCAGGCTCGAAACCATTACAGGTAGGTTAGTACTAATATGATTTAAACAAAGTTATTAAATTTTAAAATTAAGTAATTTTTTAATTTATCTGTGAAGTAAAAACCTTCACTGATAAATTGTATATGACTTTTTTATTTCATAAATCAAAAAAATACTTCACGAATTCTAAAAACGACACACTAATTAATTTTATATTGAGCTAGTTACAAGCATTCCAATATTGCTAATTTGACAGAGATAGCGATAATGTTTTGTGACGTCAATATTCAGTTCTCCATACTAGTCTGGAGCTGCCCCGTACAAGTCGTCGCCGCGTCGTTTTGCGAAAAAGAAATAGAGCATGCGACATCAACTAACTTTAAAAGCTACTTATATTTTTTCGCAATTTTGCTTCAATTTACGACTATTTTTAGAAACATTTGTCTGAAATCAATTTTTCGATAGTAGTCAAATACCCAATTGTCAATGATGTCCTAGAATAGAACTCGCAAAGAATACTGGATAAAAAAAAAGTACACATGTCAGAAGTGAAACTTCTTTGGCGAACTAATTTATAAATCTTGTTTATATTTATACAAATCTAAAACTTTAAATTTCCAAGATTAAGAGGAAGGGAAAAAGGAAGATAGGTTAGGAATTTAATTGTCATTAAAATAAAAAAAGGTTTGAAAATTAATGTAAATTATAAATTTAATTTTTTCAATTTATTTCTTCAATATTTACATTGTTTGACATATCTAAAATAAATAAAAATAAGTATTGTTACAATAATTAACAATAGCGAGATACACAATTTGTAAAACAGTAACTATTATGCAAATGCGCTTCGTCTATGGTCTCACATGCAAAAATTCTAGATTGAGATTGAGACGAATACATGTAATTTCATATAGAGAAATGTCCTCCATCTTGGATCAGGAACTTTTGCGCGATAGACATTTCCGCGAAAGCTTGACCTCATTTTTATTTTTAGTGACCTCGCAAATCTTAAAAATGACTTATCACAAAAAAATGCATATTTTTCTCGGTGCCATCTTGGATTCTGATTTCGACCCCATAATCGTTTTTAGCGACCTCGGGTACCATGAAAATGACACCCATGATGAAAAAAATGCATATTTTTCTCGGCGCCATCTTGGATTCTAATTTCGACCCCATAATCGTTTTTAGCGACCTCGGGTACCATGAAAATGACACCCATGATGAAAAAAATGCATATTTTTCTCGGCGCCATCTTGGATTCTAATTTCGACCCCATAATCGTTTTTAGCGACCTCGGGTACCATGAAAATGACACCCATGATGAAAAAAATGCATATTTTTCTCGGCGCCATCTTGGATTCTAATTTCGACCCCATAATCGTTTTTAGCGACCTCGGGTACCATGAAAATGACACCCATGATGAAAAAAATGCATATTTTCTCGGCGCCATCTTGGATTCTAATTTCGACCCCATAATCGTTTTTAGCGACCTCGGGTACCATGAAAATGACACCCATGATGAAAAAAATGCATATTTTTCTCGGCGCCATCTTGGATTCTAATTTCGACCCCATAATCGTTTTTAGCGACTTCGGGTACCATGAAAATGACACACATGATGAAAAATTTACAAATTGTCGTCGGCGCCATCTTGGGTTTTAATTTCGAACCCATAATCGTTTTAAGCGACCTTGGGAACCATGAAAATGACACCGATGACGAAAAATTTGCAAAATTTCCTCGGCGCCATCTTGGGTTTTAATTTCGACCCCATAATCGTTTAAGCGACCTCGGGAATCATGAAAATGACACCCATGACGAAAAATTTGCAAATTGTCGTCGACGCCATCTTGGTTTCTTGGCACCCATTTTAATAAAATTATTATATTTATTAAAACTAATAGAAGCCCTGTCTTACGTAAGAGTATGATGAGATGAGTGTCTGTCTCTCTCAATCGGTCTCGATCATGAAGGTATAGATGAAAACCTTCATGGTCTCGATCACTCTCTCTCTCTTTTCTGACACTTCCGTTCAAAGACATTGTAATGTATTCTACTACTTCCGTTGCATACCGGCGTGACGTTTCATCTGTAAAAAATTTACCCTCATGCGCCAAAAGAAGTTTCACTTCAAAAAAAAACTGAAGTCGCCAACCCGCAATGAGCAAGCGTGGTGATCAATGCTCGTTCCTTCTCTATATGAGTGGAGTTCTCTATGTGAACCTACTACCACAGGTACCCCCTACCTTGTTCATAAAGATCCGGTCATCGCACTGTACCACCACTGCACCGACCCCATAATGTGGGGCTAGAGGTATCGACTTACAACCCGACCTCGTAACTGATGGTATGGACATCAGAAATTATAAGAATCGTCGATTTTACTATAGATACTTACCAGAATATAATAAATCGAATGAGTTTTTTTGTTTGTTTTTCTTTTGCGCTCAGCTCTGTAACTACTAGTTGGAAATATGTGTAGACTCACAGAAATCCTACCCATGTATTTTTTATTTATTAGATAAATTGGATTTTTGTAGGAACACTTCTTTAAGGACGCTTGACTTGGGGAGTAAGCTGATGAATGCGTGACGAGAGCGTTACGAAAAGTGTGATCGGGCGAGGCGAACGGAAGTTGAGAGGGAGATATAACTAAGTATACAAACAAATAGAATAGAAATTATTTATTTTCTCTTGTACACGATACAGACAGTCACAATTTTGCATTTATATAGAGACTGAAATAAGACTTATAAGTGAGTCAGGGGCGTAGCTACCGCCGTATTTGCCGTATCAATTATACGGGGCCCCCGGGCCACGGGGGCCCCCAAAGTGTGTAAGGAAAAAGAATAAAAACTTTCTAATTTATTTTATTTTACAAATGACAAAATTCTATAAAGTAATTCCTTTTTTTCCCGCCTTAAGCGTGCGTTCAAAAGTTGGCAACACTACATCGTTATGACGGGCTGCGGGACTTCCCCGTTTTACTTACTTCATCTTCAACTCAGCGGGGAATCCCCGGGAATCCTTTATCGATATCGCGATGTACGTGTACGTTGTTGTACTTTGCATTGGATGTTAAACCACGGAGTACAGTGCACTGTTTATTTACGCGCTTTATATAAATGTGCATTACATTGTAATTCAGTACAAACAATATTGTTGACTGTGCCAATTAAGAAATCAGAATTCATTTAATAGTTTGCTAAATGAATCCAAAGATTTAGCAAAGGAGTGGGGGGTAACAACTGTTTTTAAAAACAGTAGGCGTAAGATAACGAAGCGTTTTTTTGATGAGTTATCACAAGATGAAAGAATTTCCGACCCGGAATCATATTTCAAAGTCAATGTATACTATTGCTGTTTAGATATATTAATTTCTCAATCTAAAGAAAGATTTCAGAGCATTTGCAACCTGAGTAGTATATTCGAAATATTACAACCGGAGAAACTCCTATCTTCTTCAAGCGAAGAGATATTAAACGCTTCCATAAAACTGTCTGCTAAATACAGTAAAGACATCTCACTTAATCTTTGTGACCAATTAAAGGCTCTAAAAACATGCTTAAATTCTGAAATTAAAAAAATTTATTCCATTAAAGAACTCATTGAATTATTGCTAGTAAAATTCAATAGTCTTGCATCCAGTTTTCCCGAGGTAATCACAGCATGCTTTTTATTCTTGACCCTTCCAGTTACAACCGCAACGGCAGAAAGAAGTTTTTCAAAATTAAAACTAATAAAAAATTATTTAAGAACTTCGATGGGACAAGTACGGCTGTCAGACATGTCACTATTGTCCATAGAGGCAGAAACTTTAGAAAAACTAAAATCATCATCAGCCATGAATGATTTAATAAATCAGTTTGCCGAAAAAAAGGCAAGGAGAGTGAATATTTAAAATTCGATTTTTATTTGTAAAATGGGTAAATTATGTGATAAATAAATATTTCTTCTCACAATATTTTTTTTCTTTTGTGAAAAATCTTTACCTCCATATAAGGGCCCCCAAAAAAAATTTTATACTGGGCCCCGACAAGGCACGCTACGCCACTGAAGTGAGTGAAGATAGAAAGAGAGTGTTACCTTTTTTATATATATACATATATTACTGTAGGTGCAAAAAAGAGAGGTGCGAGCATATATTTTCTTTCTCTTTCTCGCATAGCCAGTTACTTTTCGTATATCTAAGACACGGTGCAAGCCTATGCCTATTTAAAGAAGTTTTCCTGCAGTCGTGTTATTTAAAGGTCACTCATTTTTTTTAAACAGCGGTCTCCAAAACTGGGCTATCCTTGCGAGTCAGTGAAGTAAGAGACAACTTTGGTATACCTCGCTGCTTACCCGTTGGTATCGTCGTGAAGGTACATCAAACAGTGACGTACGGTGGTTGGTGTCGGGTTGCCGTGCGGTAGGTCCGTCTGTCCTGCATCACTGCACAGCTACGGCAAGTTGGAGGGTTCCTTCTATTAATAAGTATGATCGAGAAAATTTTCCCTACTGTTGAACAGTATTGTCCATTTTAAGGGTTCTGTACCTACCATGAAAATAAAACAAAAATTCAAGGGGGCTCTCATACAACAAACGTGTTTTTGTAGTTTTTATAGATTATTATATAACGTACTAGCGACCCGCCCCGGCTTCGCACGGGTGGACATTTATTTCTTCATAGATGTGCACCCGAGTCGTGCGACACATATCGGCCGGCGGCCATCATTCATTTTAATACCAATTACATATAATATTTTAAATTCGTAATATCTTTTGAATGAATTGTCGGATTGGAATAAAATAAAAAGTAATTTATAGCTATTGAAACAATCTTGCTCAATAAATAGTTTATTTGGATAAGGATTAGTATTTGACGATAATATGATCAATAAACATAGGCTAATAATTTTAATTACTTTTATTCTATGGAAAAGTGGTTATAATGGCTAAAATATAAATGCTTGGTTTATACTATCGCGGACTTTTTTGTAGGCATTATTGAGTTCTACAACTTTTCTATAGAAGTCGACCATACATCTCTAACCATTTAGGCAGCGTTCGCGAGAATCATTAACGTACGGCAGTTTTTTCGTCGACTTACTCCACAATTTTCACTACCACGAAAAATCCTATCTATTTTCCGAGATAAAATATAGCCTATACGGATTCGGAAGAATCCCTCTAAGTAATGGTAAAAGAAATTTTGAAATCGGTCCAGTAGTTTTTGAGCCTATTCAATACAAACATACAAAAATACAAAAATACAAAGTTTTCCTCTTTATAATATTAGTATAGATAACGTAGTGATTACTTCCTCTCTGGATTATGGTACGGCACCATAGATAAAATAAATTTCTGTGTACGGAACTTTTAGCGCGCGTCGATTCGCACTTGGTCGGTTTTTTACTGTGCTTTCAAAATATTATTAAGTGGGTGAGCCGTAAGGATTGAATAAAATATTATGTACTTAAAATCCATATGTAAGTATCGCATCGGGATCCTCATACCTAGATTAGGAGTATTTTTTTCCTGACTAATTTGCGCAACCAGTTCCTTCCTATCTTTGCTATGTAAAAAGCTTTGTAAAAAAACTAGACACGAAAACAATTCCTAAATGAATTTCCCTACTCTTACATCTATGTAAAGTGTGAAAGATCTTGCCACTTGGATTATTTCCCATCACTAATTGTCGCCTTTAAAGACGTGGTAAAAAACATAGCGATGTGATAATTATTTATTTAACTTCATTTCATAAGAAAACAAGCGTACGTACATAATCTTTACGCATCAAAAACTATAATTTTCGACTTTCATTTGTTCAGAAGTCTTATAGAACCTACCTACTCCAAAACGTTTACCTTCGAGTACAGACTACCGTATTAATAACTCTAACATAGACCTTTATATCCAAGTGATATGGTTCATTTTAGTACTTCATTGTTGGTAAATGTGGGGTTGATTGTACTGGTGACGAACGTTGGTTTCATGTTACAGCGAGGTGGGCCCGTCCGTCTAGCTTACCACTCTTACCAGGTACCCAAGTAAGTACAGGTTTTAAACTAACTGTGTTTCACAGTTCTCCCTTGGCAGTTTTAATTATAGTAGACTTATCCTGAATACTGAATCGCTTAAATGTCTATCTGTTGCTACTCTACTTCATAAAGTGACAGGGACTTTACTGCGGCTTTAAACTGATTGACTTGACTATTCGGTTATTTATGACCGGATACTTAATCGTCAATCAGTTTGACGACCTCCGTGGTCGAGTGGCGTACACACCGGTTTCCTAGGTGTCGCCAGCTCTAAGCTCCCAGCCCCCCTAGCCAAGATACATTTCTACAAGCGATAACGATGATAGAAATGACATTAAATGTATGGAAATGACATTTTGTTTTCGATAAGTCACGTAAGTTAGACTTGTCACTTTCATACATTTAATGTCATTTAAGCGATTTCTATCATCGTTAACGCTTGTAGAAATGTCACTTGGCTAGGGGGGCAGGTTCGATAGAAAAACCGATTTCTATATTGTCTCGGGCCTGGGTGTTTGTGGTACCTTCGTTGTCTCTGATTCCATAGCACAAGTGCTTTAGCTACTTACTTTGGATTCGGAGCACGGGTTCGATAGAAAAACCGATTTCTATATTGTCTCGGGTCTGGGTGTTTATGGTACCTTTGTTGTCTCTGATTCCATAACACAAGTACTAACTATAGCTACTTACTTCGGATTCGGAGCAATGTATGTCATATTGTCCACATTTATTTATTTATTTGAAGCCCCTGTCATTTTAGAAAAGCAAAACAGCTGACTTTGTTGTATCATTAACACTTTTGGTGTCTTTTGAAAGTAGCTTTAACATTTAAGTACGTGTTAAAGTTATCTAGCGTTTCAGTATTCAGGGTAATTGGGATAAATAGTAACAAATAAAATAACAATAAGTACTTTTATATAGGATTAATTTAAAAGGAGTGCGTGTATTCAACGAGGTAATCAAGTGAATAAAACTGGACAACTTTTCTCAAGGCACATCTATAGGTCGAAATCTCAAAATGGAAAATGAACTTTTCATATAAAGTGACAGGTCACGTGACATAAGTTTGTATGAAAAGATGATTTTCTATTTTATGATTTGGACCTATGTTTCTTGAGGAAAGTTGTTCTGTTTTATGCACCTGATTACCCCGTTGAATATACGCACTCCTTTTAAATTAATCCTGTATTTATTATGTAGGGAAATAGGATAGGAACAAGTATTTATTCGCCGAGTATATAAAAGACGCGAATAAATGTTTTTTCATAGTTTCCGGGTTTGCGATTTCAGATTCCAATTCTTGGAATCCAGGTTTCCTCACGATGTTTTCCTTCACGGTTTGTCAATGGTGTCTTATAATTATTAAGAAGGTACATACAATTTTTCGAAAAGTCACATTGGTACATGCCTGGGTTTGAACCTGCAACCATGTGCATACGAATCCGGTCATTGAACCGCTAGGCCACCACGACATTTTACAGATGTAATAAAGCCAAATAGTTTGCGTGAAGCCGCGAATCTCTGAAACTACTCTCCAGGCCTCAGAAATGTCGGTTTGCCCGCGGTTGGTCCGGTCCCAAAGCTGTCAGTCGGCTGGTCCCGGCTATCACATCCTTGCAAAGGACATAGGTACGTTGAATACTCACAATGACAACCAGGGACACTAAAAGATATATTTTTAGAAACCCAATTACAAAAATACCTTACAATAAATGATACATTCAACCCAACGGCGTTTTTATTCAACTTTTAATCGGCACTTTCGTCCGGCCGTACCTCGTACCGGGACGTTTCAGCAATAAATAATCCGGGACATTATAAACGCCGTGAGAGAATCCCTGGAATTCGGGCGTACGGCCGCGTGCCTGCAACGGCCCGGGACAATCAAATCGTATGTTTTATTGACAACACTACAATATTTTTCTTGTTTACACTTTATGTTTAATGATTTTATAGTGTTTGTCGTTTATTTGGATCTACAACCTTATTTTTACTTTATGAAGCAACCAGGGTTATTGGCTGTCTTTGGTCTTTTGGCTCTAGAAAACCCAACCGATTATCACTAGACGAAAATAACAGTAAAAACAAATTTAATATCGGCTAACGTTCGCGTTGGTGACCGACTGCATAGATCTAGTTGATCATCACGTTTAACGATACGAAATCTGTGATTAAAAAAAAATTGAATCTGTAATCCCGCAATGAACAAGCGTTTTTGGTAAACTTCGTCGAGTCTTCTCGTCGCCTATACCGCAAAGTTTGAAGACAAAAGTCTTCAACCAGTGCGTCCTGCCTGTCATGACTTACGGCGCCGAAACGTGGACACTGACAATAGGGCTAGTCCACAAACTCAAAGTCGCTCAGCGAGCTGTGGAGCGAGCTATGCTCGGAGTATCTTTGAAGGATAAAATCAGGAATGAGATTATCCGGAGAAGAACCGGAGTTACCGACATAGCTTGCAGAGTCAGTAAGCTGAAGTGGCAGTGGGCTGGTCATGTCTGTCGAAGGACTGATGGCCGTTGGAGCAGACGAGTCCTTGAGTGTAGACCGCGAACCGGCAAACGTAGCGTAGGACGCCCCCAAACCAGATGGACCGATGACCTGAAAAAGGTGGCTGGGTCGAACTGGATGCGGAAGGCGGAGGACCGGGTGTTTTGGCGCAACTTGGGAGAGGCCTATGTCCAGCAGTGGACCGCGATAGGCTGATTTGATGATAGAACAAGCGTGGTGATCAATGCTTATTCCTATTCCTTATGGGAAAACGCCTGTGTCCAGCTGTGGGACGTTTATGGGCCGGTATAATTACGTGGGTATATTTAGAAGCATTATTGAATCATGCCGTATGCGCCGTAAAAATATATTCGCAAACAAAGAGGCATGTAACTTAGTGAGTTTTCTTAATTGTACACTAAAAAATACAAAAATACTATACAAGTATCAGAAAAAGTATGTACCTACATAGTTTTCATCACAAAGTATCGAACTTTTACTATAGGCTTTCTTAACATGAAAATATTTAAAAGGTATATATTGTACTATAAATGGCACTTTAAGGCAGAAACTAGGAGGCCTAATTAAGGCTAATTAAGGCGTAAGAATATTCAAAATGGCTCTGATTGCGGACTTCCAAAATGTCATTCGTATGGAGAAGAACCGGCAAGACTCTCCGTATGTTACAACTAAAATTGTGATAAAAATATTGATAGAAACGTATAATTTAAATGCGGTAGAGTGAGAGGTGTGTGCGAGAGGGACAGGCAGTGGAGGCTTCGAAGGTGGGCGTGGCTAACAGGTTCCACCCACTACATTGTTTTCATGTTTGTAGGAAATTGTTTGGAATGTTTGAGTTTGCAAATTATTGGAAACTACAGATGAAGTTTAAGAGATAACTCGTATAGATAGTGTAATAAAAGAAACGTAAATGTTTTTAAATTACATAGTTTAGTGTTTTAGGTGTGTATATAGTTTAGTTTGAAATATTTATTATAATAAAATACACAGGACTACATAATAAAAACTCAGTTACTATGTTTCCATTGCCTAATAATATAATAATATAATCGTATCGAATATTTGACTGCACGAATAGCCGAGTGGTATCTAAGGTCACCACGCTAATTACCACTGTGCTCGACGTGCTGCGGGTTCGATCCCCGCATGGGACAAGCATTTCTGTGATCCACAGATACTTGTTCCAAGTCTAGGTGTTCTATGTGCATGTGATTTGAATATTTGTGAAACCTTCGCGACACAAGGATTTAATTCCTTACAGCTGGCGTCGCTTTAAAAAAATAAAAATGTTTGAAAATAAAAATTAGATTGCAGGTTCGAATCCGGGCTGCATTGTTCGCGAATCCACCACGTCACAATGTTAGTAAGTAGTACGGAATTAAAGAGATTAATATTTTATTCGATTTCAGTATTTATTCAGATGAATACTAAAAAGTAGGTCCTGCATGCTGAAGAAGATATTTATTATTTATTCATTATGTATCCGTCTATAAACCCAAAAAAAAAAAATTGTTACTTGTCGAACATATAACCTCCTCCTTTTTGAAGTCGGTTAAAAAGTAGAGACTAGTTTGATAAAAAAAGCTAAAATATTAAATTAATAAAAAGTGAAACCTTTATCAAAAGTATAACAAATAGGGTGGTAGGTGCTTCACGTGGGGCTATCAACCCCAATATATTGATGGGGTGCTAACAATATGCTGAATAATGACATAAGAGACCATAATAAGAGGCAGGGTTTGGGGTTCCCTAAACCGTAAAACCATTTCAAATTTTTAAACGATTTGTTCTTTAGAGATTCATGTTTGGAGATGCAATGTACCTAATGTTGTTTTAGAAAATGTTTTTGCCATGACCATAATTTTAAAGGCTGATATTGCAATTTAATTAATTGTATTTGAGATGAGTTTTTATTTGTCGAAAAAACTATTTTGTAATTGTCATTTAAGCGGATACAACAGCTTATCGTCTCGCGGCACTGCTGCCGCCGCGTCAGCTTCAGGACTCCTTTTCAGTCTGAAACTAGTCGAGCGATCCCAAGACTGTGCGCGAGCAAACCGTTGAATCATTAAAAAAATGTTTAAATATTGTACGAAACCATGGCCTGTGTGAGTGATTTTCAAGCCCCTTGACGTTAGAAGGGTGCACTTAAAATGTGCTCAAGTAATTGTGGCATTGTATCCGTATTGCACATTATCACATTATTTATAACAATGCATCGTTGTGGGAATCGAGATAACTACAAGAGAATTAACTTTTTATTTAGTTTCGAGTTTTATTGAAGATAAAATAAGAGTAGCTTTATTGATTTGTGAATGTTGATATGTGTTATGTACTTGGTTGGTTGTTTCCGGATATGTAGAAGTATCTGATTTTTCTTATTGTGTAATTGTTTCACTTTTAAAATTTTAAAGCAACAAACTTAAAATAACAAAATTTCTAGACTGCACGTTGATCACGCAAATGCTTGTCCCATGCGGGGATCGAACCGGCAGCACGTGGAGCACAGTGGGAATTAGCGTGGTGACCTATACCACTCGGCTATCCGTGCAGTCAAAGTTGTAGCTTGCGATATTGAATTTCGTTTCTAACACTTTTTTTTTCAAGACGGTTTATACTTAAAATTCATTCATACCTACGTAGTACGTAGTTTACAATAGTTAATGAAACGTTATTTCATTGTGTATTTCAGCTTGATAGAACCTTTTATTACGTGTTGGGCGGTTTTCATCAAAGTGCTGACAAAGGTGTTGTTTGTTATCTTGTAAGTAATCTTACACCATTGTAAGAACGTCAATTTAGTATTCTCAACTAAGTATATTGTTGATGATCGGTGAAAGAAGACATCGTAAGGAATCTGAAGTAAGCGTGGTGATCAATGCTCGTTCCTTCTTATGAGAAGAAGCCTGTGCCCAGCTTTGGGACATAAATATGTAGGCTGTTATTATTAATATACAGGATAATTTTTTATGGAGTGCGTTTATTCAACTAGGTAATCAGCTGCATAAAACTAAACAATTACTTTTCGCAAGGAACATGGGTCGAAATCTTAAAATTGAAAATGAAATTTTCTTAAAGTGACAGGTCACGTGACTTATATTTGTATGAAAAGTTGATTTTCAATTTAAGATTTCGATCTATGTTTCTTGGGAAAAGTTATTCATTTTTATGCACCTGATTACCTCGTTGCGTACCTGATACGTACTTAATATAAATATAATTATTTCAAGTTCTAACTAGTATATATATATATAATTTTATTTAAAAAACAATGTTGATGTCTTACTGGATTCAGTTGTGTATCAGTAGGTACCTACTCTACACGGAACTTGCTAGCTGACCTCCACAGTTCATCTACTGTATTTACAGTATTTTGGTATGACTCGTGATTGGAATGTTTCTACCACGATTGGGGCCTGCCCCCTAGCCAAGTGACATTTCTACAAGCGATAACGCTGATCGAATCGCTTAAATGTATGGAAGTGACAAGTCTGAGTCACGTGATTTATCGAAATCAAATGTCATTTCCATACACTTAATGTCATTTAAGCGATTTCTGTCATAGTTAACGCTTGTAGAAATGTAACTTGGCTAGGGGGGCTTTGCCTTCATCATAATTTTGACTTAAACAGAATGCTCAAAGTCTACGTGTATAATAGCCACCTGGTTTCCTATTCTCTCGAATCGTAAGTTATCGTAAGATCTCTGGTAAAGGGAAGCTGGCAAAAGGTGCTTTAGATAAGGTATTTTTTTTCCGTAGTTGTAATTATAGGAATAATAAACATCCAAATAATAGTAATACTGGCAAGTAACTGCCCAACTGTAGTACAAATATAATTTCAGTGATGGTATTATATATTCTATTCTTTATTTAAATCCATCAACTTTACAAGAAAAAACGTCCGGTCCCTTTGACTTGTTCCTAATTTGAATTCCATTCAGTCGTGCTATGATAATTTAATTAAAAACTTTTGAATTTATTATTTCAAACTAGCTTTTGCCCGCGACTTCGTCTGCGTTGACTTCAGAATTGGGTCCAAAAGTAAATGAAAAATGTGAAATTAATGAAAAATTTAATAAAATTTTCACCCGTGTTATAGCTTGCGCTGTAAATGCTGTAATAGAGAAAAAATACCAAATTTCGAAGCTGTCTGCCCACGGCTTAGATCGTACACATTTTTCAATTTTCCCTCTTTTATGAGAATTTTAATCGGAACTAAATTACGGATAACAAATTATCAACCCCCTTGGTCTTCAGTTTACCGTGCAAGAAAGTTTTATATTCCAAATAATTGTCATCCCTTATGTTTTTAAAAAGCATTTAATCTGTACCATAAGGGTTTGACAAAGGTGTGTTATCAAGATGTTTGTCTATTGTAGTCGGTCTGACTGTTCGAGGGCTTGAAATGGTGCTGTAATTATTGTGGTTTATTGTTGTGGGTTCCGTATTTAAATAATATGAGTTTTATTAGTTTTTATGTTTTTATGTTATAGCTTCTAACAAGTTCTTTGAATAGAGTGTTTACGATTCAAAATAATAAGATTGATTCCGAGATTTATTTTTGTTAATCTGTTGTGTTCAAAACAATTAGTCAATGAAGTACCTATATTTTTTCATTTCACTAACTGACTAAGGCTGAACATTCTAACTATTTAAGAAAGCCCACTCAAAAGAGCCTTTTCTTAAATGTTGGGGTATAGAATGTTGAATATAGGGAATATAATGTTTTCTCCTCATATTCTCTTAAAGAGTTATGAGAAATTCATAAGTTAAAATATTAAAAAAAATATGTGATTCCAAAACCGTAGAGAAATTCGATACAATAAAGATTCAATATCAAATTCATTAATATTTACAGCAAGTCAAATCAAAGCTTACAGAAAATAATAAAACTAACAACGAACCCTGAAACGTCATCTGTTTCCCGCCAAAAAAATATGGCTACCGCTAAACGTCAAATAACAATGGCGGGTGAATATAAAGGCATACAAAAGACTAAACAAGCGTATAATGATTGCATTCATTGCATTATACAAATAAAATGCTTCATGTTAACAGTTTTTGACATCTTTATGATATAACCATAGAGTTTATTTTAAGTTTTTTTTGAGAGATTCATTTTAATTTATAAGCGGTCTGCATTGATGCGACGTTTATCGATCTATCGTTGTAGGAGGCGTTAATCGTATTTTTTCAAGTTGATTATGATAAAGTATGTAAAGAAATGTAGTCAAATAATAATGAGTTAATAAAGTTAGTAAGAAATTGAAATAAATAAGTGAAGTAATAATCTAATTAACAAATTAATTGAAACTTTATAAATAAAATACCGGTATGGTTCATGGCTGAACGGAATTGAAATACGGAACAAGAAAAAGACCGCTCGTTCCCTTTTCAAAAGATATGTTTTTAAATAAAGAATAGGACCGAAATGAGCAAACGTCGTCGCTGCGTCGCGTCGCCTCCTTTGATATGAAGAGTAAGCTCTTTTAATAAAAAAAAATGATGTTACAAATTCCTGTGACGGATGCGACACGATTATTTTTTACTATTTATTTCTAAGATCACCTTTTTTAACCCTAGAAGCCTAATCTACGCCTTATAATATTGTTGTAAGTTAATGTTAATGTTATATTGTTGTAAGTAATTTTAGGGGAGTTTTAGGGTCTAGAAAAATTACGTATAAGTAAAAGAATTTTAGCATGTTATTTTTATAAAAAAATGCCATTTTTTTTCGAAAACCATGATATTTTTAGGTATATTAATAGTTCATGTCATCAAGTCAAGTCTATGAATAAAATATTTTTGTTTCGGTTATTTTAGGGCATAACTTATACACCATACTACTACACTTGTTACAATTCTCATTATACTTTGCATTATCTATCTGTAGAAGTTCCCCCAGGGAGTGATATTGCTAGCTCGTTACCATATGGCGTGGCCGATGACGTCACATCACATGTAAACAGTTATACGTTTAGCGCTGTAACGATAGCAATTAATACTAATAAGGCAATTAAGTAGTGTTATAGAACGGTCTTATTGGTTAGCGTTAAATGGACATAAAAATTATAGATTGTGATATTATTGACGAGAAACAATAGGCAGAGAACCGAATTTTAGTGTTGAAAGTAGCAAAATCATATCTTTAGCTATTTCTGTTCGCTGTACTGTGTAAAATACCAAAATATATAACAAAAAAATTTTTTTTTTTAAATTAATAATAATTGAAATCATAGGTAGCTAAGTGTAAGTTGAGGTTTGACCGAGAATAGAAGTTGCCGCGCTCGCCTCGGCTGGTCCGAGGATGGGTGACCATTTGTAAATATACCGAGACCCCTGCGTGCCTCAGAAAGTACATTAAGCCGTTGGTCCCGACTGTCATACGGTGATCTTTGGCAGTCGTTAAGTCATTACAATTCTAACAACCAGTCTTACTATGGGTAAAATGGGCTGTGGAGGTCATATTGGCTGTCGCTCTATGAAAAGTACGATGTTCAGCCACAGATAAATAAATAGTTACTTCGCAGCTAAATCCGGTAAGACTATACAGCGTGTAACAAAAAACCCTGTCCGATCCCTGAGAGTATTATTCGGTATCGTACTGCGGAACATATACGTAGCCATTTAATGGATTGGAGAATAAAAATTTTCCCCAGTCAAAATATTTAAATACAAATAAAAACTGATCCAAGGCAACAGCTGAACAACTGACCGCTCCTCAAAGGTCACGTACTTACTACCTACAGTTTGGTGTCAAAGAAGCCGCCTATGCGAGCCGGTTCATGAACTACCACGAATACGCCTTTGTTGGATCTGACAGGGGTTTTGTTACATGTTGTATAACGGAAGCCGACTCAACATGGCTTGGGTAATCGATAGGCTGATGATAAGAAATCGTTGGCTTTAAGAAAAGAATCACGTCACGAGTCCGTGTCGTGGGGTCTAAATAAATCTAAATTCCTGAACAAACAGTGCTGTGTTGATATTTGTTCATGTGTTCAATGATTGTTAACGTCTTAATCAGGTGCAATTGACTTATACGATTAATATGCGCAGGAGTCTCGTGTGTCACGTATTAACTAGAATATGTAGAGTGGGATAATTAATACCTATATTTCTATTGAATAAGTATAAGAAAATTTTGAAAATCTAAGAATATATTTATAAATAGAGCAACGGCCTAAGTACTCGTAAAAATAAGGATTCTGAAATTATACTAGGTACTTACTTGCAATGAATGTGGAGGGTAGATGGATGGATTTGTTTTTTTCTTATAATGATTACAGGACCTACTACCAATGTGGGTCGCAAATTACTAGTAATCTCGTTAACCCCTCGTGCTAAGCTAAGATGCTTTTTGATTGTGTGAAAGATAGTGTAAGAAACGAAGGAGTGAATTCTGTGATGTAGAGGAATGGAAGGAAAAACGCATTGCGCCGACTGGCAGGGAGATGACGTATATGATGCCTTAATTAACAGAAAATTAAATATCAAATTTTACAGTGGTGTAAAGATACAACATATTTATTGCCAATAGTAATAGATTATAATAGACAATTACAAGGTAGGATTCAAGGCCTGTTTTTCTTAAAAAAGAAAAAAAATCAGCAGACCAGATTTACAAAAAAAAAATTAGCTAATACCACGGTATATAGAGAGTAGCTCTAGTATGACTTTGGGCTGTATTGTAAGCATAACATGAAACATGTCGCAGAAGTTTTAACAAAACAAAATGGCTCCTTATTCATTCATAGGCTTCAAACTTGTCTCTACAAATAAATTAAAGTCGACAGGTCTATTATGGCAATGTTAAAAACATTAAGTTTTTAATATTGCCATAATACGACCTGTGATTAAGTATGTAAGTAATTAATTAATTTGGTTATAGACATCTAGGAATTTATAGACTCATGGCTTTCTAGACATTGCTCTATTTTATGAGTGTCTTTAAAATTATAATAAAAACTCAAACAACACTAATGCCAGTTTGTTTTTATATTATAAAATGCGCAGACGTCTAAACGAAAACATTTACAAAAAGGTCGACACTCGGTCTGTTAAATTCAAATTTAGAACCCCACCGACTAATTGACCGCGAAAGTCCTACTTTCTTTATGCCAGTTACATCATTACGCACCGGATGATTTAATAATGTCAGCTGAACGATACCAACTATTTCTCGAATTGTGGGACGCAACGAAAATATCCACCGTATTCCACACAAATCGGTAACCGGTGATAGTCAAGAATCCGCCTACATAACAAACTCAATTGTTTCACGAAACTGAAAAATGGCGAACTTACTCACCGACCAATAGGAGGCGTTACCCTTCAACGGCTAAAAACTACCCGATTGGATGATTCGATCTCTTTAATTCACCTCAACCAATAGGAGGGCCGAACGGAAGTTCAAGTCAAACCAGTTCCATTTTAGCGATCGTGCAGCGCGCACGCGTTTCAAATTTGGTATTGTCGGCATTTAAAAATTTTCGAATTTCGGACTGAATTAGTGTTACATGCCAGTGTGTTTAGTTCGTGGGGATGTTTTGTGTTCGATTTATAAATACGTAACGGTTTTGTTAGTTTCGAGTTTTAAATCGTAAATAGGTTGTGTTTCGTCATTGGTGGGGGTATTATTTTTAGCATTTAGCTTGTTAAAGCTGTTGTTGGTGTGATGTGAGACGGATCTTAATTTAGCGGTGTACATGAGTGTGAGTATGCCACGGCCTGTCTTCCTTATTTTTAAGCTCGCCCGCCGACGGCAAGCGTGTTTGTTTAACGCTACATTTTTAGTTTTCAAACATCGTATGAGCAAACTTTTACTATATTTGTATAGAGCAATCAATTCCAGTGCATATTAGCTTATAATTGATTTTATACTAGTTAGCAGGATGTGTAAATGTCTATTAAGTAATAACCAATAGTGCGCATAATTTGTGAACGGGATGATGACTACATTAGATTGAGGAAGAGCTTATTTTAATACAAAGAGTTGCAAAAACATGCTTTACAACACGACAAAAACACATAAAACAATAATTGTTGTTACAAGTACTATGCAAATAATTATGTTCTAAAATTAGTAATAAAAGGAAATAAATAAATAACCTGGCTACATAATTATTATAGTTAAGAAACAATAATAATTACACATTCGAAAACTCTTTTTAAAATACTATAAACAAGCATCTTATAAATTTAAAAATATTTACTCCAAATTCAAAGAATAACAAAAACAAGAGCAGCGTTATTCAAAATTAGAGCACACATAACTTCCGCTTGAGCGATGTTAAACCTCTTTCGTTGATCAGCACAAAACGAATTTTACTTTCCTAATGGCTCCATTTGAGTTAATTTTATGTTTTAATGTTTCATACATAATTTGTAACGGACAGAAATTTGTATTGGACCATTAGGAAGTTATATTCGAGAGATGCTTTAAAGCAGAAGGTATAATTTGGATGCGTGATAGTATTATTCTTGTATGACAGTAAATCATTTGAACTAGTTCATCAAAACAAAGGAACCGATTATGGAGGTCAGATAGAATTAATTGATAGATCGTACTGAAAGCAGCCCTTAAAAAGTTTGGAAAAAGGCCAGGCACAAAAAGGAGATGGTAATGGAGTAAGAGAAAAACCAAATGAAAATGGGCGACAAAGCTTTATAAAGCAAAAAGAATATTAATTTATGAGTAGCATTTGTTTTGCTCAAACAAAATATAATATTATAATACCTATCTTGGGACAATCTCACACACGGCCAACTGATCCCAAATTAGGCAGAGCCTTTACTATGGCAACCAGAATACTGATAAACATACTTATATATTTCTAAATATATTATATATTATAGATAAATTACACCCAGACACAGAAAAAATCGTGCTCATCACACAAATATTTGTCCTGGGTGGGAATCGAAACAACCTCCGGCTTACCACTAGACCAACAGGCCCGTCATTTGTTTTCAAAAAGCAGTAAATAAAACAAAACGATTTCTGTGTGTGCTCTTACCAAATGCAATATATATAATATCAGTATTACAATGCTATGTAGTCGGGATTTAAGCGAAGACCGTGGGCACCGGTTCATAAGAGATATATCCAGCCGTGCTGTTCTCGAAGCATTCAGCGTCTAACTCAACGATCTCCGACATCTATTCATGATGAAGTTCAAATAACATTTCGATTTGCTGTTATAAAAACGGTGTCCAAGATGCTGGATAGTCAGCATGAACGGGTAATCGTCCTAGAAGAGGATTATGATTATGTGAATGTTGCCAGATTTGGCTCTGAAGTCGAGTTATTTTAAGATCTTTTTCTTCTTTGATGCGACCTGTAAGTTACATTAACTGCGGATCTATTGGCAAGGTTTAAATCTGAAAAGTACAGGTGTCTGGACAGTTTGAGCACTTACACAAGTGCGGCATTGTGTGGTTCGGTAGGCCGCACTCGATATCCTTATGCTCCCCTAATTTTCCAAATGGTGTTTACAGTAGCCTACGATTTCTGACTTGCTTATTTGAGGAGTTTAATCAATGGAAATCCCTCAGCGAACTTCCTAGAAATCAAAATGCTAGAGAAAATTAACAAAAAGATTGCCGGTCCTTTGAGATAGGCTTTCTTGTTAATATTACTGATGATCACGCGGGTGTAGCCAGATCGACAACGAGTGTTAAATACGTTAAGCTGACAAATAAGCTACAACGTTATATGAAGTAACCTCTTAAAACTGTAGAAAAACATTATAAAATCAACATTTTATGAAATATTCACATTCGAAAACCTAAAAAAAGATCTAAATCTTTTCAAAACCAACAAACCTCCGATTTTATGGGGCTATTAATTAAAATTTTCAATAATATTATCCCTAAAACATATGTTACGAATGTTCCCAAGTTTATTATGGAGCCGTGGCCGTAAGTCGTTGTGTAATATGGGCCTACATGGCCATTAATTAACCCCCTACAGGTCTTGGGACATAAAAGTACAATTTTATGTGCCTCCGATAAAATCAGGATCCCAATTGAGTTAGGCTTTTTGACATATCAAATTGTTCCCTTAATTGATAGTTTTGTCAAATGGGTGAAAGTAATATAAATTTTAAAGCGTTTTTAATAAGTATTGGTTGTAATCACGTATTATGGGGTCCCGTTTGATCGTTTTGAAGTTCGTTTTCGTATAATGACCGGTCGTTGGTGTGTGTCAATATTGAATTAGTGTTAGTTTGTTCTGGTCCATAAGCTAATGAACGTTTTTTTTGTTTTATCAAAGATGGATGGAGACTTTAATATTATACAAGACTTGTATTTAGAAATGGGAATACGGTAATATGTTTTCTGTTTGGAAGTGGCATTTGTCTTATGGCTAGGGCGTCGGTCGGACGATCCGATGCCGGTACGAACTCCGCCAATTGCTCTACCGTCGTTGACTCACTCGTTGCACCAGCATTCAGCTTAGCTCGAGGTCTTAACAAGAATATGTGCATACATTGCATTAGGCTTTAATAAAATAAAACAATGGTTTTCCAGGCTGTTCTCGTAGTTATCAATCGACTCGGCCAATCACAGTCTTCTGCCTGGACTCAGGCCTCTCCCAAGTTACGCTATGGCACCCAGTCCTTCGCCTTCGGCATCCAGTCCAACCCAATTACCCTTTTCTGGTCAAGTTATCTATTGACTACCACTAACATATAATTTTTTTTAGATCCAGATAATTGAAACTGAAAAGGTGGCTTGTGGAATTATATATTCGTATTAATAAACATTTTGTACCAAAGAACAATCTGGGATTTTTCATAGATAGGAAATCTATGCCTTCAATGATCTTCTGATGAGGCTTCTATAAAAAAGGCTATTCTTATTCATGAGACTAGCTGTGCCAGCGACTCCGTTCTCGTGCAGTAACGGGAATAGCAAAATTTTAATTATTTTCTCAAACATACCAAGAGACATAGAGCCCGTATTATTCCAATGACCGTAACTTTTTTGTTTGTTAACCGATTTTAATGAAACAACTTTTAAATGTTATGAGAAGCTTGTTACATTATGTCAGTCAAAGGCGCATTCGCGAGATTAGCGCGCACAAACGCTCAATAAAAAAACTGAAGTCCTGTTATTTTACGATTTTATTATATGTCGTATAGATATAGATAATAATATACAAAACTTTTAGCTGCACCATTAATTAATCCAAAATTTTAAAACTTTAAAACCTCGGTCATTTTCTAGGCTTGGACCATTTAGGCCTATGATTATAAAAATATACTTTCACACCACCAAAAATACCACTCTAATAAAAATATCATTAAATCCACTAAAAATAAAAAATAAGAAATCAAATAACATTCCATTCAAATTTCGGGCTTTGATGCCGTAAATTATAGATTTTAATATTTCTTCAGTCTACGGAAGATTGTAATCATTCTATTAAATATAGTAAGATCAATGTAAAATCATTAAAAGCTTAATGTTAGAGTCAGTATAAAAAAAAATCTCTCAGTATATTAATAATAATACTTCCTGAGTCATTCCAAAACATTATTAACTAATTTGGACGATTGCCAGACAAAAAAACATAGGATTATTTTTTGTGGGACTTAATTATTATACCGTCTTATAAGTGTCCCACTGCTGGGCACAGGCGTCTCTCTATAATGCTCATTCCTTCTCTATTGCGGGTAGGCGACAGATTCCAATTTTTGGAATCCAGGTTTTCCTCACAATGTCTTCCTTCATCTTTTGAGATCTTAGAGTTATTAAGAAAGTATTTAACTTTAGAAAAGACACATTGATACTTGCCCTGGGTTCGAACCTGCAATCATGTGCTGACGAATCCGGTCATTGAACCGTCAGGCGACCACGACATTTTATATCTGTGGATCATAATATGTGGGACTTCTTGGATAAATTCATTGGTAGGCTGAATCTATGCGGTATAGGCTGGAGAAAAGTGGATGGCTTACCTCAGTAGTGGGACATTCCGATCTGATAAAATTATCCTAAGTGATGGTATTAAAAGGAACACAAGCGTGAAATGTATGCAGAGTGTATAATGAGACAAATAGATCGACATACCCTTTTAAACGTATCTGAATAGCCAATTAATTAATTCAAACATTTAATCAGATCGATTATCGGTCAAAACAGAATTTTATCTATCCTAAAATCAGTCACGATGCTTACAACCGCATAATTGGAATATCGAAAAATCTAATCGCTAAATAGTGCTGTGATTTGTTCGGCCATCGTATAGTGGCAAAATATCGATAAATCTTGTGTTTTACAGCTGGTGTTGTGCGATAAGGATCGGGGACACCACGTGGGGTAATAGTGATGTGGCTGGCGATGTCGATTGTCGTTATTATCGTAAAATATTGTTGAGTGGCGCCTACAAAACGGGTAAGAGAATGTTAATTGGTGGATTATAGTTTTATCGTATTTGCAACAGAACGTCTCTAGCACTGTGTATTTCTCGCATATTTTATTTGTAAGTTAAATAACTTGAATACTCGTTTTTGGTCCCCACTTTTTCACTTAATATTTTAAGATAACAAGTCTGATTTTTTGTGTTTAATAAGTTAATTTAATTCAAAACCTCGTGTCATTCTGATTATAATCGACATGTTTTTGATCAAAGATAAGGAATTGTATATATGAATCAAAGTATATACCTATGACAGTTAAATAACATAATTAGGAAAATATCATTATTTTTCAGATGTATTTAAGTAGAAAAATAGGCAAATGAGCATTTTGAAGTATCTGAGTTGATGAATAGAATCGTTTGGAAGAGATCCAAATATTTTACAATGTAAATAACAAAACGCAACCTAAATTTCTTCAATGATTCTAAATTTAATTTATTTTGAGAAACTCTTGTTTGTCTCGAACGTTTTCTGTCATTTACTGTTCTGATTATGAACTGACCTTATTACGAATATACTTTTTATTGCTTTTTGATGACGTTGGTTTAATAATTATATTTTTATTATACATTTGCTTTTTTATTAAAAACTGTAAAATGTTTAGGAACAAAATAGTAATAAAACTCTGTAACTTATAATCAATGGAATATAAATTTATTTGAACAAGTTAGTTCCAGTAAAGGTATTTAAAAAACTTGTAATCGGTTTTTCAAAGATGTGTAGCGAAATAAAATTACGACCAAATCTCTGAAATAAACGTCCTAGCAATAAACCCGATGAAGTGACTTTAATTGTATGTCACATTTAATTCGCTTAACACGTCTGGTGTAAGTAAAATAAAATATGTCGATAATAAATGTACATCACTGGCAGGCCGTCAACTCCATATATCAAGCAGGCCTCCCCTGCGATGGTGTCGATGATAAAAATTACTTAAAACACCAAACATTTAACATCATGCCCCCAAGCGACCCTTTTCCATCTCCGTCACACTCTATTACACGCATAAGTTAGAAAAAGACAGCAATATACCTGTCTTTTGTCTCTTGAAGAGTATTTTAGGCTTTGTAACAAAATTTTGGATTGTTTTATACGATATTGTACTAAATCTCTTGTTGTCTCCTCACTGAATCTCCGTAATGCTTCAAAGTACGTGAGTTTATTTTTTTTGGTGATAAAAATATGGAAAATTGATGACACGGACCCCGTCCCAGATTCTTAGGCTTGATTGGAATAAGAAATTGAATTAATGACGTTTGACTTAAGAATTTTGGAAGTTCTCGGATTGTAAATTATATTTTGAATGGTATCCATTTATACTATTATTTATGAACAAAACCATGTGAAGACTGTTTTTTGTTTTAAAGTATCTCGCTGAATTGAAACAAAGCCATTAAAAAAAAATGAAGTAAGAAATAAGGATTTATAATGCTTGGATTATGATAAATAGAAAATGCAGCCATTTTGGTTTTAGGAAGACTGAACTAGGCATAAAATATATATACTCATAATCGACAAAGAATCATAATATGGTCGGAACGTAATTGAATCATTTTGGATGTAATTAAGTAACAAAAATATTATAATATAATAATACCGGCCTATAAATGTCCCACTGCTGGGCACACGCCTCTTCCCATATAGAGAAGGATTGGGTATTGATCACCACGCGTGCTCATTGCGGGTTGGCGATTTAAGAATCCAGTTTTTGGAATCCAGGTTTCCTCACGATTTTTACCTTCATCGCCTGGGTTCGAACCTGCAACCATGTGCATACAAATCCGGTCATTGAACTGCTAGGCCACCACGACATATCAAGTATATTATTTTAGCGTAATAAAATAGATTATCTGTAACTAAACTTAGCTATACTAATAACAAAAAGCTGAAAAGTTTGTTTGTTTGGTTGAAAGCGCCAATCTAATCAGAAAGCTAATCAGGAACTACTGGTCCGACTTGAAAAAATATTTCTGTCTTAGCTATCCCATTTATTGAGGAAGATTTTAGACTATTTGCCGCGAGAACTGACACCACACAACGCGAAAATAAAACAGAGGCGAAAGAAGATACTTAATAAATTCCTCTTCTTTGTTTAAAACCTAATTGCCAATATGCACTTCGTGTCATAGTTTTTCACAATTGGTGCAAGATTGGTCACAATTGGAATGAAATGGCATTTCCTAACCATGAGAAAGTTGGAGCAGATGAATCCTTGAGTGGTGACCGCGAATCGGCAAACGCTGTGCCGACCTAATAATTTTACGCGGCAGTGGTGGTGAGTTAGACTCGCGACACCGCCGCCGCCGCGTTAGCTCATGATTAAGGACTCCTATTGAGTCTGAAACTAGTCGGGCGATCCCGAGAATGCGCGTGAGTAAGCCGTTGAATCTTTAAATAATTATGAATTCGTCTCACGGAAGTTATTATAAAAATATGCTGTGAAGACCTCCCCCAGCTAGATGGACCGATGACTTGAAAAGGTATCTGGCGAAGACTGGATGCGGAAGGCGGAGGACAGGGTGTTGTGGGAGACGCCTTAGGCCGAGGCCGAGTTGATTGATTGACACTCTTAAAACCGACAAAAAATATACAGGTTTTATAGTAATACAATTCTGATAAACTGTCTTACCAAAAGATACTGAATAACCCAGTAAATATACCTCGGACAAGTCACACACGGCCATCTGATCCCAAACTAGGCAGAGCCTGTAATATGGTAACCAGACAACTGATAAACATACTTATATATTTTTCTAAATACTTACATCATAATTATTAAATACAAATTACACCCAGACATAGAACAAATGATCGTGCTAATCACACAAAGATATGTCCTGGGAATCGAACCCACGACCTCCGGCTTTGCAGTCAGGGCAACTATTTAGTAATCTGTGGTCAGGGTCACTAACCACTAGACCAACAGGCCCGTCAAAAATGGTTGATATACATGCAGTCTCAAGTAAAATATTATTCAGCTGTAGGGATCCTGTGAAAGTCGAAGTCATCCCATCTTATTTTGATTAGAAAAAGTTTTGGCAGTTGAAGCAGCCAGTGCTTTGTCATGTATCAACAGTCTAATGACTAATTGACTAATACCCGTATATACTTTTTCTTCGTTTAGAATATTACTATAAAGAGTCGAACATTACTTGTATACTTGTTAACCCCTTGTGCTAAGCTACGTGCTTGTGATACGAGTGGCTTAACGGCGAGTGCAAGGGGTGCGATTCGAACTGGTACCCACATGCTCGCCAGTCCGACGCCTTAGCCATTAATAGGCTGCAACCACTACATAATTAAATAGTTATTAATAAAAAAAAACATCAACTTGCGAAATCAGATGTATTTTTGTTTTTCTTAGAAACTAGTAAAAATAAAATATTCATTTTCAACTGACAAAATATACCTACTTAGCTAGGAATTTTATTAGGCTAGCTAAATGAACTAGGCTTACAAATACTAGGTATTCACAAAAATAAAGATACAACAGCGACAAACAAAGACAAATGCTAATAAAATGTAATATAATAATTAATTAATTATGCCAAGGTTTTTTAAATTAAAATAATAATTTATTTCCGAAAAAATAATGATGATAATTAAAATTTTCGTTTTTATTGTTACAGGTGAACGCAGCGCACGTCTGCAGAAATTAAAATAAAATGAAAAAGAAGAGAAAACCAATGACGCAGTGAAAATATTTTTTTTTTAAATTAATTAACCGCATTTAGTTACAATAATATTAAAAAAATAACCATCGTGTGAACGGACCTTAGCCAGACAGAGACTGGGATTTAAAAAGTAAAAAAAAGTTGTCTGTACATACAACTTACTCGTATTCATAAACAAACTTTAGGCCATTTTGGAAATCGAAACACAAATAAGTAATCGACGTTTAAAAGGTGATCGCTTTTGTTTAAACATTTTTGGGACTGCCGCCTTTTTATGTTTATTTACCGTTTAAAAGTATTTTCGAAAAACACTGGAGGTATAAACACTCGATTTTTAAACGGACTGATATTCTTGTGAACTTAAAAAAAAGTGATTTTCGCGGGAAAGTGTGTGACGTTTAACTTTATCTGTGGTGGATTCCCGCCATTTGTGATTGTTTTTCTGAAATTCGTGTGAAATCGTGTCAAAGTGGCTGGGGACGAGCATTTGGACATGTTGGGGGGCCCCGAGTGGGGTCAGCGGGAGTCGAGCCCCCCTAGGGATGCTCCCCTGCCGAGCTTCGGCTTCACACAGGAGCAAGTGGCCTGCGTATGCGAGGTAAACTATTGTTTTTATTCTTAATTTTATAAAATAATACTGTTTTAGCCTTTTTTAGGCAATAATATGGCGGCACATGTTGTTTCCTCTGCCTTTTTGGTTTTGAGAATAAGAACACAGGATGATGTCAAATAGCCATACGCATTGTTATCTAAAATACCTAATTTAAAACAAATAAAAAAATATTTAAGTAATATAACTCTGGGACTTTCTTATGGATTCACTAATTCTCCCCGCATTTTGAGTTGGGCAAATTACAAATAATTAATAAGCTCGACTTAAGTCTTTAAACTGGTCAATTAAGAATAATGGGCGAAACGCGGATGTGACATTATGTGAGTATATTCCAATAAACGACGATTCAAACAGGAGCTATACGTTCTGTTTTGAAAATTAAAATTGTTAATTTCCTACTGTTAGGTAAAGGCGTCCCCACTCTTCCACTTGTCTTTGTCTAGTTTGATAAAAACGAATCTTAGTCATACCGCCACGCCATCTGCTTCTGGGTCTGCCTCGCTGCCGCCTACTTTTGAGTAGGTGATCATCGGTGGTAATTTTAGCCCATTCGTTTTGTTTTGCAGTTACGATGTCAAAAATATTTGATAAACAATTCAATAGTTCAGTAATTCTTCGTGTAAGCCATACAGTTCCTATAATGAAGACCTTGCCTCGCTCGCCGCGGTTAGTCCATGGAAAGGTGTTAAGGCATTTTTTAACGAGAACCCTTCTTAGTTGGCACGTCGGCATAAAGCACTTTAAGACGTTCCCGGTCCCGACTGACATACGTTGATCTTTAGCAGTCGATAAATCTTGAGATACAATTCTGGTAACCAGTCTTACTATGGGATACTTAAAAATTATACTAAGTAGGTAACTCTTTTTTTGTTGAGGTCAGCCCTAGCCAAGTTACATTTCTACAAGCGTCAACACTGATCGAATCAAGTAGTGACAAGTCACTTGATGTAGCGAAAAGATCATTTCCATACTTTAAATATCATATACGTCCGATTTCTGCCATCGCTAACGCTTGGAGAAATGTCAGTTGACTAGGGGCAAATAGGCGTTTGCTCCATGTAAAATATAGTTTTCAGCTAAATCCGGTAACACTGACAGCCGACCTCAGCGTTGGAAATTGCTACGTAGAAAAAGAAGAACGCAATAGGTCCCTAGTTCTTACAACTTTTAAGAGTAGTTTTTCTGTACTGCGTCATTTCAGTCGAATGTTATTTACATCCGCTATTTCTGTTTACTCCCCGGGATAACAAACTCCATTTTATTACGCACTCGGACATTAATTTCCGTCGGGAAGTATTTCAAGATTGTTTAGCTTGACATTTATTATTAGTACTCAATTTCATGAATTGTAGTCGGTATTACGCAGAAATAATACGGAACTGTGACAGCCAAGATATTATGCTTTTTGCGTAATATTTTGTCAAAATTTGTTAAGGTTGCTTCCAGTTTTACCGGATTTAGCTGAATACATGGAACGACTGCCTCTTTGACCACTACCCATTTACTACACTACCCATCAAATTTATTTTTAAATCTATACTAATATTATAAAGCTGAAGAGTTTGTTTTTTTGTATGTTTGTTTGTTTGAACGCGCTAATATCAGAAGCTTCTGGTCCGATTTGAAAAATTCTTTCACTGTTAGATACTTAGCCCACTTATTGGGGAAGGCTATAGGCTATAATTTGTCACGATAAACGACGCCCACGTGGATGGCTATATAAGCAGAGGGAGACCGAAAAAGAGATGGATGGATTGTGTGAAAGATGATATGAGAAAGAAAGGAGTGGATGCCGCGATGACGAGTAATAGAGAGGAATGGAAGGAAAATACGCATTGCGCCGACCCCATATGAATGGGATAAGGGCAGGAAGAAGAAGAAGAAGAAACGACGCCCACGCGAGCGGAGCCGCGAGAAACAAAAGCTAGTACCGTATATTCCTTGGTAAAGTTGATTTGTTGAAGAAGAATTGTAGGACTTCGTTAACGTTTGATATTCGAGACTAATATGATTAAATTTTGTTGTTCCAAGTGCATCTGAGTTCAGAAACAGATAATTATGTACAAGCACCATTTTTATACCTCAGCCGGAATAATACGCCATCATCTTCCAGCTCTATAGGGGTCGGCTGTCTTGTATTTTACATGGAGCGACTGCCTATCTGTCCACAACCTATTGCTGGGTAATTCAGTTTTCCTCCTCTTTTTTCTTTTTTTCATGTGCACGAGCTCTTTTTAAGGAACTTTCCAAACGTTTGGTCGACTCCACACGTGACCAGAAGGCTGGCATTTTCTTGGCACAAAGAATTAGTATTGCCATTCAACGTGGCAATGCTGCCAGCCTTCTGGGCACGTTTCCCGACATTGGCAACGATGATGATGAATTTTTTGATGCTTGTTAATAAGCTTTTCTATTTTTTTATTTAGCTTTATTTATTATAGGTAGTTTAGTATAGTTTAATTTATATTATAAGGTTTTTAAACCAAAACCATAAAATATAAATTAAACTATACTAAACTACCTATAATAAATAAAGCTAAATAAAAGTATAGTTTTATTTTTATTTTAATTATAATTAGTATTATGTGTTTAATTATAGTTATATTAAAGTCGAATTTAAATAAATATCATAGTTTTCCTCTATAACATTGGTTGTCAGAAATTTAATGTCATGATTTAACGACTGTCAAAGATCACTGTATAACAATCGGGACAAATGCCTTAACGTACTTTCTGAGAGACGGAGGGGTCTTGGTATGTTTACAAACATAAAAAAGAAAACTAAACGCGGGCTAGTTTTTCCGCAAATCGACGTCTTTTCTTGAGCCTGTTTTGAGAATGCCTGTCAAAACAACTTCTTCACGTCCCAACTTTCGTCGTTCGATGAGTGATATAACTTATTACAAATATCCTGAATCCTGATAACTATGAGGACCCGCTAATCCCGTGTTGTTGATTGCTATCACTTGAAGTATAATAAATTCGGTCAAGTGGCCTGGTGGGACACGTCGACATTAGCTAATACTTGAAGATTAAGCATAAACAATAATTATTTGAAAGAAATAGTAAGTTAGATATTTACTAATTGTTAGATAATAAATAATACCGGCCTATAAACGTCCCACTGCTGGGCACAGGCCTCTTTCCATATAGAGAAGGGATGAGCATTGATCACCACGCTTGCTCATCCAGGTTGGCGATTTTAGATTCCAATATTTTGGAATCCAGGTTTCCTCACGAATTTTTCCTTCACCGTTTGTCAATTATGTCTTAGAATGATAAAGAAAGTACATATAACTTTAAAAAGTCACATTGGTACTTGCCTGGGTTCGAACCTGCAACCATGTGCATGCGAACTACAAGAAGATGACTAGAATATGTACCACTCATAATATCTAGTTATATCTTGGGACAACTTCCAGATGGCCATGCGATCCTAAACTAGGCCGAGCCTAGATACAGAGAGCAGACATACTTAGATAATCTAAATACTTACATACATATTATAGATAAATAACACCCAGACACAGAACAAATGATCGTGCTCATCACACAAAGATTTGTCCTGGGTGAGAATCGAATCCAACGACCTCCGGTTTAGCAATCAGGGTCACTAACCACTAGACCAACAGTCCAGTCAAACTATTCAATGATTAATTATTTTAACTAAACGCAATACAAGACGTACTTGTATAGCCAATATTCATGAGCATACTACTCGTGCCTATATTGAAAAGAAAGATTACTAGAATGGCGTCAAATATAAACAAACTTACTTCATTTGAATACTTTGTATCAACAATGTTAATACAACGAGTACTCCTTACAATGTTTCGTACTCAACTTTGCATTGCAAACATTCCAAGATCTAATAATAAGGTCCGAAAATAGTTAAGTAAGCTTATAAAGTAACAACACACCGCCCAAGTCACCAACAATCACTTCAAAACCAACCTTACTTGTCTCGAAATATGGTTGGTTTAAATGTAAATGTGTCACTACTTGTGAGTTGAACTGTTCGAGTACAAGACCGTATTTCAGCTGCTCCTGCGTTATAATTATAAATGTTTATAAATACTGTCATTTCCGGCGCAATATATTTTGTATATAGTCCGGAGTAAGGAGACGATAGGTACAAGTTTCTTGTTTTTCATGATTTTTAAACTTAAACTTAACATTTAGGTAGTCAATATAGAAAAAAAACCGGACAAGTGCAAGTCGGACTCGCCCACCAAGGTTCCGTTCAGACTATAATTTTTATGATTTAACTAACTTCTGCCCGCGACTTCGTCTGCGTGGACTTCAGAATTGGGTCCAAAAAGGAATGAAAAATGTGAAAGTAATGAAAATTAAAAAAAAGTCAGCGCCGTAATAGTTAGAGAAAAATACCAAAATAATTTAAAAGCTGTCTGCCCACGGCTTAGCTCGTAAACAATTTTCAATTTTCCCTCGGGAACTACTTGAGGAATCGGGATAAAACGTGGCTTATGTTCTTTTACATGTCAAAGGCTACATCCATGCCAAATATCATCCAAATCCGTTCAGTCGTTTTTGCGTGATTGAGTTACAAACATCTAAACATCCAAATATCCACACTTTCACATTTATGATATTAGTAGGGTTATAATGTTTTTAGGCTTTTTCCTGTACTTGTAGTATAAGACCGCATTAGGAAGATATTACTTTCTTAAAGTGCTAGGTGAACGGAAAGTACCCAATAAACACATCAACTACCTGAGAAAAACCACTCCAAAATCTAAAACAATTCAATAACTTTCCCATGTCGAAATGAGTGCCGAAATTTACGTTTTTTGCGGTATAAACGGTCGTTTCTTGTTATGTTTACTTCTAAGTTGTTTTTTTGTCAGTTTCTAGAGATTGTACACTTGAAATTAAAGTTTTAATTTCGACTCGATAACTCCATGCTTTCCCGTGTTCTCGAAGAAAAAAGTTGTGACCGCGGGTAAAGGTTGTAAGGAATAGTAATTTACTTAGGTATACTTACGATTATTTCTGTACACGTTTAGTATTTTCTAAATCTGTTCTCAATGGTCTCAGGCACGTAGCTTTATGTTGAGTTGTTATTCTAAGTAATATTAATAATGGGAGCTTTGTTTTGCTATTTAGGACTGATAAAATAAATGCATAGCCTTGTTTTTGCATTCGGCGTACAGCTGAACCAATTAATTAGAAACTAGCTTCTGCCCGCGACTTCGTCTGCGTGGATCCAAAAAGAAATGGAAAATGGAAAAAAAAAAACATTTCTTTTTGGGCCCAATTCTGAAGTCCACCCAGACGAAGTCGCGGGCAAAAGCTAGTATATTAATAAATTTAAAGCAAACGTCAAACTAAAGTGCTAAATAAAAACAAGTGTTCCCGCTATTTCACTTGACTACATATTTCATATTTATAAATAAACGATAAGACAAGAGGGTCCTTTTTCAACAGGGAGTTTAAATTATGTCACCTCACATATTTCATAATGAATTATGTCAATTGCATGGGAAAAGTTAATAGGACTCGATTACTTAAGTTAAGTTGTTAAGGCGTTCTTCCGTGGGTCGTGGAAGAGAAATGTTGTCTCATTCTACACTAATATTATAAAGAGGAAAGATTAGTATTTTTGTGTGTATGTTTGTAATTAATGCACTCAAAAACTACTGTGCCGATTTCAAAAATTATTTCACCATTTAAAAGCTACATTCACCCTGAGTAACATAAGCTATATTTTTTTACTAAAAATTTGTTACCGCGTGCGGAGTCGCGGGGAACAGCTAGTATAAAAGTTTAGATGTAATAGTTTATTACCTGGATTAACACAGGATACTTTTATCCTGATAAAATCCGGAACGGGAATTACGCGGGACGCAGTTAAGGCTTAAGGCTTTTCAGGACTAGTATTCAGCCCCCCCCTCCTCCTAGTTCCTAGGTAAAGTTGGCCCCATTCCTAGGTAGAGATGTCACATTCACAATTATCAGTCTGAAAATAAATAAATTACTTGATGGCCTGTTGGTCTAGTAATTAGTGTCCCTGAATGCTTGACCGGAGGTCGTAGGTTCGATTCTGATTTTCATCTTTGTATTCCATGTAAATCTTTGTGTGATGAGTATGATCTTTGTTCTCTGTCTGATTGTATTTGATTTTCGACTAGTTTGGGATCAGATATAAATATCTAAATATAAATATCTTGAGACAGCTCACACACGGCCATCTGATCCCAAACTAGGCAGAGCCTCTTCTATGGTAACCAGACAATTGATAACAAACATACTTATATATTTCTAAATACATACTTATTATACATATATTACACCCAGACACAGAACAAATGATCGTGCTCATCACACAAAGATTTGTTCTGGGTGCGAATCGAACCCACGACCTCCGGCTTAGCAGTCAGGGTCACTAACCACTAGACCAACAGGAACAGGAACAGATGGCCGTGAGAAGTCCCATTTTTTTTTATTTTTTTATGTTTATTTAATATTGATCGACACGCTAAGAAGAAGTTTCTTAAACGATTGCTCTAAAGTGCTTTATAAGCTTTTACATTTATAATATTAGGATAATAATGCACCAAAAGCTATCAGCTATATTGTAGGTTAGCCAAAACAAACAGTCAGCCGGTAACCTTGGCGACAGGGTTTCGCTGCCCGGATATCTGGATATCCGGTTTCATAGGGCGTGGCGAAGGGCAAGAGATAGGGGTTGCCAACCAATAGGATACCGCACCGTAATTCAATTTGAGAGAAAGCATATTGGATATGATGGGCAAAGATTAATAGACGAAAAAGATATTGAGTTGGTAATAATAAGTACCTACTCAGTTTTAAGTTGCCGTTAGGACTTCTTCTTTTCACTCTATGGTGTAATGAAAAGACAATATTTTCTTTATACCTATTGAAACAATGTTAAACGGTTCGCCACAGACTGACTTTTATTTGAATAGACAATAATTACATATTTATCGACTCGCGACAACGCCGCCGCCGCGTCAGCTCATGATTAAGGACTCCTATGGAGTCTGAAACTAGTCGGGCGATCCCGAGAATGCGCGTGAGTAAGCCGTTGAATCTTTAAATAATTATGAAATCATGGAAGTTATTATAAAAATTACATAGTTTACATACGTTAACATAGATGTCACTACTAGACTCTACTACTACTACTACTATTTTACATGAAGGTATAGATGACTATTTTATCTTTATTTTGATACAGACTAAAAAAGACTAACAATACCATTCAGGGGCCTTATTCAATAAGTGCTTAACGTGCTGTTATGCGTAGGTTTAAGTGAGGCTTTATCTCTTTCTACTTACTATTTTTTTTTTATAACCTTTTAGGTGTCCCACTGCTGGGCAAAGGTCTTCCCCAACCTGCTCCAGGCCACTCGGTCTTTAGCCGTTTCCCACCAATCCGGCAAAAAGGGAATGATGTCATCTCGCCAGCGTCTTTTTGGCCTTACGACTTACTATATTTTGAAGTAAAATATCTGATAAATGGTCTAAAACGTATTGTAATACGTAATGGTATTCACACACTACGCAGTGACACACAGAACATAAAAAAGATTTGACGACCCGGGATTCTTGAACTAAATTCTACGTCATACCACGTATGTTTTGTTTGGACTTAGAGAAACCCCCCCCCCCCCTTTGAACCTCTCGAAGTGCGTCTTAATATGATATTAAGATTGATAGAATCGCACTAAGTCGAGGTGCAGTTTATCATATTCATAACTAGCATTTTCTCGTGACTCCGCCTGCGTGGGCGTCGGTTACTGAGGCAAATTATAGCCTATAGCCTTCCTTAATAACTGGGCTATCTACCAATGAAAGAATTTTTCAAATCGGAACTGTAGTTCCTGAGATTAGGGCGTTCAAACAAACAAACTCTTCAGCTTTATAATATTAGTATAGATATGGCCAAATGCACGTGAGGGCTGGATCAAATTTGTGTTATTTAGGGACTTATTTTTATCGCTAGTTTGGCTGGCTCAGGCCAGCTTAATCCAGGGATGGGGGTTAATAATAAATATGTTATCAGGTAGCTCAGTTATCACTGAAATGTCATTTCAAATCGGCCTACTGGGGCTACTGGTCCAATCTCTGATATTGGCATGATCAACCAAACAGACAAACTCATAAGCTTTATAATATTACTATAGATAATCACAGGAAACCAAACCTAACCCCCTATTGTCAAAATCCATAAACATTTTATCATTATTTTTTTCATTTCATCAATAAACAGGGTTGTCATGGTATTAGTACAAATTGAATGGGAGTATCCCCTAATGGGGTATCGGTTACAGTAATTTGCGATACGCCCGTCGGTAATGATATACACGAGGGTGGTGATAATTACGCGTTACATCGGATTAGGATGGTTTTCCCCTGTTAGTTGTTATTAAGGTCACTTAAATTTGCACGAGTATATGAGCCTACAGCACTCAGGATATGACGGCCCTTCACTATTTTAATAAGCGCTACAATTGGGTACTTGACTACTAGCGAAATATTGATTTTTATTCAAAAAATAGTCGTAAATATAAGCAAAACTGCGAAAATACATAATAAATTTTATGTACATAAATAAAAAAGTTAGCTATATGACGTTTTTAAAGTTAGTTGATGACGTATGTTATTAAACTGAACCGATCAAATAGCCAATAACACGATTATAAAAACGCTAATATTCATAACCTACAAATATGAGAGGACGAAACATTGTGCGACGACTGCTTTTTGGCAATTAGTGCTAAATTTCTCAAGTCTACAGTATAATCATCAGTCTACAGTATCATCGCATTATTCCGAATGTTGGACGTTCATTTTACTGGCGAAACAAGTGCAAACTAACAGGGACGGCGTGGTGAGACGTGCGCGGCGGAAGCCACGTATTCTCTCTCTCTTATAATTATACTAGCTTCTGGCCGCGACTTCGTCTGCGTGGACTTCAGAATTAGGGTCCAAAAAGAATTGAGAAATATGAAAGTAATGAAAAATGGAATACAATTTTCACCCGTGTAATATTATAGCTTGCACTGTAATAGAGAAAAATACCAAATTTATAAGCTGTCTGCCCACGGCTTAGCTCGTAAACAATTTTCAATTTTCCCATCGGGGACTACTTAAAGAATCGGGATAAAGGTAGACTATGTTATTTTCCATATCAAAGGCTACATGCATGCCAAATTTCATCCAAGTCCGTTCAGCCGTTTTTGCGTGATTGAGTAACAAACATCTAAATATCCAGACTATCACATTTATAACATTAGTAGGAAGTAGGATGGTAGGATAGTAAGATTGTGGTGGCGACATCCACTGCACCCACGGACAGGCTACACATGAAACATATCAAACGCTGACACATGCACTTACGTGGACGTAGTATTCGTGCACCGCGTATGCCGCAGTAGAGCGCCCTTCCTGTTGATTCTGTAAGACCTCGTTCTAAACCTCGAATCTGAACCCGCTGTGAGTTTCTTCTACAAACTCGCATTCTAAAAACTCGGTTGATGCACTAGCACTACTCTTGCGTGTCAGCGAGTTGAACTAGATTAACCGTGAGATTTAGACAGATAAAGTTTGAGATGACGTATGAAGTGGCATTCATTAAGGTAATTCCCTGGTCACTTCGACGCTCGCTTCACACGCGAAATTTTAAACTTATTCGTAGTGAGAATGAATGGCGATGTGAGATGCGAGTTGTTGATTGAATTTTACAGAATCGACATGCTTGTTTGGCCATTGCTAGTATAATTAGACTTTCCCGACTAGTTGCAGGTCGTATTTGTGTTGCTAATTGGAGTAAATACTTTGTAATTATTGTTAAAATGATTTTTTTTGACGAGGTAATGTCACGCAATAGTGAAGTGTTTGCATTGAGGCTTTCTTTGATTATAGCTACTTCTGCCCAGCCCTTTCCCAAGCTCATCAGCACGGGGTCAGCTTCCAGTCATACCAGATCAAGTGGACTAGCATTTTTTATATAGAGCGACTCCATTCTCTCCTTCCATCTGACCTCGAGAACCCATTGTACTGTACTGGGTAACACAATATCCCATAGTAACACTGGTTGTAAGAATTGTAATGAATTAAAAACTTGCTGGTTGCGATTCTTTCTGTTCTCAGTATGTTTACTATGTTTACAAATGATCACCCATCTATGGTATAACCGCCGTGATAGTGGCTTTACCTTTTTATCGTCCGACCGTACAACTGTGTAGAGCCCTTAACCTAGAAGAGATAATAAGCCTATAAGCATTTTTTTTTATTTTTACCAATTCAATTGTTATCAAAAAACACCTAATCACTTACGTACCTACGCACTATTACAACATAACAATTTCTTTTCTAAAATAAAGTCTGAACTATAAAAACTTCATAGTTAATCTACAAAGATTGGCAAGGATCCTGCAATATTGATTTAAACAAAGTATTTGTTTAGGGAACCACCGGATGTGAACGCATGTGTTCAGTCCTTGACAAACATGGGTATTTGTGACCACCCCGCGCACTGACGGGTTGGGAATCAAAATTACACTTTAAAGAACTTACTTGTGAATTTCATTTGGAAATGTTTTAAAATATAAGTCGTCTAAAGGGAGCGTGACCCTGACTACTAAGCCGAAGATCGTGGGTTCGATTCTGAATCTTTGTGTGATGAGCACGATCATTTGTTCTGTGTCTGGGTGTAATTTATCTATAATAAGTATGTATCTATAAATATATAAGTATGTTTATCAACTGTCTGGTTGCCAAAGTACAGGCTCTGCCTAGTCTGGGATTCGACGCCCGTGTGTGGGTTGTCCCAAGATATTATATTATATTATTATAGACATTATTATGTTTCAAATCCCTTATTTCATCCAGGTCCTACAACAAGCGGGTAACATAGAACGCCTAGGCCGGTTCCTCTGGTCATTACCGGCCTGCGAGCGACTCCACGCACACGAGTCAGTTCTCAAGGCCAAAGCCATGGTGGCCTTCCACAGAGGGAACTTCAAGGAGCTGTACCGGCTTCTGGAGTCACATACCTTCAGTCCACATAACCATCCGAAATTGCAGAGCTTGTGGTTGAAAGGTAAGCAAAGAAACAAATGCACCCTATATTTGTCGAAAATAGCACATATACAGGAATAATTTAAAAGAAGTGCGGATATTCAAGGAACATAGGTCGAATCTTAAAATTGAAAATCATCTTTTCATACACACATAAGTCACGTGACCTTGACCTGTCACTTTGTATGAAAAGTTCATTTTCCATTTTATGATTTCGACTATGTTTCTTAGGTAAACTTGATCAGTTTTATGCATCTGATTACCTCGTTAAATATCCGCAAGTATGTTTATTAGATGTCTGGTCACCATAGTACAGGCTCTGCCTAGTTTGGGATCAGATGGCCGTGTCAGAGTTTTCCCAAGATATTATTATAAAGTTTTATTCCTAAAATTGTTTTTTCCATATCCAGCACACTATATGGAAGCAGAAAGACTACGGGGCAGGCCTCTGGGCGCAGTCGGCAAATACAGGGTGCGCCGCAAGTTCCCGCTACCAAGGACCATATGGGATGGAGAGGAAACTTCATATTGTTTTAAAGTAAGATAAAGTTTCGATTTATTATTCGTAATATAAGTTGTAATTTGTAAACTGAAAATACTGAAATCCAAACCGATTGAAGATTTTTTTAAGTAATTCATGATTTTACTCGAATAAGACATAGGTAATATCTAATACATTTATCCTATTTTTATTTGACTTTATCAGTAATTCACAAACTAAAACAAACAACAACAAAACTAAAACTAAAAACTAGCATCAAAAAATTCTTCCATATCGCTTCCGCATTTTTGACTGCACGGATAGCCGAGGGGTATAGGTCACCACGCTGATTACCACTGTGCGCGACGTGCTGCGGGTTCGATTCCCGCATGAGACAAGCATTTGTGTTGTCCACAGATACTTGTTCCAAGTCTGGGTGTTCTTTGTGCATGTGATTTGAATGTTTATGAAACCCCCGCGACACAAGGATTAAATTCCTTAGTGCGGGCGTCGATTTTTTCTAAAAAAAAAAAAAAAGTTTTATTTAAATTATACTTAACAATTATCTCTTTTTCACATTTAAATAAAGAAAAAGAGCTCTATAAAATATCTTTCAAGATACTTAAAAATATGTCAATATTATTTGGGTTTCCTTTGTTTAGGAGAAATCCAGGTCTGTTCTTCGGGACTGGTACCTCCACAACCCATATCCTTCGCCGCGGGAAAAGAGAGAGCTAGCAGAGACCACAGGACTCACCACTGTACAAGTATGTATACAAATCTTGATACCTCGTGTAAGTTTTTTACTTGAGTCTGAGATGTACCGGCACAGAACAAAAGCGTCTGCCACGTTGTCTCTAGATATCCCTTAACCATAAACAATGTTCAGTTTTATAAAACCAACTTAGGTAAATTCTCCGCTCATTAGAATATTTTAATTTTGTCTGCACGTATAGCCGAGTGGTGTAGGTCACCACGCTAATGGCCACTGTGCGCGACGTGTTGCGGGTTCGATCCCCGCATTTGACAAGCAAGTTCCAAGTCTGGGTGTTAGTGCATGTGATTTGAATGTTTGTGAAAGCTGTCAGGGAACCTGATTATTTAACAGAAAGGCCTACGTACCTATTTTACCTAATAATTGTCTAGGTACTTTAATAGGTTTTCTATTTTTCATTCATAAATGAATTTTCGGCTTTAAGCCCAGTCTTGTAACATCCTGTAATTTGTCCAGGATTTATTTATACATAGCTATTTTTGGTAAATGCAGGTTAGCCCATAGCTGCCTAGTGAGTAAGCCTAAGATAATTATGTGTTCTATAGAATTTGGTAGCCACAAGCTGTGCGAAGACCTTGAATAAATAAATAAACTCCTCATCAGGATGAGAAAGCCAATCTGTTATGGTTTTTAACAAATAATGTAGGTACACAATACTAGTGGACCCGTCCGGCTTCGCACGAATAGCGCAGTAAAAGCCTATAATCATATACAAAAACCTTTCACTTGTATCACTTCATATTTTGCCGAAAACTGCATCAAAATCGCTTGCGTAGTTTAAAAGTGGAATCTAAAATCGACAATCCGCAATGAGCAAGCGTGATCAATGCTCGTTCCTTTTCTATATGGGAAGAGGCCAGTGCCCAGCAGTGGGACATTTATAAGCCGGTATTGCTATATGATTATTTTTTACGACCTCCGTGGTCGAGTCGCGTACACACCGGTTTTCAAGGTGTCGCCAGCTCTGAGGTCCCGGGTTCGATCCCCGGACGAGCCAAGGTAGAAAACACTTTTCTACATTGTCTCGGGTCTGGGTGTTTGTCGTACCTTCGTTGTCTCTGATTCCATAACACAAGTGCTTTAGCTACTTACTTTGAATTCGGAGCAATGTATGTGATGTTGTCCACATTTATTTATTGCTACGTCCGTAGAATAAGTCTCAACCATGCACCTACTGAGTCGGTCTCTTGCGGTCGTCAGCAACCCGACACCCACTTCCTCAAACTTAACGCTATCAAGTTACGATCACAATTAATAATTATAGACCTACTTCATATGATTATATTAACGTTATTTTCTGAAAAACATTGCTGTACAGTTATTTATTTTACGACTGGATGGGTAACTAGAATTTAGAAATTAAAATTAAATACTTGAAGCGGCCGTAGCCTTAATGGCTAGGGCATCGGACTTGCCATCGTGTGGTCGCGGCTTCGAATCCCACTCATAGCAATACCGACGTGAACCCACTCGTAACACAAGCAATTAGCATTGCACGAGGGGTTAACAAGAATATTGCTAATATGCGTACCCATATTGATAGTAAGCTTTAAAAAAAAAAGTAAAATAAATCTCTTAAACTTTTAGGGACGCAAGATTTGTAAGTTACAAAAATAAAATATTGATAACTGTTACTTTGGAGACGTCCGCAGGTAAACAAAGAGGCAATAAGTATTTATACAGGGTTATTTTTTATGGAGTGCGTATATTCTACGAGGTAATCAGGTGCATAAAACTGAACAACTTTCCCCAAGGCACATAGGTTGAATTTTTGATTTTGATTTGAAAGTAAGAGGTCACGTGACTTATGTTTGTATGAAAAGTTGATTGTTACTGCGTTAGCCTATAAAATTTGATTGTAGCCGGGTCAGCTAGTTACTATTTCAATAAAATTGTCATTCTCTTTATATACTCTTAACATGTAACCTCTTAAAAAAAATAACTAGCTGAATATATTTGCAGGTTTCAAATTGGTTCAAAAATAGGAGACAACGTGATCGGCAAGCTGAACACAAGGATAGGTAAGTCAACACTTTTTAATATACTTTTCTTCGAAGAAGAGAGAATAATATTTTGATCACAACACAAATGACTCGAAAAAGTACAGCCACCCTAGCCAAGTGACATTTCTACAAGCGTTAACAATGATCGAATCGCTCAAATGTATGGAAGTGACAAGTCTAAGTCACGTGACTTATCGAAATGAAATGTCACACCCATACATTTTATGTCATTATAATAGCGATTTCGTTCGTCGTTTAGTCTTGTAGAAATGTTACTTGGCTATGGGGGTGGGAATAAACGGAATCCATGGCTCTTAAGATACATTGGAAATTAAAGATCCAAAATTTTGCATCGAGTGCTTTTTACCTCTGCCTCTGTCTGGGTCTCTTTCTTTTTTCTAATTTAATATAAAAATATTGACGAGCAGATTCTTTATTATTCGATCGGCACCCGTAGTAAATTTCGGTACCATTGTTTTAGTATCAAAAGTGGCAGTCACCTAATGGATAGGACATCGGACTTGCGATCAAGTGGTTGCGGGTTCGAATCCCACCCATTATACTAACGACGTAAACGCACTCGTTAACAAGAATGCTAGTAATGTGTGACCCACATTGCCACGCATTTTTTTTTAAATTATTAAAAGGAACATTTTCTTTCATTTAGCTCGGTCGGGTCTTGCTATACATTTTGCTAGTCTTTATTTCCACGATTGTATAGGTAAATGTTTTTGTCGTAATCATCATTTACTCTTCGGCCGCTTTATCTTGGCGAGTTTAAAAAGCGATACAATATATTGTCGTATCTTTCTCACCCACCGTATATGCGTACTTGCATCTCACGGAAACTGTCTTGTACCTTTCGTACTCGCCAAGATTCGTCGGCCATATTGATAATTTGGAACTCTGTTCACCCATCCAGGAATAAAGGCAAAATACACAATAATGCTAGCTTTCAATAAATTGTTATTAAAATAACCGCTGTGTATCAAATGACTTATATCGTCGACACATCACAATATTATGTTACAACATTCACTTGTATATAGGTTTGGGTGTTTGTAGGTTAACTTTTTGCATACTTAGACGTATACAAAGTATGAGTAATGTGTAATTAGAACATGCGATCAGAAACACGTTTTTATAAATAAACTAGCTTTTGCTCGCGACTTCGTCCGCGTGGAGTAATGACTTCCGTCAGAATTTGGGGTTTTCACTTAGTTATCGCTTGTTCCATGGTCTATCGATTACATGTGTAAACAAACATTAAAAAAATCAACCTACATACAAAGTTTTAAGTGAATCCATTGAGAAATAAACATTTTCAATTTACCACCCTTTCTCCCCTTTGGGGTGGGAATTTCCAAAAATCCTCTCTAAGTGCTAGTCTACTCCTCCCAACAAACACACATGCCAAATTTCAGCTCTTTACGATCAGTAGTTTCGGCTGTGCGTTGTCTGTCAGTCAGTCAGTCAGTCAGTAACGGAAGAGTTTTATATATATAGATAGATTGTACTTGAAAATATCGGTCTACTGCGTAGCTTGTTAGGTTTAAAAACAGGGGTCTCATTCGCTAAGTCGCAAGCATTGAACCTGCTGTTGCGTTGAGGGTTAAGACAGGCGTTATATCTTTCGACTTACTATGCTTTTAAATAAAAAATCTGTTATATGGTCTAAAACGTATACATACTAACACTATCCGGTCACTCTCAAAACACAAAAATGATTGGCCACCCGGGGTAGTTTGACTGCACGGATAGCTGAGTGGTATAGGTCGCCACGCTAATTACCACTGTGCGCGACGTGCTGCGGGTTCGATTCCCGCTTGTTCCAGGTCTGGGTGTTCTTTGTGCATGTGATTTGAATGTTTTAGAAACCCCCGCGACACAAGGATTAAATTCATTAGCGCGGGCGTCGTTTTTTTTTAAAGAAAAATAAAAAAAAGTTTAACTATATATAATCTTCGTTTTTACAAACAATTTTTCGACACACTCTTGACCATATTTCGGGCGGTCGGTATCCCGGGATTCGGGGCGCCAGTGGCCCGAAACAGATGCGACTTGATCAAGATGAGATAAGAAAAGATTTTACACGCCGATAACTTTGTTAAAATTATCTATGAACTTAACTATGTTCTAATAGGATCTTCGCCATGTGTCTGTTTAATATAATCGAAAGGTTAAATTCCTGCGAAAAAATGTTATCTTAAGAGTAGAAAAATAATCATTTTTGGCAGTTTATTCCTCTTCAATGCTTGCTTTTTAATGAGAATGGTTTTGAATATTTTAAACCAAGATAAAAACTTTAAATTTTACAAACGCACACATTTTTTTTATATAAGTAGGTAAGATTACCTGCAATGCACATTACTAGTAATCTCGTTAACCCCTCGTGCTAAGCTAAAATGCCTGTGTTACGAGTGGGTTCACGTCGGTTGTGTAATGGGTAGGATTCGAACCCGTAACCACATGCTCGCAAATCCGACGCCCTAGACATTAGGCTACCGCCGCTTCAAATTAAAATTGAATTAAATTAATCAGTCTTCTTCTCCTTCTTCCTGCCCTTATCCCATTCATATGGGGTCGGCGCAATGCTTATTTTCCTTCCATTCCTCTCTATTACTCGTCATCGCGGCATCCACTCCTTTCTTTCTCATATTATCTTTCAAACAATCCATCTATCTCTTTTTCGGTCTCCCTCTGCTTATATACCCATCCACATTTAATAAACTTAATCAGTGTACGAGCAAAAGTAGCTCTCTAATGACCGCATACAGAAACGTTACTCAGTATGAAGCCGTTAAGACTCATCCTATCTCAGTTTCATTAACATGTAAAGTAGCGACAGATAGACTATTAAGAACAACTTAAAGGTAATTTGCGTTTCAGTATTCAAGGTTATTTCAAGTTCAACCTAATATTTCGCTAATCTGTATCTAAACTGCACAGCGTGTTGATTCTGTAAGACCTCGTTCTAAACTTCGAATCTGAATCCGCTGTGAGTTTCTCGATTGGCATTCTAAAAACTCGGTTGATGCACTAGCGCTGCCCTTGCGAGCTTGCAGCGAGTTGAACTAAATTAACCGTGAGATTTAGACAGATTCAGTATGAGATGACGTATGAAGTGGCATTCGGTAAGGCGTTACACGGCATCAGAATATAAATGATTCTTCGACTAATTGACATAATAGAAAAAAATGAAAATGGCCCCGATCATTATTTATCTTGTATTATTTATCGTGTATTGTCGAGTGGCGTACACACCGGTTTTGAGAGTGTCGCTAGCTCTGAGGTCCCGGGTTCGATCCCCGGAAGGGTCAATGTAGAAAAAAACACTTTTCTATATTGTCTCGGGTCTGGATGTTTGTGGTACCTTCGTTGTCTCTGATTCCATAACACAAATGCTTTAGCTACTTACTTTGGATTCGGAGCAATGTATTTGATGTTTTCCATATTTATTTATTTATAACTTATATGATGATTTTAGTTCAATCAAAAACCCTTCAGTTTTATAATATTACAGATATATTTATTTAAGATTCCAAACTTTGTTTTGAAAAGAATAAGGTTAAGGAGTTTTTTGACAGTTCTTTTTCATACGAATGACGTATTTACGCCCAAATAGTGATTCAAAAATCGTGCTTGATAAAAAATACTTTTTTTTATGTTCTGCTTAGAACTTTGGTCCATCAAATGCTGGACCTAACTACTAGAGTTAACGTACCATCACCTATCTTCGTCTATCTTACCAAATTATGCTCACAAACCAAACAATACATTGGAACAACAAAGAGGGGAGTACATCAGTACACGTTTGCCTATCCATTTGGCTGGCTTCGAACGAAACCTGATATCCTACAGTACAACCCTGGAAATATACAACACAAGCTAAATTATATCTTATCTGTACGTTTTTAAGGTTAGAAATCAAATGCAGCGCCAAATATAGTACAGCCAACGGTTACTTTATATAATTTCAAATTTAGAATATCGTGGTTTGAATATTCGAATTTTTGCGTTCGATTTGTAGTCGTTAAAATTATCGGAGTATTCTGCTGATGAGTGTTTTTGATTGTTATTTGTTTTAAGATTCAATTTATTTTATTAAAGATAGGTTAGTTTCTTTACGACTTTTAAATTGCTGTGTTCTTCCGTTTGAACTCGTTTTGGCATGAATAAAAAATATTAGTTATACGGCTTGCAGAATTTAATACGCACAATACTAAGATTTTACTCCTAAAACGTAACAAACTAATAAAATTGATAAGTATGCTAACTATGAGAAAGATTTAAGATGAGGCTCTATTGTATAGTCTTTTGGAAATACTAATACTTACCAAGATACGTAAGTATAATTTTATTAGAAGAAAATTTGATAATGGCAACCTGGTGATGGTTTCAGCAATTTCTGCCAGTGTCGTGTTATGGTCACACATGGGTACAATTACATATTAACTAATCCTACTTCCTACTAATATTATAAATGTGTAAGTGTGGATGTTTGGATGTTTGTTACTCAATCACGCAAGCTATAACACAGATGAAAATTTTATTCCATTTTTCATTACTTTCACATTTTTCATTTCTTTTTGACCCAATTCTGAAGTCCACGCAGACGAAGTCGCGGGCAGAAGCTAGTACATATAAATTTGTTAATGCTTGAGTGAAACAGTCAAATGGAAGAATATTTTTTTATATTATACATATACAATTAAAACTATTGTATTAGAATACTTAACCCCAGGATAAAGTGCAAGTTGCTCAGGAGCCCAGCTTTTGGGATAAGAAGATTTCTCTTTTTTCGTTTTCCTTCGGTGCACATATAAAAATTACTATGACGGCCCTATTGGTGTAGTGGTTAGTGACCCTGACTGCTAAGCCGGAGGTCGTGGGTTCAAGAATTTCAACTGTTTTGAAGGACTGAACTTATTCAATCTATAAGCAGCTCATAACTGTCATATTATATACTCAATACATATCCTCAGGGATTTTCTCCGGGTTGGGGAACGACTTAAGCACTCTCTTGGGGTATTTTAGGGTCCCGAAGTGTGAATAACGGTCCCCTATGATATGACCATCTGAGACATCAGGTTATGGCCATTTCAGACATCAGACACTTCAAAATTGAGTTAAAGTAATAGTGCAATGTATTTTAACGGGTTTAGAGGAATTACGGGTCTTAAATTTTAGGTTATTTGACTCCATGAATTAACTGTTGTAGTCTTCTCTCTGATATACATTACAAAACATGGGTTACGGTATTGTTATTACCTATGTAATTTTTGGGTTTTATATATACAACTTGGGTTTGTGTAGTATCACTGTCGTATGACATAATTTTTAATCATGTTGTGTTCGCATTTAGATTTAATCCCAGCCCAGCGTTACAGATTGTATCCAGTTTTGAGAACCAAATTAAAAATAAATGTATACATATGGTTTTCAAAGATCTAGCCAAACGCCTTGTTGACACTTCGCGTGACCCAAGGGCTGGCTTTTACCTTGGACAAAGAATAAGCATTGCCATACAACGTGGCAATGCAGCCAGCCTAGTGGGCACACTCCCGGTCGACAGCGATGCGGATGAATACTTTGACGCCATTTTTTAGTTTTTAGATTTTAATTAGTTATGTTTGTCTATTTTTTTTCTTCGTGTGTATATATAAGATTCATTATTTTAGTTTTTATTAAGATTGTAAATATCTACTTGGCTGTTCTATAATAAATATTGTCTCATAGCTAAGTGGTGTAAGAACATCACAAAATACCACTACGACGTCCTGTGCCTATCTTGATGAGAAAGAATATTTGTATCATCCATGAAAGTTTCTCCAAAGCTGGGCTGGTGGACCTATCATTCCTATGTTTGTGAAACCCTAATGACACAGGTTACAACTTTGATTATTGCATCAATCAGCAAATCATTATCAGGGGTTGCTCTATTCTACTCGTCATCAAAGGGTTAACTCAGTTCTTGCTCATAGTATCCTTAACAAAATCCATACATCTCTTTCTCGGAATACCTCTGCATGTATACAATTAAATAATTTTTATTTCCTAAGAGGAAAGGCGGATGGAGAGACATTTAACAAGTATACATGTGTAGGTATGTGATAAGGACAACTGTATATCCGTCTAAATATCCTACGTGAAATCGACGTTTGGCTCTGGAAAACTTACCCCTCCAGTTTTGGATCAATTTAAGTTTCATATACTGAATGAGAAGACTATAAACTATGATAAATAGTATACTTACTATATCTTTAGTTTTTTGTTAATAGTTACCAAATTTATAAAATACGTCTCTGAAAAGTGCGATCGAAATTAGCATTTTTGCAAGGTTGTTCTTTTAAATATTATTTATGGATAGAAGGAAAATATAAGGGCATACAACTAGTGTCATAGCTCTAAAGTTCTTAACCCATAGAGAAAACAGTCGAGAGCGTTTGTTATTTATTTATTGCACTATGTAGTTTACAGTATACACATTACATAATAATATTATAAACTTTAACATACATAAACCCTGTAAGGGCGTTTCAAGGTAACTTAATATTTAGGTTTCTTAAATTCTAAAAATGTATCTTCCATAAATTCCTTGTATGGAAATAAGTAGGTACGTGCGTTTCTTCTTAATACAGACTATATTAGTACAATCTATTTACGACTTCATCAACGCCATATTTTACACTTAAAACACTCCCTAATGAATGAAACTCAAACATCACTTTCTGACTTTGCCCAGCTGTGGGACGCTATCTATATTGGATACCATCCAATGACGTATCGTGTTGTAGAGCGAGACGGCTCTATATGTAGGAAAGAGACGGACATATGTAACCTGACACCGACACATCTGCGGTCTAAAAGCGAACAGGGACGGACTTGGGTTATTGTTATAAGCTTTTTACTTTTAAATCGTGATAAGGAAATCAATCAGCTGTTTGTAGGTACCAATTGTACCCCAATTTGTTGATTGATATATGAAATAGCTTAATTGAATTTTGTTTGAAAGCTGCAGCGAAACAAACGTTATTTTTGGCCAAACACATGGAAGTACTTGATTTCAACAATTAATACTGTTATTTGAAGATGTATGAGACAAGTCTAAAATGGTCGTTACCTTTCGTTTAAGTATACAGCGGAAGTATTTAATTAATTGCCTCGTTTGTTTCAAAGAGGAATAAACTGATCACAAAGCATAGGAAAAGAGTAAAATGTGTAAGGTTATAGCTGAAGGTAGAAATAAAAAACGTATTTTACGTTTAGACCATTTAGTAAAAACGTAAAACAAATCCTAACTTCGTTAATATACAATCGTTAACATTATGTTACGCAATCACGCCTAAACTACTGAACAGATTTAAATTAAATTTAGTACAGAGATAGTCTAGAGCCTCAGAAAGGATATAGGCTTCTTTTTGCCGCGATACCCATCACCTACTCGGGCGGAGTCGCAGGCTGCAGCTAGTATGTGTTATCTGTGCATATAATTATCAATTCTCGTTCCTTCTCTGTAAATAGGGCTAAGGCCTACTTTCAGTCAATTGCAAAACGGATTAGTCTAGACTTGTATTAAGACAAAATGATTGGTTTAGCCGGTTTGTCTCGTCCTGTTATATTGACACTATGTAAGTCTATAAGGAATGGAGTGTATAAATTTTTTTCGTCTTATTTGTAACATAAAATACTGCTTACGATATGCTCTTGTGAGCGTGGACCAGAATATTGTTAAAAATATAAAAAAAAAAACATTTTAACTTTTATTTGTCGCAACTTTCATATTGTACGCAAGTTCAAATATATATATTATTAAACATTGTACAATTCTGTTCTAAAGTATCACAAAACAGTAGTGAAACCTAAAAACACACAATTAAAAGTAAAGATAGACAAGACAACAAAAAAACTACAAAAGTATTATATTACCAAACAAAATAAGCAGTTTTTCGAAGTTTCAAACAAAAAGGACTAATACCCTAAATCCTGTTCGTATTTAATCAAGTGGAAGCTTTCGGCTGAATGGATAAGCGTCCTGGATCTTTGCCGACTTAAAAAAAAACAATCTTTATAATCTGTGGCGAGTACAAAGGGTTTTTGTCTTGGCGCGAACTTTTGTAGTCAGTGTAGAGACTTTTTGTTTTTAAATTATACTTTCGAGCTAAAATAACTGAAGTATTTTAAAAACACGGGTTGAACTCGCAATTGTAGAGCTTTTTACAAATTACTTAAATTATTATTCGTTATTTATCATATTGTTCGTTAGTTAAAAAAGCCAGGTTGGAGGGAAAAATGTTGTTTGTTGTTTTTGTAAAATCGATGTTGAAGAGATACTTGCTACTGATTTGTTATTTGTTTAAAATTGTGGAATTTATAACTATATATTATCTACTGATAGCATAAACGGGCTGCAAAGGAAATATGTGGTTATGTTTAAAATACTGCCTCTGCCAATAGAACTAAAAAAACTTCCTACAAGAAAATTTTCTACAAAAGTATATTACAAAAAAATGTCGGAGTAAGCTGTATTTTTTTGGAAATTTATTGACTATGGTAGAAATTCTGAAACCTTACAAGGTAAGGTTATAGTATGGGTTGGACAGAATTACTATTAAAAATAGTTGGTAGATAATTAAATTTTATGGGGAAGAGCAGTATTACAATTTTAATATAAACTACACATCTCCATACAACCCTGTATAAAAAGTGAACCATACATTTTAATGACTATTCAAATTCACTTTCCTGAATTCAAAATATCCTGTCTTAACACTATTTTGTCTTGAACGAGTACTTATGCGACCTTTATTAGACACAGTTCGGCTGCCAAGCGATCGATTCCGGGTTCTATTCCCGTTCCGTACCATATGGACACGTGTCAGTTGAGACTTGTCACGTTTATGTGTTCTTATTTGTAAAGAGAACTGTTTTATTTCAAAATGGCTTGAGTCTTTACAGATATATTTTTTCTGGTTTAGGAAACTTTGTAGGACTTTTTTTTGTTCTTTGCGTCACGGGAATAATATGACATAATTATGCAGCACGTATAATGACGTTAGATCTGAAAATGTATTATTTTGTACCTCATTGAATTATTGAAATAAAAAAACTAATTATTTTGTTATCTATTACAAATGAAATAACATATTATTATGTATCAACCTACGATATTGTTTAAGAGGAACTTATGGAGTTTCTTGCCGGTTCTTTGCCACAGGATTAACCTTTTTTGAAACCGCGCTCCTTGAGTCATATGATTAGTATTGTCTTCGGTTTTCTTTCATAAGAATAAAACAGTGCTACTAAAAACAGACAGATAAAATGACTGGCTTCGTTCTAATCAAAGTTCATACACCGATACTATCTATGACTAAAGAGATCTTTAATAAAACTCATTAAGTTATCAGTCAATCATGAAACGTCTGGAATTAAATCAAAATAAACCGAGATAGATTCCGTTTTAAAAGTAGTTTTATTTCAATAAATAAATCAAAAATAAAATATATCTTCAAAAACATTCATCTAGCAGAAGTTCGAACAAAACAAAATATATTTCTCCCATATCATGTTACCTAGTTCGAGGGCTGGCTCATGGTTGTCACCCCCAATATGTACCGATGTGCTTCCCCCTCATTGGATCTGACTACCTATAATAATACCAAGAATTACGGACGATGTTGGACTTTTTTGGTCCAAAACTGAGTGCGTCTATTTTGGATGTTTATGAAACCTTCTTTTTTATTTTTTCTGGAGATGTAGATTAATTAAAAAATATAATTTTATTAGTTTATTTATTAGGGGTGAGTAATATTCTACTTGGGTTTTAAATAGATTTTTTTAAGTAAAAATAAAGTATTTTTATATTCAGAGCTGTAGGATATAAATAATTCCACTTTTAGGTTTAATCAACATCAAGTAATTTCCGCTAAGATTAATAATTCTTGTATCGTTAATTTTCAAACATCCGAATACTGAAATGCAAATTAACTTTGAGACGTTCTTAAATGTGTATCTGTCGCTACTTCACATGTTGGTGTGACAGAGACAGCATCAGTCAAACTGATTGACGTTTCAATATTTGGACTTCAGACACCCATACATAAATAAGTATTTGTGGATCACATGCGCGAGAACGTCTTTCCAAGCAGGTCACACAGTTGTTGTTGGTGATATAATCTTATATCTTTGATAACTCAGTTCTTCGCTAAACTGCAAAAAAAGATTACTTAGTATGGACTTAAATTCATCGAGGTAATCAGGTGCATAAAAGTGAACAAATTTACCCAAGTAACAAAGGTCGAAATCATAAAATTGAAAATCATCTTTTCATACAAACATAAGTCACGTCGTGACCTGTCACTTTGTAAAAAAAGTGTTTGAAAAGTTCATTTTCCATTTTAAGATTTGGACCTATGTTCCTTGGGGAAAGTTGTTCAGTTTTATGCACCTGATTACCTCGTTGAATATACTTACGCATTCCTTTTAAATTAATCCTGTATTATATAGTAATATATTATTGAGGAGCTCATGGCTAAGTAAAATAAATAAGTTTACGCCGTACGGTTTGACCCGATAATAAAGGTTAAGCCGCGCTCACTGCGGTTGGACGGTGTATTGGTGACCATTTTAAACTTACCGAAACCCCTCCGTGCCTCGGAAAGCACGTTAGCCGTTGGTCTCGAATGTCATACGTAGATCTTTGTAAGTTTTTAAGTCATTAGAATTCTGACACGCAGTTCTACTATGGGGTACTGTTACCCAGTAACATGGGTTGTGGTTGTGGAGGTCAGATAGGTGTCGCTCCTTGTAAAATACGGTATTATACCATCACATATGATTACTAGCAGACTAATATCTATACTAATATTATAAAGCTGAAGAGTTTCTTTGTTTGGTTGAAAGCGATATTCTCAGGAACTATTGATACGATTTGAAAATTTCTTCCTGTGTTAGACAGCCCATTTATCGAGGAAGGTTATACGTACTTTTCGCCACGATAACCGACGCCCACGCGGTCGGTACCGCGACCAAAACCTAGTTTAAAAATATTTCTTCCTTTCACCATCCATACAGACTTATCTCTAATATCTTTTTTTTCTGATTCCAGTGGCGGACCTGGCGACAAGCAGCTGGACTCGTCCACGGACGACGACAGCGACGCGCCCGCGCACGCGCCGCAGCCTCACGCGCTCGCCGCGCATGCGCCGCAGCCGCTGTACCCGCTGTACGAGCACCCGCTCGCACATCTGCAGTACCACCACACGTGACCCCGCTAGTAACTGTATGAAACACTCGCTCAACTATGACCCCATTTAGAATTGAAGACTTATGACCCCCTAGGTACCTGTCGAGTCGCTGAATTTTACCGCCACTTGTATGGCATCAAGTTATAATAGTAGCTCCTGTATACAAGTGTCATTTTTACTGATAGAAATCGCTATGATCACATTAAATGTATGGAAATGACATTTTATTTCGATATATCACGTTATTTTGACTTGTCACTGTCATACATTTGAGTGTTATAAATATCACTTGTTTAAGGGCTGGAGATTTTTTGGACCTAGTTAAAAATCCGCCAGAGTCGCTAGTGTCGCATAAGGTCATTTTCCACCAATGGGAGACAAGCTACTGGGCTGCGATTGGTCGAGATTGACAGCTTACGTGACATTAGCGACCCTGGCGGATTTTCGACTCGCGGTAGCCCCCATTAGGGGTCACACAGTCAACTTAGTCCCATAGTTATACTAATCAAGCAGTCATTCAGCTGAATGTTGACCCTTAGTTGTACTAAATTTGCCTTATTTAGCCTGTGAACTCTTCATGAGGCTCACGGCCTGTAATGGTATATTTTTACTCCTAGCTATATTAAATCTGCCTATCGACTGCGCTTAAAAACCAAGCCCAAACCTAATAATTAAAAAAAAAAAAACAAAATATTTTTGACCCCTCCTTCTCCTAAAAATGTCTGTGGACCCCATTTAGGTCTCAATTGGTCATAATTGACCCCCACTAGTGTTTCTTCCTGTAATATTATCTGCTGATTTCTACCCTTATTTGTAAATAAATAAAAAGAGAATATACGTATTAAGTTAAGTATCACGTTCTAGACATACAAATAAACGTAAACTTATTATTTTAAAACACAATTGGAATGCGGACTAGATATGAAAAGTAAACATCTATTGAATCCGTAAGTTATATTAAAAAAAACATTATATATACCTACGCAGTGTATCTTTTTCAGTACAATTAAAATTTGACAAAGATAAGGCCCGTAAAAGTTCAGGAGTGAGGGTTTGTGACGTCATAAGTAGGCGAAAATAGTAGCCACAAGTGACGTGACGAGCCCCCACTCCGCAACTTAAATTCGCTGTATCTTTGTAGATATATGTTATTTCCAAAAAGAAAGAAATACGTCTCTAACATTTTTTTAGTATCTTAAAACCCTACATTGAAATTCCCCATGCCTATTGGATTATTAAAATTTTGCCCAAAACAGATTGTATTTCGTCTTTTCATAAGTCATGACTAACTTGAGACACGAAACTTTAATGATTATTGTTGAGCGCAAATTACATTAAAATTTAAAAACTCATATTCGTTCATAATAATATAATAGAACTCTACTTCGACTTTTAGCTCAAGCTCTATACCAAATTTCATCAAATTCATTCAATCCTTTAACTATGAATATATAACATATTTAAACATGTACATCTTAAGCAGTCTCCTCCTCTATAACCTCCAAAAGATTTAAATGATAAATGCATAAAAAGTTGCAATTTTATTTCGATTGACCAACTACATCACTACTTATAAATTATAAAAAGTCTCTACCGCGTCTGTCTGTCTGTTCGCGATAAACTCAAAAGCATTGGATGGAATAACTACTGCACCGATTTTTATGCTGTGTTCACCAATGGAGCGGTTCTCGAGGAAGGTATTATCAAGTTTTTTTATACATTGACTAACCGACTTCTGCGCGGGCGAAACCGCGGACAATCATCTAGTCATCAAATTTCATAAATTCAAATGATGCAATGACGCAGCTTAAACTAAATGAGGTAGGACTTATTCAAAACCTATAAATAACCGATCGCTCATAATTGCTTGTTCAATCCTAATTATAATAACGATATACATACTAAATTATTATAATCATACAATTAAAAAACAAAACGATGTGAACAAAGCACAAATTAAAAATTTATAATAAAACAACTCAATATTATATACAACTAGCAGCTACCCGCGGCTTTTCTCGTGTAATTTTCCAATCACTTATTGATATAAAAAGTTTTATGTATTAATATGGTTAAAAGCTATCTGTGAGGCATCTTTTGTACAAATTCATTTAGTAGATTCCGTGTGTCATCATAATTCAACTATTTAATAAAAGTAGTATATTATTATTATACAGGATTATTTTAAAAGAAGTGCGTATATTCTACGAGGTAATCAGGCGCATAAAACTGAATCACTTTCCCCAAGGAACATGGGTCGAAATAATAAAATTAAAAATTCAGTTTTCATACAAACATAAGTCACGTGACTTGTCACTTTATATGAAAAGTTCATTTTCCATTTTAAGATTTCGACCTGTTTCTTGGGAAAAGTTGTTCAGTTTGATGTACCTGATTTCCTTCTTGTATGGAATAAACGCATTCCTCTTAAAATAATCCTTTCTCATTTAACGCTATTTCCTGTACTGGAAACTGAATCAAAATATGTTTCGTGGTTTATAGACCAGGGCCGATAATTTTTAAAACCAAAAAAAATAATAGTAGGATGAAACTAATTAGAAAAGGAAGGGAATATGATAAAAATTAAAGAAAAAATAAATTACGGTCGATCCGAGTTCGGGAAGGGGGGGAGGGGGGGGGTTTTAAGGGTAAAAAATGGTTTATCTTGATTTCCAGCAAAACTACTAGTCCTATGGAAAAAAGTCAAATGGCAAAGTTGTAGGTAATAAAAAGATCTACAACTTTTGTATTTACACTTTTTTCACATAACCTCAAAATGTATGTGAAAAATCCAAAAAACCAAGTTTTTGGTTTTTTATTTTTATCTTTTTCAAAAATATTTTTTTTTTTCACGAAATTTGGTGAAAACTTACCTTTTTATGTCCCAAATACGCTGTAATTTATTTGATTTAAAATATTTATTTTTTCACCTTATTTTGAATTAATATAAAAAAAACACCCTAATTTTCAATCGAAAATTCACCCGTCAAAATATCAGCTTTTTTCAAAAAGTATGGGGGTTTTTTGTTCGTTGAAATCTTTACTTTCTGATGGTGTAAAAAAAATATACGTTACTATAGTAAATGTTCTCAGAAAATGCATAATCACTATGTACAATTTCATCAAAAAAATGTCATTGCTTCAATTTTTTCCAGTCCGCATTGGTTCTTCATCCAGAATTTCATCTGAATCATTTTGTGAGATTTTTTATGACATGAATGTAATTCGAATTTAATAAATAAACTTTAAACTGAAAAAAAAATTAAGCAATGTCATTTTTTTGATGAAATTGTACATAGTGATTATGCATTTTCTGAGAACATTTACTATAGTAATGTATATTTTTTTTACACCATCAGAAAGTAGAGATTTCAACGAACAAAAAACCTCCATACTTTTTGAAAAAAGCTGATATTTTGACGGGTGAATTTTCGATTGAAAATTAGGGTGTTTTTTTTTATATTAATTCAAAATAAGGTGAAAAAATAAATATTTTTAATCAAATAAATTACAGCGTATTTGGGACATAAAAAGGTAAGTTTTCACCAAATTTCGTGAAAAAAAAAATATTTTTTGAAACAGATAAAAATAAAAAACCAAAAACTTGGTTTTTTGGATTTTTCACATACATTTTGAGGTTATGTGAAAAAAGTGTTAATACAAAAGTTGTAAGTAGATCTTTTTATTACCTACAACTTTGCCATTTGACTTTTTTCCATAGGACTTGTAGTTTTGCTGGAAATCAAGATAAACCATTTTTTACCCTTAAAACCCCCCCCCTCCCCCCCTTCCCGAACTCGGATCGACCGTAATTTATTTTTTCTTTAATTTTTATCATATTCCCTTCCTTTTCTAATTGGTTTCATCCTACTGTAATTTTTTTTCACTTTTTACAAATTTTGAAGGCTTCGGCCCTGGTCTATTAGGAGTCTGTGGACAAAAAGACACAAAAAACTAAAGTTCGTGTATATTTAAAATTGTAAGATAAGGATCTGACTCCAACATAAACTTGCATAAAATTATGAATTTTTTAACAATATTTTACTTTTCCTAATAAATGTATTGATTTAATCTAAACAATTTGTTTAGTATTAACATTTTTTATGATTTTAAATCATGTTTTAACCTTTAAATCGGGTTTGACAACATAATCTTGCTACTGGCGTCTCCATTTTACCCAATTAACAAAGGTTAATAGAAACAGATAATGTTTAGTGATAATTTTTATGAATAGATGAAGCTTGATAGGCGGTTTTTTATATGTTTTAATGCTGATTTTCACACGGTCTTTAAGACTTAAAGTTTCAACTGATTATAAAAATTGATAGGCAGAAACTTAATACTAGATACCTAACGAATTAGCCTGTGAAAAGCTAATAATAATTTATACCCAGCAACTAATAGTTAAATATGCTATACTGGTTTATTTTTTATGGAGTGCGTATATTCAACGAGGTAATCAGGTGTATGAAACTGAACAATTTTTCACAAGGAACATAGGTCGAAATCTTAAAATTAAAAATCATATTTTCATACCTACAAACATCAGTCACGTACGACCTGTCACTTTGTATGAATAACTCATTTTCAATTTTAAGATTTCGACCTATGTATGAATTGAATATCTATGAATTCCGGTAAACACCTTTTGTTTGTCTATCAAAGGATCAAATAAGTCGGAGAATTGATTATTCATTAGTTAGTATATTTAACAATTGTTTGAGTTAACTCTGAATCAAGAAACTAGGCCTTGGGAAAATTTACCACTCTTGAATCATACCAATATTTTACTCAATTTTGCTTTGTTTTCACCTGAAGGTTAATAATTAAAAATTGTCATCAATTAAAATTCAATATTATTTGAATATTTTTTTAATAAAAACAAAAGACTCCGATCAAAACACACTGTATAACTGAATTAAATATTGAACTGGATCTTCGATCAAATGAGAAAAGATTGCTTCTTGTACTAATTCTAAAAAAACGATTTTTGGCATAACAATTAAATAATAAAAATGTGCAACTGTCTGTGTGATAGTCTGATAAGATTTCACAAGTAACCACTAAACCGATTTTCGTGAAACTTGGTATAGAGCTAGCTTGAATATAACTTAATAGCCTAGGCATAAATGTCGTTTTATGCCCACAATAACCAACATTCACACGAACTGATTCAAATTAACTAATGTTATAGGTACTAAATTTATCAAGGACTAGCTTTTGCTCGCGACTTCGTCCGCGTGGAATCCATTGAGAAATAAACATTTTCAATTTACCACCCTTTTCTCCCTTTTGGGGGGGGAATTTCCAAAAATCCTCTCTTAGTGGTAGCCTACTCCTCCCAACAAACACACATGCCAAATTTCAGCTCTTTACGATCAGTAGTTTCGGCTGTGCGTTGTCTGTCAGTCAGTCAGTAACGGAAGAGTTTTATATATATAGATAATAGATAATCTGTATACGTTCATACATAGACACTTATTGCTATACAAATTTCGAAAAACAGTTTTCTGAAATCTATTAGTTTGTGGCATAACATGTTGTGGTACACTCCAATACGGCCTTCGAATCTTGGCGAGCCTGAGAAGGGCTACAAGACAGTTTGCGGGAGATACAAGTACATAATTATAAACGGTGGGTGAGACTGAGACGGCAACATCTTGTATCGCTTTCTGGGTTCGCCAAGATATATCGGCCGAAGAGTACCTCTCAGAAAACCTGATCAACACAAAAACTTAATAACCGGTCAAACACGTCAAGCTATGTGATTGGCTGTTGTATTTTGTTATTTTTTAATTATTTTTACACATTATCGCATGTGTTAGCGAATATTTGTAATTAAATACAAATTGTAGAAGGAAAATTGTTGTATTTTGTTAAAACCAATCACAAACGCGATCAGACTTGACAACAGATTAAATTGATCGGCGTTTCTAGAACCATTGGTTATTGTATGTCAGTCAACTTATAAGCATTTATATAGTTTTCATTCGTTCATGTATAATATAAGTTAATAAATTTGTATACCATCTGTTAATACTAGTACATATTGTATTGAGCACACAAATGTCGACTGAATTATTGCTTAAGAAGACCGTAATGTATTTGTTTGTTATTTATCACTATTAATAAAATAAGTGTTCAAAATCTAACCATAATAAACATTATTATCTACGCATGTGTCCCGTTAATTCTTATCCAAAGATTCTGTAAAAAACGGATTCATCGAAATACGTTCAGTAGTTTAGTAGCAAAATCCCAAACAAGAGCCATTCGATACAACTCTACTTAGTTTGTGGCTATGTTACTATTTTGAATAAATAAACATTATTATTTATCATCTATAAAACTAGCTACAAAAATAAATTTAAGAAATAATAATATTCGTCTCGATATTTCTGTGCTCCAACCTAATTTTACAATAAAAATTTGTATACATATCACAATTCAATAATGTTTGTGTAAAATAATTTTAGTTGTATTATTTTGTATAAATAATATCTAAGTCATATTATTTTGTAATAAAATTTATTATTTTGTGATTAAAATTCGTGGCTTCCTACAGCGATCTTATTTAAGACATATTATTATTTATAATATTTGTAATTTTTATGTAAATTGTATAATAAGGTTCAATAATATAATAAATAATTTAAATATTAAGTTTAATTGAAGTAATATTAAATATAAATGTGACTTGAATTGTTTATTTATTTTACCTACTTATATCGATAGTACCAACTACAGTATTTCTTTTACGTAGCCTTTTTTTCCCAAGCTATGTTGGGGTCGGCTTCCAGTCTTATCTGATTCACCTGAATAATAATCATAATAAATATCTTGGGATCACACGCGGCCATCTGATCCCAAACTAGACAGAGCCTGTACTAATGGCAACCAGACAACTGATAAACATACTTATACAGCGTGTAACAAAAACCCTGTCCGATCCCTGAGAGTATTATTTGGTATCGTACTGCGAACACGTATGTAACGTAAACATTAAATGGATTAGAGATTATTATTTTACCCCAGTGAAAATAATTTAAAAAAATAAAAACTGATCCAAGGCAACAGCAACACTGACCGCTCCTCAAAGTTCACGTACTTACTACCTACAGTTTGGTGTCAAAGAAGCCGCCTATGCGAGACTATTCATGAACTGTACCACGAATACGTCTTTATTGGATCCGACAGGGGTTTTGTTACATGTTGTATTTATTAGAGGCCGGCTATTAATTTATGTAACAGGTAAAGAAAGATTTCATTTTGCAAATCTTAGTGATATAGTACAATGCGAATGGTTGATGCATCGTTGGTCTAATGGTCGCAATCGCTACTGCCTCGGGTTCAAATCCCGGGACAGGTCAAAAATTATCACTGGTTTAAGAAATATGTACTTTGTAGACTGCAGAAAACACGTAAAGCCGTTGGCCGTATGCTCTATGGTATCATAAGGTTTTTGACAGTCGCACTAGGACGCCAATAGTCAGATTTAACAAAATGATATATTGTGGATTTTTATATCTTATACAGGATTAACTTAAAAGGAGTGCGGATATTCAACGAGGTAATCAGGTGCATAAAACTGATCAACTTTCCCCAAGGAACATAGGTCAAAATCTTAAAATCGTAAATTAACTTTTCATACAAAGTGACAGGTCACGTGACTTATGTTTGCATGAAAAGATGATTTTCAATTTTATTATTTCGACCTATGTTCCTGGTATGGACATGTTATGAGGAGGGATGAAAGTCATATAACTAAACAAGTTATAAGTATGACTGTGGATGGGTATATAAGCAGAGGGAGACCGAAAAAGAGATGGATGGATTGTGTGAAAGATGATATGAGAAAGAAAGGAGTGAATGACGAGTAATAGAGAGGGATGGAAGGAAAATACGCATTGCGCCGACCCCATATGAATGGGATAAGGGCAGGAAGAAGAATTTATACGAATATCTTAATTGTAATCGCAAAAAAAATGAACTTTCTGCACGCGATAAATTTAAAAATATACCGAACGGATCCTTATAAGGCATTCAACATATTTTTTAAGAGTGATTCAAGAGAAAGTTTTTTGTTTGTGATACCCGTGCGAAGCCGGGTGAATCTGCTAGTTTAAGGTGATACATCCGATGTGGCCCGCGAAATTCAAATTTTCATGTGTTTTTTGCAATTTGCTAATCAGTGACAAGTTGTAATTTGATCAAAATATCGTTCGCGACAATAACAAATATAACTTCAAATACAAGAATGATTAAAACGTTCGCTCCATTCGCTCGCACAAAGAATAATTGAAAATGAGTTAGATTTCGGAAATTTTACTAACTTTAGATTAATCTTTGTGAGAATGAATGGAGCACATGTTATGATCATTTTTATATTTAAAATTATACTTGTTATTGTCGCGAATCGAATTTTGATCAGGTTACAACTTGTCACTGATAAGCAAATTGCAAAAAACACATGAAAATTTGAATTTCGCGGGCCACATCGGAGGTATCACCTTAATAGGTAATTATATGTATTACGATTCTGATTGCCAGAGCATGGTGGCTGCCTATGGCCTACCAAAGATTGGCCTCTGAAAAAAAACTATAGAAATTACATGTATTTTTTTTTGCGGGAAGCTTTATGGACACATTTTCGAGTTTTTACACTTAGGTGCGTAGGCAAATAGGTACTTGAAAAAAAATACAAAATTTGTCGCCCTAGGCCAGGGCCTACTCGGCCCGGAAATACGCGCCTTTTGATTGCCTTTTGTAAAAAGTAAGTTATGAATTTAGTATTTTAAAATTGAAGACACATGTGACCTCATTTAGTAATAAAAAAAATACTTTCTTAATTTCGCTATTGAACAATCAAAACACATAATCAGCTTTATTTATGTAACAATAAGAACAACTTACTTATCACGCAGAAAATTTGCAATGTACAGTGACACACAAATTTCTTAAGAATTCGTAAAAATAACAATGATCTCTGGTCTCGTCACGCTCAAACGATTCGACGTATGGTGATAAAATTTGGTGTGAAGGTAACTGCAGTTACCTTCACACCAAATTTTCCAGTCCAATCCAGGGTGTCATGACACCCTGGATTAAAATATAGGCACGGGTAGGGCCAATAGGTACTAGAGATTTTATCCACGGGTAGGGTCAATACTAGAGTTTTTATCGCGAAAACAAATTTTTTTCTGATAAACTGCGGGAAATACGCAGGGCGCAGCTAGCAGTAGTGTATAGTTCCAATTGAAATTAGTCACTTGTAGTCAAGCTAAATGGCTCGAAAATTCCTTTAAAGATTGTCAATGGTTTCCTATATTGTTATGAAAATACATACTTTCGTAACTTATAAAAGTCACTTATTGCTTGGGTTCGAATCTACAACCTTTTTGCACACGAGTACGGCCATTTAACCGTTATGCAAACACCGAATACTCTATGATACCCCAAGTATTAAAATTTTAATTAAACATTGCTTTATTAACGTTTTCTTCACAATTGTACAAGCGAACTTTGTACAAGGTGCATTGTATTTTGTTTACAAATCATACCTATTTATATTTCTAAGGTATTGCAACACACTTTTTTAACTCGTGTTTCTATGTAACACATTTATATAATTACGCCCGATCCAAAAAGAAGTAGGCAGAGATATATATATACACTCATGAGTAAAAAAATTGGCCGAATACTGAAACATTGACGGGCCTGTTGGCCTAGTGGTTAGTGACCCTGACTGCTGAGCCGGAGGTCGTGGGTTCGATTCCCACACAGGATAAATCTTTGTGTTATGAGCATGATCATTTGTCCTGTCTGTGTCTTTATTTTTGTCTTGTATCTCAGAGGTGATCCCAATTCATTTCATACAAATCAAATAAGTAACTACTTAGTTTGGTTTTTTACATAATCATTGGAAATATCGTGGTGGCTTAGCGGTGCAATGACCAGATTCGTATGCACAGGGTTACAGGATTTCGAGCAAGTACCAATGAGACTTTTTCAAAGTGATATGAACATTCTTATTTATTCTTAGACACCATTGACAATCGGTGAAGGAAAACATCGTCAGGAAACCTGGGTTTTAACTATTGAAATCTGAAATCGCCAACCCGCAGAGCAAGCGAGGTGATCAATGCTCGTTCCTTCTTTATATAGGAAGAGACAGCAGTGGGACATTTATATGCTCATATTATTTATTTAATGTGATAAAAAATTGAGGTTTTTTTCGGTTCTTATTCACATTTTTTGAATCAATTAGAATACTTTATTGGGGTATAAGTCTACTCTCCCCTTTCGAGAATTACCTTGAATACTACGTATTGTTTGTATGTTATTTCAAAGAGTTTGTCAACAAATTACAAAGACAATGGATTACAATTCTAACTATTTGGTTACTTGACAGACATTATGTCAGTGCCAGTAATTTGCCGCCGCGCGAGTCGAAATATTTGTCGTCCCGGTACGTACAAAACTTGTGAAAAACTATAATTATCTTATAAATAGATACTTAAATACTAAGTGAATAGTATATAGAGGCTAGATCGCTGTTATTCCATACGAAATAGTGGTATTCAATTATATGTATCGCCGCCGACAACTCTAACAAAAAACACAACACGAAAAATGTATGAGAAATTCTGAATTAACGCGATAAACGACTTACAGTGTAATGAAAAGAATGAAGAAGCGTTTGCCCAGCAGTGGGATATTAAAGGCTAGTTAATTTATTAATAAACTTGTTTGTTATAGCCGTAAGTAAATCTGTAGTTTTCTATGAGTGAATGAGTTGTTGTAATCGGAATAGTGGCTCCAAAGTAAAACATTGTTTTCTGAGGTTTACGCGAATGTTAGACATTGAAATATAACTAATTTTAAACGGATTCTATCGCGGTTAATTTTTTATTTGAATTCCCGACTTTTCAATGCCTTTCAGGTGTCATGGTCACGGGCAGACTGAACACCTGCAAAGGCGCCGAAACGCCGAGAAATAAATTTAAAATAAACCGGGATATAATCGGTTTCAAATTAGTTTTATTTCAATAAAACAAACATACTTACTTCTTCATAGAATACATATTATTATGATCGGTGTTAATACATCTAACTAACTATGCGACGCGGCTTTACTCATCTTGTTTTTCTCCCAAGGCACAACCTTGATATTCAATTTCAATAACCTTTTGAGAGTAAGGGCTATCTAATATTTCTTTTTTTTCAATCTGACTTTTAGTTTCCGAGATTAGCACGTTCAAACAGACAAACCTTTAGCTTTAGTATATGAGAAGGAGAAGAATATCGAGAGGAATATCGAAAGGTAAAAAATAGAATCTAAAATCCAACCCGCAATGAGCAAGCGTGGTGATCAACGCTCATCCCTTCTCTACATGGGAAGAGGCCTGTGCCCAGTAGTGGGACGTTTATAGGCCGGTAGTATATACTCACTTGCAGAGGAGAGACGTGAATACTGTTCTTCCAACTCCTCCTAACTACTTCTGATTAATTTCGTTGCGGGCTCCAATACATGTTCCAAGATACTGCACGGATGGCCGAGTGGTATAGGTCACCACGCTAATTACCACTGTGCGCGACGTGCTGAGGGTTCGATCCCCGCATGGGACAAGCATTTGTGTGATCCACAGATACTTGTTCCAAGTCTGGGTGTTCTTTGTGCATGTGATTTCAATGTTTGTGAAACCCCCGCGACACAGGGATTAAATTCCTTAGTGCGGGCGTCGTTTTTATAAAAAGAAAAAAAAAATATTCCAGGACACAAGTTAATCGGTTCCCTGTCCCTGTGGTACACCGAGCTCAATTGTCTCGGTGGTATTCTTTGGTTGTCTTCGTAGATCCTGGCTTACAGGAATTGCAATGACGGGCACATGGCCTTACCAAAATAAAAAGTAAAACCGTAGGAAAATACTAGTTAAAGAATATGATAACGTACGCAATACAATATTATTTGCACTTAAAGAAATTCAAGTAGGTCACAATAGAAACAGTATTTTGGTTTTAGCTAAATTAACTAAAATAACTTCACGTAAAGTCTTGTTCATAATGAAACTAAGTTATGAATGACTAGTTTTTTCCCGCGACTCCGCCTGCAGTCTCAATTTTTCTGGTAAAGTAACAAATATATTCTATGTTATGAGGGATAAATGTAGTAATATTTATATAATATCTTGGGACAAGCTCACACACGGCCATCTGATCCCAAACTAGGCAGAGCCTGTACTATGGTAACCAGACAACTGATAAACATACTTATATATTTCTAAATACATACATATTATAGATAAATAACACCCAGACACAGAACAAATGATCGTGCTCATCACACAAACATTTGCCCTGGGTGGGAATCGAACCCACGACCTCCAGCTTAGCAGTCAGGGCCAAATATTGAAACGTCAATCAGTTTGTCACCGTTAAGTCTCATGCTGCCTCTGTCACATCAACATGTGAAGTAGCGACAGATTTACATTTAAGAACGTGTTAAAGTTAATGACCGTTTCAGTATTCGGAGTGAAAGAATTTATGAAATTGGTCTAGTCGTTATTGAGTTTATTTGTTACAAATTTGCAATCAATCCTCTTTATGATATACATACATACAACTATATGACTATAAATTACGCACACAAATTTTACTTCGAGAATACTGATACGTAAAATGGGGCGAATAGAAATGATTTTGGGGTGAAGAAAGACAGCTTTGGTGAAGGATTCCAGCCTTTCATGGTGTCACAGGCATATATTTTTTAAATAAAACTGGTTTTATATCGTTTTTTATAGTTAAGAGTCCATCGTTGTCATTATATTTAACCTGAAAAATGTAAAAAACCGCAATTCTCTATTCACCCCCTGATTTCCTATTCACCCCATTTTACCCGGTACTTAAGGAAAGGGCTTAAATACCAATAAAGGTGATACATTGGAAACAATGGGGGACTTATCAACTACTGTGTTGCAACAACAAAAAATATCCGATTAATCCTTTACGCCTGGTAACACTTATCGTGTAGGTAATATAGGTTATTTCCCGTAAACTACAATACAGTGTGTTGTTTTCAGTCACGCATACTTTTATCCTATATACCTACTTACTTTTTGTAAACAGCACCGTTCGTTTGATTAAGTACTTTATTTGATATCGATTTGGTCGAGTCTTGAGTCTCAATCAAATCTAACTTACAGATTTTAGAGAAAAATAAATCTGTGTGATAAGTTTGCATCAAAAAAGTACGTGGTTTATTTTGTTTGAATTTCTTTTTATTGCTGTTGTACATAAAATATATATATACTTAGTGCTTTATTATCATAAGTGTGCAAGCGCACGACGCCGCTAGCGCGCCACCGCCGCGCCACCGCTGCGCCACCGCCGCGCCACCGCCGCGCCACCACCGCGCCACCGCCGCGCCACCGCCGCGCCACCACCGCGCCACCGCCGCACGCCACCGTGTCACTATCTACACAGAACTGCGCCGCCTCACTATTGACCGCCAGTATTTGATTTGGTTATTCTAAAAAGCGGGGGTAGCTTAATAGCTAGAAATTCAGACTTGCAATAATTCAGTTGCCAGTTACAAACAATCTAGCTAAGCACGAGAGGTTTATCTAGAAATGCGCAAACCACATTCTTAGTTAAGGTTACTGGTCACCAAAAAATATAGCTACCAATGTATTATTAACATGAACTGACTTAACTGCCTCGTTGGTCTAGTGGTCGCAAGTGAGACTGCCGCGCACGAGGTCTCGAGTTCGATTCCTGGGTCGGGCGAAAAATATTTACCGAGTTCAGAAATTCTCAGTACCGCTCGGAGTCAGGAAGTGTGGTGTTTACACCCCCGTGCCTCGGAAAACACGTAAAGCTGTTAGTCCTACGCCCGATCCCTCTCTGGTCGTGTCGGTCAACCGTCCCATCGGACTATGAGATTGAAGGAACAGAGAGTGCACCTGTGTTTGCGCACAAACTTGTGCTCTATAATATCTCCTGCGTACATGACTGATCTCACTTGAGATTGGCCGCCGAGGCCGCAATTCGGTCTGAAGATTATTTTTATCAACATGGAACAAAGGCCGCGCGGCGATAGCGTCGTGTACACGAAAGCTTAAAATAATCAAGAGTTGTTTTTTTGTATGTGAGGCTTTATCACTCCTAATACCTACATATTTATAACTCTATCACCGACAAAAACAAAAGCTCTACGAAAAATACTCTGATTAATAATTAGAAAATTAGTTAGAAAATTATGGCTCTGTGTGGAAAAGTCTTTACAATATTGTTTCTAGTTTGGTATATAAGCTAAGGCAGTTTAGTAATTCTTTAGTTTATAACAGCCGTTGTGACTCCTACTATAAGTACAGAGTAAGTCCCTTTTTAATATATTCAACCTTTTCTGTGCTTAGGGTCAGCAGAATTGTAAGTTAATTATAAAATTGAATAATTTAATTTCTTGTAAAATTTTATGTCAACTTGTGTTGGTAAACTACCTATAAACGGATTCTATTTTGATTGTGGTTCCCGACGTTTCTGAATCCGTTTAAAAGTAGTTTTATTTCAATGTCTAATATTCGCGTAAACCTCAGAAAACAATTTTATTATGATGGTGACTTGGTTGGCTGAAAACCGAAACGTGACATGAGATTTGACAGTTGTTTTTTGTTTCGTTAAATTTTCATTTAGAAGTAAGAAACTGGGGGTACAGACGGGTCAAGGGTCCATGGGTCCAATGATAAAGTCGTAATGTGCTTAAAATACAATTGTAAATTATGCTATTTGTAAATTTTTCAATTTGTCAATATGACCTCAGTGGACCATGTTTATTTTTTCTCTATAGACAGGTAATTAGATACCATAATAATAGGATTATTTTGCATAATTTTAAGAAAGATATACATTTATTCATTTATTTAAAACTTTATGTATAAAGTGGTAAAAAGGTGGACTTAATGCCGATAGGAATTATTCGCCAGTCAACCATTGGGTAAAAAAGAAAAAAATATATCGAGGGGGCTACAAAATCTTTGAGAATCTTATATGTTTAGGTTTATATTAGGGAAGTGTTCAAGATAAGAGTTATTATTTAAGACAGGGTAAATATCTTAGATTTCTCTCGAATTCTCGGCTCTACAGAACATCGCAGCCTAGCAACTTTGCGTTGTGATTCTGCGGTGAGTAGAGCACCCAGGCTCCTTTGGGGGAAAGAGGCAGGTTGACAACGCGTTCGTAGCTCGATCTTGCGTTCATGCGTTACCGTATACGGTTACTATCAGGCATCGGGTCGCAGGCATATGCTCATTGTGACAACTCGTGTATAAAAGTAATAAAAAAATGCTATAAACTATCCTTTCTTTATTTCCAGAACATATTTGGGACGACAAAATGAGGACCTTCGCCTTCCTTATATTACCTGCCATCGTCTTTGCAAAGATCGAAGTGGACATCACGGCTTCAGACGACAAGGACCAAAGACAGGTTCATGTCTCCGGCAGCAACATCGACGTCATTAGCGACCTGGAGAAAAACACCTTCCAACTAACCGAGGCCAACCTCAAATCCGCCGTCAAATCATACTTCGGTAATCAACCAGATGACGTCTTCGTGAAAAGCCCAACCCCTTGGGGAGATCTTTACATTACCAACGAGTGGAAACAGGTCTCCAGAGTTTTGAAACCAGTCAGAGCCAGGATCCTGTCTGTAGTCTCGAAGCCAATCCTCGTCATGTCTCACGAATTCAACAATACCAGCTCGAAGCAGGCTAACTTTGAGGCGAAAATGAGGCAGGATGTCGAAAATACGATCGCGTCTTCCTGGGAAAGGAGTGGGGAAATATCTGTGAACAACTACATCAAGTACGGTTTGGACATGAAAGCTATGGCTGTTGCTGGTCAAGCGACTTTCTCCTACATCTCAAGATGGGGCGAGAATGTGATGAAATCTCAAACGGTGTCAGTGGGTTCAGAGACTGCCGTCTCTATAACCTTGGAGCCGGAACAAAAGGTGACTGCCAAACTGTACGCTACCCGAATCTCCATGCAGGTGGAAATTGATTACGAAGCCAGTTTAGTAGGATCTGTCGTCGTTAACTTCGCCGACGCCTACAAGGGCCACCATTTCTGGTCGTTTGACATCAACAAGGTGATGTCAGCTGGTGACATGAAACGCTCCGTTCCCTCGTCAGAGGTCATTGACATCGACTTCTACGCCAAATCAAAAGTTGTGATTTACGATTCTCTAACCAACGATGTCCTGACCACTTTGCCGTTGTACAACTTGTGAATTTGATGTTCGTCCCAAATAAATTGCGCACGTTTATTTATTATCTTTTGGTTTTATTAATAACACAGCCCTACATCAAGTTATCGTATACCCCTAACATCAAATTATTAAAATATAATATAATAATATCTTGGGACAAGGCCTGTTGGTCTAGTGGTTAGTGACCCTGACTGCTAAGCCGGAGGTCGTGGGTTCGATTCCCACCCAGAACAAATCTTTGTGTGATGAGCACGATCATTTGTTCTGTGTCTGGGTGTTATTTATCTATAATAAATGTATGTATTTAAAAAATTTATAAGTATGTTTATCAGTTGTCTGGTTACCATAGTACAGGCTCTGCCTAGTTTGGGATCAGATGACCGTGTGTGAGCTGTCCCAAGATATTAATATTTATTTATTTAATTCACACTTGGCCATCTGATCCCTAACTAGGCAGAGCCTGTACTATGGCAACCAGACAACTGATAAAAATACATATACAATATCCCTAAATAAATAGATACGTATAATAGATAAATTACACCCAGACAGTCTCCTTGACCAAAGTCCCCCAAGGCCTAAGAGCGTAAGTAATTATGGATAAGTTCGAAGTTAGCTATTTGTTCTGATAAATGAAGTACTTTTTATAAAAAAAAAATATCTTTGTTACCCCAGCTTTTAAAAATGCATTGCATGTATTGGTGACAGATTCATTTCGGTAACAATTTCTTATTTTTCTCAGTCCAATGTGACCATCGTTCTTTCTACGGTGTAAAAACTACTGTAGTAGTACACCTTACATTATTATCTTTATTATAACTGGCTTGTAATGTCCCACAGCTGGGCAAAAGCCCTCCATTCCTTCCAGCGAACCCGGTCCCTCGCCATACATTATTAAAAGCAGAAATAACAAAATTTGAGTGGCATTAAGACTTAGGTATAGTTAAAATTATAACTAACTAGCGACCCGCCCCGGCTTCGCACGGATGCAATGCTTATACTTACAATAGAAAATCAATTGTGTCTCATTAGCGGTGATTAGAGAGATTAAAAAGTAAAGGAAAAAAAATGGCTAAGAGATAGACATAATATATACCATCGCGGACTTTTTTGTAGAACTTTTTAAGGTGTACAATAAATACTGTAGTACATTATTTTGATGTATCTCGTAGGGTTCAGCCAGCGTTTGCTTTGTTTGCGCAAAAAAATGTGTTTATTTACGACATCACTTTAGAAACCTCTAAAATTATCAGTGTTTCTCTACTATATTATGCATGTATTATACATATAAACCTTCCTCTTGAATCATTCTATCTATTAAAAAAACTGCATCAAAATCCGTTGCGTAGTTTTAAAGATCTAAGCATACATAGGGACAGACAGCGGGAAGCGACTTTGTTTTATACTATGTAGTGATACATTACTAGAATGATCATCATTTGCCTCATCTGCCTAGCCCTTTCCCAAGCTATGTTGAGGTCGGCTTTCAGTCTTACAGGATTGAGCTGAATACCGTATTTTACATGGAGCGACTGCCTATCTGACCTCCACAACCCATTGCTGGGTAATACAGTAGATAATTATAATGACTTAACGACTGTCAAAGATTATTGTATGACAATCGGGACCAATGGCTTAAAGTGATTTCCGAGACACGGAGGGGTCTCGGTTATTCACGAATGGTCACCCATCCACGGACCAACCGCGAAGAGCGCGGCTTAACCGACCCCCTCCATACATTACTAGAATGATGTAATGAAAATATGCACTTATCTTATACAATAATAAAATCTAATAAATAAATTGCATAAGAAACATTGTATAATACTTTCATAATGTAACAAAACAACATGATCTCATTGTATGCGCAACATAATTCCAGGAAATTGTTTGAAAATCTTTGTTTCGTTGCATCATTTTCCCCGATTTATTTCAATTACTCTGAAGTTGTCTGGATAAATAGGATAAGCATGTTTTATACAAATAAAGGATATTTTTTTGAATTCAAGTCTATGAATTTCTTAATTCAACATTTGAAATTTCCTGGTGTTCATTAACAAGTTTAGTTACATCAAAATATTAATTTCTTAATTGTAAATATTATCTTATCCACGCAGAAGCGAAAGATACGACTATGAGATACCTAGGTCACTTACCTCAATATACAAATTAGTCTTCATATGAGATACTGTTTAATTAGATATTTCGAATTTTATATGGATGATGATATACTGCTGAACAGAGTTGAGACAGGCAGTCACTCCATGTAGAAAGATGTTACTGTACCCAAGTTTTTTTATTTTTATTATTTATTTATTATTCTTAAAGGCACACATTTTGCTACTTTTACAAATTTACTCGTCAAACTTATCAGTTTAATGGCGAGTAGAAGCGCTTAGATAAATGTTATTAAAAAAAAAGTTTCAAGCTTCGCTTTGGTACAATGGCTATGATAACATACTAATGATTGACAACTACAAACCACGGCCACGCTACGCATGAAACAAAAAAAGCGCTAGCACTCTAACGAGTCGTAGATATCGGGCACTGCAAGCGAAAGGAACGGCATCTTTATACTGCTATTAAGCTGAATTCAATAAAACTAAAAGCCGCGTCTATTATATTTTGGGGAAAAAGCCTGCCCTGAAAATGGTCCAAAAATACACTGACAGTAGTCTAGTCCACTAACTCAAAGTCGCTCAGCGAGCTATGCTCGGAGTCTCTTTGAAGGATAAGATCAGAAATAAGATCGTGTGGAGAAGAACCGGAGTAAAGTAGTACTGATGTAATTTGGGAGAGGCATATGTTCAGCAGTGGACCGCGATAGGCCGAGTTGATTGCTCGAATTGATTCATTTATGAAAATAAGTTTTTTAGTGTCGTAAAACACTACAAAACTTTTGGGTACGGTTAAATCAAATATTCCTAAATCCTATATTTCTCTAATTATCCTGCTCTAATATTTGGACACCCTACGATTTCTGTGGACAACTTCACTTTGGTTCTATCGCATAAAAGGTAAATTTTCATTCAGACCAGCATTCAATTCAGTTCGCAAAATATATTTGTGTGAAGTGTTATCGACGATAAAGTTAATCGCTTATTTGTGAAAACAGTGGTTATCTTTGGATTTCTGATATCTGACGTAAGTATTGTTGGTTACAACATAATATTATTGTAAATTAGAAATATAATACTACTTATCGGCGTCACTGTAGTTGAATTTAGTGTTTCATCTGAAATAATTGTCATGGTTTTTGTGGTTAAAATAATGCCCTCACCCAAGTGTAAAAAGGGGTACATTCAATCTTAATTTCCGATTCTTTAATATACAACTTTAAGCCGTACAAAATGAAAATAGTAGAATAATATTGAAGCGGCGGTAGCCTAATGGCTAGGGTTGCGGGTTCGAATCTCACCCATTACACTACCGACGTGAAGCATCTTAGCTTAGCACGAGGGGTCCACGAGATTACCAGTAATGTGCGAACCACATTGCTAGTTTAAAAAAAAATCCAAATTTGGTTGAGTCAGATATGTTCAGGGCACTATAATAACCGCGGCTACTACTTCTGCGTATTTATTACCTCGGTTATATCCTTTAAACAACTTTAAGTCTCGAGCACAGGCAAGGAAAGTGAATTATATAAGCTGTTCCTTGGGCATGTAGTTCTTGCTTCATTCTATTAGAAGGATAATAGGTATTTTCAGTACTTTTCAGTACTTTTCAGTGTGGCGTAGAATAATAGGGTTAATTTATAATAGTATTGCTACCTATAGATGATATGAGAAAGAAAGGAGTGGATGTCGCGATGACGAGTAATAGAGATGAATGGAAGGAAAATAAGCATTGCGCCGACCCCATATGAATGGGATAAGGACAGGAACAAGAAGAAGAAGTCTATCTACTTTTTTGTTATTAATCAATCAGAGAATAATTCTCCTATACTTACCTACCTACTAAGAGTTCTTAATAAGATGAACAAGGAATGTGTGAACATCTATTTATAGGAATTTATTTACTTTAACCATAGGTGTTAAGGAAAATATTGCATTTGCTTCGTTCCGAATTACAACACGCTATTTATTTAATGTATTTGTGTTACCGACTTTCAAATCTTCATGCTTATTTCTTTGAAGCTGTCAGCAGATGTGTCTATAGAAAATAAAAATTATTTTCAACTAATAGGTGTCGTAAAAATGTTTACACTTATTATAATTTCGATTTACCGACTGATTGTTCATACTACGACAGTTTCTTATAATTATCTGTGCAGAATATGGGTGTCACTACCTACTTAGAAAGTTTTTTTTTTTGTAATTTTTTTCGCAAGTGCTAGTAGTAGTAGTAAGTAGTACTAAGTAATTTAATCCTTTTATCGCAGGGGCCTCACAAACATTCAAAACACATGTACAAATAACACCCAGACTTGGAACAAACATTTGTGGATCACACAAATGCTTGTCTCATGCGTGGATCGAACCCGCCGCACGTTTTGCAGTGGTAATTAGCGTGGTGACCTATACTACTCGGCTATCCGTGCATTGAATGTCGCAGGCACTTTTGTACATACACGTCGATTTCTCGTGTGAGAGAGAGTAAAAAAGAGTGGCTAGGAAAGCCATTCTTCGTCCATATGTCAAAATCGCAAATCACAACGACATAGACAGAAGAAAAAAATAAATAAAAAGAAAATTAAAATATTTAAAAAAAAAAAAAAAAATATTTTGATTATTAACGTAAAGTTAACATTGTTCCAGATATCTCATATTTAACAATGGCCGCAAAATATATAAGCTTCCGACACATACGAAACTGCAGTTCTGATTATAGACCTTTCTGCGAATTTGGAAGTAAAGTCTTCAACAAAATCGAATTGTTAAGAAAACCGGATAACATGCTTCAGATATTTGTACAACTCGCTGTTAAATTTGATGGAGGATTTCAAAATGATGCTGGAATTGCAATCGTGAAACTTGGAACAGAAACGCCAAATACAGAACAAATTGGAATAGGTAACATCGACGCAAAGATTAATAATGACCAAGAAAACATAAAACCAACGTACAATTCACAAAACCCTAACGTTTTTCAAGAATATCAAAGACATGGGGATAAAACTCAAACCATCGCTACTTATAAATTTCACCTTTCACCAGACTGAAGATAAGTATACTAACTTAGAAGTCACTGTGAAGTGTGATTTGAAATTGAAATCATCGTAAACTCATGAAGTACCTATTGGATTACAGAGCTTTTAAGGCCTAGTTATGGTAGAATGACTAAAATTGGAAAGAGATAAAATACCCCATGCTGGTCTATGGCTAGATAATGATGACATGATCAATTTTTTCTCATCATCATATGGGGGTTATTTCGGTATCAGCATTGGAACAGCTTATGTCATGAAGGTAACCAGTTAACAAGTATGGGAGTGAGGTAAACTACTGGATTCCAAAGTATTCAGGTATTACTACTCCAGCAGATTTTGAATTTACATTTTCGAAAACGATAGGATAGTATCCGCTTTTTCCTTCTCCATTATGAAAAAAAAAATACTTTATCTCATAAACAAATAACTGCAAAGATACAGTGAATCGAAAATCGTGACGTCACTTGAATTTTTGCCAACTCGTGATGTCACGAGCTCCGCTCTTGAACTTCAAAGCGCATTTTTTTCTTTGTCAATTTTCATTGATTTGATGAAAGAAAAAATACCTTGTTTTTTTTGTTATATTCGGACTAAATAGATTTTTAATTTTAATAGCCAGTCAACTTCCCAATTCAAAAGGTATGTAACAAATCTAAGAATAGTTAGTTTATCATCATTTAGTTTATCTTTTCCAAGGGCTGATTTTTACATCCTCAGATAACTTTTATTCGAGGAATTAATTTGACGTTTGACAACTTTTGTATGAAACTTAACTATCAACATTTCAAAATTATTCCTTGAATAACGTTATCTGACGATGGAAAAATCTGACCTAAATAAAAATATTTCATGTTATTCAATTGGCATGTGCACTGGTTATGAAAGGTAAAAATATATTTTAAAGCGTCAGTAGTACGTATAATAAAAAAAATTACACGTATTGTTCTTTCAACAAAACAATACAAAATTACAAAGATAAAACGCTTTATAGTTTACCTTTGAGGTCACACCGAGGCAAAAATGATAGCACACTCTGTGCTATAATTTTTGCCACGGCGTTACCCCAAAAGCTAAACTATAAACGCCACGCCACGCCAAATTTTTCACGCCATATTTCCGTTTCACGTAACATTTTATTGTTATATCTTCCGCATCTCTCGTCGTTTTCTTTCTTTCGCTGTTATTAATGTATTTCGTGCGCCTATAATTTCGTGTAAAGCCAATTCATAGCAGCGCAGTCCAAGTGCAGAAAAGTGTTAATCTTAAATTAAATGTAGTACTTACCTTAATATAGTATACCTAAGTACAGTCACGAGCATAAATATGTATACACACAGCGAAATTGTAAAACAATAATTTGACAGGAACTCGCCATCAATTCAAGTTTTAATCATTTAACAACTTAAAATTATAAGTAACAGTTCTCAAATCATGTATAAATTTTCGAGTTTCAACAAAAACTTCTCACTAAATAAGTTTTACAATTTCGTGTATACATATCTATGCTCGTGCTGCATAATTTGCTGTTAACTGTTTTTTCGGTATGTTGCTAGGATATAATATTACCGGCCTATAAATGTCCCACTGCTGGGCACAGGCCTCTTCCCATATAGGGAAGCATTGATCACCATGCTGGCTCACTGCGTGTTGGCGATTACAGATTCCAATTTTTGGTATCCTGGTTTCCTCACGATGTTTTCCTTCACCGTTAGTCAATGGTGCCTTAGAATAATTAGGAAAGTACATGCAACTTTGATAAAATCACATTGGTACGTGCCTAGATTCGAACCTGCAACCATACGAATCTGGTCATTGAACCGCTAGGCCACCACTACATTGAACATCGATTGATGCCCAAACAAACTCAACAGAATTAATGTTAATATGTCGTAAACAAATAGAAAGAAAACAAATTCAAAATACAAAGCAATGGTAACTACGCACAATGCACAACAAAACATACAGGATTAATTTAAAAGGAGTGCGTATATTCACCGAGGTAATCAGGTGCATAAAACTGAACAACTTTCCGCAAGGAACATAGGTCGAAATCTTAAAGTAGAAAATGAAAATTTCATACAAAGTGACAGGTCAAGTGACTTACGTTTGTATGATAAGATGATTTTCATTTCTAAGATTTGGGAAAAGTTGTTCAGTTTTATACACCTGATTACCTCGTTGAATATACGCACTCCTTTTAAATAATTTAAATAATATCAGGGTGCGATTTTATTTTCCAGTTTGACACGTTTATGACGCTTGGTTCTCATTGGTTATGCGCTTGGAGCGAACCAATTGGAGCGCCTTACGTCACAAAACGTACTACATACCTACTCACTAGCGACACTGGGCACTAGAGCCAAAGATATTTAAAAAGAGATGGTGCTATGTGTTTGTATGGCTATGTCCCTCTTTGTGTGTTAACCATGCTTTTAATATGCTTTACGACCATCCTAAATACTTATTTCTTTTACTTTTATTACTTTAACAGGATGAAATTCAAGTAAGGAGTGCGTTATACTCACGAAGTAATAAAGTTTTAGTCAACTTTTCTTACAAATGTCAGGTTACGTGAGTTATGTTTGTAAGAAAAGTTGATTTTGAATTTTAAGACTTCGACCTATGTTTGTTGGGGACAGGTGTTCAGTTTTATGCACCTAATTACCTCGCAGGGGCGGATTTGATACGTTGACTGACCTAATTTTGCCGCCCTAGGCCCGGGCCTACTTGGAATATAGGGAATTCTACGCCTGAAACCTCGTAAAATATACGAACTCCTTTTAAATTTATCCTGTATAACGAAAGCTTGATTCAAAGCCTTTACAAATGTTAGAGAAATTACACTTATTTCAAATAGTAAACTGCCATGATTTATTTTAAGTTTTAATAATCACGAATTTGCCTTACCTACGACAGTTACTATAATATTAAATTGCTTAGGGTGGATTTTACCAAACTTTTATTCCCAGAATAAGGCATAACCTTCAAATAATTAGATATAGAATTTTATATAAATATTATTTGAAAACAAAATCTGCCAGACACCTGTTTTATTCCACGACTAGCTGTTGCCCGCAGCTTCGCTCGCGCGTAAAGTAAAGAGTAGTATTAAAGGTAGATGTATTCTGTGATTTTCGAAGTAAGGAGAATGTATAAAATTTTTCATCTAATATTATGACGTTAAAATAATAATAAAAGTAAAGTAAGTAGCAAAACTATTTGTGTTATGGAATCGGAGACAAAAAAGGTACCATAAACACCCAGACTCAAGACAATGTATAAAAGTGATTTTCTACAATGTAGAAAATCACAATCAAAATCATGGACCCGTCCGGGGATCGAACCTGGAACCTTAGAGCTGGCGTGACCTTAAACCGGAATGAACGCCACTCGACCACGGGAGTCGTCATTATAGATATGTCTTAGATGGTCATTATCTTATCTATTTATCTTTTCATCTGTCTATCTTTGAGAATACTGAACTTCACACCAACCAACACCAACTATTTCAGCCCTTATTTCACCCCCTTAGAGGGTAGATTTCTAAAATCTCGGAAATACATCTTATTTATTTCTAACTAATAACCCTTGTATGAAATTGAATGTGTCTTTGAAAACGACACAATTCATATGCCTACAAACTTCCTTTTTCACCCTCTTAGGGGAATGATTTTTAAATTCGCTGAAATCGTCTTTATTCATTTCTATCCAGAAACCCGTATACGAAAGGAGAATGCCAAAGTTTCATACAAGAGTCGGCCCGAACCGACAAAGATGAACCATATATCGTTAAAAAGGAAAATAATTATAGAATTTGATAGTATAATTAGTTTTTTAGTAGAACTTGACCAAAAAAAGTTACAGTTCTTTAAAGTTGACCACTTAATACTTCCGATTTGAACTATTAACATGAAATAAACAAATAAATTATTAATTAAATTAGTTATTCTGGCCATTTATCTTCGTTTATAGTTATATATGTTTTTATAGTGAAAATATACTTAAGTTTATCTACATTTTATTTGATACCTATTATCATTTGTATTTTGTATCAAATATTATTGATAATTTTATTATTTATTTCTACCCTAAGATTTTGAAGAATAGTTTATTTATGTTAAAGAATAATTGTTTGGGTATTTTTTAAGTTTTCCTTTGAGAAGACTAGACATTAGTGTAGTCATCAAACTACATTGTTTAATATCAGTAACTAAAATGTTAACAGCGCCATCTAGAGAGCGTAAGCGACATTGAGACATGCAGCTTTTTGACATTAGCAAACAAGATAAGTTTACATCAAGTGTTGTCAGCACAATAACATTTATTGAAATAAATTATTCTTAACGGTATCGTCATAATTAAAAACAATTTAATTTGATGCTAAAAAATATAACTTAATGCTTTTTGTTACAACGTATGTCAGTAATAAATTCACTGAGGTAGCTATATAATAAATAATATTATTGTAATCGATTTGCAACTACAATTTCGTATCCTTTATTTTATTTTAGTACTGGCAATATTTCAAAGTGAAATAAAAAATGTTATTAATAACTATTTAAAATGACTTTTCAACGGTGTACTTCTACAGACTTTAATTGTATTGTATAATTTTTACAGTTTTTTATTATCCTCTATCATTATTATAGAAAGTCTGTCGGACGCTCCACGACTCGGGCCGAATCTTGGCATTCTCCTTTCATGTGTCTATCATTGAAAATACCTAACTTCCCATAAAAACTTTCAACCCCTATTTCACCCCCTTAAGGGATATATTTCCAAAAGAAAAGTAGTGTATAGCCTTCCTCAATAAGTGGGCTATTTAACAGTGAAAGAATTTTTCAAATCGGACCAGTACTTCTTGAGATTAGCACGTTCAAACAAACAAACTCTTCAGCTTTATAATAATATATATAATATATATATAGTATAGATAAATAATTATAGTATCTTAGCCGTGTGCAGCGCCCCTTAGTGAACTCCACTGCGGGTGACGTAACCTACGACAAACTTATTATTTGCGGTTGGTACAGTATTCGGGTCTAGGGATCGAACCGCAAAATTAAGTTTGTTTTTTATTGTATATACTTTTCCGGGATAAAAACTACCCAGTGTGGTGCCCAGGATATTAAAGAACAATTATATTGAGTTTCATCGAAATCGAACCGGTAGTTTTTGCGTGATACCTGAACAAACAGACAGACAGACAGACAGACAGACAGACAGACAAAAAATTTTTTAATCACATTTTTGGGTTCGGTGTCGGTCTAGTAACACACCCCACCATTTATTTTTTTGATATTTTCAATGTACAGAATTTTCACTTCTACAGATTTATTATAAGTATAGATTAAAAGTAAACTGACTGGTCAAATCAGCCCTTAAACAAATTCGGATAAATATGTTTCTGAAATAAAAATTTCGTCGGACAGTTTAAGCCTTACAGGGAATATAACTATTCTTGCGATTGTTGCAAAACTAAGTCAAGCCCCCTTACACAAGCGTACATTTCTACAATCGATAACGATGATAAAAATCGCTGACATGACATTAAATGTATGGAAATGACATTTCTCTTCGATAAGTCACGTGACTTAGACTTGTCACTTTCATACATTTGAGCGATTCCATCATCGATAACGATTGTAGAAATGTTTGTCTAAGGCCCAGTTTTTCGATCCCGAGTTAACTCAACTAATGGTTAAATATGCTAACTATTGGTTAAAAACTTCAGGAGAACGCGTTTATTCATCAATTTTTATTCTAACAAATGATTAAATAATTAACTCTACAACTAATTTGATCATTTGGTAGCCCAACAATTGAAAAAAAAACGCGTTTTGAAACCAATATTTAGTTAGCATATTTAACCATTGGTTGAGTTAACTCGGGATCAAAAAACTGGGTATAAGGGGGCAGGTGCATTTTAAAGCAATTTTAATTGTTAAAAATATTCAAGCATGTGCTTAGTTATGTCAATTCATTCACCCTTTGATTTTTCATACCAAATACCATGTAATTTCATGGGACAATATCCATCATTATTTACTAAATAATGATGGATATTGTCCCATGAAATTGCTACCTACTTTCAATGAAATGGCTGTAATAATGTACGGGTAAAAACATCTTACTTGTATTGTTGGAAAGAGATGGTACTGTATAAGGGTGGAATTTTTTAATGCTCCCTCGAGGGAAAGTACTCTAATAAATAATATAAAATTACAAATTATGCTCAAAGGATTCCTTTATTTTTGAAAGAAATATTACTGTGTTCATAGATTTCTGAAAATACGCTTGGCTGATCCGGGAATCGAACGGGCTGAAATCCGCGACATCAATACCCTGTTTCTACTGTAATAACATGATAAAGTCAATCATACGGGTCAAATCTTTCTAACAAACATGGTAAATTAAATGAAAGGAAAAACCATGAATTATAAAATATTTTTCCCTTGTTTCTTCTGCAGATTTGATGCGTATTCAATATTATCGCTCCTCAATATAGTTGACCCTTTCGATTGATAAATTAAAAGGGGCTGTAATCATAAACACTCTGTTCTTTTATTTATGGCATCAATCGATAGGGTCAACCATATCGAGAAGCGGTATTATTGGATAAGGATCAAATTACGAAAAAAAAACAAGGGAAAAATAGTTTACAATTCATGGTTTTTTCTTTCATTTAATTTACCATGTTTGATAGAGAGATTTGACCCTATAGATTGATGATATAAAAGTAATACCGGGGTGTTAATGTTTCGTATTTCAGCCCGTTCGATTCCCGGGTCAGGAAAGCGTATTTTTAAATATTGATAAACGCAGTTATATTTCTTTTTTAAAATAAATGAATGTTTCTTTTGAGCATAATTTGTTGTCTTCAATTATTTCGAGTTCTTTCCCTTCAGCGCCATTAAAAAATTCCACCCTGTTAGTACTATCTCTTTCCAACAATAAAAGTAAGATGTTTTTAAGTGTACAATGATTACAGCTCTGTGATAGAAAATGGTAAACCATGATATTGTTCCGAAATGAGAGGTATGAAAAATCAAAGGCTGAATGGACATTACTAAGCACATGCTTTCGCTTGAACATTGTTTACAACACTAAAATGCACCTGAACATTGATAGTTGTGCAACAGTAAGAAAAATAGTTAATACTTAGCTACGCAAGTTTTAAGTGAAATATACAGAATTATTTTTTATGGAGTGCGTATATTAAACGAGGTAATCAGGTGCATAAAACTGAATCACTTTCCCCAAGGAACAAATCTTAAAATTTAAAATGCTATTTTCATACAAAGTGACAGGTCACGTGACTTATGTTTGTATGTAAAGTTGATTTTCAATTTTAAGATTTGGACCTATGTTTCCTGGGAAAAGTTGTTCAGTTTTATGCACCTGATTACCTCGTTGAATTTACGCACTCCATAAAAAATAATCCTGTATGTATTATTATTATAGGCTTAATTATTTGAAGATTCAACGCGCGTGAGTAAGCCACGCGCATTCTCGGGATCCCCCGACTAATTTCACAGGGTTTTACCACAAGGTGTGGTGCCACCGACATCAGTTCGACTCCGCTGCCGCCGCGTCAGCTCATGATTTTAGACTCCTATTGAGTCTGAAACTAGTCGAGCGATCCCGAGAATGCGCTGCGTTGAATCTTTAAATAATTAAGAATTCGTCTCACGAAAGTTTTTACAAAAATTATCATATGCTTTATGGCTGATTTAGTATGGATTTTACTAAACTTTTATTCCTCTTAAAAGACTTCAACTGTTATACGCCAATTTTATTTCACAAACAAAGTTATCAGACTGTTTAATGGCCGATTTGACCAGTCATATAACTTTTATCCGTGGAATAAAAATTACGTCTGCCAATTTTGTTTTGAAATATATTATATAATAATTCTATAGTTACATGAAGAATAAGCCTTATTCTGGGAATAAAAGTTTTGTAAAATCCACTCTAAGCAACTTATTATCATAGTAATTGTTGTGAGGCAAATTCATTATTATTAAAAATAAAATCAAATCATGGCAGTTTTTAGCAAAAAAAAAAATGTAATTTAAATAGAAAGAAAGAAAGAAAATGCATTTATACGCGCCACGTGAGACGCATAAAATAGGAAAAGAAAAAACGAATTATGAGAAACAATAATTTCTAAAATGTTAGGGGAAATATGCGTCACATTCACATCAGTGCGAAACGGAATTACCTACGGCATTTCTCATAGGGCTGATTTTTCTAAGGCCAGATAACTTTTATTCGACGAATAAAATTTAAGTTTGACAGTTTTTGTATTAAACAACTGTCAAAATTTTATAAATATCCTTCGATTATAATTTATCTGACGATGGAAAAATCAGCCCTTACATTTGTAAATGCTTCGAAACAAGCTGTAGTGATACAGGGGAAATTTAAAAGGAGTGCGTATATTTTATGGGGTAATCAGATGCAAAACTGAATAACTTTCCCCTAGGAACATAGTTCGAAATTTTTAAATTGAAAACCAACTTTTCATACAAACGTTAGTCACGTGACCTGTCACTTTGTATGAAACGTTCTTGTTTTTATCCTATATTAAATTAGAAATGTAAAAGAATTATAGTCTGTTCATCTATACTTGTCCAAACATGTAAACAAATATGGAGTATGTAAGAAATGTCAATAAAATTAGTGATGGGAAACTTTGTGTGATCTATTCAGAATTGTAAACTAATTGTGGTAACATACATTGTGTGATTTTTGAGAAAAATCGTGATTTGTAATTGACGTCGGTTTGTTTACTATTTGTGACAAGTATAGATGAACAGACCTTAGGTATTTAGGATGGTCTTATGGCGTTTTAAAAGCATGGTTAACACACAGAGAGGGACATAGGTATACAAACATATAGCACCATCTCTTTTTAAATAGCTTTGGCCCTAGTGTCCAGTGTCGCTAGTGAGTATGTGGTACGTTTTTAAACCTACGGCGCACCGATTGGCTCGCTCCAAGCTCTTAACCAATAAGAAGCAAGCGTCATAAACGTGTTAATCGCATAACCGAAAAACAAACCTGCACCCTGATACCTGTTTTATTGTACATTGTGTGTACTGGTGCTTACCATCGCTGCATCGCTATGTATTTTGAATCAGCATTCTATATCTTCTTAATGCCGGCCTCACAGGTAAAGATATAACTGCACCCCTAGCCAAGTGACATTTCTACAAGCGTTAACGACGATAGAAATCGCTTAAATGACATTAAATGTATGAAAGTGACCAGTCTAAATCACGTGACTTATCGAAAACAAATGTCATTTCCATACATTTAATGTCATAAGCGATTTCTATCATCGTTAACGCTTGTAGAAATGTCACTTGGCTAGGGGGCAGGTCTGACGTACATCTTGCTAAAGCAACTGACAGCAAAATTTTCACAACCATTGCTGTCTAATTACCAACACTATCAACCACCACCACAAATAAGCAATTGGAAGGCAATAGTTGTGCAAATTTTGCATGCACATGGTTGCAGGTTCGAACCCAGGAAAGTAACAATGTGACTTTCCTATGTACTTTCTTAATCAATCTAAGACATCATTGAGAACGGTGAAGGAAAACATCGTGAGGAAACCTGGATTCCAAAATATTGGAATGTGAAATCACCAACCCGCAATGAGCAAGCGTGGTAATCAAGGCCTGTGCCCAGTAGTGGGACGTTTATAGGCCGGTGTTATACATATTATGTAGGTATATTATAGTTACGCAAATTCTGCTGTAAATTGTTTTTTTTTTAAATATCTACGTAATATAAAATGTATGCCTGTGGTTTACCTAACTCCCAAATCACTTAACTGCCCAAACTAGAGTGCTACAGCAGCGCAAAGTCGTATTTGATATATTGTCTTGACCAAGAAATTAATAAATTCCTTAAAAAAAATATATTTAATAATAAATTTTATAACTAATCAAAGTAGTACAGGTCAATTTTTTTTTTGGGAATGTGCTTGCTTTCTTCCTGAAAGTTGTTTGGAACAGAATTATTATTATCATTATGCTAGTAACATACTGTATGTACAAAGGATAAAATATGTATGAATGTATATGTATAGTGTAAAAATGTTTCCATGTATAACATAGCGAAATTAAGAAGTAATATTTACCTTAGTAAAATACATGTATAGGTTTTTGTGACATAATTGTGTTTTATCTGAAAAATTTAATAAAATCTGTATTTATGTAGGTACCTAATTGTTTTATTTCATAACCTAAATTCAATTCTGAATCAGATCTGAAAACTACGTAATCACCCAGAATGGGAACAACCCAGTCCCGGGGATCGAACACGCAACACATCACACAGTAGTAATCACAAACATAAATACATAACATACTTACCATGGTAACCGATAAATATATTAAACAAAATAAAACAAAGTAGTGCATTATCAAATTTTATTGAAGCTCCACAGCTTTTCGTTACAATGAATTAAGTCTTGACCAACATCAATTTGTTCATAGTCAAATAAATATAGTTAAAAAACTAAGATTATTACAACGGTAAAAATGATCGAATACGAATTGTATTACCAGGAACTGTTGGCTACCTAAAACGAAATAAACAGTCACTCCCAAGCATGGACAACAAAATCTAGTCAACAAATAAAAAAATGTGTAAATACAAGGGGGTAAGGGAAAAAGACCAGTATCCTAGATGCTGGGACAGAAAAAAAAAACGAAACATTATTAACATTATTCATACATGTTTATTTTGGACAGCTAAATTAAACGAATATTTAATCAATGAATATACATTACTACTAAAAACAACAGCAATAAAATGCAAATTAAAAACAGTTGAAGCTCGGGTCATACTGTGCGAAACATTTTTTTTATATTATATAATTTAATTCAGAGTATAATGGGCAAAAATCCGCTAGGGTCGCTAGTGTCGCATAAGGTTTATCTGTCATTCTTCACCAATGAGAGACAAGCTACTGGCCGGCAATTGGTCAAAATTGCCAGATAGCCCTTAAGCGACAGTAGCGATCCTAGCGGATTTTCGATACACAATAGCCCCCATTACATAGAATAATGTTTTTTTGTAGTGATGTTTTTTCATGGAAATTTTGTTATATTTAGCTGTGTTCATGTTAATAAAACGTTTTAAAAATTCTTTTTTCCAAACTTCGCTATTAGCCAGCCTTCTTTTCCAGGAACTTTCCCCATACGCCCTGTATAAGAAACTGTTTATTTCATGTTAAGTAGGGATCAATTTATGATTGAAATACTTTAATTAGTCTTAAAATCGGTATAATTAAGGCTAATACATGCTTGCATACCGTTACTTTTTTTGAGAACTTTTTTTTACTAGAACACCATAACAATCCACCAATGTTCCATTCGTAGATAGAACAATTTATTTCTGTATTGAACTGAGATGGCTATAATGTCATAATGATGACCACAGAATTGTTTTAATCAGTAAAAATCTATCCTTTACAAATCTAAGGAGTCCATTTATTTACTAAATACATTTTCTTACATTATTGCTTTTGCAATTCGAATATTATAATTAATACTATATTCCGTTTAAAATTAGACCGCTGGAAGTATCATAAAATTGACATAACAGTATATGAAATATATATAACATTTAACATAATACACATAACATATTAATATGTTAATAAAAATGCTACATTAAGTCGAGTGCAAATCTTAACAGATTATTATTAATTATTAACAAAAACATATAAATAATTAAGCTACATAACATATATTGTTAATACTAAGTTCCCATAGACAGTATTGCATTAAAATTGTATCTAGCAATTATTTTTATTAGCAAATGAAAAGTCAATTAACGTACATAACATAGTCTCAATATATATATAATACAATAACTATAAATATTACTAATTAATCACATTTACTTTAACACAATTATACTTTTTTCTTCACAATAAGCTACCATAAATATGGGAATACGTACCGGGAATAAAAAATCCGTTTTCTCTATTGTCGCAAGTGTATGACAAGCTACTGGTGGCCTGTATTAGCGACTGACTCGATGGTATTCATTGGATTTCATTGTAGATCATGGCTAAAGGATCGCATTTATTCCGAAAGTGTGGTCCAAAACGTTAATATTCAAGGCGAGGCAACGTGCTAACAGGAACGCGTGCTTGGCGAGGCGTGCGCGGGCTATGCCTCGCAATGTTTGTACCAAAGATGGGTATAGGAGGTCCAATGATCAGCTCACCAAAAGTGTGTTGTTTTGCCGGTGATTGGCGGATTTTTAATTCCCTATTGTAAAGAAAACAAGCATTAAAAAATAATAGAATTGACACAGTAAACAAAAAGTGACGAACCGAAATAACCAAGAAAGCTAAATATATGATTTTAAAACATCATATTCAGTATTATTTCTAGTTTTCTTAGTTAACGAAAATCCAGTAAAAACTTACTTTAATAAAGGCATTTCTTAAATCATTAGTGTATTCTGTGCCAATTTCGTTAAAACATTCTGTCAATTATTATATTATAGATTTCGAGCGGCCTAATCAATAACAGTAATAATAAATAAGTAATAACAACTACTTATATTAATTAAGGCTAACAGGCGTCCGCCATATTGGAGGTAATTATTTAACCTAAGTCTAGACACGGATTAACTAACAAATGGAGTACGTATAAAATATTTAATTATATACTATTATATGGATCATTTCTTTGGATACACAATGGCAATTTCAATCGAAATTAATGAAAAGAAAGGTTATATATAATAATCGGTGTATTTTTCTTTAACTATTAAAATATTGAACAATAATAAGTTCATTTAGTTTGTGCATAACATGATATTATTTAAGAAATTGTTCTAATATTATCTACAAGTACTCCAATTGGTATTTATTCCGTGATGCAATATAGAATGTGAAATTAAATGATTTTTTTTCTTTCTCCTTATACATACACACTGAATTATATTTTAATACCGACTGCAGATGTCGGCATTTTACAATAGACTTTCGTTCCTAATATAACAATATTGCTTCATTTATCATAAGGCATCTTAATTATCCCAACTAAAGGCAGTAATTATAGTAAATTTATATTATAACCAGTTTTATATTTCTAAAGCACAATACACGCTAAGTCATGATAGATAAAAAATACTTTATTGCTTTGTGTTAAGGTTATAAATACAAGAACGACAAAGATTGTATTATCTCGCTCGATTGATCGATTCTGCAAAATCGTATCATTCAAGAAGACTTCTGCGCAGGCGCAGGTACACACAGCAAACCAGCTAATTATACTGCGCTTCAACAACCAACATAGTATACGATACCGAAGTTACAAGAATTTGCGAGTGTGCGTGGATAACGGGTAATTGTAGAGCAAACTCTAATAAGTAATCATAATATTTCGGGACACCTCAAACACGGTCATCTGATCCCAAACTAGGCAGAGCCTGTAGGTACTATGGTGACCAGACAACTGATAAATTTACATATTTCTAAATACATAAAAAGATTTGTTGGTCTGCCCTGTATTATCTAGTTTGCTGTGTGTACATTCAACAGCAAAAGTAGATGATGAATTGAGATTATAACTTTTGGAGTCATAACTGATCACGAATATATGGCAACTGTACTAGTAGTAAATGGTATAATTTACAATCAAATACTTTTGAATCACTTCGACGCCACACAGTGTAACGCGAACTCCGTTCATTAGTATTGAGTTTCTGATTATGATCATCTTTTTTTACTACTTTTGCTGTTGACTGTTTTGGGCTTTTCATCATTAACTTCTGATAAACACTTATATTATAACAAATTGATAAGTAGATAATTTCACATTCTATATAATTAAGGTACTTCCTAAACGCGAATCTTATCTTTTACCCGATTAAGAAGTCAAAATGTATTATGATTTCAATAATTTAAACAAGCTAATTGATATTTTTTGCAAATGGCGTCTATAATTATGTCTCTGCTCATGTATTATAAATGTTGATTTTATTCAATTGAAATTGAAGAGTACGGAGAGTATTAAATAAAGGTAAATGCTATTTATTTATACTATTATAAGCCTCCGTCAAAATAAATAAGTACATCGTGTTTTTGGTACCTATATCTGTGATTGTGGCAAAATAGAAAACCTATTATTAATACATATAAAAACGAATGTTCGTCTGTATGCCCTTTATAGAATCGTAAACTATGTATTTGATCATAACTGTGATGATCTTCAGCAAAGTTGTTGTGCATGATCCCACGAAGGTTTCTAAGTTGGTAGTACGACCATTTTGACAGATGGCGCCACTGTTGCCATTCCAATGATTATGACTGACCAACGCGAACGACGTCGTGGGTACAGCTATACCCTATTCATCCTTACTTGGCCAAACATGTAAACAAATATGGCGTATGTAAGAAATGTCAATAAAATTAGTGATGTGAAACTTTGTGTGGTCTATTCAGAATTGTACTTCAATGTTCATTCAGTGAATGATATAATTTAATTAAATATGTTTTGATAGCAATTTAATGCTTTAACTTTTAACTCAATCATGGGGTGACATTATCCTACTAAAAAAAACACATTTATAATCATTAAGGATTAAAAATAAAAAGATGGACAATGATTTAATGAGTAACTAAATAAAAAAATGGGTGCGTGTACCTATGTACGTGCGTGAGCAGTTATACTTCATAGGCATCTTTAAAAAATAGGTTTTAGGATTAAATTCCTTAGTGTTATTTGTTTTACAAATAATTTTAACAGAACTTGAGGCCCAATAGTGGATCAAAATCGACCATAAGTAGTTTTAATTTCTAGTTTGAAAAGAGTTTAAAGTTTTTGCTATTAATATAAAGAGTCTGTATAGGTATCGTTCTTTTATTCACTTGTACCCATCTCTACAACCAAATGTCACACTAACATGTCGTCATTATAATCTGTGGTCCGGAGCTTTGTCAGATTTACGATATTTCCTATTTATTGCTACTTTTAAACTAGATTTTTAGTGATTGAACGTGGAAATCAATACGTTAGTGTTTGGACTAGTATATACAACTAATTGTGGTAACATACATAGTGTGATTTTTGAGAAATATGGTGATTTGTAATCGAGGCCGGTTTGTTTACTATTTGTGCCAAGTTAAGATGAATAGACTGTAGTTATTGATAAAAAATAATAGGTAAAGGAGCAGAGACAATGATTATTTTGTTTTTTTTTTTATAGTTTGAAATCATTACTTTCTGCCTACTGGGTAGAATTACGAGAAGCGTTATTTGTCGTAAATTAAAAAAAGTATTTATTTTACATTGTTTTATGTTTGGGAGTATTGGTTAAGTAGTAAAATGCTATAGTCCGAGTTGATTGGTATCACATTCTTGCTATGAAAACAAATTCGAGTTCATAATTTACCAACTAGAATAAGTATAATAAATTAAGCTTTTAAATATTATGAGATATATAATATTCTTTTGTCATGTCTAATATATAAAAAATTACATAGCAAATGTTGTTTAAAATAATTTTGATAAGTTTGTTTACTCATCAGAAAACATTATTACTCGCTATAATCTTGCGTGCATTTTAAAATCACAATATTTGCTTAATACAAATTCAAATTACTAAATATAATTTGCTGATTAATTTTGAAGTCTAAAGTTTAACATTGAAAGCTAATATTGTTTGTCATATCAACAAATAGGCTAGATTAGGAACAGATTTCAACATAGTTGTCTCTTAGATAATGTTATAAAAAAATACTTTCAGTTGAAGAAGTCTAATATGAAATTCATATTACGTAATGGGAATTAGCGTGAACTAATGTATTGACATTTATAGGTTGGTCCTTTCGACCGGGTTAACCGCCGGCGAACTCAACAAGAATTCACTGTGATTTCCGTGACGTAATTATTATTATTATTATTATTATAATCACGCAACGCGATAGTTTTTAAGTTAATATAATTGCCGGCAAGTAACTTTGTCGTAGCAAGAGCTCATATATTTACTACGTACAATAATAACACAGTTTTATCGATTTTCCTTCTTCAAGCTCAAGTAACAATTATTGCTATAATTATTTTTAAACATTTCAGTCATCACACCGCCAATTATATTAATTGGTATTTATTCACGGTAGTAACATGGTGTTTAAAGAAACAGCCCCCCTACAAGTGACTGAAGTGATTTCTACCAGCATTTAACGATGATTGAATCGCTCGAATGGGGGGTAACGCTTGTTGAAAAACCCGCCAGAGTCGCTAGTGTCGCATAAGGTCTGGCTGTCATTTTCCACCAATGGGAGACAAGCTACTGGGCTGCGATTGGTCGAGATTGACATAGACCTTACGTGACATTAGCGACCCTAGCAGATTTTCGACTCGCGATATCCCCCATTAATAGACGTGACAAGTCTAAGTCACGTGACTTATCGAAACGAAATGTCATTTCCATACGTGTAATGTCATCTAAGCGATTTCTATCATCGTTATTGCCTGTAGAAATGCCACTTGGCTAGGGGCCTGGAATTTTAATAAGTTTTCTCATAGTTAGACTATTAATTTGTCCCTGATCTACTTAGTATAAGACACATCTAGTATTTGAGATAGCAGTATTAACTGCGTAGTAAATTGCCAAGTTTCAATCACATGAATGTAAGAAAAATAAAGTCTGTGCCAGGTAATACGCAAAATTGTCCCATAAACCAGAAAAAAAATATATTTTTACTTACCTCAATAATTAAAAGGTGCCTAACACATAATATTTTAACCTGACGAGTAGGCACATTTCGCCAGTGTGATAGCTTATCATTTATTAGATAAATAAATGTGGACAATATTGAACCTGCAACCACTAGATCGCAAGGCCGACACCCTAGCCATTAGGCTAATGCGGCATTAAAGCCACACTTGACACCTAGGATGGCACTACCACTTCCCACTCTATCTAAATTTGTTAAACATATAATACGTGTTTTCACTTGAAAAAATGGTATTACTTTAAATAATATATTTTTTATTGAATTTGATTTAAGGTCAGTAACATTTATTGCAGTATGATCTGGCACAGACTATAATTGTTTACTTACAACATCTATTTTAAGTACCAAAGGTAACTTAGAGCATAAACAATTATTATTAATTTCTAAAGCAACACGAGACATTGTGCAGATACTATATTTAATAATGGCAAAGACAATACCAATAAGTTACGTTTTGGAAAAAAAAACTACCTTTAAACGGATTCTATATTTATTTTAATTTTATATGCCGACATTTTGATGCCTTTCTAAAAACAGCGATAGAATCCTTTTAAAAAGTAGATTCATTTCAATGTCAAACCCCAGAAATATAAGATTGTAGATTCTCTTGTTCAAACTAAACTAAGATATTATTTTATTTGACATAGTATTAGAAAAGTGTTGATATATTTATTTATCACCATTATTTCGCATGCGCATAATTGATGCAATTTTTAGTTTGAAAAACATGCCGTATATTCTTTTTGATTAAATTTAAAGAAATAAGACTGACTGTAAAAGTTTTAGTTTACAGTTTTTCTTTGAGACTTTTTCGTTTTAAATATGTATTACAGTACAGTTGGAACACCAAATATGTAGTCCAAGAGTAAACGAAGCCTATATTCGCACACAAAGATCTGTTAAGTTAACTCAATTGTTGGGGATAAATGCTTCAGAAGGTACCCTTCGTAGGCGAGGCTTTTTTTATTTTAGTTTGCACACAACATAATTGTTAGCGTTACATACCTCAAACGGAAGCCTCGATGGGCTAGACCAACTCATTACCAGTTTTTTAGTTTAGTTTGCAAACAAAAGAATCAGAATCCCAATATCGACTACATGAAGACTTACCATAAAATCACCGCGTGTACCAACACTATAGCACTACCACTCTCACGAATACTCCTTAAAGTCTTTACACTACACTCATATGAGCCCGTGGCGTTTCTTATATTCTTCTAAGTTTAACGATCGCTTTGGACCAGTTTCTTTCACTTTCGTCGACACTTGTTTTGATTGGCTTGATACTGATTCTGGAAATAAATTATTTTTTGTTATTTTTTAAAAACGATGCCCACATTAGCGAATTTAATTCTTGTGTCGCGGGGGTTTCACAAACATTCAAATCACATGCACAAAGAACACCCAGACTTGCAACAAGCATTTGTGGATCACACAAATGCTTGTCTCATGCGGGGATAGAACCCGCAGCACGTCGCGTATAGTGGTAATTAGCGAGGTGGATAGCCAAGTGGTATAGCCACTTGGCTATCCATGCAGTCCAATGGTGCACTGGATTTGTGTGCTCAACGTTGCAGGTATGAACCCTTTGATTTTTTCATCAATCTTTCTTATTGTAGGACATTATTGACAATTTGTCCTGGGTGGGAATCGAATCCACGACCGGTCTAGCAGTCAGCGCTAGACCAACATGTCAGTCAAGTAGTTTTATAAAGTAGTGAAATTCGGCTACTAGGCTGTTGTATTTGGTTAGTTATAAAGACACACGTACTAGCTATAGGTAGGTCCAATTCGATGTTAATATCGAAGTCGTGCAGCGAGTACAGGCTGGTGTTGTCGGTCGCCGCCTGCTTATCCCGCTTGGCTTTCTCCACTTCTTGTATTTGTTGCTGTGAATAAATTAATTATTAATAACATCGTTGGTTATATGACGACCTCCGTGGTCGAGTGGCGTACACACCGTTTTTCAAGGTATCGCCCGGTATTTTGTCCAGTACCTATAAAACCCCTTATGTGTTTTATTTGAGATATATCATGAGATTCTAGAAATTACATGATTTATTGACTGGCATTATACGGGTACAAATAGACAATATAATTGATACTCACAAGTCTTTCTTTCTCCACTTTTTCCAGAGCTGCTTTCTCTTCTTCTTCTCTTAATTTAATTATTTCTGCTACTTCTTCTTCAGATCTTACTATATCCTGAAAGAGAACATTTCCACATTTTAAAGACAATTCCGCTGTACATATTCAATTAATGAGCACAGACTTTCAATGTATGGCTACAGTTAATTGTTTTTTTTACACATTGTTTTAACATTTAATTCAGTTTAGTTCCAAATTAAACTTTGCTGTCTTTTACTAACATAAAGCTTGAGAAAAGGACGGCAAAAGATAACAACTAACTTAAAATCGATTCATATTAATATGAATCGATTTCCGAAGTGTTGACATTTCTAAGTTAGTTGTTATCTGAATGTATTGTATCAATACATTAGCTACAACCTGCTTGGGAGACTTTATATACAGCATTGGATCCCAATAAGCTGAGATTGGGTCGTCTTTGGATGCTTGTACACTGGATTGGAGCGCGGTTGCGGAATGAAGAAACTTGTTATAATAGGATTGCATAAAATCTAAGCTCCATCCAGCGGCTACGATCCTATTGGGTGGGAAGGCAGCACTAGTACTAGCTGGGCTAGTCAGTTTCATTACAATATTTAATACTATAGTAGTGTATCTACATAATAGTCATATATATTGTCTCATGCGCACGAGTGGTGTGGCGGTCACTGTAAGACAGTCAGTCGCTAGCGCGAGCTGTCGCCGAGCAGACGTGTCGTCCGCACAGCTAGTAGTGAGCCAGTGTACCCTCTAGTGCCGATCTGACGAGAACTCTACAAATATCTCACCTGAGTCTTGCTTCCTCCAGATTTGAAGTTCATCACAGGTTTGGTGTGCCGCCTCGTGAACGGATCGTCCGTTTTCTTTCCTTTGTTAGCTTTTACCTTTAATGAAAAAAGATAAGGTTATTTTACACATTTGGATGGATGAATGGAGCCACCCCGAGCGCGAAAATACTGTACTCCCGCCCCCTGGGCAAACTGAGAAGACAGTTTAGTCGGTAATGCAGATTGGCTGATTGCCTTTGATTCTGATTGGCCTTTCAACGCGATTAATGGCAACATTAGTATTTCAGGTTTATAAGAAAGGACCAACTTATTGTGACGACTCTACGGCAATGACTCTAAATCGACTAAGATGGAAATTTGCAGTCCCATAGTCCACCTTTTTTTTTCGTGGTGAACAGCTTATGACTATATGTCGGACCTTAACCGGCTAAAAACACCCCGGTCCCATCATTGCCTTAGCCAGAGCCGCGGGATCACTTGTGCACTCTCAGCACAGCTCCGGCAGGTCTCTTATTGCACCTAGATGAACTGGTAAATTGTGAAATGGCGGTAGGATCGCAGGGAACAAAGCTAATTTTCTACAAGATTTTGTCCAGGACGGACGAAGTCCGTGAGGGTTTTCCCAAGTCAAAAAAGGTTTGTTATATGGGAGCCCACCTTAAATATTTGTTTAATTTAATTATTTATCTTTAAAGTGAATATATAACTAAATATTCTGTCAATATTAAAAGCGTCTACCTGTTGTCCTTATCAATATCGATCGAAAACCAGCAAAAATTACATTAGTTGCATGGGATTATTTTCTATTTACTGTTATACATATATATTTTCTGTTATATTCTGTTTCTAAGTATTTGTTGTTATAGTGGCAACAAATACATAGTTAGACATATACATCACATATGTCTAACTATCATGGTTCATGAGATACAGACAGATGACCTGGATACAAACAGATGGAGGGATGGACGGACAACGGGGTCTTAGTAATACGGGTTCGGAACTCTAAAAAGCTTAGATGGTTAACTTACCTCTTCCATGATAGCTTTCTCAGCGGTCTCCACATTGAGCTTCCTATTCCTATTATTGATATACGATATGCTCTGTATAGAAGACGTCCTTGTTTTGTCCAGCTGGTTCGCTCGTTCCTCTAACTCTTGGATTTTAGCATTCAATTCTAGAACTATCTCATCGTCGCCTCTGTAAATAATAATGGATACAGTGAATGTTTTTTTTTTAATAAATATTAAATATTTTATTCGATTCTTTTAAAATCGCACAGGAAAAAATATCTTTGTTAAAAATCTAATATACCACATATTTGATTTCAGTTTACTTATTATAATCTGGTTTTCTTTAATGTTCACAAAGTTAATTTTTCATCATAATATGCGAGCTAGCTTGAAATTAGCTAGTTAACTGATGTAAGATAAATAAATCAACAAATAGACATGATCTGCTCCATTCCTCGTCATCACAGCATTCACACCTTTCCCGTTATCCATCAATCTCTTTATTGTTCACAAAGTTTATTTTCCATTACTATAGGCGAAATTAGCGAGTTAACTTATGTAAGAGAAATTAAATCAACAAATAGACATTATTTCCTTGCTCTATTCCTCGTCATCATTCACACTTGTCTTTCACATTATCCATCAATCTGTTCTTCGCACTCTGCATGTTTAATTCTTACTCATAACTTGTTTACTTTAGAAATTAAATATTTTACTAGCTGTTTCCCGCTGCTCCGCCCGCGGTCTCAATGTTTTTTTTTATATTTGTGATGTAAGCTATCCTATAAGTTGGATCAAACTGCACACGGTGTGCATATTTGATTAAAATCGGTTCAATAGTTTCGGAGTTCATCCCGGACAAACATCGTGACGCTGGAATTATATACAATAGATAAGTACCTTAGTTGTGCTACATCTCTCTCCTTCATGAGCTGTGTCTTCTTCATGGCGTAGTTGGTGGGATGCGACCTGAAGCGGTCCTTCTCTGCCACTATCTTCTCTATATCCTCTTCCTGAAAATAATATGCTTCAAACATTGAATACTTTTAGTAGATACATTCTTCTTCTTCCTGCCCTTATCCCATTCATATGTGGTCGGCGCAATGCGTATTTTCCTTCCATTCCTCTCTATTACTCGTTACCGCGGCATCCACTCCTTTCTTTCTCATATCATCTTTCTTTCTTTCTTTTTTTAGATACATTATTTAATTATAATAGGTTGTCATGTAAAGTAAAATGTAAACATATTACGAATATATTTAGTATTTTACAATGGGGTTGGAAGTTTATATGTGAACTTCGTCATTTTTGAATAACGTATGAAATTTTATACAGGCTTAATTTAAAAGGAGTGCGTATATTTAACGAGGTAATCAGGTGCATAAAACTGAACAACTTTCTACAAGGAACATAGGTCGAAATCTTAATTGTTGTTGTGGAATTCAAATAATATTATACTTTGGTTGTCTTTAGTTTAGTTTTAATATTAAATAGGCTAAGTTTAGTCAATACTGCGGTCTTACTTATTATAATCTTCAGGCCTACGCCAAATAAACATTTTTAAGCTATTGCATAGCTTTTATCGCGGGCTTCGAGCGCGGCGACCGAATCAAGAAATTCCGTAACGAAAATAAACCTGTAGCGTAGCAGGAATGCTGACGCAATGTTTCGATTATCGGTATTGTAGTGTGCTGGGAACTTCACCACTTCAGTTGTCCCGTGGTCGCACAGTATACCGCACTACAGTCACATTGTAATTATTGTAAGCAGTTCGAATTAATAAATTTCATTAAGTAATTTGTGGACCTATCATTTCTCTCTGTACACACACCAGTGAACACGCAAAGTCACCACTACAAAAGTAACAAAAAACCTAACACCCCCCACTCCGACCGGCACAGCGGTGCGGCGTTGAAAGCCGTGCATCGTCTAACATCGTTTCAGTTCGGCAGACGTCGGCACGGTGTTTGTGTACGTATCAAAAGAAAAAACTTAAATTAATATCAAAGAAAAAAATACTGCATAAAATATATAAATAATTATTTGCATAAGTTGATAAAAAATGCTATGCAATAGCTTTACCGCGCCAGAGTCCAAGTGCCACACGTTTTTTTTTAAATTATTTTTTTATTCTTTCTTTCTTTCTTTCAATGGATACTGATTTAAAAGGAAGGATTTTGTGTATAATTCGTTCATGTTTGATGTAAATAGTTGCTACCCGGGCGAACCCGGGGCGTGTTCGCCAGTAATGAATATAATGTATGTGTAACTCACCTTAAACTCGTACATAAGCGCTTCCTTTACTTCTTGTATCTTATTCCTAACAAAGTCCATGGTTGGAGGCTTCTTATTCGCGTCTTTGATTGCTTTATTCCATTTCTGGAACTCACTCTCTGTAAACTCCTGAAATTATTGACAAGTATTGTAAAAAATTCTAACTTGTACAGTCACGAGCATAAATATGTATACACATAGCAAAATTGTAAAACAATAATTTAACAGGAACTCACCATCAATTCAACTTTTAATCATTTAACAAAATAACATTATAACAGTTCTCAAATCATGTATATATTTTTGAGTTTCAACAAAAACTTCTCGCTAAATAAGTTTTACAATTTCGCTATGTGTATACATATTTAAGCTCGTGACTGTACACAACATGGGATATGGCAATTTATAGTATTATATGGCAATCGTTGTCTTGCCATATAATAATAGCTTACGACCTATTTTCAGACCTTCCAAATACACACAATAAAATGCATAAAAATTGGTTCTGTGAAGTCGGTTTAGGGACGATAATTTTACGTGAAAAGAAACGTTTACGTTTTTAACGTCATATGAAACCCCTCCCTTTTCCCCACCGAACATGCGAGTTTCACATGCTGATTTGCCAAATATTCTCTTAGTTAACCCACCAGTCGTTACTAGTACATTTGCAAATGGATATAATCTCATGTTAAAAATCCGCCAGAGTCGCTAGTGTCGCATAAGGTCTGCCTGTCATTTTCCACCAATGGGAGACAAGTTACTGGGCTGCGATTGGTCGACATTGACATAGACCTTACGTGACATTAGCGAACCTGGCGGATTTTCGACTTATATCCATTTGCAAATGTACTAGTAAGGACTGTGGTGGGTTAACTAAGAGAATATTTGGCAAGTGGACTCTATTGATCGAATTTTCAGAAACTGTTGGTTTAACTAATATGAAGTTAAATAGTTTCGCTAAAAGCATAGACTATGGGATACCATACCTGATTACTAACAAATTCGAGTCTGAACACTCTGTCCTGCGTTCCATGCCTTAATTTAAGCCCTTTATTTGTCCTAGTGTTACCTAAATTATAAACTTTCGCCGTTTCATATACATCTATTATTTCTGCTACCTGAAAAATAAAAAATAAATATCAAAATATTGTAAAAAACACTTTGTTATGAAAAATTTAGGGCTTTTCTAATTAGTATGTATGACAAGAACAATAGCAATATTTATTATAATATTTTATTTAATTACATAAAATACTGGGTGAAATAAATAGACACTTTCTAGTTAGCATGTCAATCAATGACGTAAAATGTATGAAAAATCAATGGGAGCCCTTAAGACTAAAATCCGCTAGGGTCGCTACTGTCGCTTAGAGTCTATCTGGCAATTTCGACCAATTGCCGGCCAGTAGCTTGTCTCTCATTGGTGGAGAATGACAGATAAACCTTATGCGACACTAGCGAACCTAGCGGATTTTTGATACACGACAGCTCCTATTGAGACAAAACAGATTGAGATGTATTGTTGTAAAATTATAGCCTGGCAAGTTTGTCTGAGACACTGTTCGTCCCGCACCCACGGGTTATCACCCCTGCTACCAAACGTGTCGTGGTGGCCTAACAGTTCAATGAACGGATTTTTGTGCTTAAGGTTGCAGGTTCGAACCCACTACAGGCATGTAGCAATATGACTTTTTCAAAGTTATAAGTACTTTCTTAAACATTCTATGACATCATTGACAATCAGTGAAGAAAAAAATTTGGGAAGAAACCTGGATTGCAAAACTTGGAATCTGAAATCGCCAACCCGCAGTAAGACAGCGTGATGAACAATGCTCGTTCCTTCTCTATATAAGAAGAGGCCTGTGTCCACCAGTCGGACATTATAGGCCGTTGTTATTATACCGCACGTGTCTTATGCCCGCAGACCTTAAGAGCGTCACGAACCAATTTGCCAAGCGTTTTTGCGTTCAAACCGTTTTTATTTAAGATTTAACTATTAATGATAGCCTTATATCTATCTAATTTTGTTTACAAGACTTTATTCTAGGGTCATAATATAAACTCACCCTATAAACTGGATTCCCATTATTGTTCCCGATGCCGATTCTCACGAAACAGCCGTTGACGACGCGCGCGAAGAACGGAAGGTGAACCAGACGCTCTAGTTTAAACCTGATCAGATAACAAGTCATCAATTTAAAACGTAAATAGACAAATGACTAAGAAAAACAAATCATCGTTATTTTATGGCGTTTCTATTGAATAAAATCATTTTATGCTCAATATTCTAGTCTTCGTTTTTTTCTAGCTAATCAAATCAGAATCATTAATTCAAATAATAATAAGCTACTAAGTAACACTTTTGAACGTCATACATTTCATATTGACAGCACCCTGCCCCCTAGACAAGGCACACCCCCACAAGCGCCAACGCCGACAGAAATCGCCCAAATGACATTAAATGTATGGAAATGACATTCCCCTTCAATAAGTCACGCGACCTACCGAAGGGAAGCCATTCGGTCATCTCTGTCCGCCTTTTATATCTCTCTTTCTTGAGCTCGCAATGCAAGACTATCGAAGTAGTCAGGTTCATCCCACCACTGGAACGAGCGAAGGTGGGCACTATACACCCACCTCTGGAAGGTCCAGTAGAGACCGAAGCTTGCCGGAGATGCGTAGAGCTTGTGTAAGCGATCCCGCGGCACCAGCAAAGGCAAGGATGTTTTTGGTCGGTACGACATATCCCCACACTGTACGCTCAGCGTGGGTTGAAGTCCTTAGAATTTCACTCCACAAAAAAAATCCCCCCACCATCTGTCGGAATTACGGAATTCGGCGAGTCCGACTCGCACTCGTTCGGTTTTGTACTAACTTGGAACCAAATATTTAGACGAAAAACGACTTTAAAGTATCCATGCATACTGACTATACCTGCTAAGCCTAAGTTTGTTGATCTGGTCTTTGCTGTCAGCGTACTTGATCTCCACCTCCTCACGCTTCTTCTGTTCCTCCTCAGCACCTGACGACGACGAGCTGGACGAGCTCCGCCGACCTGGGGCAACGGCTATGTTAATATAATGATTAGTTGTTGGGTTTAAATAAAACTACAAAATAATATAATAAAATAAAGGTAAGGGGAAACGTATTAGGGCGAAAATAATAATATATTTCGCGTTTACAGGTTGAATATAGATTGCTTTGATGAATATAAAATGTCTGCCTTATTTAACTTGTTGTGCAATATAACAGACCAAAAAAAAAAGTACGAAAATAAGTTTTGAAAAGAAATTTTAATGACGCCCATATCATTTGTTTTTTTTTAAATTCGAGCTTTTCCTCCAATTGCTTGATAATAGGAACTTAGGGGATTTTTGAACCCCAAAATCCCTCTTATCGAATAACTTACTCGACATGCATATAGTTTTCATTTATATTCAATGCCTTTTGTTTCTATTTTAGTTCTTGACTGTGAATATTATGGACATTTCTAATATGTAGAAACTTTTTTTAATAATTTCGAGCATATTGTTAAAAAGGTCAATTTGAGATTGGACTCAATTTGAGATTGACTTTTTTTTTAGATACAAATAAATACATTATTATTATGAATGCCTGTATATTTGATATAATGCAAACATGAGATTAATATACTGATATACATTTTTTATTACTTTGAGATTTAGGAGCAATTTTATATTCATTAGAGGATCAATAATTTGGCCTGTAATCGCGAAAGAAATACAAATAAGAGTAATAAAAAAGGTGTGGCCACGATGTCATCGGTACCCAAATATTCCACAAAAAAAACCAAAAGGTTTTTTTCTCTTTGAAACTAATTAAAAAAATTCTGAAAATAATCTAGAGCATTAAAGAAACAAAACTTAGGCCATAGAAGAAAAGCCGTTACTAAACATTAATACCCAAAAACAGCAAAAAGTTTAATAATACAGTTTCCACATTACCTTGAGACTTGTTATCATCAGAATCAGATCCGGAGTCATCAGAGTATATATCGGAAGCCTTTAATTTGACGCTTTGTTTGCTGGTACCTCCGATGATCTCGGTGTCCGCGTCCTGTGGACAAGCCGTGACCTTGATCGAGACCTTACGGTTACAAGGTAAAAGAATATTTTTTAGAACTACTACTGTATTTATTGAGTTATGATTGGTGAATATGTGTGAGAAATAAAATGTATTGTGAACAAATATGATTAGTGTTGTAAGCGGTATTCCTGATATAGGTTATATTCCGTTATATGATATTATAATTGCCCTACAGTGTTATTAACATAATAAAGATGTAGATGATGATGTAAACTATAGATGGCCGCACAATGCCGCCTGTAACTACTAAGTTTCTAATTATAACCATTGGAGGTCTATATGATTGGAGGCCAAATTGACACTAAAATTGAACTGGATGTTGACTTATGTGGAGGTTGAAACTTGTGTTCTGATCTCCTGGTGTGAATTAGCGAATTTTCGAAACATCGTGTAACGAAAGCTTAGCGCGATCTATTTCGACGCCAACGCCATCTATTGGGAGTTGGCTAAAACTTTCTATCTACTGATCTTTGCTATTAAGTTACAGACATAAATATCTAATACCTACTACAACAAAGCTGGTTATAATTATTTACGATTTCTGTAGGTCTGCAGCAGGACTTATTCCAGCAGAAAATGTAGTTCATCTATTTTCGAAACTAAAAACTTAAAAAAAAACCTTTCATCCCTATGTTATTTATCTGTCCCATCATAAAAGGTCATCATAAACCTTGGCTACTATCAGCTATCTTCCATTTTGGGAGAGTTCCTCTCAGGCTGTCCGCGAACTATATACAGTTCCGTTCTATTACGGAAAGAGCGCGTTGTCCCCACCCCGTCTCGTAGCTCTTAATCCTTAACCGTGTAAGTGGGGGGGGGGGGTCGCTAGGTCGGAAATTTCCGGTTCTATTTTGAGCATGTACCTATATCTGTACCTACACACCCTATATTCACTAACTTTTAAACTATCGCGTTGCATAATTATAATAAGACGACGTTACGGGAATTGCGGCGAAATGGCGTGTCGTTTAGGCTGGTTACACTGATTGTGGTGACAAGCAAAGTGAGGACCAATAGTGGTTGTAAATTGACCATAACTCGTTTTAATTTCAAGTTTGAAAAAAGGATCAAATTTCACTTCACATCACAGATCACTTTTCTACATTGTCACGGGTCTGGGTGTTTGTGATACCTTTGTGGTCTCTGATTCCATAACACAAGTGCTTTAGCTACTTACTTTGGATTCGGAGCAAAAATATGATATTATTATAATAACTTCCGTGAGACGAATTCATTTTCGAACTCGACTCGCGACACCGCGGCCGCCGCGTCAGCTCATGATTAAGGACTCCTATTGAGTCTGAAACTAGTCGGGCGATCCCGAGAATGCGCGTGAGTAAACCGTTAAATCCTTAAATAATCAAAAATGTGATGTCGTCAAAAAATATCACCCTTTATGTACTTACATCTTCATCATCCTTATCCTTGTTGGTTTCCTCCTCGAGCCGCCGTTTCTGTCGTGTGAGTTCGACGCGACTGGCTTTAGCGTCGCGCTGCGCTCTGAGCGCGGCCATGGCGTTCTGTCGTTTGTCGTCGACGTTCCGTTTTCGCTCCGTTTTAGCCCCGAATAGGGGGGACGCTGAACGTTCTGATGCATCTGTTGTGTATAAAAGATATGTAATAAAGCCACTAAATCACTGTATAGATTGCCGTGGTATCGAACAGCCGCAGGATCAATCCCCCAAATTTTTATGAGCCACAGATTCTTGTCTGTAACACCCCCCCCCCCCTGACATAAATGTATCATACACCAAAACAAAAACAAGATTTCCGGGTGATTAACTGCTTCTTGTGTCAATCAATCCCACACAACCTTGTTTATGGTTGGGGTGAAACTAACGAATTCAATCCACGCTGAGGGCACAGCGTGTGGGGATATGTCGGACTTGCACCGACTGAAAACATCTCGGTCCCGTCTTTGCCTTTGCTGGAGCCGGTTGCTAGGCATTTGGGTTTGCACTTCTTAATGTTAACAGAAAAAGCTTAATGGCCGAATTCTGAAACGTGAAACGTCAATCAGTTTGAAGCCACCGTTAAATTTTATGCTGTCACTTTAAGGTGTGAAGTAGCGACAAATAGACATTTAAGAACATCTTCAAGTTATTCAGCGTTTCAGTATTCGGGGAGGGGGGGGGGGGGTAAGTGTACGCAAGCTCGGCTAAGGCAGGCCTGAACCACTAATGATGAAAATAAATGAAAATTAACCTGCATCTTTAGGATCGTCCAATATCTCTCCAGGACTCGGTGGTGGTTGTTCTTTCTCTTTTTCAGGTTCTTTGGGCTCTGGTCGTTCTACCTCAGTCTCTGTGAACAAGAACAGTATTATAACAATAACTCTTACATGACGACGTCTATGATTATCATCATCTGTCTAGCCTTTACCCAAACTATGTTGGGGACAGTTGCGACTCTTACTGGATTTAGCTAAATACTGTATTTTACATGTAGCGACTGCCTATCTGACCTCCACAACCCATTGCTGGGTAATACAGTATCCCATAGTAAGACTGGTTGTCAGAATTGTAATGACTTAACGAACGTCAAAGATCACTGTTTGACAGTCGGGACCAACGGCTAACGTGCTTCCGGAGGCACGGATGAGTCTTGGTATGTTTGCAAATGGTCACCTATCCAAGGAGTAGGTCCTCGCGAGCACCGCTTAACCTTTATTATAGGTCAAACCGTGCTGCTTACACTTTGCCAGGAGCCCGAGAGGACTATGTTTAAAATGTAATACCCTCTTGAACCTGTGAATTAGAGTCACTAATCACAAAATAATTTCGAGGTATATTGTCTTGTAGGGGTCGAATTGTATGATATGTGACCAAGTCTCCTGATGTTGAAGTGTGGAGTATGTTTTTGGTTTTGGGTATTATTTTGTTACCATATTTTTTTATAATACTTCATTTTTTTTAAGAATTTTTTGGTTGTATAATTATGTGGGTAGGTCTGAGAATGGATCTTAGGATATTTTTTAAGTGTGTTGTGTGTGGATATTTGATGTCATAACTCATACCTCTCTTATCAATCCGCTCTCTCTCCCGCTCCCGCTCTCGCTCCCGCTGCAGCCTCAGGGCGCGGCGGCGGCGACGAGCTTCCCTCCTTCTTTGTAACTCTCCGGGAGAAGCTGAACGTTCGGCCGCCGAACGACGAGCTAACCGGAGCTTACGTTCAATCTCCCATCTGTATGACAATTAAATAAAATTAATTATTTCACGTGACTTATGTTTGTATGAAAACATGATTTTTAATTTTAAGATTTAGACCTGTTTCTTGGGAAAAGTTGTTCAGTTTTATGCACGTGATTACCTCGTAGGATATCTGCACTCCTTTTAAAATAATCCTGTATCATGCTGAATAAGAACTCTGCTACAAAGAACAGAAACGAAATAGTTTATTTTTGACAAAACTGGGACACATGTGCCGAGACACAAAAAATACTTCTCGAAGAACGCGGCTTCTCATTCGTGCATTATGGTCGCCGCTTCAGGGTTCCTGCTAGAAGCAGGGCCTTAGCGCTGGGTTCCAGAGACGGCCGGAAACAGCAGAATACATTATGAGATATCTCACCTTGTTTTCATAAGATCTCTTCTTTCAATCCTCTTGAAGATCTCTTGTTCTCTCTCTTTCTCAGACATGGCAGCCAATCGTGCCCTATCCTCTTCATCTCCCATGAGGTTTTCATCAAAGCTGTGGCAGAAATACGATTATTATAGTAAACTTTATGATAGAACTCAGATTATTGCAAAGTAATACTTATTTCAAAGAGTATAAAGTATAAATTCCTTAGTAAAAAAAAAACAATTATTAATTGGAATGCCAAAAATTGTACTTTATGGTAATTGATAGATTGATCTAAACGTGTACCTAAAAAAAGTATTTTTTTGAGGGTATATTGGGTAGACCTAAAAAATTATTTTTTTGGGTAACTATACCTTAAAAAAAAAACGTTTTATTTTAAGGTATACCTTTGCACCATTTTTTATTTTAAATGACTAGTACTACTATAATAAGCTATCAATAACAAAGTCGTGTCCACGTCATATTACCTAAATGCAAGTGTGTGAGTAGCAGAAATGAGTAACATAACACGTCCATGTAAATGCAATAATATACTCCCTCTGTTAACACACATTTCTTTGTTATGTGCATAATTATCTAGTTTGCTGAGTGCACATTGTTAATAAAATATGACGTATGTAATTTTTCCTAAGTAAGTACAATAAAGTTCTTCTATAGTCATCGATCTATTGTTTTCTGAGGTTTACGCGAATGTTAGAAATTGAAATAAAACTACTTTTCAAACGGATTCCACCACAGTCTATGTTGATTTTAGTTCTAGACTTTTCAATGCCTTTGCTGGTGTCATGGTCACGGTCAGTCTGCCCGACCGCGATAGAATCCGTTTTGAAAGTAGTTTTATTTCATCTAAGTAGTTCTTTTTCTAAAAGACTCAGCTGTTTTTGGTGTGTACTCACCCATCATCAAATTCCTCTTCAGAGTCGATGGAGTCATTATCCGACGAATGTGATGATACTTCACCTACAAATGAAAAATTATACTACATAAACCAAAGTAATTGAAGAATTCTTGTTAGCTTTATGTTAAGAGACTTCAAGATATGGGGTTGGCTACGACGCATATCTAGAAGATTAAAAAAATCCTTGAAGCATTACAATTTACAAGTCTTTCTGGTAGAGCATATAAGCTTTAAGGGATTTAACATGCAATGAACATTTAAAATACATATAAGATTTGTCTCAAAATTTACCAAAAGTGTTTAATTTATTATTGTCAGTAATTAATGAAGCAGACATCAAAGAGATTAACTATAAACGGAATTACTGTAGTCGTTCGTTGCTGCCGCGTTTTGATGTGGTGGCGTGAGCGCATGCCCCTTTTCAGACCCCCTCCACCCCCTTGTACACGCATTTGCATTGCTTCAAACGCGCGTATACGCGATTCATACGCAAGTTTGCATCATCAATAATAATAAATGTGGACAACATCACATACATTGCAGCAGTCGTGTTATGGAATCAGAGACAACGAAAGTACCACAAACACCCAGACCCGAGACAATTTAGAAAAGTGTTTTTCTACGACCCGTCTGGGGATCAAACCCGGGACCTCAGTGCTTGTGACACCTTGAAAACTAGTGTGTACGCCAATTATTATTGACCACGGAGGTCGTCATACCATACAAACGCAACAACATCAACGGGACCGAAATCGTGCTTCATGACGTTGTATGAGCGTTTTATTTTCGCAGTGAGCTTACGGTCTTATAAAAACGATATGTTTTATGACTTTACTTTTACATACCTTCTTCCGGTTCACTGTAAGTGTTCTTCTTCCCGGAGCCTGCACTGTCTGTGCTTTTCCTGGGCTCCGGCTTTTTGGGCTCCGGTTTCTTTTGTCTATTATCATCTGAATGATCCGAAGATGTCTTCCTACTATTTCGAGCCGGTTCTTTCTTTTTAGAAGTATCACTTCTGGAGTCGCTGCCAGAGTCTGAGCCTGATGACGACGAGGACTTCGCTGCAAAGATAATTAGTGGTTAAGTGGTGTTTTTTTCCCCCAACTTATATAACACTAACTGCGCTCTGCGGTGCTACCCCCATTTTAAGTTATAGTTTTTCCAGGATAGTAAGATTCAAGATTTAAAAATTTTAAACCCGGACTAAAATGAAAACCGGTCCCGCCGCTGCCCGGACGCTCCCCGGACGCCCTTTAAACTAGGACAAATCCGGGAATAGCTGGATCTTACTCTTGAATGACAATTTTTGAGGGTAGATTCACCTTGTCACGTGATAGGCGCCCACGAGATCGTGACGTCATACTACCCACCCTGGAGGTTTAGTTATTCAAAAACAATATTATATGTATTTATCATTTAATGAAGTGATAAAAGTTGCAGGTGGGCTTTTAAAATACACCCACCCGAAGTTTAACGTAAGCCCTTTTCCGGGGCCTTAGCGGTTAAAATCTGTTGTGTAGTCTAAAAGATCGAAGCTTGTTTTATACTAAGTTAAAGTTATTTAAATACTTACAATTATTTTTCTTATTATCATCATCATCCCAATCAGATTCACTATCGGATCCTGATCCTGACTTTTTAGATTTGGAAGGTGGTGGGGAGTCACCGGTTTTCTTCTTCTTTTTAGCCAAGTTCAAGAATTGCTGTAAAGGAATAAATGATTACATTTAGTTGGTGCTTTAATAATTTTTAAAGTATGAATTCAGTTTCAGTAACTGTGTCTGTTTAAAGTAAATACTTGTATTGTGAAGCACTTCAAACTGTGTCATATTGTCACAGTTGGTATGTCAAAGTGTAACATGTCACCAATGTCAAGGGCTAGTACAAGTATCTCTTTAATTTTAAGTTTAATGGCAGTTTAGGTAGTGAATGGGTGCCACAATGCAATAAATATGTTGACAACGACGAAAGTAGATACACAATATTCTTGATGCACACATCAATCTTTTTTGCTTCACTATGAGCTCAACCTAGTATGGATTATCCATCTAGGTGCCTATTTATTGTTTATTCTTTATATATTAAGTCTATGTTTATACAACATCTAACAAAACCCCTGTCCAATTCAATAAAGGTGTATTCGTGGTACAGTTCATGAACTATCTCATTCTTTGACCCAAAGCTGCAGGTAGTAAGTATGTACATGAACTTTGAGGAGCGGTCAGTGTTGCTGTAGCCTTGGATCAGTTTTTATTTTGATTTAATTATTTTTATTTGGGTAAGAAAATAATCTCCAATCCATTTAATGGCTATGTACATGTGTTCGTAGTACGATACCGAATAATAGTCTTATGGATCGTTCAGGGGTTTTGTTACAGTAAATTTTCATCTTAAAGCATTGAAGCCATTTTTATTTAATTTCCATAATGAGTAAATTTAGAATCATTTTTACTTGATAGAACTGGCCATATTTAAAACGGGATATACTTAAAAATCCATATGATAAGGAGAAATCTGGCAACAGGCCAATAATATATTTTATGGAAAATTTACAATGGTATTTTTAAATGGCTTTGATAACCATCGGTGGTGGTCACTGGTGACCCATGAACAATTTTTTGCACGGTCAGATTTCTAAGTACCCACAAAGAGTGTTGCCATGTTGTTTGGCAGGAGACAAATCAATTTTAAAACATTTTCATAAGAAATAAATAAATAAAGTGATAAGTAATCTAATTTATATCTATTTAGAAATAAATTGTACTATTTCATACTTGTATGAAATTCCTTTGACCTTATAATTTGGAGCATGAGAATCTTCAATACAGTAGGTACTCCTAAAGTATGAAATGATTAAGTACTACTGCAAAATAAGTATAAAATCAAATATTATTAAATTAAAATAAATATAATCATACAACAAAATAATTTGAAAAGTTAAATACTTAGTCCTTTTACAATGATCTGCATATTTGTATTTGTTTTATAAAAAACAATGTTTGTCTATGTGTAACACAAAAGTGCACATAGATAATAAAACAAATTAGTAAACCTAAAAAAATATACAACATGCATTTGGTAAAACAACATTGTATAAATTTTGTACGAAAGTGAAAGTCTAGACTCAAAATTATATAACAAACAGACATTTCATATTCTTAGCTTGATTAACATAGCAACAGTACTTAAAGTAAACGTGTTTTTTACTTTTTCTTTGAGGCCAGAACTTTCAAAACAGTCATAACATGTGAGTCAGGATTTATTTTAATTTTACCTAAAACGCGCTACAAATTATGGCCAATATAAAGGCGGGAATGTTGATTTTTATCATTTTACATGACTCACGCCACACAGAAGCCATTTCATAAAGTTGTAACATAAACAACGACAGTTTTTAAGAAAATGATAAGACTTTATTATTCAAAGTTGTTGAATAGTAGATCTTGGAAAATACTTCAGTTTTTGTGATAATGCGCAGAAGACCAATTTAGAACGAAGAAACATTGATCTTGGCCTATTTACGCAGTCAAATTAATGAGGAATGCCGTCAAATCGTTACGTACGGACGTGAACTTATAACCTAAGGTTTTTAAAGAAAATCTACTTACAGAGTCTAAATCTGAACACTCGCTACTGGAGTCGGAATCTATCAATGGTTTATTCTTCCGTTTAGCCATTTTGCACTAGTATAAAACTGTAAAACGTTAATTAAATGCGTCTGCTTGCTTTTCCTTCTTCTCGAAGTCGTCAATCAACCACAGACATAGAGACCACAGACTAAAAAAAAAGGAAAAATGTTTTCATAAGTGTGGCGACCAAAAAAGGACAAACAAAATTTTACATTTTGGCATTTCCAAGAACAAAGGTGGAAGAAACGTTCTTATGAATAGGCAATGATGATATTTAAGTAAATTATAATTTGTAGTCTCCTGAATAACTTTTTACTGAAAAAAACATAAAACGTCGTCGTTCCCATGAAGGTATTCTATACCTTCATGGTCGTTCCCATCGAAACTATGCTATGAGTCGATGGTTAAAAATTGAATATTCAAAACTCTAAGTACCTACTCTGTGTGTGTCTACTATCTATGACTCTTATATACTCTGTGTCCGTGTGTTGCTGTGACGTCAGTCCTGTCATCACTGTTATAAACTATTTTTCTATAAAATTACGAGTTTTGTGAAATTTGTTTTGTAAATATTTCAGGAAAGAATCACAATCAAACACACTTTGTTTTAAATTGTGACTCTCCTATATTGGAGTAGCTGTAGCGACACAAGTGTAAAAGTGTCATAAACACGGGAAACTAGGCTATAACGGGGTCTCCCGTTAATCTAACAATTTCATCAAAACTTATTATGCCTCATGATCTTAAGGAGTTGGGTGGA